>OX454322.1:20102408-22502408 GCA_949715965.1 Dysmachus trigonus
TATTAATCGAATAACACCGCTCTAACTTAGGCCCAACAGTTTTCTTTAACCAATAAGTGCGAACTTAAACTACTCGTATTTAAAAAATTTTTCAATTTAATCCTGTATTTACCAAAATAAATTATAATTGAAAATAACCATAAATCCCGTACAACACAAAGCAGTCTTCCTTTTGATCACTGAATGGATTGAATTCAGTGCAAGTACGACAGTCTCCTTCTAAAAGCAATTAAGTTATTTCGCCATAAGTACTAAAAGCCCAATAAAGTTTAATAAAAAGATATAGTTTAAAAAAGTCTCGAAAAAAAGTCCACAACTCTCTGACGAAGTGACGGTCCACTGTTATTGGATTCGTTAAAGGAAAACGCTTCTGGCCTGGAAGAATTAGTACTTGTCGGGTTAAGAAGTCCCTCCATTGGTGATGTATCTTCGAATTTTACTCTTTTCCGTTTCACTGATCTTTCAAACTCTTCAGTATGTCCGCTCTCTGCTTCACGTTTATTCATCCAGGACCCTTCGGACTCTGCACCACTTTTGCTACTTCTACCACTTGTTCGAAGAGGATACAGGACATCTTTAATAGGTGTAGTTACTTCTGCCTCAGAATCTACCCTAAAAGTTCGACAGTAGGAATTCGAGTTGGAGAACCGGGTTGAAAAGCCATAAGTTGGATCGTGATCTTCTTCAAGTAAATTCGTAGAATTTGGAGTAAACTTATTAAGTACTGTTGGTTTTGACGAATTCTGAGAATGTGTTACAATCTCTTTACAAACTTCCCTTTGCGTTGTATCATTCAAATTTGTTTGATCGTGCTTCCTTTTCCGTATCTTGTTCTTAAGGTTAAAACAGAAGGACGAACTCTCTTCATCACTTTCAGACTGACTCTTGCAACGAAATACAGTTTCGTAGTCATACTTCTTTTTATTTGGACTTAAAACAAGATCCGCATCAAAATTCTTTATGTCCTTTCGTCTCATAGGGGTTCTCTTACTCGATTCTTTTCTTAACGTCTTCCTACACTCTATATGCATTTCAATTGCTTCTTTCAGAGTAGTTACCCAGCTCTGTCCTAAGCGAGGATCATTGGTGCACAATATTATTCCATCTCCTTGGCAAGATATTTTGAAATGTCCAGGAAATATATCGTAGACCTTACACTTTTTCAAAGGGAAAATACAACAGCACTTCAAAGAGTTTTCCACGACTGTATTTTGGGGACGGTCCTAAAATGCTCCAAATGTAATTCTGTGAACGCCCATATGGCTAGATAATTTACCTTGACCATGTGGCAGTACATAAAGATATCCGACATGAGGACGCAATATCTTTTAATCTGAATCCCCGTACTCGTTACTTTATCCAACATTCCCTCTTTAATTACTTTCCTGCTGGGCTTGACTATATTAGGTGTTCGATTAACTAAGGAGTTTTGAAGATTTAATAAAGTTTGGGTAACCTCTTGATCTTCAATAACTGAGTTTATGTGAGATACTGTGGTTTCAATTTGCTTTACAGACTCTAAAAAACAGAAGAAGATGACAAAAATACAACTTGAATTTCATATAATGTCTTGTAGTTACCTTTTAACGCCTTAAAATCGTTGTCAGCTGGACTTGTATAAAGCAAAACCTGCTCAACTAGTAATTTATATCTTGGCACTCTCTGGATTGGTGTGATCATCAGTGCATTCAGCTTTGTCTGAACTTCTGGACGTGTCTCAGTGTCTTGGAGAAATCTCCGAAAAATTGGATTTTTGCTTATTAAATCCTGAAGAATAAACAAAGCATTTTTGTAATCAAACGCGTACACTGAATAAAGCTTGAAGAATGGAGCCAATCTAAGAAAGGCGTTAGCTACGTTGTCCAGATCGTTTTCTAACTCCTTTAGCAATTCTCCGTTTAAGTTATATATCATCTCAATTTGCCCGAAAAGTGTAGTATGTTTGGCATCGTCTATAATTCCGCGTTCTTTCAAGGGAATGATAAAGAACTTCATCAATGTCTCAAGTTGCTTCAGATAAGCCTTCTCCGACTCAAGAATTTCTTGGATTGCTTGACGTCGAAAGGAACGGCGTTTGTCCATTTCGCTGAGTTGTAGAGGTGAAGCACTGTCCAGCATAGAACATACTAAAAATATTCGTTTAGTTATTTTTTATTTACTTAGTATATTTATTTAATTTATTTTTTTATTAATAGATCAGTATCAGGCTGGATGGTTTTGAAGGATTTGAATTTTCGAAGTATGTAGAAAATGAAACCCACTTGGTTATACAGGGTGTCCCAGAAATCAACGTCAAGCCGAAATCGAGCATTAGGCCAAGTCGTAACAGTTATCAGAAAAATATGAAAAAAAATCTTGGTCATGTACTTTTCAAATTATAAGGATTCAAAAATAAATCTTAAAAACTGACACCATGTGATGATCTTTCAAGTCCTGTGACTGCGAATATTAACTTTTCTTCAGTTTTTTTTCTGTAATGTAACTACGAATAACATTTCTATCAATTACAGTTAAAAGTTAAAACATGACTGCCTCAGTTTCAAAGAAAATCTTAGATTTTTACCCAACATTGAATTCAAAATAATTACATCACCCAACTTTAACCGACTGTACTGTAAAAAAAATGTACTACACTATTTTGGCAAGTAACATTAAAAGATGGCGCGTTTAGTCTGGATTCCAAAATGGTATGACACTTACTAATTGCTACTTCTTAATAAAAAAAATAAAAAAAAACTTTTGAATAAAGTCGGATTTCATACAATGTCGACCGAGATGAATGCTGCTTACAGACGTCGCAAGTTGAGTTGATAGATTGCAGCGTGATTAGCGACCAGAAGAGGGACGTTATTTTGACTAGTGTGAGCGAGACAGATGGTGACGCTACTTTATCAAGTGTGAGCGAGACAGATGGTGACGCTACTTCTATCTAAGAGCGAGACGTATTGATACATTATTTCGTATGTGTAAGTGAAACAGATAGAGACGCTAATCTGGCAAAACAGGGATGCGTAGACACATTGTGCAATACTGCAGTACGTTACGCTCTTTCGTTTACTGCGCATCTTTCTGTATTCGTATTGACTGAATTGTTTTAATCGTGATCCCGTGTTTGTGTAGTGTATTATCATGCCATCTCGATATACCGCACGGGAATACGCCAACATGCATCTCATTTATGGAGAATGCTTATGCAATGCCAATGCTGCAGCTAGAATGTATCGTGAGAGATACCCAAACGCTGAGCGTTATCCCGATCATCGGGTTTTTATTAATTTGCATCGGTCATTATCAGAGGGTCGATTCCCTACTCAAATGGTAAGCGAGGGAAGACCCGTCATGCCCTACGAGGACGAAGTCTTGCAAGCAGTTGAAGAAGACCCAACTATCTCAGTACGTGGAATTCAACAGAGCATTGGAGTCCCCAAAAGTACTGCTCATCGTATTTTAAAAAAAAACGAGTTTCATCCATACCATGTACAACGAGTACAAAGTCTGCTACCCCAAGACCACCCAGAGAGAGTGCGATTTTGTCGAACGATGTTGCAGAAGTACCGAGAGGATCCGCGATTCTTTGAAAAAATTCTATGGTCCGATGAATCAACATTTAAAAAGGACGGTTACATGAACCTCCACAATTTGCACGAATGGCACGTGGAAAATCCAAATTTGATGCGGGAGGACAGATCGCAGTACCGGTTTAAAGTAAACATGTGGACGGGAATTTTAAATGGTAAAGTTATTGGTCCAATCGAGCTGCCGGAGAACTTAAATGCCCAGGCTTATTTGGACTTCTTACAGAACCAATTACCAGATTTATTGGAAGAAGTGCCACTGAACATTTACGGCAACATGTGGTATCAACAAGATGGCTGCCCAGCGCATTATGCTCTCACAGTACGAGAGTTTCTCAATCGAGAATACCCCGATAGGTGGATTGGGCGGGGCGGTACAATTTCGTGGCCGGCCCGTTCACCAGACTTAAACCCCATAGATTTCTTTTACTGGGGTACGATAAAGGAGAAAGTGTACTGTAAACCTATCCAAGATTTAGATGAACTGCGCGAAAGAATTTCAGAAGCCGCTGAATACATCAACTCGAAAAGATACGCCCGTCTTATCATGCGATCATTTTTAAAGAGGTGTAGAGCTTGCATTGCAGCTGAAGGCAAACAGTTTGAACATTTGTTACATTGAACATTAAATCTGATTGAATAAAAATCATAAGGAAACCCAACGACTAAATTTTATTTCAAATGCACCTAAAACTAACAAATTACTTTTTTAAGTAGTGGTACCCTTTGATCAAGGTACCGTCACTATCCTCGCTCACTCTTATTAAAGCAGTAAGTCACGTCACATTCATAAAAATTTTTTTTTCCTTAATTATGAAGAAGCAATTAGTAAGTGTCATACCATTTTGGAATCCAGACTAAACGCGCCATCTTTTAATGTTACTTGCCAAAATAGTGTAGTACATTTTTTTTACAGTACAGTCGGTTAAAGTTGAGTAATGTAATTATTTTGCATTCAATGTTGGGCAAAAATCTAACTTTTTATTTGAAACTGAGGCAGTTATATTCTAACTTTTAACTGTGTTTGACAGAAGGGTTATTCATAGTTATACGGTAGAAAAAAAAATGACGAAAAGTTAATATTTGCAGTCACAGGACTTGAAAGATCATCACAGGGTGTCAGTTTTTAAGATTTATTTTTGAATCCTTATAATTTGAAAAGTACATGACCAAGATTTTTTTTCATATTTTTCTGATAACTGTTACGACTTGGCCTAATGCTCGATTTCGGCTTGACGTTGATTTCTGGGACACCCTGTATAAGCAAAAAATTTCGGTATTCGAGTTCCTGAATACTGAAGATAAAAAGAAATAAAAATAGATTTTGGTTTTTACAAATATGTTATTTTCGCATTAATCTTGCATTAACTTAATAATCTAGTCTGTAAAATTAGTATGCAATTGATAGACTTAAATATATGAATTATAGATGTATACCAATCAAAATTAAATTCCAAAACTACATTTATTTAAACACTACCTGGAAAGTGTTAAGGGATATTTAAAATATGTACCTAAACATAAAAACCCGTTCATTGAACTCGTGAACTGCAGGTTCCGTACAGAACTAACAAAGGAAATGTTCAACACTTTTTTTCTATACTTTCTACTAAACCGTTAATCTTTATCAGGGTGAACATTTACGAATGTTTTCAAAAATAGTATTTTTCTACTAAATTTCCTCTTAGCTCAAAAATTAAATATTACTTCTTTATTCATATTCTCAAGCTAGAAAATTAAAACAAAAAAAACTTTATTATATAATATTAATACATAATATTATTATTATATATGTATATTAATTTTAATATAATCAATTTGCATAAGTATTTATTTCAAAGTTTAGATTTTGTATAACTTTATATAATAATAATAATTATTATCTTATTAAGAATTTCATGCTGCCCCAATATCCCGAAAATCGAAATTTTAAGATAGATTTTAATTCTGTATAATTCTATTAATTTTATTATAGAAAAGTTTAACTCTTAAACTTTGAAATAACTGCTACTCTGTCTTGGTGATATTAAAATTAATATATGAAGAGAAATTAACAAATAATTCGTTTTTAAATCTTCAGTAGTGCTGAACACTTAAAGTTTTAAAAAGAGAAAAGTAAATTTTCATGTACAGAGTATCCCATAGAAATGTTTAAAAACTAATGACTCACTATTTTTTTTTTTTAACAAATAGAGGGGTCGGAAAACTATAATTTTAATTTTTTTAAATAAAATAGACATGAAATGAAAATGACGACTTTCCTTTATTAAAAAATATTTAAGCTTCCCAGATCCCTCCACTTGGTAAAAAATAGTGACTAATTAGTTTGCACACATTCCTATGGGACACCCCGTATGTATGTTTTACTTATTTAGACAAAACGCACAATAGGAACAATTGATAACAATTAAACTGCAAAAAAATGTTAAATTAGTAATTATAAATTGATAAAGTTTCTGAATATGGCGTAATTGTAAACTTTGGCATAACTTTTAACCCTTTCAAGCACGTATTTTTCTAGCCATCGAATTTTTATGAAAATTTTTATATACGGGTTTTCGGGGTCCCTGATTAGGAATTGACTACTAGATTTTTAAAATTCAAAATGATAGGCCCAATATGGCGGACGAACATTTTGAAACATTTTTAAGCTATATAAGGGTTTTCGAAGTCGTTGAATTTACTAGCAGATTTTTTAAATTCAAAACGACAGATCCAATATGGGGGAAATGAAAATTATATAAAACGCTATACCAATCGATTCCTTGGAGGGACCTTATCAATGTTTGTTCTAAAATTCTCTCCGACCTTAAAATGCCTCATTTCCCTTCAAAATCGCCGTTGAAGGTTTTTTATTAAAATTTTCATAAAAAATTGCCGTAATACACACTCCAAGGAATTGATTGGTATAGCGTTTCCTACGTTGAATCGAGACACCCTGTATAAAGGTTTTTAAAGGATATTAGATCCGCTATTTTAAATTCTGAAAATCTGACAACGGATTCTTAATCAGCGACCCCGCCGAGAACCCGAGAAAGTGTTAGGTAAATACTAGAGATGCCACGAATAGTAATTTGGCCGAATACCGAATACCGAATGTTCGGCGAGGTTCTTGGCCGAAGCGCCGAACATTCGGCAGCCGAATATTCGGCCACACTTAGTACTTTCCGCGAGCGACAATTCACCTCCAATTCGAAAGAAAAGGAATGTCAATGATAATGACAAAACCATTGAGACACATGATAGTTTCTGGAATTGTTTTGAGCAAGTCGCTGCAGAAAATGTTCTTTCAGATGAAGGTGTGGAACAGAAAAATTCTGTTGCAAATGAACTTGATTTTTACATGGCATCTGTTCGTTTAGATCGGACAGCAGACCCTTACAAGTGGTGGTCAGCAACCGCGAAAATATATCCAACCCTTTCACAATTTGCTAAGATTTATTTATCATCTCCCGGTAGCAGTCTGTATAGTGAGCGACTGTTTTCGGAAGCAGGTATAATTTATGAGGAAAAACGCAATCGTCTGCTATCTACAAACGCTGAAAAAATTGTTTTCATTCATCATACCTTACCACTGGTAGATTTTAAATATTAATTTGTTAGTTCTTTTTTTTCTGGTTAAATAAATATCTTTGTGAGTAATATTTTGAGTTCTTTTTTCATGATTTATTTGGTAATCCTTACTATATTTTATCATAAATACGAAAGTAAATCTGTTTATCACGATTTTACGCCAAAACTGCTGAACCGATTTAAATGAAATTTGGTACACAGATACTCTAGAGCCTTAGAAAGGACATGGGCTATAATTTACAAGAACGAAGTCGCAGGAATACAGCTAGTAATAAAAAAATAATAAATAAATTGCTATTTGGTATTCGGCCGAATGGTTAAACATATTCGGCCGAATACCGAATAGCGAAAAAAAGTGGCCGAATAGCCGAATACCGAATAGTTGCCGAATATTCGTGGCATCTCTAGTAAATACATATAATCTTTGATCTTGCCATGAATTTATTCTAAAAGCGCATTAATTTATTATTAACAATAATTATTTAAACATTTCATAAATAATTATAATTATTTTATAATTATCTCAGGAAATTAGGAAATAAAAATTGATATGAAATCGATTATATATTGCTCAGAAATAATAAAAAACGAACGGAATGTTTATGGCTGACTCTTCAAAAGATTAAAAGATGACTTTAAAAAATGCGATTAATTCAAGGAAAGAATTGAGTACCAGTTAATTGAACTGGGCTTGGTAGTTCTAGTGTTAACGGATGAAGTCATGAAGTCATATTAAAGTGTATCTATGTAGTAACATAATCAACTCACAATCTTTAAATATTTAATTAACTTTTAGCAAAAATACCCCGAAAAAGAACCTTTTTAGTTCTTCACAGTGGTGATCTCCCTTAAGGGTTACCACTAGTGTGACCGCCTGGAAAAAAGGCGATTTTTGGGAATTTTTTTTAAAGACAACTACTGCACGGAATGTTTTAATATTTCAAGGATATATTTGTGGATATACAGTAAATACATGATAACATTTTTGGACCAAAAAATTTAAAATTCAGCGAGTTATTCGCAATTTCCCAATGTTCCAAAAAACAGTCCCCCCGCTGCTGCAGTGATAGCGACCTTCACAGTGCGTGAAATCAAGAAAACCAAGAAGTTTATTAAACTAGAAGATATTTCCGGTGCCTAAACCTTGATCGGAAAAAAAATTAAGTTTAAAAAAATGGTAGAGTTTAAAAAAAAAATAATTAAAATTTCGCGCGAAAATTTCATGATTTTTGGCCTGCTAAAATTACATTTTTTATTTGACCGGAAAACTGGAGGTGTACGGCATGGAGAAACATATATAAAAGAAGCTGCAATAAGAATCAAATCGATCGGATGATTTGTCTTCGAATTAAAATTTGAAAAATGCAGTTTCGAGAAAAACGCGTTTAAAGTTTAATTCATACAATTCTCAATACCTCGATACGATGAGCGGCTGCTCTTCAAATGGCTGTAACTCAAAAAGTATTTGAGATGTGCACTTGAAATTTTATTGTTATTTAATAATGTTAATGTTATTTTTAAGGGTATAGACTATCAACATATGCAAATTAAAAAATTGCACACTAGTGGTTCCCCTTAAAACTGCTCGAGCTTATTTAAATATTAATGTTTATTGTATTAATAAAATTGGCCAGCCTTTCTTCCTTTCTTTGAGGATGGCTTTTGACCCAATTTTACTGCACACATTTTTGGATTGATGAGCTGTCGCTTTAGAATTTTAGTACACGATTCAATAAATTTCTTAAAGTTTTGGTTGTACAAGGTGGCCGGCAGCAGTATCTTATAAATAGTGACTTTTAAATTAGGGTTGTGGCGTACCATTATTATCTCGAATGGGAATCTGAGACGGCGCATTGGCATAGGGTTAAACAACTAATTTATAAAAATAATTAGATTTTTATGATGCACTTCTCAACATGCTGCTGGAAACATTCACCTAATTCTATACCTCTCCGGCACATCGACTTAAAAAAAAGTTAATTATCACCAAAACCGCTCAGACAGCTGGGCACTGATAATTTACAGATACAATTCCCGCTTGTAAGAAAATGTTTAAGAGGAGATATATTAATATCGAAATCTATATATAATAAACCCTTCTTAGTAGATTAAATAAGTGCATTATCCCACTTTTTTCACAGGAGCACTACTTTTGCTAAGGGACTCACCTTGCTTCCTGGTTTTGGCGGTGAGAAGATTCCTTTCGTTTAGCACCTGCTTGAGTTCCTTGCTTAGGTTGATTGGAGTTAAAGCCACGGAACTTGCTGGAGCTGAAGGTAACCATCTTCTTGTGGGTGTTTGCATCTTTAATTACAGACGAGCCAGAGTTGGGCGAGACGAAAAGGCAGTTACTCGGTCGAGCCTTCAAAATTAAAACCAAACTGACAATTCTGCAAGTAGCACTGCCAGCACTTATAAATTTTGGTTCGTTTGAAATCTGTTATATTCGTTTTATTAATTGTTATACTGTCAAAAGCTATTTGTATACAAAATTGAGATAATTTAAAGTAAGGTAAAATTAGTGTAACATTGTGTTTCACTGGTTGTATACATTCATTGCAAGTTCGATTTTTAAATTTTAGATCCATGACATCAATTCCACCTCCCGATGTAATAGCAAAACTCTCATTGGAGCAATTCAATAAACTCCCAAAAAGAGGAAAACCAACGCAGAACCAATGGACTGTTTTATCCTGTATACTTTCCCACAATATTACAACAAATTCAACCAAAGTTGTATCTTTAGGAACTGGAACCAAATGCATAGGCCACACAGAGCTCTGCCCCCAGGGCCGCATTCTTAACGATTCCCATGCAGAGGTAATGGCCAGAAGAGCATTCCTTCGATATATTTATGAGAAACTAATAGCAGGCGACGAATTATTTTCCTTTAACAAGACCTCTAAGCGTTTTCAGCTGAAGCCAGGAGTTCGTTTTCACTTTTTCTGCACTCATCCACCTTGTGGCGATGCAACTATAACTTCGAAAAGTTTAGAGACAGACGAGTCTCCAGCTATAAAAAAGCAGAAGTTAGACTCGGATGTGTTTACTGGAGCAAAATTAATTGGCTCGAATTTACCAGACACAATGGACCAAGAAATTGGACAAGTCCGAACCAAACCCGGCAGAGGAGTTCGCACCCTCTCCATGTCATGCAGCGACAAATTGTCTCGATGGAACATTTTGGGGATACAGGGCGCTTTGCTAGATTTAGTGCTAGAGGAGCCCCTATACATTGATTCTTTCACATTCTGTAATCCCGCAGAGGTAGACGCAGTCGAAAGAGCAATATATAAACGATGGCATGATAGAACTTTTGCACATAAAAAATATAGATCTCAAACACCCGCAGTGCAGATCTGTAATCCAAATATCCTATTTGAGCATGCTCAAAATAATGAAAAAGATCCCTCACCTGCTAGTATCGCTTGGAGTAATCTTGATAAAAGGTGGGTCAATTAACTAAATTTTTATTGCAATTTTAATTTTAATTATTTTGAATAGACCGTTAGAAGTAGCTGTTTGTGGAAAGAACCAAGGCGTTACTAAAAAAAACTTGCAAACTCGAAATGCAGCTCTGCAAATTTCTAAGATTGCCCTTATGGAAAAATTTATGAATGTTATGAAGCTCTATCCAGAACTAAAGGAATCTTTGCAACTCGAAGATCTAGAAACCAAAAGTCTGAAGGAATTAAAAGAAAAATCAAGAACATACCAAGAAGCATGGACAATTTTAAAGAGGTCCTATTTTGGAAACTGGACACGAAAACCTGATAACCTTTTAAATTTTAAGTTGGTGAGTTTAGATTAAGCAGAAAAGTAGAATAAGAGATTAAAATTAAAGAAAAATAACAGCATTTTTATTTGCTTCTGGACAAAGTAATGAAATAGCAAAAATTGTAATTTTTTACTTATTTCTTTTTGCCATTTGGAACGATAAGTAAAAATTCAATTATTAATTTTCTACTGGTTTTTGTGTGTAATTTGGGTATCATCAGAGTGAAGCAGAATAAATACAGATTCATTCATGTACTTTCCCTTTTTATATATAACTGGCGGCCCGTCCCGGCTTCGCACGGGTGGACATGATTTTTTTTATATTTTTACCTTTTATTTATATACATACACACAAATCTTTCCTCTTTATAATATTAGTGTAGATGTAGGTTAAACACTTCTCAAATGTTCTAATTTGTTATATCCTAGAAATTATTTCAACCCGAAAACCCCTTTATGGATCCGCCATCTTAGATTTCCAAATCTAAATAATATTCGAAATTAGTGACCTTAATATAATCATTGTACTACTTTTCATTAAAATCGGTTGAAATCGAGATATTTGGTCTCCATATTTTATCCGCCCGCCATCTTGGATTTGCAAATTTTGATAATATTCGAAATTAGTGGCCTCAGAACAATCATTGTATCAATTTTCATTAAAATCCGTCGAAATCGCAACATTCTGGTGGCCATGTTGGATCCGCTATCTTGGATTTGGAAATTTTGTTAACATTCAAAATAAGTGTTCTCAGAATAATCATTGTACTAATTTTCATTAAAATCCGTTGAAATCGAGAAATTTTGGTCGCCATCTTGGATTTACAAATTTTGATAATATTTGGAATTAGTGGTCTCAGAATAACCATTGTACTAATTTTCATTCAAACACGTTGAAATCGAGACATTTGGTTTTCAAATTGGATCTTCCATCTTGGATTTACAAATTTTGATATTATTCGAAATAAGTGGTCTCAGAATAACCATTGTACTAATTTTCATTAAAATCCGATAAAATCGAGAAATCTTGTTCGACGTATTGGATCCGCCATCTTGGATTTGTAAATGTTGATAACATTCAAAATCAGTGACCTCAAGATAAACATTGTACTAATTTTCATTAAAATCCATTGAAAGCGAGAGATATTGGTCGCCATATTGGGTCCGCCATCTTGGATTTGTAAACTTTGGTAATATTCAATATCAGTGACCTTAAAACAATCATTGTACTAATTTTCATTAAGATCCGTTGAAATCGAGGAATATAGGTCGCCATATTGGATCCGCCATCTTGAATTTCTAAATTGGCTTTCTAATGGTGAAAGAATTTTTGAAATCGGCACAGTAGTTTTTGAGTTTATTCATTACAAACATACACACAAAAATACAAATCTTTCCTCTTTATAATATTAGTGTAGATGTAGATATATAGGTTAGTTCACTTCTGTAAGATTTTAACGCTTTCCTTACTGAGTGTCCCAATAATGAAGCGCAAAGAATTCAAAAACCTTTTTTGTGTGAGGATAAGAACGCGATGTGAGCGTTAAGAAAACTTTAAACGTGTTTTAGTAAAGTATCGTTAGACTCTAAAATCCAATAACCTTGGAACCCAATTCAAATAATTGAATATTAATATAATTTTTTGAATTGTGTAGCTAAGCCCATTTTTGAAAACTTGACCACCAATTAGAAATTGCCGATTTTTATTTTATAAATAAAATTACATAAGCTGCGTTTTTTTAATGATCAGACCTAGATCTGCAATTTTGTAGTGAATTGAATTTTTTAAACCGTGACCTGTAGCAAAGATTTTGAAATTAAATTCTCAATAAACTCATCAAATTGTCCTGATTTTTATCCATCCCAACTTAAAATTGTTATGAGTATCATCTATTCAAAAATTTCAGATCGAGTTAAAAACCTACCGGCACTTTTTTTTCGAAATCATTTTTTTTTTCTTATTCAGTATAGTTATTTTATAATTTTGGTTTCATCTTTTCTAGATAACTAGAGCAAGCCATGAAGTCTGGGCCAGTTTTACGGTGTCTGGTAAAGAGGCAGAATTTGCTTCGAAAAGTGCCCTGTTATTTTTGAAAATGGTATAAGTTCGTCTACACGTAAAGATTTAACTTGAGCAGTTCTTAACATGTAATGTTAAAAAAGTGGACTTATACCGCTTTAAATACAGTTATCCCTTTTAAAGATTAAAAAGCTGAATTTATCTAGATAAATCATTTAGCCTTTCCAAAGCTAGGACCAAGCTCGAGTTATGAGCTAGACTTAATCTCCTAAGGTCTTCGTAATTTTTTATAATTAATTTTGTAGGTTCCAGGGCAACTTTAAATATAAAAAACTTATTCATATTTCTTCAATCTATTGTCTATTGCTATTGGTCTGTAAAGAGTATATACAACCGATTTTGATTTAATCTTTTTTATTAATGCCTAAAATATAATTGAAAAATAGTGTTTTTGGCGCTCTAACCTCGTAAACTTTTAAAATTAAACAATTTTGTGTACATTCATTTTTAAAACCACTGATTAAGCCACCATCATCATGTGTTGAAGCTCTAAAGTGGTAAGTGTAAATTGTTACAATATGACATTCAGTGACCTTTTAAAGCAAATAAATAACACTAGTTTACAAAGGAGTTTACCAAGATCCCTATAGGAAATGGGCTGTCGGAGGATAAGTGTCATCTTGTGGTGGATTGAACTACAGATCTGATATTATGGGCAAGATTTGAGTTCTATAGGATGACGGGAACATGGTTAAAATGAGGTCTCAAGTTCAATGAGAACCTATGTACTTATAACTTTTATAATCAAAACAGATTGAATAAAAGTAGAAAAAATGTTACAACCATTGATGGACTATATTCTCTTTTGCCTCCGTAAGAGAATTTGACTCCAAGGGAGCCTGTGGAGCTCCGAGTTTGCCCGGCTCTGGGTTAAAGAATGAAATTAACTATATTTTAGCCACTTTTGAAAAAAAAAATTAAAAAGAACAGAATTCCATAGCAGCTCGAAACATAAAAGTCAAATCAAATTTTTAATTCTAAACTATAGCTTTTGTTATTTGTAAATTTTATCAAAATTTATTCAGGAAACGATTTTTTCATGAATCTTTCCTGTGCCATATAAATGAAATTAACCAACAGTATGTAGGAGTGGAACTCTAATGAAAAATTTGTTTCGCTAACAAATCTTGAAAAAGGTTTTAATTAACTGATATTTTATAAGTGAGTAGCCTGTATGCAAAACCCGCTATATTCAAGAAAAGTCAATATTCAGTTAATGGTGGAAAGATTAACCTTATGTCTTCTGCCATCTGAAAAACAATATTTTGTGCTGCAAAAAGAACTGAAACTCTTTTGAAATAAGGCGAGAAAAATGCACACTCTAACATATCTGTGAGAACTTTTACACGTTTTCTTTGAATAACTCAAAACTTTTTATAAAGAATATAGCGTTTTTTGCATATGGGCTACTCAAGTATAATATAGAATTAAAATTTTCATTTGAGCTACGTTTGGGACCGCTACGACATCCCTATATTTTAAAAAAAAATCTAAAAATGGGTAAAATACGAGCTTTTTAAATTGTTAACCCAATTTTTCTCGAAAATGTGAAGTGATGGAATTTTTTTATTCTTTTTTTTCCAAAATCAAGGAATCTTTATTGCAATATAACATATTTTATAAATTTTTAAGCGAATAAAAACCTTGTAAACTAGTGTAGTTTGAGCCAATGACATTATTTTAGATTATTGGAAATATTTTCGAACTAGTCGAACTAGTCGAGCAAATGATTTTAATGCTGACCTTATATCAAAGAAAATATACGTTCTTTGCTTATACTGACATTGACACCCGTAGTAATCATTTTATTGTTTAAGAAAAGCTTATAATGTACCCAGACAATATATCATTATCATTATGGAAAATATGCAATGAACAGGTTCGTATAATCCGTTTTTTACCTTCACCAAATTCAATTCAATTCTTATTTAAAAGAAACATTTTGCTTTCCAATGAGCGTCGAGTCAAAAAGTTAAGAACGAAGTTATAAGCCATCTGGTAAAAATATTGAGGGTTTTTAAAACACAAAAAGCTGTTTCCAGTTTTAGTAATTTTTTCTCAGATCTTCTTAATCTAAAAAAATTTACAAAGCTCTTAACAATTGTACGAGAAATAAATAAAACAAAACAATATCCTTAATATAGACAGGTTTGTAAACAAAATATACAATTCACTTGCTACACATAATATAAAAACGTATTACGGTTTCCTAAAATAAATTAGAGGGAGCTAATGGGGTTCTTAAGAGTACGTCGAATCATACAAGTTAATAAATCTCATTAAAGTGTTAATCTGCGCTTCGTGTTGTCTCTTTGTTTCATGGGATACATTTTATTAAAGCAAACTAATTGTATTTTGTGGTATCATTTATCAATTGGTATCGTTTCGAATGCAAATGGATTTTTCGGCTGGTGTTCGATTGGGCCTAGGGCTGGCTCACCTGCCACACAATGAGGTAACTCTTCTCGCCCCGGTTCTCTATCGTTTGATTTGGCTCTAGATGAATACTGTTCTCCATATCGTTATCACCTATAAATATTTTGGTAAAATTTTAATCATTGTACTTAAAAGCCGCCTTAACCTTATTGGTGAGTTTGTGCTGTTACTACTAACCAAAAGGCAAAAGGTGCAATGAAATGGCGCCTGCAGCCAATAATAACTAATTTTTACTAATAGAAGTATACTTCATTCAATTCGCCATCTTCGCTGAAGTTTTCTTTAAAAGAACTATGGAGGTATTCAGTTTTTAACCTATGTACTTATGGGATTCTTTAATGTTATTAAATTGTTCTTTTCTTTTAATTTGACCTTATGCAGTTTGATAACAATCTTGTTCATCATATTATAAAAAAAACTTGAACAACTTGAGCGAAGATAGAACAAAATTCCGTACTATTTTTATTAGTGTGTCTACTAGGGTGCTTTTTTTTCGGCACTATTTTTTTTTTCAGTCCCAACTCGAAATTTTGTGGCAAATACCTAAACAAAAATTCCCTGAAAATTGGAGCCCTTAATATTAATATTAAGTACTAGACCAAGGCGTATAAAGATTTCCCATATAAAATACACGTAAACTTTGATTATTTTTCTTCAAAAATCTACAGCTCAGAGGCATTTTATGGTATAATCTTGGACAATGGTAGGGTTTCTTCAGCATTGAATGCTCTACAAAAGTGTCCATTGCGGTGTAACCCTAACTCCCACCAGCGAGGTAGTACGGGTCACTAACCCCAATTTTTCCATGAAATTCTCGCTTTTTGCCCCTATCTCGTAAATAATAAGAGGTACAGGAAAAGTGAATATGACAAAGTTGTAGAAAATTCAATTTCCTACAAAAAAGTTGTGAACACCAAATCGCTAACATCGATATTTCTTGAGATATTGGGCTTTGAAGTTGAGGTAGTGTTTCTACAATTTAGCACAATAATACATGAAAATTCCACGCTACCTCAATTTCAAAGACCAATATCTCAAGAAATATCGATGTTAGCGATTTGGTGTTCACAACTTTTTTGTAGGAAATTGAATTTCCTACAACTTTGTTATATTCATTTTTTCTGTACCTCTTGTTGTTTACGAGATAGGGGCAAAAAGCGAGAATTTCATGGAAAAATTGGGATTAGTGACCCGTACTTCCTCGCTGGTGGGAGTTAGGGTTACACCGCAATGGACACTTTTGTAGAGCATTCATTTCTGAAGAAACCTTACCATTGACCAAGATTATACCATAAAATGCCTCTGAGCTGTAGAGTTTTGAAGAAAAATAATCAAAGTTTACGTGTATTTTATATGGGAAATCTTTATACGCCTTGATCTAGTACTTAATATTAATATTAAGGGCTCCAATTTTCAGGGAATTTTTGTTTAGGTATTTGCCACAAAATTTCGAGGTGGGACTGAAAAAAAAAATAGTCGCGAAAAAAAAGCACCCTAGTGTCTACTTTACTTAAATGTGAATAAGTATGATCAGAAACTAGAAGCGTGATGGTGGTAAGCTGTGAATAGGAGGTAAATTATAAATGTGGTGAAGCGAATAAGATAAAAAACAATTTTTGCGTCTACTTTTTCATTGCACCTGGTTTTTGAAAAAATAATTACAAGTTCAAGTAATGTGATTGTAAAAATTTAAGTGTTAACTATGAAATATGTGAGCATATTCGACGTATATAAATATGAATCATAAGGCCTTTTGTTCATGAATTTGATAATAATCAAAATTAGTTGCTTTTCGTTTATAACTTTCACCCAATTTAGAATATTTGTAAATAAATACTCATTTCTCAAAAGGATTAAATTTTTACAACAAGTAATTTAATAATATTTTTTTATATTTACTAATGTTATGAGATAAAAAATTGGTGTAATTTGTTTTATGTGAGCCTTATAATTTTAAAGATATGCATTTCAAGTTAAATTTTTAAAAAAGTATGAAATTTTCATATTTTCAGGTAAATTTAGAAATTCGTAGATTTCGTTTTATTAGCTCTGCACCTACCAAATTAAAAAGAATTGAATGCACAATGTCAACACGTTATTACATAAACCATTTCGTACGATTTTGTTTTTTAAATAACGTGATATAACAAAAAATTCATGATTAATCTCAAAAAGATAAGGTTGGATACGGGAGAAAGGGATATAGTAGATCAAGTCAACATTTTTCCATATCACATAAATCAAACAATGTCACATTTCCTTTAATTACTGAAGTGCAAATAGCGTTTTCGAGGTTGATGATTACGAATTAAGGGGTAAAGTGCCCCTGCCGCGATTATGTCCGTTATATTTTTTTTTTTATCGTCAAGACTAACACAAGTAACAATTTGGTTAAGTTTCATCCCTTAATAATTAACCCACAAGGGGTGAGAATTAATTCTAAATATTTCGAAAAAAATTAATATCTTATGAACGCGTTTACCGATTTCGGTGGGATTTTGACATGTTATAGATGTCACTAAGGCGCATCACAGAAAAAATCATTTAAATGTTTGTATAATTACCAACATTTTGTTATAGCTTCCTAACATATATTTTTTTTTAGATTTTTTTTCCACCTACAAAAAATAAAATGTCGATTTTTATGTGTTTTTTGTAGGTTATGGCAAAATCGCCGAAAATTGTGACTTTCTGGCGAAATTTTGTAACCTACAAAAAACACATAAAATCGACATTTTATTTTTCTAGGTGTCACGTCGCGGCGTCCGAAATTTTCAAGCTCGATATTTTCATGAAAATTAATTTAAATTTGGAAGATGATGACAGAAATTTCTCAAATGAAAAATCTTATACAAATTGGGGTAAGCCGATTCACTGATTTACCCTTGCGGTTTTTGATAGAATGACGGTCACTTTCTAATTACCACGTTTTTCTAAAAATACTTTCATGCCTATTACAATTATTATATATGTATGTAGTCACGTCGTAAGGACTTCGTAGAATTTACACAGGAAGGTATAATGGAGAAATATAGTAGAGTATTGATTAAGTACTACTTTGCGATTTAAAACAAAGCTTTATAAGTTAATATCTTGGGGTCTTTTCACAGTCTAGTTTCCGATTGATTGTGAAGTTGTGTACTGAATTACGATTATCGTTTAACCATGCTAGGAACAATTTTCACAACCATTGTATTGTCTAGATTGGCATCTTAAAATTATCGAATCTTGCGTTGAAAAATTATAAATGCGAGAGCAAAAACGCCACGATGCACTATCGATATCTTACAGAAAATAAGCAAACGTATACAAAATGTATGTTGCTATTTAAGAAATACCTGCATTACTTAGATTCCTATTTAAAGAAAAATTTTCGTAGACCAAGAACCGAAATCATAAAATAGACATGAAAATGTATTCGAATCGAACCCGAAAAATTATTTTTAATATGTTCTCCCATAAATTAAATGATGAATAAAGCCAAACCATTGGACTCTTATGAAATCAGTATAAATCACAACACCCACAATGAATTGCAGATAAGGTGATGCAAGCTCTTTCTGTAGACATACAAAAACATATAGAAGAGAAATAGATCAAATATTTTACTCATAATATCCTGATAAGTGTAGATCTAATAAACCAAAATAATATCCCCCTAAGAATCCTAAAACGATGTTTATGCCATTTTCTAGAACATTTAATGCCACTTTCTTGATTGTACTTATAATTTTTGATAATGGATGCCGTGGTGGGAGTAATTTCTGTACAACATCTGATCCTGCAACTGACAAAGTAATTTCTATTTAAGATTACCAATTTATAATATTTTTAATTTATACAAAAAAGCAGGACAAAACCCTCTGTCACCAATCACAGTAAGCCAATGAATATCATGATTGTTTGGTGTATGGACATGTTCACAAAAGCCCAAAAGTTCAACTTTAACCGGTTCGTCCTTTATGATTCAGAAATAATGTCAGTTATCAGTCAGTTTTATTTAAAAAGCTAGTAAAATAACATTGACCAGTTTCCTGTACGCTTTGCCCGTTCCTAGACCAACTCCATATTTATATATCTCGAACAGTAAAAATTTGTTAAGAGTGAAAATAAATAAATAAAATAATGAGATCTTACATTATCTATAAATTCGCCAACCTATCAAATGTGTTGCATTGTCGTACGCATCGACTGCATGCTCTTCTGAATGTGAATTCAAATTATAAAATATAAAAAAAAAGAATACATAAAATAAACATCTATTGAAAAAGGTCGAATGCAAAGAAAAAGCTCGACAATTTACCAAAAATTAAAAGGACAAATTAATTAACTATTTAAGTACCAGAACTTATTGAAGCATTTAGAGACAAATGAATCGAATGATAACCACTCCGAATGAAGTGCTGTGACTTACCAAGCCTGAAGTCAATATAGCCTTCGCCTCCGCACATGACTAGCATATCTGGTTTTTTATTCAATTGCTGTTGATTTTCATTCTGTTGTTGTGACATTGGTACCGTGACGAAGAATTTCACTGCATCCCGATGGCCATGGAATGATAGTTGAGCATTTGCCATACAACATCGTGGAATGAAGCCATTCGATGGACCCACCACTATTTAAATAAATACAATACGTACTCTATACTCCAATTCAATCCGGGTTTCAACAATTTACTTACCCCCTTGTCTGCCTGTAGCATCAGTAAGTGGCACTGATATTATAACACCATTGCTTGTGCCTTTAATTAGGAAGATATTTACAGAGCTTGTGAAGATTTTAATCATATTTACGAAATTTACCTATCCAAAGTCTATTGCAAGATACCATTAAAGCTGTTATTCGAACAAATGAGAATCCAAGTTTTCCTGTTCCTAGCATCTTTGAGACGTATGGTTCTATGTCCACATCTTGGATGTGTTCATAGGTATGGGCGTGATATAACCGAAGAGTCGAATCAAGCCTGAAAATTTATTAAAAATCTGAGTAAAGAATCTTTATCGTTGCAACACCAATTATTTTCTGGCCGTGAACTTTTTAAGCAAGTATTTTAAATAGCCAAATGGTTAAACATCTTTTTAAAGAAATCGACCTTAAAGAAAAGCTAAAAAGCCTTATATTTAAGGATAAAAAAACCAGCAAATCTGTTAGAGTATATATTACACTTATAAATCTGCACCTTTGTCGTTTACCATCAAAAACAAGGTTAGAAATTTAAAAAGTGATTTTACAAATTGTCTAGATCTGAATTTACGTTTAACCTCTCGCATCCTTACAGGGTGGAGGTGACACTATCCTGTTATTCTGAAAACAGTAAATTTTAAAATGAGAGCATAATCTTATAACAAAAAATTGCTGTATTCGAAATAACATTTTCAAAAAATGCTATGTCACCCTGTGCTATAACTAACTACATGCTATTCTCATGGTTTAAGCGTCATTCAGTAGTACAAATACTACCTAGCAGGCTTTTTCAACAATGAGCTCAACCATTTCGCTATTCATTGCAAAGCAATTAATCTGAAAAATTAAACATTTCAACTACTTTTTCCAAATATGTACCTCTACTATGTAAATTAAAACCTTTCACTATTTTCAAAATAATTAGACAGCATTTACTAAAATACATGAAAAAAAAGAGCAATTCCAATAATTGATGCCTGACTGTTCCAAAAATGGCAGAAGAGACGATATTGCAACTTGAGCAAAAAATAATCATAAGAACTCCAGGAAATTAAATTCTATTCTGTGAATATAATGACCCATACAAATCCTTAACTAACGAAAGAGCGGGAAGACGTACAATATTATATTTTTGGAAAAGTATTATAAAGAAATGAGATTCTGTTAAACTCCTAAAAACGTTCAAATGACTTCCAATGTCGTATAAAACTTTGTAAGGCTACATGGTGCAATTAGAACTTTTTATGCACTCATCGGGCTGTATGCCGCGGAAACGAACTGGTTTGGAAATGACTTCATAGGATATATCTGTTGCTGATTGAAGTCCACCATGCTATGATAGAGCTAGAGATTCGTCGACACTCCGCCCATTTACTACAGGCTTTCATTAAAAGATTTGGTCGTAAACACCAGAAAGAATAACACTACAGGCAAATAATATAGAAAATCTTTTTGCAAAGAATGTTCACTCTTAAAAACGCAGTTATCACCACCACTGCAATTTTTCAGAAACATAAAACAACAAATTACCCATTAGTAACAAAAAAAGACAGGCGTAAACTAAAATGGATGCCTCAACCATTTAAGGGGCATACGGATAGGTTTGTTTACGTCTTTTAATAATAGAGTTTTCTAGTAAGCTCCAACTCCGCAAATGTGAACTGGATGTGAAGGGACCGCACTACGACTGGTTTCATTTCAGTTTCCTTAAATTTCATGCAATCTTCTACCACAATACTAGTTTTCTATCGACTTTTAGCAAAATTGTGGGTACCGAAGTCACAAAACGATAATGCATTAATTGAAGGAGTTAACAATCTTTGCACCATACGGTGAATAGTATTTGCTAAAGTAAACCTTAAATTAAGGGAGAGGAAAATCTGGATGCCCAGCTTATTCCAAACTAAGTTGCAGTTCGTTTTGCAATCAAATTCATTTTTATGTTCATTGATTCTATACAGGGTGATTCGTAACTAAGTGTTCCAACATATACTGATCGATTCTATGAAGTGTCCTAATGAGCATGTGTGACATTGATAAAGGATATTAAAGATGTGATCAATTCACATCCAATTACTTCAAAGGATCAGTTATTTGGAAAAATAATTTCAGCTTGTGAGACAATGGGGGGTTCTGCTAATTCGAGGAATTCAGTCCCCAGGTCCTTTAGGCGAAGAGATGGAGTTTCACAAATATTCATTAGGGCCCTCCATAGAATTAATCGGTATACCACCTCGATCAACAAGTTTCAGGAATTTATTCAGAAAATTAAAAATACAAGTTTATTCATCAAAATAGACATTGTCTCCTTCAAAGTACTCTCCATCAACTGCAACGCACTTATGCCAGCGCTTAATCCAATCCTTCGTCTTCGATTTCTCCATTATCTCCTCTTGGGTGTTAAAATGCGTTCCCCGCAGCGACTTTTTAGTCATAGCCTCATAGCCCCACGTCTCGTCTCCAATAATTATGCGTTGGATGAGTGTAGGGTCGGATTCAGCCAACGAAATCATGTTTTTCGCGACGTCAATGCAGTCCCTTTTTTGCATGAAATTCAGTTCTTTCGGCACCATCTTTGCAGAGACACGTCTAAAGCCCAAAATGCTTTTAACGGATCCATAAGCCATGTTCAAGTCCTCTGCCAGCTATCTTATGGTCAATTTGTGGTTTTTGACAATCATTTCTTTGATTTCATCGATGTTTTCGTCGGTTTTCGATGTCAAAGCCCTGTCACTGCGTTTGTCATCCTCGGCGGACTCACGCCCATCTCTGAAGCGTTCGTGACACACATAAACGTTTGTTTTCGATAGAGTATTTTCTCCAACATTTCCAAGGTCTTCGCACCGGTGAATCCGGTTTTATCGTATAATTTAATATAAACTCGTTGATGCAAACTCGTAAAAATCGAAACACGCACTGAGGTAGATGTATTCAAGACGGCGTCACTTTTACAAATATGAAGTAATAACGATGCAAATTGACGGGAATGTCAATGAGAGATGTGGCAACCTTACAACAAACCAAAAACTCAAGTCGGGTGACTCACAGCACCACACGGAGATCTTCCTGAAACTTTTTGATCAAGGTGGTATGTTGGAACATTTAATTACGAATCATTCTGTATATTCAATAAATATATAAAATCCATGTTAAAAATATCGGCACTTAATTAAGTGACGGAATGGTGAATCTGAACTTAAGGGCTTTTTTAGGAGATACTTGTTTAAGGTAATTTCTCTAAGAGACAGTTTTAGGGGCCTTTGATGAAAACGAGCATGAGATGTGCATATTCCCCCTTAATTTAAATTTATGTTGGGTTATGTTTTTCACTATTTTAGCAAAAGTTCATGCTTTGATTCTAAACGGTAAATAAATGCTGATAAATGGTTTAACACCTAAAACAAAAAAGTGTTTTCACAATACTATGTATAACTCCCAAATCGAAACCAAGACAGGACACAAACAATTAAAAAAAAGCAATCCTTTTAGAATACAAACCAATAAATTTTCATTATTGAAGATAGAAATCAGGAAAAAAGTGAAGATAGAAACTGTGCTAGCCAGATGAAGGCATACAAAAAGATACCTGTACAAATGATACATATGTAACTGTGAACAAAATACAAAAATCTTTTGAATGTTAATAAAGCAAAAGAATTGCCATAATTTATATTAGAATTTTTACAGCAAATTTCAGCAGTTTTTAAAAGCTTGTTAAGAGAATTGCCACACCACACCGCATTTTACCATATACAATACATAGTAATAAAGTGACTGAACTAGTCAAAATTAAAATAAAGAAAAATTAAAAGAAGCTTCGCTTGAGGCCTGGAAAGAGTCTAAATTCTGTATATGGTTCCAGTAAATTAACTGAAACCAGCAGATCAGTCTGATGTTTAAGTTTGGTTTAAGTAATAGTAGTTGTAATTAAACATCTCCTTATCATCATAATCTAAATACAGCTCAAGCTTTGTCTCAATCAAAACACTGTATTGCATCTTACATATTATAAATATCGTAGAAATTGAGTCATATTTAATAACATAAAAAAAATTACCTGATTGAAACCCACACACCCAATCCAGTTGTTGCAATTTGCCTGACTTGACTCTCCTTCCGTGGGTGTGTCTCTAACGTATGTACAATGTTAAGAGACACTGGGTCGACAATGTAGATTTTATTTCCATGTGCCGCCCAAATTTTTTCTGCAACCACACAGAGACAACGAATCGAATGTTTGGGATGACCAAGTGTAACCAAATGGTAGCTATTCAGATCCCACTGACCATCAGTCTGGCGACGAAACACAGCCAATTTTCCATTTGCTAAAGCTACAATGACGTGAGATTCTACATGAACTATACCAAGCACTGGATCAGGCAGCAAAACCTGTTTGACAATAAAGATAAAAGTTATTAATATCGAAATTAATTTTATCAGAGTTGTATACTTCACTATCCAGTTTCGTTTCATTTTTTGTAATGGACATTTTTTTATTCCATTACTTTTCAATTTAAAATAGAATTACTAATGAAATCATTGCCCCAAATAATGAAATGTATACTTATAATCTCTAACATATTCCGTGGATTAATTAAATAAATTAATAGTAATTCTTCAGGAATTACATAAGAGACGATTTCAAAAATTATCAAATTGATAGAAGCTGTAGCTTTCAATTTTTTTTTTTTTGCAAATATGTTCAATCCCGATACAATTAATGCGAAATTATAATTTCATACTTCATTACTCAGAATTATAATTGCATTGATAATTCTCATTACTAATTGAAAATTAGTTTGATAAGAAAATGTTTATTTCAAAGAATAATAACTTCGTGGGAATTAATCCCAAAAGGAATGATGCAACTCTGAATTTTGTTGGCTGTAGTACCTTGTGTAAACATTCTGCCAACCGCCCAACAGAGCTGTGCACATACAGCATGCCGTCCTGAGCGCCCAACCACATTGTTGGACCTACTGAAGATATCGGTGGTTCCTTTGTACGATCAGTTGCCTCAAATGCCTGTTTTATTTGGTTCATGTTATTGTTTGAATTGGTTAAATGTTCGTTAAGGGAATTCAACTCGTTTGGAGATAGCGGGGGTACATGTAGATCTTCTACGACCGCATTTCCAACTGGCACCTCTTCACCGTCATTTGAATTCACTTTGTTCCCTTCGACATTCGTATATTCTTTGACTTCCTCCACCTCATTTTTGTCATTGTCTTTGGCTTCAGTGTTCTCGTTTTGATCAGTTCTCTTATCTTCCTTATCCTTTACCCGTATAAACTCAACTTTGCCTATTTCATCAGGACCTTCACCGGGCTTCTCGAGCATCTCTCCAGCTTTTATAATTTCGCTGTTTTCCAGAAGCGCGTAGTCCTTTTCCATAGCGCCCATAACAGACGCAATACAGAGTAAATGAGATTTACCAACTTGAAAGCTATCGATTATATGCGCTGGGTCGTTTGCATCAACCACTGTAACATTACTCTTTTTTTGGGTGCTAGCACATATCCAGACGAAGGAGCTAAGTTGTGTCTCAGGTTCTTGATTTTCCATCGTCATTGCCATTTGTCGATCTAACGAGTTTAGCTCCGTCTCATCACCAGTTGGCGTGGTAATTTCAATTATCTTAGCAGTTGGCTTCGAATAGAAGACACTCGCTCCGACAACGCAGCTACCGTCTTTGGTATATCCACCGTTCAAATTAACCCCCGCTGCGCAAAATACCTTCATCTGCGGATCGGTATCTACTAGAGGATTACAATAAACTGGAACTGGTACCGGCACTCCTCCGGCATGGGCATGTTTATGATGTTGTTCCTGATTCGCTTTTGTTGCCGGCAAACTCCATCCATAAGCATACATTCGCCCATCTTCCTTTTGTACGTGTGCCCTAAGCTGCCTGTATTGCTGTTCCCGCCTTCTAACAAGAGCTCTTTCTGTAGTTCCACCATCGTTATAGTCCTTAACTAGAGCATTGGCAATCCCAGCGCTTGCAACATGATGACTTTGCATAAGTGCTCTACCTTCAGAGTTACGAACTGGTGAACCTTGATGATTATTTGCATATCGTAGAAGAGGACCGCGGGGCTCCCTCTGCGGCCGATTATTAGAGCTATCACAGGGAGGGGTTACTTTTAAAATCAATAAGCAGAAAACTAGGACTACTATTGCGACTTACCTAAATAGGTTACTAAAAAAATTCCATATTCCTTGTTTCGACTTCTTGTCTAAGTTGTCGACATTTCGCGAGGCTCTTAGAATGTCAGTTAGTCGCACAGCTTCTTGGAGCTCCATTAAGCGCTCTTTGTACTAAAAGAAAGAATTGAGATAATAAATAACTATATAAAGACGAATATATAATATTGGGGCACAATCGTACATTACTGCTTTTTATGAAACTAGTGTGATTCACAATGGTATGGCAGCGACAGCTACAACGAAACCTTCTTATTGGCCGAAAGTGGTCATGTGACCAGAGTTGGGCAAATTGTAATCGATTATTAATTACATGATTACAAGACGTAATCGATTACTTTGCAATATTATGTGATTCAATTACAGGATATAATCTAATCTATCCAAACGGGCAGGAGAGATTTCAATGACAGTGATTTGTAATTGCAATCCCAAAAGCTTACAATTACTTTTATTTATTTTACTGTGAAATACCATAATTATAACGTTAAGACAAAATTTTTTATATTACTTGTAAGAGGTAAATTTTGTTAACTACTCGACCGATTTAAAGAATTATTTCACAATTGAATTATTTAGGAAAAACAACTAACCAACCATCTTGCTACCTATTAACATTGGGTTATACTAGTTGGTGAATCTGACAAATATTCAGCCTTATTCTTATTTACGACGAAATTCAAATCCATCCGCAAGGTAGGAAATTTCAAAGCAGTTTGGAACAATCAGACGTTGATTTGTCAAATTATTTAAACTTTCCAGCCTGCGCTTTGATACTCCCTACATTTCGAACAAAGTTGAATTCTGTCGGTTAGCTGCAACAGCAGAACCAATTTCTCATGAAATTTCATCATTATACTTAAATAGTTTAATAATTACTTTTTTAATTATGCTCCGTGATCGATTAACTACACTTTTTTATTCAATTTAACACAGTGGCTTATTTAAAACAAATATATTTAGCATTTGTATGTATATCTGACTTACTCTACCGTGGTACCAGAGAACGAGGCTAAAGAACTCCCGCTTTTTTTTCAGTGTAACTGTTTTGTATCGCGAGTGATTGCTTTATCACCCGCCTGGCAATTCGCGAACCGAATTGAATCTTTCAGAGAATATGTGGGGTTCTTGTACCTCACAATTGGTGATAAGTGCACAGGTACATGGACCAGGGCACAAAGAAGGGATAATAATTTTCGGCAGCACAAAACTGCACAATCAAGTCCTTTGGTATATTCAATTCACTAATTTTCGCAGCACACATGGTTTAAGTCTCTTGGTATATTTTACTCACTGGTTTTCGCAACACAAATGGTTTGACCGACACGAGGATCTAAGTTAAACACTCGAGTTCTGGATGGCAAGTGAAAAATTTATTCTTCTGTTTCCTAGAACTGTTCACCTAGAGCGACTTCTAATTCTTGGTACAATAAAACAAAAAGTTTCTTGTATTAAATAGAAAGCACTGTTTAGGGAGATGATGAGTTTATTGGACACAGGCTCGTTACAGACTGGCTGCTCAAGAATTAGCTGATACACTCATTTGTTATTACTAACTGTGATACCGGGCTAATACATATGTACGCAACTGTGACAGTAGATGTTAACTATGTTCTCTTACACCTCCCTTTTAATTATGCTAAAACACCCTTAATTAGTATGCTACGTTCTTCGACTTATTTCTTTCTAGCTAGTACACGCTTCTCTACAATTCATTTATTTCTCTTTATTTGTTATTTTTTTTTTTTTTTTTTTGTTTACAAAATAAAATTCAATAATTAAACAATTCAAATTACTATGATCTAATAATTTTATAGGGAGCGGCCAGCATGATCAAATGTATTTGTTGCTTTTTTTTTTTTTTTTTTTTTTTTTTTCATTTGATGTACACAGCAGTGTTTTAAACTTTGCGTGGTCGTAAAAATCTCGAATTTCGTCTCAATATGACGCCCTTTTCCGTTTCTACTACGTACGAGCGTGGTGTTTCATGTTTTGCCTTTACCTCCCCCTTTGTCCATTTAGTCCCTTCTTGAATCCAAATTGCCTGGCCTACTGTTAATTCTTGTTTATCCTTTGATTTCCTATTATACAGCTTCTCATTTCGTTCATTATTTTTGTCGACTATTTTTTTACACAATTTGCTATTATCTGTTTGTAATGCATTATTTTTTACTGGTAGCAATGTTCGTAATTTCCGACCCATCAGGACTTCAGCTGGAGATTTTTCACAATTCGCAATAGGGGTATTTCTATATTCCAACAAACATTCCCATAATTCATCACCTGATTCTTTGCTTTTTTCGCAATTTGTACTGACCTTTCTGCGAAGCCGTTTGCTTGTGGGTATCGGGGACTAGTTGTGACTATGTCTATGTCGTACTTTTTACCAAACTTTTTAAATTCAAAGGACCCAAAAGACATGTTATCTGCAATGATAATCTTGGGGATTCCATGAGTAGCGAATACATTTTTTAATTTTAGGATGATTTCTGTCGACGTTTTGGCTTTTAAGGGAACTATATCTAAAAATTTCGAAAGATAATCGTTTACAACTAGAAAACTTTTTCCAGCGACTTCGCAAATATCCATCCCGACCTTGTTGAACGGGATATCTGGAACATTATGGGGTATGTAAGGTTCTCGAACATTCGAGTTTCTAAACTTTTGGCATATGTGACAGGTGCCTACCTTATCTTCTATGGCTTGATCTATTCCCGGCCAGTAAACTGATGAACGAGCTCTAGTTTTCGTTTTGCTAATTCCTAGATGAGGCTTGTGCAATAAGTTTAGTATTTCTGGTCTCATTGAGCAAGGAATGAATATTCTATCATTTAGAAACACGAGCTCATCCGATAATACTAACTCGTTTCTCAATTTCCACAAATGCTTCATTTCCTCTTTTAATTTCGACTTGCTGTCTGGCCAACCTTCCTTCAAAACATTTTTCAACTCCTTTAGGACTGGGTCCTTGTCTGTTTCATTATTTAACTGCATTTTTCTAACATGCCCTACATTTATTGTGTGCACCATTTCTTCAAGATCACTTATTTCGGGTTGCTCTTCATTTTTGTCGAAATTTCTTGAGAGCAGATCCGCGATATACATATATTTCCCCGGTGAGTGACTGAGATCAATTTGGTACTTGAATAGCCTTAACATCATTCGTTGTAGACGCGGATTAGGTATTTTCCACAGATCTTTTTTAAATATCCCTAGCAACGGTTTATGATCAGTCACTACTCGGAATTTTTGTCCATAAATGAAGTTATGAAATTTGCTGCATCCGAAAACAATTGCGAGTAGTTCTTTTTCCACTTGCGAGTATCCTCGCTCGGTTTCGGACAAACTTCGAGACGCGAACGAAATTGGCCTTCCTTGTTGCAGCATGCATGCTCCTAAACCATGTTTTGAGGCATCAATTTGCAAGGTGATTTCTTGTTTGGGGTCAAGTATTCTCAATGTCGGTGCATCTATTATGGCCTTTTTAATTTTGTCCAAGCACAAGTGCTGTGCCTTTTCAAATCTAAAAACCACATCTTTTTTAAGCAATTCCCTAAGTGGCTAAGAGATCTCCGATAAGTGTGGTACAAAGCTCGGACATAGTTTATCATGCCGAGTAAGCATTGAAGCTCTTTTTTATATTTCGGAGGGGATATGTTCCTGATTGCTTTTATTCTTTCAGGATCACATGATATACCATTCTCAGACACTATGTGGCCCATAAATTTTACTGACTTCACTTTATATTGGAATTTATCTACATTAAATTTCAAATTTATTTTCCTTGCTCTTTCCATTACTTTTTTCACAATTTCATCATGTTCTTTCTCTGATTTCGCATGAATAAGTATATCGTCAAGTATACAGCAACTCCTTGAATATCTTTAAAATTGTTTTCATTATATTTCTGGAATATTTCAGGAGCTGTTTTTATCCCAAAGGGTAATCTTTTAAATTTATATGTACCATGTGGAGTACTAAATGTACATAATTGACTGGACGGGTCATCCAGTTCAATTTGCCAATAACCGTCCTTCAGATCTAGCACAGTGAACCACGAATTGTTCGCTAATTGGGCGGTTATTTCTTCGAAAGTGGGAATAGGATAATTTAAAGGCTTTATGGCCGAGTTCAAATCTCTGGGGTCTAAACAAAGTCTTATCTTCTTGTTGGGTTTTTCTACAATTACCACGTTTGATATCCACTCAGATTGCCCATCAGATTTTTCTATTATTTTTAATTTTTCTAATCTCTTCAGTTCCAGCAGTACAGCTTCTTTCAAAGCTAACGGAATTCTTCGTGCTGGTTTTGCGACTGGTGTTGAGTTTTGTTTCAATTCAATATGCAAGTTTTTTACGAATGCCCCTAAGCCCCCGAAAAGATCTCTATTTTCTTCTATTATTGCTTCTCGACTCGCAGATATTTTAATATTATCTACTCTTTTAACTAAATTCAAGTTAACACCCGTATCTAGACCGAGAATGGGAGTTGATCCCTCGTGGCTAATAATAAATTCAATATTTTTTATCTTGTTCCGAATTATACATTTAAGCTTTGTCATTCCAATAATTTTTAAAATTGCCCCCCCATATGATTGAATTCTTAAATTTGAGTCTGTAACCTTCAAATTTTGAATATTCTTTGCAATGTTCAAAGGCAAAACATTCACGTCCGCGCCTGTGTCTATTTTAAATCTAATTAATCTGTCTTCGATTTTAATTAATAGGGGTACCGGTTAATTCGTGCGGTTTTTTTTCGAAAATTGAAGCTTTATTGTGAAAAAATGGTTACAAATTTAATATTCAAAGTATTGTCCATCGCTAGCTATAACCTTTTCCCATTTTTCTGGCAATTCACGAATACCCTTTCTGAAAAATTCGGCCGGCTTCTCCGCTATCCACGAATCGATCCAATTTTTGACTTCTTCATAATTGGAGAAGTGCTGGTCAGCCAGGCCATGTTGCATTGATCGGAAGAGATAGTAATCGGATGGCGCAAGGTCTGGACTATACGGCGGGTGGGGTAGGACATCCCATTTGAGCGTTTTAAGGTAGGTTTTGACGACCTGTGCAACATGTGGCCGAGCATTGTCCTGTTGCAAAATTACCTTGCTGTGCCTTTGTTCATATTCCGGCCGTTTAGACGATCGGAAATGGTTTGTTCATTTATTTATTTACAAACTCGACATACAATGTCTGTACAAAGAAGAAACATTTCAAAGTTGATGGCAGTTCCTAAGCCGACTTCTCAGACTGGATGGCGAGATATTGAAATCAATAAGATCACAATGTTTATTCACTAGAGACGCTATTAAAGTAATAGGCTCGTGCAGACCATAATTAGTCCGATGCTGAGGGACACTCAACAAAGAGTGAAACCTGAGGCCACGTATAGGCGCACAAAGGTTAAGCATTGACAATAATTCAGGGCAGTCACATTCACCTATTAAAATCTTAAAGCCAAGGACAACTATAGAAACAGTACGTCTGTCCACCAGTGGCTCCAATGAGATCAACTGTAAACGATCGTTATACGAAGGTAAGGATAATGGATCCTTCCACGGGAGACCACGAAGAGCAAAAAGCAGAAAGCGTTTTTGGACGGACTCAACTCTCTCACATTTCGTTTTATAGAAGGGTGACCACACTGGACTAGCATACTCCAAGATAGGACGAATAAAAGTAATAAATAAAAGTTTAGTAATGTGAGGATCGTCAAACTCCTTCGACCAACGCTTTACAAAACCCAGAAGCGAGTTAGCTTTGTTAACGGTGGCATTGATGTGTTCATCAAAGTTAAGTTTGGAATTAAATATAACTCCAAGATCCTTAACCGAGTCAAGTCTGGACAATTCACTTCCACCCATTACATAACGGAACCTGATCGGCGATCTACATCTACAATACGTCATAACTGTGCATTTGTTCACATTTAAAGGCATAAGGTTCGAGGAACACCACGCCATGAAATTATTTAGGTCGGAATTAAGCAACGAGCAGTCATTCGTGTTGTTAATAGTGCGGAATATCTTCGCATCGTCAGCATAAATTAAAATTCTCGAGTTGGATAAAACCGAAACCGCGTCATTTATGAATAAAATGAACAGGAGAGGGCCAAGATGGCTACCCTGTGGGACACCCGAGGTATTATTGATAGGGGATGAAAGAGTCTCGCGAAAAAGGACAACTTGACGTCGTTTAGTTAAGTAGGACGAAAGCCATTTAATAAAAAGTGGCGGAAACCCAAATCGTATAAGCTTATGAATCAAAGCTTGATGGTTGATTCTGTCGAAAGCTTTACTGAAGTCAGTATATACGCAGTCAACCTGTCCACCATTTTCAATAGAATTTGAGCAGAAGGATGAGAAGGCAAGGAGGTTAGTAACTGTTGATCTCCCTTTCACGAAGCCATGCTGATGAACACTTATAATAGACCTGCAATGAAAATACATTACATCACAGACAATGGCCTCGAAAAGTTTTCCGATCGCTGAGAGTTTAGCGATAGGTCTATAATTGGAAATCTCATCCTTCCGCCCTTTTTTATGTATAGGAATAATGTAAGAGAGTTTCCAGCAGTCAGGAAATACACCGGAGGACATAGACAAATTGAATAAATAACATATAACCTTAACTAAGGACGCACTACAAGATCTAAGAACAACAGCAGGAAGCCCATCAGGACCGCTGGAGTAGTTAGGGCTAAGATCACTCAGATATCGTAATGTTGTCTCAATATCGAAATGGAGATCTTTGGCTTCGAGAGTAGTGGATGGAAATTTCGTCAAGTTATAAAAAGAGCAAGAAATATCACAGGAACCAGAGGTGAATGCAGAACTGAAGAAGTCATGGAGAAAACCACAGATTACAAAAGGATCGCTACTGCTTTCCCCTTTATAGCTGAAGGACGAAGGGTAGCCATCGGAGTTCTTCTTAAGATTTATGAAGCTCCAAAACCGTTTTGGGTTATCCGAGATTGTGTTTCTCATGTCTATCAAGTACGACATATACGCAGCCTCAGATCTCGCGGCGTAAAGCCAGTGGAGATTGCAAAAAGCGACATAATCTGAATCGCTTTTTGATAAGGAATATCTTTTCCAGGCTTTACATTTCGAGTTCTTTAATCGAACAAGCTCGGCATCGAACCAAGGAAGTCTTGAATTCAAATTTTTGTTTATAGAAACAGGTACATAAGAGGCAAAACCCGCGGATAAGATCTTATAGAACTCTGAGGTAGCAACGTCAACATTAGATTCGTTTAAGACCGGAGACCAGTCACACTCACGAAAAAATGAGTCCAGTCTAGAGAAATCGGCCTTCCTAAAATTGAATGACATCTTAGAAATACTTCTAATGTTTGTTTGATTTTGCGGTATACAGAAATCAATTAAAAGTGCAGGATGATGAGATGATTCATTGACCAGAGGCGTGGCACATCTTGTCGTCGCAGTATCCTCCACACTCGTTGAGAACACCAGATCTAGCAAGCTGCCCGATGAAGATCGCACAGCATTTGTCTGATGTAGATTAAGGCTGTGAATTCTGTCAAGGAACATGAAGTCACGTTGTCGAGTCGATGTTGTCGAACTTGGTAGTAGAAAATTCGTCGATTCATGAGTCCGCCAATCGATGGATGGGAGGTTGAAGTCACCAACCACAATTAGATCGTCAAGTGGTAGCAAAAGGACAGAAACGTGTTCCAAAGCATCACAGAGAGATTCGTAGACATCAGTGGATGAGTTAGGGGGAACATATACATTGAAGATATACAGCTTCTTCGTCGGGAGTTTGACTACCACACAGATGTGCTCCAGTCCCACAGCAGCAGGAATGTCGACCAATGCAGAAGCGAAGCAGCTACGTACCGCACACAGAACTCCCCCTCCAACAGGGGCATCGTTTTGAAGATGGCGGTCGCGCCGATAAACTTGGAACTGAGGTGAAAAGAGTTCGGCGTTAAATATATTGGTGCAGAGCCAAGTCTCGGTGAGGCAAATAATGTCATGGCATGCATTAGACGTGGCCAAGAAAAATTGTCTTAGTTTCGACCGTAGACCCGTTACATTGGCGTAATGGATGGAGAGTGGCGTGATCCGTTTTTTTGGGAATTAGGACCAGGCATACGATGTCTTTGGTATGGTATAAATTCCTTCACGAGGAGACCATCGGGCCAGAAACTACATTCAGCCACTTGAGCGAAGTATTGCTCCGGAACAAGAATTCTAAATGAGGAAATAAGTGAGGCGGAGTCAATGCGTGCCCTTGATGAGAGCCTCTTGCATGAAATTGAATCTTGTGGAATCGAGGAATTACTAGTGATGTATTGAATCACCTCTGACTCTTGCGTTTCAGGGTCCAGGCGCGAAACAAAGAGAGGTTTAGGAATTCTGGCTGCTTTGAGTATAGTCGTAGAGGTTCTCGGTGTGCATTGCCCCGCTGCTCCGTCGGTAGGGCTGTCAACGGGTGGAGACATAGAAGCAGTCTTAGAAGAATCGCTGGAAGCTCGCGAGCCTTTTTTATTGCGTTTCCTTGAAGAGATAGTCTTAGCAGGACGAGATGACATTGTTTCTGATAAAGATCCCCGCTTCTCCGATACAGGCGGTATGGGGGCTTTAGCATCATTCGGTTGCTGATCCTCACACGTTATGATCGGCTGGGCGGAGGTATTCTGTGTAGCAGTTGGTAATAAGGGACCTTTTGTCAGCTGTTCATCCGCACAGATCCCAGCAGACAATCCCACATTTACTGATGACACACTCCTCATGTCCGCCACTAGGTTGGTAATCCTTTTAGAGTTCTCGGAAACAACTGAAGACCAGGAACCAATATCACCCTCAACTCGCCTCAAGCAGCTACGGACGTCATCGATGAGGGGCAGAAGAGATGTGTCATTATTAGGTGCGGTAATCTGTCCATTATCAGTCGAGAGAAAAGCGAAAACATCTTCCATGGAGTTTGCCATATTCTGAATCTTCAAGCAAAGACTGTGCGTTTTTTCAAGCACATTGTTAGTGTTTGAGCAGAGTCCTTCAATTTGGTTAGTCATGTTATCGCATTTCGAGTTGAGAGAGGCGACATCCTCAGAGATAACATCGAGACAATTCCAGTTAGTCGGAAGATTCAAAACTTTGTCGGCGATAAAGGACTGAACGGTTTCAAAACAGTCTAGACGATTGGTTATATTTTTCAAGAGTCGAAGCGAATGGCAAGGCTTTATCTCAGAGCAGTCCGTGCATATCAGTGAACTTGGGACCGGGGTCCTGGAGCTGCGTCGCAGGCAAGACATATGGTAGAAATGACCACAGATCCCTTCACAAGGTAGTATTTCCTCAGATTTTTTAGATGAGCAGATCTTGCAAGCAGCCATTTTATGTTAGGACTGTAGATGAAGATGGGACAAAAATCTTTAGCCAAAGTGTACTTGCAGGCGGGTGTGAATCCCCACTGTCGTAGTCAATGTTAGCAGATGGCAGTTCAGTCGGCAACAGGACGTTGAAAAGGCGGGGAGATGACTTAACCTCGTTTCCGACGCAATCCTCAGGAATCCAAACTAAGAGGAAAACCATGCAAATGATAAACTTACGACACAGTTGAGGACAAGGCCACCCGACCGGACCAAAGATCTCGATGGATTGATAGTCCGACAATCGACAAGTTGCAGCAGTTTGTCCGCAGATATCAGAGCAATCACCCAATGGTAGTAGATGGGTAGGCGCGAGATCCTCGAAAAACTTAAGTAAAATGAAATCCCGAGTAGTCAGCCAGTAAACTCCAATACCCAAAGATCCAGGGGACAAACAGCACTCGATGAGACGGTCGATAGTGAGCAAAATCAGCAAGGCTCCGAAAAAAAAGTTCAAATAAACTTAAGACAATTCAAAAGTGACCCCAACCTTGACAACTTGAATTGATACTGTTGAGCGACGCCAAGTGATTTTGCAAGTTCTTCTTGCGTTTGGGATGGATCTTGGTCGAGCAGTGTCTCCAATTCGTGGTCTTCAAACTTTTTTGGCTGTCCGGGCCGTTCATCGTCCTCCAAGTCAAAATTGCCACTTTTAAACCGTGCAAACCACTTCTGGCACGTACGCTCAGCTAGAGCATGCACACCATACACTTCCACCAAAATACGATGACTTTCGGCAGCGTTTTTCTTCATATTGAAGTAATGAATATAATATATAAAACAAGTTACGCCATCTGTTAGAAAACCGCACGAATTAACCGGTACCCCTATTATTTCATACCAAGATTTTTGTTTATTCAGATCTCCATTTATTATGTCAATGTAAAAAGTATTCTCGTTATTATGTGTCGATTGTAGTTCACTTACTTGTTTGGTCTTGGTTTTACATGCTATCGCGAAATGATTTTTACGCCCACATTTTTTGCATGTTGCTTTGTATGCTGGACACTTCCTAATTTCATGTTTTTGAGCACAATAGGTACAATTTATTACACTACGCCTATCCCTATTGCTCTGGTTGTTATTTCTATCCAGCTTTTTCTTCGACTCCGTTTGGTTAGTATTGCTATGTCTACTGTTTTGATTATTAGTACTTAACTTAGCGCATTTAGATACCGTATTTAATGTTCCGTAACTCGATATTTGGGTTTGTAGCCTCTGCACCTGTGTGTTGGATACCTCGGCAGCACGTGCCATTTCAACCGCTTTGGGAAGGTCCAGATTGTCAATCTCCAGTAACCTCTTCTGTAAAGTCTTGTCGTTGGTTCCCAGGATAATACGATCTCTAACCATTCTCTGCTCGTGCTCCCCGAATCCACAGTTGCGAACTAGTTTCTTAATCGCCATCAGAAAATTGTCGAAAGCCTCTCCTGCTTCTTGTTTTCTGCTATGGAAAACGAAACTTTCAAATGCCTCGTTTCGTTTTGGGCGGCAAAAATCCACAAAAGCTTTAGTCACTTCTTCATAGCTCTTCCTCTGTTCCTCAGTTAGGTTGAATGAGTTGTAGATCTCTACAGCTTCTGGTCCAACGGCATTTAAAAATACTGCTATTTTGACGTCATCACTTTTCTTGTTCAGCTCGGCAGCGGTACAAAAAATTTGAAAATTTTGCCAGAATTTTCTCCAGCTCTCGGCTAAATTAGATCCTTCCAGATCTAATTTGTCTACTTTTCTAATATAATCCATTGGGATTGTTTCTATTACACTTATATACTTCACCCCTTTGGGTGGTCTCCCTCGTGGTTTCGGTGCTTTATATTGATCCACCACTTTTGAGAATTTTCCCATTCACTTTAATTGTTTATTTATTCTCTTTTTTTTTCTCGTTTATTTGTAGTTCCAATCAAATTTAAATCACTTTTTAATCACCCGCCACAATTTGTTACTTGGATACCGGCTGCGCCATGTATTAAATAGAAAGCACTGTTTAGGGCGATGATGAGTTTATTGGACACAGGCTCGTTACAGACTGGCTGCTCAAGAATTAGCTGATACACTCATTTGTTATTACTAACTGTGATACCGGGCTAATACATATGTACGCCACTGTGACAGTAGATGTTAACTATGTTCTCTTACATTTCTAGTCTAAACAAAGGCACTATTCAGCATAAGGCACGCATAACTTGAGAGCCGCGGGAAAGAAAAGTGCCTATGGCAGCAAAATGGTACGGCAAGATCGTCTGGGCTTTGATAACACAAGTCGGGTACCGAAATTGGACCCGCGAGAAATGCTGATGGCAGCTAGACGATAAAATGAAGTGTCGCACGTTTTAGGCGATGGAGCCTTATGCTGAAGAATGCTCACATGTTTTGGTTACACTTTGGTAAACTAAAATGGCGGGGGCACTGCCGTGCCCCCAGATTGGTAAATTAAAAAACTTAATTTCTAGCGATCAAACTAAACAGTAACTAAAGTAGCTTTTTGAAGTAATCGACTACGTATAGAATCAGATTCTAAAATAATCAAGAGTGATCATTAGAATGTAATCTTTATTACAAGTAATACTATTACCAAATAATTTAAATTATTTTATAATCAAAAATATTAAGTACATTAATCACGATTACAAAATTAAATACTTTAATTATTTGTAATTGCGACTAATGCGTAGTCGATTACATTTTGTGATTGATTACATCGATAACATTTCGTAATTGATTGCATCGATTACATTTTGTAATTGATTATGCCCAACTGTGCATGTAACTCATAAAACTCATAACTCACATCCCCAACCTGAAATCTCAGATTTTTCATCAAACTTAGTAGGAGTGTTACCTTTAGTGAGACATTTATAAACCATTTTCAAACCACTTGATTTCGGCCAAAATTCGGACTTCCCCTTTACAAAGCAAGGGAAATCCGAACTTAAGTCGGCGCCAACCTGCTTTGGGATATTCTGCGTACCAAGCGGAAAAATAATTTCAGGGAAGTTAGAAATCATTTTAACGGTGGAGACACAGCACACCCAATTATCAAATATTCACCCATAAAATGATAATGAACTTACCTGATTCCTTTCCATGATGACCATGGCCATCTCCACCCTTGTAAATCGCTTCCTTTGCGCCAGCGGGATGTCATTTTCGTTTTCTTGCTCTGAATCATCTATATTTGGAAAAGTTAGTCTTAAAAATAAATAGTACAGAGGAATTCCATTACTTTGTTGTTTGATCTGCTCCCTGACCTTCTTCAGCTCTTCTTCCAACTCGCTGACCTTCTGTCGTAGTTTTGTTCGCGATTGTGACATTGCGTTCAGTTCCTCCCGAAGGATCTCGATCTCTCCAGTTAGCTCATCGACTTTAACAATTAAGTCATCTTTAACTATGTTGAGAGCATTCCTAATATTGAAATCGTTATTTTATGATCACACTTCTGACACCATTGAAACTTACTTTGTGGCCAGAAGCTCATTGTTTTCCATGATAAGATTTTCCACTTCTTTGCCCATGCCTGAAAAATGATGAATTATACAAGTTTTAGCAACGTAAATTTCTTTTTATAAAGAACTTAAACAACAAAAATCGCAACAGGTCAAATAACAAAGCGTAAATCATCGGAACAAGAAAAATAATTATGAAAACTCTATTTACAATAATGAATCGTTAAATGCCACTTACCAAAATAATTATCATTCGCTAAATATCCGAACAAGCATGAGAAAGCAGCAATAAAAATATTTTAATTTTCAGTTGATACAATATTTTTAAAAGTTTCTTCGTATTTGCGAATTCAAAAAAATAAAAATGCTTTATAAATTGGTATACGAAAGATCTAACAGTTTTTGAGATAATAATGGAAAATACACTGATTTTCAAAATTACAGCATTACTTTTTTTTTAACAATTTCGCTGCTACAGTGCTACCATGGGATCGGCGCTCGTCTTTTCATTTGGGCCACCATTAGTAATTTTTTGAAATCATTCATTTTAAGATAAATGCTCTCGAATAAAATTGCAAATATGTATATACCTTGTAAATGTAAAAGTGTGATTATCAATAAAAAAATGTGCTATTGGCAAGATTATACCGTCATTTAAGTACATTGCAGAATTATTATTATTATTAAATTTTTAATATAAGTTTTGTGGCTCACTGGTATAAGTTCAAAAATTCGCGTGTCAGCGAAAGTGTCAAACTTATGATTTTGAGTCAACAAAGACCAACTTAACCAATTTAACGTGGTAAAAATGAAAGCCTACTTCTCTAGTGTAAGCTTCAGAATGGAGATTGTTTCTGTTATAGGACTCTGTCGAAACTCCTTGAAGTTCAAAAATGCGATATACGTTTGAAAACCATACCAGTGACGCGCTAAAATCTCAATAGATTTCTTAATGCCAAATATTGTAGTTCATAAATAAGGTTTGTTTTTCCATCTCAACATCTGACAGAACTTACTATCTTCCCCTTTAAAAAGAAGAATAGTGTTGTGATACATTCTTTACTCAGTTGTTTATCTCGTGGTGTACGCATAAAGGCGACAATTGTACAATATTTGAACTAAATTTAACCAACAGATATGCAGAGGAATTAAATTTCCTAATACAAGACTTTTTAAAACCCAAAAAAGAGAACATTTTCGAAATAATCCTTAAAATAAAGAATGTATGTCCTATAAAAATCGTTTGAAATCTACAACGTATTCAATGTGAAGTAAAGAAAATGAAAAATAAAAGTCAATGATGAAAAAGTTGAAGATGAATTTATTTGATATGAATGATTACAATACACCAGAAGCACCATATACCAAATTTAGTATAAAAGAAAACAAAACACCTACCTGAGGACGCGTACTCGCCAGGATGCACCCAACTGCCTGGTGATAAAATACACGTGAGAAAGGTTAATTAGGTTAATAAAAACCAAGAAAAATATATGGGTGTAAAGTATTTTGATAGTAGACGTGTCTGTACAGTGTGAAAATATTGAAATTGCAAAACTCTTCCCGGATAGTTACCTGTGACTTCATGCTCTTCACTTTCTTCATTATCTTGGAACGATAGTTCTTGATACAAAGTATTACCAGAGCGTTGCTCTTTTTTAGTTGTAGTTCGACCGACTATTGTTTTATGTCACAGTTTTGTATCAGATAATTGTTAAATTAAAGATATTAGAGAGGCCGTGAAAAAAAGGAAATTTAGTAACAATCACATTTTCTGTTAATTTGGAAGAATGTACATTTACCCGGCGGCGCATTTGGCACAATGGGACTGATGTCGCTCTGCGGTGATGTAGCCTGGTTCATTTGATGTAATGTGTCCGTTTCAGCAGACCTTTCCATTGTCTGTACGTTGTCCATTTCATTTTGTAGCGATGGCGGCCCAGAATCATCGGAACTATTGCCCACACTGCAAATCGTCTCTGTGTCCAGCATAGCAGAGTTTTCAAGTGAAGCAAATCCATACGATACTGGCCCTGAAGATCTGATAAATATGAAATCTTGTGATTAATTTTGATGATCAATTTGAGAAGGGCGGCTCCCTAACAGAAATTCATGCCGAACATTGGAAATTTCGAACTACTTAACTTAAGGTGAACTTAAAAACTACCAACAACCAATCAGAACATTACCGAATAAGCGGATTTAACCTGGCTCTATTTATTTCCAGCCTCTCAGAAGCGGAGCTCATTTGCGAATGTGTGGACCCCATTAACATTTTGGTCCGTTCCATGTAGTCAACATGATTCTTAAAGAGTTCCGTATATCTTTCATGCAATTTATTGTACTCCTAAGGGGTAATAACTATTAGTTAAAAAAATGGCAGTTGGAAATTTATTACCTTTTTCAATTCTCCTTCTCGCTCCTCTAACCGACTAGCATGCTCCAAACTATTCTTATGCTTAAGTTCTAACATACGAACAATACTTTCTAATGATTCTAGCCTACTAGCGAGTTCTTTATTTTCTGCTTCTGCGAGATCTTCGGTTTCCAACAACTGCAATTTATACCAATTGATTTTTAGGTATTTTTTTAATTACCACAAAGTACAGACGACTTACTTTTTGTTCTGACTGTTTTCGTGCGCTCTTCTCTCTTTCATACTGCGTAACAAGCTGTTCGTTGTCTTCTCGAAGCAGTTCAAGTTCAACTTCTTGCTCCTGATTATTCTTGTACGCAGCATCTAAGCACTCGAGAACATTTACTAAAAGTGGCATAAGAGTTTTCACAACGTCTTCGTCATATCGTTGAATCATCCGTTCAAATTCCTGGTAAATGCTACCAGCTAACTGTTGAACCTAAAAATCCATTTTGTGGATTATATTATTTGTTTTGGTGTATTTAAAGTTATAAACAAAAAAATAGAAAGAGGCTGACTAAAAAAAGTAGCGCTTTTCTTCAAGTCAGCTATTGTTCAAAAGATATTGAGCGGAAAATACTTATCGGGGTTTCAAATACTTTCTCAGTTTAATTATTATTAATTAACCTGTTAACAGACTACGACAAAATATTTCGTCATACCAAAAACACTACTCAAATTGGCATAATGACTTTTTTTCGTCATGGAACTTTTTAAATTTTGTCGAAATAAATATAATCACTAATGGAACAAATTTTCATTTATTACTTTAGGTGTGATAATATTACTTCTCATTGCGAAGAAAAGTCTGCCTCGTAAAACGAGTTGCACAAAAGTTAATTCCCCTCTTAATATGTAGGTTAAAGAAATCATTCCTCCTTTAAATTTTGAATTTAAATTTGAATTGAATTTAAAATCAATTTTTAATTTTCTTTTACACAATAACTTAGATTATAGATTTAAATTAATGTCTTCTTTACACGCTTTGCATTAGTTTCAAACAGTTTGAAAATTGTTTAACTATCTTTTATAAACTAGAAGTCACGGGTTAAGGCGATGGTTTCATATAATATATGTTCATCATTACCTTTTCTTCTGTAAATTTTAAATTAAAATTCTGTATCATTATGAATTTTTCCGAATTTTCGTATCGCCTTAGTTTCACCACAAGATTCTCTTTTAGCTTAAATGTGTTGGTACACAAACTTCGAAGATAAAACGGTAGAAATGTGTGTGGGGGCGTTTGAAATTAGTACATTTTTGCTAATGTATATGTATACTAGCTGAGTTAACCGGTTTCACCAGGAGTTGCGTAAATTGTTATTAATTAAACATTTCTCTAAACTGAATTCCCATTTATGCTAATTTTCATGGAAATCCTTTGAATTATTGTAGAAATATTCTTCGCTATATGGGATCTGCCACCTTTAACTTCCAAACTCTGACCAAAGATTTGAAAGCAGTGTCCCCGAAAACTTCTATGAACCGATTTTCGACGGATTCCACGAAATGGCGCTGGGAACCCTTTTGTATTAATTATCATTGAAATCTTTTAAAACTAGATCATTTTGGTCGCCACAATGAATGCGTTATATTTCGAAAATCCAATACCAGATCCGAAATAAGCGACCAGAAATCCCATAAATCGCAATTTTATATCGTCATATTGGAAATCCTTTTTGTATTAATTAACTTGAATTATACAAATGTTCTTCCGCTATCTTGAATTAGTGCTTGCCAATTTATCCCTTCTTAACAAATTTTCATTAAAATCCTTCAAATTTCGAACTATTTTGGTCGCCATATTGGATTCGACATCATGAATTTTCAAATTTAGATATTTGATTCGAAATCGAAATTTGGTCCGTTATCTTGAATTTACAAATCTTCGCAAGAGATTTGAAATAAGTGGCTTCAAAATTTCCTTGCTAATTTTCATGAGAATCACTTGAATTTGAGAAAAATGTTGGTCGCCATATTGGGTCCGCCATCTTGAATTTACAGATTTAGATGGTAGATGCGAAATTGGTGGCTCTATAATTCACTTTGTACTAATTTCCATGAGAATTCCTTGAATTTAAAAAATGTTGGTCGCCATATTGGATCCGCCATTTTGAGTTTGCAAATTTTGAGTGGCCATTTGTACTAATTTTCACAAGAATCGCATTTAAAAAATGTTGGTCGCCATATTTTGGTAATATTCAAAATAAGTGTCCTCAAAACAATCATATTACCAAATTTCATTAAAATCCGTTGAAATCGAGAAATTTTGGTCACCATTTTAGATCCGCCATCTTGAATTTCTAAATTTTGACAGCAGATTTGTAATCAGAATTACCCAAAACTTTTAAGTACCAATTTTCATGAAAATCCCTTCAAACTGAAAATTTTTAATTCGCCGTCTTTGGTCCGCATAAAGAGAGATTAAAAATTAGGACAAAAATAATGTTAGAATGTTTAAAGAGCGACTTGACCTAATGAAGGAAATAGGGTTCACTTGTTGACGCCCTAAAACAATTTTTTTTTATTGTGGCCCATAGACCAGGTGCGAGCAAAAAAGTCTTATAACTACATAAAATTATGGTATGGCTATATGGTATTTAGACATCGAAGTATCATTTTATTGGTGTCATTTTTGGTAGGGAGGTCGAAAATTTATCACTTTTTTTTTAAATTGTAAGAGGTTTGTACTAAAGGAACTAACAATACTACAAATCAGAATATAAATTTAAAAACACTCAAATTTGATTGAAAGTGAAACCTCCCAATTATATAATTTAATCAAGACTTTGACCCACTGACATATAAGAATTGGACTGTTGATCTCGTACAAAAAAAGCTCACTTCAAAAATAAGACCCAATTTTAACCTAATTCTAACTATCTCGTTCTCGCATAAGTCCTACAGGTAGAAAAATTTATAAAAAAATCATTCCAATAGCCAAATGATAGTCATGGAGATAGGATCAATCAAAAAAATATTTTTAAGGCCGTATTTTTAAATATTTTTAAACGTATTATCGTACAAAATTAGCAATTTTTTTATTAGAAAGCAGTACTTAAACCTCAAGCCGCAGCAAATAATCCACTTTGCCGAAGCGGACTGCGGCGCATGCGTAACATCTCCGTTTGATTTTTTACATTAATTCACATCATAGATATTTTATTTATTTTCTTTTATTTATTTGCAATATGAGTTCTTATTATTTTTATAGATTCCGCAAGTAAAGGGGAATTCAAAAAATTATTCTACAGGCTTTCTCGAAGGAAAAAAATATGAAAAATGAATTTAGCGCCGAAGAAAAATTTTGATTTTTCCATACGCTATATTTCGAAAACCCCAATTTCGCAAATGGAAATAAAGTCGGGAAATTTATGCGGAAGTAAAGGGGAATTGTTCAAGCCACGGTAGAAAAAACAATAATTATTTACTTTCAAAATTTTTTTCGCTAACTTCACAAGTCTGAAGCAGATAGCTACGGCATGGCATTTTGTGCAGCAAATGTGATAAGAGAAGTCGGTTCGTGACAATTTAATGATTTTTTATTTGCTTCTGTTTAACCGAATTGTGCAGTATTTTCGAGCATTTTTAACAGCATAATTTGCCCCATTAGAATTGAGCCTGCGCTAAAAATGGTCTCGTTTTTCAGACGTAGATTTGCAGCCCAGTTCTTATAAGTCAGTGTTTTGAGTTTTGACCCAATGAATGTGTACCCAAAATTTGATCGAACTCGGTTAAGTTCATGTCTCGTTGTAAGCTTAAAAAAAGAGTATTTTACGACATTTTTCTTTTTCCTGAACACTGCTACATATTGGCTATTATAATTAAGACTTCTGCTCCTATACCGTAGACAGTTTCACTTTCCTTTGTCTTATGTTAGATTTTATCACGTTATTTTCGGATTATAAATCATTTGATTTTGTTATAAACAAATAATAATTTTGTTGTCTCATAAAATATTTGATAATTATTTACTTTAAGGTCCAACTCTTCGATGACCTTGACCTTAGGATATCTTATAGGGGTTATCGACTTGAGGCAAATGAAGAAGGTTGAGGGTGCGCTTGTGATTGTAGGGGGGTAAGAAAACCTCCTAACGTGAACAACTTATTCGTAAGCCAAAAATAATTTATTTACCCTATGGTATGCAATTTCAAAACATTTTTAGGAGGCTACATTAGGAAGTTCAGCTTTCGAAAATGCGTCTCACTACTGTTGTTTATCTACTGTTTGCCCTAAACTATCCTATGGTACGCAATTTCAAAACGTTTTTAAGTTTGGAGACATCGCTAAGAGAATGTAATATTTAATTTTCAACCTAAAAGATATGAAGGAGGCAAATGCACACCCTAGCTATACATATGTACTTGTTCAGAATAACTCCAAGAATGAATTTCAAGCGCAAGGTCATCGAAGAGTTGGACCTTAAAGTAAATTCTTACCAAATATTTGTTGGGGTTGGTCTTAGAAGATGCATTGCCTTTAACGATCTTTTATTCAAACGATGTATGTTTTACTGTTTTGACACCACTTAATTATTTTATATGATATTTCTAGGGAAGATAAAAGCGCTATGAAATATCTTGTTTCCGTGCTGAAGCAGCAACGTCCTAAGTCGGTTAGTTTTTCTACTTATATACGTTCAATCCAGTTGTGTTTCTGGCCAAATTAATTCCGAAAAAGCTATTTCGTCGAGTTATTTCTCTCTATTGTTTTTTTTTTTTAAATTAAATTCATTCATATAGGTTGTAGTACCATGTAGATACTTTTATTTGTGTATATTAAACTTTTGAGTACCGGGGAGCGCGACCGCGCTCCTCCTTTCGCATATGCGAAAACTACCGGATGTGCTATCGCGCATATATAGTTTTCTTTTTATTAACAAAAAACCGTTTTTTTGACGTGTCGCGCTATATAAATTAATGTTTTAAAAATAGTCATAATAAAGGTACCATATTTTGAAAACATGTTTTTTATGTAAAATTTGACGGAGAATACAATAAAAATACTAAAAACTTGCTACGAGGTGGGGGCCATTATTAAAAATTGATTTAAACAATTAAATTGTTAATAACAATATGAATTTGTTATTAATTTTTATTAAAAATATTTTTTTCACAAAACTCAGTCCCTTAAATTTAAAATGAAAAAAAAAGAAGTTTGTAGCTCAAATAAAACCAGAGTTATAAGTTTTTGAAAATTAGTCTCCAAGCCAAAAAATTCATTATTCTCACATTTTCGATCACTAGTATTATCGAAAATATGCGGAACAAAAAAAATCCTCGGACACGTATCTCTTATTTTTCGATATAGAATCCGTAAAAAAAGTTTCAGCCAAATCGGAGATGTGTCGGTCAAAAAGGTGTTCGGTTTGTAAAAGAATTACCCATATGTATGGGAAAAATCTCCGGGACTCAAAGGGTTAAAGTAAAATTGTGTGAAATTAAAAATCATAGAAATAATTTATTATAATTCTTGGAAGTGTTTTATTTTTCCGGTCGTGGTTGAGCAACATAACGTCGGTTAGCAGTCTGATTATAATTAAGAATTCATTGCGTTTTGAAACTTAGCGACCCTTTTACCTAGTAAGCAGTTTATAGAAAAACCTCAGTCTTCTATAAAACAGTAACAGCATTTTGCAGAAATTTTAATAATTGGGATTTAAGAATGCTTTATTTAAATTAAGATTAGGTTGGCTTATCAGGATATCCATAAAAGTGCCTTAAAGAGACCTCCAACAAGATATAGAAATTTCTTCTTAGAACAATTTGATTTGAGTGATGTTCTCCTTATAAGGCCCCAAAACCGTTAAGTCCCACGTTTTTTTCCTCCAGGTTCTCCATAATTCATACTCCTTACTTCTTTACACTTCTTCTCACAAGATAATCATGCAATCAATAAATAAACCCCTGAGTTTTTATCATGCCCGCGTGCATGCTAATGAAATGAATTTGCCTTGCTTATGACCCTCGAGGCATGCTAAAATTGGGCGCAATTTTAGGTGTTAAAAATAACCCTCCTTCGAGAAGTAAATCTAAAAATAATTTGAAAACAAACGATTTGCCTCCTAACGTGGGGCCTGGGGCACTTAATCGACTGAGAAACAGATTCACTTTTCTTGCAAAAAACAAGTTTCAGTCGGTTAGTCCGAGCATGCTGCCTTTGTTTATTTCCGCTTGGAGCAAAGGTGTACGTCGTTGGACAGAAAAACGTGTGACAGTCGCATTAAATAAAAACACCACACAACAATCGTTCATGCGTCTGATCGAAGAAACCCCAAGCAGAGCCCCGGGCCCCGTGTGACAGAACTCGAAACGGTCGTAAATCGTCTGGAGAGATATCGATTTCCTTCGCGGAATTTTATAGGCCGATCCGATCCGTCCAAGTGCAATGACATTGGCCGAGCGAGACCCGTCTAAATAATGCAAATGAGATTTTAAGCTGGTGATTCATCCAGCACCCTTTCAAATGCGATTATGAATGCGCTACTGCGCCCGCAGAGCTAGCGCAGGTATTTACCTTCTCCGACATGACCATCGTATTGTCCTCATGTGTTCCGTAGACAGTCTCGGCCCCGGGATCGGGACCACGTCGAGCCAGCCCGTCACTGTCCATGATCGATGTGTAGAAATAGATGATTATCTTCTGAATAAACCAGAGACAAATTTTTCCTTATCTTTTGCGACGAAAACGCAGCTGTTGTGTGTGGCAAGTGGGGAAAGACTTTTCGCAGTGATTACACACACAAAACACGTCAAAACTTAAAACCTCATTTTCACCACAGAAAAGCACACCTATCGAGGCATCTCACGTATTTTAACACATTCGCCGGAGCGGACGACGTTTAAAACTACGAAATCGTTGTTTTCTATCGCTTTTAGACTAGAGATTTGTAAAAATTGCACCAAAAGGCAGAGCACTGCAGAGACTTGACGTGCAATGTCAAAGTGGAGGAGTAGCCATTTTTTGCAAAACTGACAATTCACCAAACGAACCAAACGACCTCTGCATCTGAACACCTGGAAACTGCTTGAAGGGGAATTGAAAACAAGGAAACCACAGAGCTGTCATTCGACTCCTTTATTGTAAGATACCGCGCTCAATTCATCAAATTTCGTGTATTAACATCCGTGCAACAGTTAACCCTAAACAAGAAATGGAAAAACTACTCCAATTACTCCTTCGACGCCATATGTCCCACCAAATTCCCAGTAAACTTCTCGATTTTCTTCAAATCTGGCATCGTCTCCGATTTATACTGAACGCACTGGAAATTTAGAAATATTTATAAATCGGCCAAAGTAATTAAATTGCGTGGTCCTTACTTTTACGTTGTCGGTCACTTTGAGCACGAGCAACCCCTTGGAATGAATGTATTTCATGGTATACCGGCAACTGTGAGGGTTCTGCATGTACATATTCTCGGCAGCTATTTCAAAGTCTTCCCAGTCTTTCACGAAAACCATTTTAAAAGCTATTGAGGTACTCGGTTCAAGAGGAAAAATAAACCGCGGAGGCAAACATGTGTCAAGTCAACGTCAAGTGACAGCTGATGACGTTCTGTTGAAGTCAGTGCCATGTATAAAGAAGAATTTTGACCATACAGGGTGACATATTTAGTCAAACAAAAACAGGTATAATAATTTTAAAAAAAAATACGAATGAGTTCATATTTTGGCACAAGCTTAATGAATGGAAAGGAATCATTTTTCCGATTCGCTCTTTTCTCGTACTTTTTGCTGTTCTTTGTTATTGTTGGCGATGTGTCAGCTATGAGATTGGATCTTGTGTTTGGTTAGCCGCTGGTATATCCGTGAGCAGAGTGCAAGCAATTATGTATAATCTAATAAATGGATCGACGCTTGTTTAAATTTTCGAAATTCGTCTGCTATGATAAGGATAGCAACATCTCGACGTGTTTACAATGCGGAAAAAAATTAAAAGGCAATTATTGGGAAACATCAAACATCAGTGAAAATCCCTCGTAGCAATTTTTAATAAAATGTTTGAAGTTTTAGCATTAGATCTTCTAGTTCTAATTTTCATAAAAATTTATTCCCATATTAAAATTGCATATTACTTCACACGTCAGTTTTTCTGGTTTTATTAATTTAATAAAGGCGACTATCGACCACAACACCTCGTAATCACCTTCGGGGTTATCGGACCTGCTCTACAACATAATGCAAAAAACAAAAATTCCGTGTTACATGTCATGTTGCATGTCACACCACGTGTCATGAGACGTTAATTCACATTTTACGGCTTGCAGTATACTCGTCGTTGATTTGGCACTCGTAAACAAAACAAAAATGATGTTTTAGCCTATTTTTAGGCCTCCCAGGGCTTTTCGACCCTTACGGGTTTTCTAAATGGGGTCATCGGACCTGCTCTACAACATTGTGCAAAAAAAACTTAGTGTCACATGTCATGTTGCATGTCACATCACGTGTCATGAGCCGTTATATGCTTGCTATGTTGTTGGCTAGTGGCTACCTAAATTACGTAACGCTAACTTTTAGAAATTTTAACCTCCTTCTCCCCCTTTACATATAACGCTCCATAACACAGCCTTTATCCCCCGCCCCCCCTTAAATAATTTATTATATGTATTATATTTATTTATTTTATAACTTCCTATTTTCTGTAGAAAGTAAGGATAAATAAAGTATTAATAATGTTACGTAACGGTTTTAGGAACCCCCGGACCCCTCCGTAACGATCAGTAGCGAACATACGCTCTCACGCTCTTGGAGTCTTACGTAACTTATGAATAGCCCCCAATCGGTTGTATCTAATTGGATTCCCCAATCATTTATTTTCGATAAATTCACGAATGAATTAAATTTTCAGTTCTTGAAATTTTCGATTCTATTCGCGAATCGAATTTTACTAGAAAAAGAATCAAATAATAAAATTCGTGAGCGAATCAAAAAATTTAATTCGCATGCGATCCATTCGCATGCGCCATTCGCAAACTAACGAATCAAATTTTTTGATTCTCCGTACCCTGATCAAAATGCTTTCATTTAATTGGTTACAGCGCTTTGTGTATGCGTATGCTCACTTTATAGTTTTGTTCGTTGACCAAAAAACTTGTGGCACGCCAGAGCGCAATGAGAATAGTAAAAAAAAAAAACGCGGGGCGCCCCAGTGCTTGTCAGTTCAACGAAAAGCTTATTAAAAAGAAAAACTGTCATCTGGCCTTTTGCACAAAAATTCTATAATAAAACCACTACTTCTTGATAATTTCCACATCGAAATCCTAAAATTCTTCTTCTAAACTTCTTGTGCCCGCAGAAAGAACTAATTTCACTTTAAATATCGCGTCTGTTAACAATTAAACTAATATCCGTCATTAGCACTGAGTTTACCTCGGGTTTTAACTGGTGTTAAATATTTGTTTTTTTTTAAAAAATTCCTATGTTAAATATTAATTTTTTTTTCAAACTACTAAATTTCTAGAACTTTAAATCTGAAATTCCATCAAGGTATCAGATTTCAAAATTTTCCGTAACGCAAAAGACACAAAAATAATTTCACAATGCGTTAGAAGTTTCAAGAAACGTTAATAGTTATAATATCTTAAAGCATTTATGCACTTCTCAAATTAAAAAAGACTTTATTAAAAGCACTATCGCGTGTCTGAACATTAACAATTGTATGATCCAAAATCTACCATCCATAAAATTCTGGATCTCTGTGGAAATCAAAAGGGAACTATGGGGACACCATATTGTAAACAAATGTCACTCAAAAAATTAACGCATTTCGATTGTTGATTATTGACGATAGATTGTTTATGAAATCGGATGGTTGACTATGCACATCTGTGCACAAACAAGTTGTTTACTCCTTACTATAAATTAAATTGACTGAGCTGCCCTAAGAGAAGTCCAATTTAGCGGAAAGTCTGCCGGTGTATCAGAATAATCGCAGAGTGGAAAGTCTGCCAGTGTGAAGAAGTCAGCAGAAATCGGTTTTAGAGGAGAGTCTGCCGGAGTATCAAAATAATCGAAATCAGAGTACTTTTGTTGTACGTGAAGTTTTGGAGATTTTGTTAATTGAATAATTCATAGAACATTTGTAATTAAAAAGTTATAAAGTAAGTGAATTTTAGTATAATGTGAAAAAACAAATTTTGTGAAACGAGAAATAGCTTTTAATAAACGGTAAAAATTCAACATAGTAATCTTTATTAAAACTTAGTATTGTCTGAAGACCTAGAATAAAATTTGGTGTCAAAAGAAACTTATCACAAGAAAAATCGGTGATAGAATTTTATAACAAGAAAAATCGGTGTTAGAAGTTTATAATACTGGGGTAAAACCAGGGTGTCCCAGGTTTCTCAAAAAACACTGAACTGGCATTTAACTTTTAAAAACTAGTGAGGCTAGGGAGTATTGTGGCACCACAGGGTTGTCAACGAACAGATCTTATTTAACCTGCCTTACAACATACAAATACACATTATAATAAGTACTAAAAAAAGTATAATTTTCGATGTTCACCCAAAATAATCGGCAAATTTTTCCACTTTTTAAAACGCTGTAGTTTTCGCGAAAAATGAATGGTTTTGGATGATTCTGAAGCTTCAATTGTCTATTTTGAAGGCCAAAAATGACAAAAATAGGGTTTTTAACGTGATCAACAGCAAAAAATTTACTTACAATTTATAATCGGTTTTATCAATATTTTAACCATAATAATAATATTGTGGAAAGTGTTACTCATGCAAACATTTATCAAAGATCATAAAATTTCTATTTCATTTTGAGCCGCATATGTACATATTTACAAAAAAATGTAAAACCTACTTTGTATGACGATACATCGGAGAATTTTTCATATTTAGAATTATGTACTTTCCGAATGATTATTTTCTAATTTTCGAATTTACAAGGTTTTATTATACATTTTTTCACCAGTATATAACTAAATATTTTTTAAGCCTGCAGCATCTAATCCGAATGATTATTTTCTAATTTTCGAATTTACAAGGTTTTATTATACATTTTTTCACCAGTATATAACTAAATATTTTTTAAGCCTGCAGCATCTAAACGAAGTCATTGAACCTTCAATATAGTATACTGTATGTTGATAAGCTTTAATAGCAAACATCCACTTCTGTGCAATAAAATTCCCCTTCTCGATATGACTTATCGAATAAGTATATCTTGGCATAATGTGATACATTCTGTGTGCTATAAATCTGTAAAAAATTTAAACCATCGCTCTAGTATTGAATTGTATATAAGAAACTTGCCCAGTTATCATTTTTAATTTCAATATTTCGAATGCTGAGATCAAACTAAGATTATAGAAAAATTAAAATATGTATCTAATATTTTAGTATGGTCGCAATTATAATATTTCAATACAAATATATATATAGTAGCTCAAAAAACGGTTTTCTTTATTTTTTCTTGATTCCGCATGAACAGAGATCTGCACGAAACGTCAGAACTTTTTAAGCAGCTTGAATTTCAATTTCACAGACTTCGAAGTTTCTGAAAATTCCTCATTTTTAATTTCCTAAATTTCTAATAGAGAAGTTTATTTTTTTTTAACATACTATACACCCATGGACAACTAATTAGAAACACATATATGATGTTGAATTGAGTTGGAAATTCTAAATGTTCTTGTTTCATATGTACAAAAAGGAGCTAAATTAAAATTCTCTGATTTACAATGTATTAAAACTTATAGTTAAATTTCAATTGTTTTTTTAAACATTTTGAATACAATGCCATAATATTTCCAATACATAAATTTCGCCGGACAACTAATTAGAAACACTCGTTTTGGATGGAATAAAAATTGTTTTTTTTCCAATATTTCGTAGGAAAACCTGTTTGTAATATTATTTCTTCGTACCTCTTCTTTATTGAAAGTATCCAATATTTCGTAGGAAAACCTGTTTGTAATATTATTTCTTCGTACCTCTTCTTTATTGAAAGTATAAGTCGGCTACATCTCTTCACAGGTATATTTTCCCATGCTAATTTAATTGCAATAAAAAGTTCGTCAAAATTTTTAAAGTTTTTTGAAGAAACTGATTTTTGTACGTCGCCCCACAGGTATTCAATGGGATTGAGTTGCGCATTTGATGCAGGCCACTCCAGCACACTAATAAAGTTGGCTTGAAAAGAGTTGTTGGTATGCTTTGCTGTGTGCTTAGGATCGTTGTCCTGTTGGAATGTCTAGATCATAGGCAAATTTCCCTCAGCACATGACAACATTACGTTTTCAAGTATGTCGACGTACTTGTCCTTCATCAGGGTGCCTTCTATGCTATGAATGGGATCAATTCCATACCAGAAGAAGCAGCCCCACACGTTTATCGATCATCCGCCATACTTTACAACAAGAGTAGTATACCTTGAATCAAATGCAGCGGCTTTATGTCGACGAACAGACCTTCTACCGTCTGGACCCGTTCTATTAAATTTTATTTCGTCGCTCTCTAACACATATTTTCATTGGTTTGTTGTCCAGGCCAAATGAGGCTTGTCAAAATTCAATCCTTTTTTTCGGTTGCTTGCAGACACTAATGGATTCTTCCGTGAAACTCTGCCGTGCAACCCAGCCTCAGCCAAACACATTCTAACGGTTCTCGCTGAAACTGCCGTTACGTTATCACCGAAAATGTTGCGGTAGATGTCAGTAGAATTCTTCCTAGTGTCCTTTTTCGTTTCTCTGATGATGATGATGAACAGATCGACAGTTAGCTCAGACATTTTCCGGGATCTTAGAACATTTTCTATTGTTCCGTGTACTTGGAAATGTTTTACTGCTCCATAAACAAGTTTTAAAGAGCATATCAATTGTTTGCAATTTGGCAATAAGACATTTTTGCTTACCAAAGACGCACTACTTCCATGTGCATATTGTGTATGGAAGCGTTACAATTTTTTTTCTTGCGCATGTTTATAAACAATGTATTGACAAAAATAATGTCTTAACATGAATATTTAATGTAACTTAAATATTTACCATTGCAATTATTCAGAGAAATAAATTTTTGTTTAATAAGATGGAAAAATGAATACTGTTTCTAATTAGTTGTCCACGTAAAATAGCATTCACGCGAAATGATATCACCACAGGATGTTCGGTGGGCACGAACTACTACTAAAAGTGCAGTTTTTAAATAGCACGTGGTCGCTAGGTTTTCGCTGATATCATACCGTTAGATTTGAAACTAAGGAGAAAGAAGGAGAGTGCACAAAGCAGTGCTGATCAAACTTATTTGTCCATGGGTGTATATCAGATCTTTTGTTCATCTGGTCAAAAATTACATATTCTTATAACAATTTAGGAAAAGAGAAGAAATATTAGTTGCTATTTCTGGTAGTATGTACGAAAAATTCCGGGTAGCTCAAAACAAGTTTTTCCACGTTGTTTGTAGTAGCAAAATTTTTACAAACAGTATACATAGCATTTTGCATTACGTTAGGTGTTTGGTTATTTAATTGTAAACTTCGTTTTTTACTCAAAAGTTTCTTCAAATTTACATTTTTATAACATAATGCTAAACGATATGTTCAAAATAAAAACAATTCGTTTGTGGTATGAAATTTAATATTAGTGTTTGTACCTGAAAATTGATACATTTGTAAAAATATGTTTTAAATGTTGCCATTTGGGTTTTGATGTTAGACAGCCCCATAGTTAATAGAGAAAGTCATAAATGAGGTTATAATTAGACCATTCTAAACTTAAGGTTAAAGTACCAACTGTATAAAGCCAAATTGGAAAAACACGTTTGAAGTACATATAACATAATTTACCATATTTTCATCGTGAAATACCAGTGCCTCTAGAGAAAACCTCGGACAAATAGAATTGAGAGCCTACTTTTTAAAATCAATTCAAAAAATGGCCAAGGAAAATTCCACATTCATCAGCATTTTTTATGATTTAAATTGATAAAGTTTTAACCTAATTATTGTATAATACATATTTCATTTTCACTAAGCTGGCGTTTGTTCATAGTTTAAAAATAGTATCAAAGTTCGTCCGAAAAAATCAATTCCTCATATCATCAGCGATAAGCGTTTAATCTATCATTCTTATTAGGAGGTTGATGGAGTAGTAATCAAATGTCGATTAACGTTGTTTAATCAAAATTCGTAAAAATTGGGGGAATTATAATTTTATCAAAACACATTTTTCGTGTATCTGGTGCTATCATTAGTCTATGTTTACCTTAAAGGCATACTCGAGGCGAAACCAAGGATTAATTTTATCGCGCAGTTGACTTTTGCGATTTCGCAAATGTACAACGAATTAATTAATTCGAAAGTCTATCGGCGTAAGCGCTTGTTATGATTCGAATTAAATCACCCAAATTAGCTGGGAATTTCCCCAGTGTTGAAATAACAACATTTTGAAGGACTTTCGAACGTGCCAAGATTGTTTGTAAATAAAAATTTGCGTTTCTTATGGCCTTGTTTGTGATTGAAAAAAGACACATTGCTAAGGTCAGAAGAGAAAATCTACTGCTCTACAAGCGTGTGGAGAAAACAAGAAAAGCTGGTTGGGGGCAATCTAACGTCTTAAGCATTGGTTCTTCAAAGGTGTTTTTCTGTTCATAATGTGCCTCAAGGCATCAACTCGCGGCCTACTGTTCAGAAGTGCCGCACAGCCCCAACAGCGCCGCGCTGTTGACGCACCAAACAAAATGAAGAGGTCGCAAAGTGGAGTCAAATAGCGCGGCCCCTTTAATCCTGACAACCGATTATTGTTTAATTTCCCTAATGGCAATTTGAGATGTTGTCTGGTTTACCTGGCGAAATGGCATTTAAGTGACATCTTGTGTAAATGACCTCGCACGAAACGCAGTTTATCCACCAATTCTAAGGAAAGACAAATTAAAAGGATGCCAGTACTTGTAACTTAATATACAGGGTGACCCATTTTTGACTTGACATTTTTTGAAAAAAAAGTTCAAACAAAAGTTGTTCAGTTTCATAGCGGCCATTTGCTGCGGACTCTTCATGACTGTATAGTATGTTTTTTCTTTAAATTGGAACCCATATTGTCTTATATAGTTTCAAATTCCCTGAAGAAAAATAAGCCCTTTAGTGTTTAAAGGGGATGGTTCATGATATGAAAATTTCATAGTGTATAGAGTTAAGAGTTCACCTTCCTAAATTTATAAAATTCCATAGGGGGCTAAAATTTCACACTCCGTCATCTTGACCTCATAAATTTAATCAGTTAAGAGGGCGACGCACAGTGGGCCCAGCGGACGTTTATCGTGTCATAAATCTGTAACTTTATTGTTTGTTGAAATATTTCTTTGAAATTTTTTGTACATACTACTGAGTATATAGACCTTCTGACTACGGTACCAAATATTAGTATATATATTTTTTTAATTTTAAAATTAATGTTTTAAAAAGTAGTTTTTCTTTGTCATAGCCAAACCCAAGCTTATATTATGTTTATTTTTTAATTAATCGTTATAACTTTGAGAACGTTATGTTAAGCAATTAATAACTCAATATTACAGTTCTCGAGTACAAAAAAACGCAAAAAATAACTACTTGAAAACCTAACCTTATTTTACAATTATTTCTGTAAAACTCCCTTTTAAAAACAAAATTCAATTAAAATAATAATGCTATAAAATTAACAGTTAGGAAGAGCATCCTAACAAACATTTTCAAATTTTTAAATTAAAAAATATAGGGTTTTATTCACTTTATAAAATTTGTTAAAAATTTTAAATGTTAGCGTTGTTTGCCGATGCCGAGATTTATATTGCATTTTATAAATAGAATATATTAAATATAGAAATGACGATTTTCTTAGTATTTCCTTGCCATTTTTTTCAACGAACCGATCCCCTGAAAAAAATTAAAAATAAAATGAAATACAATCATAAATAATAAAAAATAAAAATTGAAAAAAGAATAAAATAATAATTGGAGGTGGTTTAGCAGAAAGAACAAAATAAAAAAAATATTTATTATTAATAGTATTAATTTTTTTTTTTTTTAACAAATAAATCAATTTTTTTTTTTTTTTATTATTATTATTTATTTATTTAACTGTAACTCTCCTAATGGAGTGTGATTTTATGACGGATTCAATGTTTATTTGAAGTTTTATGAGCAGAGAGAACAACGACCGATTCTGGCAAAAAAAAATTAAAAAGTATTAAAGTAAAAATTCAGTTAGGAAATTAACTTGAAGTTTTTATTGAGAAGTGTAAGTATCGTGTCTGTTAAAATATAATCATATGTATTAATATTCCGTCAATTTATTTATTTATTTATAGTAAGCTTTGTACAGAAATTAAAATTCCCAATTATACAATAGCTGACAAAGAAAGGTATTCAAAGGACCACGCACAAAATATTCGGAAAAAAGAGTACCGTGGATTTTCTCCAAATTTCGGATTTATGCTCTCTGAATGATGCTGATCAAATGTGCTCATGGGCCCAACTTAATTTATAGCGATCTGAAGGGTCCAGCGAGCTTGGAAAGTAGGGTTTTGAGCCCTGTACGATCACTGAATTTTGAAAATGTATCTCCCATTGTATACATATATATACACGTTACTACACATTATGTATTATCATAAACCAGTATATATATATACAAACACTCATACACGCATATGCACACACACACACACACATATATATATATTAGGGTGCTTTTTTCTCGTGACAATTTTTTTTTTTTCAGTCCCAACTCGAAATTTTGTGACAAATACCTATACAAAAATTCTCTGAAAATTGGAGCCACTAATATTAATATTAAGTACTAGACCAAGGCGTATAAAGATTTCCCATATAAAATACACGTAAACTTTGATTATTTTTCTTCAAAACTCTACAGCTCAGAGGCATTTTATGGTATAATCTTGGTCAATGGTAGGATTTCTTCAGAATTGAATGCTCTACAAAAGTGTCCACTGCGGTGTAACCCTAACTCCCACCAGCGAGGTAGTACGGGTCACTAACCCCAATTTTTCCATGAAATTCTCACTTTTTGCCCCTATCTCGTAAACAATAAAAGGTATAGAAAAAGTGAATATGACAAACTTGTAGCAAATTCAATTTCCTACAAAAAAATTCTGAACACCAAATTGCTAACATCGATATTTCTTGAGATATTGATATACAATGGGAGGTACATTTTCAAAAATCAGTGATCGTACAGGGGTCAAAACCCTACTTTCCAAGCTCGCTGGACCCTTCAGATCGCTATAAATCAAGTTGGGCCCATGAGCACATTTGATCAGCATCATTCAGAGAGCATAAATCCGACGTTTGGAGAAAATCCACGGTACTCTTTTTTCCGAATAGTTTGTGCGTGGTCCTTTAAATGAAAACTGAATAATCGTTTAACTTTTCAAGGACAATCTGTTTGAATCTGCTAAAATGACAGTTCAGAGGGCCAACTTGGAGTCCGTCATGGTTTCTTTGAAGACGCACCATTGGAGAATTGATGTACACTTCTAGCGAGGCTCTGGGTCGCATGAAAATATTGTTGTTCCTGCTATTGAATGTAGGCACCCTTAGGCTCAATTCATCGAACAGTGATGTTTTGAGTAATCCGTTGTATATACGATAGAGTGCGCACTCATCGAGATGGAGTCTTCTATTAGGAAGAGATGGAAGGTTAAGAATAGAAAGTCTATCCGAGTGGGAAGAAAAGGATATATTAAATTATCCAAAATTAAAAAAAAACCGACGTTTTTCTTTCAGAGGAGACCAAAATGATACCTCAAGCGAAAGAGAGCTTCATTGGTATTCGAACTGAGTCCGCGTTTAGGGAAATTGGTAAAAGTAGTGGCTGGAGAGATTGGTGCTGAGACAGAAAAAGAATTTTTATCTATGACGGTGTAAATGAACTCATAACAGATCCAGAAACATATTTTAAAGTAACTTTTTACTATTATTTACCATACACTCCTATAAAAAAGTTTGACAAGTGTTTTGGACTTTTAAATGAAAGCCACATAACTTTCTCTTTTAACAAAACTTTTAAAAAAATTGTTTCTGAAGAAAAAAGAACGCTTTGTTTATATTTACAAAATAAATTGACCATTTCCTTTTAAATTCTGAAGTTGTTCAAAGCGATCTCTAAAATGAGATCGAGCTTTCACCAATGTTCGTTGATGGTTACACAACCCTATTAGACATTTCGAATTATTTCTGTTCAAACAATTTAATTTTATTATTTCCAAATTTATCTACCGCAATTACCCCATTACATAGTAGCTCAAAGTAAAAGATCTTTTTCTAAATTAAAATTTATCTTTGATTAGTGTTGAAGACAATACATAATTTATATATTATATAAAATTTCAAATTAAATGTTTTAATGTAGGGGAGAGTGGGGGAAACGCGAACGTGGGGTAATCCCGAATCCAATGATTCTAATATGTTAGAGAGAGATAGCCATATTTTACTTGCCTCCATTTCGGAGATCACGCCACCACCAGTGGCAGGCAATAATACGGGAGACGCGGGCGCAAGTTACTTGTGAAGGTATGCATTTTTCATTATTTTGCATGTTTTTGATGTAATTTTTTTGGTAAATTAAAGTTGGTGTTGCTTTATTTCTATCTATAATAGTAATTTAACTTTTACATAGTGGAATACTCACATATTAATCAGCTAAATGACAATGACGCAATCAGCAAAAGAAATATAATCTAAATTTTTTTTTCCATTTTACTGTTTTCGATCCAGCGGGGTAAAGGCGAACACTCCATGTCGGGCAATCTCGAACGTTCGGCATTACCCCCCTCCCTTTTGCTGGTTCCCCGTTCATCTTTTTTTATTATTGCCCGAGGGTAGTACATATTCCAACTTAACATATAGGCTAACTTTTTTCGGATAATACATAGGGTTTCAAAATGGCGCATCCATGATGGCGGCTGACGATTTTAAATTTGAAGCGATTTTCATGAAAATTTGTACAAAGGGGTTTTGCGGAATGCTGATTTCAAATCTGCTATCTAAATTTAGAAATTCAAGATGGCGATCAAAATTTCACGATTTCAAGAATGTAAAAGTCTAGGGTCAAAATACGAAAGAAAAAGAAAAAGAAAGAGAAAAAGAAAAAGGCGAAAAGGAAAATGAAGACTACTCTTGTATTTTTTGTATAGATAAATATATAGATCCCCCGTTGAAGACTGGATTATTTGCTACGTGTGTAAAAAATGGGCTGACGAGAATTGTACTGACGGACAGTCAACATCGTTGGGTTATAAATGTGATCACTGTCGTTATTAATGTTCGTACGTAATTACCCCACTTGGTGTTCGTGTTTACCCAACTAATGTCGAGTAAAGCAGAACACTAAGGGTTTTGTTTTTTTTTTTCATATTGTCTCAATTTATTAAAAATATAAATATTGATTACTGAATTCGATAGACAGATAAGTAAACTTTATAATTAAAAAATAAAGAAATTCTGTGATCAAATTCCACTGTTTTATTTAAGTTTTCCCTTAGGTGTTCGTGTTTCCCCCACTTTCCCCTATAATAAATAAATAAAGATCATGAAAAGTCACCATCACCATCACGTCGTCAAGCCCCACAAAATTGAACAAAATTTATTTAAACTCTTTTCTTTATTAAAAGTCATTAAAAAAAAGAGGTTTCCAATTGCCAAAGTTGTTCGATCAGCAAAATATATTTTGGTTGATAAAAAAATATGATATTATCATCGATTCTAAATTGGTTGAGATTTCAATATTTTTTTAAAGGCAAAAGATAAAGCAGAGAAATTATCTTTATCTATTAAGAAGGTAAACAGCTTGCCAGGACTCTCACATATTTTTGTGTGGAGGAGTTCATTTTCTGTTTGCCAACCACGATGGATGTAAAAGCATTCAGGACTGATGTATCTCAACAGTTGACGATTTCATGTTTATTTAGCCTGGAGCCTGCGAAACTGTATGCTTTCTCGCGTCATTTCCAAATTTTCTATCGATGGAATCAATATTTGCCTTGACACGTTTCATTAAACACTACTATCGCCTTCTTTACCTGAAATTCGTCCTGATGAGAGAAAGTTTTTAGGAGACTTCAAGCAATTTGTGACTCATTCGTAGTATGCATACAATGCGCCATAACGCAGCGGATTTAAACCTTAATTTAATGATGTTATTTTACTGTTTGGGTGTTAACACAGAATATTTACTTGTACCACAATTTGGAAATAATTTTTCCTAAAATAAAGGTCTTGGAGATTATGATATTATAATTATATATATTACATTCAGATTCACTAGCAATGTGACTAATAAGTATAACAGAATTTTTATAATAATGATTTATGAAATTAAAGAGATAAAAGTATTCCATCATAATTTAGATACTCTTAATAATACCATACTCTATTTATTATTTTATTTATTAATTCAATCAACTTATTCATTTCGCCATTTGACGATCATTTAATGTCATATCACCGTTGGCTTTTTTCGTCTCTAACGTAAATTAAAGCTTTAAGTGTTATTCGGCCTAACTATTTCGCTTTTCTACACCCCCATCTCGGATTAATGAGGGGTTTTTCCACCGCAAATATGCAGATAATTGAATATATTCGCGATAATAAAAACACACATAGTGGAAGTTTTTATTGCATTATAATCGCAATTAAGCCTGTTGAAGTTCCAATTAGTTACGATTAAAGTTAGACGCACAATTCACAAGGCGAAATTCATCGGAATGCACTGCTTGACATACTTTTGCGTTAGCTGTTCGAATGCTTTTATTATTGACCGAATTTTGCGATAATTTCAGTCAATAAATTATTATCAAAGCGGAAGTTGTCAGTGGTATTTACTTTTGGGGATTTCGGTAATATCTCCGTTTAAGAATAGGTATACGAAAAACCCAGAAATGGTCTGCATAAATAGACCATTTGTAGAAAGTGTGATTTATAGCTTAATTGCGCTCGTGCGAACTGTACGATGCAGTTTGTTTGGTGTTAAATTTTGTTAAGTCACTCTGGCTGCGTTTGAAAGGAAGTATGGTTTTAATGGGCTATTTTAGTCTAGAATGGATTTTGGACAAATATACGGCCTTCACTTGAAATTTTCCCAATAAGTGAGTTTAATGCGTATAATTGATAATTTATATACATAGTATGTTTATTACGAATGTGGGAAAGTATAAGCACCGTCTAACAAAAGGTTTGTAATCTGTTAGTTTATGTTGCAATCTCAACTAAAAGCATTAAGCGCTTTAAGTGAGCTGAACATTGTAAGTGCCCATTGTAATACAGAGATTTCATGTCATAAATCAGCACTATCGAAAATAATCAACAAAATCAATCACATATTATCTCCGAAAATCGAGACGTGCGTTAGTCGGTCTGGAATTATGGATACGTATTAAGTGGTTTAAAAAAAGGCAGCTCTCAACAAGAGTAATTACCCGCATTAAGGTGGTAGATAGCGCAAATCAAATCATATCCCACATCACCTATCTGCCCAATCTAAGTTTCAATTAAAAACAATTTTGACTTAACTAGATTGCCATTGTCCACTTGCCCTCCGTGATATCAGAGGATTAAAATTCCTCGATTCCCGTGATAACCACGCACATGCTGCGCTATTTGTTTGTTCACAATGAGCCTATATCGAGTTTTTAATTAGTAATTGTTTGTTTTTTTACGCCCGATCAATCGATGGACTCTTAATTTTAACAGGAAGGTGTGGTGAATGAGACTGTAATTATTAATTTTCCGATTTATCGAAAATGATTAATACGTGATTGCGTGCAAGTGGAAATTAATAGTCAGACAGCTTTGGGAAAAACCTGTGATTGATGAACAATTTGGGATGATATCGGTTTTGATTTGCTTACTTGGAAAAGCGTGAGCACATCTTAATCATTAAAGATAACTATTAGACATATTAAAAAACAGTTGACAGTTTCAACCGGAAGTACCAAAAATTACGCGTGTGAGATTACAACTTAATGTCATAAGTTTAAAATAAAATTTGACAAAACTTTAGCAGGAGGGCGATGTCGTCGTGGCCAAAATAAAAAGTAGCGATCCCAAATCACTAACCTGCGGGGCACCGAAGTTAAATATTTCCTAATAATTTTCTTGATGTGGCACTTCGAATGGTGACATGGAATTTTCTATTGGCTAAATACGAGCGTATGCACACGGAAAAAAAGCATTGTTAAAAGTAACCAAACTCGTAGTCAAGAATAAAGTTGGTTTTTTTAATAACGAAAAATAGTTAATCTACTGATGTAAACCATTGAACAAGACAATTTTTTAGTGTCAATTTCTTGACTAACTTTATAATTTTCTGTGAGTTAGTGAACAATGCGCAAGGTACAACCATATTTTTCATTGTAAGATGGTTATTTTTTATGTTATAGATTGACATTATCTTCAAATATGAGGTTAGGGGTACTCGAAAAGGATACTTTTTCTGATTTTTTTGTAAATACACCATGTTTTTTGCGACATTTCATGAGGATTTTGTGAAAATCTCATTCACATATTTCTTTTGACAAACTGTTCAAGTCAACAATTTTGACAATATCTTCTAAATATGAAAAACTAGTGCTTAATGAGTGTCTTTAAACCGAAATTATTGCTTAAGAAAAAATTTTAAAAACCTTAATTCCTCCTATGTAAAATATAACATGCAAAAATAACCTTATTTCCCAAAGTTTCGCTCTAACATCCTACTGAATTGTTGTTTAACTAAGAATTTCTTGAAAATTGACCTCACAGATGTTGATGAATTATGAAAATAGTACCTAAGTTTTGACTACGTTTTACTAAATTCGATAGCAGATTAAACAAAAGATTGTTAGGCAACAATATGAGGAATTGAAACTGATTAACTGATTAAACATCCCTATATATGTATATATAGTATAAATGAAAGTTCGTTTGTTTGTTTATTTGTTTGTTTGTTGCTCAATCATACGTAAACGCTAGCATCGATATTTTCCATTTTTTGTTCGAAGGTAGTACATATTCTAACTTAACATATAGGCTAATTTTTTTCGGATAATATGTAGGGTTTCAAAATGGCGGATCCAAGATGGCGGTTGAAAATTTTAAATTTGAAGCGATTTACATGAAAATTGGTACTTAAGGGTTTGGCGGAATGCTGATCTCAAATCCACTACCCAAATTGAGAAATCCAAGAATATGGCGACCGAGATTTCCCGATTTCAATGGATTTTAATGAAAATGAGTACAATGATTGGCTTGAGGTCACTGATTTTGAATATTACCAAAATTTACAAATCCAACATGGCGGACGCAATATGGCGACCAAGATTTCTCGATTTCAATGGATTTTAATGAAAATTAGTACGATGATTAAATATTCTGAAGCAAGTAATTTCGAATATGGCGGATCCAACATGGCGACTAAAATGTCTTGATTGCAACAGATTTTAAATAAAATTAGTACAATCATTATTCTGAGGCAACTAATTTCGAATATTATCAAAATTTCCAAATCCAAGATGGCGACCAAAATTTCTCGATTTAACGGATTTGAATGGAAATTAGTACTATAATTATTTTGAGGCCAATAATTTTGAATATTATCAAAATTTGCAAATCCAAGATGGCGGATCCAACATGGCGACCAAAATGTCTCGCTTTCGACGGATTTTAGTGAAAATTGGTACAATGATTATTCTGAATGAAAATTAGTAAAATGACCATGTTGAGGCCACTAATGGGATTTTGATGAAAATTGGTATAATGATTATGCTGAGGCTGCTAATTTCGAATATTAGCAAACTTTCCAAATCCAAAATGGCGGATCCAATATGATGATCAAAATTTCTCGACTTCAACAGATTTTAATGAAAATTAGTTCAATTTTTTTGGAGCCACTAATTTTGAATATTATCAAAATTTCTAGATCCAAGATGAAGGACCCAATATGACGACTAAAATTGGTACAATTACTATTTTAAGGCCACCAATTTTGAATATTATTAAGATTTGTGTATTCAAGATGGCGGGTCCATAAAGGGGTTTACGGGTTAAAACAATTTCAAAGATATAACAAAAAATTTGAAAATTTGAGAATTGTTTAATTATTAAGTATTTGCCCAACGCCGGGTGAAACCGGGTAACCCAGCTAGTGTACTATATAATTCCAACTGGCATCTTTTGCATAACAGTACAAAGCCTGAATGCTAGCCCGATAAATAAGATGTGATATCTGTTTTAAGAATAACATTTTCTTAATACTTTATAATAGAACGGCGAGAAAAACGTTTTTGTTATATTATTCTTATGTATTATAAGTTTATGTGTTTTATTTTTATGAGTTTATTAAATACCTAACAAACAATAAGTTATTGCGAATTTGTTATTAAAATAACCTTATTTCATTAGAAATGACGTCCTTGTCCCCTTGACAGTATTGTAAAAATACTATATTCAAAAATTTACAGTTGCTATGTGTAAATTTACCTACTTTAAAGAAGTAAGCAATACACATTTATTATGCAAACTTCCATCTTTTATGTGTAATTTTCCGGATATGTGTGTAATACTTTTGCAGTGTATTTTTACACAAACCTTTGCGTAATTTTTTTAAGTGTAATTTTACTACCACTATGGAAGGTACCCATTTTCCTTCCAAAAAGGGAGTAAAATTACACCACAATTTCTTAGAGTGTACGTGAACTCTAGACAACAACAATATCTATTTTTCTAATAGTCTTGATCACAAAATCTATCGATTCCAACAATAATATGCCCTTTCTTAAGCAGGGAAACCACATAGGAAACCAAATTAAAAGTATTTTTGGATTGCTTTTTACAGGGAGGAATTCAGTTGAATGTTTGTAAACTTTGGGGATGTTTTACTAATGTACATGTCATTAAATTTTGAAATTATATCAGCCAGAAATCACTGGATTATTATCAATTCTCGACAGCAAGTCTTTACCCGACTTTCGAGCTTGCGTGCATCCACTAGATGGTAATTTTTATCTGAAATCAAAAACAAAATTCATGCACATTATTAACATGTTTGCCAAGAATATGAAATAATCTGCGTTTGAAACAGCTAAAAATTTAATGTTTTATGACTGTTAAAAAAATAAGTATCAATTTTCACCCGTTTTTTGTAGCTTTATGCAAGAAAAAAACTACTATAAACAATCATATCAACCCAGTTATTAATACATATTCTTCGCAATTTAAAAAGTTAAACGTGTCAAATTTTTTAAAAGGATCGATCAATTAGTTTTTGAATAATCATGAACGCAAGTTGAAAAATGGTCGTTTAAATTTTCAAAGAATATTAATTTTGTTCTAAAATTTTGAGATCATATTTTTCAGATGTTTTGCTGAGGATTATGAAATAAAGAAAAAATGATTTTTTAAACTGCCTAATATAGTTTGCCCTTTTAAGACTTCCTTAAAAAACTTAATTTCAATGGCTTTAACTTTCCCCTCCCTGTTGCTTCTCTCCTCTCTTCTTCTTGGTGCACCAAAGCCCAAATAAAGCTAAATAGATTGCCCTTATGGTTAAGTTGTGCTCATGAATTAGAAACATTGTCCCTAATATCGATCATCACCAAAAACTCCGCAATTCAGCGCCTTTGTCTACAATACAAGCTTGCCAATTTGTCATGAAAATGATCGATGATGCCTAGTCGAAACAGCAACAACTATTAACGAAGCCAAAATTCTTGTGTTAATCTTCATTTGCTATTCAGCCGCACGCACACCCGCCTCCCGAAGGGCTATAATTTCCCGAAGTTCTGCGCTATCCTCGCATAAGCTTTCGAAAGGGAGATAAAAGTTTATTGTAATTTCCCCCAAAGGACCCTCTAAAAGTTTTCCACTTAAGCACCGAATGGCTCTTCCGTCCCCCGTACGGCGCTAGGGGATGTCGGCGAGGACATTCGTTTCAGAATTTCCATCCGCTCTTTGATTTTTCTTTATGGCCGTCCATTATCAGCCATTAGGAAATGAAAACAGCATCAGAGGCAAAATCAAATTATGATAATTAGCCGGCGGAGCAGGGCAATCTGATTGCTCCCTACAAATTTAAGGAGGGTCCGACCACTCCATTGTTTGGTGGTTGCAACTTTGGCCTAAATGGCGCAATAGTTTAAAAAAAGTAACAAGTCGACTCCCTCGAAATTAGCGAATTCAGAATTTGTTTTTAATAAAAACTCTTCTGATTTTAAAAAGCGATGTTTGCTCAAGATGAGTTCGATACCAAATGCTTAATTTATCAGGGAGAAAAGGGCAATCATCCCATCAACTCCGAATAAATAGTGCCCATGTGTGCAAACACAATTTCGTAATTTTTCAGTGCTAAGCTTAAGGACAACAGCCAAGAAGGCGAGTAGAACATTTATTTTGTATTTCCCCTAATATTTGTCAACTGCTAGTGAAATTAGAGCGACATTTGAGGACTGCAAATGCTATTTCAGTGGCTTAAAACCTTTTGAAAAGGGTATTTCAAATTAACTACTTAAATTCTACTCATTCTAATGTACACAGTTGCTGTATAAGAACTAATGCTCAAGGTTGTTTCCCTCTGTAACTATAACAAAAGACCACCTAAAGGGAAAGTCATCTTGTCGTCATCCCAAACCATTTGGTGTTAATTCGCATAATCACCAAACAATCCTAGAAGGGATAACATGCGGCAATCAAACTTAAATGGATTATTAGTTGGGTAAACATTCAGTCAGTTCTTTGGGACACCCTTCATCATCCGTTCAGGGTAAACAGCGTCGGTTCAGGGGAGTGGAATCATTTCATGAAATTTGGAAGTAAAAGGGTTCGGTGCTGGTGTCTTCTAGTCCTATACAATTCGGTCGGGGACAAGTACCGAGTATGGTGCATTTAATTATAAAAGGGTAACTTTTCCACCTTGCAAAAATTCACTGCATTTTGTTAATATTTCAATAGTATGGTCTTTATGGCGGCATGGGATGAAAATAGTCTTTTTTATTGGTATTATGTAAAACCGCAGACTAAATATATTTTTATTGCATGAGAGCTGTAGCTACAAACGAGATGACGCGAAATTGCTTTCTTATCAACAATTGATTTGTGTACGAATGCAATAACATTTTTATTAAGAGTAATGGTAAAAAAAAGTTTGAGATTCAATGGTTTTGTGAGCAATTACGTACCATTCAATCCTGCTTACTTTCATGGAAGTCACTGGATTTTAATTTTTCATTGCCATGTTAGTTCCGCCATATTGAATTTAAAAATTTCAATAATAGATCCGAAATCAGAAAATCCGAAAATCCCTGAATCACAATTTTCAAGGCACCAATGTAGCAGGCAGTAGTGTTCCTCCATCATGGTTTGAGGAATCATCGTCGATGTTGATGTCATGTTATTATATGTTCAAAATTCGACTCGTTTTCAATTCAGTGGAAGCGCAAATTTGACAGATCGCACTTAAATTCATAAATTTTGATCATAAATTTGAAGTGAGCGACTCCGAAACTCTCACATACCTATTTATTTTTATGCAAATGTTTAAAAGTAAGCTACTTTGTTGCAACTGTAACTTCTGTTCTTCTTTGTTGCAACTGTAACTTCTTTGATTTGCACAGCAATCAATAGGTCTGGCGTCTTAATTGAGATGAATATTTAGAAGAAAAGAAAATTAACTAAGTATGCAATTTTACAAAAAAATATCATGAACGAAAACAAATTCTACAGACAAAAACATACGCACAGACGATTTTTGTTCACGTTTAAATATGTAGAATCAGAATTTGCCATTAGCTCGCATAGAATTTTTTGATCCTAATACAATATTTCCATTTTCTTTAGAACGTGGAAGTAAATGGGTTTTTTTTTAACCACCATTTTTGTTAACAATTGTTTCTATACCTACTCATTATGTTCATCATATCATCATTACGCTCATCATATCATCATTACGCTAATCATTACGCTCATCATTACCCTCATCATATCATCATTACGCTCATCATATCATCATTATGTTCATCACTACGCTCATCATCACGCTCATCATATCATCATTACGCTCATCAATACGCTCATCATTCCGCTCATCATTTCATCATTACGCTCATTATATCATCATTACACTCATCATATCATCATCACGCTTATTATATCATCATTGCGCTCATCATTACGCTCATGTATCATAATTACGCTCATCATATCATCATTTCGCTCATCATATCAACATTACGCTCATCATATCATCATTACGTTCATCATATCATGATATTCATATAATGACCTGCAACTCAACTGAATATGTCAAACAATTGCACATATTTTCATAAAAATAAATTATTTAATTTTATTAAATTAAAAAATTAGAATAAGAAATGATTTGCCTAAGATACAAACATGTCTTTAACATATTTCATTATTGTTAAAGAAAAACAAGAGCGGAAGTTTTACCCATCTGACTGCTTCATGCTTCATGCATTCTTTTCTGTTCTTAAAAAATCTTGTTACTTTTTAATTAAGTTCGTTGCACTGGTGACATCAAATGTCCTTATTTCTTACTATTACTATAAATAAATCAAGGGCTCGCGTCACGTTCAATGGATATCGTTACCGGACTATGCTTAATTAATATTTCTTCGAAAATATGGATGACATTGATCTTGCGAGATGTGGTTTCAACAGGATAGCGCTACGTCTCATACAGCAATACAATACACCGACTTATAGAAAGTTTATAGATTTGGCGATGTGGTGATTACGATAAATGTACCTAATGGAACTAATTTTTCATTAAAAGTTAACTCTTTGTGCTATTTTTTGTTTTTTAAATTTAAAGTTCTATCGGACTTACAAAACCACCCTTTATGTAAAAATTTTAAAATTTTAAATTTTTTAATGTATATATTTAACTTGGAACACTTTTTTGAATTTAATTGTGTATTTGAGAAATTGTTTTATTAGATACTTGTAGTAAATACCTACAATTACTGCTCCAATGGGCGAAATATTTGTTCTGATTAGGAGTGGCAAAGTGTTAAATTTTAAAAAAGTATTAAAAATACCGAACCGACAACGAATTTAACCACATTAAGCCCAATGTATTGCTTGTAAGACATATCTGCTATTTGTCTTTGTCTACCAAATCATGTGCTCCTAATTTGTTGTACAATTGAATAACCCAGGAAAATGGGAAAAGGGCGAAATGAAGGAATGGTATAAAAGCTAAATTAGCCCGTAGTATCAAATTTATTTCTTGGAAAATTTCTCCCTAATTGGCGTAGCAAATATTTGCTGATTGTATGAAAAACATGCCATTGGAAAACCGATAGGGAAACGAAATCCGCCGTCAATGATACGTTTATAAATATTCAAATTTTCATTAAACAAATCGAATTTCAATTTCGTTTGCGACGAAAGATACCAACGGCTGCTGCGGTGAATAGATCAAAATTCAAAATTGGAATAAGAGGGAGAGGAAAAATAAATGGAAAACGTGGACCAGCAATGAAGTCAAGCAAAAATTGGAAACCGCCCGCGTCAACGACGGAGGGTTGCTCCCAGGAAGCTCAATCGAACGCATCCAATTGATCAGAAAAATGCCAGAGCAGCTTCCGGCTGAAGACCAAATCGATTTAAATTTTGCCCCAATTGAACGCTGGACGCATAATTTCATTTCGGCGAGTGCGATTTGCATACGCAAATATTTCGTCGCTTAAAGTTAGAAATTGCGCGGGTGGCGTATCCGTAAATTTGCGTGTCTTTTAAAGGTGGGAGAATCATTAGCTTCGGAGTAGGTAAGGGGTGCCGCAATTCCAATTTTTGGAACAAGGTAATGAGCTCGTCTTGCAATTAAGGTCTTGAACCGCCATTAACTCGATTAAACAAAATCCCCCAATGAAGTGAAAAAAAAAACGCCGCTGATTTGAGTTATTCGAAATTGTGTAAATATTGGATGTAAGTTTAGTCGCTCTTGACGTTCGTATAGATGCGTCTTATACCTGCCAAAATTGTGCTGAGGTCGTTGAATAGTTAGAGGTAAATTTTAAACCAGAATTGCCACTCAAGCGGGCAAATACGTTTACCCCAAAGCTCATTGAGTACGCTTGTTTGGCTAAAGTGCAAGAAACACAGCCAAGGCCAGAGCAGGTAAATTAACACAAATTCGGCAAGTGTTGCAAATTTTGTTTACCGTCAGATTAGAGGTCACAAACGACTATGCTCCCAAGGAGTGATTCTTGCTGTTTGCAGCCTTATCAAATTTATTCAGCGATTAAACTGTCCCTGTTATCAGGAGGGCGCAGAGGCTTCAACGAAATTTATATGTGCCCTAAAGCGACGGAGGACATTGGGGTGAGGTGTTTGATTTATCGCACCTCAAAACCTTGAATGCACCTTTATACGGTACCTCAGCGAACGCGATATTAAGTAGCTGTTCAAACTCCGGGGCTTTACAATTAAACAAATTTCGTGTTTACTCCGCGTGTACTTATCAAACGATATATATTCGACAGAAGGAGCCAGGCTGTATCGTAGCCCCTTATCGGCTTCCGTTTCAGATTATGAGGAGCAGCATTAATTGACAATTAACACTTCATCGAAATAAAATTTATTGGCTTTCAACTGCTAACAAGTTATTGACTTGTAACAGTCAATGTTTACAAATCCTCGGTTGCTTGTTGTCAGCGATTAGCCCAATCTCCCGCCCCGGTGAACATAATATTTCGAAGTGAAACCAAATTAATAGAACACCTTGGTGGCAATATTTGCAAAGCCAATTTACTTTTCTTGTAGAGTTTATTCTGATAAATACAAAGTTGTCGACGCGTAAAGCATTGAGGATTACGTTTCAGTCGTATTGATGACATTTCTTTCCAATTCGAAACACTGATAAGAGCTTGCAAATTTTTTCAAAACACTTTTAACAAGAACAGATAGGTACATTTTGTTTGCTTAAATTATTTTTATTATATTTTAATCTGTTGTTGTACAAAAACTGATATATCTTACTTTAATAGTTAGCTATACTTCTCGGAAAAAATAGTTTTAGTTGATTCACCAATGAGGAATTGTTGATTTATCTGGTACGAATTTTCTGTTTCAATCAACTAGTTCATCTAACTATTTTAATGTGAATTTTACTAGAGAATAGAAATAAAGGGAATGCATATAAATTTTACACGAATACATTTATATAATTTTTAAACAAAATTCATTTCAATTTTATTTCTTAGTTCACGTTAAATTGATCAGGTATTCCTCATAACTTAACATGGTCGATGTTTATTTCAACAAGCATGAAGGGCTGGCCTTACCGAGGGTGGATGGGGTGCGGGACACCTGGGCGCCGAAGCCCTGACCGTATGATCGGTCACTAAGCTAATCATTAATTTACTCAGGTATACTGCAGTATGTTAGCAAACCCGTAACAAGAGCAACAAGAATTTTGGGGGTGGGGATGGCGCAAAATTATGACCAGATATTTGATAAAATTAATACAACAATACAGAATTTAATGACCAGAATGTTTTTTTTTTGCTCTTATAAATCACATCAGTGCGGCGTGCGAGATTATATTTCATAGACACTTCATTTCATAATTTGTTCATGAATGTAATTTGATGAAAAACTGATGACAATCTTTGTTATTAACTTTGAAGAGGATTGAAAAGTAGAAAACATATTTTGAACATTTTTTAAGTATGTCGAGTTTGTCATGTCTTAAATGAAAATTTTAATTCCATTTTTGTTACTGCAAACAACTTCCTTTCGTCTAATTTTAAGGTACTACTACCGTCTAGAGAGCCAAAAAATTACACTTTTTCATGATTTGTGAGATATTACTGTGGTAAATTACAATAGTGGGAACCTAAACAAACAAAACGCACTAAGGTTTATTCAAATCGGTTCGGTAGATCCGTATATTACCTATGGGCAATGATTTCTGAGACTATGAGGAATAAAAAATGAAGAAAAAAATGATTTTTTGAAAATTCTAGACGGTAATACCGACCTTAAGGGGGTAAATATAATTACACGGGCAAAAATTACGCATTAAAAAACATTTTTTTTCACAAAGAAAGTTTAATGCAATCATTATAAAACTTTCATAAGTTTTCACACATTCCTGTATATGTACCTTAATTCTTTAAAAGTAATGGCAAAACTTATAGAAAATAAATAAAATTAAGATAGTTTACGAACATTAATTTAGAGTTCAACATTTTAGGCCATAGTTGATGTAGTGTTAAACTAACTTTCGAACAAGCATCTAACAGTAATAAAATATGCATACATGTTGCTGAAACAAAAATCGATGATGTTAAGTTATGAAGAATAAGCGATTATTAAATGCACAAAGTAAAAAAAGCCAAATTAGTCATGATTTGTGAAATTTCCACAAACAAGGCGTTAATTTTTCTTTGTTTTTTTAAGTAAAATTCCGTGACAATATGTTAAGTATTGAATTTGAGTTTTAGAGAAATTATCCTTTAGAAATATGTAAACAAACATTTCTTTAATGCTATGTTACGAAGGTGTAGTATTACACAAAATTTACTCATGTGTTTTACATAAGAACAATGTAATTTTGTGAAATTTCCATAAAATAAGTAAATTTTTGTTTTGTTTAGGTAAGGATCCATTACAATATGCAAATTATTTGATTTTACTAAATCTTAGGGAAATATTACTTTTGATTTATGTAAAAATGCAAGTTTCAGATTTTTCTTTTAGCAAACTTGAGCTTTGAGATAGTGACAGTTATTTCTCAGAGGATAGTAAAAATCTTCCAATGAGAATACGCTCACGTGCATATTTTGTACCTAACAGTGATTCAGAATCAGATTGATTTAGACATTGAAGATAAATTGAACTGGACTGAAACTGATGAAATGCCAAATTTGGAAACGTTTTTAGGTGAAGCGGGTGTAAAAGCATTACCGTCTGATCAAACAAATATTCTCTACGTAGTAAAACTGTTTATAGGTGATGAATTGTTTTCTTTTTTCACAGATGAGTCAAATAAATACCGTAACCAGAATGTTGATAAATTTTGAGATAGTAAAAAATCTGTAAAATGGAAAGATATTTCAGTTTTGGAAATGAAAAAATTTATCAGTTTGATTTTAATAATGGAAAAAGTACAAAAAGACACCAGAGATGAGTATTGGACCACAGATCTAGCATGTGCAACACCAATTTTCCCCCAAGTTATGAGCAGAGATAGATTTCGGCAAATATGGAAATCCTGGCACTTTTATGATAATCTAACGCTAATCAATGCAGATAAAACTAGGTTGGCTAAAATTTTACCAGTATTAGATTATTCCATCCCAACATTTTTAAACGTCTACAAACCGCAGCAGCAATTATCTCTGGATGAAATTTTTAATTCCATAGAGGCGCCGGTTATCCTTTATAGAGGTAGAAATTATGTTGATAGGAATGTAAAATAAATTGTACATAAAAATCAGAATTGAAAGTAGTTAGGCAATTTCCTAATCAGATTTTCTTTTGTACTTGTATTTCAAATAACATAGAAACTCCAAAATTTTAGGGGGAAATTGTAGAATATTTAATTAAACTTAATCCTGATTAATGAATATTTAACTATTAAATATAAATCTCAAAAGAGTTAGCATTATCACAGATTTTCATCACAGAAAAGTTAACAGAAATCACAGAAATTAACAGAATAACAGTTAACTAAAGTTTAACTAGAATCAGATAGAGTCAGTCTAGCTGGAACAGTCAAAAAATGAAGTTATCGGCAAAGTGGTAGTCATAATTAAACTTTAATATAGTTTTGAGTGAATTAAAATTAAAAGTATGTTTTTTTCCTGCCCTAAAACGATCCCAAACACGAATACTACAGCTATAATACAGTAAAACCCGCTTAAATGCACATCTAATTTGTCAGAAAATTTTGTGCATTTAAACGGTTTCTGCATTTAAACGTTTTTAAGATAAATGCACATGTTGTGCATTTAAGAGTGCTCGGATTACTTTTTTTCAGTTTGGTTAATTACATAGCTCTGTTTTCGTCTTTACTTTACAAATTTTACCAAAATTAAACAATTACAATCCGAAATTTACAAGGTCCACCCGCCAACTCAAAAAGACTGAAATGTCAAAGCAAAGACTAACGAGAAAGTGTTCTTCTTCTTCTTTGCCTTTAAATGGTAACCACCGAGGGGACAATGTAAAAGTACTACACTTCTACAGATCTGTTCATTTAAAATATGTATATTGCATTTATCCGGTTATTTTTTAATTCAAATAGAAAATTCGTGCCTGAAATTAATGTGCAAATAAGAGGTTTGTGTATTTAAGAGGTGTGCAATAATGCGGTCTTTGTTTCTACACATTAAGAAGGCACAAAATTCGGTGCATTCGCATCGTGTGCAATAAAAGGAATTGTGCAGTAAAGCGGGTTGCATTTAAACGGGTTTTACTGTAACAAACTTATCGTTAAATGAAAATTAGTTGAGTTTCCCTGGAAATTAATTGCGGTAGAAACAAAAGCGACGGGAAATGTCCTCTGGTGCGCTTATTTATATAAATACACGCTTGTTTAATAGATGTCAAGGATGAAATTAATTAATTTGCAATTATTGTTTTTTCATGTCGCACTGTAAGCTAGTAGTAGTACGAAACAATTCATCTCCACCAATTAAAGTAATTTAAGAGTGCGAGCTACAGTCGGAAATTTTCTCAATTTTTCATCCAATTTGAGAAATACCCGAAAACCGACGGCAATGCAAAATAGGATGTGTCACAATATCGAAAACTGCAGTGTCACATGACCACTCACATAGCTATTAACCCCATTTTGCTGGAGTCCAGAGTCCGGAGCCCGGATCCCCATACGTCGGCGACAGTGGAGATTCACGGACAAATCGATATGCAGTCACTAAATCAACATCCTGTGGAGCAGCTCACCTGCAACAAAGGAAGAAGTCGTGATCACAATGGACCAAAGTCGAGCACATACACAAATTGATTGCCTGGAAGAGGCACTTATCAAGGGGATATGACCGCAATTTACATCTGGCAATCCAAATAGTAAGTTTTGTAGAGCCACCGGGATCAGAGTCAGACTACCATCAGCAACATAGCGGGCGGTTATGCCGAGGAGGGGGGATGCTGGTCGGATGCTTCCCAGTCCCGGTTCCTCCTAATGGGATATTCTTTTCGGTTCATGTTTTATGCGCCCGTAATGACCGATTATCCCTTCCATCCCGCAAGACACCACGCCCTCTGTTGTCGGCCTGGCGAGCGCTAGACCACTCCTCCAGTCGCCTCGCAGAACGATGGAGGGACTCACATGGAGGAAGGCGCTCATTCGCCAGCTGCTCACCGCATCTTATCGGAGCGAGTCGGTGGCGACAGAGGCGTCGTGGTGCGTCTAACGGTAACTCATCGCTTTTGTGAAACGGTGCTTTGGTTGTTGTCGTCGGTGGTATCGGTGCCGTTATACGAACATTTATCTGGCTGAGCGCTGAGGTGCAAATGATTTGATATCTTCGCGGATTGGCTCAGCGGGTGCCTCTTCACAGTTTTAGACGCGAGTCTGTCGTGTGCGGACGTGTCTTGTGGAATGTCCAAGAAGTTTTTGAAGGATGTCGGCCAGTTTGCCAAGAAGTGAAGTGCCTATTTAGTGGAAAAAAAGTAAAATAAAACGATCAAGGGACATTAGCTCTGGAACAAAAAGATTTTTTTGTAAATACTCGAAGTTATTATGACCAGTGCTCAAGTGCCGCATTTAGCGCGATTTGTAAATCATCCAGCTCAATTGATGCAGGAGTATCAGGCCGACAACAGTACGTCCCTGTCCCCGCAGCCTATGAACTCGCCGCCACTAAGTTCACCGCCAAGTTTCACAATGAGCCCCCTGCCCCCGGAGAGCCATCAGCCACCCCCGGTGATTTCTTCGGCGATGCGGGACAATCGCATCATATCCAATGGATACGAAAGCTACCATTCGATGTACATGAGCAGGCTTCCCACCCCGTTTACGCAGAGCTCCCTGCCTCCGCCGAAGAAGTCCTTCTGCATTGACGCCCTCCTCGCGAAGAGTCAGACCAACGACGAGAAGGAGGACAACGCAGCGCCCCAAACGGGACAGGTAAATGGATCCATGACTGAGGAAGATGCCATTAGGCGGATACACGAAAACAGGGAATATACGCCCAGTCCTGAGGGAAGGATCTCAAGGTGAGAAATCGCTTTGTTTTGTTTTGCATTGTTATACTAAAAAGAAAGTTATATCAATTTTCAAAATACAAATTTTGTGATATAATTCCTCTTAACCTATTGCTCAAACGACGGCTATATTCGCCCAATTTTTCGCGATATGTAGGTAAATGACGGCTATAGCTGTCCTGCATATGAGCCGTTTATTTTGCAAGTGACTTAAGTCCAAATAACTTTACAAGAATATAGAAAAATTATCTTTATGATCATTTGGACCTGAGCCACTTTCAAAATAAATGGCTCATATTTTCATTAATAAAAAAAGAAACATTATTAATACGGCAATTATTTGTTAATTCTCCATAACAAAAATTGATGTAACATTCTAGATAACATATATAAGTCAAATATGTTCGCTTTAATAAGTGCGTTTGTGAGCTCGATTTTAAAACTAAAAGTTTGCGGCAATGGGTTAAACTACAAAGTCACCTGTTCTCTTTAATAAAAGTTTATATCCATAGCCCTTTATTTATAAGTGGCAAACATAGGGCTGGCCCGTCAGAATTTGGCTACATTTTGGCACCCCTTAGCACTCTTGACTATCTCATTCTCTTCAGGCATGAATTTTATATCAAGGGTAAAATTTTTTTTACTTACTTTATTTTGAGAAACATGAATTATAAAAATGTCTTACCAGCGAGAGTATTTCAAATTAAATACGAGGCTTAACGTGAAAAATAAAAAAAAATCGTAGAATTCGCTATTGTGAGTATAAAGGGTTGAAATTTTGCAGAAGAAGGGTTGAAATTTTGCAGAAGACTGTCGTTTGAATAGAAAACTGAATTTTGAAAATTTTGAAACTTTAAGTTAATTTTTACTTGAAATTTCATTTTAAAAAACGGAAATTAAAATGTGTAATATTACTTTTAGCTACTCCGCGACAACTCGAGAATAGAATTTAAATGTGAGCTACAACCATCGATAAAGCAATAAACTTAAACTCACTCAGAATAATGTAAGGTATATTTAAACCGATTAATATGTTCAAAACTTATTTAAATTAGTGTCCTTCTTGTTAAATTCCTGTTAAACAATTTTGTATTTTTGAAATGGAGTTATTGCCATTATATTAAGAATTGCTTGTGTAGACCAGCGGTCATAAGCAATATCAATATTGCCAGAGTTACAAAACCTTTTTATTAATTTTAGTATCCTATCCTATAAACATCTGAGGAATAAGTTATATCTACATCTAGGACTCTAAAAACAATTAAAAGGCAGTTAAAAGGAAGTGAGAAGTGCAATACGCGTCCATTAGTTTGTTTTTAGTGCGGGGCTTTGTGTTTTTAACTGATTTTTAATCCATTTTAGTAGGCTTAAGTGTTTTTATTCGTGAGCTACAATATATCATGAAACATATTGTCCCTTACAAAAACTTTCTACAATGTCCCTAGAGCATCTCATAGTAACAATTAAAAAAGTTTGAGTTTGGTAAAAATAAAAGTATTTAGGTACTATATTTATCATACCTCATGTATTGTAAGAATTTTAATAATTGTGTTTTTGCTGTGGCAAAATTGAATCACTCTGAATGAACGTTACTATATTACATTTCATTTTCATTAAAATTAATCTTTGAAAAACTAGTCCCAAGGGTATAATTCTTCGATTTACGAGCCGAGTATTATATGGGTCTCCGGCGCTGTGCGTTCCGACTATAAGTGAAGCTTTTTCCTCGGTTCTTCGCCCGATTGCTAAGAAAATCGCTTTTGTCATGCTCGCTGACTTTCCGTGTCTGGTAGAGCGCTGATGAATCGGGTTAATGAGCGGGGCATGACTTTTCCTTAATTTTTTTTTTAAATAGGTAAATATTGACAAGTTTGAAAAAAAATAATTTGATTATGCCACTCCATTAATCGAAAAAAAAAACACCTGAAAAGGGGGTTTTATATTCAACATAAAGTATATGTGCAGGTCTACTATGTATAGTATGTACTTTCTTTTCAAATGAATGGGAGACGATTTTTTTACCGGTGATAATTTTTAAATTTGAAGCTTGAAATATAAAAAATTTTTATTTAGAATCATACCTCAGAGTTAATTCAGATATTTTTTAAATCAGATTAAAAAATACTTATTCTCAAACGTGAGTTATGTTTTCTAATTGACCTTCCGTAGAATCGAATAGTGTTATTGAAAACAATTTAAAAAACCACGACAAATTGCGCGGTGCAACTTTATGGTAGGCCGCAGTGTTCGTATTTCATAATAGAAATTTTGAACATTATTCCACAAAAATCGGATACGGGGTTTTGTTGTAGGTATCTACTTGAAAAATTCATAACTTAAAAACCGTTGGCAAAACTTTTTTAAGAAATTGCTGTCTCAATCGGACATGTCTTGAGTTTGGGGATTGTCAGTCTAAAAAAGAATACTTTACTAAATTAATATAAAAACGTTCATGTTTTACCATTATCACCCTTAAATAAGCATATGTTTTTTTACGTATTACGTATACAGACATTTTAGCATTTGAAGGAAAAATAACAACATTTTCAGTTTTAGGTAAAACTCATTACTCTATTTAAAAAAAAAAAAAATCCAAACAAAACAAAAAAATATTAAAAAATTTTGTGCGGTTTTTTTTTTTTGGGTTCTAGATTTTGAAGACAGTAGGGTAATTCAACGTAAAGCAACCCTCATGCCCATATACAAAACAAATTATCCTTGTTATTAATGTTATGATTCAAATCCATGAAGAATTTTTTAAAGATGTTATTATTTCAAGCTGTAAGGCACTTTGTTTTTTAAAATACATGCCATTTTATGTATATTTATATTCGTAATTAATATAGGCACATTTAATAATTATTATTATAAATTAATACATATGTGAGTAATAATGTCACACTTGTTACAATGAAATTACCCGGCAGGGAACAGGAGAAGGAAATCAGGGAAAGTAATAATAAGGACATAATCGTTATTTGGGAGAACTTTTTAAAATCAAAAGAATAACCAAATTTATTTTGAAGTAAATAAATTGTTTTTTTAATTTTGATCATTTCAATTCAAAGCCGCGACCTCACTATTAGTTATCGTATTATATTTATATAAAAATTTTTAATTAAATTTCGAATTACTTGACATTTTCACTTTGATATATGGAATGCATTAAAACTAACAAAACATTTACTTTCGCAAACAAAAGAAAGAATTCCTAAACCCATTTTCTATGTAAAAACTAGTGAACGGTCTTCTGACATTGCACAGGACCCAAAAGTCCTTTTTATAGGAGGGTCAGAATCGATAATTTATATATAAATTAAGGTTTATTGTGACATCTACATATGGCTGTGTAGAAGATATTAATTGTTTTCAATATCTCGATAAAAATTTAAGATACTGATAATATTCCATTCGAGTTGCTACGGAAGTGATCAATTTGATATGAGTTTTATCATGAACGGAATGCTATGCATGAAATGAGTTTTTCTAAAATCCCCATTATATGTGATTTGTAAAAGTAATCAACATTTTGTTTAGAAGCTTTAATACACACATAAATTCCTCTGCGGTTAAATTTGTATCATGTATGTATAGGGCTAGACAAATTCTTTTTAAAATAAGAATAATAAATATAAGGACACTATTCTAACATGAACTTATATTATGTTCATACTGAAAGGTTTTCCAATAAAACTTATTCGATATTTCTTTACATAATGCAGTAAAGTTGTGTTTAGTTATGAACATAGAACCGTTTTGTTTCAAATATAAAAAAAACACAAATTATAATACCCAAATGGAAGTAATATTCTTTATACACATTTTAACAAACTTTATTTCCTTGAATAACTAAACACTTTAAGGGACTACTACCGGTTAGATTGCAAAAAAACAGCATAATTTTCAATAATTTTTTTCTCGGCTCCTTTATTATATATCAATTTCAAATTTAGCATGGTGATAATAATTATTTCAAATATTACAAAAAAAATTTTTTTTATTTTTATCATTTTTTTCCTTGTTTATAGAGGGCGCCGAAGTTGGTAGCTCAAAAAATAACTCGTCCCATGGCGGACAACTCACCTCAGAAACGAAGAGTCTGAAACAAATAAACCAAACGGCATTTTATTAAGGAATGTCCCTTACGTAGGAAAAAACCAGAATATGTCAAAAAATGATTAAAAAAACAAAATGGCGGACGTTTGAAAATTTTTTTAAAAAAATCGCTTATTTTTTCACTTGTTTTCACTTGCTACATTTTTTTGGATTGAATTTTGACTAATATTGTGGTTTTTTCCTGTGCAGAATACTCACATAAAGAAGCAATCCAAATTTGAGCCCAATCGGTTGGGCGAATTCGGAGTTAGTGTGTCCGCCATTTGATAAAAGGTCATTTTGAGAAAATCACGTTTAAAGTTTTTTTTTTTTACTTATAAATATATAATAGGCGGGCACGCTTAAACTGCTGTAGCTTTTATATTTTTGGGAATATCCAAATAAAATTTTGAGACGTGATTTCTGAAGGTATATTGAGTTGAAAAATGTAAAAAAAAAATTGAATTTTTCAAAATTATAACCGGTAGTAGTCCCTTAAAATAAACCAACAAATTGTTTTTTTTTCTTATAGCTGTCACAATTTAATGATAGTTCAAAATCAATAACACTAGTGCTGGACAATAATTGCATCCGCTATCACTGATGATACCCTGCAAATTAATTCCACGTCCACTGATTTAGTGATTATTTGAATTAAATTACATTACCACTGACTAAAGTTGAAACCAGCGTCACCAAAATTACTTTTAAAAATTTAATTGAATTTCATTTACTGAGGCAATGGTACAGAAATGAATGAATTTTATTATTGATCATTGAAACTACAATTTACACTAAAACTTGATAGAGTGATAGTAAAATTGAATTTTCAATCGGTAATAGCAGAGCTGAATTACACTGAATCACTAAGTCAGTGGCAGTAGAATTGAATTTGTACTATCATTAATTGTTTAGTTCAGTGATAGTGAAATTTCAAATTTTTTGTTAGCGCTGGTCCACTTACATAGTGGTAATGAAATAATAAAAAACTATACGTTTGGTGTAATAGGGCCAAGTTTGCAACTTGAGATTTGTCGCGTTTTTTATTTGGTATTAAATTCATATGTATTAAAGAGAAAATTAAGAATAAAAGTGGAGTAACATTTTAAGACTACTTCACTCAAATATCAACAGTAAATACAAACCTTTGTACGTGCAGGAATTAGCCTGATATCTGTAATCCGAAAATAAATATTTGAAATCATAAATAATTAAAAAGCGCCATTCAGTGCATATAATGTTCCTTAAATGGGATAAATTATCTGTTATTTGTGAGTATTTATGGTACATATTTATATAGTGTTGCACTTTTTGTTTTTTTATTTATTATTACTTTTTCCGAGAGTCTATCGAATTTTAGATTCAACTTTTTTAAATTATTCACCATTTCAATTTAATTTTGAACTAAAAATTATAATGCTAAGATAATTTGTATAGAAGTACCTCAGATATTTCTATAGAACAGAGATGTCGTACCAAAGTAGAGAAAATGTTTGAATTAAAATTGGAATAACTGTTGCAAACTGACAAAATATCATCTGATTTATTAATACATACTACTGTGATCAAAAAGTAAGGCCAATTAGTTTATAACTTTAAAAATTTGTATTTATTCTTCCAAATCTGTTTCATCTATGCCAGTGATTTTTCCAATCCTCGAAATACTTCTGAAACTCGATGATTCAATTGGCCTTTAGTTCCTTCTTCGATTTTTCTTTTATCTCATCAGTCGATTCAAAACGGTGTCCCGCGAAGCGGTCTTTTGAACTTAGAGAATAACCAGAAGTCACATGGAGCTAAATCGTGCAAATACGGTGGTTGTGGAACGACATGCATTGAATTTTTAATGAAAAAGTCTCGAAGAACCAATGCAGTGTGAGATGAGAAAGTTTTTGGAACCAATCGAGATGTGACTCTTCTCAAGCACAAATGTTCTTTCAAAATGGTTTGGACATGTTGTTCACTTATTGATGTTGATTGTTATCCAGGACGCTCTTTGTCTTCAACGCTGTCTCTACCTTCTTTGAACTGTTTATACCACATGTAAACATTTCTTTCAGACAAAACCTGATCGCCGAAGGCCTTCTGCAACATTCAAACGTTTCTGCAGCAAAAATTTCATTCCGCAAACAAAATTTAATGCAAATTCTTTGGTCAATAAAATCACACATTGTAAAAATTCCAAAATTAACTTTTAGTTGCTCAGAAAACACAACGAAACTAACCAAACAAATCACGTGACTGGCGTGAAATTTTACACAGATATGAGTGACAATGGTACCAACCTGGAAACTAAGAAGATTTGCTCCAATCGATGTATCCGCATTAAATTAAATTGACTTTACTTTTTGATCACAGTAGTGTATGATTTTGAAATTATTGAAAAAATATATTTTTTCTAGTTTTGATTCTACTAATTTTGAAGATAAATGTAGAAAAGTTCTATTATGTTTTTTTTTTTTTTTAATCGATTACATTTAACTACACATATCGAATTCCAGAGTGTTTTGAAAAATTTTACTTTAACACTGGAATACAATACATAGTATGCCTAGTTAATTAATTAGTTAGCTCACGCAATGACACAATTGTTAAAAGTAATTCCCTCTTTTACTTATTCAGAATAAAAGTGCTATCATGGGGACAGTAGATATATATGACATTCAAGCCTATATGGATATAATGATCAACAATCACACCCCAAGTGGTTTCTTTCGCAGCGGTCCCCGATTCTTAGATAATATGAAAATGCAAAATAATAATTACAAAATAGCTGAGTTTAAATTTTAGAATTTTGTTACTAGATGAAGTCTACGACTAGAATATGTTGGGTCAGATTGTATAATACTACCTTCTTAAAAATGCATAGCATACACTAAGAAAAATATTGCAATCTGGAATTTAGTCTGATCATACTTATATTGAGATTTCGCTCTTCTTAAAAAACAAATTCTTAAATTTACTCTTATTCAGTTTATTTCAAAGTCGAAAAGTATGATGTATCTTGTGAAATATTGAAACAACTCGAAATAAATTCAATTTTACACTGAAGAGGTAAGTTTTTGTAAACGAAGTAAAACTAACTCTATTCCATCTTATTTTAATCCTTTTGGTGTTCACTCTTCAGATTTGTTACAATTTGCTCGGCTTTTACGTTTTGTTCAGTCGTGTTACTCATGCTCACTTGTTCGGTTTCTAATGCGTGTTAGTTTGTGTTTTGCAATACCGGTGACATTTGAAGTGAAGCTTTGGATAAGATTCCTTTGGAATTACGAATACAGGATTATCAAGATCCATCAGTGTAAAATCTGTGTAATAAATGGAGAAAGATATAAATAACATCGAAGTTCTACAACTAGACAACACAACATTCAACTCCCCAAACATTAGCAATAAAGGCAGGAGTGAAATTTTCGAATTTCTTGACAAAATATGAGAACGGCTTGAAATCTTATGTAAATAAAGATTCCTTTAGTACAGTAGATTTATCTGGCGTGTTATTACATAATAAAATAATTTGTACTGAAAATTTTAATTTTCAATGTATAAACATTTCAGAATCGATAGCGTATAAGGGTAGAATTTATAAAAAACATTTATATTTAGCCCATAAGTTTTCAAACAATTTTAAACTATATAAAACAGATTTTTTTATTTTCGAGAACAATAAGATTTATGTTGCTTGCTTTCCAATAGAAATAAAAAGCTTTTCCCTTCATTTTCAAGCGTATGAAGTCGGGGGCAGAATTAATGAATTACATATAAAAGAAATAAATTTTTTTACAAGTCCACTTTTACATTTATATCAAATAAATAATGGAAAGACATATGTAAGGAACAAATTTTTGTGATAAATAACAAATAAGTGAAATAAACTGTTTTTTTTACCGAACTTCTCTCTTTTTGTTATTGGCATATACTCCATGTGCTTCCACTATTATACACGTAAACTACATACTAAGGGGGCGTTTTGTCTGTAATTTTTTAATTTCAGAAGAAAAATTCTTTATGTGATACAGACAACAAAAATCGCATTTTAAAGTAGGTATATTGTCTGTATGTCTGTTTTTTGTGCGCGATTTACGTTGAAACGGCTAGTAATTTTGTCATTCTGTTTACATAAAGGAGTCCTATGATGGGCACAAAGTGCACTTACCGAATATACTCAAAGTCATCCAGGAATGGAACAGCAATAAGATGTATACCTAGCAATAGGTAAGACATTTTTAATGCATGCCGTGACAGTCAGACATCGAGGTGATTTCAGAAGTGTTTTCATTTTTCTATTTGAGATACAAAACACTAATACTGCACTAAATCACCTTTCAAACCAGAACTAGATTTAAGAATAAAAAGCTTAGAAACAACACTGAAAAAATCTCAAATCAAATATCAGAAAATCTTATTTCAAATTCAAGCAGTTTAGAATTAATATTGTGAGACATCTTAAATCAAATACCAAATAGTGTTATATCAAACCTAAGCTAAGAAAAAGCTAAATTTAAGAATAAGATGTTTAGAAATAGTACTGAAAAAATCTTACATCAAATATCCCAAAATCTTGTTCCAATCTGAAACAGCGTTAAATCAGTATTGGAAAGAACCTATACGAAAAAGAAACCGATACGTGATTAAAACAAGAATTCTCCGTTATGCTGCACTTTTATAGCTAAAAATTCTTGATTTAATCTCGTTTTATTTAAATTTACTGCGTTTTTTTTCTCAGTGTAGAGTACACATAATTTCATGCTTTTTAAAGATTTCGTAACTTTTAAAATTTTAAATAATTTTTAAATTTTAATTTTAAATTACCATGGTTTCAAGCCAATATAACATTTCACGTGAATTCATCGATTCGAGAGTATTTGCACGCGATAAATAAGAAAATCAAGAAGAAGCTCTTTTAGCCCAGAAACACTCACAATTAGATAAAGCTACATCGGCTGCAGTGTTAAAATTTATAAATTTCGTTGAACTAAACAATGAATACCATTCTTCCCATACCAGTATAATTCTTATACAATCTGTGATGCTACCATCCATAGTCTAATTACTTGTGTAAATGCTTGTACATACACTTGACTGAAATCTTATCCTTATCTAAAATTATCAAGAACAAGGTTGTAAAGGCTTCTGGTTCCTGTAACCATGTAATTACTAATTAACAACAGCGGAAAAACTCCACTTGAAACACAGTCTTGTTTTCTTCCAAGAAACACTTACCCTGAACTAAGTGTTGCAATTGATAATAGCATAAGTAGATTTCGTCTATTTGTGAATAAAAATTAGCTTGTAGACTTTCTACAACTCCTACAAGGGTTTTATTTTAAGTGAATGAAAGTTGTTCTCTCATATAAAAAGATTAATTTCGTTCTTAATACTACTTATTTCTTTCAATAAACAATTATAATTAGTTTGATTAGAAATGTACACTATAGATTTGATCATATCGTATTTCTTTTTCAGGTCAGAATCCCCCACGTCGTCACATCGGTCCAGTCCGCCAATAAGTCCCGGCTGCGAGGAACAGCAAATGAGCATGCGTTTGGATCTTCATGACGAGTTTAAAAAGCCGATCCCTCCTCACAGTCAAATCAGACCTCAAGACTTTCCTTTGTATACGGGGGGACATCCCTACCAGCTGTTAGCTCAAGGAGGTTCGGCATTTCATCGACCTATAGATGCCACCGGAAAACCTATTCCTGTAAGATAAAAACCACACATATCCCAATTATTTTTTACCCGGAAGTAATTATTTCAAAAGCTGAAAAACATAAATTTTGTACAGCGATTCTTTTTTCGATGTACTAAAGACATATTAAAACTCCTCAGCGAATAGGAACGCTTTCACGAATTATAGACACTTGAATTTATGGAATCCTAGGGAAATACAAAGATAATACTGGATTAATATTAGTCAGGTTTTCGCACCGATTTCAAGTAAAGTAAAATCATAAGATTCCATATTGAAGTGAATAGTAACAGAGAATTTTTAAGTAAAATTATTTAATACTATTTTGTGGGCAGTTCTAATTTATTTTAGTTTTTATATCATTATTTTTTGCTATTTTGAACATTGGGTACTACATTTATAATCAACGACTCCAAATACCCTCCATATACGCAACTTCTGAAGATTTAAATTTAATTTTAAGCATGTTGAGGCCACGAGTTTAACTTCGCCGCTTTGAATTTTCAATCGAGGTAATTTTAAAATTAATTGTCTCAAAAACCTTCATCAAAATCGCTTCATGCGTTCGAAAATTATGCGCGAAAACATCTTTTTGTGAGGTTGGTTAAAAAATTGTCGGCCTTTAGAGCGTGCTAATTCCATTTTTGTCTAAAATTATATTTTTATATATAATAGTACGAAAAAGAAAGAAAAGGTGCATTGCGTAATAATATCTGGTAATACAACGTACTAAAAATTGGAAGAATTCATATTTTCTGCGCTAATTTATTTGAACCAAAAAACAATTTTGTAAACATTTTTCTGCCTTGTTTGCCGTGTTTAAATATGCTTGTTGAGATGTCATTCATTTACTGAAGTAAAACAGAAAACAATTCAGGAAGGTTGTTTGTTCTCCTGTAAACTTTGACGAATGTGAGTTGGCACTTTTATACACTTAGCTGACGAAATATAAAAAATATCTAATAACATTTCGATTTTTGATTTCAAAAATTGTTCGAGGTTCTAACCCCATGAATCCATTTTGACCATTTTAAAGTCACAGGACTGATAGTTTGAAAATTTATTGTCACAAAATTCAGCAAACAAATTTCACCACGTTTTGTTGCGAATTTGATTTTCTTTGCAAATTATTTTAAAATTCCATTTCAAGGAACGTTTTAATTTATTTTTGCGGGGAAATAAAGAGGAAGAAACAATGTTTACGAATTTTTTTATTACGCTAAAACTAGCAGGACCAAAACCCGATTTTCAACGATGAAATGTTTTAAACAATGGTTATGTCTTTTTTTGGCGTACAATCCGAATCTACAATTTAAATTTAAAAACTTAACTGCGCGAACCCTCAGACATGGCAGGCTAATTTAAGAATAATTGAATCGACCCCTAGAAAATCTTAACTTTTTAATTTAAAATTTGTTTATGTACGACGCGTCTTTTTGATATTATAAAACGTTCTTGCTGTTTTAACTACATAATTAGTTGAAATGATGTGACGAAATTAGTTCAGACAACGTGAAATTTTATCGATTTTCATACCTTTACACTTAATTTAGAAGTAGAGGGAAAACAGATAAAATAAATAAAATTAAATTATTTTATAAAAATTAATTTAGGGTGATAAACTAACTTTCGAGCAAGCATATTGTAGCAACGACTATACATGCTTGTTGAAACAAACATTGACCATGTTAAGTTATTTAGAATACCTGATCAATTTAACGTGAATTACAATTTAAATTGAAATGATTTCTGTTTAAAAATTAATAAATGTATTCTAGTACAAGCATTTCAACTTTTCAACTATTCTTTAGTAAAATTGATATTAAAATAGTTAGATGAACTAGGATCTAGTTGATTGAAAGAGAAAATCTATGCCAGATGAATTACGAAGCCCTCATTTTTGAGTCAATCATACATATTTTTTTTCAGTGTAGATATGTTTTTTTTGTGTCTCTGGGATTAATTAAGAAAACTGATCAAAAGCGAGTCAGGTTCGCGCAATCAGAGTTTAGTAAAACATTATTTTTTCAGCAAATATGAGACTGACGGACAAAGCGGCAGTTTTTCTGTTCTCTATGACTTAATATCTATATTTATCCTGATAATAACAAAATTTTAGTTTTAGAAACCTAAAAGATCAATTGTAATTAATTTTGAAAAATTTATTTTAGGGGTCCGACACACCCCCATTAAAAATTAGAGATATATATATCACAACCGTTGACTGTTGAAATGTGTGCACGGCACGAAGAAATAATATTCTGCCAAATTTCGTCGTTTTCGAGAAAAACTTTTGCGGCAGACAGATGGACGGATGCAATATAAGAGTTCCATTTTTTTCTTTGAAGGGTTCTGATTACGATTTATTTTTTAAATAACTAAATAATTACTAGCAATCATTTGTAAGCTTTCAAAACTATAGTTTTTCATTCGTTTGTGTCTAATTGGTGTACCCGGAGTAACAGTGGACCCGAGAAAAAAAAATATTTATTAAGGGGGTGTCCTGAATTAGAATGTTCTAAAACAGGGTTTTTGGTGATTTTTTTTAGAAGGGAAAGAAATAAATGACGTTATTGAGTCTTGAGGTATGGTTTTATACATATTTAACGACTACAAAAAATATTTATTAAACACGTTCACGCCGGCGCGTACCACCGGTGGCTCGCACTAGGCTGCCTCATCGGGCGGCGTGGTTCACATCAGCTTTGCGTAACAAATAATAAATAAAACTATTATGTCTTAATAAACGTATAGTAAAAGAAACTGCACTTTTGAAGTTTTGCTAAACAACATTTTGTGCAAGGCGCCGCCAGACAAAGCAAAATGCGATTTTAACTGCCGCCCGATGAAGTGAAATACAAAAAACTGCGCCGGCGTCAACGTTTTAAAGTAAAAAAAAATTATTATAAATGATTTCTGAGCCAATTTCAAGGGCGTCTTATCGCTGCAGTCTTCAATCGGCGGGAAAGATCCACCTCGTAATTCTTGAGTAAAAAAAAAAAACAAAAAAATATTAAATTAAATTAAATTATATATTTTTCTTCTGGGTGAACTAAAAAAAGGCAGAAAAAATGTGAAATAAAACATTTTGGAGGGTTTTAAAAAAAATGCGTTTTTTTGTAAATAAAAATTAACTTTAAGGTACCATAACAATTATTTAAATAAACTTTTTAACGAACTTTTTTAGTTCACTTGAAGAGAATTTAATACTGAAGAAAAAAAACGTTGGTTCAGTTACATAAGTCGTTTAGTTTTTTAGCTATCACGCCCGCCAATTTAGAAAAACTGTGAAAATAAAAACTAGAGAAAACACGTCTCAAAGTTTCCAATAGGCTCGCACAGCTGCTCGATGCTCGTCTGCTTTCGGCTTTATATTCTCGGAAATATTTAGAATTGGCCTCTGTCATTTTGTAAACATATTCTTAGACAGTTTATCTATCAGTCTATCGATCGACAGTTTATCTATCAGTCTATCGATATAAGCAATAAAAAAAATGGATTTGTTTGACATTTTAATTTAAGACACCCCCTTAAGTAAAGTAGAATCGCTGTGCAAAGTTTCTACTACTTCTGTTTCCGGGTACGATCAAGATTGGCCTACTATCATAGCTTTAAGCAAGTATCTAACAAAATGTATCCTTTCAGTTACCAATGGCTCCCGGATTTGTTCCCACTCACCTGCCCTTCGAATTTCTGGCCCGCGCTGGGATGCTCCACCACCGAATACCAGAGCTCGCCTCGTACCCACACCACGCAATACTCGGTAAGACGCGGAGGCCCCGGACCGCGTTCACCTCCCAGCAGCTCCTCGAGCTGGAGAAGCAGTTCAAACAGAACAAATACCTGTCCAGGCCGAAACGGTTCGAGGTCGCGAGCAGCCTGATGCTGTCCGAGACCCAGGTGAAAATCTGGTTCCAGAACCGGCGGATGAAGTGGAAGCGATCCAAAAAGGCCCAGCAGGAGGCCAAGGAGAGGTCCAAGTCGACGGGGAGTTAGTGAGGTTTCGGAGCCGCCGTGATGGAATCCACCTCAATCAACTTGGGTGACGCTAGTCAAGGTATCACAGTCTCCGTCCGGACGCCGTAGCGCAGCATCCTGGGGAGTGTTTTTGTGATTTTGTATACAAACTGTAAATATGTATGTACCGCAAGAAGTGTGATAAATTAAATCGTGTATAGGATGTATGATAGATGAGCGTTTATTTTGGCCCACCCTTCGCTGTCTCGATGACCCTTGAGATCCTTGGAGAAACGCTCTCCAGCACGCACCACCGCTTGTCCGTCATCATCCGTGTAAACACGGTTCACGGCGGACTGCATCCATTCAAGGGAACCGCGGCGATCGTGCAGTGTTTGTCCGCATTAGGAGCGTTTAATTGCACCATCGCGATAAGAACCTGCGCCTGCACATGGTCCCGAAGGAAAACACTTCGGCACTGCGAAGGGTGCTAATGTGTCGCATATTAATTTGATTATCGTCAGTTCAGCCCATCTGTTCCAGTCAAACAGTGCTAATGCGCCCTGGGATTAGAACTGCCCGAAGAAGAGACTCTCCGAGGGGATACATTGCAGGGAAATTTATTCATTGCGGATTTATTCCTGGGAGAGGGACAAAGGGCGATTGCAGGTTTTAACGCAGCAGGATCGCCTGGTGCTTAGTGTTTAATGCTTGATTTGCTAATGCTGATCGGCAATAAAAATAGAAATTAGGGAGTGGAAGGGACTATTTGTCGCGGATTTTAGGAAAAAGGAGTGATTTCCTGATGAATTTCAGCAACAGGTGAAGTTACATCAGAAACTCATACATAACTGTAGTATGTTTTAAAAGAGTCCAGATAATTTAAATGCAGCCGTAAAGTGTTTTTTTTTCAATTAATATTATAATAAGGCCAAAGGGAGTTATAATTATTATTGAATAGCCAAGTACAGAAATAATACAATTTCCAATTACACCAAGCAACTCGGCGTGAATACAATTACAAAGACTAAATTAAGAGTTTAGTTTAACAAGGACAGTATGTTTGATTGAAACTAGCTAAAGAGCAGCTTAGCGGACCAAATTGAAATTTGTCATGATTACGTTAAAGCCTGACCATGGGAGAGTTATAATATACAGCGAGTAAAGCTCTAGGTGGTGAGAAGACATCATTACTTCTGCTTCCATGCACAGGAACACGCACATTTAGATTGTTCACTAATATAGTGTTACAATTTTGCCCGCCGAGCGGCTGGCCGGCAAAACTACACTATCTGCCTTCACCACAATTCCGCGACTAACGGACAGACAGACGGACGTAGGGACATTTTTATTAAGAATATTACTCGTCCACCGAAGTAGACGAGCCAAAAAAATCGATGAGTGTTTCGATCCGAGAAGCCAAGCTGATCTCTTCAGTATGGCGCTTGGCTTCTCTGCCACAGCCACTCACAAAGGAGGGATCGAAAGCTAATCCCTATATCTGCCCGATCGCAACTTCAAGTGTGAAGTATAAGCGAAGGCAAATTCTGTAACAATAGTATTTAGATACTTGTGATAAATATAATAGAAGGTGCACTCGTCGATAAACAGTCTCCTATCAACAAGAGGGGATAGTTTAAGTTAAGATAATCAGGATAAGGATCATATGGTTTATCGAATTTTCTTAAGAGACTGCGGGAAAATTTCCTCTGCACAGATTCGATTTTATCAATTTTAATCTGATGATGCGGAGACCAAACAGGCGAACAAGAATGCTTCGCACAAGGGTCAAGAATAGCAGTCTCGCCGTAGTCAGATTTTGGAGATAGGTTGAGGTACGTAGAATAAAACCAGCAAGTCTATAGGATCTCTTGGAGATATCGTGGATGTGAGCATCGAAAGTCAGCTTATTATCAAAAGTGAGCCCAAGATCCTTAAACTCAGTAACCTCCGAGTTCTTGGGTGTTTGGTGTATCCTGACTAAACTAGCGTTGTTATTTATGAATATGATTCGAATATACAGTGAAGTGCAAAACTGATCACATGATTCTACATTTTGACTTCTGTGGACTCCTGCACACGGAAAAAGCTCTGATTTGAGTGAAATAAAATTCCCTGAATTCCTCATGTTTAGTGTAATTCTTAGTAAAAAGCACTCTCAATAATTCTTCATACAATTTACGTTTAATTCAATTTTCCGCAAGTAACTCATGTGATCAGTTTTGCACCCGGTTGAATATATAAATGAAACTCCCATATTTTAATAATTAATCCACAACCCTTTATTTTTCTTTAATTAATTAAGACTGTTTGGCATTGATTGGTATAGATTATCAACAATTTGTTCAGGAATTTTATTCCATTCGTCTTGGAAGCGATCCCATAATTCGTTTAGCCCTTTTGGTGGTTCTGCATATCCTGCTAATTTTCTTTTTACGTAAGCCCACAAATTATCAATCGGGCTTATATCTGGGCTTTGTGCCGGCCACGTCAACATTGAAAATATTGGGTTTCCAGCCATTCCCTCACTATTTTAGCTGTATGTTTGGGGTCCCCATCGTGTTGAAATATAACTTTTTCTCCAGGCATCCCACTTTTTCTTATTGCCTGAGGTAAATTGCTCTGCAAAATTCTCAGGTAGACATCCTTCTTCATCGTACCTTCAATTCTACATACGGGACCGACACCATTCCTGGTAATACACCCCCAAATCCTAATGGATCCACCCCCATGTTTCATCGTCGGCGTCCCTGAATTACGATGAAGTCCTCTCTAATTGTTAGTCCAACACCAACGCCCGTCCATCTGGTTCGAACCTGTTTATTTTCGTCTCATCGGACCATATAACCTAATAATATTAAAAAAATTTTCTTTATTACAATAAATATACTTATATTCTAGAGGACTTCACCGTAATTCAGTGACGCCGACGATGAAACACGGGGGTGGATCCATTAGAATTTGGGGGTGTATTACTAGGAATGGTGTCGGTCCCGTATGTAAAATTGAAAGTACGATGAAGAAGGAGGTCTACCTGAGAATTTTGCAGAGCAACTTACCTCAGGCAATAAGAAAAAGTGGGATGCCTGGAGAAAAAGTTATATTTCAACACGATGGGGACCCCAAACATACAGCCAAAATAGTGAGGGAATGGCTGGGAACCCAATATTTTCAATGTTGACGTGGCCGGCACAAAGCCCAGATATAAGCCCGATTGATAATTTGTGGGCTTACGTAAAAAGAAAATTAGCAGGATATGCAGAACCACCAAAAGGGCTAAACGAATTATGGGATCGCTTCCAAGACGAATGGAATAAAATTCCTCAACAAATTGTTGAAAATCTATACCAATCAATGCCAAACAGTATTAATTAATTAAAGAAAAATAGAGGGTTGTGGATTAATTATTAAAATATGGTAGTTTCATTTATATATTCAACCGGGTGCAAAACTGATCACATGAGTTACTTGCGGAAAATTTAATTAAACGTAAATTGTATGAAGAAATTATTGAGAGTGCTTTTTACTAAGAATTACACTAAACATGAGGAATTCAGGGAATTTTATTTCACTCAAATCAGAGCTTTTTTCCGTGTGCAGGAGTCCACAGAAGTCAAAATGTAGAATCATGTGATCAGTTTTGCACTTCACTGTACATAAATGCAGTATACAAAAGAATTATTCACAACCCTTGTACAATTTACTATTCGAGGTTAGGATATGCACTTAAATCTAGTACTTTTCAGAAATGCATTTATGTAATTATAGATCTGTTCGTTGACAATCTTGTGTCACTGTCACCCCATTGCGCCCTAGTTGCATTGGTTTTTAAACGTCAAATGCCAGTTCTGTGTTTTTTGAGGAACCTGGGCTGGGGCGCCCTGGTGCACCCTGTTTTTACCCCAGATAAAAACTCAGGGTTAATTACGGATATCAGTTTAATTGTTGACAGATACGGTATTTAAAGTGGAATTAACTCTTGTTGCGGGCACAAGAACTTAATTTTAGCATTTCGATGTGAACATTATGAAAAAGTAGTGGTTTTATTTTATAATTTTTTTGTAAAAGGTCAGATGACAGTCCTCATTTTTAATAAGCTGTTCGTTGGAGTGAAAAGCACTGGGATGCCCCGTGTTTTTTGACAGTTCTCAGGGCGCCCTGGGGTGCCACAGGTTTTCAAGCCAACGAACAAACCTTATATTGTACCTGTTACAGGATGTATTCACATCGAGTAAAAAATATATTTCTTAACAAAATAAATAGGAATAAATTTACAACAATAACGTGTAAAGTATAAAATAGACATAACAAAATTATTCACACCCCTGTAAATTTAATTTCGCAAATTTTTTGCAATGTAAAGGAGGAGGGTTAATAAGGCCAGTTTTCAGCCCAAATTTTTTGACAGGAAGGACTTGAAATTTCTTCGAAATTCTTTTTGGGTTTTTATCTATAGTCAATAGTATACTTCAACCAATAGTCGACTTCAACCAATACGAAACTTCCAAATATCCTCCCCCGCCCCCCTCTCTGGCATCCCACCCAAAGTAATGAAAAAGCAGCTATAACACTATTTTAATTCATTAACGCTTATAGAAAATGTCATCATTAGAAAGCGAATAAAATCAAGGATTTTCGGGAGAATTTGCGGTAAAACAGCCCCAAGATATCCCAAGATTGATATCCATGTTTGCAATTGTCAAAGAATAAAATATGCTACTCCACACAAAAGTGGAAACGAACAATGTGGTCCGATGAAGCTAAAACTCTTTTTTTTTTAGTTCAAATGGTGTTCGGAAATGTAGAAAACCTGGCGGAAGGTATAAAAAAATATATTTAAGACCTACAGTCAAACACGGAGGAGGTAAGAAAATAACAAATTCAAATCAAAATAATTCTGCAGTGTGTATAATAACTAAATTTAAAGGTGGCCTTATGACGTGGGTATTCATGTCTTTGAACCGATGTGGCAAGCTCGATATCAATCAAACTTTCGAGGGGTAACTTTGGGACAATTGTAAAATTGCCTCATGGGATATTTCTAGCAAATATGAATTTATGTATATTTTTATGCAACTATGTGGAATGCAACAATCCGCTGAAGGATTGGTGAAGACGAAAGTAAGCTCAGATTAATAACAATATGTTAGGCATAAGAAACAGGAACGGTAATTGATCGAAAAAACCGACCACAACGCGTTGTACCATATAGAATTTCTATATATGTATATATAAAAATGAAAGTTCGTTTGTTTGTTTGTTTATTTATTTATTTGTTTATTTGTTTGTTGTTCAATCATGCCTATACGCTTGCATCGATATTTTTCATTTTTTGTCCGAAGGAAGTACATATTCCAACATATAACATATAGGCTAATTTTTTTTTTCGGATACTATATAAGGTTTCAAATTGGCGGATCTAAGATAGCGGTTGAGAATTTTAAATTTGAAGCGATTTTCATGAAAATTGGTACTTAGGGGTTCTGCGGAATGCTAATTTCAAATCTGCCGTCCAAATTTAGACATTCAAGGTGGCGCATCCAATATGGCGACCAGGATTTCTCAATTTCAACGGATTTTAATGAAAATTAGTACAATGATTGTTTTGAGGTTGCTGATTTTGAATATTATCAAAATTTACAAATCCAAGATGGCGGATCCAATATGGCGACCGAAATTTCCCGATTTCAAAGGATTTGAATGAAAATTAGTACAATGATTATTTCGAAGCCAATATTTTCAAATATTATCAAAATTTCCAAATCCAATATGGTGACTAAAATCTAATAAATAAATAAGGCCGTTTTTCGGCCTAAATTTTTTGGCAGGAAAGACTTGAAATTTCTTTGAAATTCTTTTTGGGTTTTTATCTATAATCAATATATAGTCAATTTCAACCAATACGAAACTTCCAAGTACCCTCACTCTCTCTGCCATCCCCCCAAAGTAATGAAAAAGCAGCTATAAATAGCATTATTTTATTGAATTAACGCTTATAGAAAATGTCTCGGCTAAATCTTTTATTTTACAATACAGATGATGCATCTAGACAATCAATCAAACATAAATACCCTCCTCCCCCTCTATACCCCACAGTATTTATGTGTGATGTCTAGATGCATTATCTATATCAATCAACTGAAAATATTCTATTTTTAATTAATTACAGAGGAGAAAATACCGTAGGGGAGGGGTAATGGTGGGGGGAAGTGGGTATTTATGTTTGATTGGGTTTCTAGATGCATTATCTTTATTTTAAAATAAAAGATTTAACAGAGACAATTTCTATAAGCGTTAATGTATTAGAATAGTGCTATTTATAGCTGCTTTTTCATAACTTTGGGGGGATGGCAGAGAGAGTGAGGGTACTTGGAAGTTTCGTATTGGTCGAAATTGACTATATATTGATTATAGATAAAAACCCAAAAAGAATTTCAAAGAAATTTCAAGTCCTTCCTGCCAAAAAATTTAGGTCGAAAACTGGCCTTATTGACCCTCCTCCTTAGTGCGATTTTTTTGGGGCCACTAATTTCGAATATTATCAAAACGTGCAAACCCAAAATGGTGGATCCAATATGTCGACTAAACTTTTTTCGATTTCAACTAGTTGTACTGAAAATTGGTAAAATGATAATTTAAGTGACATAAATTTAAATATTATAAGTATCTATAGATTCATTCCATAAAAGGGGTTTTCAGGTTGAAACAATTTCTAGGATATAACAAACTAGAATATTTGAGAAGTGTTTTGTTAGTTAGTATTGACACAACGCGCGAAAACGAAAAGCGTTATGGTACTTTTTTAAATGTCACACAACAACAAATTTTGTGTTATGGCTCTGTTAATAGCCAACCAGCACGCGTAACATATTCAAATTTTATTTCTTTAATCAAATCAAAAAATAAATAAAAATCCATCCAAATAAACATTCGAATTACAAATTAGCTCAACATCACTACAACTTCATTCTGTGTAAGAGAAATCTTCGAAAATATGTTAGATAGATCTAAGCATCAACTTAATTTTTTTAAGTAGAAATCCCTATTTAAATAAGACTACAGAACTGAAAAGAACAGGAATTAATAAATTACTCTCAGTCAAGCTTCAATCTAGGTTAAATACTATTCTACAAAACTTATTGTAAAAGAATGACAATATTTTGGATTGAATTAAGTAATGGGTTTAGTAATATTTATTGTAAACATAAAAAACTTTAGAATTAATCAGGGTGAATCGAAATTCATGTATTCTTTAAACGAATATTCTTAGGAGAATTTTAACTTTCATTCCCTCGCGAATGAATGAATCGCACTATACTTGAATCGGTTTCATTCTTTCGTGAGAGAATAAAATTATTCATTTCTACATCTTTTATAATCGCAAATGATAAAAAGTGAAAAATAAAATGTTTTCATCCTTTTACCAACAGACTAATTATGGTGGTTTATGTTTTCACTCAGTGTATTTTGCACATTTTTAAAATATATGTTTTTCTTGTGTTGAAAAAAAGTTTTCTTTTGATGGGAAAAAAAGTTTTTATTTATTTATTGCCTATAAAGTACACATATAATTTCTATCCTATATTAATCGCGCTATTGGGATCTATGGGGAAAAATAAAACAATAATTAAATTTAGTGTTTTTATTTTAAATTATATCGTTGACTTCGAAACTTATCTAACAAATTATGATTAAGTTGCCAATAGATTATTAATTGTTTCACTACTTAATCTAGATCTTTGTTTCGTCAATATCATCGATAGTGTATTAAATGAGCGTCATATAATAAGCACTTTGAAGAATCAGTGTTCTTATCATAAGCCAAGAATTTATTTTTGTCTATATTAGATTTGTCACTCATAATTATATAATATATTAGTAGAAATCACAAAAAAATTCGCAAAACATTTAAAGTTGAGAATATTCTCTTTCATTCCGAATTATTGCTTTTCAATCCTTTTCATTCTTCTGCTCACGAATGGATTGTATTCGAATATGCTCGGCAGAAAAAATTCTCACGAATCGTTCGACACTAATATTCATTCGCGAATGAATGTAAACAATAAGAATGCATTTTTGTCATTCGCGAATGAATTCTTCTGAAATTTGTAATTAAGATATTGAAACGCCAGACTGCTAGATAGTGCAGGTCTTAGTTAATTATTATACATTTAATCCTTCCTTTGAGGATTAACATAGTCCAATATAATACAATCATATAGCGTTTTTCTACTAATTTTCAGTAAATTCGGTGTTAGTTCTTCGTCTAGAACTTTTGATTTTAATATGTTTAAATATTTATTATTTTTTTCTGTTAATCCCTTAACTTAATTCCTGAACGTGTTTGCTTTCACGGTGCACTTTCACACTTAATAGACAACACATCTGGCGTACCTCAGGGTAGTCACCTTGGACCTTTGTTATTTATCATTTACATTAATGACTTATCTCTACCCACTCGAGAATTCTCTGTTATGCTGACGATGCGAAAATCTTTCGCATAATATCTGACGATCGTGATGCTTTTAACTCTGACTTAGACGCCTTTCATAAATGGGATTCTATTAATTATCTACCACTTAATGTTAGTAAGTGTACACTGTACGTGTATGGATTTTTTCCCGTAAAAGGAATTCACTTTTTTTTGACTATTCAATTAATGGACAGTGTCTTTCTAGACTGACTAAGGTGAGAAATTTACTTATTTAATCTACGGCAAAGAACCAATAGATTACAAATTCTATAAACTAAAATAACATTTTATTAACACTAAAAATTACTGCTTTAAAAATCTAATCTAAACAATTCCTTAATTGATGACTTAAATGCTTCTCTCGTCCAACACAAATCTAAACTTTCATAAAAATTATTAAATTTACGAATGCAGTTACTCAAAGGCTCTCGGGACCCCTAGCTAGTTCTATGAAACTCTTCATATAAAAGTGGCCTAGATCTTAAAAGCCGTAACGGAGTACAAATATAGAGACTACTCAAAAGCTCAGGTGACACAATAATACAATAGCACAAAATATCTATTATGAACATAACTTGATGCATTTGTCTCCTAGCTTTAAGAGATTCAAGACCTATGGAAAGGCACCTACATCTGTAAGAAGGAGAAGGACACGATCAGTTTAGCCTTTAGAAAATAAACCTGGTAAATCTCTTTTGAACGCTTTCAATGCGATTAATATGATTACTCTGGTTAGGATTCCAGACAACTGATGCGAATTCAAGGTGCGGTCTAACCAAAGATACAAACAGAGATCTAAGTGTGTATGGATCATTAAATGACTTTGAGTGCCTTTTTAAAAAGCCCAAGTTCATGTTAGCTTTGGAAATTAAATATTCATAATGCAAGCGAAATAACAACGAGCTATCAAAAATAAGCATACGATAAAAGGACATAGATTTATATTTCGTTGAATTAAGCAGGAATGCATTATCATAACACCATTTTGCTAAGTTATTCAAACCATTTTGTAATATACATAAGTCTCCCACATTTTTTATAGCAGAAAATATTTTGAGATCATCCACATAAAGAAGATACCTACAGTCTGATAAATAATTCTAAAAGTCGTTAATAAAAAGGACAAAAAGTAAAGGTCCAAGATGACTACCTTGCGGGACACTTGAAATAGCACGTATAGGCTTAGATGACGAGTCAGATGACACACTGAACTCTGCCTATCAAATAAGAATGAAACCAAGACAGAAGGGAAGAGTGGAAACCTAACATTTTAAGTTTATTTATAAGAAGTAAGTGATATACCCTATCAAAAGCTTTGTTAAAATCAGCGTAAAATACATCAACCTGATGACCACACTCGATAGAATTAGAGACAAACTTTGTCGAGCAAACAAGGTTTGGCACCACAGATTTTCCAGTGACAAAACCATGCTGACAAGGCGAACTATATTCTTTAACATGATTAAAGATTTATTTTTGACAATACAGTCTAATAACTGTGGCACTGTTGCCAATTTGGTTATACCTCTGTAGTTTTTTACATCAAATTTTTACCCTGATCTTCCATCTAAAAACCGACCGGAACTGAGTGGTTTATTGAACATGATAGTTAAAGTGCCAATTAGAGAGGGGCGTCTTTTAAAAAGGCCCTGACACAAATTATTAGCATCCTTAACGTATGATAAATTCAAGCCCTAATGGCCTCAACCACATCAGTCTCGTCAATATTTAATGAGCCTAAGCCAATACAACCATGCTGATCCTCAGCAACATCGAGCAAGTGAGAGACATCTTGATCATTATAAACTGATTCAAAAAAGTCGGCAAAAAGATTACAAATGGATACCGGATCTTCGGTTCTCTTTTGAGGATCATATTGAAACAATTGCTATCAAAGCTAATTCAATTTTAGGATTCGTCAAGAGATGGTCTAAGGAGTTTGATGATCCCTACATCTCTCGTCTACTCTATTGTACTTTTGTGAGACCTGTTCTAGAATATGCTGGTGTCCATTGTATGAATGCCATATTAACCGTACTGAGGCCATTCAACGTAGATTCATAAGGTTCTCTCTTCATGGTCTGCCTTGGGAGAATGATCAGGTTTTGCCTCCCTATCTCGATAGATTTAAGCTCATTTCGCTTGACTCGTTGACGAATAGACGTAATCTCTCCAGAGCTGTCTTGGCTTTCGATTGTTTGCAGGTTTCTACTAATTCTTCTGAGTTATTGGCTCTTTTTATATCTCGGTGCCGACACGCACCTTTAGAAATACTGACTTCCTCCACCTTTCATACCATCGTACTAATTATGGTTTTAACGATCCCTTGACTTCAATGTCGCGTTCGTTCAATTTAAATTACCCTGTGATTGATTTCCATTTATCTAAAAGGATGTCTGTCTGTCCGTCCGTATGCCACAGCCACTTTTTTCCGAAACTATAAGAAATATACTGTTGAAACTTGGTAAGTAGATGTATTCTATGAACCGCATTAAGATTTTCACACAAAAATAGAAAAAAAAGCGGCCAAGTGCGAGTCCCCATACTTAGAACTGAAACTCAAAAATTTTTTTTCATCAACCCCATACGTGTGGGGTATCTATGGATAGGTCTTCAAAAATGATATTGAGGTTTCTAATATAATTTTTTTCTAAACTGAATAGTTTGCGCGAGAGACACTTCCAAAGTGGTAAAATGTGTGTCCCCCCCCCCTGTAACTTCTAAAATAAGAGAACGATAAAACTAAAAAAAATAATATATATGATGTACATTACCATGCAAACTTCCACCGAAAATTGGTTTGAACGAGATCTAGTGCGTAGTTTTTTTTTAATACGTCATAAATCGTAAACCGCAATTTACCTTCCATTCAATCAACTCAAATAAAAGCCTACAGTGTGCGCAATTTCTATAAGCGCAGCCAGTTTTATTCATGTTTAAAGAAAACTACTTTTTATTTTTCAAACCCGATTATATTGTATAAATTCCCCATTGGTAAATATTAATTAAATAATATAAAACATTCATTAAAGTAAGTAATTACTGCATAATAAAAATAAATATATAATTAAAAGTCTCTTTTGTCTGTGCAATTTCTATAAACTCACTTTATATTATAGCCTTTATTTTAAAAGCTTAATGAAAAGTAAATTTTTGTATATTTTCTAATTGTGTTTTACCTCCTTTGTTAGTTATAACTTGAAAAAACCTGTAAGACATCGAATTTATTAACTTTTTAAACAAATGTTCATCAATATCATTCCAGCATTTCAAAATATCGGCATTCAGTTGAGATAACGAAGAAAATTGTCCACCATTTGCGTAAACTCTTCGTACCATGATTCCCCAAATGTTCTCCATTGGATTTAAATCCGGACTACGTGATGGCGACTCCATTACAGGAATATTTCTTTCACTAAACCATCGTCTTTTTTCGGCAGAAGAATGCACAGCAGCGTTATCCTTTTGAAAAATCAAATCTTTTTCCATATTGTCTCCTAAATATGGAATAAGAGATTCCTCCAGCAGGTCTGTATATATGGCAGAGTTCATTCGGGTGGGAACAAAGCGTAAAGATAACTTTCCTTGATAAGAAAAGGCAAACCATAACATTAAACTACCAACACCAAAATTACTACTTAGACGAGGCGAATCGGGCTTCCTTAAATCATGCCAATAAGTACTCAATCCATCTAGGCTATCAAAATTAAATTGTTTTCCGTAAGATAAAATAACGTTTTGCCAATTTTCGTCCCAGTTCATGTGGCTTCTAACAAAATTTAGGCGCGCATATTTATGATGCTGTTGCAGGTGAAGAGATTTGGCCGGTTTCTTATATTTAATATAAGTAGTGTCCTTCAAAATTTCTTGGACTCTTCTTCTTTTGATTGGGAGTTGTAATTCCGCTATAATTTGAGCTGCACTTAACTTTTTTTTTCATAACTTGTTCTCTTATGTTCCCAATATTTTGTTTGGGAACTTTGGTGTTCCCTCTTGGATGATCCCATAATCCATTACGATTGCCCTTTTTAATAAAATTTCGCACCACACATTCTGAACGTCCAATTCTCGTTGCAATTTCTCTTATACCAAGTCCAGTTTCCCTAAACGCACGCATTCTGACGCGATCGTCGTTGTCAAGGACCTTTCCACGGGGCATTACAATAAATCTTAAGAAATAACAGCAATTATACAGAATTAAGCTAGAGTTGGAAAATAAAAATGAAACTCACATGAATTGTTTCCTAAAAAGTTGCAAAATTACTTTGCGTTTAACTAGTAATACTACAAAAAGAAACTGCGTTTATAGAAACTGCGCACTCTAAGATCAATTGTGAACGATTTATCTATTGCATTCACGCATTGCCTGATATTTGGAATTGTTTAATTGCTTTTATGAATAGTATCGCTTTATTTCAATGAATTTTGCATTTCACTTGAAAATCAGACGTGCGCTTATAGAAATTGCGCTCACTGTATATGGGCTCGCATATAGTTAGATCTAAATCCCATCATTTAGGTACCTAATTATAATGTTTACTTATCAATAACTTAATTTAAAAAAAATCCACTATTATTAAAACATCGATCAAAATTACAACGAACTACAAGAACTTTTATATTATGTTACTTGCTGCTACGGAACCCTTCATGGACGAGTCCGACTCGCACTTGGCCGCTTTTTTTAATACTCTTTACATAACAATTCTTTCTGACTTGGGTGTATACAATTTAAAATTAAGAAATTATTACATTGTAAACTACATGTATGAAAATAAAATTTCGAAATCCATTCGTTTCGTAGTAACTGTTTGTCAAGGTGAAAGAAAAGTGAGGCGATTATTATTGTGATTAAAGAGCTACTTTGAAAAAATCCCTCTTAATCAGCTTAGGTAGTTTTCAATCAGCAGAAGGGTATCGCGTGTTATCTTTCTCTAGAGTGACAATTACTGGAGAAGTGGTAGTTAATGGATTACACTGTTATCACCTGACGGTTAATTATTTGCTATTATGATGGGCAAACTCGATTTTTCGCTAATGCACGGTAATAGCAAACTCCCCAGCGATATCGTAACCATATCATCTAATCCGAGCCAATTAACTGTTAACATGTGTGATTTAATTAAATATTACTTGGAGCCAATTAATTTGTGTACAGCTTGTGCACTTCATGTTATGGAAATGGGATTAAATAGAATGGAACCGCGCAGAGTGGCTATCAATTTGCGTAATGCGGCAGATAAGCCTCTTCAAGTTTTAATAGGTTCCGGGTGGGGGAGGAGGGAAGGGGAGCGATAGAGCGCTACACTCAATGTTTGCGGGCAAAAGAAGAATGCTTTATGTTAAATGACATAAACAAAGCTATAGGACTGTGTATAGGAACCCCGAAATTCCGATGATTACCGAAAAACTGGGTATTAGTTCGGCTTATCAGGTGCGAATTAGAACAGTCCAATTAGCGCGAGAAACTGATCTTAGAGATTACGTCAGGGATTTATCGTTTGTGGCCTAAGCTGAGCAATTATTACACTCGGGTACAAAACCACTTGGACTATACTTAATTCCAGCTTACCCTTATCTCGCTAATCAAGCACAATCGAACGATGCAATGAAATTTTAGTTCAGCAGACGAAAATCGCACTTTTGGGCGCCGTCTATCAATCACGCGAGTCCTCAGTTCGAATCCGGGCGGTTCGCTCTCCTATCTATGTAAATTTTATTCATGCGAGGAGCACTTGATTCCTTAATGCACAGATTTGAGATCGTTCGCAAAACCCTTATAAGCTAGTCAGTCCCACCCAAGCCATCAGGGCCCCCCGGAGTCAGGCAAACATGGGCAGCGCTCCGAGGGGGAGTCAGAGGATTTTTGCGGCGATTACCATATTTCCGCCATAAAAAAGCGAATCTCCCCGCAATTTCGACCATCCTGATGATCACTTTGCTTTCATTTGTTGTAGTTAACTGATGCCATTTGGACGGGCAGAACCACCCTCTTCATTGGTGGTCGTCCAACTCGCAGGGGGAAAAAACACCGAACTAATCTGTAATGGAGGCAATTTGTAAGCATTTGCCATTTGCTGAGCTATTTTTTGTCATACATCAACCCCAAGAGTGCGGGGTGGCCTCGTAGATGAGTGGCTCTGGCTCCGGGTGCAAGGGCATTACGATATTTCAGTCTGTAAATTCATGGCGCAGTAGCACTTCAATTATATCCAAAGTGGATCAGCATCATGGCTATGGCAGAGTCTTTAAGATTTTCGGGGATTTACTCGAAAGGACATGGCCAATTAAGGACGATGCGCTCTAAAGAGGGAAAAGTAGATGGATTCTAGACGAATGAAACTCTTACAAGTATATACTATATGTGTATGCTCGTGTAAATCATATCACTGAATAGGGCTGTGTTTTTGAAAGTATGAGGTCGCGACCCGGACTTTACAACAATTATTAAGGGGTTAGGGGTAGTCAGAAGCTAAAAAAAAAAAAAAAAATTAGTGGAATTGTCAATGATGATGCATCATCTGTACGTTGGGAAAAAATTCTCTACAAAAACCTTTTGTATTTCCTTTTTGAAGTAATTTCAATAAAAATTTAGTATTTCTTATCGTCATTTTGTATTTAACACAACTATTTCAAGAAATAGGTACTTCATACAGTTCGCGCAACATGATTAGCCTCATCCCTATTTATTACAATTACATCATAATGATGTAGAGAATTTAAAAAATACTTGTTATAATTAAAGCTCGCACTGATGCGCATCTTTGCACTACACCACAAATGAGATTTTATTTGCCTAACGGTAAAACTTTTGTGTTTTGTTATTCATGGGGAGAATTAGGTGCGCAAGACAAGTTTATTTTTCTAAATCGTATTATACTACCTTAGGAAATTTCCACCTAAATAACTTTGAGGGCTGATTGTAGCGAATTATACCCTATTAGGTACAATTTTTTTTGGATTGTTATGAAAGCTTAGAGTCTCGCGGAGTTTTTAAAATTACCTAGAAACGATCCCATAGTTTAGATTTTTAATTTAAAGTTGAAAATTCAAGACTGACTGGCTCGAATGTAAATTTTTCATCCTTGACAATTTTTTTGTAACTTTTGTTCGTGTAACGAAGCTGATTTTTTTATTCCTGAAAGTACAATTCATTAGTAGTAATCACAAAAAAAATATATTAAAAAAACCTAACACAATCATTAAAAAAAAATATTAAACCGATCCGGCCGACTTTTTTCTGAAAATCATAAAATAAATTCGTAACTCGAAAACAACAAAAAATCGCGGAACATACATGGGGGTGATTCGGATACCCCTTGCTATGAGGCATCTAATTTTTTTCTTTGGACGTCACTTTTCGGGCCACCCTGTATATAGGTAATATACACAATCCCGATGAAAATGCAATATTATAAAAAAAAATGGCGGATTTCAAACACCTATGGTATACTAGGGGAGAAAAATTTGATCAAGCTGAAATTTGCTACATACATAAAACATACAGTCCCGATAACAATGCAATATTATAAAATAAAAACATGGGGCGGATAAAAACTTGTATAACGATTGCATAATTAAATAAGAACGACTTGTCTAGGAAAATGTGTTTCCAAGCCTACCAAAAGAAATATTTCAAATGCGCGTTTTATCATCAATCACGTTTTAACTTTTGGTCTGTTAAAGGTCCCAGGTTAATACTTATCCCGCTGATGTAGCAACATAAAATGCTCCTGGCATCCGACACGAGAAGATAGCACTACTAGTATTGCACGATTTCTTACTAGACGTCAGAATCTCAAGAAAGTTTGTGTCCTAATTATTTTCTAGTTTTTAGTACAGCTGATGATTTTAAAACCAATTAACTTAAAAGTTTTTTTTACCTTTTTTAATTATTTATTCAATTCAATTCATATATTTAGCTTGTATATATGTATTATAGTACAACCAAGTTGGTGTCGCTATCCTAGTTTTATACTAAAAGAGCGAGAGTGAAATATTGTAAATTTCTTACCACACAAACATTAATTCGTTAGTTTTACAGGAAAAATTTATAAACCCCGTAGAGGGGTCAAGAAATAATAAAACTTAAGACTAGAATTATCAAATATGTAGTACTTAATTATCAGAGCCAATATCTATGCTGTAGGAGACTTGCGACGGTGCGTTATCGTAATGCAAAATCCATGAGTTGGTTGCCCACAAATCCGGTCTTTTTTTTCGAACTGCTTTTGTGCATGAAATTCAGTTCGTTCGGCACCAGTTTTGCAGCGACACTCTGAAGTCCAAATCATTAACCAGAATGGTTTAAACGTCCTTTGCCAGCTCTCGAATGGTCAATTTGTGGTTTTCGGCAATCATTTCTTTGATTTTATCGATGTTTTCGTCGGTTTTCGATGTCGAAGGGCTGCCACAACGTTCGTCATCTTCGACGGACTCACGCCCACCTCTCAAGCATTCGTGCAATACATAAACTTTTTTTTTTTTGATAGAGTAACGTTGCCGAAACATTTCCTCAACATTTTCAAGGTCTTTGCGTTGCGTCGTTGAATACGTTTTTAGCGCGAAATTTAATACAAAATTATTGATGCAAAGTAGATTCTATTTTTAAACTAGTAAAAATCGAAAATATGTACACAGGCAGATTTATTCCAAACGGCGTCACTTATACAAATATGAAGCTATAGCGCTGCAATTTGGCGGAATGTGAATGACAGACGCAACCTTACAAAAAACAAGAACTTAAATCGGGTGACTGACAGAACTATACGATAGTCGTTCCTGAAACTTTTTGATCAAGGTGGTGCTTGCAGTTTAACAAACAATATTCACTTAAAACGGAATATGATAGGACCTGTAGATTATCTCAAAAATAAAAATAATAGTATAAAATTAAAGATAGCATCAAAAAACAATAGCTTGGCTATTCCAAAATATATTAAAATAATAGCAAAATAAAATAGCCGTAGAACAAAAATTTTTAATTTTGAAAACATCATATACGTAGGTAAATTGGCTCTTTAGAGATATTGCGTCAACCAATGCCAACAATTTGAGTTTGATGAAATGATGATATGCAATGCTACTCGTATAAAACTCTCACTTCCAATAACTATATAGAACGTAAGATTAAAGTGATAAGAAATCTTAATAAGAAGCTAGAATTAGCGACACTGTGAAAAATATTTAGTTAATCTTGTTCAAAATACTTAGTTAATCTTGTTCAAACAGTGTAACCGATAAGCTTGATAAAATTTTCGATTTTCGTTAATCTGGGTTCTGAATTTCAAGGAAAACGGTTTCTATTTTCGCCAACTTTGATTGACAATAATCTGTGTCATATATTAAGTTAAGTATTATTGTGGTGGACAGAGCTATCTTTTTTTTCTTAAAATTACGAAAACTTGTTCCTGAGTAAGCAAATCAGCGTTTCTCCGGAGATTTATCAGAAACAAGTTTGTAGGGCTATTTAATTTTATCGCTGGTCAATTGGGGACTTGCAAAACAAAAAAGGACACGGACGAATCAATTTGTTACTTTGTTAGGTCCATAACAAGCAGCTTCCTTATTTGTACTGTCCCATGTCTCATTCTTCAGCTTCATTTACCCTTGCTAGGAAATTTTCCGACCGTTTCAAAAATTTTGCTGGTTTCAAGCGTTTCCACTCCATTCAGTCCCTCTTTGATTCCCATCCCCAAGAGGGTGGAATAGGTCTTAACTCTTTATCGAAGGAAACGTGAAGAACTCCTCCTTGGCGGTATCACGGACACTTGGGGTATATCAAACCAGGGAGAAATGATGTCAATAGCTCGTCTCGTCTCGGCCCAGCCTGCCTTCCCAGACAATCAATCTCCTGAACGTGGCCAAATAAAACTGGAAACAACAAGACCATTTCTCGTCTTGTCTTATTGCTGGAAGCCGCAAGATGCCAAAACAAACACATCCCTCAGTGTTTATGGAAGAACAAACGATCCACCATTTGTCAGGATTCTGTTTATCGCCATCGTGCCCCACACGACATGATTTCAGATTTTCTTGAGATTTACGTTCGTTTCATGCGGTTCGTCATAAATTTGATGACATATTTCTCAAGACGGTGAAGGGATACGTGTTTGTCGAAGAGATTGCCTCGAACAAGTGCACAAACAGATCCTTGGGGAGGGGTCACCTTGGGGAGTTTCACTTTAGTACGATTGCGCTAAATCTACTACTGTTATTTTATACTAATTTTCTATCAGACTTCAGTAGTTAAGAAACGAAACTTTAGTACATTTCTTAAGTGCATCCGGATTTTTAATTTAAATAAAAAACATAAAAATTGAGCAATTCTTTAACAATTAATATTTAAATTTAATGTTGGGCATGTGATAAACGCAGCTGCCAGTTACATAGCACAACCTATCAGTCCAATTTTTAACCACATTTTCGAACATTTGGGACTGTATATCCGCAATGACACGTCTTATATTGACTTCCAATGCACCAGTCGAAACTGGTTTATCAGCATACACTATAGACTTCACATATCCCCACAACAAATAATCTAACGGTGTCAAATCACATGATTTTGGTGACCAATTGACAGATGCACTACTTGAAATAAGATTTTCGCCAAATCGTTCTTACAATAAATCGATTGTGTCGGTCGATATGGCACGTAGCTCCGTCCTGTTGAAACAACAAGGCGTCGACAACAATGTCACAAAGTTTTTGGGGCAGACATTTTCAATAACATGACGACTAATAGCACATTCTGATTTGCGATTATTCGGTCCATAAAATTCGCGTGCTCTATAAGTTTTTATAACTGAGCCCTGAATTCGGAAATAAATTATGGAATAAAAATGACACTTACAACAAATGACAGCTTATTTCACAGTTATCCCTATCGGAAATTCGGCGCCTCTTAAAAAAACAACCCTTACATACTTATTAATTACGAAAAATAGTGAAAAATGAAAAAGAGATACTTTAGCAGGTAATACAGTAACAGGAATAAAAGGAAACAACTAGAAAATGCTCTTCCATGTGTTAAATTTCACTTTTTGTTATTTTGTTATGCTATATTATTATTATTATAGGATATATTTTTTACTCAACTCGTACTAAGTTAAAGTGCATTTTTTGTTTTCTCTAGTTACTCAAGAAGAATAAAAAAAAATGATCACGTGGCCAGGAATATCACGAATACAAGTAGATATATGGAATCTAATTTAAGATACTTATCATCCCGAAATAAAAAATCACATCTTCAACGCGTGAAACTGCCGCATGACAATTAATTAAAGTCGTGACCAGCGTACTTGCACTAATCTGTTCAAATCGGAAAATAAAGCTAACCGATCAAATGACAATTACAAGAATATCGCCCTGAGATAGCCGCCTTCCGGGGCTCGGCCACTTATCTGATAAATAAAAGAAGACCGTGATTTTCTTTCATGAAATTTGCCAAAAATTCGTCTAATCATGCGACAGCGAGTGGTGGAGGTAGCGGAAGACCTCATAAATTCAGTGTCAACAACGCAGCGAAAAACGGGCAATAAAGATGATCGATCGATCGGCGCAGGTGATAACGAGGGCGCTCCCGAGATTTGTTTGGTCAGTGCTGGTCCTGTTTCGAATTACCCGAAATTGGCGAAATTACGCGAAGCCGGAGCCGCGGACCTCCTGCGCCCTGCGGAACGAGATAATAACCGATGTAAATGCGCTCGCGGGCGATAACAAGGGATAACACGGCTCAATCAAACTAAACACAGGGCGGCCGCTCTGCCGAGACCCCTAATTTACACAAATCGTTCGCACCCTCGCATGAATTTATTCATAACCTCAAAATTTGAACCGAGCACCGGGAGGACAATATTTCCTGAAAATTATCGCATCCCGTTCCCTCCCCGCTCCGTTTCGGGTCCATCCCACATCAGGGCGCAATTAAGCAATTTTCCAGTTTTAGGATGGCAAATCACTTTGGCCGCGGCAGGTCGCAGAATTTAGGGATTTGCCCCAGGATCCAGAGATCCGGGATATTGTGACGGGTGTTATACGCCCCGCAGTGTTTGTGCAACTAATCAGCCGCCGGGCAATTCCGATTGCCCCGCGCGTTATTTCTCCTCCGGGAGATTCATTTAATTACATCATCTCTGCGGGGTGCCCTTCACCCAGCCTAGCCTAACTTTAGGTCCTAGGATCTCTCCTTGCGAGGGTTGCAGGGCTTGAGGTGTCGATAGTCAATTCTATAATTAGCAGCCTCCGGCAGGACCAAAGACCGAACTGGCTCAGCGAAGGGTCCCGGCGAAGAGGGTTGGTGGCCCGAATGATTCCTAAATTGAATGGGACTTGAGCCATGGTCAATTGTTTGGATTATTTCTGGTGAATTATTGCGTGTTGACACATATGGTGTCAATTCTTTACGACCCCTTCCGCCGCTCTTAATCAAGATCGAAATGGTGCGATTAATTCGGAATCATCCATTGTCGCCGCGCTCACAAATAAAATCATGACATATGCGGACGGGCAAACACACCACCGTGCGCTGATTTATTCGAGCGCATTAGCTCCAAAGTACGCCCGATCGCCAGATGCAGCTATTTGCCCGATTTACGTGCTTTATTTATTTGTGAGCATTAGAAAAACAACCCAAAATTTGCCATATTTGCGGAGATGGAGCATATTATAAGCTATCTCTTCTTACTTATCCAATAAATTGGAAAATTCATAATTGGTATTTTGCCTCCAATATTACCGTCAATTGCAATAGCACAGGACAGAGTATTCAGAAACAATGTGCATGAAGTACGACAACCGATTCCTTGATAATCAAAATTTACCTGCGTATATACAGGGTGTTCAGAGGTGGGAGGTCAATACTGCAGGGGGTGGAAGGTCAGACCGAGACAAGCAAAAAATCGTATGGGTGAGGGGGGGGGGCATCTCGAACCGTTTGGCAGTTACAGGGTGATTCGTAAATCAAGATTTTGCCTTATATGGGAACCGCTCTTGTATTTTTATCTTTTTTTCTACGCATCGCAGCGGCCTCAAACTGATTTCAAAAAATCACTATTTGGAAGCACTTTCCAAAAAAGTTTACACCACCCCCACAATCCCCCCTGGAAGTTGAAAAAATTAACTTTTATTTCACGATTTTTCACCTTTCGCCCCACTTTTCTCCGAAATTCATGTTATTAACATACCTACTTTTTATTTTTTTTAAGTTGCCTATCTAATTACCTTGCCAAAAAGGTGCAACATGCCCAGGTAGAAAAGGGTTGCAAAAGTCCTGAAATTAAAACATCCTCACAGGTACCTAATTACTTTATTGCGCCATAATGGAAAAAGTTGTTAAGTAAACAATTTTTATGACAGCAAGTTCGGAAATGTTTGTTTAGGAAACAGAAGTAATACATTTTTATTATTTCAGCAAAACAGTAATAAAATAATAAATGTAATCTCGTTAAATAGCGTTATTAGTTTATTATATCCAGTATTGACTCTTAAGTATCCTGACGCTCCGTTTCTTATACCTCCTATGAATTGTGGTATAAAAATGGGTAAGTTTGAAAGGACATTGACCACAGTTGAAGAAGCAAGCGATAAAACCGGGTGTTTAATAGAAAAAATTAAGATAAAATGGCAGAATGCAGTGTTGAAGATTCTGCCGATATAATTTACGTGTACGGTTTAGTAGACGGAAATGATAGTGAGGCCGTACGACAATACCAAAGGAGATTCCCAAATTGACGTGTACCCGACAGAAGGGTATTTTCAAGGACTTTCAGAAGGTTAAAAGAAACCGGAAGTGTAACCGCCCCCAGAGCAGAAACGCGAGCAGGAAAATCGGCCGATTCAGCGGACCCCGACCAACAAATCCTCAACATCGTCAGGAACAGCCCTGTAATAAGCATCAGGCAGGTCGCACGAAGGTCAGGATTGTCTTCAGGGAGAGTTTGGACCGTTGTGAACCGAGAGTGACTACATCCATACCACCATATCCCGGTCCAAGCACTACAGGAAGGAGATTCCGAAGGACGATTGCAATTTGCACTTGGCTGTTCGAGTCTGACATCGAAAACAGAAGGTTTCTAGACCGAAGTCTGTGGACGGATGAATCGCAATTCACCCGGGATGGCATCACAAACTTCCACAACCTCCACACCTGGTCAGATGTGAACCCACATAGGACAACGTGTCGGTCCTTCCAGCAAAGATTTAGTGTCAATGACTGGGCTGGCATCATCGGCAACCAGTTGATAGGACCCTTCATCTTGCCCCAAGTGCTGAATAGTCAGCTATACCCGGACTTTTTGGAGAATACCCTTCCGGATCTGTTGGAGGACATCCCCCTGGCCACCAGAAGTGCAATTTATTTACAGCTCGACGGAGCACCTGCGCATACTGGGAACATTGTTAGGGCAAGGTTGAATGAACATTACCCAGAGCGCTGGATTGGACGAGGTGGACCGATTCCTTGGCCTGCTAGGCCACCGGACCTTACTCCACTGGACTTTTTCTTATTGGGAATGATGAAAGATGAAGTTTACTCAAGACCAATCAACACCAGAGAAGAATTAGTTACCAGGATTGTGACTGCAGCCACGAAAATACGGGCGAGACTGGCTACAATAGACCTCAAACGTGAAATAAAACGAAGGCTACTTGCATGCATCGAAACTAGCGGAGAACATTTTGAACAGCTTTTAAAGGACAAACGTATTTTTTAGTAAACTTAAGTATAATTTCCTAAAAATTCGAATTATCATGATATTCTGTAAAAGGATTTTTGTAAATAAATTTTCGTATCCTGGGCATGTTGCACCTTTTTTTCAAGGTAATTAGATAGGCAACTTAAAAAAAATAAAAAGTAGGTATGTTAATAACATGAATTTCAGAGAAAAGTGGGGCGAAAGGTGAAAAATCGTGAAATAAAAGTTAATTTTTTCAACTTCCCGGGGGGATTATGGCCAAGGGGTTGGGGATAGAGGGGTGGTGTAAACTTTTTTGGAAAGTGCTTCCAAATAGTGATTTTTTGAAATCAGTTTGGGGCCGCTGCGATGCGCAGAAAAAAAGATAAAAATACAAGAGCGGTTCCCATATAAGGCAAAATCCTGATTTACGAATCACCCTGTAACTGTCAAACGGTGCGAGATGCCCCCTCCCCCCCCCCCACCCATACGATTTTTTGCTTGTCTCGGTCTGACCTTTCACCCCCTGCAGTATTGACCTCCCACCTCTGAACACCCTGTATACGAAGAGAAAATGTAATAATACTTATACATAATACATATGGTATAATAAGCTTAACACAAATTGCAGGATAATAATTTACGGATATAGGAAAGATAATTCGTCCTTTTCATCGGTAGGATTTTTATGCGTCTACAAATTTGAACTGGTTTTTAAAGATAGCGATCCTTTACTCACAAATTCTCTCTTCCAGTTGACTGCTTCCAATTTTCTACATTTTAAGTTTACCTTTGCAACGAACCATCTTGAATACAAACGAACTAATTAGCTATACAGAATGAAAGCCCATATCATATTTTTCAATTTATAAATTTAAAAAAAATTTTAGTTAATAAGATAATTGCTTTTTTTAAAGAAAACGAAAATTAATTTCACAATACAATTATGTGTAATATATACATACAAGTATTAACATTGTTAAAGAATAAGAGAACTTCAAATAGTATGATTGAGCAAGTTTTGTTACACACATGATTCATTTTCATGTTTTATGAATTATATGTTCTTGTAGAAACCTCTAAGACATTAACACATTCATTTTTCAACTTTAATTAATTACGACTGCCTTTTATTATTGCAATGAAAAAAATATATGAACAGGTGTTCTTGTCTTCCCTAAAGTCATTGTAAAAATAATAAAAAGTTATACATATTTCCTTATTAACTTTATTTTCATAAGAATCTTATTTTAAAATTGTATAAAGGCATGATCCTTTCATAAAAGACCTTTATTATATTAGATCTGACTGATAATGATCTTATAAGGTCATAGTCTCAGAGTTCAGTCATTACTTGTAATACACTAACACAAAATTATTGTAAGTCAATAATTAGAGTAACATATCTTTTGAAAAATAAATTTTACTTGGAAGAGTTTCTTCTATAAAGGACAAATTCTCTGCCTTTTAAAAGTGATATAAGGACAAAATTAGAAACATTATGAAAAAACTAATAAGCGCTTTATAAGTCTATATATATAAGTAAGAACTTATTCTTGCAAATTGTTGTTAGTTAGGCCAGGCCCACGCTAGAAACAATTTTTAGCTACGCCCATAAGCCCATAAGCCATACACCAAAAATGACTAAAAATTAGCATCAAATTGTCAAGACTTATATTAGGTTGTAACATAATAATCTGATAATTTTTTCGGAAACGTTCTGGAAATTTTTTACAACTTCGAGAAACTTTTGTGACTATGAGTATAAATACCCGTGAGCGCGGTCAGTTCATCAGTGCAATAATCGACAGCGCAGCGAGTAGCATTATGGAAAAATAAATTCGATTTGAAAAGACGAGACATGCGGGTCCTTCTACTTTATGAGTTCCGTTTGAAGCATACAGCTAAGCAGGCGGCACACAATATATGTCAATGTATGGGAGAAAATGCGGTCTCTTATCATACAGCAGTAGATTGGTTTCGACGTTTCTCGAATGACGACTACAACCTTGAAGATAAACCTCACGAAGGGCGGCCGGTTGAGGTTGATGTCGACCGACTAGCGCAGCTCATCGAGGAAGATCCAAGGAGGACTACTCGTCAACTTGAAGAAGAACTCGAATGCTCCCATACTACTATCACTCGACATTTGAAAGCGATGGCTAAAGTGTACAGGCACATTCAATGGGTACCCCACGTATTGACGGATGGTCAACGGATGATGCGAGTGGCGGTTTGTACGCAATTACTCACTTCACATCGTACTTTTGCTTGCCTTCGTAATTTGGTTACCGGGGATGAGAAGTGGATGCTTTATGTTAACCATAACAATCAGCGACAATGGCTTAGCGCGGGTCAAAGAGGAGTACCGACAGTTAAATTTAAAATTACTATACACAAGGTTATGTTGCGTGTTTGGTGGAATGTGCACGGCATTATCTAATGGGAACTATTATCACAAGGAACGACTATAAATAGTGAACGCTACTGTGATATGCTGGATAAGGTAGCCGTGAATCTTAAAGGAGAACAAAGCAATGTATACCTCCTCCACGACAATGGCCGCCCTCAAACCGCTTCGATGACATGTTAAAAAAATTATGGAGCTAGGCTTGATTTCCTTAGCCCATTCTGCATACTCGCCGGTTATGTCTCCTTCTGTCACTTGTTCCGATCGTTCCAGGCTCACATTAGCGGAAAATCTTTTGATGACCGAGATGCATTGGAACAGTGGTTGTCGGAATTTTTTAACTCTCGTGAGCCCAACTTTTACGAGAATGTCGCTTCCCCAACGTTGGCAGGAGATCATTGATAATGATGGACTATATGTTCAATAAAATGTTAAGCTAAATTGTACAAAAATACCAAAATAAAATTTCTTAAAAAATTATCAGATTATTATGTTACAACCTAATAATATACAGGGTGATTCAGATAAAGGTGCCGGGGGTGTACCACGTGATTCCTTGAGGTGAACTGATAAAAAAAAATCGTTCCGCATACCAAAGTGTATTTATGATGGAACCAAAAAATGAATTGCTTGGGTCACCGTATTATGCTTAATTCATCAATTACACCTGGCCCGTTAATAACTGGTATTTAAGGAATGTTTTAGAACTATTTTACTCACTTGTGTTAAGATTTCTCAGTTGACCTTAATTTGAAGGTGTATTTTGTTATTTTTTCGGATTTTTGTAGTTTTCATTATATCATTTTCAAATGAAGAATATGCGAATATGCATTTAATTTTTGGGAAAGATAGGAGAAATGGAGAATTAGCCAGAAGGCTGTATCAGCAAAAATCTCTTATTAATAACTGAATTATTAATGAATTATGCAAAAGTGTTCAGATTTGGATAAATTACCTTTGCTCGTAATTGTAAAATATCAAAAATATTTTCATAAAATGAGTTACGCTTTTGGCGTACACAGTTTTAACAAAAAGACGGTACAAAATTTCTTGTTAAACGAGGGTTACCTGTAAATATTTATTTATTTTTTACTGATAGTCTTATAATCTATGTTTAAAAAAGATACGTATATAGCGAACAAAACAGAAAAAATCCCATCCTATCTAGGAATGAGGACTCATGTTAAAATTCGCAAATTATTGCCGGAAGTTTATGCACAACTGCAAAATAAAAAAAATGTAAATATAAACACACTATTTCTATTGGGATTTCACTCGCTGTTTTAGCGCGCTTAAACATTCCAAACTGGAATGTCAAAGTCTATACTTCAGTACTTTCTTATAATTCATAGTAAGCCAACATGAAATTCATCAACAGAAAAAGCTTCCAAATCCTAAGTCGGTCTTATTGGAATTTTTTTTTTTTTTTTAACGATTTGAAAAGGACAAAAATTTGTCAATGAAGGAGAGGGGAGATATTTAGATATAGGTTTATAACAACCGAAAAATCAATTGATACATTACTTCATCCTAAATTACATACTGTGAATTTCTTCGCACCCAATTACTTCTAATCAAAAACAGCTTCTAGGGAAGAGAGTTCCCAATACTGCACATTTGGGGCTCACAGGGAACTCAACGCAGTCACGTATTAGGTACATTTTCCTAATCAGTCAGTCTTCTGTCCCTTCGATTGCAATTATGCGATAATTATGCAAACAAAGAGCAAATACGGGCTCCACACACCAGGCCCCCGGATTCCGTTGCATCAATGACGGCAAATTGGAAACTAATCAAACGTCAGCAAACACTACACCTAGTTGTTTGCTGATTTGTCGCAAACAATGCTTCTGATCAATTACAGTGCAATTCATCGCGACGTTGACACTGCCTATTTGCCCCAAATGAAATTTCAGATAGGTGCGTTGGACACACTAATTGCTTTCGTGTAGAGGAGAGCTCAATAAAACTAACATTTTCGTGTCTATATTATGTTTTTTATTTTAATAATCAGTTCCGCTTACACTCTCGTAGCGTACAGAAGTGTATTTGGTGCCTTAAGTAAAATCAAAAGTTAAATTCGAAAATATTATAAGAAAATAAATAATTTTAAAATAAAACGTGTTCGCGCTGAATATCTCAGTGATGACTCTGATGAGTCTACTGCAAATAAAGTATTTAGTGCTAATAAAAAGCAAAATATTCATATTGATTCCACTATGAGTGGAAAATCAGCTAGAAATTCTCCAGCTGCTAGAACCAGCAACAACAGAGCTACCCGTAGCAGTAGTTCACAGCGAACCAACTTCTTTGCTCCGTTGCAAACACTGGACGATTCTCGCAATGACGACGATTCTCGCAATGACAACGATTGCTCTGACCCTGTGCCACCCAAAACTCCAGCTGTGAGTCGGAAAATCCCACCGATCAATGTTATCAAGAACAACTCTGATCATATCCACCGAATATTAAAAGAAAATTCAATTGATGATTATGTGATTAAAAGGATGTCTATTGGGATAAAAATCATCCCAAAGTCTATGGAATCCTATGTGAAGATAAGCGACACACTAAAGGCTTCTAAGTGCGAGTTCTACTCGCATAGCCACAAAGCTGATCTACCGTTTAAAGTCACCTTAACTGGATTAGAAATTTCCGACTTTGACAAACTTAAATCCTATCTTACGGAAGCTGCTATACAATACACCGATGTTAAGCCTGTAACCAGAAAAACAAGTAGTGGGTCAATCACAATTTACATCGTGTATTTAGTACGAGGGTCGATTACACTAAAGGAACTACGTGATAAACATAGTGTTATCAACAGGACAGTTGTCAGATGGGAGTTTCGCAGAAGACTTCCAAAACAAATTACACAGTGCTATAACTGCCAAATGTATGGGCACGGTTCTAAGCACTGCCATATAACTACCTTCTGTGCTCACTGTTCGGGTTACCATGCCACTGCTAATTGCGAGTCGCCAGGAATTGTAAAATGTGCAAATTGTCATGGTGATCATAAGTCGACAGACCCAAACTGCCCAAGTCGTAGGAGCTACATCGAATTCCGTGAAAAATTAATTTCAAATAAACCGAAGAATTCTACAAATCGAGGCTACACCCCGCGACAAGAAGATTTTCCACCGCTGTCCGGAGGATCCCAACCTGTGACAAATACCAACGCATGGTCTACACAACGATTCCGCGATAACCCTAACTTAGCTAAAGTAGGTGGTCCACTGAACGCGAGGAACAACAATCAACATACCACCGGCTACTCCCCTTGGTCTACTTTTAGGTTTGATAATAGTCCTAAGATAGATACAATAAACACTGACGGTAACAATTCTAACTTATTCACCTTAAATGAAATCCAAATGATTACAGCGGAATTAGTTAATAAACTAAGGCTATGCAAAGATAAATTTGAACAATTTCATATAATTACTGGATTAGCATTAAAATACCTTGGCTATGGAAAATAATTATATTAAAATAATCACTTGGAATGCTAGAGGTATTCGAGCCAAAACCCTTGAATTTTTTAATTTTATGCAACATAATAAAATAGATATAGCTATGGTTACTGAAACTGGTTTAAACTCTAATATAGCTTTATCAAACCAGAATTACTTCTGTTTCAGAGTAGATAGAGAAGGTTCCAGAGGTGGAGGAGTCGCTCTTATTATAAACAAGCATCTTAAAGTTAATTCCATACTTCAGACACGGACGAAAGTTATTGAAACCATAGGTGCAGAGATATCAATTAAAGGAAACACCTCAATAAGCGTCATTTGTGCGTATTTTCCCGGTGGCACGTCTAGACAGCGAGTAATCAAAAGCCTGTTTAGGTCTGATATCAGAAAATTAACTCGCCTGCAGAACAAATTTATTATCGGTGGGGACTTCAACTGCAGACACCAAGCTTGGGGTTGCTTACGAGCTAACTGCTGGGGTAACATTTTAAATGAATTAAACTCTAATTGCCCCTTTAATTTGTTATATCCACCTGACCCTACCTATGTTCCTAGTCAAGCTAGAGCTAACCCTTCTGTTCTCGACCTTTACTTGACAAACTGCCCGGATTTACTTTCAGAACCGTATGTGGTGAACGATCTCTCCTCGGATCATCTTCCTGTTTTTCTTAAACTTTATAAAGACCCAGTCCTAAACAAAATTAAGAGCCCTAATTTGAAATTTACTAATTGGATTCGCTACCAAAGGCTCATAAAAAATAAACTAAATGTATCTACCTTATCACTTCCGGCCATTCAACGCAAATCACAGGTGGATAATATGATCAGTATTTTTACAGATGCTATAAACTCCAGCATTCTAGAATCCAGCCCTAGTTTTCCTCTAAACACAACTCAAGAAAAACTTCCAAGGCACATATTAGATATAATAGCTAGCCGAAATACGATGCGAAGGAATTGGTTGCGCTACAGGTTACCTTGTTATAAGAAGGAGCTAGTTGAGCTTAATTATCATATCAAAAAATTAGTTCTTGAACACAGAAATAAAAAATGGAGTTCACTTTTACTAGGCCTGGATAAATGTTCGAAACCATTCTGGAATATAACTAAAATCATTAAAAACAAACGTAAGCCAATTCCAGTACTCAGGCATCAAAATAAAAAATATATCACTTGCAGTGAAAAGGCTGAACTTTTTTCCGAAATATTTGCTGGTAATTCGACCATATCCGCCAATCTGAGCGACGCTGATACTGTTCAGCAGGTTGAAGCATCCTTGAGACAATTGGAACCGCCAAATACGCAGATTGATACTCAATATATGGTCCGCCCCAAAGAAATTAAAAATATCATAAAATGTTCGAAAACAAGAAAATCATGCGGAATTGATGGTATTCCCAATATCTGTTTGAAAGCTCTTCCTCGCGGTGGAATTGTTTACCTCACCTTCATTGTGAACTCTTGCCTAAAGCACAGACAATACAGATGTCCAATGCTTACGAGCGAACGTGATGTATGAAATGAAATCAACTGCAGAAGAGCTTTTTGAACTTTGTCAGCAGCGATGCACAGCAACGCAACGTTCATATGTCATGCGGCAAGCAGTTCAAGTTCTCTCAGAGGCAAAGCGCCGCGCTCTCAATGTTATCAACGCACGCACGACTCCAGGCTGGGGGTTGTGTGGGGAGAGAAAGAAATTCATAGGATTCTTTCGTATAATGTGGTTGTCTTGCTTGGGCTTGCCGCATATTTCATTTTCATTTGATAAATAAGTAAGGTTCCTAAGTCGACGCATATATTTGTTTTTTTATGTATCTTCGCGCATAACTTTTTACAGAGTAGTCCGATTTTGAAATTTTTGATTGGATAGGGCATACTTCAAAATTATTCCCATTAAAATTTTAAAACACAATTGTATCGCTAAGGATAAAAAAATAAACTGACTTCATGTCATTATTTGATTATGATAAAAATTAATTATTCGTTACTGTTTTTAATTTTCTACGCGTATTAACTGCTACAGTTTTTTCCCATTTACAATTTTTTCTAAGAAGAGTAGTTATCATAAAATTAAGTAAATTAATCCGGTGATTATAGCAAGGGTCTTCTTCATTAAACCATGTGAAATCAAATGATTGTGTATAATCAACACATTTTTTACTTATAAGTTTTCTAATGCCTTTGAAGTGAGAATTTGCTTTAAAAACTTGAGAGAAGACATTTATATGATGTTTGAATAAGTTATAAAATCGTTCTGAAGGGGTGATTAGATTTTGTTCATCTGGATTATTTTCAAATTGCTTCAATTTAATCAATATACTAGTTAAATTCAAAGTGTCATCAGATTCTGTTTGTATCATATTAATAACACAACTTTCGCATGGTTCAACATGGTTACGAATAGTTTTTAAGATGCAATACCCTGCAAAATAGGCAGTTGCTACATCTGTTGTACTGATATCTTTTATAACAGTAAGGGAAGGAAGTTCTCCTTCCTCGTCCGCGGGCACGTAGTTTGAGATGGAATTAAAAACTGTATCCCAATCAATTTGCAGGTTATCTTCTTTATCGTTTTCACAATTGGAGAATCTTGATGAGAACAGCAGTCTAATCGAAATGATTTTTGCAAATAATTGTGAAAATTCAAATAGATTTGGATTGCTCTTATTACAGTTCCGAGATCGAACAATAGAAAAAAAATTTTCAAGAGGATCTTGGTTAAATTTTTGAGCATGAATTTTGTCAATATTGTTATGAACATTAAACAATAATTCCGAAATTTTCAAAAACGAAGTTATAGATAAGACAAGTCTCTTGCAACAAAATGTGTGGTCTTTCCCATCAGTAGCGGATTTAATATTTAATACATATGATTTCATATTTTCTAAAAAGATCAGTTCTTTAGAGTTTCTGGTAACAGGTGGCTTTCCGTTTAACAAATCGAAAAGCTTATTCAATTTTTCTATAAATATTGCAGTTGAAAGTGCAACATCCTTAAGACTTTCAGGATATTTATCAAGTGCAATTAGAGCTTTTATTCCGGAAGCAACACTATGACTAAATATTTGCACCGCCAGACGGACACTCATTTTTTGAAAATTTGTTGGATATATGTGCGCAGAAGACAACTTAGGGCACATTTTAACGGTTTTGTCTTTTTCAAAATTAAAAAGAAAAACAAGAATTTCCCAGCTAACCACGCCATCAGGGGTACATAAATTTTCTTTTATTAAATTATTTCTGAAGCTTTTAAATAAATGCGGAACATCGTACAAACAAAACACTTCTTTATTTTTATAAGTAAATAATGGATTTTCAAAAGAAATATTTTGGGAACTTAAGAACTTTCTATTTGTAGGCCCTTGATCACATACTACACCAACGGGATTTAGTTCAAGTTTTTCGCAAATATCAAGGCATTTTTTCACTTCTTTCTCTAAACAATCAGCGGGTATAGATCCAGGGCATGCTACATAATACAATACCTGAGAAAATTTTCCACAAATGCTTCTAAGCATAAATACACAAACTGATTTTGCGAGAACATTATATTTACTATCTCCATAATCAACATATCCATAAATCTCATCCTTGTACTTATCGTAAGTTAAAAATTCCTGAATACTCATCTCATCGTGAATAATCAGAACATTTTTTTCATGTGGACTTAGACTTAGAACTTGTTTATGAATTTCTGTTAGTACAGAAGGACTGCAACCAGGTGGAAGACTTTTAATTTTTATCCAATTATATAAACTTGAAGTTGACGGAAGACGAAAATTAAGATTTTCTCGAAGAAAATTGTATCCTGCCGAAGACCGAAAAAATATAGATTGACAAAGCCACTTTTCCTTTTCATTGTATTTGGATTCATTTCGCACATTCAGAATCAACTTTGAAAATGTTTTAGAATTTTCCGGTGCCGTGGTGGCATCTATCATACTTTCTAAAGATATATTTGATTTAACTTTTGCAACTTCAAGTTGTTTTTTTGATTTAAAGATTTTATTTTTTAAAATATTATTATTTTTTATTATTGTCTTATTTTTTTGCTTTAAAGCCATTAATTCATTTTTTAACTTATTGGTGAGCTTTATGTAATATTTAATTTTTTTAAAATTGTTTAAACATTCTTCACACAGACATCTTTCTGGAACAGTATCACTTATATTAGAAGGCTGTAAGGTTTCTAATATACGAGATGCCCTATTTAATTCTTCAGGACTGAAGTCATCAGTATCAATAGTAGTGTTATCAAATTCGAAAGGAGGACCATTTCCATCATCCCTTAGAAATAAAGTAGGAACGGCATTTGCTTTTAAGTATTTATTTCCAATAAAACTACTATTAAAATGAAGACTACAAATTAAAGGTGCCTTAAAAACAGCAACAATTCTGCATAATTCATTCCCTAATGCCTTCATCCAATTATTATATTTCTCCGTCCCCTGCTTCGGAAAACGGAAAAATCGTCTTCCCGGAAATAAATCAGAAATCCTTGCTTGACAGCAAGGAATAACACATTTTGCCTTTTTCCACGGCATTTTATTTGATATTTAAATAATCAAAAATCAATGCCAGTAATACAAAAAACAAAATAGAATAGCAATTCCTCAATCTATATCTCTCTTAATTAAAAACAGCAGTGTACAAAAACGCAGATATTCCTTCGAGCAAATCTCACATCAGAATGAAAATGAAATACGCGGCAAGTCCAGGGTGCCACAGCAGGAAAGCCGGGGGAAGTATCTTTCTTAGAATTCCGACTGGGCCTAGCGGCCTGCGCCTAGCGGCTCACTGCTTGTGGCGGCGCGGCGTTCTCATACACATTTCATCGCATCCCATCTCGAATGCGTCGTTAGCTAGCATATATCTGTTAGGAAGTGCGTTGCTGAACTGTAGAGGCGGCGGATGCGTTGCCGGAGCCGCTAGAGCCAAAAGCTCCGGCCGCTAGAGCTCATTTCTTGTGTTCATCACGTTTTAGCATTGTCGTTGGACATCTGGGTTGTCTGTGCCTAAAGCTTCAATACTTCCCTATAGCGTGGAAGGAAGCTAAAGTAATCCCTATATTGAAGGCTGGCAAGTTACCTAGTGATCCCAGTAGCTACCGTCCTATAAGTCTTCTAAGTAATTTAGCAAAAATACTAGAAAAAGTTATCAAAAGGAGAATTATAGACCATGTAGAGGATGCGAATCTTTTACCAAATCAGCAGTTTGGCTTTCGATTTGGCCATAATACGACTCATCCAGTGCTTAGAATCTGTCAGCATGTTAAAAATAACTTTGCACAAAAGAACTCTACTGGTCTTGTTCTTCTTGATATCCAAGCTGCATTTGACTCGGTATGGCATGATGCTCTTATACATAAGATGATTAAATTCAAGTTCCCTGCAAGGCTTATAGGATTAACCCGTGATTTTCTGAACGAAAGAACTTTCAGGGTGCATCTAGGTTCAGTACCTTCATTACCTCGTCAAAACACTGCAGGTGTACCTCAAGGTTCGGTTTTAGGACCAGTTCTTTACAATATTTATACAGCCGATTTTCCTACCATACCTAACTGTTCGTCTTCCATTTATGCAGATGACACAGCCATATACAGTTCTCATGAAAATCATACTCACATCTGTACAAATCTACGTATTGGGCTTGACATTCTTGCTAATTATTTTCATAAATGGAAAATAAAAATTAATACAAATAAATTCCAAGCTATATTTTTTACCCGCAGGAGAAGTCCCCGCTTTCTACCCAGCACTAACTTAATACTAAATGGGCATGTGGTCACTTGGAGTGATCAAGTTAAGTATCTAGGAATTATCCTTGACACGAAACTAACTTTTGCTAAACATATAATGTCGACTGTTAATAAAACTGGCTTACTAATCAAAACTTTGTATCCATTTATTAATAGACATTCCTCCCTAAGTATTGAAAATAAGCTAATAATGTTCAAAGTTATATTTCGAGCTATAATGCTTTATGGTGCTCCACTTTGGTTTCAGTGTGCTCGTACTCATCTGAACAAATTACAGATCGTTCAAAATAAAATTTTAAAAATGATTTTTAACCAGCCTTGGCATTTCTCCACCTCAGAACTACATAGGTTAGCCGACATAGATTTAATTAATGATAGAATTAATAACTTAGCTACTAAGTTTTTCGAAGGCTGTGAAATATCAGATAACCCATTAATTAGACAACTTGTCAATAGTTAGCTGTAAGATTTAGTGTAAGTAGTATTAGGTTAGTAAGGTTAGTAAGTAGTATTAGGTTAGTATTATGAATTCAATGGGTTTTAGAAATTATTTTTCCCAAAATATATATTAACTATACACATTTATTTTCCGCTGTGCTGGCTACGTCATTTTAATTATAGATGAATGAAGTTTATATCTTCTAGCACTAAAATGAATTTTTATATTGTATATACATATGAATGTTTTGAACTTGGAATAAATTGAATTGAATTGAATTGAAATTATTTTAATAATCATCTTTGGTAATCAGTCTTCTATGATCAAGTCAAATTAGAAACATATGATACGTAATTAAATAGAAAATTGACAAATAGTAGAAAAAGTCGAATCTCCCCATCTTGCCCTCTCCCTCGGCTAAGATGGGGTGCCCGTAAGGGGCAAGATGGGGTTTGCAAAAATCACTTTATTTTTGTTGACAAAATTCTCAACCAAACGTCGCAACTTCCCAGCTTCTTTTTTAAAATCATTAAATGGTTGTGGTTTATTATTTTTAATTGCTAGTCTGTGGACTAAACCTCTGAGATATTTAGTAGTTAGTCCGTAAAGCCTACTCTCCATATCTAATATATAATTGCATAGCCTCTTTCTCTTCATCATAAGTAGAAACTGTTGCTTTAGGGCCTAACTGAACTTTCATTTTTATTGCAGCTGGAGCATTTAGAGCTTTCACGAACCACCTTCACTTTTATTTCTACATGGATGGGGATTAGTACAATGAATGTTTTGAGGTCACTAATTTTGAATATTATCAAAATTTAAAAATCCAAGATGGCGGATCCAAAATGGAGACCATATTTCTCGATTTCAAGGGATTTTAATGAAAATTAGTACAATGATTATCTTGAGGTCACTGATTTTGAATATTATCAAAATTTACAAATCCAAGATGGCGGACCCAATCTGATGACCAAGATTTCTCGATTTCAACGGATTTTAATGAAAATTGGTAGAATGATTATTCTGAGGCCACTAATTTGGAATATTAGCAAAATTTCCAAATCCAACATGGCGACCAGAATGTCTCGATTTCAACGGATTTTAATGAAAATTGGTACAATGATCATTCTGAGGATACAAGTTCCGAAAGTTGTAAATCCAAGATGGCGGATCCAATATGGCAACCAAATATCTCGATTTCAAGGGATTTTAATTAAAATTAGTACAGTGATTATTCTGAGACCACTAATTTTGTAAATTATTAAAATTTCTAAATGCAAGATGCCGGACCCAACATGGCGTCCAGAATGTCTCGATTTCGACGGATTTTAATGAAAATTAGTACAATGATTATTCTGAAGCTACAAATTTCGAATATTATCAAAACTTGTAAATCCAAGATGGCGGGTCCAACATGAGACCAAATTTCTTGATTTCAACGGATTTTACTGAAAATTAGTACAATGATTATTCTGAGTCCACTAATTTCGAATATTAGCCAAATTTCCAAATTCAAGATGGCGGATCCAATATGGCGACCAACATTTCCCGATTTCAACCGATTTAAATGAAAATTGGTACAATGATTATTTTAAGGCCACTAATTATGAATATTATTAAGATTTGGAATTTCAAGATAGTGGATCCATAAAGGGGTTTTCGGGTTGAAACAATTTCTAGGATATAACAAAGTAGAACATTTCAGAAGTGTTTAATTAGTAAGTATTTACCCAACGCCGGGTGAAACCGGGTATCCCAACTGGTGGAAAATATATACACATATCGGGACAAGAAAAAAGATAAAGATTGCTAACTAGTGCAAGTGGTTATTATTTATTATGCAGTCTCTGACTTTTTTTAATTTCTAAAGTACCTAAATGTTCTCGAATGTTTTGAAGCTTCTTAAATGTATTTAAAAAGTTTCTCCGTGGAGAACTCGCAACTCCAATATAGGAACTGGCGTTCGAATAACCAGAAGATACCAAAAAACCCGTGAGAACGACCACCGATGTGTTAGCAAGTAGCCAGAATTTCACATGCAAAGCACAGAGTTTCGCAAAAATTTCATTAGAAACAAAAATAAGTGGGCACATAACAAGGAGCCGCCACGTAGTCACCGAAGTTGTGCAAAAAAATTAGCAACATTTTCGTGAGCGTGTAGGCGCAAACACGCCCGTGGGAGAGACCCGAACTCATCCCTGAACCGAACAGGGAGCGAACCTAAACCCCCCATCCACATATGGAGGGAAACATGCTCCAATAATTTAACCAAATGTGCAAAATGGCTCATTATTATTCGTACACGGTACTCGATGGGGCTCCGAGTTAGTCGTCGAGTTGGGCTCCCAGAAGCCGCTGCGGAGTATCATCTTTTGGGCAAACACATAAACTTCGTCGGAACGAATAAACAAATTTGCAGATTGGCTTGAGATGGCGTGCAAATCTATATGTGAAACAAAGCAATCACGATAAAAGGATACGCGGCCCTCCGCACCAAGAGTTCAGGAGAGCGAACAGGGCCCCCGATAGTATACCCGAAGCGGAGCGCCCCGGATCCGGAACCCTTCCGTTCCGATCCAGTGCTCCGCACTTGACTAGTCGGGCGAGTCCTGGCTTAATCCCCGGGGGTTCACTAAATGCTATGTTCATGCATAAATGCATGAGAGTCATAAATGTGCTGGGAGCACAAACAGAACAAAGCTCGCAGCTCCTTGAAATCTTCCAGCAAACGAGCTTGTTCCCTCAAGTTTGACTGGAGTCTTTGGAGCGGGCTCTGATTTTCGCCATCGCCGGGTATCACTTCTGCGCCCCACCCTATTCCGGCCCAATTGCTCCTTCTCACCTCGCCTGAATTCCACTCCATCGCTTCGTTTCTCTGCTCGGTTTTGTTGCGAAGATTTTTTGGGGGTGGCTTGGGCGGTGGTGTCTTCCCGAGTTTGATTGTATCCAGCGGGGATCTCGGGGCGATAAATAACAACTTTTCGGTAGATAAAAGTTAATTTAACGAGTTCCCACTCGGGCAAGGGGCCAGTCCAGAGGGTTAGGCAAATACGGCCCTGAAAACGAGGCGATTTCGGAGTCATTGTCGGTCATAAAAAAAGTTATGTGCGTTATGAAATTGTTTTCAGAATTATTCTCGTGTTCGACTTGCCCGCTTTATGGCTCTGACCGAACGAAGCGGCCGTTTGGGTCATCGGATATTGCGAATTGATTTTTATGGTTCGATTAGTCGAGATGCGTTAGGGTTTCGCAAATCACGTATTTTGCGTTTTATCACCAGTTTAACTTTGATCTTCATCTTGGATACTATTGGCTGTCCATTTTATATTCGTAATATTGCCGACCATCAAATTATTAGCATTAAAAAAATTACGAATTAGATACAGAAAAGGTCAACATAGTTCTTTATCTTAGAAATATGCATAAAGCTTCAGCTTCAACCACAGACAACATGATTAGATTATCTTTGGTTCAACCAACCAAATATACATCAATGATTGGCGATAAAAAATTAAAGTTGGACTCATCTAAATGAGAATAAATAGATATATAGCATAATACGAGGGGGTGCTGAAAAGTTCCTGGCTTCGGCCAGAAAAAAGAGAGTCAGATTTTCGAGATACGTATTTATTCAACATAATCCCCATTGAGTTCAATACACTTCTGAGAGCGTTGCTTCAGCTTTTCTAGGCCACACAAAAAAAATTCTTTTGGTTGTTCCTCAAACCAGCTCTCAGCAGCCCGTGTGACGTCAGAAATGTCCTCAAAACGCTGGCCCTTTAAATACTTTTTTAAATTAGGAAATAGAAAATAGTCAGAAGGGGCCAGGTCTGGTGAGTAAGATGGTGGACCAATTGGAATCCCAGTGTATTAATTTGGCAGCAACAATATTGGACTTGTGTGCAGGCGTATTATCGTGCAAAAGCAAGATCCCTTTGGTTAGCTTCCCACGGGCGTTTCTTCTTAATTTCCTCTTCCAGCTGGTCTAGAAAGCTAGCATAATTGATTTTCACACAGTTACATATTAAGACTTGAGATTATCATATGCTATAAATTTTATTTTTCTATTTCAATTTAAAGGGAACAAAGCCAGGAACTTTTCAGCACCCCTTCGTATTATATGTAGGTTTCATTGCAATATATTTAGTTAAAGTTATATTGTGCGAAGTTATATTTGTATAAGTTATCAGTGACGTGTGACCGTGACAGTGACAATGTGACAGTGTATAAGAAATCAGTGACGTTTCCAACCCAAATTCACTTATGCTGAATAGAACAACTACGGGGGAAATTGCCCAAGCAAGAAAGTAGATGATGTTAGCATTAAGTCGACGAGCAAAGCCAATAAGTAATAATAATTAGCTTTAAGCACTTTGAGTCTGGTTTGTGCAATAAAGTGAATCAGTCCAAGTCGACTGTAAAAGTAAATCGTGTTTTTTTTTTTTTTTAATAGAAAAAAAATATAAAAATTTAAATTATACTTAGAAAAGATATAGTTCTAAAGCCAAAGAAAATAATCGTGTAAAAAAATACCCTACATAAAAAAACCCGCGCAAAAATATCGAATTATAGTTTCTCCAGCAGGTTGATTGGTTGGTTTAAGTGGTGATTCGCACAGCTTAGTCAAATTCCAATTAGGAATAGCAAACGTGCCGTTTAATATAAAACTATGATCTGATAAGTAGTATATGAAGTACGAAGCCAATGCGTGGCGTCTAGGTGAAGAATACTATCACCAATCTGCTTTTCAGACACCTCCCTGAGATCGTTGACGATATATTAACCCAGTGCTCTGTCTGGCTGTAGTAAGCGCCGGACATTTCCGTAGAAAGTGGAAAGGCGTCTCCCTCTTATATGGGTTCTCCCCACTGCGGCAATGGCTCAGAATCATAATCTCCAACACTTCCACCTGTAAAACGCTAGATTGACTGGGAAAGCGGAAGGATCTTTCGACACTGAATCCATACCAATAAATCCCAGCGCCAACAGAAATGGCAATAGAATTGAAAAATACGAAGATAAATGAGTTCTTTTTAATTATTTATTATTGAAAATGTTGTCAAATTGTTTTGTATAAAGTAAATTTATTTTTCAAACAAAAATAACAGTATTTCGACAAATACATCTCAAATGCAAGCTTCTCTCAAAAAATTTGTTCCTGTGATTTTACAGGAGGTTACAGGTTGCTTCGAAATAATAAATACGAGATGCTTTTTTTGGTATTAAATTGGTAATTGGTCCATAATGAAGTCGTACATAAGGCAATATTTTTATCAATGTTTTTACAATCATTTGTTTACTTAATTTATTGAAATAAAATCCCCGTTTCAGAGGTTGTGTCCATGGAAAGTATCTACATAAGTCTTTGAGAATGAAATAAATTGAATTCACGTTCATAAGTTTATTGGATTCGAAAAAGCTAAAGTGACAAATAATGACATACTGATTTTAATTGCCTTCCATTAATAAATGTCTGATAGCAATTATATAATAATAATAATAGATTTTATGACGCACTCCTCAGCACGCCGCTGGAAACATTCACCTAATTCTATACTTCCCCGGCGTTAGAATTTAGGCTCTGTGGATTCTTTGCTAAAATGTCTATATCACATCAATTTAAAAAAAAATTTAATTATCACCAAAACCGCTCAGACAGCTGGGGACTGGTATAAGAGCAGTTTGAACATATAATGGTCCCCGCAAAAAAATATGTTATGTGAAAAATTACTTAATCCTACTTATTATTACAACCTAATCATTAGTATAACATATTAATATATAACCTATACATACAATAGTATGATTATAATAATTGCACCATATATTATAATAATCACTTGTGCTGTTGATGTCTCCTGTACGGTTCCTTTCCGTTATCGCCTTATCCATTCTTATAAAGTCTCGTGTTATAGCTGTGCACCTCATTTTTTCTTGTAAGCTCAGTATTGTTTTTTATGTTTCTGTTTATTACCTTGTTTATGTATTTTGCTTTTTCTATAAAAATTACTTCCTTCAAGCTAAAATTATTCGTGATACTATAAACATTCTTTATTCAAGATTGTACTGGGGCGTTTCTGACCAGATGTTTATTAGGTACTTTACATGACTCAATACGTGAACATTATATACTAATCTCGAAACAAAACCATTTAACTTTGCGGTCCTTCCTATGCTCCTATTATTGGTGTGATTTTCTTTATCTACATCGATATATGTAACTTCCAATTTAAGTTTTCGTCCAACCTGAGGCCTAAATATTGTATGTGAGAAACTCTTACAAGCTTCCTGCCTTCTATCTCAATGGATGGATTTGTATACTGTTTATTTTTTATCTTAAATATCATGTATTTGGTTTTTCTAATGTTTAGTGTGAGCTTATTTCCTTAGAACCACTTACTGAGCTCTACTAAATCCCCATTTAAGTTCTCTTTCAGTTCCTCTTCAGTTCTTTCCCTGTACACTGTATTAGTAAGTGTCATCAGCACATATCTTGTATTTACCTTTTAGTTGAATGTTCTGAATATTATTTATATACAACAGATAAAGTAACGGCCCCAAGGCTGACCCTTGTGGAACACCAAATTTTTGTATTTCCTCTTTGCTGTGATGATTTAGTCTAGTTTTTGCTGTTCGCAATCACCCGTAATCCCTAATTAATGTGTTACATATTCCTCTGATACCTAGTTGTTCCAAAAGCTCTAATAATTTATGATGGTCTATAGTGTCGAGTGCCTTTTGCAAATCTATGCAGATTGTTAGGGAATAATATCCTTCATCGAGATCATTATTGATGGTCTTAATCACATCTATCACCGCTGATTCAGTAGTACTAATAGTAACAGTTTAAATTTATACTATAAATATTAAATGTCTTTGCAGGTTTTTAATAAAATGAAAATTTTCTGAATCATTTATCTATTCTTAACCACATTGTTGGGAAAACTACTATTAAGATTAAATAATACTTTATGTTACCAGTGGTTATAAGCATCGGTGGTTCAGTGGTAGAATGCTCGCCTGCCACGCGGGCGGCCCGGGTTCGATTCCCGGCCGATGCAACTCTTTTTTTCCCCAATCACGGAGTTTATAATCTCTCGACCCGCGTTTGGACCGGGACGAGACCTCCAGACTGTAAAACAATTTTAAAGTTGTTTGATGCGAAATAGATGATTTTTTCATAATTTCACTTTTTTAAATTCGCATTGCACAAGTAATTGTGGATTTACCCATATAACATATGTTAAAATTATTATCAGTAACAAAATTAAGAAGCTTAAGGAAGTTGTACTTCATTTCAACTTTTATTGAGGCAATGCGATGAACATTCATACATATTTAAATCAAAAATAATTTGAAGATCTATTCTTCTTCATTTCATGTTCAACCCAAAGAGAAAATTTTTAAGAGCTGCTTTGTGTGGAAAAGATTATATTTCCCTTTGAGGACGTAATCATTCGACGAGTGAACCGGTTATGGTCGCGAGGGATTAATGCGCACAGTGGAGAAAATATACAGATAGAACGTTTAGGTTACAAAAACTAAAACTTTAATTAAATACAACAAAAAACTGTTTAGTCTACTGCATCCATGTGTATCTTATAGCTCAGAAAGAATAGACGTACGCGAGCCGCTTTATAATATTTGCCCTCGCAACTGTGAACAGACTTGGACGGCTATTGCCAACATTCATCAGAAGAGGATTTAACATCTTTTCTTTTATAAAAAAGCTGCATCGGCCGGGAATCGAACCCGGGCCGCCCGCGTGGCAGGCGAGCATTCTACCACTGAACCACCGATGCTTGCGAAGTACGTTCCAAAATGGAAATGGAATCGAGTGTAGCGTGGATGGAAATAAATGAAGCGTATCATATCAAAGTCGGCCAAGTCCACGCAAACAAAAATCGAGAGAAACACAGAAAATGAATATGTATTTAAGAAAGCATTAGGTGTAAATGTTTGATTTAGTGAAATTATATTTTCTCTACTAATATTTCAAATAACGAATAAAACAAATAAAAAATAACGATAAAAGGCACAACAAAAATCCTCAAGTACTTGAACGGAGTATAAAAAAACGGCAACAACAAAATATTGTAATACATACTCAGAAAGTGATTGATTCTTCGATGTAACTCTTATGCTGGGGCCACATTAATGGCAAACGTCAATGCCTATCAACGCCATTAAAAACAGCAATAACGAGATGACCACACCACACTACAAATCCAACGTCAATGCCCATATCGCCAATTAAAATGGCGTTATATATGACATGGTTCAGTTTGAAATATTTCAAGGATCTCAATCACTTTTCATTTGACCAATTCATAGCCACAGAATACTCAACCATAGTTATCGTCGATCAACTGTCACGATTGTCACTCACTCCAGTCAGAAAACAAATACGGCGCACAACGAATAAACGTCAGTGTGGCAACTGGCAACACAGGCAGTAATTATCACCTTAAATCTCTTTGATGTGCCAAAAAAGACCGTCACCCAAGTTATCGCCTAACGTCAAACGGCATTGAGAATGGCGTTAAAAATTATCGCGTTGAGTCGTGGCTACACTTACGTTTAACGTCCTTTAACGCGATAATCAAGGGCATTTGCTGTTAGTGTGGCCCCAGAATTAGACGCATCTTATATATCGAAAAATCAATCACTTTCTGAAGACACATCGCTAAATTGCAACGCCGTCCATCTCCATTTTCTTTTTCATTATTTTTATCAAGGTTTTATTTTGATTTAATATTTTTTTATCCCTTTTCCGCAAATATTCCAACATTTCGTTGTTGTGTTTCCTGTTTGCTGACGTTAACTTTTTCCCACCATTTTCGAAGTATTCATCGGAAGTGGGTACTTGTCGTCAGTGGCGGACTAAGCCCGGCAGAGGCCCAGGGCGGCAAAGCTGAATGAGGCCCCCCAGCTTTAGAAAAAATGTAGTTTTACAAGCTTTTTATTTAGTTCACATTTGTATGTATAAATAAGTGTTTATGTTTATTTCGTTAAGATCTGGCAAGTGAAATTTAAATTCGAATTAAATTATTTAGGCTAAATAAACATACATACCTACAATATGGAATGGATATGGATGAGGAAAATAAAATACGAATCGATCGAAAAAAAAAAAAAAAAAAAAATTAGATAAAATAAATCAAAGATAGTTTTTTTATTTTTTGTAGTGTGTTATATGTGTTTTCGTGCCTTCAATTTACTGAACTCCTTAATAACTTCTGTGAAATCGATTTCTTTGGAAATTTTTCTTTCTATTGAAAGCACGGCTAGATTAACCAGTCGCTCTTGACCATTGTAGATCGAAGATAATTTTTAATTAGTTTAAGTTTCGAAAAACTCCTCTCGCATGATGCAACCGAGATGCAAATGGTCAAGAAGTATTGAAGTATACAGGGTAACGATTCACTGAAGTCCCATTTTATTATAAATTGAAGGATTTCTTCGGCTCTCAATTTGGCAGCAACGTCCATACTCGTATCGGTGGCTTTTACATGCCTGCGGTACCTTTTTATTTCTTAGGAAACTTGCTCCTTGTCAAATTCATCATAAATTTGTATCAGATTGTCAACTGCTAAACTTAAACTTTGTTTCAATAATTTGGAAAATATCATTGATTTGTTTCATGGCCCCGTATCGTGTCGACAATTCTTGTATAAATCGGTATATGCATTCATATGATATGCATCAATATTAACGTAATGAAATTTAATATATTTTAAATGAGGCCAATGTTTATTTTTCGACGTAAATAGAATGTAGTGAATGTAAATGTAGGCGTACAAGAGTGAATTATTTGCACTTCATTCATTCAGGGATTCCTGGGGAAGTACCCGCTACAAAGACGGGAATTCCCCCAGCGTATTGGACGCGTTCAGCAAAGTTAAAAGAATATTATAATACCGCGTAAAAAGTCTAGATGGCTGTAGTGTTTTGATCTTGATCAAATTATGTAGGTACTAAGCACATTTTTAAAGTCTTGTTTAGGATTTGATCAGGGGAACGCAAAGGCATTTGGGGGCCCCCCAAGACCAAAGGCCCGGGGCGGGCCGCCCCTTCCGCCCCACTGTTAGTCCGCCACTGCTTGTCGTGAAGAGGAGCCTGCATATTTCACATTGAAACATTTTGAGCCGAATGATAAATAATTTATCAAAGTTTGATGAATTCGAACTGTGGCCAGAATATTTTGAACAGCATGATGTCTCTGATGAGTCTAGAATCTAGTCTGTAAATTCTATTGACGAAATCAGCTTCACAGGGGAAATTACATGCTTTTAGCCATAATCCGATCAATTGCCGTGTAATATGGCCAATTTATTGGTAAATCGGGACCATCCTCGGTGCTTAAGCCAGACTGTGAAGCCTTTTCTGTTTCTAAAAGAGTTTTAACATATTTTAGTTTGGCTGATGTAATCGCTCGTCCAATTTTAATTTGTTTTGGCTTGACTGAACTTAATCGTGAACCTCGTTTGAAAATCGGTTTGTAATCAGTGGAAAGTTTGATATGCTTGAATGCAATTTTATATTATTACTTCCGAAATTTTAAATGCATTGATTTGGTAGAATTATGGTAGATATAGCATCAATGTATAAACTCAAATTACTGTAGATTTATAAACTTGCCTTGGCTGCATCGATTTCAAAAATGGCTGAATAGATATTGTAAATATTTAAGTATCAATAATTTTGTATATTGTCCTTGAATGCTCTTTTCTTTATAGTAATAAAAAATATAATTTGTAACTTTTTAGTTGAAGTTTGTACATACAGGCAAAGTTTTGAAGTCCGTTTTTACTTTTTTGTAAAAACGTTTATTTGTGAATACAAGCACTGGCCATAATAAAAAACGAATTGTGCAACTGTGGATCGTTATAAATTTTATCAAAAATCTTCCGAAAGAATATTTTAAATTTGCCATTTGCGGTTGCATTTGCGATTACTTTTTGATGTAAAATATCTCCATTATTTATTGCAACGTTTAACGTCACGTTTCGTCACCTGAACTAGAACGGGTTAGTGATCTTTGAAGTTGTAGGTTGAAGTCACACTCGTCAATCAAAATTAATTTTCCGCATTGCTGTGGAGTCCACCGTGTGAATTGCCTGGCATATCGATTATTTATTTATTTATTTAAAGAGAGTTTTGTACAGAAATGAAAAAAATTCCCAATTACACAAGAGCTGTCAATATTAAAGAACAATGTACAAAAATATTAAAAAGAACACAAAAAATACGTATCTACTTAATTTTATTTGGGTCATTCATTCGATCCAGTTCACGTAGATCGCTAAAAATAGTAAATAATGAAAGATATAAATTTTTTTCTGCGAGTATCTTGTTCTTTATGTTTTTATTGTAATTCCGACTTTTCTTCTTCTTCTTCTGAGATTTCATTCAATTTGAATAATATTTTCATTCAATTTTAAGAGAAGGAGGGTTTCATTTAGTCTGAAAATGGTTTCATTTAATCTAAAAATGGTTTCATTTAATCTGAAAATGCTATAAAAAGCAATACAATAACTGACTTAAATTGTTTTTTTAGCGCGTCCAGATTATGAATTTAAATAAAACATAAAAATTGAGCAAGTGAAGATAAATTTAGTTTTATTAGAAACATAATTTTTTACTTTTAATTTTTAAATTCTATTTGAGCACCGTGACTGCCCGCTACATACCGCATCCTTTCAGTTCAATTTTTACCACTTTTTCGAGATTTTGGGACCATATATCCGCAATTATACGACTAATGTTGACTTCCAATGCGTTAATCGAAGCTGGTTTATCAGCATACACTAGAGACTTCACATATCCCTATAAAAAATAGGTACCCAATTTACAAGTCCATTCCTTGAAATAAGATTTTCTACAAATTGTCCTTTCAATAAATCGATTGTTTTGTTTGCTGTATGGCATGTATCGCCGTCGTGTTGAATCCCCAATTCGTAAACGTCAACGTCCTGAAGTTTTGGAGAGAAATTTTCCATAACTCTACAAATAGCACGTTCTGATAAGCCAAGTTTTTGGAATTGAGCACTGATTTCGGTGATTATTTTTTCTATGATGATTTGTTAGACCTTGCCGAATAAAAATGATATTGACACTTACCACAAATCACAGCTCATTTGGCAGTTATATCTATCGAAAATCCAGGACCTCTTAAAAAAAAACCGTCTTATTTGTACATACATCTCTAAATGACCCTATATAAATTTAAGAAAAATGCTTTTCTTTCCTCATGTTATACAGAGACTGAAACCAAATATATAGTGCTTTATGTGTATGGTAAGGTGAAGTACTTACTCCAATAGAGAGGCCACTAAGCTACCCTAAAAGTCTTCCTTAACTTCATATTTATAACTTTCCTTTCTTATATACAAGGGTCCCCTCCCACATTCTATTTTTACCGGCATTTCCACAATGTGGCAATAAATAACATTTCCCAACAATTAGACCGAAGCGGTAAAAAAAATAAAAACGAACGAGTCCTAATTGCTCTCGTTTTCACCCCATCAGAGTGTTCTTGAATTCCGAAGGACCCCAGTAAAGCACCACCAGCGCCCTCTGTGTTGGCCGTCGAACAACAACAACAAAAATAAAGAAGGAAAAATCATTAAAATGCCCGTCCAGAGCCTTCCCCGTTTGCCGCACATACGTCCGTAGCTGCAAGGGGCTAGCGATACTCCCATAGGACCCGAGGGGAACGTGGACGCCATCTTTAATGTGCTTAATTAACAGCCCGTAGATTTCCTCGAGGAGCTTCCACCGAGAGCCATTAAATACTTTTATAAACGGCTCACCCAGTGGTGTATTTATCCTCCCCAAAGCAGTCGGCATGGATGTCCTTAATTAAGGCACTGAAGGGCGTTTTAATTCATTTTATTTGGGCATTTAATCCTAGCTTATGTATTGGAAAAGGACTCGTCCGATATCTGGCCCGCGCGCAGGGGGGATACATTGAAGTGGGAAACATTTGCTGCGGACATTGTGTTATGGGAGCTATAATGCATTTTGGGTATTGGGGAACTTTCAATAAGGGAACGATCTCCGGTCTTCGAACAATTTATTGGTTGCAGATTTTGCTAAGCGGACAGCAGAACTTAACAAATTAGAATTTGTGTGCGTACGTACTGTGAACTTATTTTATTATTAATTTAACAAAAAATTTGGCTCATGGCGGAATAAAATTTTAGATAAAAACAAAAGTCTCAATTATAATAATATACTGCAATTTTTGTGTCGTTGGTAAAATCTCAACATTTTGAATAAAGCTCAAATACATCACTATCAAAAACGTCTACTATTATGCAACTGTGCTGGTGTAAAAAAATGGAATCGATTAATCAACAATTTAACTAAAATAATCAATTAATTTGCTGTGATTCATTGAATAATCATATGATATTTTGCCTTTTTGATTAATCGTTGATTAATTGATTATTTTGGTTCAATTATCAATACTTTTCATCCAAAGTTAAGTTATGAGATGACTTGATTTTTCCTGCAACCTGCACGTTTAATGCAAAAATCCGGTTTCTTGTATTATAAACATAATTAGGTTTTACTTTCTAATTAGACCATTTAATGATTATCCCAAATTTTTCCGCCTGGCTTGGCTTCATTGGGAATGACTTGTATATGCAAGTATGTATTACCCAATCCCTTACCTGCTGCTTGTGTGGGTTAACATTTATCCCAAATTTTGCCTAGTAAACTGGTTGTCAGGCCTGATTTGAAAGAGGTAAGAAGACTTTAAATTTTAAAAAGTAACACAAAGAGTCAACTTTTGATGAAAATTGTTTTTTTCTTCGAAAAACCGATAAGATCACCGGGTAAATGGCCACTACGACTTTTCTTGATGAAACACATTCTGCCAGTTCAGTTTTGGGTTACTTTATCGAGGAATGGCAGCCATATGTCAAGAATAACATGAACAATGTTGACTTTTAAGTTGTAAATTGTTACTGGTTTATCAGCATAAGCCATTGATTGCACGTAACCCCATAGGAAGTAGTCGGAAGCATGCGCGTAGCTAGGGGGGGGCAAGGGTGGGCAATAACCACCCTAGAAACCTCTTTGCCCACCCTAGAAAAATTGACAGTGTTGGAGAATTACTATACTGTCTAATTGCTTTTTATTTTAAGATTCAATACGAACCCTACCTAGAAAATAGTGTTGGTGTGCACTTGTTCGGTTATTGTTATTGCGCGCGGTATTAGGTGTTTCCAATATTTGGATTACAGTATTCAATAAAAGCTAATTAATACAAGTTAATCGAAAAGACGTAAGGTATGTTATGTTTTTTGTTTTACTAAGTTTTTAGTAAATTAGAACGTTGGCATCAAATTAAATCAATCGCCTCGCCTCATTTAGAAATGTTTTTTGTTTGTTTTTACGAGGGGCGTTCAATTTATTCTCGGTATCGGGGTGATATAGTAATGATGAGGGTAATTAAAGTATCTCATTAGTTAAAGACACTTTTTGAGGGTATAAATATAAAATTTTATTTAATTGTCACCATTAGTATTCAATATATCATTAAGAAAAGGCAACTCCGATGACTGATGCGACAATTTTGAAAAAAATCGAGCAGCGCGCTGTGATAAAATTCCTTACAAAACAAGGAAAGACTCAAAAAGTTATTCACGAAGAAATGGTAACTGTTTACCAAGATTCTGCTCCATCATTATCTACTATTCAGAAGTGGTCTAGTGAATTCAAACGGGGTAAAGAGAGCATTGAAGACGACCGGTTAGTGCCACTACTGAAGAAAACGTCAAAATCGTTGAGAAACTTGTAAAGATGGTCTTGTAAGAGTGAAAACATTAGCAGAAAGGACTAATTTATCCGTGGGTACCATTCACACTATCCTTCATGAGACTATAAAAGCAAAAAGACATGGAAAATTGACCGCCGGTGTCTTGCTTCATCACGACAATGCGCCGGTTTAGACAGGGCGCGTTGCCAAGGCTGCTGTGCGGGAATGCGGATTTGAAGAAATCAATCATCCATCCTACAGCCCGGATCTGGCCCCTAGTAATTACTTTCTGTTCCCAAATCTTAAGAAAAATCTTCGAGGTAAGCATTTTTTTCGACGATGAAGAGTTGAAGGCGGCAATTGATGAATATTTTTCAGACAAGGAAGAAAAGTATTTTTTAGGGGCTATAGAAAAGTTACTTTCCCGCTCAAATAAGTGTTTTGAGGTGATGGGGAACTACATTGAAAAATAAATTTTATTCAGAATTTTCTGCTTATTCTTTCATACCTACACCGAAAATGCATCGAACGCCCCTCGTATTTAAAGATATGAAAACATTCTTTAAAAAACCCGAATAGTCGGTGATACATGATAATGAAAAGATGGGAAATAGAAGTAATTCTAGTTCTTCTATACAACCTAAAGCATCAACAAGTACATCTAAAGAAAATGACCCACGAACTGTGGTAGGCGATGGTTTATAAATATCAACTATTCTAGTTTAAAAACAACGTATTAGATTTTCGCTTGAGAATGATATATTTTCCCGCGGTAAAAATTAGCCTATGTCCTTCCCCAGGATACTATTACATCTTCTTGCCAAATTTTATCGAAATCCGTTCAGCCGTTTAAGCGTGAAAAGGTAACAGACAGACAGACAGACAGATTTACTTTCACTAGTTATAATATTAGTATAGAACTATGGATTTAATTGCACCATTAGACTTTCAACTTTATTAAGTAGTTAAGAAAGACGCCAGATAGTAATACGGAGAGTGAATGAACTAATTTCTCATTAAATGATTGTTCAGCTGGACGGCTGCCCACCCTAGGGAAAATCCCTAGCTACGCCAATGGTCGGAAGGTGTCAGATTACGCGACCTTGCGCAATTTACATGGCCATTTCTCCAAATTATATTATTGCAAAGTCGTGATTTTAATAAATCGGTTTGTGTCGCTGTATGACACGTAGCGCCATCCTGTTGGAAATATTCATTGATCATGGTGCCACTAACCGTAACGGGTATCTCTACCTCATTTTTCAAATAAAGACAAATGATGTTTCCAGCAGGGCCGTACCCAGAATTTTCTTTCTCAAAGTAAAAAATGGAAGGGGGTGGAGGGGGAGTGGTAGGTAATTTACATTTTTTAACAAAATTGAATTTTTTTTTAAATAGTGTTAAAGTATTTATTTAAAATAAACTTTAGTCTCTAGATCTTATATATATTTTTTACTAAATACTTTTAAAAATATCTACACTACTAACTCTAATTTTTTAAAACACTTAATTTTTTATTAATTTTAAAAACTATGTTTTAACTTCTTGAGTCATCAGTTACAATCTGAGTAAATCAATAAGTGCTAAAGGAGTTTGTTGATCGCATCTAAAATGTACTATTTATAATATTCCACTACTTTCAAATTGAGTAAAGGCGCCAATATTTATTGCCTAGTGAAGAGGACCTATTCTTTTATTACCTTTGTTAATGAATTTTGCGATGAGTCATCTGAAGTATTTTATTTTTTCATTTCGAGGGCATTTTTTTCATACATCAATTTTTTTGTAGCACATAGCGCTTTTTTAAAAAAGACCCTTGAAAAGGTAAATGCTACCTACCTTTGTGTGTAAGAAAAACATCACTGATTATGTTTAAAAAGTTATATGGGTAATTCTAAGTTATGAGGTATTTTCAACGGCAATGATAAAAAATCATATATACATATTTAAATTATTTAAAATAAGCCTGTTATATCTTAAAAGTTACCATCTTCTTTATGGTCACTTAAATTCACGAATTAAGTGTATTTAATTTTGTCACAAAAGAGCCTAAAACATGAAAAATGTATCTCCCCTGGTCTGTCCCCCAACAGATTATGTTAGTCAATCAGTAGTTTTGACTAACTTGAAATTATGTTATAAACTATATTTCATATAACTTATAAACTAGACTAATTAAATTAATGTAATCTAAGAAAAAACAATTACTAACATTTTCTTTTTCATAAAAACTATAATGTCTACATTTGTCCTTCATATTTAGCGTCTCTTCCCCTGGCGTTTTGTATTCGTTTAAAAATCACAAATGTTTAAATTTATCGCGTAAATTGCGACTATAAATATAAAGCATTCCACGTGAAGTTAGCAGCAAGCCTTCACGACACAAGCGTACGGCCATTTTGCTCGCCATTTCAGTGACGCCACTTACTGGAAGTAGTTGTGAATCCGTGAATGCGTTCTCTCCCCTGGTAAGTTTTTTAGCGCAATTATAAGCCTAAATAACTTGTTTTCTTTATATAATTACTGTAAATTATGCATAGAATCATATTCTTCTTTGTTAATTACGTATTACAAAAACTTTGACGTTTATACCAATTTTTTAACAGAAAAGTATCTCCCCTGTCTTCTCTCCCCTGCCTTCTAAGGTGCCAGGGGAGATACTTACTGTCCAGGGGAGATAAAAATATGTCGTGTTGGAGTATTTTTACAGCCAATACGTGTACAGTCAAATCCCCTATAACGCGGTGTTTTTATAGCGCGATTCCCATACAACGCGGTGTGAAAAATGCGACAAGTTTTCCTATAACGCGGTCTCTTTATAACGCGTTTTTGATACAAGAACATTCCAACAACTCAAATGGTTTGAAAAATTTATCTATGGAAACACTTATTCGATGTGTTAAATTTTTGTATGTACATAGTTAACATTTGTGGTGTATTCCCCTGTTTAACAATTCTAGTATTCATTAAACCAAAATTTAAATATGTAAAAATCTACATATTCATTGTCATTTCTATTATAAAATTTCATTTATTAACCGTATCAGCCACAACTTGTTACTTTGAGAATGCAGTTTTTATATAGGTCTGATTTATATAGAATTTATTTATTTCTGAGATTCCATATAACGCGGTACAAATCATTTAATTTGTATTAATTCTGAGTTTCTTACAACGCAGTTTCCATAGAACGCGGCAGTGGTTTCCATATAACGCGGTATAGATTATTCTGATTTAGCGTATTTCTATGTTTCTCAAAACGCGGTTCCATAGAACGCATATCCTGATTTGAATTAATTTGAAGTCTCTCATAGCGCGGTTTCCGTATAACGCGGTACGAATCAATCTCGTTATAGGAGACTTGAATGTACTGTTGTTCATAATTCAGTCAGTACAAGATGCTATCATACGCATGGACTTCAGCGAAAACTATTTTACCAAATATTCTGAAGAAGTGCAGTCCTTCCATTTCGGGGGTTCAAGGCAACAAATCAGTATGCACACAGTTATAGTTTATACCAAAGAAGTTGGAAAAGACATAAAAGGCACATGTTTCTGCACTTTGTCCAAAAATTTGTCGCACTCACCTCCAGCTATATGGGCCCATTTGTATTTTGCATACTCAAATAAGAATTTAAGTTTTTAAGTTACTTTTATAATTACTGATGGCTGTTGTACAATAAAACGTCTGATTATTATTAATTAACAATAAAAATAAAGTTGATCCTTAAACTACTACTGTGATTTGTTTCATAAAATAACATAAATATCTCTCCCCTGTTCATAAAGTATTCTACCCTGTACGTCTTGTCTCTCCCCTGTATCTAGTATCTCCCCTGGTCAGTTATAAAATAATAAAAAATAAATAAATTGACTGGCTGCTTTTCGCATATGAAGATAATAAGTGTTTCGATAAAAACATACTGCAATCATATTAAAATTCTATTATTTTTGTCGTGCCGCCTGTCCTAATAACTTAATACCTCTTAACTTAGAATGACCCATATATAGAAATTATACTAGTTTTTATATTGTATGTAAAAGAAAAACAATTTACAATTATTACTTTTGTATATTATAAGAATATACTTTTATAGAATTAAATATTACAAAATTACAAAACTCAACTCAACTCAACGGAATATGTCGAACAGTTGCACATATTTTCATAAAAATAAATAAGTTAACTTTATTAAATTAAAAAATTTGAATAAAATATGATTTGCCTAATATACAAACATGTCTTTAACATATTGCATCTTTCTCAAGAAAAAAAAAGAGCGGAAGTTTTACCCATCTGACTGATTTACCCTTCCATGCTCCACGCATTCTTTTCTGTTCTTAAAAAATCATGTTAATTTTTAGTTAATTTCATTTTATCATTACGCTCATCATTACCCTCATCATATCATCATTACGCGCATCATAGCATCATTACGCTAATCATATCATCATTACACTCATCATATCATTATCACGCTCATCATATCATCATTATGCTCATCGTATCATCACTACGCTCATCATATCATCATTACGCTCATGATATCATCATTACGCTCATCATTACGCTCATGATATCATCCTTACCCTCATCATTACGCTTATCATATCATCCTTACGCTCATGATATCATTATTACGCTCATCATATCATCATCACGCTCATTATATCATCATTACGCTCATCATTACGCTCATGATATCATCATTACGCTCATCATTACACTCATCATATCATCACTACGCTCATCATATCATCATTACGCTCATGATATCATCATTACCCTCATCATTACGCTCATCATATCATCATTACGCTCATCATATCATCATTACGCTCATGATATCATCATTGCCCTCATTATTACGCTCATCATATCATCATTACGCTCATCGTATCATCATTACGCTCATCATATCACCATTACGCTCATCATTACACTCATTATATCATCATTACGCTCATCATTACCCTCATCATATCATCATTACACGCATCATAGAATCATTACGCTCATCACATCATCATTACGCTCATCATATCATCATTACGCTCATGATATCATCATTACGCTCATCATATCATAATTACGCTCATCATATCATCATTACGCTCATCATATCATCATTACGCTCATCATATCATAATTACGCTCATCATTACGCTCATTATATCATCATTACGATCATCATATCATCATTTCGCTCATCATATCAACATTACGCTCATCATATCATCATTACGCTCATCATATCATCATTACGCTCATCATTATGTGCAATTTGTTGATATTCATATAATGACCTGCAACTCCAACTGAATATGTCGAACAGTTGCACATATTTTCAGAAAAATAATTTAGTTAATTTTATTAAATTAAAAAATTGGAATAAAAATTGATTTGCCTAAGATACAAACATGTCTTTAACATATTTCATCATTGTTAAAGAAAACCAAGAGCGGAAGTTTTACCCATCTTACTGTTCAACCCTTACATGCTTCATGCATTCTTTTCTATTCTTAAAAAATCATGTTAATTTTTAGAGGGGGGCAAGAAACCTCTTTGCCCACCCTAGACAAATCGACAGTGTCGAAGAATTACTATAGTGTCTAATTGCTTTTTATTTTAAGATTCAATACGAATCCTACCTAGAAAATAGTGTCGCTAATGGGCGCGAGCAAGCCAACAATCGCTAGCAGTTTGAAAGAAGAAGGAACCGACGTGCACTTGTTAGGTTTTTGTTATTGCGCGCGCTACTACATAGGTGTTTCCAATCATTGGATTACACTGTTCAATAAAAGCTAATTAATGCAAGTTAATCGAGAAGGTAAAGCATGCTATGGTTTTGCTTTTACTAAATATTTAGTAAATTAGGATGTTGGCATCAAATTGAATCAATCGCCTCGCCTCATTTAGAGGTTTTTTTATTTGTTTTTATTGCATGTATTCCGTCGATATCTTTGCCGATCTTTTCGATCATTATTTTTTTCTTCGATACGGTATGTTTTAATTTTAATTATATGAAAATCGGTGCATTACTTTTTTAGAAAATAAACAAAAATAAAAAAAAAGTTGCAAAATTTGTGATTGTTGTGATTGAAGTCGGTTCTTTATAGCGTTTTTAACGTAGTCAATTATTGATCATGTTTTAGTTTTATTTTGAATAGTAAACAGAAAACGAAATTGATTTTCTTTAAATTGTTGTTTAAATGTTTTGTTTCATTAAAATGGTTTTAGATTTTGTTCCACACTCTGTTTTTTTTTTCTAGTTATGAAATATGAAAAAATTTAAAGATATCAGAAAATTCTTCAAAAAACCCGGTTCGTCGGTGATACACGATAATGAAAAGATGGGAAATACAAGTAATTCTAGTTCTTCTGTACAACCTAAAGCATCAACAAGTACATCTGAAGAAAGTGGCCCAAAAACTGTGGTAGGCGGTGGTTTATAAATATCAACTATTCTTATTTAAAAATAACGTATTAAATTTTCGCTTGGGAATGAGATATTTTTCCGCGGTAAAAAGTAGACTATGTCCTTCCCCAGGATACAATTAGATCTTCTTGCCAAATTTTATCGACATCCGTTCAGCAGGTTAAGCGTGAAAATTTAACAGACAGACAGAGTTACTTTCGCATTTATAATACTAGGTTTGTTCGTTGACAACCCTGTGACGCTCCAGTGCGCTCTAGCCGCACTGCTTTTTAAACGTCAAATGCCAGTTCGGTTTTTTTTTTGAGAAACCTGTGGCACCGCACCCCAGATAAAATCCGGTGTAAACTCAGGGTTAATGAGGGATATCAGTTTAACACGTTGACGCCGGCGCAGTTTTTTGTATTTCACTTGATCGGGCGGCAGTTAAAATCGCATTTTGCTTTATCTGGCTGCACCTTGCACAAAATGTTGTCTAGCAAAACTTCAAAAGTGCAGTTTCCTTTTACTATTCGTTTATTAAGACATAATAGTTTTATTTGTTATGTGTTACGCAAAGCTGATGTGAGCCACCGGTGCACCGCGGTAGTACGCGCCGCCCGATGAGGCAGTCTAGTGCGGGCCACCGATGGTACGCGCCGGCGTGAACGTGTTAATTGTTAACAGACACAGTATTTAAAGTGGAAATAACTTTTGTTACGGGCACAAGAAGTTAATTTTAGCATTTCGATGTACACATTATCAAAAAGTAGTGGTTTTATTTTAGAATTTTTATGCAAAAGGTCAAATTACAGTTCTCCTTTTTAACAAGCTGTTCGTTTAACTGACAAGCACTGGGACGCCCCATGTTTTTTGACAATTCTCAGAGCGCACCAGTGCGCCCTGGGGTGCCACAGGTTTTTGGGTCAACGAACAAACCTATTGGTATAGAAGTATGGATTTACCAGCACCATTAGACTTTCAACTTTACTGAGTAGTTAAGAAAGACGTCAGATGGAAATAAGGAGAATGAATGAACTGATTTCTCATTAAATGATTGTTCAGCTGGACGGCTGCCCACCTTAGGGAAAATCCCTAGCTACGCCAATGAAAATAGTGCATCTATTTCTGTTAAAATTTAGATTAAAATGTTAGTTATCTTACAGCAAAAGAAGGTAGAGATAAGAAAGGTTTGAATACCCTACTGGAAGCGTAAAGGTTTTCAATTGTATTAGGTTTAAACCATAAAGTACGTTTCATAATTATGAAGTCACTTATAAAAATGCATGTATTTCCTTAAAACTAACAGTTTTCTTAAAAAAACTTTTGTAACAGCTAAAGTAAAAATTTATAAATAAAAATATGCAATCCACCTTTCAACCATCGTTCAACAATAAGAAAATATTCAATATAGAAGATTGCAAAATGATAAAGTCAGTATAAAAACGATGCAATTCGTCTTTTCAAACATTGTGTACACTGATTAACGCACTAAATCCAGTAGACAATTTTTGGGCATTTATGAAAAAAAAAAACTGATAAATTATACACCTAAAGATGAATGAGCTATGGGAAAGGGCGAAGGAAGTGTGGTATAGTATTACTCCACAAAGGGTGGGTAAATTATACAATAGTATGCAGACAGGGATATCAAAGTTAGAAAAAGTCAAAGGATATTGGATTGATTACTAAATTATTAACCAAGTATTCGAGGTTCAATAAGATAAGAATGCGCTTAATGGAAAACTATCAATTTTTCTTTATTCAAATATCACAAATTTAAAGTAGTTATTTTAGTTTCTGGAGGTTTAATAAAGCGTATAAATGAGAAAAATAAGAAAGATATTTATTTTTTTGAAATACAATATATGGGCATTTTATTCAACCATACCACATTCTGTTACAAATTTCCTCTTCACTTTCTATATATCTGGAAATAGATATTTAGATATGTTCTACGCAATTATTATATTATTTTCGTTGATCTAGGCACTGTTACAGATGTCAGTTAAGAGGTTTTTTTTATACAGTAAATAATAGTTGAGTAAGTACACCTATCCCCCAATTTACACTGTACTTGATTTACACGCTTTTTAAATGTAAAAAATAAGGAAATGCCTTTATGTTATTTGGATTATTTTACATAACTAAATAAATTGAATAAACTTCTTTTACAAACTAAAAGGCACCCTCTTCATACATGTTAAATGCATATGTTAAGAGTAATGAGAAGATTCGTAAATGAATAGTACGAAGAGTAGTTTAGTAGTGACTTTTAATATTTTATGTGAATATTAGAGCATCAATTTCTAGGCTTAGTATTCAATAGAACCAATCTTTCATTTGTCACAAAATCTTTGTCTCACTTAACAAGGTTATTATGAACATATCTACGACTTTTCTTTATATTTTTTGGTTTGATTTATACGGTGCAAAGCTAATTTGAACTTATTTTTATACTTTTACACGTAGCGTCTCGTTTTACATGGTTTCGATTAACAAGATTTTTTTTAGAACCTATCTATCGTGTAAATCGAGGTATGGGTGTATTAGGGCAAAAACGCAATTCCAGCTCGTCGTCAGCTCGTAGCTTTATCACTAGCGGAAAAGTTCTGTAAAATATAACAACAGCTTGTTCAAGAGCTTCTAATTTCCCAATATGGCGTTAAATTGTTAAGGGATGATAATCAAAAGTGGTCGCTTCTCCTTCTATTGTTTGAAATATGAAAACTGTATATATAAAAATTATTTGTCTGTGCAAAACCAATAATAAAACTTGTCTAGTCTGGCAGATCAGCTGTAAGAAATAACACAAGCCAGTTTAAAACATCAACTTAGAAGAAAGCTGCCATTCAGCTTCAAGCTAGCTTAAAAGCTGGTATTCTGTGTCTAACAAATTTATTCTTAACTAGAGATCTAGAAATTTTCTCTCACTTTATTCATATTATTTTTAGATTACACAAAGTAAAATCTAGCACTGCCCGAAATAGCACGAATTTACGTTTTCTCCCGGCTTCGGGTGACTATTTTAATTAAGCTTCTTAGAATCAAGAACTCCCTTGACGTAGAACACTTCGCTCCAACGAAACAACACAAAACACACGTGCTTAAATCAGCACCGGGTTAACAACGGAATTTGCAAAAATCAAAATTATGCAATGCTTCCGTGGTTCGGGGGCTCCAAGTGGGGCGGAAGACGTCTCAGTAATCCCGTCTGGAAATCATTTTAGCTGAATAAATACATCCCTAATTTAATTAACGGAAAACAAGCAGCTCTAATTGACTCAATTAGCAGCATTTAAGCTCATTCTTTGCTGCCAGCGGAGGTAAGTGCTCATCAGGGCTTGGGGCTCCCAGCCCAGCCCCAATCCCAGCTTTAGCCCCGGCCCTGGCCCTATCCGAGCCCCCTTGCCGTCCTTCCTATGTTATGTTTGTGTATATGATTTGTCGATTAGAAGCTGCCGACTCATGTGATGGGCTCAGCATCTTCCCAGGATTACGTCGTGTGGCGCAGATATGTCCTTTCCCCGCAATCCACATCAGCAGAGCAAGGGCTCAGTGAATCACTGGGTGATGCTGGGCTTTGGGGGAAAGGTCCAGCAGCGGGCTATTTGGCCGAGAACTGGAGCCCGAGTAGGTCCAATCCCAAAGTCCGGGGCGCTCTGGTGTGCGAAAATCGATAAGGAGCTCGGATGCTGTGCTCTTGCCGCCTCATCTTGGCCTGATTGCAGAGGATGGATGCCTTGTGCTCGGAAGTCGGCGATTAATTAGATTTTGGTTGGCAGTCACTTCATTGATGTCACAAGTGCGGTGAAATGCATCAGGTACTCTGTCTTATGCCGGTTGCTTCAGTAATTATTATAGGCTCCAAGTTAAGTCAGCGATGTCTCTGCCTCAAGGACGACAAACTCTACAAATTGCATGAGATTTTGGACGGATGTATGATGTATAAAGGGACTACACAAACTTCGTGGACATGTCAAACCTCTTGCGGTCAACCAAGATGTAGTCATAGAATGTAGAAAATTCAAAATACCCAAGGTGTCAATAATAGGGACCCGTTGACAAGAAAAAATACATTAAAATACAAAAGTCTAATTAACCAACAATACATCGTATGAATTAGTTTAATCCATAGAAATAATATGTTGATACGGAACGATTGTATCGTATAAAAATCCTGTACATGTGCGGCCAACCTAAAGCAGATTTCTAAAAGACGGCAAATTTTCAAGCAAAATTTACAAAAATTTACAAAAACAAAAAAAATTACAGGAAATATTTATCAAGTAATAAAATATTTTGCTGGTGTACCTAAAGTCAAAGAAAAAAATTGAAAAGCCAATAGCTGGGAGGAAAAACACTACTACACTCCTTACACCTTGTCAGGGAAATTTAAATTAAATAACGTACATAAGGGCTCCTTAAACCTTAGACAAGAAAATTTAATTCTGTCATTTTTAACGCTCACTTATATTTCCATTAAAAGATAAGAACTAATTTCCTGGAATTTGTTTGACCTTTGTGGCCTAAAATTCACTTGCTTTAGCCCTTGGCTTTTGTGTATACTATAAGCATATTGCTCATGATGAAGTAGTGTACCATGTCGGAAAAACCGGAATTGATTTTAACTCATAATGAGCATTATGCTATTAAAAAAAGCAGGAAAACTGAGGTTTTAAATGGGTGATATTGTAGTGTATAAACAGGAGACCTTAAACTCTAATGCTTACTCTTGCTACTCTCCAATGGGCAAACGAACCACGAACCAAACACTACACATCTTTATCAATGTAGATGAGAGATGTAAGACGTTCTGCTTGTTTTAATCGGGAGTGAAATGGAACAGGAAGACATTTATATTTCGTAATTTATGAACAAAGATGTTTATAAATTTCATCGTTTTTTACTTAACACTCCAAATAAATACCATTTCCACTTAAAAATGCTTCTTCATTTTTGGCGCCAATTTTTTTCTAACACTTACCCTCAATTATTTCTTAAGATTTGACATTTTGCCGGTACTAAATATGTAGCTAGGCTCAGAACCATGCCAACCAAAACACAAGCGAGACGTGAAATTTATTTTACAATGAGAAGGAAAAGGTAGCAGCACTTTGGTTGGTTGGTTCGTGGTTGGTTTGCTCATTGGAGAGTGGCAAAATCGCCGGGAAACTATTTAACAGGCCATGAAGTAGACCTGCTCACTACCCCATGTATAGGGTGATGTAGTCCGATGATTGCCGCGAAATCTTATGGCGGTATAGCCGATTCATTCCACGGCATAGGACGAATTGTCTTTGACTTTATTCGGATGATATTCAGGATTTCTAGTCCAATACCAGCTCTTTACACCGGACTCAAATCAGTTAATTTTGGTTTCGCCACACCTAGGAAAATCGCTAAATATAGAAGTAACTGAAAATCTTACCTCATTTAGTAATTTTACCTGCTTCCAGTCTTCAGTAGTCTAATGATTAAATTTGCAAGCAAATTGTTGACGTGTGATCTTTTTTTTACGGAGTAGCAGGCTTCTTTTTTCTCTTCACTGGCTTCATCACAATTCTTGTTAAGGCTCGCCGTTTTGTCCATGGACTAGCATTCGATGCTTTGGGCAGCTAATTTTGGGACATTTTCGGATCCTGAAGCTAGAAGTCGAGCAATTGAACAAGTTTCTCGATCCGAGAGTGTGCGTGGTCTTCCTCGGAATGTATTGCTAGATCCCAAAAATCTTTAATTTTTTTTAATTTAACTGTTGCGCTTATGGTTTTAATTGTTAACTTTTTAAATATTCAAGTACTTGTTATCACACCGAAAGTATTGAATGATTGATTAGAAAATTAAAATAGTCGTTCAAGTGTGTTACCACGCTGTTTTTATACGAATATAAAAGAATAAAAATAACAAGACTTCTCTCTAGAGTGCAAAAGTGTTACAATGCACTTAATAGAGAATTCAAATATTGTGATATTTCAGTGAAGCTAAATTATTTTAGTTTCTTGAAGTGTAATATGTGAAAAAAATAAGGAAGGAATTGAGTAGCAACAAGATAAATGATAATATATATCAGTAAATTGTTTTAAATTATAAAAAATATGTAAAAGAAAACTTTGATAGCCATATTAAAAGGTTGTGACAAAAAAGTAACCTGCTATCTTGGGGCTCATGCTACATTGGGTTTAGAATCACATCATTCTTTTCATTTGATACTTATATCAAGGGAGTTTTGAAGAAAAAGGTAATGCACTATCTTGGGACATCCGCCATATTGGATCTAGAACGATATTAGATATACTATGTGTAATGTCATCAGACTTATAAACGTGTGCAAAATTTCAAAGCTCTAGCTTAATTAGGACTAGTCGAAATTTTGATTGCAAGATTTTGTCCCGAACAGAGAAAATGAATTTAAAAAAGCGTTGTAAAAATGATATTCAAAATACTTTTATTAATTTTTGAACACACTAATAAAATTCCAAGGAGTGACTCATTCCACCAGCATATATACAATTAATGCGTATAAACTTGTCATATTAAATTCATTAAAATTGACAAAAAATTAAAATTATCACTCTCGTAAAACTGAATGCGTTATTCTGACTAAGGTCTGCCGGACCATTTTTATTTTAAATGTTGTACAATTCAGAAACTAAAGAAAAAATAACCTTAATTTCTTATGTGATGATATCAGTGATTAGCTAGCGGCATTTTAAATATAAGGCGAAATTCCGTTTTCTACTGACTACATCTTTTGTAGATGTCAATATGTATAATCCGACATTAATTAATCATGGTACAGCCGATCTTTACTGGAAATGCGCATTAATTAAAGAATTTAAATTTCACACAATCCTTCGAGGGTTTAAAATTTTCCATAATAGCGTTACCTAGAAAATTATATCTTAAGAAAAACTATAAGTTTACAAATATTACAATTTATTATATTTGACGGGTTATTTCTCCATAAAAAATACGTGCACTCAATCGACAGCTTAGGATGTTAAATTTTTAATAAAGCTAGACATCAGCAGACGAAATACCATTAGCCAAAGCTTATAGTATATGATTCGCAATAATTTTCTCTGCCGTAGCTAGAATAACGCAAGACATCAATAAAACGTTATCTGAGAAAAAATCTACCGTTCTCATACTATTAGATATGCCAGCTGCATTCGACACTGTTTGGCATGAAGGATTGATTCACAAAATGATTAATTACAAGTTTCCTAAATACCTGATGTGTTTAATCCAAAATTACCTCAGTAATAGGTATTTCAAAGTCTATGTAGGGTCAAATAGTGCCGAAGCATATAAGATCGTAGTTGGTGTGCCCCAAGGGTCAGTACTTGGACCCATATTATATGATTTATTTACGGCAGATTTCCCTACGCTGAGTTCCTCTCATACATCAATCTTTGCAGATGACACTGAAATTTACTCCTCAGCAGTAAATCCGATAGAAATGATGTCCAATACACAGAGAGGTCTTAACACTATAGCCAAATACTTCCATAAATGGAAGTCAAACCGTCAAACTATCTTAAAATAGATGAGGTAGAAATTCCATGGTGTGAAAAATATGAAATATCTAGGAGTTACTTTAGATTAAACCCTAACTTACAAGACACACATTTCACAAACTATTCATAAGATAAATATCTTGACAAGAATATTATACCCATAACAGAAAATCAGCCCTAAGCTTGGACAACAAACTCCTTATTTATAATGTAATTTTTCAAACCATACTTTCTTATGGAGCTCCGATTTGGTACAATTGTGCAACCACACATAAGAAAAAACTCCAGATTGCCCAAAATAAACTCCTTAAAATGATACTAAATTTACCATCGCATTTTTCTACGAGAAGACAATAACCTCCTTTACAGGCAACTTTGCTTAGCGTAGGTAGTAATAAGTAAGTTAGGTAGTCTTAGTTTAGTTAGTTAGTATAGTGTAGCATAGATAGGATAAATTATAATTCACGAGGTTTTGTACAAAATTTTCCTCTAAATATAACTTCAATATGTAATAAATAAATACTTCCCCAATTAAAATATATAAGGTGTAGAGATAAATATAAATAGAAAAATCTGAACTCTTTAAGTTTAAGAAATCTACTCTGTTAAAAAAATATATGTTACGATAAATGGAAATAAAATAATAATAAAAAAATAATCTCTACCACTTCGGTATTCGTTTTATATGGCTATTTGTACTGTGTGGACAAACTCGTGCCAGCAGAAATGTAATGCGAGCAAATTAGAGCTGTTTTCCATCGGTCTCTCGATTTCACAGACGTATATTTGTTTTTTTTACCACACACCACATAACATATGGCCCTTAGGTGAGAGAAGAAACACATAATACTTGCAAGGGCTTACGTGTTCATTTCAAATTCCGCCCTTCACCCAAGGGTAATTCAAGAATTCTTTTCGAATTTGTCACCGCTCCCCTGTCGGATTATTCACTTCGGTGGGTTTCATCCACCGCTGATGGCACCGAAGGTGAATTTTTGATTGTTTCGATTGTTAAAAGTGCAAATCCGATTTAGAAATAACAGACCCTATCCTCTGGCTGTTTTGGGAAACTAATGAAATTATTTATCCAACTGGACGAACTCCCCTCCCTACTGCGAATAACTTCCCAACGGTCCTAAACTTTGAACAAAATGAGAAACTCTTAAATTTTGGGTAAAGACTCCAAGATTTTTTGATGGTTAGTGGAGCTGACGAAAAATGCTGCATCTGATCAACGGCGCAATGCAGAACAAAGAACCTTTTCCAAGCTTATCGGGCCCAAACGATTGTAAAAATATTTGCATTGGGAGATTTGGCCAGGTATCAGATTCAGATATCGCACTCGTTAACATGCAGTCCACGTGCAACACACGAAGCCGGTCTGATGCTCACCTTGCATTTCTGAGCCGGTTTGCTCGCAGCTTTATTTAAATTGACGACCGGGCGCTGCCTGGGCGCTGGCTGACGAAAGGTGACCGAAATGTGGAGCAAACCTGTGGGAAAATTTTAAACGGGCGGCTAGTGGTCACGAGGGGATGTAGCTCAGATGGTAGAGCGCTCGCTTAGCATGTGAGAGCTACCGGGATCGATGCCCGGCATCTCCAGAAATAATTTTTTAAATTCTTTTTTTGGGTTACTGTACGGTTTTATATTAAAAACATTCACGCCTTGTTGTATTTGCTATTTATAAGTGTAAAAGGTGTAAAAAAATATTGGTTGTCATGAGAAAAAAGTACGAAAAAAAATTTTGATTACTTTTACAAATTTTTACTTCACTTTCAGAAGGGCTTAAGGTGTTTGAACCCACAGTTTAATAAAAAAGGAATTTTGGAGATGCCGGGCATCGATCCCGGTACCTCTCACATGCTAAGCGAGCGCTCTACCATCTGAGCTACATCCCCATATATATACATATATACTGGATGCATAATTTTCACTAATATAAACTTTCTTATATGTTCACATATTTGTGGGTACTTGGTTGTTAATGTATCCTTTCCAGTTTTAGCATCGAGTTTCGGGCTTACAGTATGACAAAGATTGGCAGAGCAGGCTAGACAAATAATAATGTTGTGACCCTTACAATAATTTATCAGAAAGGACAACAATTTAATGCAGGAAAACATGGGCAGAGTTAGAGGTTATCTATTGAGGGGGCATACTTTTATCAAGTACAGGGTGACAAATGGAAAGTTGCCTAAACTAATAATTGATAATTTTAAAATTAGTGCAGGGGAAATAAAAATAAAAATACGTATAAATTCAGTAAAGATGTCATTTTTATTTTAAATTAGTTCGAGTTGAATCAGACCTTTTATTTATTGAGATTTAAAAAAATCGACAAAATTCGGCCAGGGGTATAGTCCGGTCAAATTAGACATTTCAATTTACAATAATTCGCATAGAGCTGTTAATTGGTATAGGCTTTGGGAAGATTATAACAAATAAAATACTAAAAGTCCCCACCGATCCCACATCTGCAAAAAAAGTTATTCAAGGTCAAAGGTAAAAAAAATGATTTTTCCAATTTTTCTGGTAAACGGTAAGTTTTATCATAAAAATAGATCAGACAAAAGTTGTAGATCATGAAATTATCTACAAAAAGTGTTGTTACACTTTTTTTTTAAGAATCACCATTCCTGAGATATTGCGATTCTAAAAGTTGAAGAAGTCGTATTTTACATAATATGCACACATTTCCGCACCGCCTGTGAGGTAGTGTACCTGGCGCATTTTTTTTAAACGTGGTGTCCCCGGTAGGCATAGTCCACAATCTATTGTGACTAAGTTTTATTAAAAAATATTGTATTAACTGCAAAATGGTACTATTGAAAATTATTTAAATCGCACGAATTATTGTTGGTTTCTGGAAGATGTTATTCTGACTGATAATCTTCAAATTTCACTTCAATAGCTATATCTTCTTGGCTTTCTTCTTCTTCTAGCTGTATATGTGAAAAAGATACACCATGCCTGAAATTATTATGGAAAAATGGAAAGAAGTAGAAGAAGGTTTTAAGAAGTACACCAACTTCCCAAACTGCACCGGTGCAATTGATGCGAAACACATTGAGCTAATACAACCAAAACATACAGGCTCGCTTTATTTCAATTATAAGAACTATTTCTCTTCAGTCTTACTAGCAGTCTGTGATGCAAACTATTGTTTTGTATACGTTGATATAGGATCTTATGGAAAAAGCAGTGATTCTGCTATTTTTCAACATTCAGATTTTTATAAAAGAATGATTGATAATGAGTTGAATATTTCTAACCCGAAACCTATATCGAATGTCGACAGAACACCACTGCCTCACGTGTTCGTTGGCGATGAAGCCTTTGGAATTATGTCAAATCTAATGCGCCCGTATGGTGGAAAGCAACTCACACACACAAAAAAAGTTTTCAATTACAGATTATCGAGAGCAAGACGCTATATTGAATGCACTTTCGGAATGTTGAGCAACAAATGGCGAATATTTCATAGACCTATAGATATAAATATTGAGTTCGCGGAAACTTTTATCAAAGCTTGCACAGTACTGCATAATTACGTTAGAATGCGTGATGGTTATAGATATGAAGACACGCTTTATCTTTCACCTTTACAATATATAAGTTTAGAAAATATACCACGAGGCAGCTTGTCAGCTAGAACTTCAAGAGAAAAATTCGCTAATTATTTTGTAAACGAGGGAAAGCTACACTGGCAAGTCAATATGATTTAAGTTAAGTGCTTCATGATTATTTTATAAATAAATAAATAGTTACTCACCCAAAAGTTTTTTTTTCTCCAAATTATCTTCAGATTCGCAGAAAATTTCAACCATCTCCTCCCAATTACGTTTTTTTATTATTTTGTTTTTATAATCATCACATCGCATATCCCAAATAGCTGGTCGCTTTTGAATTTCATCAATAAATAACTCGGTATCGAAATGATCAATCTCCATTTTCCGCGAAAGTCCACTCTGCACGAAAGCGCGCGTTAAAATGTATAACACAATTGCGGCTCATGTATCTAGAAGTGCACGGCTGACGCCCGAGCAACGCGCGTTCTTACCAAAATCTGAGAGCGCGCGTCTAATGCGCGCTTGGCCAGAAGAAGAACAAAAAATAGGAAATTTGATTCTTTTACTTTTTTAAGTACATGCATTGGCGTAACTAGGGATTTTTCCCAGGAGGGGCAGTCGTTCAGCTGAACTTACCACAGTCATTTAATGAGAGATCATAAATGACGCCTAGTGATAAATAATAATGCAGTTTATTCACTCTCCTTATGTGGCGTCTTTCTTAACCCTCAAAGGCCACACCCTCCTCGGTTTACCGTAACGGCCACAGGGGGGTTAGCGTAACCCAGCAACTTTGATCGCTCATAATTCTGGTTTAAATTTATTAAAATACAACTTTATTTTCAACTAGAATGCCGAGCGATGTGAAAAAAGAAGAGGTTATTAGAAATATTTAAAAATTATAAACATTTGAAATAATATTAAATAAACATTGAAACATTACGAAAAACGTGTTTTTTTTTTTAGAAATTCGCTGTTTAGTGAAAAAGAAAGATAAACAAGTTTTATTAACGGCATTCGAAAGGTAAACGGTGGTATTTTAACGGAAATTTATCATCATTTGGCGGGGTCCAAAAAAATATTTTTTTTTTTTTTAAATTCAAAGTTCAGTGATTTTTGGGAGAAGAAGACAGATTTTTCTCTCAAATAAAATCATATTATTTATTCAAAACAAATACAAATATCATAAAAAACAAACCAAAAAATATGAAAATATTATAACTATGTAGCTTATGTTTAACAAATGTAACTATTTTTATTTATTTTAATATTATTATTATTATTACTATTATTCATGGCCTGTGGAGCAATTTTCGCATATTTTTGCGGTGTGCTTCTTACACATAGGTGTATCGCATTTCAGGCATTTATAATAAGTTTTTCTGTCTAAACTGTTTGGACAGTAGCCACAGCGCTTTTGTCTTTCCACTTTATTATTTGCAAGAAGATAAATAACACATTTCATACTCAAAAAAATTAAAATTAAAATACATAAAACTTACATATCGGCCATAGGGGGTTAATCATACCCGTCGGTTCACTTCAACAGCCTGTAGCATACTGACTATTCACGATAGGGGCATGAACCAAACGGGGTCTTGCAGGGGAAGGGTCTTACTTTTTTCCTCCTCCGTCGATAAATATTTTCGCCATTGTTAATTAGGAGTTCTAAGCACTAGTTTGCCATGGGTGGGTGAGTAACTCTGTTTGTGTGACCCTCTTCACGCTTAAGGGGTTAGGTGTAGTCAGAGGCATAAAAAAATTACAATTTTAAATAATTTTTTTTTGCCACTAAATTAATTTATTTTATAAAAGTAAAACCATAGCATTATTAAATAAGGTTTCGACTTGACTTGACAGAAATTTTAGAAAAAAAAATTACTAATTTTAAAAGTTATGGCTGTTTGTTTTGATCCAGTTCCAACCGAAGCGCCTTGCGGTGACCATCACTTATCCTTGGAGATTCATCCAAAATCAATTGGACAAAAAAAATCTAGTGCCTGATCGAAGCTTTTTTTTTTGTTTTAAATTAACAAAATGGCAGCCTCAGGAAAATTTTTTCCAGATTTTTGGGAAAAAACCAACAGTTAATTGTTTATAAAAAATCGAAATTAAAAAAAAAAAAAATCCTTCGATCAGGCACTAGTTTTTTATGATTTCAAAAATCTGTATAAATTTCATTAAAATCTACCGAGCGGTTTTTGAGCTACAGTGGTCACCAGTTCAAAAAACATAGTTTTGAGAAAAACGCATTTGAAGTTTTACACTCAATTTACGTAAAGTAATACGTATTATTTAATTACTTACACTGAGTCATCTATTCCTGGGCCATATAATAGTTCTTCAGCCGTTGTAGCAGCTTCCAAAATATCTATTTGATGTTGTCTACGTAGCATTCTACCTTCTCGAGTGTTGTCGTTAGCGCGCTTATCTGCCACTTTCACACGTGCAGTATCGGTTTTTTCGTTCCAGAGCGCCCGAGAACCCTTTGTTAATTATCGAATAACTCGAAAAGTATTTGTCGGATTTACTTAAAATTTTCAGAGAATATTTCTAAGATATTATACTTTAAGAAAATTCAAAAAAAAAAAAATAAAATCGATTTTTTGAAAATTCTGACTACCTACACCTAACCCCTTAAACGGCTAAACGGATTTCGATAAAAATTGGCAAGAAGATACACTAGTATCCTGGGGAAAGACATAGGCTACTTTTTAACGCAGGAAAAAATCTCATTCCCAAGCGATAATCTAAATAATACGTTTTTTTTTTTTGGCGATTTTTTTCAGATGTACTTGTTGTTGCTTTAGGTTGTGTAGAAGAACTAGAACTACTTGTATTTCCCATCTTTTCATTATCATGTATCACTGACGAATCGGGTTTTCCCCCCAATCGCAACAATCACAAATTTGGCAATCTTTTTTTTGTTTTTGTTAATTTTCTAAAAAAATACCACACTGATTTTCATATAATTTGTATTGGACCAACCATAAAACATACCCTATCGAACAAAACAAGAATTATCGCAACAATCGGCAACGATAACGACGAAATACATACAAAATTATAAATTGAAAACCTTCTCTTTTTTTTAAGTCGGTTAATTAGTGTACTACTACGTGTAGGTACTAAATAATTTTAACAGCAAATTTGAAAAAAATAGTTTTGAGAAAAACGCGTTTAAAGTTTAAGTCATACATCTCTCAATACCTCTATACGAAGAGTGGCTGCTCTTCAGATGGCTGTAACTCAAAAACTATTTGAGATATGCACTTGAAATTTTAGTGTGTTATTTTCAAAGGTATAGACTATCGAAATATACAAACAAATTTCAAAATTGAACACTAGTGGTGCCCCTTAACCACATAAAGTTTTTTTCATCTAACAAAACTATGTTACAAAACTATAGCTGATGTGAGTCACCGGTAGTACACGCCGCCAGACCATTCGCGTGTGAGCCACCGGTGGTACACGCCGGCGTTAACGTGTTAAATTTAAAATGCTCATTTATCTGAGTGTAAGTAACTTCAAAAGATGTTTGAAGAATTTTCATATTACAGTGAAGTTAACAGTGAAGTCTTATTCAAAACTTTTTTTAAAGGCATTTGGAGTCATACAGTCGAGTTTTATTTTTTAATTTTATTTTTACAATGTAACATTCACTGTAAAACCGGCCTGTCGCAACGTTGTATTTTATTCTTATTAAGCCTCTTATTAAATAAACAAAAATTTGGTTTTATCTATGGGAATTTAGTCGATAATTTTAACGAAAAAAGCAAGTATAAGAAAATAAGATACATAGTTCCGTAACTTCCCTTCCCAACTATAGAAAGGTATATCATGGTTTTTACCATGCAGAAAACAATTCTATTTCAGCGCACTAAAACAAACAAATTGCTCCTCGTTTCGACATTTCAACGTGATTATCCCAGCTGAATGATTGCCCTAAAAAGTTCGCCATTGCAGGCAAATATCCCTAGGAAATGAGCTCCACAACGATCGTTCCTCCCCGGAGTGCTGCAGCAATTAAAATCGGAAAATTACCTAAATTGCTGCGACTATTTGCGCCAACGGCAAACAAATTTAATTCTGACGAAAATTTGACAAAATTTTGAATCACGACAGAACACGTCCATGCTTTGAAGCTAATTTTCAGCTCTTGACATATCCCAACGAGTATTTGAGCCCAATCCGCGGCTCTGTCACCCCACTCCCGGACGGCACCCCCCCGCGAGTCCGAACGTATCTTCGGAACGGCCCCTCCTCGGGGGGATCTGTTAATTAGTCTCACTTAGAAAATAAACTGCAGTAATTAAACGTATCATCCGAAGGGAACATAAAAACGGGAACGGCTCCTCTGGAATTCTAATTACGAAACAACCGGCTGCCACTTCCTCTACTCGCACCGCTGGTCGGGATTGGCGAGCCGCGCCCCTCTCCCGTGTCCTTCTCCATTTTTCATCGCCACTCTAAGCGATCCCCATTTTCTCTAATTGCCTCAATTACTGTTCCCCTGCCAGGGCGCATCATGGTTTCTGGCCCCGCCCTTTTCGGCAAACAGCAACACCCACGATTGGTAAATGGTCGCCTGGCGGATGGGTGCCGGAGCGCCGCGCCGGCGCATCCCGGATGCCGGGAATCTCTGGACCATAAACGGGGCTGGTGGGAGCCACGATTTTTATTGGGCTCGCCCCAGCACCGAAGACTGCCACGCCGAGAAGCCTGCTGTTTCGCTAGCACTCTCGAGGAGAGCCGCCCGTGTGTGTGGATTGTGAAGTGGCGGGGGCGCAAGAGCCATGAAAGGGGCTAAATGGAGCCCCAGATGAGGATTAAATTGATTAGTAATGAAATTTCCCACTTTTCCAGACACATTTCATATGGCATGACACTCATCTGCACGATAACAACTCTTCTGTGTTTGCCACCGGTAAAAGCTTTTTTCTGAGTTATGGCCCCTCCCCACCCCTGCGTGGGCCCGTCGACGGGACGGGACGGGACGGGACGACTGACGACAGTCAATTTTACAGGGTGATTTCGGGACAAGTTCTTAAGCTGATTAGCGCTGAATTCGTAACGATGTTATAATTCGGTAGTACTGCTGCATTCGCTTGCCTTGTGCGTTTCAAGTGGATTTCATGATTGGTTCTGAAAAAAGGTCATTTCTAACAAGCAAAGAACACAATAATTGCATTTGAAAATGTTGTCTGTCTCCTCAATTTTATATGTTATTGATCACCATAAACATTTATTTTTATGCGTCTTGTTCAGGAATCTGACATCAATAAACACCTACCTACAGCCTTGGAAAAAAAAGTTCGCACTATTGAAAAATCGCTATTTTGCAAATTATTTCTATTAAAAGCTTTTTAAATCCTAGTAAATATAGTAACTGCTTTCTTTAAGGAATAAAAATTAGTTTCATATCATTGTAGAAGGTACAGTGGTGGTCAGAATAATACGAACGAACGAATAGTACGAAAACTGGAAGTAGCTTCACTAATACAATTGGGTTGTAAACTCTTCTGATTTCGCTTATCTTGTTTTATCATTACTTAATCCATGTCTTATTTAAATAAACATGCAACAATAACACCCTAAAATAGTTGCTTCATTGACATTAGAAGAGCAATAAGTCAATGAATTCAGTAAGTACTTGGTCAAAAAAACAGGTGTTCTTATAAAGTGATAGCATTTTGAAAGGAATTTGTTAGATTTGAAAATAAATTTCTTCATGATGAGTTCTACACAATTAAAAATATTCATAATAAAAAAATATCACTGTGAAAATCGTTAATTAGATGTGCAGAAGTGTGCGTTATAAGTCAGAAGAGCGCCGTTTGGTAAGAAAATTAAAAAATTAGGGAAAAATCTACAAATTCATTGCAGACGTTTTAGGTTATCCCCACGATTTTGTTACAATTGCATTGAAGCCTAAAAGAAAACAGAAAACCACAGGTCGACCTAAGAAAACAACTCCAACCACTGATCATCCGATCATCGTTATGGCTAAGAGGGATCTGTTTATGTCTTCAAGAATGATTCGCGCAGCTTCGTAGAAAAAAATTTGAAGGTAAGAAAAGTGTTTGCCATTAAACATAGAGATTAGGCCAGTGAAGAAAATCTTAAAAAGTGATACAAAATTCTATAGAGCGACCAAACAAAGATCACTTTATACGGATCTGACAACAGGCGGAATGTCTGATGTCTCAGCGGCTAAGAATATGATGTAGATTCACAAAAAAGACAGTTAAACATGGCGCGGGAAACATTATGGTATGGGAATTCTTTTCTTGGTACGGTGTCGGTTCCATTATTATATGGATTAAGGAGACAATGACCAAGATAGTTTATATGGACATTTTGCTAAATGTTATGCTCAAGACAGTAGGTATGCAACTTAGGTGGCGATTTCAACAGGATAATCATCCCAAACACTCATCTAAATTGGTGAATGGGTTGGGGATCATAATATTAATGTTTTTCCTTGGCCCAGTCAATACAAAAACCTCAGTCCCATTGAGAACTTGTAGGATGAATTAAAGCGACCTTTGGCAAAAGAAAAAGTACCAAATAAGGAGCAGTTGTGGAGTGTGATTCAGTCGGATTAGAAAGCCATACACATTGAGAAGTTCCGTAAATTAATAAATTTCATCCCAAGGCGAATTGAAGCCATTTTGTTAAATAATGTATTAAAATGTATTGTTTTTATACAAGTAGGCTCTAATTTATTGTGAGAGATTATTTTTGATATAATCAAATCACACCTATTATTTTGTCCAACATCAGAAAATAATTTCTGTTGTTATATTTTAAATAAATGAATTGATTATATTATAATTCTTATTCTAGCTTTCCTAATTATAAACTTAGCCAAATGGAAAACGATAAAATAATATATGAAGTAATTTTCATTATAAAAATCCCTTAAATTTAAAAATTATATGTAACACCTATTATTTTGACCAACAGTGTATATGTACCCAGGAATGTAATAGAAATGGATTTTTCCATTTTTCACTATTTACTCATTCATTACTTACAACTTATAAACTGGGAAGTTCCATTTTAAACCTGCTTCAGTTTTATAAATTCTTTATTTATGTACTCTTAAAATAATTCTTACATAGTGATAACATATTATATTTCACTTTTTTATCGTATTTTAATAATATTGAGCTGCTACACATTTTTTCTTAATTATTTCTTCGACACTATTTTTCCTAGAAGAGTAACATTTTTTCAAATGTTCTAAACTAATATCGTTAAACCAGGTTCTTTATAATATTTCCTTCAATTATATACCGTTTGTGGTTTTTGCTGTGCAACTTTGTGTCCCAAAATAGCCCAAACGTTCTCTATTGGATTGAGATCGGGGCTACTGGGAGATGAGCTACTGTAACGATGTTATGCCTAGTTCCTCTTTGTAGACTTGAATCTTCGATAAAAGAGAAACACAAGATTAATTAAAACACACAAATTTACAAGAACGATTCGTAGATACTCACAGCTTGTGCTCAATGAGAAGGAGCCGAATCATCCTCAAAAATCGGATTTTCAGTGATCTGGCTCAACTGCTCCAAAGCGGGAATAACACCATCTTGTAATATTTTTTTATATTTTTCCGTATTCACCGTTCCACCCAGAATTATTAAGGGCCCAACACTAAAAGAAGCAATGCATCCCCGGATCATAACATAAGGAGAATGCAATGCCTCACAGTAGAGATCATACACTCATCACCGTATCGCTCTCCTCTCCGACGGCGAACTCTAATAATTCCATCTGGCCGTACTAAATTAAATTTGGACTCCTCGGCAAATACAATATTTTCGGAATTGGTTCAATTTGTTCCCTCTTGTGCCCATCCGTAGCGCTTGGGCTTTATTCTTGCAGTTAACAATGGTTTTTTTGCCACTTGAAGGGATATAAGCACCATTTCCTTATGCCGGTACCGAACAAGCCGATCCGATATTTAGACTCCTGTAGCTTCTTCAAGCTGTGCCCTTAAATTTCTAGAAGAGGCAAATCGATTTCAAAAAATTATCGGGTCGAGTCGTCGCCTTTCTTTTTCTTCTAGAACCCTGCTTTCTCAATAAACTGTCACTATTACCATAATTTTTCAAAAATTCCCTCACAGCACATTAAATAAATCCTATTTCTTTCACAATTTCTGTATTAAACCACTGTAAATCCTTCAAAGTTATGATTTTTGATTTAATTTCTAAACTCATTCATTTTGGCCTTACCTTTATAACTCACTTTAGTAACAATTTTGCACGTGTTAACAATTCGGAAGTTCAAAATGTAATGGGTAAACTGATTAAGACAATAAGGACAAAGATTCCTTTCCTTTTATTATAGTTATATTACACCATAACTGCTTTGGAGCCGACGAAGCGATTAGTTGCTTACATAAGCATAAGGTGTTTTTTAAGCGATTCCGGATTTTGAATTTAACCATTAGACGGCACAAGAATACCCTTTGCGATTCGAGTTACTCGTCGTAAACGACAATTTTTCGTATAATGTCCAGTGTACTCGGTACAATGATGAAGAAAATTGCATTTGTATTATCAACTAGCTGTATGCTACGTGCGTTGCTACGCCTCCCCGAAATCAATCGGTTTTATGCGAGAATTTATGAATAAAGTATCTCATTCACCATTAAATTAAAGAAAAATTCATGAAACATAACATGAACATGAATAAGAATTTTTTCCATACCTTTTAAGAGTGTTTTCTAACTGAATTTCACTCAAATGTTACTCAAGTGGTGATGGTCAACACTTCGTCGATTTTATCATTAAATTTATCGGTTTCAGTATATATATCTATGTATCTACCTATCTATCTATCTATCTATCTTCTATGTACACCAACTCTTTTTTTTACGTTCCTTAGAAAACTGTGCAAAAAAAAAAAATCATGTAAAAAAATTCATGCGACACATAGTAAGTTTGGGTATATGTTCCACAACTTTAAAAAATCGTGTAAGATGAAAAAACTAAATATTTTCGCAAAAAATCGTGCAAAAAAAATTATAATGAAATCCATATTATAAATTTATAAAACAAAGGTAAGATAGGAAACAACATTTCGCTTAATCTATTCGAAGTTCATTTTCAATAGGATAATAGTTGAGGAGTTAGAGTGTAAGAAAGACAATTTTTGTTTTACCTCCATATGGAATATTCTAGCTGCGAACTGTTTACCGGCCGGCTATACTACACTTGCAATATCTACTTCACGGCTTGTTTACTTATGTATACCTACCGGGGGTTACGGATTCCCCCAATTGTATTTTGTTGTTGTATACATAAGCTTCTGTAAAACACTGTCAAAAAATGTTTGGTTTTCGTGCCAGAACAAAAAATGCATGTAAAAAAGTGTATTTGTTCTTATTGGTGAATAAGACCGTGTAAAAAAAGACCGTTTAAAAAAAGATTTGGGTGTATCTTCTATCTGTCTATCTCACTATCTGCATTGCAACGCTTCCCCGAAAATAATCCGCTTTATGCGAATTTCAATAAAAATTCAAAATCTGAAAAAAAATATTCGAACATTTGAAAACATGATAGCCTATGACAATCCCCTTTATATAGAGGGTATGTAGTATATACTTCAAGGAGATCGGTTCAGCTGTTTCAGAATCTATAAAAGACGAACAAACAAACATTAATTTTTATAACAACACAGCTCAATTCCAACGTAATGTCATACCAAATAATTAAATCAAAATGAAAATAAATCGTAATCTATGAAAATTCAATTTAACAATGCAAGCGGAAACATTGAAAATGTTAAGTGACAGCAGTTGTCAAGAAGCACGCTGTCCGGAATGATCAATAGTAAACTATTGCGTGTGGTGCTGTTACGTTCAACAGATGACTCTCGCATTGCACATTGGAGCTATATTGCTAAATTGGTTAAAAACCACTCACAAATCGTAATTTTTAACGAAATTTGAAAATTCTTCTTGGAGGATACTCGTGAGGAAGAAACAAAGACACTCTCGAAACCCTTTTTACGAAAAATTTCTTGGGTTATTTTAAAAATTCAAATTACTTCACTTTGATTTAGAAAAATTCAGATTGAAGTTTCATCTTACGATCCAAGAACTGAAAGCAAAAAAGAAAATCTGGAAAAAATCACAAATAGGACCTTTACGAGAATGTGAAAAAAGTGAATGGCTAATTTTGCTTCAGAAACCTAGAAATCTTGTTTTTGATTTTTTCCAAATTTTGCCTTAAGTTTTTGGATCGTAAGACTGAAGTTTCAATATGCTGAATTTTCGAAACCAAAGTGAAGTACATACATAATTAGAAATTTTAAAATCACCCACGAAATTTTTGGCATAAAGGGCTTTGAGCGTCTCTTTGCTTCCTCCTCGCGGGTATCCTGCAACAAGAATTTTCAAATTTCGTTAAAAATTACGAATTATTGGTGGTTTTGAACGTACTGGGAACAATGTGCATTACCGTAAAATATTTAGTATAGCGTTGGTTGCTTTTACGTCCAACCGATGGCACTGTTTAAAAAAAAGAAAAAGAAATAGGTATATAACACGTGCTTATTCGAATGCAGTGTTGTGTCAAAATTTCAAAGTAATCGGCGAAGAACTGAAGATTTTGAACAAACGAACATTTAGATTTTTATTTATATAGATTAATCATAATAATTGAGCCATTGTTTTTGAAAGTGGTATAAGTCCATATTTGGAAAAACGTGAGTGCATGGTAGTTTTATTTAGATACAGATACCCTCTTTTTATATTTATAATCACCCAGCCAATGGCGCACAATATCCTTATAAATTAATTAATTAAAAAGTTGAACTATAAAATGTTATCAGAGGAATATTAATACTTTTTTTTATATATTACTTTTTTTTTTTTGAAAGTGGAATAAATCCAATCGTATGTAAATTTTTGAAAACAATTGAAAAAACCCGAAATTTTCTTAAGATTAAAAATTAAATTTTAATTATTTTACAGGGCTGTATCTCCACTCATACCAGGTAGATAAATTTTCTCTTTTGTTTTGGATAGGGTATCTTGTTAGTAATGTTTTGGCGTTGGACTGATGCAGCTGTGATAATTAGGAAAAAAGATACTAAAAAAATATTAATGTGACGTCCAAAGATTTGAATTTAATAATCACCCTGTAACTCGAAAATGGTTGACATTGCCCTCTCCTCTTCTTTACATACAATTTTTTGTTTGCCTAGGAGACTTTTATCACCCCCTTTCTTTTGGACCACCAAAAAGAATACACCCTGTATAATTTAGATGCACACTTTAAATTTTAAATTTTCTGCATCCGAGAAGTTTGCCCTAATTTAAAATGAACTTTATTGTTACAAAATTACTGTCCCAACCACTTCATGCTCCGCCATTTCATTGCAACCCTCCAAATGGTTCACATTTGTTCGACTTTTCGCGTCTTCGGGTAGTGTAGGAACTCTGATCTGCTCCTGTCTACTATTTGTGTAATGCTGCTACTGATGGAAGTTAAAACTTTTTCATTGCGCTTTAGGGCAGCAGCAAAATAATTTTTAAACTTTCCACTGGGAATGGCAGAAATTAATGACAGCGCCTCGCTGGCGTAATTGGATCCCCGCAGCACCGAAGCAGGTCCCTGCTGCTCCCCTTATCGTTTTTCCTGTTTTTATTTCAATTTCGGCAGAAAGAGGCATGCCTGGAATTGCGCCTATTTGGATAAATTATTTGCATAAAAATGGTCTGTGTTACTAATTTCGTATTTTTAATACCCAGCAAACGTGCGTTTAATTTTTTATTTTGTATATTATTTTTTAACCGGAGCAGTTGGTTAATGCCCCGATGGAACAGATGTCGGCACCTCGGGAGCAAGGGTAACACCGTTGCACGCAAATCTTTCCACCAAATAAAATGTCGCCAATTATTCGCCAAAAAGTTGTAATTGAGAACATTTTGCATATTGGCCACATGGGAAGGGCTCCTTTGGCATAAAATGCGCCGCAGCAATAAATCAAAAATATGGAAGGGGGTTCGAGAGTTACCCGGATGAGCATGAAATTGGTGGAAACTGGCACCAAGTGAAAGTGCTCGTGATGCGGTGCGTTGGCTCTGGCTAATGAACCCGGGTATACGTTTCTTGAGAAGGGGATTTAAGTTGCCAGCCGGATAAAAATCATTCCGGGAGGGAGAACGGGAATGCTCTTTGAGAAGAGAATCAATTTAGATTATTGGCTTGTAATGGCCAGCCATTCACCGGAAAATCGACGACATATGGGTATAAACAAGGGTGGAACTCCTTTTTGCATTCGCTGCATAAATGCCAACCTGCTGAGTGAATTTGGTGATGCAACTATGCAAGTGATTACTGTGGTTAATGAGGCGCTCCGAGGGTGACAACATTAAACGGCCAATGAAAATTGATTAACTTTAAACTAAAAATTATCTCACATTAGTAATCAACTTGTGTTGAATAATTTGATTTTAGGGGTTGGATTTTATTCCCGGGTGAAAAAATAAACTGTGATAAAAACAGACTGAAAAATTTACCAATTTTTTCTATATTAAAACGCAGTAATTTGAGTTTATAAACTCGCTTTGGCTGGCACCGACTCCAAAAATAAATGATTAGATATTGTAAATATTTAAGTATCAATAATTTTGTGTATAGTCCCTTAATGCCCTTTTATTTATTTTTAATTTAAATTTGTATATATAGGCAAAGTTTTAAAATCGGTTGTTATTTTTTTTTTGTTAGAATTCACTTTATTTTTAACTTTTGTTAAGTTTGTACATATCGGCAGAGTTTTGAAGTCATTTTGTAAAAATTTACTTTATATTTTTATTGGAATTACACCATGTGCCAAGTTTTATTAAAATTGGTTAACGTGTGTGAAATTTAATAAAAGGAATTCATACCCTAATTTTCCACTCTTAGAGATGGTATATTTTCTTTAAATAAATGGGACTATGCTCGAGATATAGCTTATTCAATAAAAAACGAATTCTTAAAATGGGTTCACAATCGGCGAAGATATTTCGTAACATACACACACGAAAAAGAACAAAAAAATACAGTCGAATTGAGGACATTCTCCTTTTTTGAAATCGGTTAGAAAGAGAACATGTACCGATGTATTAAAATTCGACTAAAAAGTGTGGACTGAAATCTGGCGGAAAACAGTCTGAAATATATTTTGCGTTCAAATTCAGTTAATTTCTTTTCAGTCCACTTGTCCTGAAACAAAGCGCAAACTGAAATTACACTAAAAGTAGTCGGAAAATAAAACATCGATGAACTTACTAATTATACATAAAAAAAATCATATCTGCACAAAAGTATATACCTACTTTATATACATATAATAATTATTTTTATTTCAATTCTAATATCTACACTAAGAAAAAAAATATAGGTATGAATATACAACAAAACTGACTTAGTTAATTTTTTAACCAAAAAATAGATTTGAACCAACCAAAATTAAAGTTGTGTTCTTTTCTGCACTTGTTCCAGAACAGCCCATACATTTGTTGTTCTCCTCGTGTTCTGCAAGCTAAACGGGACTTTCTTGTTCTGTTCACTTAGTTGTTATATTGAAAACTAGGGACGCTATGTGTAACATTTTGGGTGGTTAATGTCTCGCATGTTGGTAAATGTCAGCTGATAGCTGTCAAACGGCAAAATAAAAACAGTTTGACATAATAAACTGTGTTTTAAAGTAAATTCTTGCTTGCCATTTCAACTTGTTTATTCTTATTTATCACCTCAATTCACGTATTTACTTAAAAAACACAAGTGTGGACACACACACCTTTGAGCTTTCACAGGAATTGTGTTCTGAACCGTTATTTTGTGCTGTTCTTGCTTAAGTGTAGTCAACCAAAATGACAGCTTAAGTGTAGTTAAAACCAAAATGACAACATATTTTAAACAAAGCCGTTTGCCCAGTTAGGTTGCTTGAACAAAAATAAATTGGTTAATTTTCACGTTGTCTTTTAAGGGGACGTGACACACCCAATTTTTTATTTTTGATGTTTGGAAAAAATGGAAAATTGAAGGGAAGAACAGTAGATACATTAATCAAACTTTGCATGTTTATTAAAAAGGGTTAAAATAATGCAAAAAAATTTTTTTTTAATTTTTTGCATTCGTTTTTTTCTTTGTACATTTTTTTGTAAAAAACCACAAAAATTGACTGCGGACACGATTGGGAGCGAATGGAACGTCTAAAAAAAAAAAAAAAAAATATGAGGTTAATTGTTATCAAAATCCCCAGGGATTGAACCTAAATGGAACATTGTTCACGAAAAAACTACAAAATGGCGGCATTTTTTCAAAAATTCACTTTTTTTTGTCCCGGAAAAATGCCGCCATTTTGTAATTTTTTCGTGAAAAGTGTTCCATTTAGGTTCAATCCCTGGGGATTTTGATAACAATTAACCTCATATTTTTTTTTTTTTTCAGACGTTCCATTCGCTCCCAATCGTGTCCGCAGTCAGTTTTTGTGGTTCTTTACAAAAAAAATTGTACAAAGAAAAAAACGAATTCAAAAAATTAAAAAAAAATTTTGTTGTATTACTTTAACCCTTTTTAATAAATATGCAAAGTTTGATTAATGTATCTGCTGTTTTTCCCTTCAATTTTCCAATTTTTCCAAACATCAAAAATAAAAAAATTGGGTGTGTCACGTCCCCTTAAGTTAATTGTAACAAAATTATTCGTTAACATGATTCATCTTAAAGCAATATAACAAAGTACTTGTTTAAAACAAGTAAGTGTGGTTAATACAACTATAAAGTTTGTTAAAAGCAGCAGCAAGAAACAAAACTAAAAACATGTAAAAGGCAGAGGGTCTTAAGCTCAAAATTTATCGAAAGGGCATAGAACGATAAGAAGGGGTAAAGTGTCCCCGCCCCGACTATGGCCATTATATTTATCGTCAGGACTAGCACAAGTTACAATTTGGCCAAGTTTCATCCCTTAATAATTAACCCCCAAGGGGTGAGTATAACTTTGACACCTTATAGTATAGTTAACCAAAACTCGGTTGAATACATATCTAAAACTAGGTAAAATTAACTGCGGTTTTATTAAAATAATAACTATAATTTTGTTTGAAAATTACCTTAAACTAGGTCAAGTTAACAGAATTAACAACAATTCTGTTGAAAAAATTACTAAAAGCTATGTTGAAACTTTGTAAATTCGACCAAATGTTTGGTTATTAAAAACTTGGTTAATTTTACTAGTGCAATTTGTTCAGCAAAAATCAACAGAATTCATTTCTTTGTAACAACTAAAAGCACGGTAGGCTGAAAACCTTCCAAATTTTTTGGTTAGCGTAAAATTGGTTTTTAGTACTATTCAGCAGTTTTTTTTTCTCATTGTATGTATTTAAATTTAATTGTATTTATTTAAATTAATTTAATTGATTCAAAAATTAATCTTTAAATAAAGATAATGAAAAAAGCAATAAGTTACATAATGCTTAACTGATTCATTACTCTCCTGGACTTAGACATTTTCAGATAGTGAAAAGGAAAAACAACATTTTTGTGTCTAGCAGTTGAAAAGTCCAAGGTAACTGATATTTCATTCTTGATTCAGTCTGTTTTCTGATACAGTTATGCTGATATAAAATTTTCAATCTGATTTCAGTCTCTTTTCCGACTGAAAAAATATTTCCGCATCACTTGAGCCTGAATTCCCTCTTAACTCTCTCGATATAATACCATATTTTTTCAGTCTCTTTGCAGTCCTTTTTCTGTCTTATTTTTTCACCCATGATTTCAATGTGAATAACTTCACAGAGTCTGTTTAAATTATTGGAGACTCCTAGCATATTCTATTTTATGTATAAAAATATCTCTACGTGTACCTACATACATTTTAGTGAACAACAATTTCGGCTTTTATTTGTCATAACTCCGAATTTATCATTCACATTGTAGTGAAGTCCCCTATTCAGCACTTTGTCACGTTTAGCTCAACGTGAACCACGGTCACATTTTTGCAGACCTCTTAGTTTTTTCTTATCGCTAAGCCCACGCGCTTCACTCAAGCATCCGGCGCGACGGTCTTTTCGCTGACACCGCGAGCTCCGATTTCCTCGAGGCAGAAAGCTTTCCCTCGGGAAGTTGAGTTTGATTCCGACTTCAGCCGCGTACACTTCGTCCAATTTAATCCTCTTAATTCGTTTTAACGTTACATTGTTATTTTGAACTCGTTGTATTCCTTTATCTTGAACGCGTTACATCTTTATCTTGAACGCCTTATATTTTTACCTTGAACCTACCGTACAAACGTTGTATATTCGAACATCGTCTTAATCTCGTCTCCAACTTCACATATTTTCATCTGTAATCTTGTTGCATTTCGTTGTCGTGTTTGCAACATTGCTGTATTTCGTCGTCATATCCGAAATATCGTCATATTTCGCTTTTATTCCTCTAAACGTTGTCGCACTTTTTGTCTCGGCGTTTTGTTAAACCTGTCTCTGACGTTGAACAAATAAAGTCTCTTAACCGTCCGGTCAATGACCGGGTACCCGGGTATCCATTTCAGTTTCGCAGGTAGAATTTATTAACTTTTTCTCAAAATAATTTTAAGACCGTCCGGATCCCCAACATTTAAGTAGTTTGATACCCAATTTTCGTAAAAGTTTTTTATAATTAATTATTTAATAATAGTTATTAACTATCAAACTTTATACCCCCTTCGTTCAATAACCGGGCACCCGGGTACCCACTACAGTTATTATGTATAAATAGCGGGTTTATGCACACTAAAGAGACTGTTTATTAAAGTATTGAGGTAATTTGACTTTTAAATAAATAATAAACAATGTCGTTTGTAATTTCTTTTATTTAAACAATTCTTATTACAAACAATAGCAAAGATAGTAGGTAAGAAAAACGTAATTCTGTTTATATTTATTTTAGTAAGAATTTTTTGTTCCCAATTATTTTTATATTTATATTGTTTAATTTTTATAATAATGCAATGCCACACAAGAATAAAAGTACATTTAATTATTTCGCACAGTCCTTACATGTCGTGGTTGTAATACAATGTTCATCACAAATAGGATTTTTACACACCGAACATATTTTCCTAGTTTTACGACGTTTTTTAAATTCACTTTGAAGACAAGTATAGCATACACCAGTAATCCTTTACCTTCCGGTTGAATCGAGCTGTGTCTGGGGTGTTGATGATCCAGATGTTGTTGGCTGCGCATATGGATTGATAGCTCGACCAAGAAAAGATTCAACCGCCACTTTTGTTGTGAGATGCCTCATGATTTGTGCATTTTGCGAACGACTTTCAATGAATGTAGTACACAGTTCTCTGCCCAATTGCCGATAAAATAATCGCCGTTCATACGACTTTTTAGCAAGCATTTTATTATTCTCATAATACAGAATATATGCTGCAAAGCAGTCGACATCGAGGATATTATAGACAAATGCTAGAGGCCATCTTTGAGTAGATCTTTTTGTAGTATATCTACCAAGCATTTTATCCATTGTGTCCACTCCAGCTTTTGACCAGTTATAAAACTCAATAATTTTGGGTTTTTTCTTTGCACTATCACTAACTTTTGCTTCATGATGCATTGATGATAGCATAATTACTGCCTTTTTTTGGCACATAACTGCACATGGTTACTTTCTCATAATATAAAATCATTTACTCGAAAATAAAACAAGTAAATCTCTCCTTACCGTTGAAAACTCGATGAATCATCCATCGTATTTATTTTCAATACTATTATTTATTAATAATATAAATTTTACACTTTCACTGTAAATTTATTTTATTTTTCCTTGCACTTATTTCAATTTGAACCTTCACTCTGTCCTGCCTAACTCAAGAGTGAGATATTTCTGTCCTGACACAGTACCTGCGCGACTACCTACTTTTATTGCAGTGCAACCCTTCCGTGCCTCAAAGGAACCCGAGAGATAGGATATTGGCGCACATGCTTTACTACCCTTTGTCTCATCCCAAAGCGCAACACACTAAGCTAAAATAGGCTCCTTGTTTGATCGTTTCGCCTGTTCTCGGACTCGCTAAATTCTTAAAATAATGAAATATTATTACTTTACCTCATCGTGTAACAATTGAGTCCTATTCTTCTATTGTTCGGGGTGAAGGGGCAGGGCATCCCAAATACTAGAATATTAGAGGAACAATAGGGTCTCCCTATTACCATAGTTATTTCACATGCACACAGTCTACTAATAACTTTTCTACCTGACACACTATACGTGGGTACCCGGGTACCCGGTTATTGAACGAAAGGTGAAAATTTGGTCATTGACCGGACGGTTAAACAACCACCCGCCGTGTGTATCGTTGCAACCCCTTTTTGCCAACCCCGGAGTTTTCCACAACATAAATTTGGTGCCAGGTGTGGGGTTGATGCAAAATACCGGTTTGGTGAATAATAATACCAAGCGGAAATAGCGGTTGCGAATAATATCGATCAAACGTGCGGTTAACCCCGGAAATTTAATTTTGTCTATTTAACGGGAGTGATTGGCAAGAGAACGAGATTATCAACGGAGACAGGACGAGAACAGACATCCCCAACCCATTAGTCGGCTCATCTCCGAGGCAGCACAGGAAGACGAGGACCCAGCACAGGAAGACGAGGACCCAGCACAGGAATCCACTGCGAGACGAGAGGACATCGTTCAAGTAAGATCTACTGCTGTTAGCCGTCACCCTGCAGATCATCAGTTCCTGCCATTAGCCAGCTAAGAAATATATTTTAGAATTTTTCTTTAGCAGTATTGTGAAAATATTTAAGCATTTTTTGTGGTATCGCGGAATGTGTGAAAAGGGATAACAAGAGAGGAAAATACGGTGCTACCTGTCCAAATCTTAGAAGTGTATCGTCATAAAAATTTACTAGTCGGGACCGATCCGTCTATGTTATGTTATATTATTGTTAAAATTATTAACAACGTCAATTCTTCCCATACGTGAAACTTAATTCTACTTCAAGTTCGTTGTTCGCGAAACCAACATCGAGTTCACATGAATTCTGCTCTTCTCTTAAAATATAGTAGTCGTGTTAAATTTGGCTCGTTTTTTTTCTCGTTGTCTGTGACAGAATCGCCATAGGATTCTGTTGATGACCATTATCAATTTTCTTGCTTTGCGTGCTTCACTTTCGGTCGCGAATATTTCTCAAGCCTTGTTCCTAATAGCTCGTCGTGAAGAAAATACATTAGGAGCTGTGCACCAACGGATCTCCAGTTGATATTTTAGCTAGATGCCTGTAGAAACACGATCTAAATCTGCCGACAACCTCTCCGCGTCCCAATCTTCTACATTTCCTGCTCCGAGGCAGCCTTCTACAGCCTCCTTAGAACAAGTTTTTATCTCCGTTCCCCCTTCGTCGCGAAGAATGGAAAAGGAATTCGCCTTGAAGTTGATTCCCGAATTTAGTGGGAATAGGGAGCATTTGCACAAATTTTTAAGCTGTTGTGATATCGTAGCTACAGATCTACCTGAAGCTCAAATTCCTCTTCTGCTTAATATTATAAAAAGTAAGCTATCGGGACCAGCCTATTCCATTGTTAAATACAAAACTATCACAACTTGGGCTCAGTTAAGAAAAATTCTGCAAGATCAATATCTAGAGAGAAGAACTTTAGCCCAAATACAAAATGACTTAGTGAACTGTAGGCAAAAGCCATTCGAAGATGTGCGTACTTACGGTAATCGTGTTGAGCGGCTCTTCATGGACCTGAACGATGCCTGTATTGCATCTGAAGGGGCGGAAGCCGCCACTGTTATCGAAAATCTGAATAGTAAAACGGCACTCAAGGCTTTTGTGGACGGTCTGCAGATGCCGATAAAATTAATAATTAAAGCAAGTAGATTTACTAAATTAGCTGACGCAGTAGAAGCAGCCGTAGAAGAAGAAAGTTCATCTAAGCATTCCAAAGCCCCTACCAAATCAATTAAATGCACTTATTGTCATAAAACTGGCCATTCAGCCAACACCTGCTATCTTAAATCCGGCACAAGCCTACCTCGAATCCAAAAACCGGAAATTAAGCGTGAACCCATTGAAAGAGTGAACGTCATTGTTTGCCGCTATTGTAAGAATAAGGGACATCACATAAGTGACTGTCGTAAAAGGAAGTTTAAGCAGAATCAAACTCCCAATAACGGAAAACTAGTTAGTACCTCTACGGGAAACGGGAGCCGCCCTGGAACAAGCGGTGGTTTGACCAGGGCTGCTCACCTTCAAAAATCCGCCGAAGAGAATGGAAAACCTTAAATTCCGAAGGAAATTCTACGTCTTATGGACCTACTAAATCGTTAAATAATTCCATGTCGTCCACAAATACTAAATCTTTAAATAATTCTACGTCCTGTGGACCTACTAAGTCTTTAAATACTACTACGTCGTCCACAACTACTAAATCATTAAATAATTCTACGTCTTGTGGACCTACTAAATCATTAAATACTACTACGTCGTCCACAAATACTAAATCTTTAAATAATTCTAAGTCTTATGGACCTACTAAATCGTTAAATACTACTACGTCGTCCACAAATACTAAATCTTTAAATAATTCTACGTCCTGTGGACCTACTAAATCTTTAAATACTACTACGTCGTCCACAAATACTAAGTCATTAAATAATTCTACGTCTTGTGGACCTACTAAATCTTTAAATACTACTACGTCGTCCACAAATACTAAATCCTTGAAAGGAAATTCTACGTCCTGTGGACCTACTAAATCTTTAAGTACTACTACGTCGTCCACAATTACTAAATCTTTAAATAATTCTACGTCTTGTGGACCTACTAAATCCTTAAATATTACTACGTCGTCCACAAATACTAAATCCTTGAAAGGAAATTCTACGTCTTATGGACATGCTAAGTCTTTAAATAATCCTACGTCGTCCTCAGATACTAAATCCTCGAAAATAAACCTTATGTCTTATGTAGGTACTAAATCGCCCAATGACGCTACGTCGTCTAATATTACTAAACCCTCAAACGTGAGGCATACATCGTCTGAAGATGATACACCATTAAAGTGTTATTCTAAGTCGTGCGAAATTACAAAATCGTTGTACAATTCCAAATCTAATAATACTACTCCGAATGAAACTACATCGAGTACTTCAAAATCCAACATTCCAAATCGTGTGTATAACGTAAAATTGAGTCAACTGCACATATCCGATAGTATAGAATTGAAAAGCCTATTCGGAGTAAACGCGTCGAATAAATTTTTAATTGATAGCGGAAGCGATATAAGCCTTATCAAGGTAAACAAACTCCACGGAGATTCACTGGTTCATACAAATATACCCGCTGTATTGAAGGGTATTACCGAGGAAGAACAAGTCACATTAGGTTTATTTTATGGTAAAATTATTTTGGGAAAACATGTTGTATTCCACCCATTCCACGTCGTGAAGGAAAATTTCCCTTTGATAAATGATGGACTGTTAGGGAAGGATTTCCTTGATAAATTTCAGGCCACACTCGACTTTCAGACTAAGACACTGACTCTAAACCTTTTCAGAGATCCCGTAAAATTTGATCTCTCTCCTACTCTTAACAAGGTGACCGTTCCAGCTAGAAGTGAAACCGTTGCTCGGGTTAAAACAAACATTAAGGAGGAATGCTTATGTCTGTCGCAGCAATTAGACAATGGACTCATAGTAGGGAATTGTCTTTCCGAACCTCACAACAATACCTGCCTAATTACCATCATAAACCCTAACGAAGAAGATACTACTCTTGATTTAGAAAACATCAAAATAGAAGCCCTCGCTGACTATCACGTGTACCATCTTAAATCAAATTCATTCTACGGTACAGATGATTATTCTAAAATAAAGAAATTACGAGAAGTAATCAAATTGGATCACGTAAGCGAAGATGAAAGGGATTCCGTTATGAGGATCTGTATAGAGTATATTGACCTTTTTCTTCTGGAAGGAGAAAATCTATCCTACACGGAAACAGTTTCCCATAATATTCCGACTCCCGGTGTGGAACCAATATATGTGAGACCTTATCGGTTGCCAGAAGCACATCGTAATGAAGTAAATACTCAAGTCAATAAAATGCTTGAGGATGGTATTATACAACCTTCTAAAAGTCCCTGGAATTTTCCCCTAGTAGTTGTTCCAAAAAAACCCGATGCCGATGGAAATAAGCGATGGCGAATAGCCGTTGACTTTCGCAAGCTTAATGATCAGACGGTAGGCGACGCCTACCCGTTACCGAATATCACGGAGATCCTAGATCAGCTAGGAGGCTCCAAGTATTTTTCGACTCTCGACCTTGCGAGTGGATTCCATCAGATCCAGCTTAGTCCCAACGATCGGGAGAAGACAGCGTTCTCAACCCCTCTAGGACACTTCGAATTTAAGAGAATGCCATTCGGACTGAAGGGAGCTCCGGCTACCTTCCAACGGTTAATGAATAACGTCCTAGCCGGTCTCCAAGGTTATAAGGCGTTCGTCTATATGGATGATATCGTTATTTATGGTAAAACCTTAAATGAGCATAACTCTAAATTGTCAGAGGTATTTCATCGTTTACGCCAACATAATTTAAAGCTTCAGCCAGCAAAATGCGATTTTTTGAGAACAGAGCTCACCTATTTAGGCCATGTAATCAGCCAGAACGGCATAAGTCCCGATCCAAGGAAGATCGACAGTGTCCAAAACTTTCCTACTCCTCAGAACCCTAAACAGATCAAAATGTTTCTCGGTCTTGCCGGGTATTATAGGAAATTCATAAAGGATTTCGCAAAAATATCCAAACCATTAACTAATCTACTTAAAAAGGAACAAAATTTTAATTGGACTGCTAACTGCACCGAATCTTTTAATCTCTTAAAGGAAAAATTAACCAATCCCCCTCTTTTACAGTATCCCGATTTCTCGAAAAACTTTATCCTCACCACTGATGCTAGTGGAGTAGCCATAGGTTCCGTGTTGTCACAAGGCGAAATGGGTCAAGATCTCCCAATCGCTTATGCCTCTCGAACACTAGGAAAGGCTGAGATGAATTACTCGACCACTGATAAGGAATTACTTGCCGTAGTGTGGTCAGTGAAACATTTTCGACCTTACCTCTTTGGAAAAAAATTCACCGTAATTACGGATCACAAACCTCTTATCTATCTCTTCAACTGTAAGGATACAAGCTCACGAATGATGAGATGGCGATTGCTACTTGAGGAGTTCGATTTCCAAATTATCTATAAAAGCGGTAAGCTAAATTCCAACGCAGACTTCTTCAGTCGTATCTATAAAATGAACTTAAGACCCAGAATTGGAGAAAGTCCGTATATGTCGAGTAACCATAAACTCAAAACCTCGAACCATAAAATCCCTAAGCTGCCTAACGACGCTCAAATCCAACCTTATTTACAAGCAAGGGAACTCGAACATGTAGATGAAGCTTACGATAATTACGTTAAGCAAATAGACTCTACTATTATCACTAATACTTTCATTTCCGACTGCAACGAAGATTTGCCTCCGGATCCATATGTTGGAATTTTCATAATCAAAGACATGGATGCTGATAACGATATTTCCGAATACTTGTACGAAAAAAACCTTCTAAAAGGACTTAAATCTCTAAACCAACAAGTGTCTGAAATTATTCCCCACGACAAGGGAGACCAGCGGATTATATACCTGGTTACAAATGAAGCTTCAAATGCAGCTACGTATAAAGACTTTTTTTTAACTCTCATTAAACTGCGAATGTATCTCCAAAAGAACAACGTCACGACTATATCTATTCTAAATCCTGTGCGATTCAAGTCTTATCGACATCTAAAATACGAAGATCTACGCATAATGCTCCGATATGTATTCAAGGGAACTAATATATTTGTAAGGGTCTACCATAATAACTTTAAGAATCTCTCCCCCGAAGAGATCTCAAAAATCTTGCATGAATTTCACACAGCACCTTCAGGTGGACATCCTGGAGTCAATCGCACCTATAAGCGTATACGATTATATCACAAGTGGAGGAATATGTACCAAGACATTAAGAAATTTGTACAGAAATGCGACAAATGCCAACGCAATAAAATAACCCGATATACACTCGAACCAATGGTAATAACTACTACCGCAAAAATTCCATTCGAGAAAATATCCCTTGATATTGTTGGACCATATCCCACGACTCGCGATAACAATAAATATTTACTAACTTTCACCGATGATCTAACCAAGTTTTGTGATGCCATCCCAATCCCTAACCAGGAGGCATCCACTATTGCCGAAAAATTCGCCACCGAGATAGTACTGAGATATGGCACACCCAAATACGTCTTAACTGACCAAGGTCAGAACTTCCTAAGTCACGTATTTAAGGACGTATGTAAATTATTAAAAATAAGAAAGATACAAACCACAGCTTACAGACCACAGTCTAATGGATCTTGTGAGCGTAGTCATAGAAGTTTCGTTGAATATTTGCGATGCTTCATTAATAAATCTCAGGACGACTGGGACCATTGGATAAAGTTTGCAGTTTTTGTTCATAATACAACACCCTGTATCTCAACGGGTTACACCCCTTTCGAATTGATATATGGTCACAAAGCCGAACTACCTACTTCCTTAACGCGTACACCCGAACTATCTTATAATTACGACCTCTACTCTAACGAACTCAAGGCAAGGCTACAGCATTCCCATCAGATTGCCAGGGAAAATCTTTTACAAAGCAAAACTTCATCTAAAACTCAGTACGACAAAAGATCGAACCCTGCATCCTTTAAGGAGAATGACTTAGTGCTGATGAAAGGAGAGACATCACCCAAAGGAAAGTGCAAGAAACTCTTATCAGCCTGGTCTGGCCCTTATAAGATAGTGTCTACAGAAGGTGTTAACTCTACCATTCTAGTTAAGAATAAATTAGTGAGAGTCCACAATAATAGATTAAAGTCATACACCGCCTAGTCGGTACGACACACCCTTGTCAACACCTCTAATCGACGTTCTATTTTCAGGATGATATCCCGCTTAACAATTTTCATGTACGTAATGGTAGTGGCCTTGGTAAATCTATGTCGACCCGAACCCAATGACCAACTGTTCCAAATAACAGACGTAACAAATAAACCAGGATTATATTTTGAGCATGTTGGACAACTCAGGCTTAGCAACGATAAATGGAAGTTACTGATTTCCTCCGATTTAAGCGATTACAAATCTCAATTCAAGCAAATTCAACAACTAGGACAAAAGTTAAAGGGAGCGTGTGATACTCTATCCAACTTGGAACTTAACCCGCATGAATGTGATAATTATCTTAAACAAGCGAGTAGATCTATAACAAACTTGGGGTCACAAAACAAAGCTATAAGCAGCCTTTTAGGTATTAGTACTAACATAATTCAAAAACGCGGAATTCTTAACATTGTCGGTAAAACTTCGAAATTTCTCTTTGGCACTCTGGACGAAGAAGATGCCGAATTTTATAATCAACAACTTCAAAGTTTAACCGAAGATCAAAACCACATTCATTCTCTCATTAAATTACAAACGACGATATACGAATCCTCCTTAACCCATCTCAATTCTACGACGTCTTACGTGGCAGAATTGGATAAAAGGTTGGAAAAAACCTTCTTTAAAATCAATCAAATCGTTAACGCCACTAATAAGCAATCAATTATAAATGACTCTATCCTAAATATGTCAGAAACATTCATTACTTTCGTTATGCTTCTCGAAGAATACGCGCTCATGCAGACGCATCTAATGGATATCATTGCACACGCCATACAAGGCAAATTACACCCATATATCATAGATTCTGAAAATATGTTGGAAGAATTGAGAAGAATTCAGTTGCATCTCGACCGCGGAATACGATTGCCAATATCAGCGAACTTGAAATCGGTAGAATCTCTCTACAAAATTACGGACATACACGTATTCTACTCCAATGGGAAACTTAATTTCCTGCTTGTTATTCCTTTGGTGTCTACCACATTGTTCGACATATATAAGATAACTAGCATTCCTAGGCATATAAAACAAAATGTATACTCTCTTATTATTCCTCACAAACCATTTATAGTTATTGACGATCTGAAGCAGCACTTTTTCACCTTGAACAATTATGATTTAGACAGATGTAATAAGGTAAATAGTGAAAAAACCTATATTTGTAATCAAAATTATCCTATACTAATTATCCAAATGGACAACAGTTGTGAGATAAACATGCTGATTAATAATAACGTACACTATGCAAATTGTAAAAAACACGTAATGACCTTAGACAAGTCAATATTCTTAGCATTAGCAGAACATAATTCATGGATCTTTGTAGCTCCTGTCAAAGAAAATATTGTAATAAATTGTAACCAAAATACTATGTCAGGAGCGATACAAAACGTAGGCATACTCAAAATAAATCCCAAATGTAAAGCTTATTCAAAATTTTCTATTTTAAGTTCAAAATCGACCTACAGCAGTAACACCACTCTTAGCCACTTCTCCAATTTTAGTGGATTATATGACGAGATAGACAATAACCACATAATTCCTGTTATAAGCCTGTTAAATAGCACTAACCCTAGGACTTTTAACGTCCAGGAGCAAATAGAGGACCTCAGAGAGATAAGTCATAATGTAGATGTACTAATAAACGAGAATGCTAGAAGAAAACATGTAAACAAAATACCAGTCTTACAGGTCATGCCGTTATATGTACTAATATTCATAATTGTCCTTAGTTTTATAATAATTAAAATTTATAAGAAATATTGTAAAGATCTTTGTAAAAAAAGGAGCGACAACGGGAAACAAGATATCGAAATACATACGGTAAACAATGAGCGAATTGAAGAAGAAGCTCCGCTAGCTAAACCTAGGCTTGAAAATTGTACCAACCCTAGGTACAATTTTCAACCCTAAGGAGGGGCATGTAGTGAAGTCCCCTATTCAGCACTTTGTCACGTTTAGCTCAACGTGAACCACGGTCACATTTTTGCAGACCTCTTAGTTTTTTCTTATCGCTAAGCCCACGCGCTTCACTCAAGCATCCGGCGCGACGGTCTTTTCGCTGACACCGCGAGCTCCGATTTCCTCGAGGCAGAAAGCTTTCCCTCGGGAAGTTGAGTTTGATTCCGACTTCAGCCGCGTACACTTCGTCCAATTTAATCCTCTTAATTCGTTTTAACGTTACATTGTTATTTTGAACTCGTTGTATTCCTTTATCTTGAACGCGTTACATCTTTATCTTGAACGCGTTATATTTTTACCTTGAACCTACCGTACAAACGTTGTATATTCGAACATCGTCTTAATCTCGTCTCCAACTTCACATATTTTCATCTGTAATCTTGTTGCATTTCGTTGTCGTGTTTGCAACATTGCTGTATTTCGTCGTCATATCCGAAATATCGTCATATTTCGCTTTTATTCCTCTAAACGTTGTCGCACTTTTTGTCTCGGCGTTTTGTTAAACCTGTCTCTGACGTTGAACAAATAAAGTCTCTTAAACAACCACCCGCCGTGTGTATCGTTGCAACCCCTTTTTGCCAACCCCGGAGTTTTCCACAACAACATAACAACAGCACGTTATTGTTAAACAGAGTAAGAGCAAAGCCTTTTTTTGCAATAATAATAATTAGCCAATTCATAAAACAATTTAGTAGTTAATTACTTATAAGTTCTACTATTGTAAAAAATTATTATATTTTGTAACATATTCTTGTGAACACTTAGAAAAAAACAGGATTTAAAAACAATGGGAACAACATTATATCAATAATTTTCAAATATGATTGGTACCAATGCCAAAAGTTATTAATTTTACGACGTTTCACATTAAACTTTGGAGCTACCAATTTCCTTCGTTAATTTGACAAAAAACAATTTCGAAAGGACATTGTAATCTATTGAAAACAAAATGCTTTATTTTTGTTATTGCCCACATTTGTTGTAACATTAAAACTGAATTTTGTTGAATGTTCTACTTAACCCTTTGCCTTGTGAATCGAACGACGATTGTGTGTGCCACTTTTGATGAAAGCTTTTCTGATGGATGGTGACCAGAAGCAGTCATCACGTGTCTGATACGAGATTCCTATTTTAGGCACAGAAGTGGAATCACTTCTCCCACACGTTGTTTTAAGTCAAAGGGTTAATGGGTTCCTCGATCCGCAACCAGTTTTAAAAACGTGATAATCAAAACGCGCTTATTTGATACTACAATGCGATTGGGGTTGGGGTTGGAAAATACTGAACACCAAGTAACATTTTTACCGAGAACCGCAAGAATATTTAGATGCCCATCCACAGAGAACCCTTGACCTGTTGGCTATTCCAACGAGCTTACAAACACCCCTCTATGATCGGGAGCTACAAATCCTTACAGTTCGAAAATTGATTTTTTCAAATTTTGTGTGTTTTCCCGACAAAATTCCATATTAACCTACCATTTTTACTGATTATTTAAATTCCTATAAACTGGTCCTTTATTTTGGTATATGAATTGATTGCAGTTAATTCATGCAAGATATAGGGTAGTATGTAAGTCCCCTTCAGGGTATTTAATTTCTCACTTGGTACCTGTTCTGAACTAATTGTTACCTCCATTTTTGGAAAACAACATTCTTTCCATACAATGTTATGTTTGGCTTCACATTCCTTACCATTTGCCAACGTATGGCCGTTTTAAAACCAAACACCCTGTATAATACTTGTTCATCCCTTTTAAATATAATCCAAAAACCAAATAAATTTTAGTAAATGCGATATGAAGTCGCATTTTAAAATATAAAAGCTAGCCGCACATTAGCAAACACAAATGCATACCTCGTAAATACTTTACAAATCCATCGGTCCTCAGGCAGCAAGTGCGTCGCTTCGCTGATGTGCATCAACCAATTAATTTAATGCTAAAGTTATCGCATCACCAGATAATCGCGTAATTCATATGTACTCTCGTACCGTAAGCGGGCGCATTCAACCGGCTAATTCCCCTAATTTGCTTTTATGACAAACGATAGCTTGCTCATTGCGCACCATTAAATTTGAAGAGCGCACCCGCTCTTACCGCTAAATTAATTCACGTGAAAACATCGATTTTCATTTTTATCGCTGCTATGCTCTTAGAATTCATCGAACATTCTAGCAATATAAATTTATGTACTTTAGGTGCTTTTTAAGGAGAAGTACTTCTTGGGGATTTCTAAGCCATGCGTAGCTTCTTATTTAAATACAACACAAGAACGGTTATATGCCTTACTTAAATAATTATTTTATTTATATTTTTTCCAGTTCGTCGTAAGCGCATTTCAACATATGCAAATCGCATTGAGAATATTATGAACAGTTTTTGCTTATTTTATTTTATTTATTTATTTCCACAGTTTTATCAACACTTCTGATTACTTCAAATACCAAATACAATAATAATTTGTGCTTTAATTGTACCATAAAGAAAGAAATCTTAACGAACAGATCCTTCAATTGAACTCAATCAGGGTTAAAATCGAAAATCGGGATAACACAAGCTAAAAAAGCGCGACATCGATGTTATAAACTCATTAAAACCGTAATTAGTACGATGATAATCCAAATAAGATAAGTCATGATTCCTCAGAGAGCGCACTGGGATAGATATACGAGTATTAAGCAAGGCTAATAACTCAGGTCTTATGAATGTGCAGTAGAGTTGTCTATAAATGTAGGAGTCGTCAAACTACACCATTTTTTTACAAAACCTAAGGTTGCATTGGCTTTATAAACAATGGAATCTACATATATGATCTTCGAAGGTAAAACATGAGTTAAGAGTAACACCTAAATCTCTCACTTTGTCAAGTCTTGAAAGTGACTCACTGTTGATGGAATACCAAAATCAAGAGAAAGTCACATACACTTACTAACATTCAGTGGAAGTTTATTCACAGAGCACCATTTATGAAAGGAGTCTACCAAGGAAAGGTTCTAAGGTGTGTCTCACCGATTTTGATGAAATTGAAAGTGAAAACCACCGATTTTGAAAAATAAAGTTGACGTGTTTTTGGAAAAAAAGCTCCTCAAGGGGGTAAACAACCCCTAGAACTAATAAATGATGTATAATCTTTCAGACATCAGTTTTTTCGTGAAAGCCACTATTAAGGGATTTTGGAGTCACTGATTGCGAATCTGATTTTAGATTTAAAAAATTCAAAATGGCGGGTCCAACATGGCGGACAAACTTTTGAAAAATACACCAATTTTTATGAAAAATAAAAAAAAAAATTTAAAATTTCAGTTTTAACACATACACTGGATCAAAATCGAAATTAGTTTAGTATAGAATTAGGTTAGAATATCAAATCAAATCGTTGATTTAGATTTATAACACAAAGTAAATTTCACTTACCAAAATCAATTATCATTGTATCATAGAATAATTTCAAATACGATTGTTCATTATATCTTGCTGCAAGAAAAAGTCAATGAATTTTTATTATGTGCATAATTTTAATTTTTCATGTTTGAATTCAAATTCACGAGAATAAAAATTCTAGAATTAAAATAATTGATTGAATTTAAATTTTCATTTCGAGCAATACACATTTTTAATTTAAAATTTGTTATACATGATTTTATATTTTTCAACTGAAATTACGCTGTGAATTATTTTTTTAAAAATATTTTTCGATTAATAAATTCGTTTTATGTTATTAAATAGCAATACGGCTTGCCAAATAATGTTATGTTTTAACTTTAGTTTACAAAAATTGCAAAACAAAATATTTATTGTAGACTAAGTTATCGCCATATACATATTTGTTGGACCCCGTTTCACAAGTCGTTCTTTGCGGTGACCATCATACCATTTTACTGGTTCATCTAAAATCAAACAAAGAAAAAAAAATTATTAGTTCAATAGTTAATATAGTGCCTAATCGATGGATTTTTTTAATTTTTTTGTAAACAATAAACTGGTGCTCTTTTCCTTGAAGTGCACTGTGTGAAATAATATAGTAAATGAACGCCATTTCCTTACAATATAAACGAATTGGATTTTACTTTTAAATTTGTTTAGCTGAAAGTCAGGCTTATTCAATAAACGTGGAAATTAGTTTTGCATTCGACGTATTTTTAGCAAAAATGGATCGAGGGAAATATTGTAACGAGGAACAAAGAAATTTACTGTCCTAAGGCAAAGCCTATAAATTTATACAGGAAACTATTGGTTGTTCCCCTACGGTTATAGCTAATGCAAAAATTGTCTCAGAAACAACAGACCCGAGGGCGAAGAAGAAAAGAGAAATAAGAAACATAACAAAAATGGCTAAAAATGATCCTTTTACGGCATTTACAAAGATAAAACAACAGCATATTTCAACTATTAGTAAAGAGGTAAAAGAGGTTCAGCTTCGTGGAAGAAGTCCGAGAAACGTACCGCTCTTAACAAAACGGCACATTGAAGACAAACAAAAAATTGCACTGAACTAGAGCATCAGTATTGGTAAGCGAGTAAATGGCGCAATATTTGTTGGACGGACGAAACCTAAATCGTTTTCTATGGTTCTCCAAGACGAAGGCAGTATATAAGAAGACCAGAAAATCCTGCGAATAATCCACGATATACAGTTAAGACAGTAAAGCACGGGGGAGCTAAAATAATGGCATGGGACTATTTTTATTATTATGGCGCTATATCTGGATTAAGGGGGTAGTACCAGTTATAATTTTCTAAAAATCAATTTTTTTTTTACATTTTTCAATTCCTTATACCTTCAGAAATTAACTTTAAAAATGTTATGAAGAAATTTCAAAAAGAAAAATAGTTACAACAGTTTAAGCGTGCGCACCTTTTTCGCTCTCCGGTGGTAATTTCGGCTATATAATAAATTGAAAAAAAAACTTTAAACGCGTTTTTTCTCAAAATGACGTTTTTCCAAATGGCGGACAGTTAATCTCCGGATTGGCTGAACCGATTTAGGTCAAATTTGGTGTGATTATTTATTCAAGTGTCCTGTGTGGTAATCTACCACAATATAGGTCAAAAGCCAATACAAAAAAGTTTAAAAGCGAAACAAAGTGAAAAAATAGGTGATTTCTCGAAAAAAAAATTTCAACCAGCCACCATTTTTTTTTTTAATCATTTATTCAAATATTGTGGTGAATTACCACGTAAGAAGCATTCCTCTTTAAAATGTCGTTTGGTTTTTCTGTTTTAGATTCTTCATTCCTGAGATTAACTGCCCTCCATGCAAAGAGGTATTTTTTGCGGTGACAACTTCAGCGCCCCGTATAAATAATAAAAAAAAATTGCAAAATAAAAAACAAATTTTTTTTACTACCTTGAAAATGTAATAAAAGTGTATGAGAAGTTTGAAAATGTTATGTAATAAAGGAACCGAAAAAAAAAAATATTGAAAATTAGGCTGTTTTTTACCTATATAACCGGACTACCCCCTTAATGATTGGATGGATACCAAAGTTTACGTTAATATGACGGCTATGTTACCCAAAACACACTAGTAAGCATGCGCGTAGCTAGGGGGGGGGGGGGGGGGGGGCAAGGGGGGCAATAACCACCCTAGAAACCTCTTTGCCCACCCTAGAAAAATCGACAGTGTTGGAGAATTACTACACTGTCTAATTCCTTTTTATTTTAAGATTCAATACGAACCCTACCTAGAAAAGAGTGTTGGTGTGCACTTGTTCGGTTATTGTATTGTTATTGCGCGCGGTATTAGGTGTTTCCAATATTTGGATTACAGTATTCAATAAAAGCTAATTAATACAAGTTAATCGAAAAGACGTAAGGTATGTTATGTTTTTTGTTTTACTAAGTTTTTAGTAAAATAGAACGTTGGCATCAAATTAAATCAATCGCCTCGTCTCATTTAGAAATGTTTTTTGTTTGTTTTTACGAGGGGCGTTCAATGTATTCTCGGTATCGGGGTGATATACTAATGATGAGGGTAATTAAATTATCTCATTAGTTAAAGACACTTTTTGAGGGTATAAATATAAAATGTTATTTAATTGTCACCATTAGTATTCAATATATCATTAAGAAAAGGCAACTACGATGACTGATGCGACAATTTTGAAAAAATCGAGCAGCGCGCTGTGATAAAATTCCTTACAAAACAAGGAAAGACTCAAAAAGTTATTCACGAAGAAATGGTGACTGTTTACCAAGATTCTGCTCCATTATTATCTACTATTCAGAAGTGGTCTAGTGAATTCAAACCGGGTAGAGAGAGCATTGAAGACGACCGGTTAGTGCCACTACTGTACTTAAAGATGGTCTTGTAAGAGTGAAAACATTAGCAGAAAGGACTAACCTATCCGTGGGTACCATTCACACTATCCTTCATGAGACTATAAAAGCAAAAAGACATGGGAAATTGACCGCCGGTGTCTTGCTTCATCACGACAACGCGCCGGTTCACACAGGGCGCGTTGCCAAGGCTGCTGTGCGGGAATGCGGATTTGAAGAAATCAATCATCCACCCTACAGCCCGGATCTGGCACTTAGTGATTAATTTCTGTTCCCAAATCTTAAGAAAGATCTTCGAGGTAAGCATTTTTTCGACGATGAAGAGTTGAAGGCGGCAATTGATGAATATTTTTCAAACAAGGAAGAAAAATATTTTTTAGGGGCTATAGAAAAGTTACTTTCCCGCTCAAATAAGTGTTTTGAGGTGATGGGGAATTACATTGAAAAATAAATTTTATTCAGAATTTTCTGCTTATTCTTTCATACCTACACCGAAAATGCATTGAACGCCCCTCGTATTTAAAGATATGAAAACATTCTTTAAAAAACCCGAATAGTCGGTGATACATGATAATGAAAAGATGGGAAACAGAAGTAATTCTAGTTCTTCTATACAACCTAAAGCATCAACAAGTACATCTAAAGAAAATGACCCACGAACTGTGGTAGGCGATGGTTTATAAATATCAACTATTCTAGTTTAAAAACAACGTATTAGATTTTCGCTTGGGAATGATATATTTTCCCGCGGTAAAAATTAGCCTATGTCCTTCCCCAGGATACTATTACATCTTCTTGCCAAATTTTATCGAAATCCGTTCAGCCGTTTAAGCGTGAAAAGGTAACAGACAGACAGACAGACAGATTTACTTTCACTAGTTATAATATTAGTATAGAACTATGGATTTAATTGCACCATTAGACTTTCAACTTTATTAAGTAGTTAAGAAAGACGCCAGATAGTAATAAGGAGAGTGAGTGAACTAATTTCTCATTAAATGATTGTTCAGCTGGACGGCTGCCCACCCTATGGAAAACCCCTAGCTACGCCAATGCTAGTAAGGTAGCGAAAACTTAGTTTTGTTCAAATCGGGTTAAGCTTTTGGAGTGATCAGCTCAGTCCCCAGATCTTAACCCGATCGAAAATCTCTGGAGCGATGTAAAAAACTGTTTTCAATGCGAAACCAAGGAATGTAGAGGAACTTAAAAAAAAAATCAGCTTGGTCTGCGATCCCATTAAAGCGTTGTCAGTAGTTGATTATACATATGTCCAGTCGTTGTGCAGCTGTACTAGCCAATAATGGTTGTACAACAAAGTACTAATAAGAAAACAACATCAGGTAGTTTTAGAATTTGATGAAAAACAAAAAAAAATATTAGTTCATAAGTAATGAATAGGAGTGTTTTCGGGCGAGAGCACAGGTGTATTTTTTAATTTAAAATAAGAATATGTGTTTACTTACTTTTTAATTTTCTTTCTTATATTTCTTATATGGATTTGTTTAATTTATAAATGCTTTATGATTCTTTATTTCCTGAATTTTTTTAGTGGGTATTGCACATCACAATTTAAGCTTGTTTAAGAGGAACTTGTTGCATTTAAATGCAAAACCCTCGTAATTGTTATCTATGTAAATGCTGGCAAAATAAAGTTGCAATAAAGTGGGTTCTCCTGTAATACGCAGTGTACTTATACCGAGTTTGACTCAACTTTGTCACATGGGGATGTAGCTCAGATGGTAGAGCGCTCGCTTAGCATGTGAGAGGTACCGGGATCGATGCCCGGCATCTCCAGTAGTACTTTTACCTTTTCGTCAATTTTATAATGTAATATACTTATTTTACCCCTTCCGGTACGATTTAATAATGAAAAAGTGTGCATGAAACAACCATTTAATTTTTATTTAATAAAACTTTTTTAATTTTATAATTCTTATATATTCTTAATTAATATTCATTTTTACATATTGTTAACCCTTTGGGTGCACATTTATTCGAATAATTTTTTGCATTTGGAGTACATTTAATTTTTTTTATGCAAGAATTCATTTATTTCATGATATATTAATATATGTATGATATCGGAAATAAACAAATTCTTGTTTATTGTTTAAGAACATGTTAAATATTGTCTCATTTTCAACGAATTATCAGAACGTCATGTGCGACTTTGGCCACACCGCATGACGTTCTGATACGTCGAATGCGGTCAAAGCACTGACATAGAGGAACTGGACTGCTAACCGCCGTCTGAAAAACGAGACCATTTTTAGCGCAAGCTCAAACCACATGGCGCAAATCATGCCATTAAAAATTCCCTAAAATACCGCACAATTATGTTTAAAATGAAGCAAATAAAAAATAATTAAGCTGTCATGAACCGATTTCTTTTATATCACGCTTAATTTTAAGTTTTTTCACCAAAATGTTCCTCGCGGCAATCAGCTGCGGTCTTAAGAAAGACAAAGATAGCTATACAAATTATTTTTCTGCCTTTGTCTAACCTTCACATTTCTCGTTTATACCAACCCAAGCTAAAAATTGTATCACAAAATGAAGTAGCCATCTGTTGGACATCGTTAAACTATTCCAACAGCTGATTGCAACGGAAAATGATGAGTTGGCGGGCAACTTGTAAAGGCTGTCGTGGGTAAAAGTGATGTGCAAAAAGCTTGTGTTTACTTTTATTTATCTATTGGGAGTATCAAAAAGATGTATCACACGCGAAGATACTAGAAAAAACCAAAAGAAGTGCACATACATGGCGCCACCTTCATTTGGCTATTGGCCATTTTTTTTTTGTAAATTTGTCTGCCTGCGGGCTTAAGAAAGAGCGAGATAGTTAGAATTCGGTCAAAATTTGGTCTTACTTTTGATGTGAGTTTTTGTACGGGATCAGCAGTCCAGTTCTTATATGTCAGTGGGTCAAAGGGTTAAATGACATTAAAAACGGTAAAATTAAGAAAAAATCAGAGCAAAACTTTAATAAGGTATATAGTTAATAGTCTTCAAGCGTGTGGTACTTTTCAAAACACTCTGGTAAGTGCAAAGGAATCCTGCATTGTTTACACTGCCAGGGTGTCTCACTTTTAATTTTATTCTTGTAACACACACGGCACCTCTTAGTAGGTTTTAAACTAAATTAATTATCATATTCAACAGTATGCATGACGAGTGTAGCTCGTCATTGTGCGATATGGCATGAAAAACCAATGACGAGCTAGACTCGTCATTTTACCGGAAGGGGTTAAGTGATTTAATTTGTTTCTATTTTTGTTTAATATATTCAATTAAAAAGCACAAAAGAAGTTTGATAGATAATATGTGCACATAAAAGATGGTGCAGAGTTTTAGAATTGCATAATCCGTAGACGCAAACCATTAAAAACTACTGAATTAAAATTACAGGTATATAAGCGGTAATTAGTGTTAAAGATATGATACCTGATTATAAAAAATTATTTTAATTTCACTTTTGTTACTGGTGCATTTTCCAATTTACAAAAATGTGATTAGTTTATTTATTTGTTAGTCAAATAAGCCGAGTTAACAACCGAAAATAAAGCCAACTTTCATGTTTAAAACTGCTTTCTCTCTAATCGACACCATTGTGACTGTTGTGACATTTCACTGTGCACCATTTTGGAGTTGTCATCGCATTACACAGGAAAGTTTTCGGGAATTGTCGAAATTTCACAACAGATTTAAGAGAAAAATCCGCAAAATTCGTCCACACCATTCCCAAAAAAAGCAGGGGCAACGGTATGAATTGGTTTTCTGGGTCGATCGCTGAAGCTGTGGCGCTGTCGAAGGCGAAAAATGCAGTTTTCGTTGTCTATGTCGAGGGTGAGTAGGAGATTTCTTCTTCCGGGCCAGAACACGTCACGACGAATTTCTTAATTTCTTGCAGGAAAAGATGAGTTGTCTGAGAAACTGAGGAAATTTATAAACGATGAAAGAATTAAACGGAAACTGGAGAGCGACTGCTTCGTTGCGGTGCGAGTCGAAGGCGGCAGTGAGGCTTACATGCAATTCGCCCAAATCTGTAAGTACGAGGAGCAGATGATTTTTGGGTTCAAGGAGAAATGCAAATAAAAGCAAAACAGAGGCATTGACCTATTACTCATTTGCGCTGAAATATTCTAGAAGCGTTACTAGCTAGAGGACTATTTTTGCAGAAGTTTTTCACGGTCGTCAAGGTTTCCTTCTGGCATCGTTATCGATCTTCCGGTTTTATTACATTTGATTTATAGCAAAGAATCGGAGTCTTTTTTCGGTTGGGGGCAAATATCAGTAAACATAATTTATTGATTTAAATCAATCAGTGAATCAGCACTCACGAATTGTCAAACCCAAGTTCTAGAAACAACCATGCAACCGCAGTACAACGGCTTACACGGAAATTGGTCTTTAAATTATTCCAACAAAAACAAATTATCTTTATGCTGAAACTGTGTAGCCTTTGCCTCAGCATACAGTCTTGTGATATAAAATTCAAAGATAAGGCAAATTGCCTTCATATCTCAACCACAATTCACTCAGCTCACAAAAATTATCTTTCCGATTTTGCCTTCAAGTTTTTCTTAGTTCCAATTTGCAATTTTAAAATATTGTGCGCCGATGAGTCCAGAGTCTGCAGTAATTTACAATTATAATATATAAGCTAGAAAAATTCGTTGGGACGTCTTAATTTTAATTTATGGGGTACGAAAGTGACGTATCTAATTGTCTTTCTATAGCTAAACTATCCTGGATTTCCCAACTTCTCGGAAGCCTTATCTACGACTCTATGGCGTTCCATTGCAAATCGATTCCCTCCACAGTCCAGCACTGCTTACTCAAAGCAGTTGTACAACCACTAACCTCTCAGTCTTTGTGTCTCGCACGTTATCTGTTATAGAAAACGGAGACGAAATTGACGTTGTTGCAGCCGACTTTAGTAAAGCTTTTGGCAAAATCTTCCCCCAATTTATCGTTCTCAAACTTACTATTCTTCGCTTTCAACCCCGGTTCATCCCGCGGATTAAATCCTACCTTAACAATACCGAGTTTGCTTCGACTCATTGACCTTTAGCCCCTTTGTATCTCTGCCTGGCGTACCTCAAGGCAGTCACCTTAGTCCATTGATCTTCATATTGTCCACTAGCTGGGTTACCCGATTTTACTCGACGTTGGGTAAATACTTACTAATTAAACACTTCTCAAATATTCTAGTTTGCTATATCCTTGTTTTTACTCGAAAACCTCTTTATGGGTCCGCCATATTAATTGAAAAGTAGTGGCCTTAAAATAATCATTGTTCCAATCTTCATTAAAACCCGTTGAAATCGAGAAATTTTGGTCGCCATATTGGGTACGCCATCTTGGATGTAGAAATTTTGATAATATTAAAAATTAGTTCCCTCCAAAAAAATCGTACTAATTTACATTAAAATCCGTTGAAGTCAAGAAATGTTGGTTACCATATTGGGCCAAGATGGGGGGCTTTGTAAATTTTGATAACATTCAAAATCGGTGATCTCAAGATAATCATTATACTAATTTTTACTAAAATCCGTTGAAATCCAGAAATATTGGGAACGCCATCTTGAATTTGTAAATTTTGATAATATTCAAAAACAGTGACCTCAAAACAATCATTGTACTAATTTTCATTAAAATACGTTGAAATCGAGAAATCTTGGTCGCCATATTGGATCCACCATCTAAATTTGGACAGTGGATTTTAAATCAGAATTCCGCAAAACCCCTAAGTACCAATTTTCATGAAAATCGCTTCAAATTTAAAATTTCCAACCGCCAATTTGGACCCGCCATTTTGAGACCCTATATATTCGAAAAAAAATTAACCTATATGTTAAGTTGGAATATGTACTATCTAAGGACAACTAAGGAAAAATGGATAATATCGATGCAAGGGTTTGGGCGTGATTGAGAAACAAACAAACAAACGAACTTTCATTTCTATATATAGGGATTAATTAGGTTGGAGAAGTAAATCAACATTCTGAAACTTTAATCTAAGTTGACGGAGTAAAGTTAAAACTTCCCTCAGACTTATTCTATACCTGCCTCCAACACAATAACTTGTCTTCCAATCTGTACTCTTCCTTTCTTTTACTTCTAGTTTTTTTTTTTTTTTTTTTTTAGTTTAAAGTCACTCTTTTGTGTAGCTTGTATAAAGCGAAACGAATAAACCCTAAAATCGTTATCAACGCGTTTCCCTCCCCTTTAACATTTTAAATACCGTTATAAAAATTTGAAAAAATCTACTGAACCCTAGTTGTGCGTGTTGCAAAACGCACCTGATATTTTTTACGGGTCTGTTCCAAGATTTGTCCATCCATTTAATTACGAATTCCGAAAACGCTTTTCTATGATCCGATGGATTTCCATTGAAATTCAAAATTGTGTATGAGTTCTTAAAATAATATGCCATAATACAAACGAATCGAAAGTTTGGAATAAATTCCTACTTGTTCAAATTCTTTTGAGAATTTTAAAAACATCGTGAATAAAAAGGTTTTTTATAAAAAATGTTGGAATAAAAATACTAATGAGATTCTGGATGTATTTACCCAGAGAACTTTTTCTGGGCCGCCAGTGTTCAAAATCGTCAATGGTGGATTCACAAATATTGGTTTTTAGTGGATGTACTTTACTGAATTCTGATATCAAAACTTTAAAGCTAGTAATGTTACAATTTCTGTAATAATTTAGTAAAATTTAGCAATTTTAGCAACAATGGACCGCCATATTTTTTCCGCCATCTTTAATTTGAATATGTATATAACATATTTGAAATCAGCAAATTCTAATACCCCTTTGTACCAATTTTTATAAGAATCCTGCGAGTTTTTAAATTTCGATACACCATTTTGAATTTCAAAACTAAAAGCATCCTATATTAAGGCCTAAGGTATAGGCTGTAGAATGGAAAAAAGCGCATCAAAATGAACGATGTACTTCTAGAGAAATAGCAGAGTAATTATTTATTCAACACATTCATCAAATTACTGATTACTACAGCAAAAATAAAAAAAATAAAGTAACTTTAGCAAAGCAGATTTTTAATCTGGTGTTTTGAAAGGTTAAAATCCAGATTGTCATAATGCAAATTAAAAAGGCGTGACATAGATGAGGTAGGCTCGTTCAGTCCATAATTGGTACTATGCTGAGGAACATGGAAGAAGTCATAATTCCTCAGGGAGCGAGCAGGGACAGAAATATTAAAGATATTTAACAATTCAGGAGAATTTATCGATCCTTGAACGCAGTCGAACGCAAAAACAATTCTGGCGTTGTTTCGTCTAGTCTCAAGAGAAGAAAGGGGAAAAAGCTTAAGCCTGTCCTCATAGGGCGGGAGGATGACGGGGTTATCCCAATGGAGACCGCGAAGAGCAAATCGAACAAATCTACGCTGGACCGCCTCGATACGGTTAATATGAACCGCATAAAAGGGCGACCAAACGGGACTTGCATACTCCAGTATGGGACGAACGAAAGTACAATACAGAAGTTTCGTGATGTGCGGATCCTCAAATTCTTTGGACCAGCGCTTAACGAAGCCAAGGGTAGCATTAGCCTTAGCAACGATAGCATTGATGTGGTCATCAAAGGACATACGGACGTTGAGCCAAATACCCAAGTCCTTAATTTTATCAACACGCGTTAAAAAACAGCCGGACAGGGTGTAAGAGAAGTGCAACGGAATCTTTTTGCGAGAAAAAGTCATGGAATTGCATTTGTTGATATTGAGAGGAAGACGGTTGATAGAGCACCATTCATAAAATATGTCTAAATAGGAATTCAAAGTTTGGCAGTCAACAGCGTTAGAAACGCGGCGGAAAATCTTGGTGTCATCAGCATACCAGAGAATCTTGGAATTTTTCAAAATGAGAGATACATCATTGATGTAGATAATGAAGAGAAGGGGACCAAGATGACTGCCCTGAGGAACGCCGGATGTAACAGTAAATTCGCAGGAGAGAACATTGCGAAAAATCACTCTTTGTGTGCGGCAAGTCAAATAGGATAGTAGCCAATTCACAAAAACAGCGGGGAAACCAAGAAGAGATAGCTTATAAATTAGAATCTTATGACTGATTTTATCAAAAGCTTTGCTAAAATCAGTAAAGATGCAGTCAACTTGCATTCCAGCTTCTATAGCAGATAAACAGAAATTGGAAAACTCAACAAGGTTGGTAGAAGTAGATTTACTTTTCATGAAGCCATGTTGAGATGAGAGCAGGAAAGGTTTGCAATGAAAGTAGAAAACATCACAAATCATAGCTTCAAAGATTTTGGCAATACAGCACAACTTAGAAATGGGGCGATAGTTCGAAATATCGCACTTACAATTTCAATACCACTGAATTTACATTCATAAAGATGCAAAACTGGCTTAAATGTCCATTGGCGCCAGTTGGCGGCAGCTGAATTTGATACCTTCTATATTAACCCATTAATGCGCAAAACGAGAATTTTATGCACGCAAGTTCAATTGTCTAATTCGAATAGAATATTGGGGCGATTTTTTTGTGTAAAGAGAGATGTAGATTGTTGTGGCTGTCCGAAGACACACTTAGGTCATTACAGACCCATTGTGATACCACTTTTTTGTGACCAGGGCTTCTCGTGGGATTGAGTAAAAGTATCACCAAATTTAAATTCATTTGAGCACCGACTGCATTCGACAGCTAGAACGCGCGATAATAGACCGATTTGAAAAACGCAAATAACAAAAACTGTTCGATTTTTTTATATAACCTTCAATCAGCAAATTATTCTTAAAAATTTAATCTATAAAATAAAGAAAAAAAACCATTCTTTTAAGTGTTAAAGTTGGCCCATAAAAGAAGGATACAAGCGCAGTATTTACCAATAAATTACGTGCAACACTTCCAAATTAAAACATAACATAGTAGTTTTTCGTTATGTCCTGGAGCTAGAGCAAAAATGTTGGGTATTCAAGTTATCGCTTGCTGATGCGATACGATATGGTCGTCAATATTATTGATTTTTCAAATATGTATGCAAATATTCCCCTTCTTTTGTGAATAACACACTGTCCACGATCAGATTGTTGGGATATCTCAATAAAGGCTTAAACTATGGTACAAATGAATGAATGAATAAAACTATAAATTCATAAAAATCCCATTTAGACACTCCAAAATTGTGTTGATTCACTTTGGTTTTAAAAATGTAAAAATTCGACCTAAAAGAGTTTTAAAATGATATCATCCGATTAATGGCAAAAATAAAAGCAAAATCTGGTAATTTTGAATTCTTTCCTTCTAAAATAATTTATTCTATATATTTAAGTTGGTTGAGTACACATTTTCTTATTATAAAACTGAAATTTATTGAAAGAGAGCAAGTATGTTATTTTGCACAAACCGACATCTTTTGTCGAGACAATACAGATTTTCTGATAAGAACAGGCCGTTGAAGTTCGACTTTAGGATTTGAGGTTAATGAAAAAGACGAATGAAAAATTTTTGTGTGGGATTTTGAATCAGTAACAAAAAGGTTATTCGTTTTTTGGCGCAGGATATTAGATTAATTTTAAATTATTTTAAACATCGATCCTAATTAAAAAGTAAATGGTAATAAAATTCATTCGGCATTTTACAGATCAACTGGTTCCCCTTCCCTCGCTTTTCTTCATTGGCAAAAACGGAACCCCCATTGAGATAGCCACAGGAGTGGTGAATTCCATAGATGAATTGGACAGCAAAATCGAAAGGGTCCTCACTGTAGTCGGCTTGAAAATAGACGAAAAACGTACTGCAGGAGCACCATCAGCACCTGTCGCTAATGCGTCAGCAAATTTTATTTCAAGTAAGTTCTTTGCCAAATTCAAAAGGATAATTTTGAGTTAATATTGTATATACAAAATAAATAGGTGAGCAAGCAGCTTCTTCCAGTTCTGATATAATATGCGAAGGAGGAGTGTGTTACCGGAAGACAGACAAGATAGAGGAGCCAAAGGAGAAGGCAAAACAGCAACCTGAAGCTGAAGCATCAAAATCTGTTGAAGTGGTCCCCGAAAATAAAAAAGAATCGAAACCAGAGCCGAAAGAAAAATCTATGCCAGAAACTAAAGAAGAATCGAAGCCAGAACCTAAAGAAGAAACAAAGTCAGAATTTAAAGAACAATCGAAGTCAGAACTTAAAGAAGAATCAAAGTCAGACTCTAAAGATGGATCTAGAGATGAGCGACCGGATGAAGTAACAGAAAAGGCTGATCGAGCAAAGAAATTATTGGAAGAGAAACGTAAAGAAAAGGAAGCTGAAGAAGCCCGCCTGGAACGCGAAAAGGAGATTAGAAGACGCAAGGAAGGACAAGATATGCAAACTTTAAAGAAATGGCAGCATGAGCATGAGCTGAAGGAATTAAAAGTAAGTGAGCGTGATAATTGAATGGAATTGAAATCGAATCGAATTGAAAATGCATGTTCGATAATGCGATAATTTCCAAATTTCCTTTCAAAGCGTAAAAGAAAGTTGTCAGTTGTGAAATTATCAAAATGTTTTCCTTTGTGAAGTAATTAAGTTTGTAAAATTACTCCCATACTGGGGGCATTGCTAAAAACCCAATTATTAAGAAATCTGGGGATAGAATTTCGTGTTGTAGCTTAAAAACTAAAAGGTATTTGCTGGCTTTAACTCACTTGGTCCATTTTATTGTAATATTTGCTGGTTCACTTAGTTTATATTTTGGTAATACTTTCTTTTATTTCTTTTCTCTTTTATTTTTTAATTTAATATTTTCCCAAAATATAAATAAGTTATTCCGGTAAGTAGTCTTAATTTGGAGGCGATCACTGTAAAAATAAAATATGTGAATAAAATAAAGTAAATTTAAATTAAATTTCTCATCCAGGACAGTATCCGTAAAGAAAAACTTGAAGACCAGGCAGCACGGCAGAGAATTTTGGAGAAAATCGCCAGCGATAAAGCAGAACGCGCCCAGAAATTTGGGCAGATTTCCCCCCAGAAACCAGAACAGGCTACTCCAAAGCCAGTCCCAGTGCAAAGGCCTAACCAAGAGAATATAGAATCCTCACGAATCCAATTCAAGAAACCAGACGGAGAATCTGAGATGCACACATTTAAGAGCGCTGATACGTTCGGTATAGTCAGGAATTTTGTAAAGGGCACTCTGCTCCAAGGTACTGGTATTAGGGAATTCTCCCTGGCGACCGCCTTCCCTCGGAAGGAGTTTACTGCAGAAGATGATGAAAAAACCCTAATCGAACTCAGCCTCTGTCCCACAGCTGTCCTACTTGTGATCACTCGCACCAATACTGGGCCCGCTGCAGTTGTCGCCAGGTCTGGGGGCGTAGTAAACATTTTCAACTCAATCTTCTGGGGCCTATTGTCGCCATTCTTTGCGGCTCTTAACTACATAAAAGGATTTTTTGGCGGTAGAAAACCTTCCACAAGCGCCTCTTCGTCAACTGGGGCTCAAAAGCGTGCGAGCGATAATGCTGTTGATCACCAAGATTTGTATATTTTTAATTTATTTTATAAAGACTTATTCTATTGGATTCATTGACAGGGCTAAAAAACGTAGCTTGGACAGGTTCACAGGCAATGGAGTGGTAAATGATTTTCCATCAACCTCAAACGACTCCAAGGTCGGAGGAAATCCAATTCCCTATCGTAGGATAGGTGGTTCAAACGTCCACAGACTTCGGGACCAAAGAGATTCTGATGATGAAAATAACACGTGGAATGGAAACTCAACGCAGCAACAGTGAGCGGATTATTTCCCTCTAGTCTCTACTTTCCAATTTTGTTATAGAGCGGACTGCTAAATATTTTTCTTGTTTTGTTATATTTACTTCGAAAATTTATTCGCACCGAGAAAAAAGCCACTATTTTTTATTTGATACCCCTTGGAATGGATGCGACTCAGTCGATATGAGAAATTGAATATAGAAAATCGCTTTAAACTTAAATCGGTGATTTTATTTCTTTATTATCTAAACAGTCTTTAAACAAAACAATTAAATACTTATTTCGGTCCAGCTACTCATTTCTGTGAGGGCTACTTTAAGATTTTGCAAATAATTAATTTATTAACAGTTTGAATAGCAGGTTTTTCTCTTTTACGGAAACATTTTTTAATAATAACCAGGTTCAGATGTGTTTCTGCGGAGTATTATCTCTAAACAAAAATCTAAATATAAAAACTCAGTTAAAAATGTATCACGAGTAATATCGAATATTTAGATAAAAAGCAAATTTTCTCTATTAAATTGCAGAGTGATCGATCACGAAAAAAAACTTATGGGAATAATTTTGTGAAAATTAACTGGTGTTATGATCATGGAAAAATTATGTTTTCAACTATTTGTTATGTAGTACTATAAATTAATTAATCGTGTTGATTGTACGTAGTTCTGGTGATAGAGAAATCAGTTGCAAATTTAATGAACCCTCATTGAATAAGTTAAGTAAATTATTAAAATTTGTTGTCGACAAAAAGCCTTGGATGGGGGGGGGGTATCGTAACATGTAATTGAATTAAGCAAAAATCTAACAGAAAATCAAAAATTATATATTATAATCAAAATCTCGTAATTGGAGAAAAATGTCGCTTTTATTCGATCTGCAAATTGCTTCACAGTTGTGAAAGATTTGAGACTCCTTCCACAGTTTTTATGTTTGTAGAAGATTTGAACTATAAGATAGGAAGGAATATAGAAAACTCTCATAAAATTCGCGCCTGAGTGACTTCAAATGAACTTTTTCTTTCCTAAAACGTTTAATAAAAATTTGTGAATAGATCTCAAACTCAATCCGTTCCAATTCTAATAATTGAGACTATTTAATTTTAGATTACTGAACCAGATGCTGTGAGATTAAAAAGACAAGTTTTCAATATGCAAGATATTAAGGATGCGAGTTTCGCATAGTTATTAGAGGTTTTGAAATGGCAAGATTTATATATGCGGGATTATTAAACCCCGCAATTGTCTTAGTATAGTATCTTTATTATCTGTTTTCTCAACCTACATATATACAAAAACCCTCACAAAATTGTTTAACCTTTTAAAGACATTTGTTAAAATTGTTTCAGAAATTAATTTATAAGGATTGGGGAGTATATACGTTATTACAGCAACTGAACTGTGTTAACAAATATTAAAAACTGACAGAAGCCTTATCCATTAATCTAGCAGGCGAACATTAAGTTAAATCATGTTGTTTAATTCTCGATACCGAGTAACCCCATAAACTTGTCCGTCTTTCTTAATTGTTCTACCTGATTCCATCAGCGAACGGTGGGACGTTTGTTGGACCTTTTTTGAAATGTGTTTTCAATGATACAATATTTTAAGAACTGAAAATATACATATAGAACTTTCTAAAAGAAATTTCCTTGTATTGTTTTTTTTTCAAAAAGGGCTGTGATAACGTAAAGTGGCCTATTTCCGACCGCCTTTCCTAATTCCGACCACTTTATATTTCTGCTAATAACTTTTTTCCGATGCATGTAAACAAGTCAATGATTCTTACAATATGTACCTGCGTACCTGCGTACCTGCGTACATATTGTAAAAATCATTGACTTGTTTACATGCATCGGAAAAATGTTATTAGCAGAAATATAAAGTGGTCGGAATTAGGAAAGGCGGTCGGAAATAGGCCACTTTACGTTAGGGCTGCCGTAATTAGGTCCCTTTAAAAACAAAACGGTTGGCAGAAAATATCAGCTGTAGAAAACAAAACATTCGAGCAGGATATTAAAATATAAATCAGTCTCTATCGCGTGAACTAGAATAAATTATTTTGATTAAAGGTACGGACACACCAAAAGCGAAGCGAACAATTTTAAAATTTGGGTGCCGTACAAATCAATTGAAGTGTCCGAATAGAACGCGACATGAGCGAAGCGTCTACTCAGTGCCGGTTTTAGCACTACCAGCGCCCTGGGCGATATTTCTACGGCGCCCCCTCTCTGCCATTGAAACAGTAGGTAATGGGTCAGTTACCTACTTGAAACGCATACGAAAAAAAGGCAAGGGATATAATGAAATAACCATTTATTAGAAAAACTAATAAAATTTCTTTTCCTTTCTATCGGCAAACTCTTTTATTAAGACATCAAGGTCTATGTTTTCCGCAATTTCATTTTCGATTGACAAAATTGCTAAGTTTGTCAATCTAGATTGAGATATTGTGGATCGCAGATAGGTTTTTATCAGCTAAAGCTTAGAAAAACTCCTTTCCCCACTAGCCACAGTTACAAGTATAGTGATCAATATTCGCAATGCTATCCATTCATGTGGATACAGACAGCTCTTGTAAGTTGCGATCTTTGATAAAATTTAAAATAAAGACATGATTAAACACATTCTGATCAGGCAAAAAAGATTTTAGACTTATGAGTTCATCGCACAACATACAACCTTCTATACCTGATTTAGAGTTTACAGTTAATTTCAATTGGAGATCACTACAGAGTTTGAGAAGGTCTAGTTTTTCCGGAATCTTTTTTATATTGTACAACAAAGACCAAGATACCCAGTATTCATTTAACTGTTCAAATCTTTCATTGAGTGAATTTATGGTAGTGTCCAAAAGACAGTTGAAAAATTCAACTTCAAATTTCTTTTCTGGAGAAGTTATAGGCTCATCGCGAGTAGTTTCACCAGCTTGGCGTTTAACACGTCGAATTCTTGTCGTCGTTCTAAACATAGGTTCAATTCCAACTCCTTCACAGTTAACCCATTAATGGGCGATTTCCTTCCAAATTCGTATACAGGAGTTTTTTGGGGTTTTTTTTTTTTCAAAAACCAAAGCAAAAAAAATATTTCAAAACCATGGTTTGAGGAAGTTTAGACATTCGGACGGCGATTTCTGGTGGTTATATAATCATTTAATATCAGCAACTTCAAGATAATATACTTTAAAAAGAAAAATGACCAAAAAAATCAGCACTTTTTTTTAAAAAATACAAAAAATAATAGGGTTTTTGAAGCTTTTAGACAAAACAAATGCCGGATTCTGAAAGAACATTCCCAAAAACCTCCTGTATACGAATTTGGAAGAAAATCGCCCAAATTTGCTATTCGAATCGTGCAATTGAACTTGCGTGCACAAAACCTCGTTTATGAGTTAAAATGGCGCTTTTGAAGCCTGTTTTTCTATATTCTTCCAAGAAAGCGCTGCATTTTTTCAACATTTCTGTGCATTTACCGAGATCCATGTCTATTGATTGTAGAGATTTACTAATGACATTTATTTGAAAAATCATACCAAACAACCAATGAAACCGAACACTGTATTCCATTCTAGTGTTGCCGTCATAACGATTTTGTAACTAGATTTAGGGAATTTACTAATAAGTAGGACTCGCTCAATGAACAAGCGGATATAAAGGGGGTCTGCGGCGCCCCATATACGGCAAAACAACCACTTTAGGGGGTCAAAAATAGGTTTTTCTACTTAGAGATAACGTCTAAAATTTATTGTATTCCCCGAGTCAAGTAGTCGTTCTGTCGTACTGACCATAAATAGCTTTTGTTACATTTATAACAAAGGCGCCCGAGGCTCCCATAATTGAGAGTTGTTCAGTGTACGACTAATTGCATACGGAATCCGAAAGCATCATAACGTGTTATTTTCGTTCACCTCGCGCAAAAAAAAATAATATTAATTATGGAAATAGAAGCCACAGGTTTATTATATAACAACATTATAATTTCATTATTTTTACCCTAGTTAATAATTAATGACAATTTCATTTCACTCATACTTTTAAAAAAAAATATGTATTTCCTTAGATTTTCAAAAAAGGTTCCGCTTAGTACTGCTTTCTGTCCTCAATATTTACACTTGCGCATTTGTTGGTTGTTAGTTTGGTAAATTCTAGCAACTCAAACGAACTCATTCTGACACTAGACCCTTTTTTCGCAGGTAATCGGAGCGGACCAAGTCATTTTGAATTAAACATTAAAAAAATGGATCTGGTCTTAGTGTTGAAAAGCGAAAACTTTTATAAACAATCATCGTCTCAGTGTGTAGAACGATTAACCAATTACATATTGGACAAGTTTAATGAATATAAACAGTCAAAAGACTGTTTAAATAAAATTAAAAGTGTTATGAAAGTGTTTGTTTCAAAACTTTTACAAAAGTGGAAAAAAGCTAATTGGACTATGGAAAGATTTATTAAATGCAATTCAGAATGGTTAATGAACGATTTGGTGTTGCCAGTTGTAGGCACAACAAGCGCAGACAATGATTTGCATATGAAAAAAGCTAGAGGCAGACCTGCAAAATCTTTTGAACATAGCTCTCTACGAACAAAACGAAGGGTTATAAAACCAATGGTGTCTGAGTCAAGCCCAGAGCTATTGTGTTCTGCTGCTCAAGCCAGCCTTACCAAGAGCGGGAAAAGGACAGCTGCCCAAGTAGTGAACTTAGCCTTAACTACAAGCCCTCGCAGATACAAAAGCATGAAACAAATTCACGATACACCATCACATTCGGCTATTAAGCCTTACTCTCCCGAAGAAGCCTTAGCGCTGATAATTGACTCAGACATGGGAAAAGAAGATTACATTCATTGGCAAAAAGGGGCGAAATCACGAGGCGCTAATATCTATCCGGCTTATAACGTCATAGCACAAACAAAAAAGCAGTGTTATCCGAATAACATAAAAATCGCGGAAACTGAAGTGCAAATTCCAATTCAAGATCTTTTGGACCATACAATACAGAGACTTGCTCATGTGCAGCAGGATGTACTTCTGCTACACCACGATCACACGAAAAACTCAGCGATCGAAGTCATTTATAAGTGGGGTCTTGACGGGACTGGTGGCCATTCCATTTACAAACAATGTTTTGCCAACAATTCATTGTATGGAGACAGTTATATAATTCTGTGTACTATAGTTCCATTGCAAATGTCAGAAGTCACAACCAATGGAAAACAGATTTTCTGGCAAAACCCAAGTCCATCTTCGTCGAGATATAACCGCGTCATTCGCCTGCAGATTGAGAAGGAGACAAAGGAGTCGGTAAAACTCCATTATGAAGCAATAGAGGAACAAATCTCAAGTTTGCAGCCTACTGAGGTCACTCTTGGGGATAAATGTTACAAGTTCAAACATCATGCTGTGTGTACAATGATGGACGGAAAGACGTGCAATGTACTCACAGACACTTCGTCATCACAAGCGTGTAATGTGTGCAAGGCAACACCCAAGGAGCTTAACAACCTTGACTTACTTTTGTAGAAACAATATCCTACGACTAGTTCATTTAAATTTGGGATATCTGTACTGCACTCATACCTTAGATGTTACGAGTACTTGTTACATATATCATATAAACTGGAATTAAGGCAATGGCAAGCGAGGGGCACAGAAGCTAAAGCAAATATAAAAAAGAGAAAAGAAGAAATAACAACCAAGTTTTACCAGCAAATGGGATTAGTGGTAGACCAACCGAAGCAGGGTGGGGGCAACTCGAACGATGGAAATACGGCAAGGAAGTTTTTTGCTGAGCCTACAAATTCTGGGGCTATCACAGGCTTAGATCCTGAAGTTATAGAAAGATTTGCTAATATCCTGAGTGTTTTATCATGCGGATTTAGCGTGAACTACGTTAATTTTAAAAACTACTGCATCGAGACAGCAAAAATATGCTTAGAACGTTATAACTGGTACAAAATGAGTGCATCTGTGCACAAACTCTTAATACATGGTGCAGACATAATAAAAGAGCTACCTTTACCTGTGGGGTTGTTTTCAGAAGATGTGCTGGAAACTAGTCAAAAAGAATATAAAGGTTTACGACTTTTCCATGCTAGAAAAACATCCAGAATCCACACTAATACAGACATTGTGCACTGGATGCTAATAGCTTCGGATCCAATTATTGCATCCAAGAGAAGGAGCCATAATAAGAAAAGAAAACCTTTTTCTAAGGAGGTGCTGGAAATGTTAAACATGCCTCTTATAGAAACGATCGAAGATAAGGATGATGATGATGATGATGAAGGAACTATGGATGATCAAGACGACAGTGATAGTAATTAACTATTATATATCTATTTCCAACACAACTACTGCACGATTGGTAATTGTGTGTACTTTAAGTAAAATATACTAAATTTTATTTTCAATAGTATTTTATTTCTAGCTATAATTACTTTTTAGGTATGCAGGTACTTACAAAATCTTCTCGAGCCTTAACACAAAGGTCAGAAACCTTCCTAAATATAAATACACATATTATTTCACACCTTTGATTTTTGACCCCCTAAAATGGTCAATTTGCCGTATGTGCGCCCCTTCAAATCTGGCGCCCTGGGCGGTCGCCCAACCGCGCCCTACCCTAACGCCGCTACTGCGTCTACTGCGACAGAATGTTCCCAAATTTTAAATTGTTCGCTTCGCTTCGCTTTTGGTGTGTCCTTACCTTAAAAAAAACAAAAACAAAAATGGCGGACTTTTGAATTTTGTTGCCTTATTTTAGTAAAAGAAAAATGGGTAAAATGTTAACAGATATTTGTAATTCTAGTTCACACCATAGCCACACATGTGTAGAATAATCCCTGAAAATTTGAGCCCAATCGGTTGAATAGTTTTTATAAAAGTTGCCAACAAGGTTAAAATAAAGTGGTTTCGAGTAAAACGCGTTTAAAGTTTTTTTCTATAATTCCCGCGCTTGAACACCATGTATTATATCACGTTATATATATATACATACTAGCTGGCCCAGCAGACGTTGTACTGCCCTTCCCGGTACATTTTCATTATGCCCTGTGCGTCGACCAATATTTGATCGTGTTCTTTCTTTTCCCATGTTTCTACAAATAATACCATTAATATAAGAAAACAGTGGTTCCGTTTCATATCCCTAATTAATTTATTGAACAAACTTACATGTTGTTTAATATTAAGTAAACCGTTTTACACTTCACAAATATTGGAAAATTACCCGCTTTCACCCGGCGTTGGGTAAATACTTACTAATTAAAGACTTCTCAAATGTCCCGCCATCTTGAATATCCAAAACTTGATAATATTGAAAATTAGTGGCATTAACACAATTATTGTACCAAATTTCATTAAAATCCGTTGAAATCGAGAATTTTTTTTATATACACTACTGATCAAAAAAAAGTGAGCACAGCAAAAAAATTCAATATATTGGTGTAATAAGCGTGGTAAAACTTAATCAGAGTGAAAATATTTTAACAAAAGTATATTTTAAAGTATTTCACAAATCATAGCAATCAATATACAGGAAAATGTTGCTTATATTTATTAATAAGGGATGTTTCCTCCTTTGTTTTTCAAAAGTTCCTCTAACCTCCTCGGCATGGACATTGTTAAGTTTTCAATTAATGATGATGGAATTCTATTCCAAGCGGTTTGTACTGCTTGCCAAAGTTCATCAATGTTGTGTATGGGATTCTTGTGGATTTCTCGATCAATGTGGTCCCACAAATTCTCAATAGGGTTCAAATCTGGACTTTGAGCAGGCAGACTGATCCATTATTTGAATATTGTTTTCATCGAACCAGGTCTTCGTCATGCAGCATTGTCCTGCTGGAAGGCGTATTGACTTCTGAGATCGCTCAAAGTGGGAATCAAGCCCTCCTTTAAGGATATTTATGTAAATATCCGCTTTTACTTTTTTACACCTTGATTAATTTTTACGAGTTTTCCAACACCTGCTGCGGAAAAACATCCCCAAAGCATTATTCCCTTTTCTTTTGTAGTCGTTTGGACGCACTGAGGGCCGTACTGTTCACCGGACCTCCTAATACAGGTTTGAGGACGATCTGATTGCAGACAAAACCTGGATTCATCAGACCATACAATTTTTGTCCAATCTGTGTTTTGATGCTCGTTAGCCCATTGGATTCTTTTGCGCTTATGAGCCGCCGTAAGTAAGGGAACTCGCCTGCAACGATAGCTGCGAAACCCAATCTCCCTAAGGCGTCGACTTATGGTGTGTCTTCTGACTTGGGATCCGGGAGAAGTTTGAAAATTTGCCGCGAGCTCCACAAATGCCGATTTTCTGTTTTTTAGAACTTTCATCTTTAAGGCGTGGCTATCTCTCTCGGTCAGTTTTCGTGGTCTACTTGATCCGGCCTTGCGGGAAAATGTTGCACGTTCCCTATACGAAGCAATAACCTCGTGCACACCACCCGTACTAATGATGACACCTTTTTTCCCATCTCCTCTCTGATGGCATGTTGGGATTTCCCACTTTCGTGCAATCCAATAATGTATCCTTTGTTTGCTTCAGTCAATTGTTTCCTGGAAAATGAACCAAAATACGCTTATTATGAGGTAAATTCATATTTAAAGCACAGAATCACAATTTTAGCAATAATTTTAATTTTTTTTTAATTTTTAAAAAAAACTTTAAAGAAAAACAAACATGGAGACAGTACGGTACTTAAAGTCGTTAAAAGTTACACTTTTATTACTCAAATTAAATAATATTGTATTTATTTATCATTTCAATTAAAAAACAAAAAAATGAGATATATATTTATCATAGGTATCAGAATAATCATTGTATTAATTTCCATTAAATTCTGTTGAAATCGAGGCATTATGGGTCTGACTATTGGACCCGCGATCTTGGATTTACAAATTTTAATAATATTCTAAATTAGTTGCCTCAGAATAATGATTGTACTAATTTTCATTAAAATCGAGATAGCGCGAACTGTCAAACTGGCTAAGTTAAAATAGTCGTTAAGTTTTCTGAAATTATTTAATTTTCTGCGCAATTTTCTTTCTGTAAGAACCTTCTACAAAGTACTAGAAAACTTTTAAAACAAAAATGAATGAAATCGGTAAAGTCGTTCTCAAGTTATTGCGTGACCAACGGAAACAGGGGTTCATTTTTATATATATAGATTAAAAAACTTTCGGCCTATTTGTTCCTGCCCGCCACACCACCCCGCCACCAGTTAATTGGTCATTAACGGCGCGAGTATTTCAAATAAATTCCAAAAAACAGCACAGCCATCTGCCGGGTGGTAGTCGAATTAAATAAATAAACCTTTGGATATGTTCGCAGTATAATAAATTAAAAGCAAAAACAGTTTTTCCCATTCCGTTTTACGAAGAAAATTCAAATATTTTAAACATTCTTCAAATTTTGTAGCGGTGAAATTTATTCAGCATTACAAAACATCATTTGTAACATTTTCGAAACTGAGAATTCCCTTGAATAGGGGAAGCTGAGACGAACTTGGCCGAAGTCAGAAATTTCCCAAATTCCCCGCCACACATATGCTCTTCTTACTTTAGCGCGTCGGAAGGAAGGAGACAGCAACAGCGGTCGTTCGTTCGGCGAGCGATGTAGCTTTTTGCGGCGGGTTCAGTGTTGTTGAGTTCCGCACCGTGTGTGCACCGACAGGCAGAGGTTCGCTCGAGGGCTTTTCCTTTCTTCCCAACAGAGTTTTTTGGAAAATCAAGAAACAACAAACCGGAACCCTGCCAAAAAGGAGGGAAACACCATCCAGACCTGAAAGCCGTCGTTGTCGCCAGTCCTGGAGGAAACGCCTCGAATAGAGCCGTAGTTCCCGTTGATGCGAGCACCTTTTGCGAAGAAGCGCCTCCGCCACCGTCGCCGTCGCCGCCGCCTTGCCTTCTGTGCGGACTGAAGCGAGTGTCACTGAACCGAGCTGTGGAAGTTGTTTTCGCCCCAAAAGTTTCGTTTTGTGAGTGGAAATCCGCGATCAAAAGTGTTCTTTGCCATTCAAGAAATTGTGGAGTGAAGTGAGTCCCAGTGAATTGTTGGCTCGAGTTTTGAAAAACGGGGAAAAGATTCGCACAAAGCTAGACGGGCAGGCCCAGTTGTCCCCAGCAAACATCACATAGATGACGCCTCCCGTTTCAGCGGAGCCCCCAGCTTAAAAAAAGAAAAAACCTGTTCCCGGACATTGCTGAAAGTGTACGCATCCGGGGCTCGTCATCAGGAGGACAAGGCAAGGAAGGAATCGTACCAAAGGAGCGGCTTCAGGAAGAAGAACTCCCAACAAAGAGGAGCTCGTCTTCGGTGCGTGTTGATGAGAGTTCATTAGCACAGCGCTAGCTAGCAGCCGGTGGGGACTTCGTCCCCCTTGACTCAATCTCCAGGCGACTTATATATACTCGGGAAGCAGGCTCCGCGCTCAACGCACCTCCACCCCCAACGATAGGACTGTTCAGTTAATAAAGTAAAAATCGATTTCGGAAGCGCTTCGTCGCCTGTGCGAAACGTCAAATTTGACAACACATGTTCCCCGCTTTTTTGTCGCTCCCGTGCTGAGGAGCCGCGTCTGTGTGGGGCTCAGTGGGGCTACAGTTTGACACCTAGTAGCGTTCGTCCGCATACATCAGCCGCCCCGGGCCGCTGCTGCTAATTCTGTTTTTTTTTGTGTGCGCCTAGTGCATCACTTTACAGCAAAGGTGTAATTGAGAAAATTTCACCTGTCGCGATCAAGAGTTCTCCGAGGGGTGGGCTCAGGAGAAGGGCTAAGGGTGTGTTCGCATTCGGTGCGGTCGTTTTACTTGTTTACGTTCCCTTGCTGCCGGTGGAAGAGTCAAAGTTAGAGAAGTGCCGTGGAAGAAAAGTGAACTGAAGATTGGAGTCTGAGAACCGCAACGGAGGAATCTTCAAATTGCAGTGTCCCGGTAATTAAAAATCTTTCGGCTCATCCCCACAGTTGGTTCCTTTTTCCTTCCTCGAAGTCAGCATCTGGACACATCACATTCCCAAAACCTCGAAAAAGCAGTCGGGCTTCTTGTTGTGTAAGTGCGTGAGTTGGTGCGGGAACTTTTCGCTCGGTTGATTGATAATTTAATGGAATATTGCTGATGGCGGCCGTTGGTGGCCCCGCACGACAATCCAGGGTCTCGATGAGCGTCTCAATGTCACTGGTCCAGGGTGGTGCAGCCGGTGGAGCGCCTCAGGGCGCCATCCTAGCAGCTGCTGCTCCATACTATCAACCGCCAGCTGTCCCCCAAGATGTTCAACCTGACCGGCCTATTGGATACGGAGCATTCGGAGTCGTATGGTGAGTCCCTTGCAAACATAAAACCTACCCTAAATTTTAAGTGCTTCCTGATAATACTATTACTGGGGTCGAATAAATCTCGTTTGCAAGAAAGGGTGCTTCTTAAATTTTTGTATTTGTTCGCTCCCATACGAATTTATTGGAGCACGGTCCGCAGGACATAACCCACAGTATCCTTTATAAAAATGATTACCACTTGTACTTTATAGAGTTTCTTGAAGCGTAAAATTGGTTTAGGTACCTTGATGAGATCAATCATTGGTTACATCACTGCTCAGTTTAATCTTAGCAGTGGTGCCATCTTTTAAGAAATTTGTTCCCTTTTGATATTAGCTACAATATTGCGCACAGTATCATTAAAGAATGGATTTACTAGATAAAATTACAAAAACATATACAGTATGCGACAAAAATATACGGTAATTGTTTACTTTCACGGTCATCTGGTTTTTTTGAAGATATAAAATCGAATCAGAAATAGTGATTTTTTCAAATTTTTGTATTTGTTCATTAACAGGTATTAAAGGAAAATTTTAAACTTAACAAACAATGTTATTTAGTCCAACCATAAGTTAGGTTTTAAATTAATCTGAAAAAAACAGGAAAAAGATTAGCCGACAAAACTATGCATACCTAAATTTGTTTAAACCGTACCCTACCCAAAGTAGTCTTAATACTTTGCATGCAGGCCATTTGCACCGATCACAGCCTGTAGACGTCTCGGCATACTTAATAACCAGATTTCGAATAAAATCTTGGGTATGTTATTCCAATCTAGCATTTTATCAAAAAATGCAGCCCTATTCATATCATGCTCTATAGGATTTAAGTCTGGACTTTCAGGAGGCCATTCCAGAACATCTATAGAGCTTTGGACGAAGTATTCCCTTGCAATTTGACTGGTATGCTTCGTGTCGTTATCTTGTTTGTATATGAAATTGTCGCCAATACTCATTTTTCGAGCTGAAGACTGCGGGTGAATAGATAAAATTTGGACGTAATATGCTTCTTTGATCCAATAAAACTAAATCCTCTAAACTCTGATAGCTGAAACAACCCCAAACGAGAATGTTTCCATCGCCATGCTTTGTTCTGCTTTGAATGCACCTTTGTTGCAGTCTTTCATGTGGATGTCGCCATACTCTCCGTTTTTACTTTCGTCACTCCAAATAACTTTTTCACAAAAGGAAATTGGCATGGTTCAATATTTTTTGGCGAATTCCAGACACTTCTTTCTGTTCTTTATCGAAATGCAAGGCTTCCTAATTTTAAAATGGCTTGTAAATCCATCTTTACGAAGCCTTCGCTGTATAGTATATAGTATTTCTAATTGATAACGTCCGCTCTTTTTTTATTTCTCTCATAATTCTGAAATCATCACGGTCAATTGTTTTCCTAGGCCTATAAGTAAAGAAATTAAAAAGATTTACCGCACGCGAAAAGTTATGAAACGATACTACAAAAACCTAGTTAATTGTACATGAAATGTTCTGTAGTTGTTCTGTTCTTTATCTGGTAAGATACAATTTATGTCGAGTTATTTCCTTAAAAATATGTATTGCAAAAGTATACTTGTACAATGAGCTGTTCGAAACTAATGTGTTTAACACTAGGTTTAAGAAACTCGTCAGTTTGACTTGTTTTAGATTTTGTGGGAAAATTCGTATTCATCAATTTTTAGTGAAATATGTTTCATCTAATTGATGTAGTAATGCGATTTTTTCGGAATCTCTACAAGTCATACAGTACATGTCCGTAAGCCTAGTGTTAAACCCATGTTTTTAAAAATCTTATATTTTATTTATCTCTTATGATTTATCGAAATGTTGTACACCTAGAACCCGGCTTACACCTTTTCGAAGACACCTCATTGACAGACTTTGACCCTAAGTTTCGGTTTACGTTGGCTTTGTGTTACACTTACGTCGTTTTTCAAAGATAAGCTTAAAAAATATCCGAGACGTTTATAATGATTTTCCATAATAAAGGTGAAGTCAGTTCACGTTCTGTTTTTTTAAAAGCTGCATATTCTATTTATTTAATTTTTTTTCTGAGAAATTCACTCCAATTTAACCCTTTACCTTAAAACAACGTGTGGGAGACGTGATCCTACTTCTGTGCCTAAGATGGGAATCACGTATCAGACACGTGAATTACCACGTATCAGAAAAGCTTTCATCAAAAGTGGCACACACAATCGTCGTTTGATTCATAAGGCAAGGGGCTAACTCTTTACGGTCTGAATTAATTTTTCCTCGACGTTTAACCGTAACCCTCTGCGGGTAAAGAAACAAAGAAAAGAAATAATGTTAGTTATAAAAATTAATTTCATCCCCTGAATTGTTTTAAAAATCATTTTAATTCGGAAGAAGGAGCTCTATCTACAGAAGAAATCACAAATTTAAAAAAATCAGCGTATTTCTAACATTTCTTAAATGGTGGTAGAATATTAATCCCTTTAAAATAATTTTCAATAGCAGTTAAGAGCTCTTTATCCAGAATCGGGGATCAATTTGATAAATATATAAAAATTTGCTAATTTGTATGTACAGAGTGTCCAATAGGAATGTGTGAAAACTAATGAGTCACTATTTTTTAAGAAATGGAGAGATCGGTAAAATGTAATAAAGGAAAGTCGCCATTTTCATTTCATGTCCATTTTATTATAAAAGAATTAAATCTATTTAATACAAACCATTAAATTTAAAAATACAGTGAAGAAGGTTAGTTACTAATTATATATATTTTCGATATTTTGACCATCTAAATTGGCACAAATATGCAAATGCTTTCTAAAACTACTAAAAACATGTTCTAATGTTTCATTTGAAATACCATTAACGATCCTCCTGATGTCTTTCATAAAATACTCTATTGTTTTTGGGTTATTTCCAGTAGTGATTTTAATGTAGCCCCATAAAAAGAAATCACATTGAGTGAGATCTGACGAGTAAGGTGGCTATTCTATTCCTTTTCCCCTAGCAAAGCAAGGGTACCCTAGGCCAATAACTCAATCGCCATTAAATTTATTGATGGCTTCAAATACTTCTTGTGTGCGATGAGGTGCTGCTCCGTCTTGATAATAATAAGAAGATTTAACGAGACCTGTCTTTTTTCGCATGACGAAAGGATTTGGTCTCTGACATCCCTTTGTACTTCTCTTCGGCGACGGAAGATTCAAAGAAATGCAGGTAGAACCTTTTGTGCAGATGGTTCACAATTCCGAAATTAAGTTTGAATATATAGAATGTCTTGACAGTGAATTTACAACGTTAATATAAATGAGTATGGGTCATTCCATACAAAATCATCAAAAATTAAAAAAAATTGAAGCCGCACTATTTTTGATTTGGACGAAACTTGGTGTGTATCTTTGTTTAGATGTCAGAAGAGAAAATTCACCATCATTTAATTTTTCTGATGTCTCAGCTTCGGTGCGCGACCGCTAGAGCACTCAAAAAGTGTGATTTTTACGCTCTACTACTATGCGCTGTCAAAATTGTTCTATTAGAGATATTTGAACATTTGTGGTCGCAGTTGAAAGCTAAAATATAGTAGTTTTAGGAAAAAAATATGGAAATAGAAAAATATTTTTATTCGAAGTATACTAGCATTATGAAAATACGATTTTTTTCACATTTTTATATGATTTTCAAATGGCTGTAGTATCTTTCCTGGTAAATAAAAAAAATTTACTTTTTGTGTACATCATGTCCATATATTAAACAAAACAACAGTTCATTATAGACTCGTTCGACAAATGTTTTATATTAAAAAAATAAGCTTGAAATTTGAAAATTTCTGAAAATTGCATATTTCGAGCTTCAAAATGAAAATGTGGGACAGGAGATAGAGAACTGAAATTCTCAGGAAATTTAGGTGTAACCTTGAACTTTAAAGACCCGTTGAGTTTGCTTTGTTTTTTGCATCCCTCTAGTAATTACAGCCATTTCAATACAGCTAGTAATGCAGATTTTCCTTTTTAATTAGTTTCTTTTCTTACTTCACAATACGAGGAAACAACAACGCAGTAATAAAAAAGAACAACAAAAACAATAAAAAACAAAACAATATGTAGTAGATACTCCGTATACATACATCCCAAATGAAGAAGGCGATTTAAATAAATATATCCCAAAAGAAGAATGCAATTTATCGTAAATGAAGAATGCGATTTCAAATATCAGAATTTTATTTTGTTACTCTAATATTAATATATATCATTATTAATACAACAATGAATTATTAATATTTTATATTATTATGCTTGAAATGTTAGACATACTTATAATTTCTGAATTATTTGAAGCCGAGTATTTACGAATTTTCAATTTACTTTGAGAAATGGGTACAAAACTATGAAACATTCTTGTTCCCTTTATTGTAACAATATTACTAAATCTATCACATACAAATTTATCCGCAGCTTCAACATCAGCATTGGATACAAAAAAAAAAAAAAAAATTCGATTCCAGAAATTTGTTCGGAACAAAAATCGAACATAGCTTTAGTAGTTAATATATGACGATCTTCAATTCGTTGTAAACTAGCTTTCCGCACTATTCGTTTGATCGTTCCCCCTGCACCATCACATGGACTTTTCCCGTGAGAAGTGCCAAAAAAATACCACTCTGCTTCCAACCCAAAATCATCATTATGATGACATAGATTAACAAAATTTTTCTTATTTTTGTATTGAGCCGCTGATCCATCGATGAAATATTTAACTTTTTTAAATTCTAGATAATATCTTTTGATGTATTGAATGAACACTTTTTGAAATGAATAGAACGCTACAGTACTATGGGTTAGGTAGTCGCTAATTACACAAAATGTTTTTAACTTAATCAAACTATCTTTTTTATGATATACTACAAAAGGATGTAAAGTGGCTTGATCTCATTTGTTTGCTAGCATTTACGGAGTATCTGCTACACATTATTCTTTTTTTATTACTACATTATTGTTTTCTCGTATTGTGAAGTAAGAAAAGAAACTAATTAAAAAGGAAAATCTGCATTATTAGCTGTATTGAAATGGCTGTAATTACTAGAGGGATGCAAAAAACAAAGCAAACTCAACGGGTCTTTAAAGTTCAAGGTTACACCTAAATTTCCTGAGAATTTCAGTTCTCTATCTCCTGTCCCACATTTTCATTTTCAAGCTCGAAATATGCAATTTTCAGAAATTTTCAAATTTCAAGCTTATTTTTTTAATATAAAACATTTGTCGAACGAGTCTATAATGAACTGTTGTTTTGTTTAATATATGGACATGATGTACACAAAAAGTAAATTTTTTTTATTTACCAGGAAAGATACTGCAGCTATTTGAAAATCATATAAAAATGTGAAAAAAATCGTATTTTCATGATGCTAGTATACTTCGAATAAAAATGTTTTTCTATTTCCATATTTTTTTCCTAAAACTACTATATTTTAGCTTTCAACTGCGACCACAAATGTTCAAATATCTCTAATAGAACAATTTTGACAGCGCATAGTAGTAGAGCGTAAAAATCACACTTTTTGAGTGCTCTAGCGGTCGCGCACCGAAGCTGAGACATCAGAAAAATTAAATGATGGTGAATTTTCTCTTCTGACATCTAAACAAAGATACCCACCAAGTTTCGTCCAAATCAAAAATAGTGCGGCTTTGACCATTTGATGATTTTCTGTAGAATGACCCGTATGTAAAAAATCTAAATGTCGCCTTCAACGACTGCATAAGAATCATTTATGGATTGTGAAGGCTCAATCATGTGTCCCATTTAAATACCTCAGCCGCAGAGCTCTTACTTTCCTACAAAACATGATTAATTTATGCTATGCCTGAGTCGCATAATAGAAAATTCTTCAAGAAGCTGTAAACTCGAGATCCCGAAATACCGAACGTGTGTTGGAGGGCTCAAACATTGTCCAGTCTATTCGTCTCTAGAATGCTTTAGCTGGTAGCTATCAGGGGGCGGATTCCCTTTTTTTCGCGCTACTTGAGCTGTTCTCAATTAATTGTTGAGGCTCAAGTTAATTCTGTTTTTTATTTCTCAAAAATCTAAATTTTGTGGACAAATTGCAAATTTGTGACATATGCCATCCCTTTTGTATGGAAATTCCTCATATCACCTAATTGTCTCTGGAATCTTGAATTTTAAAAGTTCAGTAGTAGATCTAAAATCAACTACCTGAAATATTAATTCTATAGTTTGACGTCTTAAAATTGTCGAAATTCATTAACTATTTTAGATATCGGTATTATTTTTATTTATTGATGAACTACATCTACAGGCTGTGTCTAATAAAGACTTATTTTAGAATTCTGGATCATATAGTATCTTGAATAGACCTCAAAGCAAATATGCTGCAAAATCATCGATTTTTACTCCCCTTTATGACGTTAATTATATTGTTGATGAGCTAGAGGACGCCAATAGACGGGCAGACATATATTGTAGAGAGACTATTCAGGTTTCGTTTAGTCCTTTGGAGTACGAAACCTCAAATATGGTGGAAAGACAAAACTGTCAAAAAATCTATTGAAAACATTTGTCATATTTCACAATCGAAGGAAAAACTCAAGGACTAAAGTCCTTATATATCTTTGGTAAATTGCATTAACTCAAAAAGAGTAAAAAGGACTCAAAGCCCACAGCAATAGTTTCTTTTTAGTCTTCTTAGGGAAGGGAGGCATTCAAGCTATAGTCCCAGAAGCAAGATATAAGGGTTCAAAAATCTCAAATTACAATAGAGGTCGAGCGGAGGCTTATTTGAGAGTACATTCAAAGATGAGAACAAGACCCCTGCAAAAAATCTACAACCAACAAACTAATAACTCCCTCCATATGAATATAGAGTAAAAATACCATCTCATACACTGAGAAAGAAACTTGTTATAAAGTTATTAAAAAAACATGTATAAGATGCAATTTTGGGTCTTCTAGGATTTTAGAAAAGACGCCCAAAGAAAGAGTAAAGACTATGGCAGTGATGGCAAACCTTTTTGAGAAGTGGGTCAAATTTTGTTCATTATTTTTTTAGTATTAGCTCGTGGGTCACTAAGTCAGTGGCGTCATTTGAAGGGGAGGGGGGGAGAGGAGGATGGCTTAAAACTACTTTTTTTGGTTCTCACTTTTAAAATCCTCTAAAAAGTTTACGTTTTCTTTTTGTTTTACAACTTTTACCTTTGTAATTGAAGAGCTAAGAATAAAGGTAAAAAATTGATATAAATGGAATGATACCATGAATTGCAGTACCAGGTGATTGCACTGATTGTACGTATTAGAATGAAAAAGACACAGAGAAAATCAGAAAAATATATTATGAAATATTAGATATATATTAATAGATAGGTATAGTTACGGGTATGCATAAGTATTATAAAGTGGAAGTACTTTTAATGAGAAATCTGCTGTTGTTTAGTTTCAGATAGTTTCTTAACCCTTTTAGTGCCAGCGGGCCGATCTATCGGCCCATGGTCCTTATGCGAAAAGTGCCACGGGCCGATGTGGCGTAGTGGCCCGGCCGGCAGGACGAGCTGCCTACGAGCGCACGCGCAGAGAGACTCTTGCTTAGTCCTTATCTCCAATACAATGCAGACCACACCACGCTTGTGTTTATTTCATTTAGTCCTTATCTCCAATAAATACTAAAATTTTCCTCCTTATAAAGCTATTTATATGAGCGCGCATATCAAATCGGCCCGTGGCATTTCTCGCAAGTACTCATTAAAACGCTTGGCACTTAAAGGGCTAATATTAGGTTCATATTCCGTATTCATTAGTTTAACGCATTTCGCAGTCAACTCATTTTTATCGGTAGATTTTACAAAATTCATTGAAGAAAAAAATTTTTTACCCGAATAAATGGACCCAAACATAATTAGAAGATCATTAGCAAGTTTCTTTATTGATACAAAATTATTTGGTGAAGAATCCCATACGATTAAACAATATTTTCAAGTTTTAGTGTGGGATCATTATTATCTGCACTACTTTCTAACTTTTTTCCTTCGACTTCGGAAATCAATTTTTCAAATTAATTTTTCCACACTATGCTGTTTTGAAATTCAACTAATTCCCTTTATAAATTATGGATACCTAGCCACATAAATTCGGTTATTGTTTCGAATTCCATTTTGTATGGATATAAAATAAAGTTATATGTATTTCCCAAACTTATTATTATTAATTTATTCATTGATATTTATTTTTATTTATTTATTTATCAAAATTTTATTTTTTAATTGCATTTTTTTGAACGTCAAGCGTATTTTCAAAAATTATTGTGTTTTGAGAATGTTTTTGTAATTGAGGAAAATATTTCATGATTTTCATTTCCAAATCCTTAGTAAAGATGTCAAGATTCGTAATAAATATTTTAATATTTTCAAACATCATTAAAACAATTTTTCCATTGTGGCCACATGTTTCTAACTTTTCTGAAATTATGTAATACCCATCTTTTGGGTGCGATATCATTAAAACCAGAAAAGTCACAACATTTGACCCAGTTCATAGACCACTTTTGCTCGTCAGTGTACGTCATACACAGTGCATTGTGCAGATAGAAAATCAGCTAGCCAATGTCCATATGGAAATATTTTTTTTATATATTCAACATTAGATATATATATTATTTAGGGTGCTTTTGTTTTCGTGACTATTTCTTTTTTTTCAGTCCCACCTCGAAATTTTGTGACAAATACCTAAACAAAAATTCCCTGAAAATTGGAGCCCTTAATATTAATATTAAGTACTAGACCAAGGCGTATAAAGATTTCCCATATAAACTACACGTAAACTTTGATTATTTTTCTTCAAAACTCTACAGTTCAGAGGCATTTTATGGTATAATCTTGGTCAATGGTAGGGTTTCTTCAGAATTGAATGCTCTACAAAAGTGTTCATTGCAGTGTAACCCTAACTCCCACCAACGAGGTAGTACGGATCACTAACCCCAATTTTTCCATGAAATTCTCGTTTTTTACCCCTATCTCGTAAACAACAAGAGGTATAGAGAAAGTGAATATGACAAACTTGTAGCAAATTCAATTTCCTACAAAAAAGTTCTGAACACCAAATTGCTAACGTCGATATTTCTTGAGATATTGGACTTTGAAGTTGAGGTAGTGTTTCTACAATTTAGCTCAATAATCCATGAAACTTCCACACTACCTCAACTTCAAAGCCCAATATCTCAAGAAATATTGATGTTAGCGATTTGGTGTTCAAGAACTTTTTAGAGGAAATTGAATTTGCTACAAGTTTGTCATATTCACTTTTTCTGTACCTCTTGTTGTTTACGAGATAGGGGCAAAAAGCGAGAATTTCGTGGAAAAATTGGGGTCAATGACCCGTACTACCTCTCTGGTGGGAGTTAGGGTTACACTGCAATGAACACTTTTATAGAGCATTCAATTCTGAAGAAATCCTACCATTGACCAAGATTGTACCATAAAATGCCTCTGAGCTGTAGAGTTTTGAAGAAAAATAATCAAAGTTTACGTGTATTTTATATGGGAAATCTTTATACGTCTTGGTCTATTACTTAATATTAATATTAAGGGCTCCAATTTTCAGGGAATTTTTGTTTAGGTATTTGTCACAAAATTTCGAGGTGGGACTGAAAAAAAAGAAATAGTCACGAAAACAAAAGCACCCTAATATATGTTATATATTTAATTTGTTAAATATTTTTGATTCTCTGTTCCCTCTTTTATGATATAAAATATAAGTATATAACAATCAACGCGTGGGTCATTTCAAAAGCCTGCGTGGGTCAGTGTCTGACCCGCGGGTCATAGGTTCGCCACCATTGGACTATGGCATAAAGATTAAGTAATAGGTAATACATAGCTTTATGCTATTTGACGAATCAATTTGTATTTTTAAATATTTATGCTGAAAGCAAATAGAAAAATAATGAGTTTTAAAGGAAAATTAAAGAATATTAACGAAAACACAAACAACTCTCTGCAAGTCTCTGAGTGAACTATTTTCCCCCCGGGGGGTGCAGGTGGCTTACACATAAGAGGGAAAGAGAAGGGGCGAAAATAGGGGCTTACTTGTCTTATGTAACTATTATTGACGTTGAATTTGCGGGAAGTTCGATTTTCACAGATAATTTACCCAATCAGTATTAGCAATAGACAAATTGTAACAAATTAAAGTGCCAAAACAGGCAAAAATGAATGTTTCGGCGAATTATTTACGTGCTCTGAAATTGCTCAAAAATTGCTATGGGGTCTTCAAACTCTGTGCACTTTTTTCATTTTCCGAATACTGAACAGCCGCACTGGATAAACAACCACAAACACGAAGGTTGCTTAAACATCATGAAATTGCTTCAGCTAAATAATCTAATGTACCATACTATACTCTATAAAGGTAGATTATACACGGTAAAAAGTTTTGGACTAAAAACCAATATTTTCTGGATTGTATATAAGTCCACACCAAAAAAGTATTAGATTTTAATATTTTGAAAGGATTAAAATGAAACTGTAATATAGGCATGTATTAAAATAAAATCTCTTCAGTATTAAATTAATTTTAATACTAGATCATTAAAAATCAATACTTTTTGTATTAAAAGGTAATATTACCTATACTTTACTTCTAATCTACTATGGTTTGAAGAAGGTAATTCTAATCTTTGTTTTAATACAAAAATATTGAATTGTAATCTTTTATTGATATATGTATAAATAAATCCCATTTTCCATTAAAACTAGTACTTATTGTATTAAAAGTTAATATTAACGATACTTTATCTTCAATGCACCATGGTTTTAATAAATTAACACTAATTCTTTTATTTTATAATGCATTAATCCATTGATACAGTCACAGGGATTTTTTTTGGATTTCAGGGAATATTTAGGTTTTATGATGTTAATTTTTTCCCCAAAAAATTAATAATTTTGTTTTCATAGAAAAAATATGAAAATATTCAAACACTAACTACTTTTTTGGATTTGAGAGAATATTTAGGTTTTATGATGTAAAGTTTAAAAAAAAAAAAAATTAATTAATTAATTTAAGATTACATATTAACTTATATTCACTTGATATAACATAACCATCGGTCACCTTCCTAATACCTGTGAATATGCGTCTGTCACCAAACTTTGCTCGCACAAAACTCACTTTCCACTCGTACTTCATGTTGACTAAGAATGAAATGCGTTACTGACGCGGCATGGCCAAGGTGACACATTGTGGTATAAAAAACTTAAAATTCAATCTGTTTGAATTGAAATATTACCTTTTAATCTAATTTTAATCCAATTAATATTGAAAATTACTTCAAAAATATTACAAAATATTTTAACATATATTTTCGATTACTTCTCAATATTGCATTTTTGAGTAATATTCAATGAATATTTACTTTTAATTCGAAGTGGATTGAAAAATTGCTGTAATACAAGCAAAAGATTAAATTTTACACCAAAATTTTTAACCGTGTACAATGAGGGAGGCAAATTATCCAAAAACGTATGCAGAAACTTTTCAAAATTCTGGAGCAAATCAATAAATCTTAGGAAGCCTTAGCCTGGTATAAAATAAAAAAGTATTAAAGGGGTTTCTAACTACTTAATTCTAAATTTCTGTACGAAATATTTTATTCTAGTTAGTTTAGGTGATTTTACAAGCCTTAATTCGCTTCATTTTAAGCATATTTTTGATCATTTTGCTTGAGTATATGGTAAATTGAATTTATTTAAAAATTGTACACAATAAAGCATGATTTCAAGAATATTCAGTTAAGTTTTTAGACTAAAATATTAAGAAATAAGCCATTAAGAGTAAATCTTCAGATACTCTTAAAAAAAAAAAACAGTTAAGGTGGACATCCGAACTCATTCCTAGATTATCTTAAATCAAAAAAAAAAAATCAAAATTTTCAATTTTTGGCATAATTTTGAAGTCAGGAAAACGAATTTAAAGAAAGAAAAAAAACCAGTAAAAATCAGCTCATTTTTCATAGTAAAACTAATTCTAATGCACAAACAAATTATTTCGACGTAACTACCTCATATTTTATGTACTTAAAAAGTGTGTCAAATTTGAAAAGGTTCGGTCAAGTAGATTTTGAGTTACAGTGTCCACCAACTTTGAACATGCTAAGTGGGAGAAAAAGGAGTTTAAAGTCTAAACACTGAATTTATAAGGCACAAGAATAGCTCGAAGTCGGATAGGAGCGGCGGAGACTTACAACTCCATATCTCAGTTAGTTTTACTCCAATCGACTTCTTGAGATGTACATTTATATGAGAAAATTAAAAAAAAAAAAACCCAAGCAAATACCCTACCCCGCCTTCAAGGAGGCTAGGGTGCTCTTAGAAATAAAAATGAAGAAGAAATTAGACTACTAAAAGAAGATAAATTATTGAAATAAGATCCGATAGTGATGATTCTGATAATAAATCAAAGTGGGAGTGAATTCGAGTGAGAAACAAAAAATGACTTATTTATGAAATGTGTACAGAATCCTGAAATATGAAGTTATTTTTATCAGTTGTACTTTTTCTACTTAAATTAGTATAATTATAAAAAATTTTGGTGATGAGAACATTTGTTTCTTTTCTCCTTACGAGGCAAATGGATTAATGTTGATCTCAAAGGGCTTGTGTTATTAAAACCGGTTTTTTTTTAATTCTGCAAATACCTTCTTGAATCATGTAAAGAAGAAAAGCAGAACTCATAATAACGGTACTTTTTTAAGAAACAGTAAAAATTGAAGAGCATATTCCAACTTCGATCGCATGGGACATTCCCCATTGGGTTCACCTGTGACACAGAACATCAGATCATACCCTTTATGGAATTTCATTTGAACTGTGTCGATTATATCTGACACCGTCAAATAGCCCGTCGATCGCAACAAGGCTCACAATTTTTCGCTATTTCCTCTAAAAGACTATAAATGCATTCGCGTAAACCAATTAGCTAAGCCTTAGAGGCGCCCGCTACATACTTACTATATTTCTTTACTCGTAGCTGGGACTGAGAGTTCCTTGGCCACTGTCCGTCGCCGCCATTGCTGGTTAGATTGGCACGTTCCGCTGCACTAACCGAGACGATCTGGTTGTGGGCCGAACCGAGATTCGATGGACAACGACAACCCGGCGGCGGCGACGCAACAGCTCGGCCGTGGCGGAATCTGATAAAATAATCCGACAGGGGGAAAAAAAAGAAAAAAAGCAACGAATAAATGAAATCTGCCGCTGCAATTTATGGGAATTATTGAGCAGCGTGGCGTGTGCCGTTAAGATTGAGCTGCAAGAAGGAAAAAAAATTCAACATGACCAACGATAACGTTTTAGTCGTCATTCGCGCGGATTGCACGTTGGAGCCCCATTGCTGGCCATATTGCCGCATAGGACACATTCTAGCAGGTTCACGGATTTTTAGTTTCTTTTCAACTGCAGGAAGGTGGTGGACTGCATGTCAACTGGGGCCCTTTCTGGGGCTGTCGTGACTGTAAAGGTTGATGCAGTTTTGCAGGAAAATAATGTCGTGGAGTGGCCCACGCGTTCAATTTCCTCAATTCCTCCTGGAACTGGGGCCAGACTGATCATATAATGCATTCGCTAATTGACAAAGTACTTTTTAGCCTTCCGTCTTCCTGCCCACGAGAACTAGTTCGGCTAAAAGCTTCCGGGAATTTTTGTTATGTTCCGTACAAGACCGACTCAAAATTGTCTCTATCAAACATCTGATTTGAGACCATTCAGTCATTGGTGCACCATTCGGTGCAAGTCGGGGTTTATTAATATATACTTCCTGGGAAAAACGTCAATCCCAGGATGGCATACTTTAAGTCCTTAGCTAGCGTGGCTGGGCGAATGAGCCCACATCTTGTTTATAGGTCATTGACCTAAGCGCTTCCCTAGCTGCACGGTGAAATGCCATAAATATATAGGGAGGGATCAGCGCGTTTTCCCTGGGATTGTTAGGATTATTTTATATCCTTGCACGCTGTCGATTTCATCAAGTCAACTCCCCTCTTCTCGCCTGAAATTGTCTTTTTTTTGCTGTCCTATAAAAATAGAATTCATTGGCCCTATATTCTTGCGATAAGTATGTCTAGATGGCGTTTGCCGCCCTTTTCTAATCGGGGGTGGCTCCTAACATGACCCAGCAAACGGTGAAATAGGAAAAATGCATGATCCCACAACAACAAATGAATTTCTCTGGAGAATTTCTTCTCAGTTCACTTGGTGCTTCTTTTACCTGAAAACAGGACTGGCAGTTTCGTTTTGAGAATTCAATGAACTGCACCACCACCAACACCAGCACTATGGCCACCAGTCGCACAAAACGGCAGCTGCAACTTTTGAACTCGAAATGGTCCTTTGAAAGACTTTTTTGTTTGGGCCCCGAACCGACACCCCCAGGCCCTGAGTAGTTTTTTTCGGACCCCTTCGTATTTTTTTATTGTGTCTGCGCTTAGCTTATGCTAAAAGAAACGTGCATTTGATGAGAGGCTGCTTGCCTGGCTGTGGTTATAATTTTTAGTAGTTTTCTCCGCACCCGGGTATTATGTAGCGAGTTTTTGGACGATTTCGTGCCAGCGCAGCCCGAACTTCGGGACTGAATTTGAGAGGTAGACTGTAGCCGGTTTGGGTAAAAATAGGAAAAACCTGCCTGAAAGTGGCCTGGCAATTTCTGCACCAGGCTATTTTATGGTCAAGTAGATAGAGAGGCAAACTGTTCAGTATAGCAACGTAGGAATTTAAGGGGGAAAAAATTTAGAAACAAGAACGCAGTTAGAAAGAAAAACGGAATTTGCATAGTGTAGAATATTGAATAAATGAAAATCAAGGAGATCCTGGTGAGAATGAATCAAAATTTCGTAGAAATAAGTTATGTCTCCCATTCAACTTAACTGCTTAGCTTATCTCAAACTAGCTATTATTCTAGATCGAAAAAGTAGCTTACGTAATGTCGAACTAGTCGGTAGTATTTTGATATTTGTAATAAAACAGAAAGTGGCTGTAAACTCAATTTTCGGTTTTTTCTGAGTTGTGTTAATAATCAACAAATTATTAAATGAAATATAAAGAATTTTTAAAACGATGGAGATAAAGCAATTTTCAAATTATAGTTACCAACAAAATTCCTTTAAAAAAAGTATATTTTTACAAAAAAATAAAGGCCGACTTCAAAACTTTGCCTATATGTACAAACTTAAACTAAAGGTTAAAAATAAAAAAATTTATTTCTTTAAAGAAAATAAATTAAAGGACAATATACAAAATTGTTGTTACTTAAATATTAACAATATCTAATCAGCTATTTTTGGAGTCGGTGCCAGCCAATTAAGTATCAACAATTTTAAATATAGTGTACTTTAATGCTCTTTTCTTTAAAGTAATAAATATTATTTTTAACTTTTTAGTTTAAGTTTGTACATATTGGTAAAGTTTTAAAGTTGGCTTTTATTTTTTGTAAAAATATACTTTATTTTTCAATCTTTAGTTAACGGGTAAGTGGTTTTAATTCAATAAACGGGCTTCATCCCTTAATTTTGCACTAAATTTAAATGGAACCACCCCGGAGATATAGCCTATTTAATAAAAAAAAGAATAATTAAAATCGGTGCACGATCGGCGAAGATATTGCTATAAAAAAAAAAAATATTGATATAAAAAAAAAAAAAAAAAACAGTCGAGTTGAGAAACTCCTCCAACTCCTCCTTTTTTTTGAAGTCGGTTAAAAATGAACTTACTGGCTAGATGACCAATTAGATATTTTTTAACCACTAAAGGATCAATTCCAAATATATTCGGTTAGTTTTTACTTGTAGAAAAGGTCAAGCCCGAATATATGTTCCGCAGAAACAAGCATCATATTGCCATATAACAAAATAAACTACGAACACATGTGTACATCGGTATGTTCAATATTTAATTTCGCCCAGTAAAAAACGTATTTTCACACGCAAAGAAACATATGTCTTAAGAGTAAACAGGTTTATTGTTTGACATTATTAGATAAGATTCGATGAGACCTGTCATCTACTATTTTTTGCTTTTATTGCACTAAAAGAGAAAGTAATACAATTTGATTTAAATCAATCCTGGGATTACACAGGGCATCATCTGGACCCCAAAGATTTTTTGAGAACTGAAATATCTTAGAATGAGTAGGAATATTTGAGGCACCCGATGCCTCGTTAAAAATAACTTTTTTCGAAATAATGTCGATTCTATCAAAAAACAGATCCCCTTAGCTAAAAAAAACTTGATAACACAAATTCTAAAAAAAGCATAATTAGCGAGATATAGCAGTCTGAAAATGTTCAGAGGTTAACTTGACCCCGTGTGTGTTCCTAAGTTCTGTACGGAGGTGTGTATTCGTTATATGTGTGTGTAGGGTTAATATGATCCTTCTAACATTAATATAATAATTTCTCAGGATTGTTAGCGGCTTAAGTCAAGATTACGGTCACCTCACCGATTTTAATGAAACTTTTTAGCAACATTCGCCTAAGCTCAAAACGAATGAATATGTTGGAATTTTTGTTGGAAAGCCATACGTTCCAGGTCATTCAACTTTGAATTTCCCGAAAAGTCACTTCGTAAACAAAAAATTTCTGCATTTATAGCCACGATTTCTGCAGAATTCCATTATTTTTTTCATACTTACCTGGATCCCTGTAATCTCGATGACATTTTCGTGGAACTGTCATCTTTATGGAATATAATATCGTAGAATCAGAAAATTACAGTGAGCGCAATTTCTATAAGTGCACGTCTGATTTTCAAATGAAATGCGCAATTCATTGAAATAAAGCGATATAGTAACAAAGGTTCTTTACAGGCACAATTGTTAAAGTTTATAACTATTCATAAAAGCAATTAAACAATTCCAAATATCACGCAATACGTGAATGCAATAGATCAATCTTTCACAATTGATCTTAGAGTGCGCAGTTTCTATAAACGCAGTTTCTTTTTGTAGTGTTACTAATTAAACGCAAAGTAATTTTGCAACTTTTTAGGAAACAATTCATGTGAGTTTCATTTTTATTTTGCAACTCTAGCTTAATTCTGTATAATTGTTGTTATTTCTTAAGATTTATTGTAATGCCCCGAGGAAAGGCCCTTAACAACGATGATCGCATCAGAATCCGTGCGTTTAGGGAAACTGGCCTTGGTATAAAAGAAATTGCAAGGAGAATTGGACGTTCAGAATGTGTGGTGCGAAATTTTATTAAAAAGGGCAATCGTAATGGATTATGGGATCATCCAAGAGGGAACACCAAAGTTTCCAAACAAAATATTGGGAACATAAGAGAAGAAGTTATGAAAAAAAAGTTAAGTGCAGCTAAAATTATAGCGGAATTACAACTCCCAATTAAAGGAAGAAGAGTTCAACAAATTTTGAAGGAAACTAATTATATTAAATATAAGAAATCGGCCATATCTCTCCAACTGCAACAGCATCATAAATATGCGCGCCTAGATTTTGCTAGAAGCCACATGAACTGGGACGAAAAGTGGCAAAACATTATTTTTTCTTACGGAAAACATTTTAATTTAGATAGCCCAGATGGATTGAGTACTTATTGGCATGATTTAAGGAAGCCCGATTCGCCTCGTCTAAGTAGTAATTTTGCTGTTGGTAGTTTAATGTTATGGGGTGCCTTTTCCTATCAAGTTATCTTTAAGCTTTGTTCCCATCCAAATGAACTCTGCCATATATACAGACCTGCTGGAGGAATCTCTTATTCCATATTTAGAAGACAATATGGAAAAAAATTTGATTTTTCAACAGGATAACGCCGCTGTGCATTCTTCTGCCGAAACAAGACGATGGTTTAGTGAAAGAAATATTCCTGTAATGGAGTGGCCATCACGTAATCCGGATTTAAATCCAATGGAGAACATTTGGGGAATCATGGCACGAAGAGTTTACGCAAATGGTGGACAATTTTCTTCGTTATCTCAACTGAAAGCCGATATTTTGAAATGCTGGAATGATATTGATGAACATTTGTTTAAAAAGTTAATAAATTCGATGTTTAACAGGTTTTTTCAAGTTATAACTAACAAAGGAGATAAAACAAAATACTTAGAAAATATACAAAAATTTACTTTTCATTAAGCTTTTAAAATAAAGACTATAATATAAAGTGAGTTTATAGAAATTGCGCAGACAAAAGAGACTTTTAATTATATTTATTTTTATTATAAAGTAATTACTTACTTTAATGAATGTTTTATATTATTTAATTAATATTTACCAATGGGGAATTTATGCAATATAATCGGTTTTGAAATTATCATTAAAATCGGTGAGGTGACCGTAATCTTAACTTGTTTCTTGTTAGCTTATTAGGTACTCTACAAAAAATGGTGTAAATAAAGTGATTGAAAGTCTTAAAAATCTTCTATGAAATAATTTGTAAAAACACCAGAAAGAATCAAATTAATTCAATAAATATACACTGAGGACAAAGTGAGTGGTTACTAAAACTATTTTCTTCAGTAAAAACTGAAATAGGTGCTACAATGATTATTTTAGTAAAATGTAAAATGAATGAAAAAAATAATTTTTTGAAATATTTCAGAATCGTTGGCTTTACTATGGAAAAAATAATAATGAAATATTACTAACGTCCTCTAACAATTTAAATGTAGTAAATAATTTTTATTTTTTTGATTACAAAATTTTTTTGACAAAATTTGCCTTCGTTATAATTAAAATTTTGTATTGCAATTGGGCAGATATAGGGTTTAGCTTTCGATTTCTACATTTTGAGTCTCTGTGGCAGGAACACCAGGCCATAGCCGCACTGATCGAAGTACTCATCAAATTTTTGTACTTGTCTACTTCGGTAGACGAGTAAAAGTTCTTATATGTATCTGTCAATACGTAATTGTAATATTGTAAGTTAATGAAACGAATCATTAACGTCTACGACGATTTGACGGTTAAAAAATGGTAATTATTACTACAAAAAAATATTAACTATTTCACTGTACTATGATTAAATAGTTGAAGTCATACTATTAATACATTCATGAATTTACTATGATATATTACTTAAAATATTGGTGACTGCAAGTCGTAGTTCACTAAAATTTTACTATTTTTCTGAGTTGGGTCCTTTTTTAAATCTGAAAAATAGTTAAAAAACATTAAAATCAACTAGTCTTTTTTATTCCATTTATTTTTTTAGTGTAGAACTGAATTCGTGAACATCATAGTAAATTAATTTGTTAAGTTTAATAATTAAGTTTGTTCGTTTGGAGTATATTCAGTCCAATCGTATAATATCAATAAAATATTTGCAACTGTTAAAATTAAGTTAAAAATAAACAAAAAATTATAAAAGGAAAATAACAATATTAACATCACTTTAACCCATTAATGCGCAAAACGAGGATTTTGTGCACGCAAATTTTTGAAAAATCCAAAAATGTCCCGAAAAATTCTGAAAAAATTCACACGCTTTAATGGGTTAATCAGTTAAAGTTACGGAAACATACGCAAATTCGAAGACAGTTGTTTCGACTTTTAGAAACTACATAATTACTTAAGATTATTTAAAATTGTTCATGTGCAGATATCGACTCCTGCCAGTTTTATTATATGCATAGATCCTTGGATGCTTTAGATACAACCCGCACCACCACCGTTGAGTAGATTTTATGCGCGCATTTAAAATAATTGGAAAAGCAATATCCGACGACGTTCTTCGTATCTTCGAGGAACTTTGTGGCGAGAAATCGATTTATATTGCCGTGGAATTTATTTGTCTCGAACAGCAAAGAACTGAGACTAGACCATAAATGCACGGGAAGAGGAATTTTATTACCAACCCACGTCCTTGTTTTCATAATTATTTTGTTAAAAGCTTTGTTTTGGCGCCGTAGTGAGTATGTTTACGATTCAACTGCTGCGGGTAATAAATTGAGCGATGCAAATCGATTTTTGGGGACCTATAGGAATTCGTCTGAAAGCTACTGCCTGCGCTTAGTTCTGTTTCTGGTAAATCTCGGAAATTTCAGAGGGCTACTATATTTGAAAAAAAAAAAGAAATGCAGACATGTGGAGTCTGCTATGGAGAAACTCTTATAAAAACGGTCCTGCTTTCGAGCGATTTCACAAAAAGAAAGACTTTAAAAAATAGCACTTTGCGCAAGAAACTTTCTTGAGATTTGGTGCCCATCAAAATATACCTCGATTTCGCGTCCCACGCACAGAAAATTATGTATAAAAAATGGAAGATCTATAAAAAGTCCCACGTAAGCAATATGGGCGGATGGATGGTCAACGCATTTGGGACACGAGGGCAGCCCCGCCAAGCGATCATTCACGGAAACCCTTGCGTCGGCCTGCACGTGGGCTCTGCTGACTGCGCGCCTGACCTTGCATAATCCATCCATATGCCACCGCGTACGCAACGAAGCAGTTAACTTCACGCGGCTGAAAGCTCGACGTAAGATATGTACGAGCTGGCTAACGTGACGCATATCTGCTATCTGACTGTTTTCTTGAAAGACGTTCAGTAGATTTATTTGCGAATCAACTTGGCCCAATGAGACAATGAAGCGACAAAATTGACCTGTTTAAAAGTACGTTAGGATATTACCGCTTTCCAATTATAAAGGACATTGCTTTAATATAACACAAGTGTTAATACAACAAACAAAATTTAATATTCCATGACGTGATATGAACTTAGATCTTAAGTCAAATTCTAACCTGATGATTATTATCAACGTCGGCGAAATTGTTGCGTTAATTACTGACTTATAAGCAAACAAAAACAGACGAATAAACATCATATTAACACTTTGCATGCGGGTGCGCTTTTCCACGCTTTTGAACGTAGGGTGGGCAGATTTATTTTTTTCGCGTGCTAGTCAACGTTATAAACGTTATTGATGTGAAGTAACTTAATTTTATAAGTAAAAGATTGATTATTATTTTTTTGATATATACACTCAGAAAAATAATTTCATTTTGGCCTATGGGCGCTTAAAAGCGCCTTAAAAGCTCGTCTGCTTTCTATCACGTAACTGAGATTACAGTCCCCCGCTTTCAATGTTTGTTTTTTTCGGACTGTGATCACAGTCTACCGCCTGCAAAGTATTAACATACGCTTATCTACATTAATATCTTATGTAGTTTTTAAACAGTGTATCTAAAAATTTTCATTTCACATTCACATGGTTTATTGAAGATAATAAACCAATTTGGTCTCAAGATCAAAAAGTTGTTTATTACAAAGTTACACCGTGCAAAACATCTGCAACTAAACCGAAATGACTACGGTTTTCTACAAAACTTTGTAAGCTATTAAAATTCAGAAAGCTAAGCTTATGCAATATTGTTCGTTATTACGTTTAGTTTGAAAATACCGAAAAAACTAAACATAAATATTTGATAACAAGGAGAGTATCAAAAATGTCGATTCTGAATTTTGTCGAAATTAATTATGTTGTAGGGTTCAACACCCTCAGAAACAGGGTTATAATAAAGGGTCATCCAAAAAACGCGCCTACATGTTTCTTTTAAATAAAACACAAACTATTTGCAATTTTTTCAAGCTGTTTTTTTTTATTAAAAGTATGATCCATTACAATTATAAGTGGAATAGAATATCATTCAAATGTCCACCACGACTGCGTCTGCAGGCATCAATCCGAATATCGAAATTTTCAATGACTTTCCGACATGTTGCTGGTGTTATTTCACGAATTGCAACTTGAATGTTGTTCTTTAGATCATTAATTGTTTGTGGCTTGTTAGCATACACTCGACTTTTCAAAAAACCCCACAAAAAAAAATCTAATGGTGTTAGATCACATGACCTTGGAGGCCAATTGAAATCTGCATTTCGTGAAATTACACGTTGAGGAAATTTTGATCGCAAAAACGTAATGTTTTCTCGAGTTGTGTGACATGTAGCACCGTCTTGCTGGAAGTAGACGTCAGACACATCAATATGACTCAACTGTGTCCATAAAAAGCCTCTCAACATTGATTGGTATCGCTCAGCATTCACAGTAACAGCATTTCCAGCATCATCTTCGAAAAAAAATGGCCCAATGATTCCATTTGCCCAAAATGCACACCAAACAGTAACTTTTTGTGGGTGTAGAGATTTTTCATGAATAACACGAGGATTTTCATCGCCCCAGATACGACAATTTTGCTTATTGACGAATCTATCCATCGTGAAATGAGCTTCATCACTAAACAAAGTTTTGCTTGAAAACAATGGATCTGTCGTTCGTTGTTCAATAATCCAACTAGCGAAATTACGACGTTGTAAATGGTCTCTTTCTTTCAATTCCTGGGTTAATTGAATTTTATAAGCGTGTAAATGCAAATCTTTATGCAAAATCCTCCATAAGGAGCCATAAGATATGCCCAATTCTTGCGAACGACGCGAAATTGATGTTGTCGGTTCATTTTCAACACTTTCACTAACAGCAGCAATATTTTCATTTGTGCGTACAGACTTTGGTCTTCCACTTTTTGGTTTATCAGTAACCCAACCAGTTTCTGCGAATTTTTTCACTAATCTTTGAATTGAAGATTGATTTGGCCGATTATTTACACCAAAAAAATCACGAATTTTGCGATGGGTATTTTTCAAAGAACGCCCATTTTCATAAAAAGTTTGAATGATGTAAACGCGTTGTTGCAATGTGTACCTGTCCATGGTTAAAATTGTACTACCTTCTAATAAAACAAAATGGCTTATGTCATTTGAAAATATGTCACGTGTAAAAATTATGTAGTGCTGACATCTAGGCGTCACATTTGGATGACCCTTTATTTTAAGCCAACGCGTCTTTGTTCAAAAGTTAGTTACTCATAAAATGTAGTATGTCACTAGTAATCTAGTGGTCTCAGAGACCAGTTTTTTTTATCTTATTGTCAAAGCTGGAAGAAACTGTGTTTTTAATTGAAAATTAAATTTTTAAAATGTGTCAAAAAGTATTATCTTATGTCGCAATTACTTGAGGGCATCAGCAACCGAAGACTGGTAGTTCAGTTAGTTAGACCATAGAAGCGCCAATTCGAAGGTCGCAGGTTTGAATCCTGTCCGTGCCCGGTCTGGTTTTTTCGAGTAATATCCTCATATGGTGTCAGAGGTGGGAATGAGAAGTTGCGATAATGATCACAACGACATTTGAGGGCAAATGCAATTTCAGGACGGCCGAGTTGTGGCATCGAACGAACTTCTTATCAGAATGTCTCAATTACTAGAAGGCATAGGTAATCATCCACTGGTAGCTCAGTTCGTTCGTACAGAAAAATCCATAAGAGAGTGAGTTAGCGTAAAAATGTTGATTTTAGGGGTGAATGATAAAAATCATACCTCCGGGTTTAATAACTTTATTAATTGGACATTTAGAGCCAGCGTTTTTGTGGTTTTGGCTTTTTGCAAAAATTTTTTCATATCGTTTTTTTGTTTTTTTTTTTAATAAAATTTCCCTGAAAAATCTGTAAATCGGGTCGTGAATTTTCAGAATTTTATAAAATCCTAACTAATTAATTTAATTAATCCTATTTTTTTTTAGTATTAATATTTAGTATATTTATTTAGTTTACACATTCGGTATTATAACTTTTTGGTATGAACTTCCTTTACCCATAGCTTTCCCTAGATTACTCTTAAACCGGTCAAGCTAAACGTTGTTGGATGAAAAATTATTAAAGCTAAGCTAAACTTATCAACGCATTTTTTTTTTTATCAGATAAAACCTGATACAATTTATTTCCTTGGCGGTGACCATCTTTTGCAGTCATAACAAGGCTAATTTTTTCTGAGAACATGTTTTTATAAAAATAAAAACATTAAGGCAACTTTAGGATTATTTAAAGCAGTAAGACATGCTGATCTTTACCTGAGAAATATGAGTAATTTGCGTCATAACATATCTGGGCGGCCAAATAAGTTTTTCCTGGGAATTCATATCTAAGAGCCGGTGGAAAAAACTAGCCGCAGCTACCTACTTGATGCTAGGAAGAAAACGAGTTTTTACACTTTTTCCCCGCAGTTTTTTTTCTGTTTTCTTCTTGTTTTCGCTAAACAGTCTTAGAAACCTGACACGGGCACAAAGAGCCAACAAAGATGATACTCTTTTAATCCACTGGGAATATTTCCTTCAAAGAATGCAATTCTCGAGATTCTACCTGGCGTCCATTAGATTTAATTGGAATATGCCCACCGTAGCAGAGGGAAAATACAACGCACATAAAGCGCGCGAGAAGGTAGGTTTATTTTACCTGAAGTGCATGAGTGTTTGGCTAAATTTTTATTTTTTCCCCCTTTTCTAAGTCCTTTTGATATGTACCTGAGCAGGGTACCTACATTGGTACCTGGTGCATCTGAGTTTAAGATATATACATGTGTTCGCTCCGACAAAGGTAGCAAGAAAGTGGTATGTAGACAGGTAGATATAGATATTTCTTATATGTTCTTAGAAGCGCTTTAAGAAGAGTCCTCAAGAATCAGGTAGAACCATTCAAGGTTTCTCTACCTTTCTGTGACTGCTGTTTGCCGACACAGCGATTTACGAGGAAAAAGCGCTGGAAAAACAAAAATAAGTAAATTTTCGCAATTTTCATCGCTATGATGAGATGATAACACCTGCAGGATGTGTGTCAACGACAACAATTAAATAAAAAACATACCGAGAGAGAGAGAGTGCGGAGTCTGCATAAACAGTAGAGAGGATGGGTATTAAGAAGTATTTTTAAATTTGTTATCTTAAAAATAATATAGCTGTGCCTGGATATATGCTCGTATTTTTCATCATTGAAAAGTTTATCCCGGCCTCAATTTCTCCAGCCCCATTGATTCCGGATTATTTATCTATTAATAGAAATTCAATTAAGATCGGAAAGGACAGCACCAGCGCAAACTGTAGAAAGAAATTTATGTCAAGGCTGCAGGGGTTCAAATTAGCAATTTTCCACGTGTCTGAAAATATGGGTATCCTTCATCCATGCTGGGGAATGAGTTTGCTGCATTTAACTCCAAAGAAGCTTGGATCTGGAATGTTGCCAGATTTGAAATGAGCTTGAATCTGCAGGACATTTTTACACGTCCGCAAAACGTTCCGCGACAAACTAAAATAGAACTGAGATGGAACCCGAATGTTTTCCATACTTAGTTCATATTGGACTTGCTGGAAGTCCTATCTCTATAGATATATAGAAAAAAGATCCTCTCTGTGTTTATATGTGCTTTTATAACTAGAGAACTAGTGATTTTATTTTCATGAACATTTCCGTACATACAGCTACGTGATTATAGGGAGTTTAATTTTAATTTTTGATAGTTAGCGTAGTAGTTATAGTTTTAATAATAAATATTTTTTCGCACAGGTAATGAAAATAATTCCTAGGTATTAACATCGAGCCACTGGCCTTTGCCCGTTTTCAGCGTCAGGCATTCATATATTATTCTATTTTATATCCTTGTGCTTCTGAGTAGCGTAGTTTGCTTCAATGCTTCTGTTTGCCTTTTTGTCATAATCATCTGATAATTAGTTAGCTGCAGTATTACTGCATCCAGTGTGTATAGCCAACTAATTTCTCGATTTTGGCGAACGGATTCAGCAAACATACATATATAATAGCCCAATATAAAATAATATAAATAAGCGCTTACCTACATTCTCATATGCACCTAGGCCTAGGCTATGAAACCTTTCGGTAGGGAAAACTTATTTCTAGCATTCTGCGTAAAAAAATCATATAGCCAGCAGCAGGTTGATCGGACAGTTTCCAACTTGAGACAAGCTTAGGTTAAGATTGAGCCAGACTTAGGCTAGGCTTTTGCTAGGTTTAGAACAGGCTTGAAAGGTTTACGCTGGACTTTAGTCAAGCTTAAACCAGGCTAGGGTCAAAATTGAACTAGTATTAAGCCAAGGTTGAAGTAAATTTGAATCAGTCTTAAGCTAGGTGAAATTTAATGGAGCAAGCTTGATCCAGACAAGAGCCTGTAGGATATACACATAATACCCTTGAAGACTTACTGACTGAAGTTCGATCGAAATTTTATGAAAGAGATAGGCTTTATTTTATACCGCTTTACTACTGCGAAAACATGGCTTCCATACGAAAAGAAAGAAAACTAACCGATCCTGGAAACCATTTTAACCCTTGGAGTACACACCTATTTTTTCGATCATTGCCTACACTCTGGGTCAATCAGACCCTGTTCACTTTTTGATCGCCTATATTTCCGCAACTACTGAACCTTTTGACTTACTAAAATTTAGAAGTATACTTTCAACTATGATAAAATAATTTATAAGTATTATAAGTGTCTTTGAAGTCCTTAACATACTTAAGAAAATTCGCGAAAAAGATTATTTTAGGAAAAAAAAAATTTTTTGTTTTGTTAATTCAACAACTGATGACTCCACAAGCTGCAGCTACTGTCTAAACCTATAGTCGGGACATTGAAATATACCTGTGGTACCGCCATTTTTAAAATATCTGAGCGCCAATTTCAGTTAAATTCGGTGTATGGGTCTAAACGACCCAGTGTGTACTCCGAGGGTTAAGTAGTCGCAGGCGAAGAAAATAAAAATAAAATTATTTAATGAAACTTGGAATGTGCGTTGTCAAAATGAAGATGTAATGATTTTGGGCCTTAATACTAAAATAAATAAGATTCTATTAAATTGGAAACTAGCTAAACATGTTCCACTAACTGAAGTACGGTTTTTCAGTATTGATTAGTAGGATGATTACTTAGTGGTAGTTGTATCAACTTTCAAGATTAAATTCTTAGTAGCTTATTAATAATAATTAATAATTTAAAACGACACTAAACTTGATATTGGTTATTAAGTTGGCTATTAAGGTAACTTTAAATTATCAACCGACAACCGCACAAGCGGCGTGACGCAGTGTTAGCGTGCTCATTTACTTTAACCCCTGGCAGGTAAACATGTTTTTCGTTAGCCCCTTACAAGTAATGAATGTAAAAAGTGCCCAATCGCGCCTTTTTTTAAAATATATCTCGGCTCTTAATTCGATGTTATTTTTTTTAAATAAAATATTGCGCGATTTCTCGTAAAATGAGCCTAATTACAACTCGTTCAGAAGGGGTCAAAAGTGCGAATCATTTGTCGAAGGCTTTAGTATTCGCTCTGGGAGAATAGGACTTTTCGTAAGGGTAAAAAATGCCCTTATTACCCTTTAAGGGTTAGATATTTAATTATTTATTGAACCTACCCTACAACATATATAAAAATGAAAGGAATCTGTTATCATCAAGTTTGATACACCCTTGTTAATCTAAGACACATTATTTTCTCAGTGAGTCAGGAGAAGAGAACAAAGTTCAAGTAAAAATTTAGTATCGTACATTCATTCTGCGTGGATCAATGATTTTACAAAGCAATCGCACACAAAGAATTGCGCCGTTCAAAGTGACTTTCTATCTCAAGGAAGTAAAAAACAAAAAACAATCCCCTTAATCCTCTATCTGTCCTCTCCGCCCTCCTTGCCAATGGTGCCCGTCGTAATCTCCGCGCGGTGCATATCTCTTGAGTTATCTCCCCTCGCCATATGTCATAACATTCGCACGTTTATTTTATTTTTTTTCTCGCGAGCACTCCATATCTTCAGCTGGCGTGAATTAAATTAAATCGACCGCACGCCATAAGCCAGCGAAATTAGGGACCTCCAAGTGTTTCTCGATCGTTCCTCGAGGCCATCCTTAATCGTGTTCGCAGAAATATAGCCTCCAAATGAGGGGCACATGTCAATGTAGCGATATTACTTGCGGGGCTGCGAGGAAATCTGCAGCGGCAGCTGTTCGCTGATATGACCGCAGAAAAGGCACATACGGGCAAATGTGGAAATAAACAAGGTGTTTTCTTAGCGGCCAAAGCCCAGATTTGCTTATTTATTATGACACCACCGACACTTGTCTGGATTTTTTTTCTTAAAAGTATTGGAATAATAGGTTTTAATGGTTTACGTGCGTTTTAAATATAAAAAACACTATCTATTTTTTGGAAACTTTTTTAAAAAATTAAAGGCACCAATGCTCGACACTTTAAGACAAATATAACAATTAAACTTTAATAATAAATGAATTTATATAGTTATAAATATAATAGTGATAAATATACATAAACACTTTTATAATATGTTAACAATGAAAACAATTTAAATATCTTAATTTTTTCTTTAAAACATTTACATTTATGATGAGGTCGCAAAGTCTCCTATAGTCGACACAGCAAAACAGTGAATATCCCAATACTCGACACCCATAAGAAAAATATAAAGACAATAACAATTACAAAAATTACTATCGCAAACAGTATTCTTATACGTATATAATACGTAATAAATTTCGAAACAAACGAAAATAATACTTTACAAATATGAAAAACTTATCTCAATATGAAGAGCCTTCTTACTTTAAGATATTTGAGAGAACGGTTACATTTTTGGTCATATTTTTTTTCAATATTTTTTATTGTGGAATATTTTAAAGATAAAAACTTGTGCTGTGGCCGACGCATTAATAACAATATTGAGCATAAAAAAGGATTATTCAAAACTGATTTCGCTGCAATATAACCCTTGTAGAAGATATTTTGTTTATGAGTGACGAACATTGGGGCACTGTCGAGCATTGCTTAACCTTATATGTGGTTTATTCAGCCATTCACAGCTGGTTTACGGAAACCGATGTTTTTTTACCGTAGGCAGAATAACTCGTGATATGCTTATCTCAAATCAAAAAACAAAATTTCTTCTGTTAGTAGATGCATTATGGCATGTACTTGAACGAAGGGTTTTAGAAAATAATGATATTTCAATTTTTGAAATCTTTTATAACAAAAAATTATGATTTTCGGTGACGATTTTTATATTTTGGTAATTTTCTCCTTGTAAAATGAGATGTAGTGAACGAAAACAAAAATCCTTCGTTCAAGTACAAGTCAATACTAGAAAATGTGTGCAAAATTTCAGTAAGATCGGAATGTAAGTTTTTGAGAAATCGTGCCTACCGTCTTAAAAAATGTGGTTTTGAGAAACCAGCTGTGAATGGCTTAATTTCCATTTTTTTCTCGTGAAATTGTTTTTATAATATGTTCAAATGATTTACTTTTATATGCCAAATCTTAGAATAAACCACATTTATTTATTATGTGAAAAACAAATTCCAAAAAATAGTTTTTTATTTTATTTTTAAAACCCACGTAACCCCTTAACCCTGATAATAGTGGAGAAAACTTATTTTTGATAATAATGTATGGATAAATTGAAACTGTACTGTTATTCCAATTCTATTTCACGGAATTGATATTGTTTAATTCCAGTACTTATTAAATCGTGATAATAATTACCAATTTAATTATCATGCTAGATATGTACTCTGCCGGAATTGTAAGTGATATAACCGCGGGACTATTAATATCATAAACGCGTAAGCGCAAAATATTAGATTTAACGGGAGACATTAAATTATTTCAGTCCATCGATAGTTAATTTTCATTGACTTTATATTTGTTTGGTGTGCCCAGTTGTCAATTCGATTGCCCACGATATTTTTTTAATATAGGGTTAACGAGTCAATTTCCGCAAAATTTGTATTTTTCTACCCTAAGCAGTTATGTGGTTTTGAAATTGCTACTCTCACGGTTATGCGTGCAGGCATTTTTTCTGATCTCTACATGTCGTAGAGGTCCTTGTCCTAACTTAAAAACTTCTCTTAATTATACAAAGCTAATTTTATACCACATGTTAATGTCGTAAACTTTACCAGTTGACAGAATGGATGGATAATAACCACAACATCAAGAAAGATAAAAAACTTTGACCTCGAATGCGCAACCTGATCAGCAAAATACACATTCACACAGCATCCATTCTAAGTTCTGCGTCTCTGACGAACCGCCGACAAAGTGTTTTTGATGTTTATTTGAAAAAACGGCTCATTAATTAGGTCAACCACCCGATAAGTTGGTTTTAAGTCAGGTATTATCATCAAATGGCTTCTGCGCGCGCTGTTTGGACCCCGATTAGACAATAAAGCCATTCGAGTCGCAATTACGCACGTTGCCGTCACCGTAGGTCGTTGCGCAAGAGGTTGCGATTACTATCCGGAATAAGCTCCAAAATTTCCCAGATCTCAGCGTGAGTGTGATTTAAGGGTCCCTCAGCTCAGGCATCTCGGCTGGTTCTCTACGCGCTTTGTGGTGGACGTTGGACATTGCACGGCTTAGTATCGAACTTGGTCATTGCACCTATTAAGTCATGAGACAGGCTCGTGGGCCAGGCAATCCAAGTGTCATTTTCCATTTATTCATAATTCCCACGGCCAAGAGGTCTCACCTTCCAGCGATCAAGTTGTGCACATGTGAGCTGTTCTGGCCTGGGCCTCGTTCGGTTGCTCACCTCTGCATCATCCCAAACAAGCTGCTGCTGCTGGTGCGCGCTGCTATGTATTGTCTGCGCGGAGTGGACCTGCCCAAACCAGTTCACGCTTTGCCTCTTCTTCGAGTTTGAGACCCGCGAGTTACGGAGTCTGTCGTGGTTGTTACCTCCTTTAATGCGGGCTCACTCTAGTTCTCGATTATACCATCGTCTTGCCCCGCACCGACACCGTTGCCGCCTTGTTTCACTTCAGTGGAGCGGTGACGACGGTGGCTGCGTTCGCAGATTGCACACGGGCTGCCCATCAAGAATGGATGCGATGCCGCCGCGCCGGTGCCTTGGGCTCGGAGCTGTTAGACAGGTGTGGTAGGAAGGAGAGATGAACTTTTCTGGAGCCTCAGAGCCCTGTCGCTGTGCCAGTCGAAGGCTTCCTTCGTGGTGCATTTGGCCCTGACCAGAGGAGCACCAGTAGACAATTCACAACCCTGTGACGACACCGCTCCTCGGCCGCTGTGGTTACGTTGAACCTCGGCTTCAAGGCTAGCCACTCGGCCGTTGTATTTTAATTTTTCTTAAATAAAAGCAGAAAAAAGTTTTCCTTCTTTTTTTTCCCCGGCACCGTCTCTCCCTTCGCCGTCGGATCTTGAGGGTTCTCAACCTCAAGATGCGTCGTCTGTACTCTCTGGCATCGAGCAGGTTTTCGTATTCCTTTGTCTTCCTACTTGAGTGAGCTCCAAATGTTGCCCGGCTGTTTTTCCACCGCAGCGGCTTGGCACTTTTTGCCGCCGCAGCAAAGTTGTAAAACTGCAGGGTTCATGATGAGATCAGTTCAATGGCTTCACCGAAGCTTCTAATTTTGGACGTGCTTTGCTTGGTGAATAATTTTCAAGTAAAATACACTTTACGACCGGAAGAGGTTTTTGTCCAGAGTGTTGAGGCTAATCTTCTCAAATAGACGTCAATCGACTAATTTTGTTAGATAGTTTACGATCAGTTGTATGATCGATTTCATGGTTTTTCAGGATAGTAATGATTTTACTATACAACTTACAATGTTTGGAAAGAGCGTGCGAAACATTTTGTCGATTACAGTGCTATGGAATATTAAGTCTTTATGATACCAGGAAGTATAAAGATCTATGACTGAAATCATATAAATAAGATCTCTTATAAAATGAAAACAAGTACATACTACGCCCGTTCCTTCCTAATGACAAAATCACTCATTCTAATCTTAGTTGGGAAGGATGCAAATAAGCTTGTCAAAATCTTGTATTTTATTACGCAGGGGTACACGAAATATCATGATCTTTTTTAAAAGATGCATATTTGCGGTCCTTAGTTGCTTAATTTGTTCTAACTCCCCCTAAATTGATAAAATATTGGGGTACCACTGAGCAGAAACAGATTCAATAAATACTTTCTATTAGATTCGTATTCGACATACATCTGAAATAAATTTCCGGTCTTTGAAAACGTCTTCTTGTTGGCTGGCTACTTCGTACTAACTAGGTACGCAGTACGAATAAAAATCAGTCCATGGTTCGTCACAGTGTATGTAAAACACATAAGGTAGAGTCGCCAAACATCGGCCCCTTTATTTAAATTCTATATATTTCCCATATTTGTAGAGATATATCAGAAATAAAAAAGTAGTATTATCAAAGATTTATACTTTTATATTGTTATAAAATTAACAATCAGTTTAGTCGTGTTTCGTAAGCATTAAAAAAAAACAAGTTTCTAAAACATTAATTGGGTTCGAATGTCGGCCATGTAGACGATATTAGGGTTACATTATTTATAAACTATATCAGGGTCCCAAAGCTTTTTTTTTTGGTATCTAGAAAATAAAACCAAATTATTTAAAAAAATACCAAAAAGTTTTACAAACTATTACAAGATATCCATAATGTCGTCCCCTGGACGGTGAAACGTCAAATATTTTTAGTCCCAGTAATATATTTGAGAGGCCAATGGATATATTCGGAGATAGACAAGGGGACGAAATTAGAGTTGGGAATAAAATTTGGCGACTACACTTTAAGTCTGATTAACGTTTACAATGTAACTCTACAATTTGTACAAAATTCGACTAAAATTCTATCTAATACTAGAAACACACTATGAACGAAATTTAAGGGTTATTTCGAGAGTACTCAATTTCAAAATTATTATTGTCTAGAAAATAAATTTATGCAATTTATGTCAAAATCTTTGTTTGGCGGATTATTCGTCTGGATTTTCTTAATAAATTCAAAGATGATAAGATATTTTTAAAATTGAGTACCAATGAAATTCTAGATTTCGTTCGTAGTGTGCCCAGGGTAAAAGAAATTTCCGAAATTACTTTTTTTTTTTTTTTTTTCGTTTAATAGGAATCAATATTCGTCCTAAACTATCGTATGAAATGTCAGGGCCATAAATGAATGGTTGGAGTTACAAATAATATGACTTTGTCCCCAATTGGAATTTATTCTTGAAACCTTGATACCAGAAAAAACTAATAACTTCGTCGTTTCAGAATTTATATACCAATAAAGATTCGGTCAAACGTAATTTATGCAACCTCACCGAAATGTCCCTCACATTGGTCAGGTGCGATTGAAAAGCTTTTCACCACTTGACCAATGGGGTAATTTCCATGAAAAGAAACGTATTTTCCCCGATAAAATCTCATCGAACCTTGTCCCACATTTTCTGGGCCTTGTCAAAACTATTTTCTCTGTAATTTTCTACAAAGTTCAATTAACCTTTCGACGACATCAGTTCTGAGGAGTCAAGTGAAGCTAAATTTGAGCTCTCCAGAGTTGCTAAGTTAATGAACGAGCTAAGGCCACCGCACTATAGTGTGCTACTCCTCCCTTAAAGGGCACAAAAGGCAGGTGAACCTATTTTTAGGGCAATTAATCGAAGTTAGCAAGAAAAATGAATGCTCTATTTTGGGTGGCTCTAAACCTAAGGCTTTAGGTGGCTGGGATGGGAATATACCTCCTTAGCATGACAAAGAAGTGGGGGATTCCTGGTTAGTCGATTTTTATACGTGTCTCGCCTCGTTTGTGCACTTCGTCACTCCGGACCTGGTGTTCGAAGCGAGCTATCCCGCCTACTATGGAACGGTCGAACAAAGCGCCCGAAACTTCCTATTAAGCGCCAGAGGGTGATAAATTAAAAGACCCGGAGCGGATTGATAAGAGTATAGGGAGGAGGTAAGAAGCTCGCTAGTTTCCCTAGGCGAATTATCCCGTCGCCGCTCAACCCTTCAGAAAATAGCTCGCCAGCATATTACACTGAGACACGGCAGTTCGATGTGATGTGGTAGTTCTTGCGATCGAATCCATTCCCAGACGGAGGCAGACGAAGTTGTGCGGATGTGAACGCGCTACTACAAAAACATAGCGCTCTCCCACACGAGGACAATAGCGTCCCTTATGCGCGCGAATATCAACCCCTATATAAAAGTGCCCTATGTTGGTTGGACTGCGGCCTCGGGGGTGCGATGTGCGCTCCTCTGCCTGCCGCAAGCAGGGGCTCCCGTTCTGCCGCCGCCGTATGCCTGTGACAACTGAACATTGAACTCTTGATAGGGTCTGCTCGAGAAATTCATAAAGTTGGGCCCGGTGCGGTCGGGCATTGTCGAGGAGGAATATGGGGGAAGAAAAGAAGGCTGGCTACGTGAATGAGCAGAAAACAATGAGCGCCCTTACATTCTGCCAGTTTCCCTCCCCTTTCTACATAACAACCAACCCTCCGCGGCTTATCTAGCGTTTCTCATTTCGTTTCCGATGTGTGCTCAGAATTTTAAGTTGAAATTTCAAATCTGAAACTAAAAAGGAAACTTCGAGGGCTGCCTGGTTGGCTGGGCTATTGCATTCGCAGAGGACTGCAGCGAGTTGTTGTAGAACTTATGGCTGCTTTCCATTTCCCTTCTTCCCATCAAATGAACTTCTCGGTAGTGGCAGGGGGATGGTAAACGAGTTATTCTGTTTGCTTACAGATAAAACCAATTTCCTTGGTAACCAATGCATTGATTTCCCTAGGTTTAGATACTGTAAATCATTTGAATGATGCCCCAACAGTGTCCCAGCGTTTCTATTTCACTTAATTTTTCGATTCCACAGGACTGTAGACAGTGGTAATTGTATATATACTAAATAAATTATTCAAAAATTGCCCCTAACTAGTTACGTGCTGAACGGCTCCTTTAGGAGGCGATTCCAAGCGACTTAGATCTAGCTAGCAACTAAATGAGCAAAATGAGGAATGAAGTGTTTGCAGATCCTTAGTGAGATTGGATGTAAGGAGCTAAAGTTTTGTCTGGCTAGGCAACCTCATGAATTTATTACCGCGCTCGGGTAGAAATATTGGTCTCACTTGAATGGAGACGAAAAGTTTGCCTACGAACTTCTTCAAAGAGGAAATTTTACCATAAGTAATGTCCTTGTGGAAGTCATATTTCTACGCGAGTTATTGCGCACATGTGCCCCATGTTGATGGAATTGTGCTTTTTAAGCACTTCTCAAATTTGGCTGGCCCATTGTATTCTGCAGGGCTGTTCTTAATGGGATAGAATTATAAATCGCGAGACAAGGGAGACTTTAATATATTGTGTGGGTTAATATTTCAATTTTATATACTGAATTTATGAACATTTACTTTATTGGAATATTATTTGATTGATATTCTTTCTTCCATTTCTTCATGAAAATAAAATTAATTTGTTTGTCATAAGATGAATATTTTTCACAAGTATTGCTAAAAATATTAGTTTCTTTGAGATATTGAGAAACATTCCTTGTTTCTGTGAAAAGACTATATAGATTATAACAAAAAATTGAGAGAGATTGATTTCAAACCTTTACACTGATTTTCTTCGCGGAGCTTTAAAAATTTTTAATATTTCATCAATATGTCAAAATTAAGGAATTATTGGTTGTCATATTATAGTTATCATTTTTCATCGAACATTTTTGACCGCCATATTCGATATCACTGATTATTAAAACCCTTTGAATTATAATTTCTAATTGAAATATTAGATTCGACATTTTGAATTTGAAAATTATCAGTATTTGTGTACCTAACACTGTAATGTACTTATTTTTTGTTGAAATTCCTTAAAATTGAGAAATGTTAAAGGGCGCCACTAGTGTAACCGTCTGAAAAAAGGTGATTTTTGGGAATTTTTTTAAAGACAACTACTTCATGGAATGTTTTAATATTCTAAGGATGTATTTGTGGATATATTGTAAATATATGATAAAATCTTTGGTCTTAGAAATTGGAAATTCAGCGAGTTATTCGCAACTCCGCAAGGCTCCAAAAAAAGTCCCCCCACTGCTGCAGTGATAGCGACCTCCACAGTGCGTGAAATAAAAAAAAAAAAAAAAAAAAAAACAGTTTATTCAACTAGAACGCGTTTAAAGTTTAACCCTTTTAGTGCCGGGCGAAAAAGAGGTGACTATGCGAGCATATCCGGCCTAATATCACGGTTTTACTAGGGTTTGGGAAAATACTCATAAAAACCACATAAGAAATAATATTTACATGATTAAAAAAGCAGTATATTAAGGAGAGAACAAAACAATTACTAGTTTTTCTATATTCAAGCGCTACAAGGTGCGGACCGATATATCGGCTCTGGCACTTCTCGCCAGTGCAGCAAGACCCGATATATCGGCCTCCGGCACTAAAAGGGTTAATTAAGGGTTCATAGCGAATTAGACCCATGAAAAACAGACTATTTTTCAATAATTTTTTTAGTAGGTTCAGTTGTAAATATAAATATGGGAGGGGTTTTACTTCAATAAATATAGTGTCGAAGTACATGAAAACAATTTTTTTTGTTTATTTTTCTGATTTTTTGTTGTTGAAACAGGCGGTTGAAAAAAAGTAAAAAAAAAAAGAGGGCTTCGCCTTGTTGATGGTATCTCCGAGACGGATGGTCTGAAACTAAAAAATGAAAAAGTTTTGGATTCAGTATGATAAGGGATATAGCATGAATAGACAGATTTTTGATTTTTTGAAAATTGACAAAATGGCGGACATTTTTCGAAAAAATTCCAAAAATCATCATTTTTTTCCCCGTTTTTACCCTTAAAAAAATATTTAAAATCAAAATTTCAAAAAACTGTCTATTCATGCCATAGCTATAGTTATAGAGAACATGTGGTAAAAATTTGGTGAAGATCGGTTCAGTAGTCACCGAGATTTTATCAACAAGGTGCCGAAAAACGTTGTTTCGAGAAAAACGCGATCAAAGTTTTTTTTAATGAAAAATCGTAAAAAAATCTCACCTGCGCTTAATCAGTGATGCCTGCACCATACAGTATGCCTTCTGTATGTTCATAATTAACGTTTTCATCCAAAACAGCGTTTCTGCGGATGATTCTGGCTTTCTTAGAGGCAATAGTGCTGATGCGCGTCAGCATCTCGTACGCGCTGTCGGTCACGGTCATCAGCAAATTGTATGGCGGCCGGGCCGATTTTGACGCACATTAATATAGTTAGAGTGCCAAAAATATAGTTAGAGTGCTCCGATCTTTATAAAATTTTAATATGATATTTCTATATTTATATAGTTTCCAAAAATGTAATAAAAAAAAAATCGATTTTTTGAAAATTACAATTCGCTATGAACCCTTAATACATTTCTCAATACCTCAATTCGATGAGCGGCTGCTCTTTAGATGGCTGTAACTCAAAAACTATTTGAGATATGCACTTGAAATTTAAGTATGTTATTATTATTATTTGCTATCGAAATATGCTAATTATTTTTTTTCAAAATTTCACACTGGTGGTGCCCCTTAAGGGAGGGGTAAGGTTTTCAGCATGAAAAAGAAACACTTTTTTTGCGATTTTTTTTTAGAAATATGGTTTGAGCGAATTTATTAAAATCTTTTGTATATTATTAAGTATGATTTCAATCAATACTCAGTAATTTTTTTATGCGAAAATATCGACAGACAAGCCGGTGACTGAACTTTTTCAAAACCACTTTTTAAAAGTCCGTGTACACTGCTATTTAAAAACTAAATTACTGATCCATTTCAAACTTGGTACACACTTTCTATATATAAAATACCTCCCCCCAACGTTGAGTTTTAAATTTTTTTTTTACATTAAGGGGGGTTTCCACTTACAAAATGACGAAATTTTTCGTAAAAAATAGCAGTTTTTACTTTAAATGACCACCAAAAATTTATAAATGAAAAAAATAATAATCAGAGAACGTTGGGGGGAGGATTGAATGATACTCTGACTAAATGTTAAATGTTTTTAATTTCGGATAATTTCCAGCTGAGATACAGTGCACACCGCAAATCGTCTATTTCCAAAGACGTTCTTGGAAAAGCTCCGTTACCGGCTTGTTTGTCGATATTTTCGCATAAAAAAATTACTGAGTATTATCGACATCATACTTACTCAATAACTTTGCTCAAGCCATATTTCTAAAAAAAAATCGGAAAGAAAAGTGTTTTTTTCACGCTGAAACCCTAAAAATGTCGATGTAAACGTTTAAGCGCAGTCGAGGTAAAAGCAATCAAAACTATTTTTGGCCAGATAAATATGTATACATAATAATAGTATCTCCTGATTTGATCAATTTGGTTGCTCGATATATTAATTCAAACTATAAACTATTAAATTTTCATAAAAATCTGATGATAAAGTCTTAAAAGGAAATTGCTTAACTCAGATTCTCTTAACTAGAAAACATAAAAATATCGGTAATACCCTTAAGAGCAAATATTTTATTCTTGTATATAAATATTCGTAAGATTACGTCTTAAAAATTTGTTTTTATTTGCTTTATCTATACTGATAACATGAATTTAGCTGTCATGTATACTATCGATATGTTCTTCTCTTTTTAGTTTTCCTCAGTAGAAATTCTTACTAATGTTATTATATTGTTAACAATACAACAAGTGAACAAAATAGGATTGGAATGGGCAAAAATTGACGTTGCATGACCTCTATGGTCACCATCTTGAGGTATTCGATGATTTGTAAGGGTGCTTTTTTGCAGTTGTTGCTACATGCATACCTAGAGGGTGCAATTATGGAATTTTAAAAAGCGTAGTTTGAAGTGAATCGTTTATAGATTCTTTGTTTTAGTTCGATTGATAATTTTCTATTATCTACGATGTGGTCTGATAGTGTCAAATTTAATAATAATCCCTAACACCGCTGCGACGTCTGCGACCTTGAAAGTTCTATTCTATTTGCAAGTTCCATTTCAGTTCTCTTAGGCACAGTTCATATTCCATCTATTAATTGGGCAATCATCTTAAGAGAGTTAATCGTAGTATCGATCACGAGGTGGAATTCTATGATGGCGATGTATCAGATATGAAATAAAGAAATAATAATAAAATGAAATGAGAAATTCTATTTTTATCACGATACTGGAATCTTTCTAACAAATACAAAGATTTAAAATCGGGAACAAGCGTAATCTTTCCATCTAAGGACCCTATTCCTTCACGATGCTGCGGTCGCGCCTTGCACTGCGCTGCATCACTTAGCACAAGGAAATGAAATCCAGATCCCGAAGGCCACGATGAGGCGCACAATCAGCGCCACTTGTGGGGAATTCATTGCGCGCTGGCTTTGATTGGAGCCTATCTCTCTTCTCCATAAGATGGTGCACTGGCGAAGCTGAAGATGGCCAATTTCTCAAGATGTTCTAGGGCTCCATTGTGCGTTTGCTCACTTGCGCTCCTTTAAGACTCTTCGAACTTCTTCACTTAGGCTTGTTTTCTTCGATTTTAATCTGAGCACGTATACGTTGATTTGCCAAGTTCATGAACTTTCTTCTTCTGTTCGCTCAGCTGTGTACCGCACCGTGTGGCGGTCTTAATCATGGCAAACCAGCCGCTACACCTCCTTCTGTCTTTATTGACTCCCTGAGACCCACGATTAATTGTCTAACTTTCATTGCTCAGGAGATATTCTGAAGTTGTTCGGAATATGTGCGCTATTGTGTCTTATGTCTATAGATAAAATCGCGATAATTCGCTATAGAGTGGCTAGTCCGGAGTCTTGACTGACTATCTTGCACTTCCAGCGAAATAATTTCGCAGCAATCAAAAAGATTTTAACGAAATTGTTTTTTTTTATGGATTGCGATAAAAGCAGGAATTTTCGCATGCTCAAAAGGGTTAATGACTGACAACTCTTCGGGAAGGAGAAAATTCAACGATCTATCAGATTAAATCTGAGAAATACTGTTCTGAGACGAATTTAAGGGCCCTAAAGTCTACACAGCGCATTACAGAATAATGGATTGAACGGGCTATCTGTTTGGATCTGAAAAGGAGATTTATAATAGAGGTAGTATAGTTCAATGACTACTGTCAATTAAAGTTGAACATATGTTAGGTCCTTAAAAAGAAGGAAGTTCCGAAAATTGTGTTTGTACAAAAAAACTACTTAAAATCAAGTTATTTCTTGATTTTGAGCGGTAGTACCATAAAGCAGCAATTCACTAGATTTTTGTACAGTGAGCGTTAAATCAAACTTTGATAAGCTCAAATCTCAAGCGATTTGCCGATTGCCATCTTATTTATTTACATCATTTAAAGTATGTCTGTCAAATAGAAAATGTTTGTCAGTGTTCGGAGATGGATACATTTGGGTTTCTACGAATAATATGCTTCTTTACAGAATAAATTGATGGAAAAATGATTCCATTTGATGAAAAAAAAAATTGTCTTCCACCACGACAATACATTGATCGACATGACTGTAATTGCCCTTGTTAAAACATTGAAATTTCCACTACGAACTGCTGCTTCATTCACCCTTTTCTCCAAATTTTGCCCCGCGTTTTTTCTTTCCTTTTTTGAACATGAAGGAATGGTTGAATTTTAAATTGTCTAAGATGTTTAACAATTTTTGAAAACCACTGTAATAGCCATTACATTATGCCAAAAATTATTTAATTGCATTACTATTGTAAAATAAGTGGGTCAGTAATTCAAATATTTTCCATAACAATTGCTTAAAAGTGTGTGGCAGTCGGTACATGAAATTCACTTTTCTATTTGGGATAAAAACGCATATTTATCCGCTTTCGACCGTTATAAAAAATCTTTTAAAATTGAAACACTTTGTAACTTTTGAGGTAAAATTAACACTTTGACGGCCGCATTTTTCACAAAATGCTTGGTACTTGCCGCCGCACAGTGGTCTGATATCACGAAAATAAGGGATTAAATAATTGCCGCTCTCCATTTGCGCTCACAATTATAAAAAAGAAACAATTTTTGAGGATCATCTATCATCTATTTTTAGGGTTAGATCTTACGTAAGGGTTGAAGGGGTGAATATAGAGAGGGTAGTTTTTCCAAATTATCGAAAATAACAAAATACATACTATTTCATACGTTTTCAAGAACGTAACGCTCATTTTTGAAGTTATTTTTTATGTTGGAGTTGGAGGGGTACTCTTTTTTAAACTATACCTAGTAATAAGATTAATATGGTATACATGAGGCCCATAACGTTTAATAGCATTTCTTTGTAGCTCAATTCAAACATTAATTAATTGAACACCCTGTAAATGTCACTCTGTAAATTAATTTTACCTTTATACTGTACTATTAGAAAGGCTTATACTTTTATTTGCCATGCTGATTGCTACCCTTTTTGCAAGTACATTTAGGAAAAAATCGCTAGAAAATTGAAATCACGTATGCGTGACTCCGGCCTATAACCGCCAGTAAACTGAAGTCACGTATATGTGACTCCGGCCGTCAAAGTGTTAATTCCATAAAATAAATTAAAGTTATCCCGAAAATTCTTTCATTCATAGGGTATTTTAGCTCGATTAATTTCGACGTCTTTATTTAACCAATGAAATGCGTTCGTCTTGGATTCGTAATTTGTGAATTAGATTGCATGGAAATTATCTGTCATTTATTGGTCTGTAATATTTCTCTGCCTTCATACACGAATCAATTAACCTGCGTTGTGAAAAGACGGCATTTTTTATTATGGCAAAGCACTGAAATGATCACATTTCAATACAATAGAGGAGTGACAATAAATGTTTTGTATAAAGCAGCAATTTTCCAGTGTTAATTAAACAATAAAAAAAAAAAAACAAGGCTTGGGAACCCAACAAATGTTATACAGAGAAACGCAATTGTAAGAAATTATTATTCAATTCATCTATTCTAGCTTTCATCTTCAGTAATGAAATGAAAGAAATATTAAATTGCAAATTTTTATTAGAAAACATCGAAAAATTGCAAACAGCGGTAAAAATAAATTAGCACCTGAGCAAATCCCTTCTGGCAACTTATTTGAATATTTTGCACCAGTAAACTCTATACCACATCTTCTCGCATTTGTATTTTTCTCGGTGTCTATTTATGAAAAAAAATTCACCATACAGAACATGGTGGGGATAAAAAAGTTTTGCGATTCGCGAAAAGCAGCAAGTTAACAGCCCAAAGTTTGCTTCCTGCTTGGCAACTTTTCCGGGGGGATAATTTGCGATGCAAGTGAAACCACTGCGGATCTCGAATGATAATTAGCATTAAGTTTTTTCAATTCAAAGTCATGAACATGGCCAGTAGTTTAAGTTTTCCGTCTTTTTGTTTCTTTGCAGGTAAGATCAATTGTCTTTTTTCTATTTTGTGCGGACAGATTCTGCGGGCCCGAGAGATGGTAAGAAGTTATTCAAGAGAATTTTTACAAAGTTTTTGTAGGTACTTGCAACACGTTTACGTTCGAATTGCTTTTGTCTGAATGAGGAAGTTGAGATTTTATTGTAACGCTCTGTAGTAAATTATGTATGCTTTTGGTGATCTCGTTTCGGTGTAAAAGTACAAACAATACATCATTTTATAATGCCTCGTTCTTTAGTTCGAGCGTGAATTAGTTTTGAGGGATTTTTTTTTGTAAAATTACCGTATTATTGTTAACCATTAATAATTCAAAGTATTGTCCATCGTTAGCTTCTATTTTTTCCCATCTTTCTGGCAGCAAGTGTCCAGATAGGTTCAATAGATATTGACGTGATCTCAAGAAGGAACCAAGATATTTATTTCGTGAACGTTTAATGCTTTGAGAAATGATTTCCGAAAACAAACCCTTTGATCTTTCCCGTTGATGTATTTTTGCTATAATGTAAACACTTTACTTCCCTTGAAGAAGGTTTTCAAAATTCCATAGCGAAATAAAAGAAACTCCATATTTCTGGAATTTCTAATTTTCCAACAGATATACACTCTGTTATATAAAGAAAATACAGTAAATATATGCATACAATAAAAATATCCAACTCGTCACAGCGAGATTCCTCTTAAGAATATCAAAAATGATATTCTTCTAAGAGATTTGATACTAAGTGTCTTTATAAAGTTACAGATAAAGCAACTCATAGTAAGCAACTTACGTTTATTCATTAAAGAGTTCATTAACACTCCTTCACTTATCCTTACAGAGAATAATAATATAGTTTTGATTGATGTTGCCGCATTGAAGCTATCTTAGTTTCAGTGTCGTCAGACCTTTAAAATTGAGTTAATGAGAATAACCATCAATTTCGTTCTTATCAAGTCCCATCTTTTCCGCAAAAACGATTTAATGGCTTTTGAAAGTTCTTGATAGCTCGCACGGCTTAGAGAGCTCCCAATTACCCAATTTGACCCGCATGACCTCATCATTTGGAAGTAAACGCCCTACACACTCACCGATCCATCACTCATTTAAATTAAGTGACAAAATTTCTTGAAGATATAAAATCCCTCCCATGGCCGAGCGTTTCGCCTGCAGTATTTCTGGCCAGTGGCGGCGGCATAAATTACCACACAGCACACTGTGGCACACAAGTACCCGGGTGACATATAAAACTCCATTGGGCCGCTCGGATGTAATATACTTCCCGCTGGCGGGAAGATACTTGCCTGATATAAATCAATCACACCACGGTGAGGGGGTTCTCTTAGACCCCGCCTTGTTACAACCAGCATTTCTAGCCGAAGTACCTCCGAAGGGGCCTACGGTGGTATCTCATGAAGGCCGGTGGCAACTTGTGGTATCCTTGTCGGTTGACCTACATGATCCTATGATAAATGTTACTTTGGGGACATTCTGGCAAGAACGTGTAGCCCCACTCACACCTAGCAGGTCGACCGCAATTTTCTAGGTGTATTTGCTCTTTGCTCCTTTTAAAAAAAGGACGCTATCTCCTGCGCTTTATGTCGCCAAATGGCAGCTTTATTGGAATTTGTGCACACCTCATTAAATTCCTCCACTGAGGCAGTTAATCCAGCCGCCACTGCGGCGGGGCCAGGGCAGCTCATTATTAATCTCTTCTGGCGAAATTCACTGATTTCAAGCTAAATATAGAGCCACGCAAACCTTAAAAATAATTTTCGGATTTAAGGGAAACCGCATGATTCCCCGACTCTGCTTCTTGCCAGCCGTAGGTGAGGGGGCGCTTTAATTAGAAGAAGGCAGAACACGTTGAACTTAGGGAACTGTGTAATTACAAAAAATAACGCTTTTAACCTGCCGTGAAATAACTACTTGAAAGCATTTCAGGCACGCGATGTACTTGAGAGCTTCTTAATTTTGTCGCGTTTTATCAAGGTGAAAGTAGGAAGGGTAAAAGAATTTTATCCGTTTCTCCAACAAATATTTTTATTTTTAACTTTAGCTGCAATAAAGTTATGTGTAAATCTGAATTTATTAGTAGTTGAAAGGTTGTTTTCGAAAATATTAACATCATGAAACAGTTTGAAAGCTTCAAAGAAAGGCGATTTTTAAAACAATATTTAGGATTCTGTCAAAACGGATACCGTTATTTTTCAAAGAGAAATGGTTTTATTCATGTTCCTGAGCATTGACGGATTAGATTCATTGCGTCAGATATGCACACATTTACAAGCTTGGACCTTTTTTGGTAGAGAATTCACTAAATTTGTTGCCACGACTTTTGTTAATTTGTTCCATTTTCCCGCAAATATATTTTTAATTCTGTGATATTGGTAGGTTTACGATTACTTACCCTGTATCCTAAAATTTTCCAGCAGTTCTATATAATACATATTCAGATCCGAACTTAATGGACGCCAAGGAAGAATAGTGATGCGATTATCTTCCAGCCACTTTTGTGTATACTGGGGGCGGTATGAGTTGTGGTATTATCTTGTTGGAAAACGCTACACGAAGTGGTATATTTTCTTCAATATAAAGTAATAAGGAATTCACGTAAGATTTCCACTCTTTATATTTACTATCGCGTCGATAATACACAGATTGCTGATTAATCTGCATATACTACGATATTACACCCATACAGTACCTCTTATTTTCCATCCTTCGACTTGATGTTGGACACATAGATGTATGTATATATGGATGTATATTCTGTCATTTGGTACGAGTTGAAATGTACTTTCATCCGATCAAATAGCACATTTCCACTTATTTATTGTCCACTTTTGATGTGATCGATACCATTGCCTACGAATTTTTGCATTTCTTGCTCTTATTAGCGGTTTTTTCACTTCTCGATGGCTTTTAAGTTTTTGTTGACACAAACGTTTTCGTATGCATCACAGATACCTACATCTTTTCGACTACGAATTGGAACTTATCTTTAATCTCCCTACTAGAAGAAACCCCAATTATCTCTACTACTGTAACCTTAAACTTTTGCTTATTCTTTATTGAAAAGTTCTTCATTTTCATTTCATGTCCATTTTATTATAAAAGAATTAAATCTATTTAATACAAACCATTAATTTAAAAATATAGTGAAGAAGATTAGTTGCTAATTATATATATTTTCGATATTTTGATCATCTCAATTGGCACAAATATGCAAATGCTGTCTAAAACTACTAAAAACATGTTCTAATGTTTCATTTGAAATGCCATTAACGATCCTCCTGATGTCTTTCATAAAATCCTTTTTTGTTTTTGGGTTATTTCCAGCAGTGTTTTTTAATGTAGCCCCATAAAAAGAAATCACATTGAGTGAGATCTGACGTGTAAGGTGGCTATTCTATTAATTTTCCCCTAGCAAAGCAAGGGTACCCTACTAGGCCAATAACTCGATCGCCAGAAAATTTATTGATGGCTTCAAATACTTCTTGTGTGCGATGAGGTGCTGCTCCGTCTTGAATAAAATAAAAAGATTTAACGAGACCTCTCTTTTTCGCATGACGAAAGGACTTGGTCTCTAACATCCCTTTGTACGTCTCTCCGGCGACGGAAGATTCAGAGAAATGCAGTATGTAGATGGTAGATGTATGTAGATGGTTCACATTTCAAAAATATATATCATTAATAATTCACGTTCTTCACTATATTTTTAACTTAATGGTTTGTATTAAATAGGTTTAATTATTATGATTAAATGACGACTTTCCGTTATTAAAAAGTGTTAATATTTTCCTGATTTCTCCATTAGTTAAAAAAAAATGACTCATTAGTTTTCACATTCCTATTGGACACCCTGTATATAAGTTTTGGTCTTTGACGTCCGTTTTTTTAGTTTCGCCCAGCTTTTTAACGATTTAGAATATTACGGCCATACTCGTCTAATTAGGGTTCGCAAACACCACAGTACTAGGTTTTTATGATAAATGTGAAAACGTAACCCTTTGTTTAACGTAATAGGAACGTTAATTTGATATAAAAAGTGAGGGAATGCAAAAATTGTTGGTAGGTCGCGTATACAAATGAACTTCCAAGATATTTAACATATTTTTGTTTAACACTAGATTTACCAGCGCGAAAACCTGTAATTTTTATAATTTTCGGTACCTTTAAAGTGTTATGTTTTTACATTTAAATTAGTAACTATAAATGGGAAAAAAGTCTTTGATATGTCGTAGTTTTGAACCATAATAAGCTTTGGCATAACTCTTAGGAGATAACTTTACAAAATTTAATCAATTCAGAGAATGAATTGAGTACCAGTACCATTTGACTGGTCGTGGTAAATCTAGTGTTAAAAGGACAATCTCTTGTAGTCGTATGTTAAAATCGAGTCCTTTTGAGAATTTCTGACTTGATTGGGCTATAACCAAATAGTTATCAATTGTTTATTGTAAGACTCATGCAGTTTCGTTCCATGGATCGCTTAATAAATTGGTCTTTAAATTAATGTATACTATCTTCAACCAAACTGGAAGGCAAAAACTACTAAAATGCAATTCAGCAGAACTCCCCAGCCGCAGCCCACGATTGAGCTAACTAACAGCAATATTTCACCTCTACAAAACCTGTTCACATAAGTCAAACATGAAGCGGATAATGTAAAAAGCATTTGGTCGTTGTGTTCTTTTGTGTCATCGATCAATTGCCTCAATTGCCCTTGTCGACGAAATTTATGGCATTGTACCTCACTCTGATGGACAGATATTGGCATCCATCCTTGTTAAGGGCGACAATGTCCTTGGTGCACGAGGCGTCTCGAAAGACAGAAAAAGCCCCAATAACGCTGCCCCACACATGCTTTTTAAAAGCGCAATTTGGGTGGCTAGATTGATCCAATTTATACTGAGTGCAGAAAGCCTTTATTACTCGTAAAGTGTACTCGCGAAAAGAACTTGATTCACGCCTTCTCATAAAATTGTGTGTCGTCAAAGGCGAGAGGCTATTTACCCGGAATTTGGTGTTGTTAGAGCACACTAATTAGCGGCGACATCACAATTAGAGCTCGGATAAGTTCAACTACTTCCATGACTCAATAAAATTGCTCATACGCAGCCAAACCACCCCCATAACACGAAAACGTCGCCTAATTCATTCCAATGAATTTTGCTAGTCCGAAAGGAGGCCGGATTCATAGAGGGTTTCGTAACACCAAACAGTAGGCACGCTCAATTTTTGAAGAGAATTTTTGTCATCGTTCTCGTCTCGACTCCAAAAATAGAAGCCAAAATAGAGGCCAAACAATTTTTTTTAATAGTATCAAACTGGTGCGAGGGCAGATGGAGTGATGGTGATGAAATGATGGGATCCGTTCACCCCTTTTCAACAAAAAGTGCATTAATCGCTCCAGGAGGAAGCTGTAAAACAGGAATTCTGCGAATGCACCTTCCCGCTTTAATTCCTTCTAAAGTTGCTAGCTGCTCGTACTGCCACGTACATAGCCGTAACCATGGGAGATTTGGTTCCTCCCGACCGGAAAAATAATACCTTCGATGCGTTTGGCCTCGTTCCCGCTGTTTAGCGTGTCTGCCCTTCACATGTGTACATTTCAGATAGGGCCGACGAATTAGTACGCGACGCACTATAGTTCGTTCCCGGTCTCCCGTAGCCCCGCTGCACAAAAATCAATCCGAAACGCCATATGAAAGCTGAAAGAGTAACAAATGAGGAACAATCCCATCATTGCCCTCCCCTGACACCGGGAATAAGTGCCCGTGGGTTCAGTGTTGGTTTTTTATGGGCACACGATGCGCGTCATGCGTCAATTAGGCAATGAGTGAGTCAAAGAACTCGTCGGATTCACCTCTCCATCCAGCTTTGCACTGGGTGATTCTCGGTGAAACTGAAAAATAAACTACTCCCGCTGTTCGGGAAACGTCAGGGGAAGGCGGCTGGGCACATGGCCGGAATCCGGGAATCAGCCGTCGCCGATAGTCAGAAATTGGAAGGGTTCCTCTTCTGGATATGCCATTCGACGAGTTCGATGATCGTTGAAATGTGTTATGCGCTTTGTCTGCTACCTCCGAGGTTTTCCACGTTTTATTGGAGGCTTTTCTCAACAAGAATTTTTATGATGATTTGAACGAAAGTTATAAGCTGATTGATTTGTTTTTGACCTCCAGGGACAAGAGTTTCATTTGAACTTACATATTTTATATCACTCTTAAAAATTGGTCCGCCTAATCTTAAAAATAAAATTTAAAGATTAAAAACAAAAACCTCAACATAAACAAAACTTTCGTTAGGTGGAAAAGTAAAAAAAATTTAACACTTGGTTTACCGAGTGGTCATTTTGACCCATTGTAGTTTAATTTGAATTTATTTTTTCCAGTACAATGCATGCTGTATTTTCTGCAAATATCTTGATTAATCGTTATAAGACATGACAACTAATGATTAATCAAGAAATTTATAAAAAGTAAGGTATAATTTTTCTTTGAAAGAATAAATTTAAAATAAACTGACACGGGTGAAAATGACCCCTCGGTAAACCTAGTGTTAAGACAATGAATATACTTATTATCCGCTGTATTTATTTCTTATTTTTAAGAAGGTAGTAACAGAGAGGGAGAAATACATTGATAAAAATAACCAAAATCGTAGGTTAAAAATGTGCCACACTTGACGAAAATTCGATACTACACATTTTTTGATTAACTTACAATTCGAATTTTAACTAACATTTTTGTTAGTTTATTTGCTATGTGAGATGAATACAACCATTCTCATTGTGAAATGACTATTTAAATGTAATTTAGCATTTTCTTCAATTGCGAGGTTAGAATTGGAAATTTGGGTAAATACTTACTAATTAAACAGTTCTCAAATGTTCTAGTTTGTTATACCCTTGAAATTGTTGCAACCCAATAACCACTTTATGGATCAGCCATCTTGAATCTTCAAATCTTAATAATATTCAAAATTAGTGGTCTTAAAATAATCATTGTAACAATTTTCATTAAAATCCTTTGAAATCGAGAAATTTTGGTCGCCATATTGGGTCCGCCATCTTGGACCTAGAAATTTTGAAAATATTCAAAATTAGTGGCCCCAAAAAATTGTACTAATTTTCATTAAAGTTCGTTGAAGTTAAGAAATTTTGATCACCATATTGAATCTGCAATCTTGGATTTGGAAATTTTGCTAATATTCGAAATTAGTGGCCTCAGAATAATCATTGTACTAATTTTCATTAAAATCCGTTTGAATCGATATATTTTGGTTTCCATATTGGATCCGCCATCTTGGCTTTACAAATTTTGATAATCATTGTACTAATTTTCATTAAAATCCATTGAAATCGAGACATTTGGTCTCCATATTGAATTTGCCATCTTGGATTTACAAATTTTGATAATATTCGAAACTTGTAGCCGCAGAATAATCATTGTACCAATTTTCATTAAAATCCGTTGAAATCGAGACATTTTGGTGGCCATGTTGGATCCGCCATCTTTGATTTGGAAATTTTGAAGGAAAAGGCAATGTGTCATGCGTTTATAGAAAATTTTTGTAATTAAGCATTTTTGTGATATGCACCCTGCATAAAAGTTTTTCTCAAATTTTTGTCTTTCTCTTGTTAATGACTTCTTTATTACTATCTATTTCTAGGAAATTTTTCCATTTCGTTCCTATGACGGTAGCAAGATCGAAAACGTCATGAATGTCCTTGTTTGTTGTAGATATTCTTTGACTTGCATAGTCTATAGAGAGATCGTAGATTTCTTTGAAGTGCACATGGTACCACTTTATTTTATTTTATTTTATAGTATATAAATCAAATATTATTATATGTAAAATTGAAAGTGGTACTTAAGTACTCAGAAAAAATTATGTATCTGAGAAAACATGGTAATAATGGCAAAAAATCACTGCTTATCGTAATTTTCTAAATTAAATGAGTGTGTTTTAAAACTTGCACATCCTTAATTATTTAAAAACAAGGCCAAACAGTCCTTCAAAATAATTTTTTTTTTCGACTCTGAGGTAGGCCAAAAATCAGCCCAGCTCCTGTTGAATTAAAATCAAATAAGACTTCATGTTCTGACACTAAATATTTAAAAATGTTAAGCTAATATTAATTTAAATAATTATATTTTACCCATTTTCAGTTAATATTTTTCAAAAGTCACGTAAAACAATGTCTTAATTTAAATGAATTTTTTTTTTATTAGTGACAGTGGATCTGTTTTTTGTATCCAGGGTGCAATTCTCCTGATTTTTCCCCGTCGGGGATGCTTTATTCCCCACACGACATGTACACGATAGGGCCATTCATCTTCTTCTTGCCCATTGTGTGAAATGTATTTTGCTGTTGTCCATGATTTCATTCATTCGTTCGTCTGTTTTCGAATTGATGTCAGATATAAACATTTTTGAGAAGATTGTTTTCGGATGAATGGTTTAAGACAATTGGATTGAAGTTAGTACCATTTGGTAACATCCAATTTCATCCTGTTTCATGCCTGTTAAATGCAGAAAATATATGTGTAGTTTCTGTAAGTTAAAAAAAAAAAGTGGTTGAATACATAAGCTCGTCTTTATATTCGCTGACTATCCTTTTCCTCGTGTCCTCTCCACGTGGCTTCTTGCCATGGAATTCTATTTTAAAAAGGTCCCCCTTTATTGATCCTCCGCTTGTAGGAGGTCACTCAATGCTGCACATCAATAGAACCCCATATGCGTCCCTTATACCAGCGCCATTGGGGTTCGAGTCCAACAAAGTGCCTCGTCCTGCTGCATAACATGACGACTTCTACTTGCCTGTGGCATTGCTGAGATCAAGCGCAGAGCACGAATGCACTCTCAAAATCCACTTTGATGTAAAAATGCAAATTCGAAGAAGTTTCGTGCAACACTCTCAAGCGAAGGAAATTCCCAAAAAAAAAAAAAGAACTTAATTCAATTGAAGATATAGCGAATCTGCTTGACCTGACGGTTTTCAGCTGCACATAAATAGAGGCTGCCTGTGATGGTCGCAATCTCATCCAAAGACCGCCCATCGGGGTATTTTTCGAGTCGCGTTCTGATCCAACCAGCACTCTGACTTTTGGAGAAATGAAAGGAAAATCAATTTGTGCAGGTTCGGGAAATATGCAGAAATTAAAGAAATGTCGTTGGGTGACGTGACCTACATGGCCGGCATGTGAGAGGCACTCGGACATGCAAATGTCCAAATGTTTTGCCTTGCGTCGGTCGACTAGCACGGAACCTGCCAGTTCCCCTGCCCCGGTCGTTTGATAAAATGTGATGACCTGTGCATATAATTATCGATTTCCCTGGGGTGTGCGGGAGTGAAAATGTGATAACGTACACCCGCACACATGTCGTTAACGCACAGTGGTCTGGTCAGCAAACGGATGACTCCAAAAAAGGGACTATGTCTTCTCAGGGTAGTAATATTACGTAATTATTTTTTTCTGATTTTACACGTTGTGGACGACGTGACCACCATGAGGGACACCAATTGTTATTCCTGAAGGTTTTGCTAACAATTGAGGAAATATGTTGGAGCTTTGACATCCTGTTAACAATATCGTTATATAATATGGATATTCACGCTTTGGGGCAAATATATTTTGCATCCTTGCATCCGGTGTATCGTAGCATGGAAACAATTCTGAACAAATTCAATTTGCAAATACTTTTGTAAGTTTGCAATACCCGAGACACTTTGCAATATTGCAAGGTTGTAAAATCAGATCAGATATCAAGGAAATGAGAATTAGAATTTGTGTGGTACCAAATTCTTCTGTCATCCTTATATAACTATAACTTTTTACTCGTAATATGCGAAGTCACGCGGCTGTGATGAATCAAATGAATCAAGGAATGGCACAAAAATTTGCGCTGCTCAACAGAGAGCCATTGGAAGATGAAAACTTGTGAGCAGTTTCTTGAATAGAATTAAAAAAGTGCATTTCTCACGGTGAAAATGGTCAGGTAAATGAGTGACTATCCTAACATAAACTCTATTTTAAAGATTTTTTTCGTAAATTGAGTCTTCTGTAACGTATTTAAAAAAAAGAAAAAAGTTGAAGTTTAAGCGATGATTAAGGCAAAAAAAGTGAATTTTTCGTGGAAATCCACGTAAAATTCTATAAAGAACTTATGGACGAGGGGGAGTTAAGGACTCGGAAAGTATTAACACTTTTAAAAATGTAGATCTACAGAAAGTTAGTAAATTGTGTATTAAAAAAATAATAAAATTAAAATGAAAGAGTATGGAATAAAAATAAATGTAAAAATTTAGGTTGAAAAAGTGGGTGTAGGGAAAATTAATTTCATATTTTAAAAGTTAGTTGGGCTAGTTGTGTGGGAGTGGAAAATTGAAAAAAATAGTGTTTGTAAGCGGTGTGAAAGTATAGGAAACTTATTGAGAGTTTCGAAAAAGAAAAAAGTAAGACAATATTCTTTGCAGGAAATTATTAAACTTCAATTAAAAAAGATGCAAAAGTGCAAGTAGGATTCGCGCCCTGAGGGTTCCGCACCATTATATAGGGTGTTATAAAATTAGCTCTAAGAATTTTGTGGGGTTACTCAGTATTGGAAATTGAACAACTTTCCACATAGAACTAGGAATTAATGTTTTGTTCTAGATCAATCTAGGTTTTTAGGTTTTGATATGTCAGTCAGTTAGTGAGTTATTCTGTCAGTATAAAAATATACTTTGAAAGGTCGTATTTTTTAATTGCATTGAGTAAGAAACTTGAATTCTTTAATTAATTTCAACTTGATATCTCTAGCCGTTCCTGGGAAAAAGGGTCTTGACGGACAGACGGACAACAAAGTGATCGTATAAAGAGTCCGTTTTTTTTTTTTCATTTTGAGGTACGGAAATCTAAAAAGCCAAGAAGTGTAATAAGAAAAGTAGTAATAGTTTAAAAAGATAAAAATATTTTCATTTGAGGTTTTTTTCCATATTTGGTAGGTAATTTTAATATAATTTTCTTAAATAACGACTCATTTTGGTGTTGGCTAAAGGACTCGAATTGATTTTAAAATATTGCCATATTGCACCATGAGTTGTTATTTTATTGTGAATTTTTAATCAACAATTGCGAATGTGAACAAATCAAATGTCATTTTAAGATTTCAAGATTTGAATTTAAATAGTGGGGGTTATTACGTATTGCACTTGTTGTTGGCTTTTGTACACGTTTGGCATTTTATTGAAAACAAACTTTAATATAAAAGGCTATCATCCGCCGTACCAAATATTATTATACTTGCGGGCTGTTCTGGGTTTTTTTTTGCCGAAGCAAGTTTTCACAGAGGAGCTGTAAGTGATCTTCTTAGTTCAGTCAAAGTTTTCATTGTTCATTATTTTCATCCTAAAATTTTCAATAAAATAAAAATATGAAAGAATAATCCTTATTTACTTACAGGATGTAGGTACATAATTTACATACATTTTTATGGGTTATGGTCGGAAAAAAGCCTGATACGACTATTATGGTCAGTAAAATTGATATTTGTCGTTGCAACTCCGACATTCATGCCATTTTCGCACTCAATTTACGACCCGTCCTTGAAAACGACAACCACAGTATATGTAAAAACTATAAAACAAAAAACTTTAAAATTTGAAGTATAAATTCAATTAATACCAAATCAATAAATATTTTGTTAAAATTTCACCTAAGCCCTGTGTTAAAGATAGTCCATATTTTTGAGAATGGTCACTAAACAGACAAAAATTTTATAGTTAAAATATTCTTAAAATGTACTATCAGTGCGTGTGGGACAAGGCGGCAAGGCACATTGGTAAGAAGTCATGAGTGTCGGGAATGATATCCTTGATTTTTTCGAAATTATGGAGAGATTAAACTTTGTACTCAAAGAGTTAACCCTTTGCGCTCGGATGTTCCCTCTGGGGCATCATTCACCTACTGCTTACAGAAGGTCGCCGAGTGCAAAGGGTTAAGTTAACTTCATTGAGTGCATAGCTGGCCAAAAACATAAAATTCATCGCTTTGCATTTTTAGAAGTAGACATTTGTTCTCTGCTGTTTGCCATTAGGGGGTGATCATGTTGAGCTGGGACACCTAGTATATCTCTTTTTCTTTCAATCATAGAGATCAAAATTCTAGTCACGTCAGAAATAAATAGGAAATTTTCATGCGACATCAAAGCAAAAAACATCCTCGTTTTGCATTCAGATATAATTTTTAATCAAGACAGTGCGACACCTCACACATCTATTTTTACCCGAAGAAAATGTTATCTCCCTCAAAACAAAGTCAGACCCACATGCAGCGCAGCATTTAAATAATGTTTTTACAATATTGGAAAAATAATGCGATCTATGCAAGAAAGCATTTGATAAAGAACAGAGCGGTGCTGAAACCTGATAGCTCGAGACTCGCAGGTATATCATTAAAAAAGCGACTGCTTCCGCGCAACATTTCAATTAACTTCCCGCAAAGCGAAACTTCACATTTGGCAACAAAGTTTTGCATTTCCCCAGCGCTCGTGCTGCGCCCAGCCGGCGATAGTTATTGCAAAATAATTCGCATACTTCTGATGTTTGGTGCTCGTGACGTAAGTCGCAAGTGTGAGCACGCTATGAGTTTTGTCTATGAACTTCTTCATGTAACGTCATCGGCCGCCTAAATCTGCGTGTTTCCTTGACCCACATTTCTCGGATTTCGCAGGTCCAGAGATTTGGTCGGCGGTGGTTCAACGCGGAGGAAAAGAGCTCACGGGCAATGAGGAATTACGCAAGGAGCGACTAATTACTTCATAGAGCACCGCGCGCTCAACTATAACCAGAAATGATCTATTTTTAAAAGGCGGCAGAGACTAGCGACGATTATGCCATTGGCACTGAAACCACAGTCGACCTTAGACGAGTTTTGTCGTGCGATCTTTGCATGAATTTCAAATATACCGGAGGTCGCGCAAGCGCCCCTTTTCTTCACTTTTTTTGATACACGTCTTTAGAGCACTTTTAATTTTGTTTTTGTAAAAGGAAGGACGCCTTGGCACGTGTTGGCGTACACCGGCACACATGGGTTGCTCAAACTCCTCATGCAATCTGGGTGGGCAGCGGTCGGTAGCGGGGATAATTCCAATCAATTCCGTCACTGCTTACATTGGATATCTGCCAGATATCACAAAATGAATTGAAAAAAAAAAAAAAATAGAAGCACACGGCGCGGGTTTAACGACCTTGTTGACTTTTGAAAATTTAAAAAGCGACTGACTCACGTGGGCTGACCGGGTCTTTGTTTGGTCGGCGGCGGCGAGTTGCTTCCTCCCCAATCGGGGCGGATTCAATTGCGTCTAGATTGACTGGAGGCATTAACCCATAAGGCTTTGGGGTTTTTTAGCTACCCAAGGAACAAAGCATTCATCGCGGGGAAAATTACACAAAACCCGTTTTTATCGCGAAATTTATCTCATTACGGCGCAGTTTAACATGATTTTTTTTCCGGCTTCTGTGTGTACCTGTTCCGAACTCTACCGCTGTTGCGACTACAACTTGTATCGCGAATTTATAATTCTTAATAACGGTTCTGAAAGCTGCCAACTTAATTAAGAGGCTATTGCAAATTGTGCCACCTGATGGAGAGTGTAAGTGGCGGCAAGAAATTCGCAAAAATCCATGTGATTCTACCATTCAAGAAGGCATGGCCCTTCAAGCTTAAAAGCTCATAGCGGTTAATTGGCGTACCGGAAAAGTTATTTTTCGAAAGATGATTCTTATGATATGTTATAACTGTAATATATACACACTTATGCTAAAATATGTGAATGACTTCACTTAAAAGACTTAATTCCAGAGTTCCACAAGGCTCAGTATTACGACCTCTTTTTTTTAATTTTTTTTTTATTTTTATTTTTTTTATGTCAGTTGTTGGTACCATGTGCCACTTTTCTTCGCACTGTATCCAAACTCGTTCCTATTTATAAATAACTATCAACTTTCATTTTTAATTAATTAGTAACAGTAAACCAAGCACCGTCAATCTTTATACGTTGTTTTGTATTGCTTTGATAGCATTTTGACAAGCCTTTATACAATTAATTAGTTAATAATGTAATGAAATGGTACAGCCAGTGTTCCATTGATAAAAATTTCTTAAATTTTTAAAAATTTACATTATACTCCTATATGTATGTCTACATTGGTCTAGTAGTGACGAATTGCATATTAGCTGCTTTTTTTTTCATGCTATGATGTGGATATGAAATTTCACATTGAATTGATTTTTTTGAACTGATAACTAAGGTATCTTTAACTCTTTTAAAGAAAAAAATTTAAGTTTTGCATAAAGTGCCGACCCAAATTTATGTAATTTGTTGGGTTTTAAGAAAACGGTAATAAAATTTAGTTAAAAGATTGTTAAAAAATTCAAAAACGGACATGTTAAGAACTAATGGGACAAGGATATTTCAATATAATAAAATAATGTCATAATGTGTAAAAATGCTTTTCAACCCTAAGCGCAACGATATATCGTCGTTGGCACTTTTCGCAAGTGTACTCAACAATAATATATTGGTGTTCAATGCTATCAAGGTTAAAATTTACGAAAAGCACATCAAATTGCCATTATTTTAACCATCCAAACTTCAGACGTAAAGTGGGTATAAGTCAAGGAAATTCGATGGCAATACGAACTTATCACCTCATCTGAAAAGGATTAAAAAGCCCCAAGTACCATCAAATAGGTCATAATTGGTATTAATATTGGTCAGCGATAGAACGTTTTTAATTTAATTTTTAATTTTCCTAAGATCTTTCGAAAAGTGCTGTCAACTCCTTATAAACAAACATGAAATTGATCCAATACATACTTGGCCAACAACTTTTTTTTAAAATGAGGTGCTAAGTTCGTACAGCCGACAATCGATGATAAATTCTACAAATTTCAAGTCAAGCGTTTCTTATATGCATATATCGGTAAGTTTCAAATAATTGTATTACACCAACATGTAAACAGTAAAACATTGTAGAACACTGCAACAGTAAATTCTTTAGTACACTGAGAAAATTTTAAATGATTTTTTTTTCCCACAAAAAATATAGAGACAAATTTTCATACATTAACGAGAAGGCAACTCCGAAATATATGGTAGTAATACAATAATTACAAACATTTAGTAATTTCTTAAATATATTATATCACTTGTTTTAATCTCGATTCTTTTTTAGTTTACAATTATCCAAAATTTTGTTTCCTAATTTTTTATATCTAAACAATTATTCATTTTTGCTGACCAAGTATGAAAAACTTTTGTCTGATGAATTTCACGTTTGTTTATTATAAATTTTGTTGTAAATTTGAACCTTTCGTGTAAAATAATCCATTCGTCGTCTTTGCCTAAATCGGATTTTCAAGCTGCATTTATTGCTAACTAGCTGACCCAGCAGACGTTGTACTGCCCTTTCCGGTACATTTTCATTATGCCCTGTGCGTCGACCAATATTTGATCGTGTTCTTTCTTTTCGCATGTTTCTACAAATAATACCATTAATATAAGAAAACAGTGTTGTTTAATATTAAGTAAACCGTTTTACACTTCACAAATATTGGAAAATTACCCGGTTTCATCCGACGTTGGGTAAATACTTAATAATTAAAGACTTCTCAAATGTCCTAGTTTGTTATATCCTAGAAATTGATTCAACCCGAAAACCCCTTTATGGATCTGCCATCTTGAATACCCAAATCTTGATAATATTTAAAATTAGTGGCATTAAATAAATCGAGACATTTTGGTCGCCGTGTTGGATCCTCCATCTTGAATTTGGAAATTTTGATAACATTCAAATTAGTGGCCTCAGAATAATTATAGTACTAATTTCCATTAAAATCCGTTAAAAGCAAAAAATTGTTGGTCACAATCTTGGATTTGGAAATCTCTATAATATTCTAAATTAGTTGCCTCAGAATAACCATTGTACTAATTTTCATTAAAATCCGTTGCAATTGAGACATTTTAATCGCCATGTTGGATCCGCCATCTTGAATTTGGAAGTTTTGGTAATGTTCTAAATTAGTTCAATAAGAATAATCATTGTTATAATTTTCATTAAAATCCGTTGTAATCAAGACATTTTAGTCAACATGTTGGATCCGCCATCTTGGATTTGGAAATTTTGATAAAAACAATCATTGTACTAATTTTCATTTAAATCCGTAGAAATCGAGAAATCTTGGTCGCCATACTGGGTCCGAAATCTTGGATTTGTAAATTGTGATAATATTAAAAATCAGTGACCTCAATAAAATATTTGTACTAATTTTCATTAAAATCCGTTGAAATCGAGAACGCGCGAACGATCAAACTCGCGAAGTTAAAATAATCGTTAAGTTTTCTGAAATTATCCAATTTTCTGCGCAATTTTCTTAACTTTTCTTTCCGTAAGAACCATCTACAAAGTATTACAAAACTTTAAAAAAAAATTAATGAAATCGGTAAAGTCGTTCTCAAGTTATTGCGTGACCAACAGAAATAGGGGTTCATTTTTATATATATAGATAAGCATGAACACTTGTTTTTGGCAAAAACAACGAAACCTCTTCAAGCTCAACGACAAACAATATACTGCCAATTGCCGTACTGTGGACTGGATATCCCATAGCGACAGTTTTCAAAACATATGTCGAACAGAAAGAAGCCCCCGGAGAAACTGATTGAATAATGAAAATTGAAATCGATTTAAAAGAAACATTTTGAGACCGCAAATAGACTAACTTATTATGTGGGCAAAAGTTCAGCCTGGACTCTCTTGCCTAGGATGATGGTAACAATGATGGGTATTATCGTTCCTGGATTTGGTCTTTATAAACCCGTCCCAGATACCAAGGCGAAGCTTCGGCGTAAAAACGATTTCCTTCACAGTGTCCTTGACAACTTCCAAATAACAAACCAATCCTTCTCTCTCTCCTTTGCACGTTGTAAGACATCCACAAAATTTTCAATTACTTTACGCAAAGCTTCTTCATTTCCCCTAATAATTCTCCTAAAATGAATCAATCCTTTCAGGGAGGCAACTCCTACAAATCTTCCAAAATCCTGGGAAAGTTTCAACCATATGAAAATCTTCTTAATTGATAGGGCCTCGAAGCAGAACCCCCCCAACCCGTATAGAAATTGGATCCTCCTACAGGGATGAAAACTTTTCGATTAACTTGGACTCCTTTAAATTTTCCTTTGCTAATTTTCATGAAACTGCCGGCATAAGACGCATTCTTCACATGCCGTTCATCCTTCCTTTCTCTTAATGGCACAATTTGCAGCAATTTTCTTAGAACGGTTCGCATTAGCCACATCTGTCCCGAAAAGCCAAATCTTAACTTTGTTGCCTTGGAGAGGAGTAAGCCTCTCGGCTGGAAAGGTGAATCGAATGCCCGGACTGGGGGGAGGCTCGTGCTTGGTCCTTTGGAGCGGGCAATGACGTCGGAACGTCCAAGGAAATCGATATATTTTGTGTACGGATTATCTAGCTATCGCTGCAAATGGGAGACATCTCTGGCCTTTTGCGAAAAATTTATGGACCCCCTCATTCAGGCCCGTTTCCTCTTTTCACAACAGTTTCTTATGCCCAGGGAAAGGCCCGCCTGTCTTTGTAGGCGTCCCAAATGAACCCGATAAGGTACCGAAAAAAATGAAAAGTAAATAAATTGTCGGGGAGGTGAACGGTAGCAGAGCACAGCGCCTAAAGTACCTCGTACCGAAAATCCTTAAGTGATGCATGCACGAGTAATGGCCCCGCACGCATACCAGGTCTTGCCCGGCAACTGCCTCCTCCAGAGGGCTAAATTACATCGTAAATTTGCGTTACTTTGGCTACTTTGCGTAAATTACGGGTTAATGCCGAGGTGCGATATTGCTTTCAAATAAATTTATGCCACTTGGCAGGCAGCTGTGTTTTTCGGCGGCGCCTTGATTAATGCTCACCTAACACACTCCTCGAAGGAGCTAATTGTCCTTTTTTACTCGCTTACTTACTTATAAAAAAATATATATAAGCCTCGAGGTGTTGACCATGAGCTTTTATGTGCTGCTGTCACACAAGATGGGCATACATTTTTATTATTTTGAGCAACGTCGATCCTTTAATAAAAATCGATTTTCCAATGACAAGATTTTAAACAAATTTTTTAAAACTTCTTATTCACTGTTTGTAATTTCAAATGACTTAAATTTACAAGGAGACCGCCAAGATTGTCCGCCTCCGATTTAAATGATTTTTATATATGTGGTTATATTTGAGTAAGTGAGTAATTACCCAAAAGAAATTCACGCAACGCTCAATAGTTTCAAAGTTGATTCTACCAAGCAACTTAAATATAAGTTCAAATTGCATGCAGATGGTAAGGCTACGCGCCGCCTAGTGAGCAGTGTGACGTGCCTCGCACGTAGACGGTCAGGGTTCGATTCCTGCTAACGTAAATTTTTTTTTGTTTTATTATACAAGTCATAATAATATAACCAGAAAAAATTACCAATGAAAACGTTCATAATTTTTGAGTAAATAAAATTAACATATATTTACTTCTTTTATGAAATTCGTGAATAAGTTCTTTAATTTCATAAAAAAATAAATTAATTGATTAATTGATTTTAATTAATAATTTACTCTGATTTTAGCTACTTTTCTTTGCTTCAACATTTTCCAAGTAACATGAAAAGAAAAAAATATCAACGAAAACGTCGATAATTTTTTTGTAAATAAAAATAACATGTAAATACTTCATTCATAAAATTAATGAATAAATTTTCATAAAATGGTAGAAGCAACTTTGAAACTATTGAGCGTTGCGTGAATTCCTTTTGGGTAATTACTCACTTACTCAAATATAACAACATCGCTCATTAAATGCAATAACGTCATAACTCAAAAATCATTATTGTTGAATTATTTATACATGTGGACTAAATTTCGTATATACTTTTAACTGTAAAAACGTTATATCTGAGCTTTCATAATTCGCGACAAGGGAGAGGTAGTTTTGAAACTATTTCTTACTGAAATAACAAAGAGCCTAATCTTTGAAATGCATTTTATAAAAATTACAATTTTTGGGTTATGACGTTATTGTATTTAATGAGCGATATATAAAAATCATTGAAATCAGAGGTCTTGACGGTCTCCTTGTAAGTATTGTCGGAAAGCCACTAAAATTTAACCAATTTGACTATTGATTTGGGTAAGTTTGTGAAATTTGAAGTGTTCTGCCATTTAGGCATCATTTGTCTAATTTTAAATTTTAGCCACGATATCAAAGTTTGAAACATTTAAACGATTCGACTAGTTTGAAGTTTCCTATTAAAATTAATTAAATGTTGCGTTCAATTCCACAACTAGAGGCGACAAATTGTCAAACTAACTATAGTCTAAATAAGCTAATGATAGTTGTGGAAATTCCTTCACAATTAGAGCTTTTTATGAGCTTTATAAAGTGTCTATTTTATTGTGGCATTCTTCTTCTAAAGTTTTTGTTTTTTTTTTTTTAAAGCGCTGGATTTCCGATAGGGATATCTGTTGTGAGTTGTCATTTGTTATAAGTTTTTCAATGTCATTTTTATTCGGAAAGGTCTAACAAAACATCATGGAAAGATAAAGACCGCAGGAACAAATCCAATCCGAAATCGGCGTTCAGTTATAAAAAGCTCACTTTGTGAATTTTATGGACGAAATGATTGCCCATCAACACGTGCTATTCGTCGTCTTATTGATCATTTTCGCTCTAAATTAGCGCTCACGACAACACGCAATAAAAATCATCGGGCCATATTTCTTTAAAAATGCGACAGGACAACGTTTTACCGTCAATGGTGAAGCAGTATAGAGAAATGATCCAAGACTTTTTGTTTCTAAAACTTCAAGACATTGATGTTGACGACTTGTGGTTTCAGTAGTACGGCGCTGTGTGCCATACAACGACCGAAACAATTGGCTTATTGAAAGGACAATTTGGCGAAAATCTTATTTCAAGAAATGGGATCGTATTATTTGACACAGCTAGATTTTCTGTTTCGATATGTGAAGTCTGGTATATGGTATTAAACCAGCTTCGATTGACGCATTGAAAGTCAACATAAAGAGTATGATTGCGTTTATACAGCCCCAAATGCTTGAAAAAGTGGTAAAAAATTGGACTGATAGGGTGCGGTATGTAATAGGCAGGCTCAAATGCCCGAGACTGAATTTAAATATTAAATGTTAAAAAATTATCTTTCGAATAAAACCAAATTTATGGTCACTTGTTAAATTTTTATGTGGTTTATTTAAATTCAAAATATGAACGCACTTAAAAAGCACCATTTATTTTGTTAATCGTTAAATGTGCATTTTACAACATGTGTCTTTCACTCGCCTACTCGGATGTGGATGTGTTTTATGGTTTGACCCAAAAATCGATTGCGAATCGTCCCTTGAAAATTTATATAATCGATTTTACAAGGCCACACAAGACACACACCTACACTCTAAAAGATAGGCACAAAATTTGTCAATGTTAAACGTTTTAAATTTACAACGAAGTCTAATAATGATATTAGTGAATGTAAATATTCACCAGAGGATTTGCATTCAGTACGTAGGTACTTATAAAAATACTGCTCGGTTGGGTATAGAATTTTATGAAGAGTGAATTTACACAGCGAGATATTAAAAGTATATATGCATAGTAATATTTATATATTGGAATACAGATTTAATTGTTTGGATTGTAATATTTTAAACCGATATGGAGCAAAATTCCTTTTTTTTTAGGGAAAATATACACGGTTTACAGTATCAGTTATTTTTGGAGTCGGTGCCAGCCAAGGCAGGTTTATAAATTTGTCTTGACTGCACCGATTCCAAAAATGGCTGTTTAGAAATTGTAAATATTTAAGTATCAATAATTTTGTATATTGTCCTTGTATGCTCTTTTTTTTATTTTTATTTTTTTTGTAAACATTTATTTTCCGAAGTGTAAGCTCACAAAAAGTGGTATTTCGTGGATATCTCGCTTCCTATTGGTGCGTCACCAATTTCGGATATTATAGAAGTTGTAATTGTTTTCATGATATAAGGCCGAGAATGTACGAACAGAATACGATGAATTCCTTTCTGTACTACCCTCGATGTAGAATACAAGACGCGAAATTCGTCACAAATTCCAGATTTACTTTATAGCAATACCTTCTTCTTGGGAAGAAACTATTACTTTTCGAAAAAAAGTCACACAAGTCGATTTTTCAGATCTACTGCACGTGCAAATGAGTGATTGAGGAACTTAAATTGAATTTTGGAGAGTATGTTTGAATTAACACTACATATTATAAAAATAAAATTCCTACAAACTTAAATCAATGAACACAAGGACAGTCCTGTAATCCTCCAGACTAAACAACTTGTTGAAAGAAGTACGACTCTCCTCTTGAGTTCTTGACCTCGTTCTAGTAATCCTCCTGAGCGTGACATTGTTCATTAAGTGTGATAATAGTCGGCCTTTCGAGAGTTCAATCCGTGTTATCCAGGCCAATACGTTCAAATTAAACGAGCTTAAATTAAAAAAAATAATTGGAGTATTGGCAGCTTGGAAGCGATGAGATATAAACTGTGGTCGTATTCTGCTAATTGAAAGAAACATCTCTTTTGGGCTAGTCGAGATAAAACTAATAGTCCAGTCAATTTAACCTCTGAAGCGGAAGTTTGTGGTGGAGTGCTAATTTTTGGATATATTGTTGGGGACGGTGAGAAATGAAGCTATAACTATTTTTTGCCCCTCGGGGGTGTTTGCGAAGGGGTGAAAAAGGGTGAAAAAGGTTTTTTGTTTATAACTTTGAATAAAAAAGTCAGCCTGGGTGGGAACGTTAGAGGGTGATATAATAAATGATTATTCATCTTGTATTAAAGTTTCCCCCGGTTTTGTTTATTGCAAAATTGTTTATTAACAATTTCACTCTCCCAAACCGAAAAAAATCACGGCTGATTTTTTTAAAAATACTTAAGCTCGTACGATGTCTTTCATTTTCACAATATCACTAGAAGACGCAATCCCCCATCATATACCAAAAATTCAAAACGGTTCCATGCATTTCACCTGAGATAATCACCCAGATACCTCACCTGTTTTACACCGAAAAATGTACAGTTTTAATCCAAGTCAAGATATCCCCCACGAATCGTCGCCCTCCGACCAGATATCGCTGAGCAGCACACATTTTTCACATTTTTTCCCAGCCCACGGCGGGGAAGAAGAAGATTTGCGACTGATTCAAAAACGGAAATCGCTATAACTTTCGATGTATGTAACGGAACTTAATGTATGATGGCTTCAAAAATCACTTATTTTTTTCTCCATCTTTTCCTCATACACCACTTTAACCTAATATTTTTACTTTTTTTTATATTGAATTAAACTTAAAAAAAAAATAAAAATTAATTACATTTTATTCCTTTTCTCCCACAAAACTAAACTTTTTTGAAATATTCTTAATTTTATAGTTATCTACAGATTCCACCCTTTATTCTCATAATTTTTATCATTTTCCACAAATCCCCCCCTGACCCCCCGAATAAATATATTACCCCTTAAATTTTACAAACAAAAAACTCGCCAAACATTTTATTTTTTTTCTCCAACAAAACTAAACTTTTTTGAAATATTCTTAATTTTGTAGTTATCTACAGATTCCACCCTTTATTCTCATAATTTTTATTATTTTCCACAAATCCCCCCCTGACCCCCCGAATAAATATATTACCCCTTAAATTTTACAAACAAAAAACTTGCCAAACATTTTATTTTTTTTCTCCCACAAAACTAAACTTTTTTGAAATATTCTTAATTTTGTAGTTATCTACAGATTCCAGCCTTTATTCTTATAATTTTTATTATTTTCCACAAATCCCCCCTGACCCCCCGAATAAATATATTACCCCTTAAATTTTACAAACAAAAAACTTGCCAAACATTTTATTTTTTTTCTCCCACAAAACTAAACTTTTTTGAAATATTCTTAATTTTGTAGTTATCTACAGATTCCACCCTTTATTCTTATAATTTTTATTATTTTCCACAAATCCCCCCCTGACCCCCCCGAATAAATTTATTACCCCTTAAATTTTACAAACAAAAACTTACCAAACATTTTATTTTTTTTCTCCCACAAAACTAAACTTTTTTGAAATTTTAATAATTTTGTAGTTATTTACAGATTCCGCCCTTTATTCCCATAATTTTTATTATTTTCCAAACATCACCCCCTGACCCCCCCGAATAAATTTATACCATTTACCTTTTTTTTAAATTATTCCCCATTTTTTCTATTCAATTTTTTCCACCAATTCTCAATTAATCTCACTTTTTTTTCACCCACATCTACTTCAAGGTCTCCCGAAACTAAATCTACATTTTTTTCTCCATTATTGCTAATAGTATGTCCCCAATCTGCCCCCGTGTGTGCTAGCGGATCATTTTTCGCCCAAAATATTAATTTCTCCCCAGTTTCGATTTACGATTATTGCATAAAGATCTACTCCAATTGGGGACAAACTATTAGCAATAATGGAGAAAAAATGTAGATTTGGTTTCGGAAGACCTTGAAGTAGATGTGGGTGAAAAAAAAAGTGAGATTAATTGAGAATTGGTGGAAAAAATTGAATAGTAAAAATGGGGAATAATTTAAAAAAAGGTAAATACACCTATCCCTCGATTTACACGATACTTTTTTTACACGATTTCGCTTTTACACGGTTTATAAAATCAGAGGTTTAAGAAAAAAACAGGTAAAACTGAACATTTTAACTGCATGGATATTACCACTGCCATTTTTGAATTGTGTTCACAATAAAAATCGTCTGAGTAAGAGTTTATTTATTTATTTATGATTTTTAATTAAGATTTTAATACCACCTTTGGTTAATGCGAGATTGTCTCTTATTTCTCTACATACAACCAATATCGCATTAAGTACTATCAAATTATGAAAGATACCAACGACAACACAACACCAATCAAGAAGAAAAGATTAGAAAGAAAGGTTTTAAGGACTTGATTTCTTCTTTCTATATGTAAAATGAATTCCATACTTATACCTTATACACCTACTACTAATTTTATAAATAGACTAGTATTTTTATGTTTTTCAAAATATATTTACTTTTATTTTACTTTTAAATAAATTACCGAATTATGCACATTTCAGTCTGTTTTCGTTTTACACGGTTTTACTTATGGGTCATTCTACAGAAAATCATCAAATGGTCAAAGCCGCACTATTTTTGATTTGGACGAAACTTGGTGGGTGTCTTTGTTTAGATGTCAGAAGAGAAAATTTACCATCATTTAATTTTTCTGATGTCTCAGCTTCGGTGCGCGACCGCTAGAGCACACAAAAAGTGTGATTTTTACGCTCTACTACTATGCGCTGTCAAAATTGTTCTATTAGAGATATTTGAACATTTGTGGTCGCAGTTGAAAGCTAAAATATAGTAGTTTTCGGAAAAAAATATGGAAATAGAAAAACATTTTTATTCGAAGTATACTCGCATCATGAAAATACGATTTTTTCACATTTTTATATGATTTTCAAATGGCTGTAGTATCTTTCCTGGTAAATAAAAAAAATTTATTTTTTGTGTACATCATGTCCATATATTAAACAAAACAACAGTCCATTATAGACTCGTTCGACAAATGTTTTATATTAAAAAAATAACCTTGAAATTTGAAAATTTCTGAAAATTCCATATTTCGAGCTTCAAAATGAAAATGTGGGACAGGAGATAGAGAACTGAAATTCTCAGGAAATTTAGGTGTAACCTTGAACTTTAAAGACCCGTTGAGTTTGCTTTGTTTTTTGCATCCCTCTAGTAATTACAGCCATTTCAATACAGCTAGTAATGCAGATTTTCCTTTTTAATCAGTTTCTTTTGTTACTTCACAATACGAGGAAACAATAATGTAGTAATAAAAAAAGAACAATGTGCAGCAGATACTCCGTAAATGCTAGCAAACAAATGAGATCAAGCCACTTTACTTCCTTTTGTAGTATATCATAAAAAATATAGTTTGATTTATAAGTTAAAAACATTTTGTGTAATTAGCGACTACTTAACCCACAGTACTGTAGCTTTCTATTCATTTCAAAAAGTGTTAATTCAATACATCAAAAGATATTATCCAGAATTTAAAAAAAGTTAAATATTTCATCGATGGATCAGCGGCTCAATACAAAAATAAGAAAAATTTTGTTAATCTATGTCATCATAATGATGATTTTGGGTTGGAAGCAGAGTGGTATTTTTTTGCCACTTCTCACGGGAAAAGTCCATGTGTAGGTGCAGGGGGAACGATCAAACGAATAGTGCGGAAAGCTAGTTTACAACGAATTGAAGATCGTCATATATTAACTACTAAAGCTATGTTCAATTTTTGTTCCGAACAAATTTCTGGAATCGAATTTTTTTTTTTTGAATCCAATGCTGATGTTGAAGCTGCGGATAAATTTGTATGTGATAGATTTAGTAATATTGTTACAATAAAGGGAACAAGAATATTTCATAGTTTTGTACCCATTTCTCAAAGTAAATTGAAAATTCGTAAATACTCGGCTTCAAATAATTCAGAAATTATAAGTATGTCTAACATTTCAAGCAATATAATATAAAATATTAATAATTCATTCATATTCATAATTCTGATATTTGAAATCGCATTCTTCATTTACGATAAATTGCATTCTTCTTTTGGGATATATTTATTTAAATCGCCTTCTTCATTTGGGATGTATGTATACGGAGTATCTACTACATATTGTTTTGTTTTTTATTGTTTTTGTTGTTCTTTTTGATTAACTGCGTTGTTGTTTCCTCGTATTGTGAAATAAGAAAAGAAACTAATTAAAAAGTAAATCTGCATTATTAGCTGTATTGAAATGGCTGTAATTACTAGAGGGATGCAAAAAACAAAGCAAACTCAACGGGTCTTTAAAGTTCAAGGTTACACCTAAATTTCCTGAGAATTTCAGTTCTCTATCTCCTGTCCCACATTTTCATTTTGAAGCTCGAAATATGCAATTTTCAGAAATTTTCAAATTTCAAGCTTATTTTTTTAATATAAAACATTTGTCGAACGAGTCTATAATGGACTGTTGTTTTCTTTAATATATGGACATGATGTACACAAAAAGTAAATTTTTTTTATTTACCAGGAAAGATACTGCAGCTATTTGAAAATCATATAAAAATGTGAAAAAAATCGTATTTTCATGATGCTAGTATACTTCGAATAAAAATGTTTTTCTATTTCCATATTTTTTTCCTAAAACTACTATATTTTAGCTTTCAACTGCGACCACAAATGTTCAAATATCTCTAATAGAACAATTTTGACAGCGCATAGTAGTAGAGCGTAAAAATCACACTTTTTGAGTGCTCTAGCGGTCGCGCACCGAAGCTGAGACATCAGAAAAATTAAATGATGGTGAATTTTCTCTTCTGACATCTGAACAAAGATACCCACCAAGTTTCGTCCAAATCAAAAATAGTGCGGCTTTGACCATTTGATGATTTTCTGTAGAATGACCCATAAGTAAAACCGTGTAAAACGAAAACAGACTGAAATGTGCATAATTCGGTAATTTATTTAAAAGTAAAATAAAAGTAAATATATTTTGAAAAACATAAAAATACTAGTCTATTTATAAAATTAGTAGTAGGTGTATAAGGTATAAGTATGGAATTCATTTTACATATAGAAAGAAGAAATCAAGTCCTTAAAACCTTTCTTTCTAATCTTTTCTTCTTGATTGGTGTTGTGTTGTCGTTGGTATCTTTCATAATTTGATAGTACTTAATGCGATATTGGTTGTATGTAGAGAAATAAGAGACAATCTCGCATTAACCAAAGGTGGTATTAAAATCTTAATTAAAAATCATAAATAAATAAATAAACTCTTACTCAGACGATTTTTATTGTGAACACAATTCAAAAATGGCAGTGGTAATATCCATGCAGTTAAAATGTTCAGTTTTACCTGTTTTTTTCTTAAACCTCTGATTTTATAAACCGTGTAAAAGCGAAATCGTGTAAAAAAAGTATCGTGTAAATCGAGGGATAGGTGTATTTACCTTTTTTTAAATTATTCCCCATTTTTACTATTCAATTTTTTCCACCAATTCTCAATTAATCTCACTTTTTTTTTCACCCACATCTACTTCAAGGTCTTCCGAAACCAAATCTACATTTTTTCTCCATTATTGCTAATAGTTTGTCCCCAATTGGAGTAGATCTTTATGCAATAATCGTAAATCGAAACTGGGGAGAAATTAATATTTTGGGCGAAAAATGATCCGCTAGCACACACGGGGGCAGATTGGGGACATACTATTAGCAATAATGGAGAAAAAAATGTAGATTTAGTTTCGGGAGACCTTGAAGTAGATGTGGGTGAAAAAAAAGTGAGATTAATTGAGAATTGGTGGAAAAAATTGAATAGAAAAAATGGGGAATAATTTAAAAAAAAGGTAAATGGTATAAATTTATTCGGGGGGGTCAGGGGGTGATGTTTGGAAAATAATAAAAATTATGGGAATAAAGGGCGGAATCTGTAAATAACTACAAAATTATTAAAATTTCAAAAAAGTTTAGTTTTGTGGGAGAAAAAAAATAAAATGTTTGGTAAGTTTTTGTTTGTAAAATTTAAGGGGTAATAAATTTATTCGGGGGGGTCAGGGGGGGATTTGTGGAAAATAATAAAAATTATAAGAATAAAGGGTGGAATCTGTAGATAACTACAAAATTAAGAATATTTCAAAAAAGTTTAGTTTTGTGGGAGAAAAAAAATAAAATGTTTGGCAAGTTTTTTGTTTGTAAAATTTAAGGGGTAATATATTTATTCGGGGGGTCAGGGGGGATTTGTGGAAAATAATAAAAATTATGGGAATAAAGGCTGGAATCTGTAGATAACTACAAAATTAAGAATATTTCAAAAAAGTTTAGTTTTGTGGGAGAAAAAAAATAAAATGTTTGGCAAGTTTTTTGTTTGTAAAATTTAAGGGGTAATATATTTATTCGGGGGGTCAGGGGGGGATTTGTGGAAAATAATAAAAATTATGAGAATAAAGGGTGGAATCTGTAGATAACTACAAAATTAAGAATATTTCAAAAAAGTTTAGTTTTGTTGGAGAAAAAAAATAAAATGTTTGGCGAGTTTTTTGTTTGTAAAATTTAAGGGGTAATATATTTATTCGGGGGGTCAGGGGGGGATTTGTGGAAAATGATAAAAATTATGAGAATAAAGGGTGGAATCTGTAGATAACTATAAAATTAAGAATATTTCAAAAAAGTTTAGTTTTGTGGGAGAAAAGGAATAAAATGTAATTAATTTTTATTTTTTTTTTAAGTTTAATTCAATATAAAAAAAAGTAAAAATATTAGGTTAAAGTGGTGTATGAGGAAAAGATGGAGAAAAAAATAAGTGATTTTTGAAGCCATCATACATTAAGTTCCGTTACATACATCGAAAGTTATAGCGATTTCCGTTTTTGAATCAGTCGCAAATCTTCTTCTTCCCCGCCGTGGGCTGGGAAAAAATGTGAAAAATGTGTGCTGCTCAGCGATATCTGGTCGGAGGGCGACGATTCGTGGGGGATATCTTGACTTGGATTAAAACTGTACATTTTTCGGTGTAAAACAGGTGAGGTATCTGGGTGATTATCTCAGGTGAAATGCATGGAACCGTTTTGAATTTTTGGTATATGATGGGGGATTGCGTCTTCTAGTGATATTGTGAAAATGAAAGACATCGTACGAGCTTAAGTATTTTTAAAAAAATCAGCCGTGATTTTTTTCGGTTTGGGAGAGTGAAATTGTTAATAAACAATTTTGCAATAAACAAAACCGGGGGAAACTTTAATACAAGATGAATAATCATTTATTATATCACCCTCTAACGTTCCCACCCAGGCTGACTTTTTTATTCAAAGTTATAAACAAAAAACCTTTTTCACCCTTTTTCACCCCTTCGCAAACACCCCCGAGGGGCAAAAAATAGTTATAGCTTCATTTCTCACCGTCCCCAACAATATATCCAAAAATTAGCACTCCACCACAAACTTCCGCTTCAGAGGTTAAATTGACTGGACTATAAGGCTAAGTATTAAATTTGGAACGATTCAACAATTGGCTGCAGTCCGGGCCCGAACTGGGCAGCTTTGCAAAATGCAAACGAATTTTTTCGATCCTTTTCCTGTTGATTTGATTTACACTCGAAATTCGCAATACGTCTCATCCGGTGCAGCTGCAAAATTCCTGCATCATGCACTTTGGGGCTGTTTCTGCCTCGTTAATTGCTCCACTCACGTGCAGGCCAGTGGCCGAATTTCGGAAGAATGGACAGCGGCCGATGATGATTGGCTGTTCGGCGGACAGATGTCCCGTCTGCCGACTGCCAACTTTCGAAGGACACTTGTCGTACACGAGTTCTTTTGTGACCCGGGGAGGCCAAAACCGGCAGCACAGTGCGTCCATTCGAAAAATCCCAAAATAACATGTGGATGATGGGTTCGATTCTCCCTGTCCCTTCTGGACGGGGAGTTTTTTTTTTGTATTCTTTCGTCAGGGTTATTCGCAAAGGTGCTTTAATTTGACCACTATTATACGTTTCCGGAGGCTGGGGAGAAGGTAGAGGGACGGGGCTTATGCAAGGCACAGTACACGACAGGTGGTTGTTACCTGCCTGGTGGCTCGACTGGTCGGTCACCTAAATTGAGATGCGATCTTAAGCGTCATCTGCTCCCAACAGCACAGCTCGCCTCCAGAAATCGCAGAGTGCAAACATTTTATAATTTCCCGGCAAGCGATGGTGCAGGGAGAATGCATTGATTTTTATTTGACTGCCTGCAAAGGTATGATTTTCACGTACGTATTTCCATCAGGTGAACATGCTAAACTGATATCTGTTAATTTTTTTTGTACCGTAAATTTGTTTTAAGTTTTTTGGTACTAAAAAGTGATGCGTTCGAATGACCGAATATATGAACTAGTAACTAGCACATACATAAATAGGTATTTGTATAGACTTATAGTGCGCTCTGTCAAACAAAAATAACTCGGTTATTTATAAAGTTTTTGATATAGTTTAAAGATATAATTCTTTATTTTATATAAAAGGTGAATAAAAAATTCAGGAGATAAGTATACCTAATTTCTGATTTAATGTCGCCACACTTTTGATCGCATAATGTAAATTTAAAGTATATATCAGAATTTCTTCGAATTGTTACACAATTTTTCGAAAATAGGGTTACGAGTACAATTTTGCAATGTTTCATTTTTTTTAGGAAATTTTTAGAAAATTACTTTACATTATATAAGAAAAGACTGTGTCCAAAAAATTCAGAATAAACTTTTGTCTCACAAATTTCGTCTTCATATTAAAGTAATGTTTAGCATAACGTTCGTCTGTCCTTTTGGTCGAAATATGCAAAATCATACTGACTAGTATGGTGCATGAAGAATTTTCATTAGACAGACTTGATTGGTTAGTTCAAGTGGTCGATCCGACGATTGGTCAAGAAACCCATTTAGCACTAATAATCCGGTTATTAATGCGTTTAACCCCTACCGCAAGAGTGGTTGCACTGTACGGCATTCTAAGCACTACCGCTTATAACAGACATTTATTTTGGTCGGCGGCATCCATGAAAGCTTTTACTGCCGGTCTTAATGACAACTAGAGCCGGCGATCGTACCCACAGAGCTTTATGTATATGCCGACTATATAGGCAGCGATAGGATCGAAAGCGTTAACTCGAAACAGTAAGACAAACCATCGTTGGTTGATAGGAGGATTGGATTGGTGTCATCGCGTGGAGTTCAGATAGTGAACTATATCTCCAAACTCCTTTTCGGATACCTTCCCGAGATCTTCAATAAAGTGTTTATCCAATGACCGAGTGCCGTATATTTGCACAAAAAGTGACCCCAACAGGGCCCCTGGGTAGACAGGTCTAGCGAAGTCTTCGCGGTTCCTCTTTAGAAGCTCTTTTGTTTTTGTCTTGTTACAACAAGATCGTGTCAATCTGGCGGTTGCACAGGTGCTGAGATTTTCTCACTTCGAAAGGAAATGATGATAGATTACCTTCTTAATGGATATCAGAGGAGCGTCAACTCGCTCCTGAGTTTCAGAAGAGACATCCTGGTTAGCCAGTCGATCAGCCAATTCATTACCCCGTACGTTTCTATGGCTTAGAACCCACAGTAAGGTGATACAGAGGCTGCTTCTTAGGCTGTTCAACAAGTTTAGAAGACCCCACAGCTGAATCGCGATAGAGACCTGGGAAGATGAGAAAGCTATCTAGGTATTCTGGCTTCCTTGGACGATGCATGCTTTCATAATAGCTATCAGTTCCGCTTGAAAAGCGCTGGCATGTTCAGGAATTCGGAACGATAGTTCTACCCTAGGCATTTCCGACCCCACTCCCCTCTAGGAAGGATTCTACTGTGGTCGTATAGTCTAGCATTCCAGTATCCCGAGTTTCTAAGCCTGACTGTACAACAAGCTTCCAAACACACCCAAGAGTACATTTAGGGTCTCCGTCGGAAAGGACCGTAGGGTTCCTGAAACACCAACACTCGCGGTTTGTTGTACTTTATCCATTTTTGTTTTATAGCATATTTTGTCTAGACAAGGTCACCAAACAAGCGAGCTCTTGGTAAGGATAGCACATATTACGATTGTACATATAAATCAACCAGATCATCTTTGGTTGAAGTCCCCATCTTCTACCGAAGGCTTTCGTATATAAGCTTTCCTGATACTAGATATTAGACTGACTACCGATAGTGCATGTCGAAACCATCATCACTAAAATGACTTGTTATTATGAACGTCAAATTGACTAAAAATTACTAATGATAATGCAATGGAAAGTTCACTATCATTAAGTGATCAATGCTACGCCACACTATCACTAGTCAGTTTAGTAAGAGTGAATTTGAGATGAACCACCACTAGAAAGTTTTGCGTATTGTGATAATGAAATTTTTAGTGTGCGTTTATTATAACATGCTCGATTCTTCTAAAAATTACTACTCTTGATATGATTCATCTGTGTATATTTTCATTATTTCAAATTGACGGGATTTTTCAGTAATTGCAAAAAAATGCATTAACTTCTCATTGGTGCCACGCCTGTTCCTCACGAACAATTTCAATTCAACGCTTTTTCCTCTAACGTAAAGTAAATTCACCTGCGCGTATCTATTTCGTTGTTGTCCTTGAGCATCGTTACTGAGTGTTGCGTCGAACTTTATTCGCCGCCTAGATAGTAACGTCATAGTTACGAGATGCAACTCCAGCGTGACCACCACTCGTCATTCGTGATGTGCGTCTCTGCTTGTGTAACGCCGGTCTGGGTTGGATGCTGCAGGTATCGAAGGTTGCCAAACGCACGAGGTATCGAGATGCAAATTACACAATGGCCTCATGAGCATCTCGCAGCGCAGTGAATCACCGGCTCCAGGTGAGCCCCTTGAAATTGCTTCCTATTGTCGTCGGGTGGTGCAGGCGGGGTTCTCGATAGAGCACGACTTGGCCGTGAAGTGGCTAATTATGCGTCCTTTGTCTCTTTGTGCACCTGAGCAGGGTGTGTGGAGAGTGGAAACGCTAAGTTCCAGTGCTGCGCTTGATGGTTTCCACTTACAGCCAGTGGCTTCCTCAATTTCACTGAAAAATCCACTAAGCGTCGAGTGCGGAACTGCGGGCTCTGTTGCGTTTTTTTTTTTACGAGTAAACACTTCACTTTGTGGGTATCCCACTGGGCGGCTGTGTAGACAGCAAATGTTTTGCGTGCTGATAAACCGTGACGACAAGTGGAGCACGGTAAATACGCGTGAAGGGGACGAGGCCGCCGCGGAATCAATAGATATCAAAGACGGGGAAAGCAGTGGATTTCATTTCAGCGGTTTCAATCTATTCTACAAAATCAACAAACCACAAGCTTCCTTGAAATGTCCCCACACAGGTATCTGCGTGCTCTGCTTTGACTCTGATAAGGAAATTGCCTGCAGGGACCATGACTTTGGAACGTGGGAATCCATCAACATTACTTCTAATTCAAAATGAGTAATCAAGTAACTAAAATTAGGGTCTTTCAAAATCTCATTTCTATTTTATAAATGGAATTCATCCGTGTTGTGTCATAAAAGCAAAAACCAAAAAAAATAGGTTTATCTCTTTGTCTATCCGATAGTTGTCTTTAAAACTGGATTGAACGGTTTGAATCAAATTTGGGAGACAATTTATATATATAAAAATTATATTATATATTAAAATAACATATTCGAATGTTGCACCATTGAATTGACCGATTTGAAAAAAATGGGTCGTCATCGTTAGAGTAGTATGAATTCTACGTCACGAATAATCAAATATGGCAGATATCAGGCTTTCAAATATCAGATAAAACCTTTTTATGTTCGAAACCCACTGAGAGGGATATAAAAAGAAAATACTCGTGGAGACGATTACAAAAATATATCTCAGTCAATTGTTTAGCAGTGGAGCTTGTTTTTTAAGGAGATAAAAACCTTTAGAACCTTCGTACAATGTTTTTTTTTTTTGCATAAAATGTTTATATAACATCTCAAGAATATGTCACCAATGTTTTAAAACTAAATTTAAAGTACTGCTAGTGTTATATAGTAGACTATGAACGTGACTTATATACACTTGGCTGCCGTAGATAGATCAAAACTTTAAACGCGTTTTTCTCAAATTTATGTTTTTCAAATTGACTTAAACGATAACTCAAAAAATTATTGATTGATTCACCACAAATACACATATTTTAATAAGAATATTACTTTCTATTTGAACCTGAATATGATTAAGTAGTTTCAAAAAATCATTTAAAAAAATTATTTTTTCATTGAAAAAATAACAAAAACTTTACGTTGCTATACGTTATAATAGACTTTTAACTTATATAATTAGACTTATATAATTAGACTTATATAATTAGACTTTTAACAATACCCAAAGTTTTATAAATATTAAACAAATCGTTCTTTTAAAAAAAATCATTGAAATTTACTTATATTTACGAGTCTAAAGGCATTTCTTCCTTTAAGAGACTACACGTAGCCAAACGTATGGAAAGTATTAGAGGTAGTGAACAAAAAAGTTGAATTTAATATCATGCTATATTTTAATCGCCTTTTTTCCTAAAACATACTTTGTGTCCCGTATAACTCGTAAACCGATCGATGTATTTTTTTGAAATTGTGGGTGAATTCTGTTAAAAAACAGCTGACGATCTGTGTTTTTGAAAAATTCTTATTTCAAAACAAGATGGCGTCGTATAAACATTAATTATACAAAATCTGTGTTAATGGGCAATACTACGCTCCATCAAGTATGGAACCAGCCTCACAATACAAGCGTTTGCAATACATGAATACACCTTACGTGTAGATGTGCATAAAAACATAATCTATACAGTTTCTTGACGTAAGCCACCATTTGTGTTTTAAGAGTGCTATGTGCGTCATTGTCTCCTTTATCTAAAATTATGGGACAGATACCTAAAATAATTTAACGAAAAATATACTAATTTGCATCAAAAAAAGCATGACATTTTATGGATTGACGAAATGAAGTTGAATTTATATGTATATTTATACCATAATTAAAATTTAATGATGTCTTACACTACTGCCATATTGACCCTATTCTTGAATTCCTCTAGGTATTTTGTTTAACCCTTATTGTCCCAATTTATCCGCTTTTGCCCGTCAACTTTAAGCTCGGACAACTTTGTTATTGAATTGTGTTTTTGAAAAACTGCCGAATTTTACCGCTTTTGGGCTTTTTCTCGGGGTGGTGATGAAATTTGACCTTAGAAAACAAAATAATTCAGGTTCTTATTCTCCCTGTTATATTTTTTCCCATTTTCACCTGTTTTCGAAAGCCAAAACAAGGGAGGAGGGTCAATAAGGTTTTCGCCCTAAATTTTTTGGCAGGAAGGACTTGAAATTTCTGTTTAATTCTTTTTGGGGTTTTATCTATAATCAATATATAGTCAATTTCAACCAATGCGAAACTTCCAAATACCCTCCCCCCTCTCTGCCATCCCCCTAAAGTTATGAAAAAGCAGCTATAAATAGCACTATTTTAAGGGGGGAACCCAGTTTATGAGGTCGAAATTTTGGTGTTTTTCAGGATTTTTTTTAACCAGGAAGGAATAATCACAAATTGTTTAAACTTGTAGGATATTTTATTTATGTTTTCAAGTAGACTTTAAATTTTTTTCAAACGATTTCCGCCGGAAATAGTGGAATTACCGCGTGCAGTCCATGGGCGATTGCCATCCGAGCATTTGGCTTGCGTACATCCCTGACGTCGCAATTTTTATCTGTAATCATCAGGATTTTTTTTTTTCATTAAAAACATATTTTCTAAGAATATGAACCTAATTTTGATCAAACAAATTGAAAATTGCATGTTTTTGAGGTGTTTGAACACAATGTCATGTTTTTATACTATATTTTTTCATCTTTCTTGCATAAAAAAATATATTTTTAATAACAATATAATCCCCGAATTTGGTTCATGTTTCGTGGAATTGAATAAAGAATATCTACACCAAATTTCAGAACGATTGATCAATAACTTTTTGAGCTAGAATGTACGCAAGTCGAAAAAAAGTCGTTTCGAGAAAAACGCGTTTGAAAACTCTCGGTAAGAAAGCCGGAGCTCAACTAACCAGACTCGACGCTCTGTCGAAATATCGTAAACGTTCGAGAACGTTCTACCCAATGCCAAACAATAACATCTGCCGAAACTCTCCTCTTTCTATTATTCAATAGCACAGCAGTATTGAGGCAGGTAGCTGGAAAAGAAGGGCCTGGGCGACCGCTCCGTTATAATTACCGTGCGCTTCTTCACAGAACCGACGGGCTGTCACTTAAGTGCTCATTGCATTCGAACTAATGGGAATTTTGCTTTGAAATTTTGACCACATATTCTTGAATAGTTATACTAACGATTCATGCAATAAAAAAAAAGACGATTTTTCGATCGGTCTAAACTGGGTTCCCCCCTTAATACATTAACGCTTATAGAAAATGTCTGAGCTAAACTTTTTATTTTACAATACAGATAATGCATCTAGACAACCAATCAAACATAAATTATTTTTTTGTTGTCCGAGCAAGTTGAGGGTTAAAAACCGGCCAAGTGCGAGTCGGACTCGCGCACCGAGGGTTCCGTATAAAAATATTTTTATTATATGACGTAACTAAAAATTTACGGTTTTCGCAATTTCTCCTTTATCTGTGCTATAAGACGTTGCTTCGTACCAAATTCCAAGATTCTGAGTTCACGGGAAGTACCCTGTAGGTTTTGATTCCCTTGCGAGTGTCGAAAATTTGCGGAAATTTGCGGCATAAACGGCTGTATCTTTTGATTGTGTTGGCTTAGAAGTTTGATTTTTTCACAGCTCCAAGTAGACCTGAGTACTTGATATAAATTCCAGCTTGATACCTCCACGCGTTCCTGAGAAAAAGGGTCTTGACAGACAGACAGACAGACGGACGGACGGACGGACGGACGGACGGACGGACGGACGGACAGACGGACGAACGGACGGACGGACGAACGGACGGACGGACGAACGGACGGACAACAAAGTGATCCTATAAGGGTTCCGTTTTTTCCTTTCGAGGTACGGAACCCTAAAAACGGACAAATTGGGACAATACGGGTTAATGCAAACCCCATAAAGATGGCGACACTATGTCCACTAAACTTTGAATTCCGAAGTTGATCACAGTGTTTCAAATAAACTACGGCGAATTTTCATTTTCTTCGTTTTTCCTTTTGATTTAATGATTTTTGATATTTTTTATACTGAAAGTATCTTGAACCTGATAGATAAACAGAGGTATATAAACATGATGCTAACTTAAGGTCTTGGTAAGAAAGTGTTATGATATTGTTTTTTCTTCAACAAAAAATATTTAACAATCTGTTTTCACTGCAATTTTTGCCAGAATTTGAATTGTATCTTAAAATCTACTTGCAATAGAATGTCATTACGGCTTTAATTGTTGCTGAGAGCAAAATTTTTGTGGGGATGTGCTATGGTGAATGCAATATAACTTGTTGGTTGTGAGGCAAACCATTCGCCTATTTGGATCCTTGTTGGGACGTGAGGAGCTTTTAAATTCATAAATTTTTTGCCGTCCAAGAAATTCGCCATAATTTCGTTCGTGCGCCAAAGTAATATTTTTTTTTTCATGTTATGCTCCCGCCATTCACGCTGTCTGGCCCAGTCCACCGGCGGCAGTGCCCACACACCAAGGTTAATTCGCGCTGTTTTGACGGCGGCGGTAGCAGCGTCGCCCGTGGAACTCTCTTAATCGAGGGGCATGGGATGCCTTTGTGCGCTTCAGTGCAGCGCCAGTGCTGCTGAGGGGGCTGAGAACATTATTGATACAAAAAACGCGCTATTTTGTCGGCACGAAAATTTATATCTTCGATTTCCTTAATAGTAGCCAGCTGCTAAAAAGTTTTATTTTCTTTTTCTTTTCAGGTAAGTGGCCTTCCGCTCTGTCTGAGTTGCTTCAAATAAAACAAGTTTTAATCGGTGTCCGAAAAGTGGTAAGAAAAATAAATGCAGGTAAAGGTATCGAACAATTTTGCAAGGGACTAAATCCTTTTGGAATTTTTATTGGCTCACTAAGATAAAATGTTTTATTTAAGAGTTTAAAATCTTAAACTCAGTGCCGGATTTATAATGATAGGCGGAAAGCCCACTGTCATAGAACACCCACATAACTTAAGATAATTTTAAGAGTATGTGTGGTAAGAAATATGAGATTCATTACATTTAATCAAGCTTATCATAGTAATGAGTTCACTTCTGGTATAAAACACACGGATAAAATGTATGGGGAATATAGGAAATTATTCGAAAATTCCTTCCTAGGGATCTTGCTGATGCTGTGGGCATTTCATTTGAATCAACCCAAACAATTTTAAAAGATGTTTTGTGCCTCAAACGCGTCAAATCTCGCTTGGTTCCAAAAATACTCAATTCTTTTGAAAAAAAAAGTGTTGCTTTGAGATCTGTGAAACAATGATTTCGGGTTACCATAACGTCACCAACAGCGCCCTATTCGCCTGGTTTAGTTCTGTCGAACTTCTGGGTATTCCTGAAACTCAAAAAACCAATGCAAGGACATCGTTTTGACTCGATTGAAAAGATACAAGCTGAATCTAAGAAGGTTTTGAAGGCCTTCCAGAAATCGACTTCAACAACTGTCTCGAAGATTGGAAAAAATGTTGGCATAAGTGTATTATATTCGGAAAGGATTACTCTGAAAGGGATGAAATTGATTTAGAAGAATTATTTTATAAACGAATCCACCTTATTTTTTGATCACAGTAGTATATAGAGGGTGGCTTAAAAGTTTTTTCCTCCAAACTTTTTGTTATAAAAAGCAAACCAACAAACATAATTTGAAAATTTTAATTTATTAAGGATATAAATAACTAATAATGCATATGTCTACCTACATCGGATGTATAAATATGCTATTTTGAAGTCGAATCCAATCATGTTCGATTGGGTTAAGGTCAGGAGAGTTTCTAGGCTAATCTTCCCAAACAATTGAAAACATCGAGTTTGCCAGTCAGTGTTGCCTTTACCAAATTTTTATCTGGAAACTGTCATCATGGCATTCTGCATAAAAAGGTTAAATGCTGATCGAGAGGATCAAGACAGTTGTGTTTTCCTCGACAGCATAAAGTCTCGACTTTCCACGGGAGCTGATTCTTCCTGCAACCACTATCTTGAGGTCAAATTTCGACTTTTGTACTGCCTCAATAGTGCTTGGATCACTGGTTCTAACCCTCATGTTTTGTCTATTCGGCGTTGGATACTTAACCATCGGGGATTCTTCTACAAAAAGTACGTTAGACCTCCCAACAGCACTATCATCATAGAATAGGTTAGTAGTCATAGCGCCTGTTATCCTGTACATTGCCTTTCTACTTTTCCTTCCATAATCGTACGATGTTCTTGTACATCCCTAGTGTTCTTGAAATTTCGGAAACGGGTTTTTCCCATCTCGCCAAGAGTTTGGATTCGAATCCTCGTCTGTATCCTCTTCGAAACCATAATGAAGAAGCACAATATGATCTTAACGATAGTTGAACAGTTGACATTTATCATCCGCCTAGAATTTTTGATAGAATGAGGGGGGATATATAATGGTAAATGTATAACGTATTTTTTTAAATAGGAAAAATAAACTTTTGGGACACCCTATATATTATATGTATTTTTCAAATAATTTCATTTATATATTTTTCTTTCAAGATGACACACTGAATATTTTAATAGTAGGTTCACTATTTTGGTGGGGCATTTTTAATATACCATGTAAGAAAATGCTTAGAAATCTAAAAATTATTCAAATGGTATCAATCAAATCTTAAAATATCTTATTTCAAATGTGAAGATATATGTATCTACTATTTCTTCAATTAAAAAAATTTGTGAAACAGTCTTATTGAAAAAAATACTAATTTATTCAGTTGATAATTCCATTTTTCCTAACTACTAGGTTCTTTTATGTTGACTTTTAGCTTATTTGGGTTAAAATATCTTTTGATGACTAATGTGTGCTCCAAACGGTCCTTTTAAACTCCAAGAGATAGAATTTTAAGGTATTTTTAAGATAGGGTATTTCTCTGCGTTTTTTTCTTTTTTAATTTTAACATATAAATGTACAACATCTCAAGATTATTGTGTTCAAATTTAAAATCGATTGGAGTAAAACTAACGGAGATATGGAGTTGTAAGTCTCTGCCACTCCGTTCCGGCTTCGCGCTATCCCTGTGCCTTATGAATTCACTGTTTAGATTTTAAACGCATTTTTCTCCCACTTAGTATGTTCAATTGGACACTGTAACTCAAAATTTAATTGACCGATCCTCTTCAAATTTGACACACTCTTTAAGTACATGAAATATGAGGTAGTGACGTCGAGATAATTTTTTTTTTTTTTTGTACAAATTAAAAATTATAATTAAAATTATGCCAAAAATTGAAAAATCGTTAAAAAAAATCTCGACGTCATTACCTCGAGAAACTCATAAACTAACCAAATATTTTCGATTTTTTGATTTAAGATAATCCAGTAATGAGTTCTGACCACAAACTGCTTTTTTTTTAAAAAGCATATCCGAAGATTTGCTCTCAGTGGTTGATTTCTTAATATTTTAGGCTTAACATTTAATTAAATATTCTTTAAATGATGCTTTATTATGTGTACAATTTGTAAATAAATTCAATTTACCATATGCTCAGGAAAAATTATCAAAAATATGCTTAAAATAAAGCAAATTACGCTAGAGGGTTTGTGGGGTTGCCCCCGGTTAGGAGGGCTTCGGGAACCCCACACCTGACACCATTGTTGTAATTTTGCCCGCCGAGCGGCTGGCCGGCAAAACCACACCATCCGCCTTCGCCACAATTCAGTGACTAACGGACAGACAGTCCCTACGTCCGCATTTTTGTTGGGAATAATACTCGTCCACCGAAGTATACGAGCCCAAAAATTCGATGAGTTTTTCGATTCGAGAAGCCAAGCTGATCTCATCAGTATGGTGCTTGGCTTCTCTGCCATAGACACACACAAAGGAGGGATCGAAAGCTAATCCCTATATCTGCCCGATCACAACTTAAAGTGTGAATTATAAGCGAAGGCAAATTCTGTAACAGTGATTTCAACTTTGGCATGTAAAAATCAAAATACAAATTATAAAACTGTAAATGTCATAATTAAGCTATCAAATTGATATCTAATGTAGTCAAATTTATACAATTGTTAATTTTACAGCCACCAAACTCGGGGCTGGTGGATTTTGATCGAGAATATATATTCAATTTACAGTAAAATTGACATTTTTACGTACTTAGACTCAGTCTATATATAGATTATTAATAGTTAATTTATTTAAATCAATTTGTATAATTATTTTTGTAAAGAATTGACGGACCTACCTACTACTATAAAAAAAATATTAAGTATAAATTTTTTCAATATAGAGAAGAACAATAATCGCTATCAAGTAAAGACTTAGCCGACAAATGATTGTTTTACTTGACTAATTTTGATAAAATATTAGTTGAATTAGTAATGTGATTTAACGAAAAAAGTTTGCCGATCATCTAATTTAAATAAGATGAAACATTCAATTACAGTTTGGAAAATTATTTTATGTATGTGAAATATCAAGTAGACTTTTAAAAGAATTTTCTGAAGTTTAAGCATCTATTTGTCTTTACATTTTTAGATATTTTTCTGCTAGCGATTTTTGGCACATGATTTACGGTCCGAATTTCTTTGTCTATTGGTTTTTTGTCAAACAGCAAGATGCATACTTTGAGTTTAAAAAAAATGGATTTGGTTGCAAACATTTTGATTTATGAACGTACCAAAACTGTCATACATTTTTCCAGGACCCCGGAATAAATAGGTATTACGTTGCAAAAATGTCAATTTATTTAGAACAAGATTGTACTTTATACTAATGCAAAAGGGAATTTGATTAATTACAGAATTAGTTCTCCGTGGTCCTAATGGCATTTGAACAGATCCATTAGGAGAAAACTCTCGAAAAGGAAATCCAGTCAAACGAGCGGTCCCATAAAGCTCATCATTTTCCCCTCTGCAAGGCTTTGTCCTTCGAAGGCCACATATGGGTGTAATCAGCCGAAAAAAATGAGAGCAGTCCCAGATGAAAAAAAATTGCTTTGGTCCCGGCCGGTCCGGCAACGTTCAATTAATTCAAACGTTTGACGGAGTCAACTCAGCGACAGTAAATGAGCCCCAAAAAGCTTTTGTGGCGGAGAGCGGGGTACAAAATAAAATGAGGAGCGAGATTCGAAACGAAACGACGTCTGTAAAGGTCGCCATTTCCATAGCTGCTCGCAGCCGCCCCAATATTAGCATTCTTGGCTCATCTCGGGCACATTCGGACGGAGGAGCGCTCCTTTGCTTTGCGCTACAGCGAGATTCACCAAACAAAAGTTGTAGCTGTGTGGGGCGCTCTGCCGAGTCCTGAGTCCCGAGCATATCCAGGGTGTGGCACTCCCAGCCAAGACACTATCTACTTATCGATTTTCCGTTACCCTTGGGTTTTCTCCTAGTTTTTTTTCTTCTTTTCACTTCCTCCCGAGGGCTCCTACTGGATCCCTGGAAGTCCTGAAGCGATGATTTGTGGTAATTTTTCGAAACAAAGTTTTTATGCGACTTATGAGTGGATACAGAAGAGGATGTGGTTGGCACTGGACAGGGGTTGCTATAAAAGCGCCATTAGAATCATCCCATTACTTCGGGCGGGATTGCTTCAGTCAATCAGAACGTCCTCAGAAGTTTCCTTTTTTCAAATCTAATTTCCACCTTTGACGTCACCCTGTATATCTAAATGGAATTCTATCTGTTCAATTATCTCTGCAGTGCGCGCTGTGGTTCGCTAAGCACTTGCTCCCCCCACTCTGCCATATAGAAAGGAACGATGAGCCTCAATTGCTTACAATTTCGCATTTATGTGCTTTCCTGGGGCGCTTGGACTGATGCTGAATTCGCAAATAGGCTCTTAATGAAATTATCAATTTCCTTCCATGGGAGGTATTCCAATCACAGCTTTTTACTGATTTATGGGAGATTTATTGTAAATTCTCAGAAAGTACTATGCAAAATGCAGATGAGTGCTTCAACAATAAAACTTTGCAAATAGTCTGCTGAAATTCGTATTTACTTTACGCGAAAAAAATTGGTTTTGGGTTCTTTGCTCGTGACGAACACATAGTAGAAATTACATTGATTGATACATTTCCAAATAATAGCAGCATTTTATTTTCAGTGTAAGAAATAACATTTTTCAAAATGTCTACATATCTTATCATATAATCTTAATGTTTTTTTTTTTAATCTATGCTTATCAATAGCGTATAATCCCAGCTCAAGATTCCTCATACAATATGATTAGGATATATCAGGAATTTTTTGATCTGGCGCACACTATTAGAAATAACTACTTTAAGAGTTGTGGGTATGTTCTTACAAGGAAACGTTCTCAGGTGTGTCTCACCGATTTTGATGAAATTGAAATATGTTATAGAGTATAGAAAAATAAGAAACACGTATTTTTTTATCTGCGGATACGCACATTTAGGGGATACTTTTTTTATTTGTATTTTTTATAAAAATTAGTGTATTTTTCAAAAGTTTGTCCGCCATGTTGGATCCGCAATTTTGAATTTTTTAAATATAACATCAGATTCGTATTCAGCGACTCCAAAAACCTCTTAATACTGGTTTTCCCGAAAAAAATGATGTCTGAAAGAATATACATGATTTACGTATTAGTTCTAGGGGTTGGCTTAGGCTCCCTTGAGGAGCTTTTTTACGAAAACGCAAAAACAGGTCAGTTTTATTTTTCAAAATCGTATGTAAAAAAATATTTTTCAATGATTTTTAATTAAAACTGTTATTTTTGTGACGCAAAAATATAAAAAAAAAATCGTTTTCCTGCAATAAAAAATAAGGGTTGCCACCCTCGGGAACCGGATTACTTACAAAAGGTTAGTATATTTATGAGACATCATTTCCATTTTGTTTCATTCGAAAAAGTTCATTAGAACTTGAAATATTTAGGAAAAACTGTTTTTGAGGGTAAACTTTAGGGGTGATTTTCACCCCCTAAATGTGCGTATCCGCAGATAAAAAAAAATACGTGTCTTTAATGTTTCGATACTCTGTATCATATTTCAATTTCATCAAAATCGGTGAGACACGTTTCCTTGTTAGAAAACATTCTGTATTCAGTGAATAACAAAAAATTATTAATTTTACTCCACTTTCAATTACAAAGGCTAATGAGTTTCCAAGGTAGGATAGTCCAAGTATCTACAATTGAAATAATAAAAAAGTTAAAAGATGTGTTGCGTTGCGTCAGACGCAAAAATGCCAAATAGGTTTTTCGAAGCACATTATGAGGAATCTTGTGGTATGAAGCAAATTCGCTGTAGCTGTGACAATCTGTAAAAGACTAAGCGATAATCTCAGTATTAGATGTATTCCTTACGAAAGCTTCTTCGCGAACAGAAAATGTTAACTTATTTCTATGCCTCCGTGTGTCGATTGCAAATTAATTTGAAAACGATGAGTGCGATACCTCCACGCTTGTGGATATGGCATTTTTCATGGACATGCTCATGAGTATGGTATATTTAAAAAAAAAATTAATAATCCAATTTTCTCTCTCTAATCTCTCAAATGCCCTGAGCCACTGTTATAATTCTGTGTCTTTCCGGCATAATCGTAGGTTCTATTATAATATTTTTTTCATCACACGTGCGGGGTAACTATTAGGTTTGATTGCCCACGCAAACGGTGAGTTACCACCCGGAAATGCGTTTGGTAACCTAGTAGTTACCCCGCAGTTGTAATAAAAAATAGCATACAAAACTCGGGCGGTACCTAGCCGAATGCCCTTGATGTCAGACAGAGCTGTAAAATATTGCATTACTTTGGAATGTATTAACGTAGGCATTACCATTACAAGTAATGCAGTTTAAGGATGATTACCAGTACCATTACTAGTAATGGTAATGCAAGAAAATCGAATTACCATTACAGTTACTGTAATCACATGAGCATTACTTGGCATTACTAACATTACTCGGAATTACGTAGCATTACATGGCAGTACTTTGCATTACTCAGACTTAAACAGAAGTACTCAGCATTACTCATAATAAGAAATGCCAATTTGAAAGTTTTTTTAATTTTGGTAATAAAATCTTTGATTTTATATGAATAAATATATATTTTAATATACATTAAAACATATTTATTGTAATAATTTTGAGTAAGGCTGAGTACTACTGCTATACTGAGCAGTAAGTAATGCTGGTAATGGTAAGTAATGCTAAATAATGCTCATGTGAGTAAGTAATGCTAGTAATGGCGAGTAATGCTAGGTAATGCTCATGTGATTACAGTAATGGTGAAGTACCAGTACCACTAACTGTAATGGTAATACGATTTTTTGCATTATCATTACTAGTAATGGTACTGGTAATCATCTTTAAATTGCATTACCTGTAATGGTAATGCATGGTACTGGTAATGCACGTTACTGGTAATGCATGTTACTGGTAATGCCATTTTTTACAGCTCTGATGGCAGATAACGAACTCGCTTCACTCGTACGTCTAACACTGCCATCGTGGGCAATCGGCTAGTTATCGCCCTTGTTGCTTAATATAAATAAATATAAATAAAACTTTATTTTCACACATGGAAAAGAAATTATAGTAAATGTCTCCCTGGATTTTCTGGTGCATTTTAGGATAGTGCATAATTTTGGTGTGTTTGTGAAAAATACGGCGAATTTAAATGAGAAGCAACAAATATCGGCATTATCCACCTACAAAAACATGGTGTAAAATCCAGAACCCTAAAATAAATTAATTTTTAAAACCGCTAATCTAATTTCGGTATAATTTTTATCGCTATTTCTGGAGTATTATGTGTTAACCGTATTACAATCAATGTAATATCACAAAATCAGGAAAAAATCCGATTTTATATAAGTTAGAGTATTTTCTGCAGGCGTTCGATATATCGAAAGTAAGCAATATCATTTTGTTTTGTAATCTAACTACGATAACACTCTTGTTACGTACTCTAATTAGTTGATTTATTTACCTATACTCTGTAAAACAAAAGTAAATTTAAGCGGTAGGTTCCCATTAGCTGAATTATATACAGGGTGTTTCATATAGCGTATACCAAAATAAGTGGGGTGAAATATCTCACCTAGCCAAACAGAGAATTTTATGACAGTGGTGAGGCGGGCAAAGTCAACCGTTTCGGAGTTACAGGGTGATTTATAAGTTCGGAATGTTCATAATATGCAAATCATTATTTTATTTTTATCATTTGATGTTCTCAATGCAGCTACATCAAACTCACGCTTAAAAACGACTATCCCAATGTCCTTTACAAAAACACTATATTAAACCCCTGTTTATATGTACAATAATACTTACCAGTGTAAACGGTCCGATTTTGATGAGACACTTAATTGGGAAAAAACATATTAACACGCAGCGAAGTAAAATTTATAGACATGTCGTGACATCTGTCTCGTTAAAGCATTATTACATACTACCCATTTTTACATAGGACTGTGAGGTTTATTCCAAGCTATTAGTGGTCCTTGTAGAATCCAAATAAACGTTGCTTATAATACTTGTGCTAGACGCGAGAATATTTCGTGTTTTTCTCAAAGCATATTCACTTATAAAATATGGAATAAAAGTTGTATGATGTTTAGAATAATTAATTATTAGTGCTGGAACTACCTCAAAGAAAACATAAACTTCTGCAACATCTCGCACCAGAAAACTTCTTGTCCCTGGTCATAAATATAATTTTAATTCTTCCTTCTTCATCCATGGTGTCTCTATTTGGAATAACTTACCATAAAATATTAGACCAGTTCGGTCCTCTGATTGTTTCAAAAGATTTTGCCTTGACTTTTTCTCTTGCAGTAAGTTAATTAGCATTCCATGATTACTTTATAGATAATTTACTAAAATACATTAGATTAGTGCAGCTTCCTAACTAATTTTTATTTATTTTGAGTATACAAACTTCCTATGTTTAAATCCTCCTTCTTTCATCTTTCAATTTATTTTAAGCTATTTTTCATTCTGGAAAATTATTATTATATTTTGGATTATATAGTATGTTTAAAATAATAAGTTGTGTTCTCAACCGTACACATAAATAGAGGAATTAATTATGATTATTATTTATTATTATTTGCACAGCCGATTTGTACAGTGCTCTTAACAAGAAAGGAACGCCTTTTTTTTTATTTACAGAGGAAATATTTATTTCTAATCTTTTTACATACAAGTATATTGAAAGTAATACGACGCAACCAATTAATAAATTGTGTAATCCCCGCCGATATCGAGAATGGCCTGTCATATTTTGGGCATGCTCTCAACGAGTTTTTCCGCATATTCAATCTTGATGATGATGCTTGAGATTGAACACAGGCATTCTAGTGAGTTGGCTTTTCATTATGCCCTACACATTCTCAATTGGATTGGCGTCTGGGAATTTGGTTGGCCAGTTCAATGTTGTTATGTTATTTTCTGCTTTCCAGATCCTGCACAGTTGATTTCGATGTTTGGGATCGTTATCCTCTTGTAAGATCCAATCATCATAGTTGGGTCCAAACATCTTTTTCACTGATTTTAGAAGACCACACTGGTAAATTTTGACAATCTTTTTAACATCCAAATTCTCGGTAAAGAGCTCTAAGCATCCAAAACCGTGCTCCGAAAAGCATCCCAATACATTGATTTTTATTGGATGTTTGACAGTGCGCTGGATGAAACGGGTCCCGCGAGTGGACTAAACACGTTTCATGCGAGTTGACTCCCAAAAAGTTGATTCATCGTTGAACACAGTGTTCGACCAATCGCGATTCGAATTCTCGGTAGCCCAGGCCCTTCGTTATTCTATATGTGCTCCGGAAAGAAGGGGTTTTGATATCGTATTCTACGTTTGAGTCACGTAAACGCTCTCTGATTGTAGTGATGCTGACGTGAATTTCCTTTTTACCAGTTGAACCTACTCCTCGCGAAGTCTTAAAGGCCCAAACAGAATAGGCCGCTGTAGCCTGGCGCAACCTCTGGGTTCTTGTCTTGGCTGGCGCTAACAAAAGTTGAAAGCATGGGGGCACAATGCTACAGCCAGAATGTGTAGCTTGCCTGCCGCTTGGCGCGGTCTCTGAAGTTCATTTTTGCTAACTTTTAACTTTTGGTGCGCATGAAGTTTGACATGTCTCAAGCTAGAGCAATTGCGAACTGCTAGTTTTAATATTTTACGCGAAACAAGTTTTCGCTGCCTTGCCCTTGTTTGGGCCTTAAAGCGGGGATGCGTTCAAACAACTGCAGTATCACTCTATCCTCCTTCTTCGTAGTTGTTCTCTTCATCAGGAAGGTCGTCGAAAGTTTTCGAATCCAAATACCGGCTTACCCACTTCACAACGAACTTCTTAGATTTTTTAATTGCCTTTGCAGTAGCGGTATACGACAACTTTGGTCCTTTTGGATGTATACACAGAACGACTGCTTCATACCATTTTGCGTATTTTGAACTCATTTTGAATAAGTTGCGGGCACTTTGAAGTTTCAAGCGACATTGAAATGAGTTAGTGTTGGCGTCGTAGTCAATAGTAAAATTACTTAAAGAAAGAGAGAGAGAAATATCTTTTATCTTCTTTGAAAAAGGGCGGTTCCCTTTTTGTTGAACAGACTGTATATAATAAAATGCTTGCCGATAAAAAGATGCACTTTCGGAGGGTATTGTACTCATTTTGTTACTTCACTTCGAAGCCCTGCAACAGGATGGATTGTTTTATCTGTTGCTTAAAGCTCTAAATTCATATATTTTTAATAAGTGAAACACATATTGTACCTTGATAATCCATAAAATCATAGAATCCATCTACAACTTACATGATATTTGTGTGATTCAATACCATTCAGTTGTTCTGTATTCACCTAAAGAATTTTGTTCTGGCTCATAACCACCAGAATATTTTAGATTTTTTTTTTCTTTGCCAAGGTAAAGTTCTCAAAGCAGTCTCATTCTATTTAATTGAATCTCAGAAGCTATATGCAATGCCAAGGAAACAGTCCGTTTTCAGGTTTGACGACGAGAATTCTCCTCACTCGCCTCTGTCCAATTAGCATATCAAAGGTTCCGCTGCTGTTTTTTCCTGGGCATCGAAGTCCTTAAACCCAAAACCACAAAATGAGGAAAAAACGTCCCTCATGTTCCAATGGGGCACGACCGTGGGAAGAATCCGATTCGCTTCGATGATGGATTGCTACCCAAATCAGCAATGTAATGATGCCAGCGGAAATTGCAATGAAATCACCGCCAGCATTGCTGCCGGGTTATGTGCTGACCTTAACACGTTCGCTTCATTGTTCTCGTTCTGAAGCTCCCCTCCGCTCCGGCTGAGATACAGGCTGCTGTATGTAAGGAGGTGGAGGACAGCCAGCGAAAACTGAGGAAATTAAAAAGACGACAAAACACATCTGCAGACAGCGATCAGGCTGGACGCAATCGGAAATGTGAGAAATTCCGGAGCAGTGGGGACGAATCAACCTGTGACTGGCGTTTGTGCGACGATTTATTCTCGAATTAATTCGCAGGCAGAAATTTGATACTAGGATGAAGTGGTGCGCACCTGCAGCTCTGTGTCTAAGACCACCGGGTATAAATTTAGGGTCGGTGTGATTTACAAGAGATTATTTAATTCAGCTTAGTGCAAGGTAATACATACAAAACAAGCATACAAGTTTAAAAGCTAGAACTTACTGGCTAACAGGGAGAATAATTAAAACTAGGAGGGACAGTTCAGGACTTTCCTAAGGGATGACTTACTCAGGTGGAAGTCGAGCGAGTTTTGCTCAAAAAGTTAATAAAACGGTGGCCAATTGAAGTTAATTTATATATAATTTTTTTCGTACTATAGCTAATATTGAATAACAATATATCGTGTAAAAATTTCGGCTCGATTGGATGGTTAGTTTTATTGTAATCGCGACCGCCAGTTAATAACATTTCGAGAAAATGTGTTTAAAGTTTGCACCGCACAGTACGGCCGGCGCTTGCACTGCTTCGCCTAAGAAAGGCTGTAACGTACGTCTATAAAAATTGTTGAAGTCACATTTTAACAGCATTTTCTTGACGGTTCATACTTTTTTATTTTGAAAAATGAAGAATTCAAAATTTCTGATCCGACTAACCTCTTTAATGTCAATAAATTTAATAAGCATATCATATCATCTGCCACATTCGCGATTAAATGCCACTCCAGCCACTTGATGTCTTCCATCAGTCTTATATAGTAGAAAGAGCAAATTAATAATAAGACAAATTATCTGAGATGAATTGTTGCGCAGGTAATTTATTCAAATAAGTTGCTCTTATTACAGGATTTCTTTTTAAACTAGATGATGTTAATAACAATGTAGAACATGTTATCTATATATAATAAAATTATAACTAGGGCTGTGTATGTGCCTCGGCTCATAGTTGGGAAAATTATTTGTTCTGATAAAATGACGGAGCCAAGATAGCTACCAACAACTTTAAACTGCATGGAATTGCCACAAAAATTTGTAGTTGAGGATTTTTGAGGGCACTGATTTGGAATCTACTATCACAATATTCATCATCAATTTCAAGATGGCGAATTCAACATAGTGACCAACATTTTTAAAATTCGACGAATTTAATGAAAATTAATACAAAAGCCATTTCAGAGATTCTGATTTGAAATCCATTATCAAAATTTGGAAATTCGAAATGGCGGATCAAATTCTCTTTGTTTGTTTGTGCACACATCACGCAAAATCTATAGAACAGAATTTTATGAAACTTAACGTAGTTTTAGCTTATGCCCTGTGTTAACATTTATGATAAATTTTATTTTCATTTTCCATGTTTCAAATTTCAAGTTCCCGTACCATTGAAAGTTCGATTTCATCATTATGGCCGGTAAATGGCGAAAAATTTGATCATTTATGACTTGCTAAATGACCATAGCTTGTTGATCATTTATACCTAAAAATTTACTTTGCGCTATCCATTACAAAGAACAAGAAGAAAAGCACAAGGACTATTGAATAACTGACAGCTGCTAAATGGTGATTAAGAAATGGCTGTCTGTCAACACTTCGTTAATTAACAATTAGTGCTAAATGAGTAAGAGGATTTTTTGAGAAAAGGATTTTTTAAAGTCATGCTGTAAATTTCAAGACATCTCAGGAATAACGTTATTAGTATCTACTTTTTACGAGGCCGGTTGAAGCTGGGAACTTCAGTTAATGTATTTCGTAAAAAGTAACCACACAGTGTGGGTTCGTGACGGAAGGGAGGCAATGAAGAAAATAAATTTCTTTGAAAAGTCAATTTTTCATGAGCAGGGCTGCGGTGAATCATTCCGAGAACGTCGTTTTCATGAAGGTGTTTCACGACAAGCTGCTCTCTTTTCCGGGAAAGACTCGCGTCGGACTAGCTTGAGCAGCGAGAAGTAGCTGAAACAAAGGGAGTGTGTGGTGCTGCAGATGAAAAGCTGTTAAATCCTTGGAAAAGCAATTTTCTGACGCTCAGGTAAAACTATTAGCCGGAAGCAAGTACAAGCTTGCCGCGAAGTAACCTTTCTCTTCGTAAATCATATGCCTCAGCCTCTTTCAGCTGTTTTAACGCACAAAACGTGGGTATTCTCGCCAAGGACATCAGATGCCTGCTCCTTAGCAGCCATGTTACTTGACAACTTGTAACGTGGAAAAAGTCGGGGGTGTAATTTTTGTATGGAAATGAAGAAGCTTAAAGTCCAGGCAATGCCTGCGCGCGGCAGTACCATTGAAACGAAAAGCGACAGCGTTCTTGTCAAGGGCTCCCCCATAAAGGTTTCAGCATCTTCTTTTTGTTGGTGTCGCCCAGATCCTTCCTACAGATTTTGAGCCTCGTACCCCCACCCCTTGTGTTCAAGGGAAGCATTTAGACCTCCACTTTAGTGGAGAGGATGAGATGTTACGCGTTTTCATCAATAATGAAAATCTCTTTAAAAAATCAATACAACGGGCAGTGTGGGTACGGCTGAGAATTAGGGTAGTTTCAAGAGAATTAGGTCTATTTTCTCCTGGCTGTTTGTTTCCGTGGGATCTTACAACGTCCGTCGGGTCGCTTCACTGCCCTGCAGCGTGATCGACTTTGCACGTTGGGGCGCCTTTAAGACGGGTGAACCTGCTGCTTTAATCGCTGCCAGCAGGAGTTTGGTCGAATTTGATTAATTTCGGAATTCATATCTTGGCATTTATCACGGTAGCGCAGGACGTAAGCTGTAAGACGTGGGCTATGTCCCTTTTTATATTTATTTTTTGTTTCTCAGGTTCTTATGACGCACTTCATTTATTTGTCGAGTTATTTTTGATAAGCCTCGTCGTTGCTTTCAAGGCTACATATAATTTGCCTTCTGCGAAATTTCTTTATACACTCTAGAAGCTGTGTAGGCGTCGGATATGTATTAACGATTTATCTTTTTCGGAAATTATACGCACTTTCCAATTTGGAGAAATATGTATAAATGCCAAGGAGGTAAAGAGCAAAGTGTGGTAGATATTGTTTTTTGATTGAGTTATTCATAGGTTTCTTGGTTCCAATTCCCTTTTTTCTGCCTTTTCTTTATACAGTAGACTTCTGTATAACGTGGTTAATTTGTTACGCGTTGTATGAAATCACGTTATACGAGAAGATTTTTCTCGTACAACATGGATAATATAAATAACATATTTGGGGTGACTATTGCCGTATTCAATTTTATTTTCTATATTTTACTTATGTACAGTGGCTCACTGTTAAAATCGTCCACCTCTCTTGTGGAAAATAAAGTGCAATATTTTTATACTGCTTTTAAGGTACTACTACCGTCTAGAGAGCCAAAAAATTACATTTTTCATGATTTTTTTTTCTCAGCCCTTTTATTAGATATTACAACCAAATTTTTTTTTTACAATAAGTTTGATCCTTGTAGATTGCAAAAAAAAAAAAATATTTAATTTAATTTTTATATTTAAATATTTGTATAGAGGGCGCTGAAGTTCGAAAATATGCTAGTCCCATTGCCGAGAGATTATCTCAGGATTGAGATGTCTGAAATAAAAAATTCAAAAGGGATTTTAAAAAGAAAGGTCCCTTACCTTGTAATTAACCACATTTAGTCTAAAAATGCAAAAACAAAAAAAATTACAAAAGTTTGAAAAGAAAATGTGAAAAAAATGGCCTTTTCATCTTTTTCTCTTGCCAAAATTTTTCTTTTTTAATTTTTGGGCTAAATTGAGGTTAATTACAATAGAGGCAACCTAAACAAATAAAACGCACAAAGGTTGATTCAAATCGGTTTGGTAGATCCGGAGATAATCTCTGGGCAGACTCACAAAATGTCAATTCGAGAAAAAAGCGTTTAAAGCTTAGAGAGTCGCTTGGAGCCCACACGTGCGCTTTCGCTGTATAACGCTATAACTTTTTTTCTATTACGAATTTCTTAACAAAAATTTAGGAGATGATTTCTGAGACTATGAGGACTTGAAAATTCTAGACGGTAGTAGTACCTTAAATGAAAAGAATTGTATTATTATTTTCTAAATAGAAATTTTAAACTTAACGGCTCATTTGGAAAATAATTTAACAAAAGTATTTCCTTGATCTCAGAGTCAAAATCGTAAATTTCAATTAATTAATAATTAATTAATAAAATAAAGAGCAATTCAATATTTTTTAGGGCTGCCCTTTGCTTTTATTACCGCCTAAAGCATTTTAGGCATTGACTCGAGCAAAAGTAAGGAGTGATTTTGGCCCATTCTTTTAATGCATTTTCCAGTGCACTTTTAGGAGAAATGTGATGGTTTCGGATTTTCCTGTCTAAAATTTCCCACAGATTTTCAATCACATTCAAATCTTGACATTGAATGAATATTTTTCATATCCAGCTCATTTTCTTCCGCCAAACCGTTCTTCTCCCATCCGACCCGAATAGGTTAAATTTGATTTTATATGATTTTGAAAAAATATACACTTCGCCAAAAGCTCTCATCTTCATTTAAATATTTTTTTGCAAAGTTCAAACGTTTTGCACGATTTATGGGAGTAATATGAGGCTTCTTCCTGGCCACTCTGCCATTATATCCATTTTTTCTGAGTGCTCTCCTAACTGTCTCAGGATTAAATTCTTTTTTTAATATATTTGTTAATTTGGAAGCATTCAAAGCTGAGTTTTCTCGTACTTGACGGATTATAATCATCTTTTTTTTCATATTTTTCCGTAAACACTTTTCTGTTACTGTTTTTTGTTTATTTATTATTCTGTTGTTACCTGTGGCAACACAAAACTATTGCTTTTTGTTTTTCACAAAGGAGGTGGACGATTTTGACTGTGAGCCACTGTACGTACATATCAGCGTATTTTAAGTTCAACTCCTTCGATACGACTGTCCTTCGCTAGTATTCTTCCGCTGTATCCCACTATACATATACTTTGCTGTGCACTTTGTTATATTTTGCGTTGTAAGAGGATCGTGTTATATAAAAAAGTCCTCCCAATAGTATTTAGGGCGCTGTAGAAACCAAAGTACGTAAAATATCGCTCACGAACGAAAAAATATAGAATCCCCTTCTTTTTCGCTCGCGAACCGAATTTTATTTTTCAACTCGCGAACTTTATTTCTATGATTTCGACTTTTCGAAATTCAGGATCAGGAGCTTTGAAGTAGAGAACTTTGTGAGACTTTCAATCATAATCGACATTTTGGTTTTTCGGTGTAGTTGGTTTAAATTAATATGTGAAAATATAAATTTGAAGAAACTTTTTACCTGAAGGTTTTATTTTGTCAGTTAGTCGAATGCAGTGCTTTATTTTTTATCTGAGTGCACATTTTTTAATTTGTTGTGCCTGCTTTTTAATATAAATAAGTACACTTTATACGAGTATCGTTTTGGCATAAAAAGTTCCTTTGAACTTCCGAAAAAACCTTAGAAGTAAGTAGGCTCTTTTGTTCAATTTGTGTTGGGACCGTCCTTAAAGAGATTCGCTTATTTTGATTTTCATGGCATCCAGTAGAACGCTTTCATGACCATGTTGCCATACACGTGTAAAACGTACCAACATTAGATGTTTTAATATTAACACAATTTTATTGGTACATACATTTCTAGCTTTTTTTCTTAAATCAATAGCACTTGAAGGTGCTGTGCAGACTCTTCACCACAAATATAGGCAGTTAAATCCCCATTTTGGCAGGACCCTGCAAATTAAACATTGTAAATACATTCTACAGACATACTATATTTTATACTGCCAATTAAGAAGAAAATAATTGTTGATTTAAAAATAAAACCCGTCTATGCTTTGATATGTAATGGACTCTGAATTCATTGTGTGGTCCATTAAAACGGGCTTTAAAAGAAAAACTTCATTGCTTCATCGTATTAGAACACTTAAAATTAGCCTTGTTATTAATAATTCAAAGTATATTATTTCAAATGTTACAATCGGTTGGATACGAAATCGTAAATAATGGCAACTACCCAATATTTTATTAAATATTAAATATTGTAGTTACGAGGGGACATGGAGTTGGCATTGAATGATAACAATCGAAATATCATTAAATAATTATGATAATGCCAAAGTAATTTCGCAACCGCTGTCAAAGTTCTCAATCGACTATTCGGACAGGGAATGGCCACAGTTGCAAGTTATAGATAGGTTTATCAATGAGCTCTGAATTATGAATAATACTGATAAATTCTCCCTAAAATAGCAGTTCATTGTCTTGTGGGACTAGATGGTATTAATAAGAAACTAATTCGCTTTTGTCTGGCTTATGGCGAAATTAATGGATTGTAGTTATTAGGTCAATGGAGCAGAAAAGGAGTTCTGGGACGACAGTTCAATCACATCTAAAGACAGGAACGTACACAACGGACGAAGTATAGTATACCTAATCCAAAGGTTTTTCCCTTGTCAAAGGAATAATGGACCTACTTTTAATGAAAAGTCACTTTATAACTAGCCACATATCAATTATTAAAAATGAGAAAAGGAGTAAGGTGGGCACATTTATTTCGGAAAGTTCAGGAAATACGTTAATCAAATCAATTAATTTTTAGAGAAATTTCGTGTGTTACATTCCTACATCTTCGCCTCCAGAATTCCGTAAAGATGTTCAAATGGTTTTAGATCCGAAGATTGTGCTGAACACTCTAAAAATACAAAAATATTCAACAGGCTCATGCTGATTATGGATGTGTAACAGAGTGCATTGTCTTGCTGCAATTTAAAGTTGTCCGTGTTTGTGTCACTTAACATTTTTAAAGGTGGATGTAGATCCTCGTTCACGATGTCTATATATTTTTCACAATTTATGTGACCTTCGAAAATAAACATTTACCCTGAACCGTCAAGGTCGGTGGTTAAATCAACACCCTGCCCGTTGCATGTTGAACCTTGGCGACACTTGAAATTAAATGGCTATTCCTATTATCGATTTTTACAACACCATTAGGTTATTGCACATGAAATGGTCAGTTTTTTGGAAAACATTTAAATAATAATTATTTAGTTCAACATACAAGCGAACTGATACTTGTACGGTAGAAGCCCGAATTTCTGGAGGCGATGAATTTTTGGAATACCAGTTTCGTTTGTAAAAAGTTTTTCTTTGAAATGTTAAAAGAAAAAGTTGTAGTTGTAGTTGTAATCGGAAGGCGACGATGGAGGAGAGTCTCATATTCCAGCTGGTTCAATTTTTGCACTGTTGTTCGTAAAACATGTGGCCAACGCCTATTATACAATAGGAGAACGTCATTTCTATTGGCTAATGCGGGCCGTTTTTGTCGCAAATTTTCATGCATTTCCTGTAGCTGAGTTCAATATTTATTTGCATCAATAATTTCACCTAGTTCTAGGCAAGAGTAGTGAATAACTCCGGCCCAGACCATCAAATAGTTACAATAATCTTTTTTGGATGAAGGAATCTTCTTTGGCTGAAGGCTGGGCTTGGCCATATCTTTTAGTGGTTCATTTACGTCTGACCACTGAACAGATCGTCGGCGGTTGTCATATTTGATTTATTTTTTATCACACGTTATGATCCGTTATGATCCGTTATGATCCCTTTTGTTCCGAGCGTTGTGAGGAATGCTGATTTCCAATCGACGCATCAGTTCGAGAGGAACCCACTTATCCAACTTTTTCACTTTTCCAATAGCTTGAAGTTTACGGGAAACTGTAGAATTATGGACTCCTCTCCATCTCACGAGTTATGCGGGTATCATTCTCAACTAAACTTCTTCATTGATCATCATTAATGGCTTCCCCTGGTCGACCAGGTGATTGATTTTCAAGATCCTTTCACTAGCCGTAACCAAATGCTACGTTTATATTGATTTGTCATAAATACAATACATTCTTGTAATGCTCTGAAAAATTTTGGTAGTATTGAATTTGTTACTGGATCCTGCTTGGTAGCCTACCCCTCCCCCTCTGATGAAAAACCGCATATATATTGCCTATTTTAAAATCGCAGTAACAGATGATTAACCCTGGGACTACACACCTCCGTGCGGAACTTGGGAACATACACGGGGTCATATTAACCCCTGAACATTTTCAAACTGCTCTATCTCGCTAACTATGCTTTTTTTAGAATTTGTGTGATCAATTTTTTTTAGAGGATCTACTTTTCGGTAGAATCATCGTTAGTTCGAAAAAACGCACCGGGCGCCTCGAATAGTGCTACTCATTCTGAGATATTTCAGATCTCAAAAACGATTCGGGTTCAAATGACCCTCTGTGTAGTCCCAGGGTTAATACAAATGACTGTCAAATCAAAACTAACCTATAAGTCAGTCTGAAATTTTGTATGGCGTGTTTTAAAAGATATTAGTGCACAATGATAACGCCAACTTATTGATCCACCCTCGTACATTGCGGAAAAGGCAGTGAATTACTTCTACGTGATAATTCTAACTATAATTCGTGATTTATCCTAAGTTATAATAAATAAGAGAAATATGAGTTGTACACTCTTTATTTTGGTTGGGTTTTTTTACTGAGATCTTATAAATATAGAGCCTTTGAAGAAAAATTCCCTTAGATTGTTATGCCGTAGATATGGGCATGGGCATATAACAACAACCACTCCAGTCCGATAAAAAAACGTTTACATATAAAAATTTAATTAGCTCACGAACAGCCAAATATTATCATTTCCGTTTGTTTTTCTCCATTACTTCAATTTAATATTTCATAACCTCCCTCTTTCCGTTTACGTTTTGAGCCTTCTGTGTTTGTTTCAAGACAAAACCACTCAAATTAAATTGAGCTGAATTTAATAATAAAAAAAAAAAAGCACAGAAGAAAGGAAAGATGAAAAATTCTGGAAAAATGCCACCCTTCTTTTCTACTTAAAAAAATAGAGGCAAATTTTTCTCGGAATTTTATTATTATTATTTTTTTTTTAGAATTTTGCTGGCGTATGTCCTTTATCATATTTCAAGTAGCTCGAAAAATTATTCTGTGCCAATATGCAACATTCGCCAAATATACCAGTCCACAGTTCCATCTTGAGCGATCCAGAGGAAGCTGAAATTGTCTCTTAGAACATAATGACGCTGCATAAATCTGGGCCAAAACCCTAGCCCGAGAAGTCATTGTGCGCTTATCAAAACCGAAGGACGAAATCATCACATTTGTATATGGTACCACAAGTCCTAAGAAGGTTTTTTTTTTTTTTTATTATAAATTCGACCCCATTAAGACCCTCGCCAGGTCGACTTGCGGCTGCAGGGACAGTGATTTCATTTAATGGGGCTGAACAGCAAACAAACTTTACGTTTGTCGCCAGGATTCGTTGAAACTTTGTCAGACCGCAGCCACGATAATTCAATCAAGCGACACGTGGTGGCTGCAGACGAGTAATGCAAGTCGGAGAAAAATTAATTACGCGCCAGCAAAAAACAAATTGATGAACGCAGGCCCGGTTTGTGCAGGCTACCGAACCTCATTCAGCCGAATTCTGCTGGAGCACCTACAATGCGCTGGATGAGTCTCTGTCGACTTCTAAATTGAGATTCTACCGAAAGTTTATTGACATATGGCGCTCGAGATTCATCTTATCTCAATCGGTGCTTCGATGCTTTCTGGAGATGGTGCATCTTAAAGACTACAGCCTCCGCCCCAATCGTGCATCGCGCCCCGGCTTTTTTTCTCCACTTGAATAAGTGCCAGCGAACTTATGCAGGATGTGGTGACTCTTTTTAGGCTCGTCTTTTACTTCCCTTTGTCTTCCGATGTTCCGTCAGCATCCACTGGACTGGGTGATGCAGTCGCATAATACCCGCGTTGGGATTGTTACCATCAGCGGATGTTATAGGTACCAATTTGGCGATCCCAGCTGGATACCGATGTGCAGCTCGAGGTTGAGGATCGCCAGCGACTGATTATCTTAATTGGTGTCTGGTGATTTAGTGGCTTCATCGAACCCGAAATTTGTCGTATGAAGATTTTTATCGGACTTTATCTTTCTTGACTCCGCTCTGCCTTGAAGAGATGCGATTCGTATTCACTTTTAATAATTATATAATGTAATGTAATAGTAATGGGCATTAAAATTTTAAGGAGAAACTCCATAATCTTAGTATCAACCCTCCAAAGGAGAATGTGTATTTTGGTTCTCATGTCACCAGAGATGCAAATATGATGCACATATACAGTGGCGAGCAAAAGTGTTACAATGTTTCAGATGTTTTAACGTTTTCGGTAAGAAAGAAGAAAGTAAAAGAAATTATTGAAAGTTATTTGATATGAATGCAAATTAATATTATCAAACTCAGACAATTTCAATGGAAAAGGAAATATAGAGCAAAAAGCATTGTGGCTCCTTTGTACCAGTTTTGTACGTTTTAATTTTTTTATATTTCGTCCACAATCCCTTATTTTTTCTCAATTCAGCTATCGTTCCTGGCATGCCATTGTAGAGATTATTGACAAATGATTGTGGAATACTATCCCTCTCTTTGACTTTCTTCCACAATTCGTTTATTTCAGTGGGGGGCTCAGCATAATTGGCTAAACGTTTCTTAATGTAAGCCCATACGTGTTCGATGTAGGGACTTTGTGCTGACCCCTTTAAAACTTGAAATTTTTGCTTTTCAAGCCAAGCTTTAACTATTTTAGCGGTGTTTTTTCGGTCACCGTCGTGTTGGAGTATTTTCTGTCTGACCGAAAGTCCACTGTTTTCAATGCTAGTAGGTACATTTTGATGCAAAATAGCCAGATAAGTTTCCTTTTTCATTATTCCGTCGATCTTAAATAGTGGTCCAACACCGTTTTTTGTTAAACACCCCCACACCATAATTGAACCGCTCCCGAACTTCATAGATTGTTGTATTTTTCCTGGTTGTAGCGCAGTACTTTCTTTGCTCCGACCGGACTTTTCAAATGGAAGTTTTTTTTTTTAAAAGAAATATTCAAATAAATCAGAGTTGTATAATTTTGAAATTTTTTTAGCTATAACTAATTTAAAGAAGTCTTAAAAAAAGGTAGATTACATTTACTTTTAATTGGTATGAAGTAGACTAGTAATTTTTACCATTGTTGGGTGGGAATTATTGTTATAATATTACTAGTAAAAAGTCGTATATAATTTTCTCAGTGTATTAATTACACTTATGCTCTAAATTTCGTCCTAATTTTTTAAACTTATATTTATTGTAGTTATAATAATGATCAACATAATAGCCCGTGTATAAGAATGAACTTTTGAATTACAATATTGCAAAAACTGTAGAATAAAAAGTTTTCAAATTTGCAGTGTAAGTTCAATTAATACCAAACTAATAAATATTTAAAATTTCATAAAGTTCTGATTATTTTTACTAAACCTTAAAGATAGGATAATAATTTTAAAACTAGCAATCCTCCTTAAAGATGTTAAAAAAAAGTGTTTTTTCAGTCAGCAAAAGTCTCACAGTTCGGTCTTGTTCTTAGTCAAGTCTCGCAAACATGGTCTTGGTCTTGGTCTCAGTCTTGCAAGTATATTCTCGTTCTTGATCTTGGACTTGGTCTTGCTACTGCAGGTATAGTATTAGTCTTGATCTGTGTCTTGAACTTTCTGCAAGAGCGAGACTAAGATTGCAAGACCAAGACCGATTCTGCATATCACTACTAAATAATATTATATAAAATAGCTAGGATTTTTCACTTCTTGAAGAAAATGTCGCACTTCTATATACTGTAATTGCAACTATTAGTTTAATGACTTTTACATACACAAAGTATGTGCATTTTGAATGACGCCCTTTGCAGGCATTAAAATAAACTAAAGTTGCATTTAAACATTTTTTTTATATTTTTCATAATCTTACCAATAATGTACAAACGGTTTCAGAATAATAAATAAAATAAAAAAAGTGTGTTTTTTCCCGATTTTGAAAGTAAAGGTCCCCTTAAATAATCTTAATCATTTACACATAAATATCAACACCAACTCAGGAATCCTCATTTCAGTTGTTACAAAACAGAAAAGGAGTTGTCGTTATAGCTTTTATATATATATATATATTTGCATTTAAACGCAAAGGTTTCAAAAGACCTTTTGGTTGAAATAGGTTACAAAACTGTGATAGGTATAGTGTTAAGTTACGAAAAATTGCCCCGGACAAATAAATACGCCTTTGTGCAGTGTGGATTGTTAATTTGCAAATATATACAATTGAATGGGACGGCGCGTTTCCGGAGCTATCGTACTCAACTCCATTACGAGGTCGCTCCTTGGGTATCAACGCGTCAACACTGGTCTCGTTTTTAATAACTCGCCACAATTCACTTTATCAGACAAAGTGCCCACTGAGCCTTGTAATTTAAGCCTTTCGAGGTGTGTCTATTGATTTTTTTCCGTACAAAAGTTTGGCTGTTATCAGCGCCCATTTCATGCACTGAACGGCTCCAGTAAGCGCTTGTACAAAATTCTGAGAACTTTGTGCGCAGAAAGAAATTATTACAACTCCATAGAGTCGCAGCCAGTAAAGTTTCGTGCAGAAAGGCATTTAAAACCGCGGCGAGCGCAAGTGGGGCTGCAGATTTGTTGCCACTTTACTCTGCTCTTATTGCAGCGGAGTGTTTAAAAAAAACTCCCTGATACTGTCTGCAGACGCCATAAAATTTTATTAGATTTTCGCTCTTCGGCGGAAAGCCGTGTAGATAGAACTTCCCGCCGAAATGGATTCAATTTTTACAATTCGAAGGTGAGGTAGGGCAGGCCAGCCTAGCCGAAAAGGAAGAAGCTAGCAATCTCCTGCCAGGATTCGTTCCTGGGTGATGGATTGGACGGGGGGAGAAAATATTTTCGTGCTTCTGTGCAGCTTTCTGGAGGCATTCCATCAAGATGGATTTGCACAGATTATTTTTGTAATCACGTTCAACGGCAACGAGGCGTGAGTAATGCTGACTGCTCCAGACTCTAAGGCGATTGGCTCTCAGGTGAAATTAAGAAGTGCATATTTATAGCTACCGCAAGTACTGCTTGCTAATATTTTTTTAAAGTGCTTGGACAACTTGCTGCAGTGATAAACTATGTACTTTAATGTCGAGACAACAACATCTGAAGTGTAAAATACTTCAGCCATTAGTTATGAGACATGCTCCCTTTAGAGGGACGTAGAATAGGGGTGTAAGGGGTTGAAAAAATACCATAGTTTCAAATATTTTTTTTGTCGAGTATGGTAAAAATACACGGGAATAAATTTTTAGCTGAGTGTACCACTTTTTTTTATTATGATCTCATCCAGTAAAAATCGTTTATTTTCAAATAATGATGTTTCACGGGAGAAGCTGCTATATTAACATTGAAGACAATGATGCTGCACAATTTAGGAGAACAGCCGGAAAATACAAATTTTTCAATGCAATTTCAACAATTTGTAGTAGCAAAATATTTCAAATAATTTGATTTTTTTTAATATTTCCAAATCACTACCATTCATTTGGTACCATTTTCTAATGTATTAAAGTACAGGTACCAACATGACAGCAAACTTGACTTTTTTTTAGCACATCAATTCCATGGTTATGAGGGCTTATTTTGTATTGGGTTTCATATAAAGATGGTCACGTGAGTTCTCCAACATTACAGCATATAAACAACTATACTTTTCTTTTGAGACCAATTCTTAAATACACGAGTCAAGTTTGATCTCCTCACTATCAAACCAACAATTACATTTAGTCTGTCAAACGTAAGTTCAGATTTGCTCTGAAGGATTTACTTTGGGTCGATCCGATTTGTCTTCCTCTTTATGAAGTCGGTCTTCAGTTACTCAGCAGTAAACCGACATGCATTCTTTGTATATAGAACTTCACTTCGTCGTGAAGTTGCTGACATAACATTTCTCCCACTTAGCATGTTCAAATTCGGTGGGCACTATAACTCAAAATCTACTTGATCGATCTTCAAATTTGACACACTCTTTAAAGGGGGAAGTCCATGTAAAGACTGATTTTAAGAGTCATATTTTAAAAATGTTTTAGAAGATGATAAAATATTTTTTTTTGTTTTAAATTTTTAACATAACTTTATTTAATTTTTCTAAAGTATAAAAATAATTTTTTTTTTCTTCCAAAATGGCGGCTCAGGATAATTAAAATTTTATAAATATTTTTAAAAACTGCTCGTGTCATAACTCAAAATGTTATTGACCGATTTGCCTGAAATTTTGAGAGGTTTTTCTCTACATTATTATTGGAAGGATAAAATTAAAATTTCAGATATTTCGCGTTAATAAAATACTTTTTGGGGGTCAAATATGTCGGAAAAATAGCCCGAAATTCTGTCTTATTTTTCAAAGGCTTATTTTATATTGAATTTTATGTCTTTTTTAGTGTTATAGGTTTATCCTTCCCGTTAATATGTTATAAAAAGAAAACAATTTAATTTTTCTGTTTCCGATCAATGGTTAATGTGTGACAAGTGGAGCACTTTTGGACCTTGCGTCGGAGACGACAGACAAAAAAATATCAATTATTATTGGAAGAAAAAAAAATTTTTTTTTTTATACTTTAGAAAACTTAAATAAAGTTATGTTAAAAATTTAAAACAATAAAATTATTTTATCACCTTTTTTACTATGAAAAATAGGCTGGTTTTTCTTTTTAAATTCGTTTTTTTTACGTCAAAATGATGCCAAAAATTGAAAAATCGTAAAAAAAAAAAATCTCGACTTTATTGCCTCGCGAAACTCATAAGCTAAACAAATATTTTCGATTTTTTGATTTAAGATAATCCAGCAATGACTTCTGATGTCCACCGCACCACCCTGCCTTTTTTTTTTAAAGAGTATCCGAAGATTTGCTCTAAATGGCTTATTTCTTAATATTTTAGGCTAAAAATTTAATTGAATATTCTTGCTTTATTATGTGTACAATTTTCAAATAAATTCAATTTACCATATGCTCAGACAAAATTATCAAAAATATGCTTAAAATGAAGGGAATTAAAATTTAAACAATTTTCGAAGTAATGTGGTTTGTTGTATTTTCAATATGTTTTCATTCTAGTATCTGCTAGAAACTCTTATTATTAAAATATCATTTCCTGGAACCAAATTGAAATGATATTTATTTAGATGAACAGATCCAATCATTGAAATTGCTTTCTAAAAATGACAAGTACAAAGTGATCCATACTCATTATTTCAAATTTTTCGATTATATAAAATAAATATATTATAATAATAAAAATATTAATAATAAATAAAAATAATCTTTAAATATGAATATGTTTCAATTAAATTATCTTTAAATATGAATTTGTTTCAAAAATAGTCCTTAAAAATGGACATGGTTTTTTTCTATAAAGTTCCAGAAGTTTGATCAGGGCAAACTCTAGAATCGATGCATTTAGGGTCAATTAAACAAATGCGTTTATGCACATAGACGACAAAAACATCGCAAAATTTTGAAAAAGTTCTTCGATATGTGATATGAAAAACAATGTTATGGAGACACAGTTCCGATACAAGGTTTCGAACTTCTAAGGCTGTCTGGGAATTTCCCACGGCCACATATTTAAATGTGATGTGTTTACTATGTTTCGCTTATCCTTGAATTGCAGAATTTCATTTTACTCTAAAATACATTCATAATATTTTCTTAACAAATTGTGTCTTTTCCTTTTCAGGGCAGTTACAGATCCACGCGATGGTCGGCGAGTAGCCCTGAAGAAACTCCCCAATGTTTTCCAGTCGTTAGTGTCTTCAAAGCGTGTTTTTCGAGAGTTGAAAATGCTTTGCTACTTCAAACACGAAAATGTAAGTAAAATATTCAAATCAAAAGACAATTTTTTTCCCTTTTAGCCCGAACCCACTATTATCACTCTGTGCTAAACCACTAAAATTTCATCACACCAAAACAGCCTTAAGGTCTGAGGCGCGGGATAAAAATGCGATATTTCTGCCCTCATTATCATTACTTTCATCGTCTAGAAAAACTTTGTCAGTATTATTCATGAAAGACGGGCTTCGTTCCGGTTAAAATACCATCCTACAGGATAGCGCAAGTCGTGAACTTTTTCCTTGTCTATGAGCATAAAATCCTTTTGAAACCCCCCGGATTCCTCACTACTCCGCTCCGTACGCGCTGTCAGTTCGGGTTTGTCTTCACGAAAAACTTTGATGGGTTTGTTTTTCATGGAAAAATGGAAGTGGTGCGAAGGGAGAGCTCGGGAACAATATTTGAATGGATTTCTTGCCAACTGAAAATAGGAGTGGTAGAGTTCTGAAGATTTTCATAGTTTCTAATTGAGAAGTCAAACAAAATTTCGAAATTTTCCAGCTTTAATAGGAATTTCATACTTCGGTGGTCCATAGTTAAAGTGGTTTTTTGTTTGACTGCCTGTCCGAGGGGAAATTGCCCTGGAATATGCTCAAGGATCCTTTTCTGTTCAAGACGTGGTTATTTCAACTTTTACGGCATGTGAAACATTACCATCAAAACTGGGAGATGAAAGGATTTCTCTGAGCAGAATTGTTGCCTTTCTAACTTATTCGTACTTCATGAATTTAAAGCGTAAAATGTTTGTTGGCTTGTAAGACGAAGCAAAAGTAGTAAAATTTGAGGTAGCAGCTCCCTGTTGTAAACTGGCCTTTTAGTACAGGAATTAGCAAAGCGTAATTTGTGAACTTTTTAACTTTAACCTAGTTTAGTAGCAATATGCACGTTAATTTTTATTTGTTTGAAGCGCGTGCAAAGGTATGTATAAATTACATATATTGCTTCGCCCAACACTCTGTGCAGTTTTTGAATATGAGTTTCGATATATAGCGTTCTAAAATTTAATTTGCACTTTTTATGCTGTGTGCATTGCTTGAGACTACCTTTCACAGTGATGGATTTATAATAAGGCAGCCTAGGATATCACCACAGAGGGGACACTACTACTATTACTGCTATTACATTTCTGATTAAAGATTATATGTTTGCACAGGATTTATAGCATTTATGATCACTTCCTTATGATTTCAGCACTTTTTATAAGAATTAAAATTTAAACTTATTACCACACACTATCTCCTGCTACATCTTCTACACAAAATTCAAGTTTATGCTATATTCTATGGGAAAAATAGTTGCTAGTCAATAAAAAAAAATGAATCTATCGCCATTACAAATGCATTAAATGCATTTATATTTGGTCGAGTTTGAAACATAATTCAAAATCAAAAATCCAATGCAATAAGGTAACTATTTCACTTTGAATAAGAAACCAACATATATTTTTGTTTGTGTTACATGAATTTACTATAATTTGTTTCTTTATGGATAGATGGAATCATTCATTCACTATAGAAGTGAATATATCTAGCAACAAAAACAGAAAAACTAGGGAATCGTTCACTATAAAAATCTACGGCACCAAAAAGTTAAATCTGGTGCTGCCTATGCCTAATTTATAAGTTTATTGTTTCGAAACTGTTGGATTTTGAAATTGAGTATCTTTTGAAAATTTACAAAATTGAATATCTCGCATAAAATAGTGAGAGAATACTTAATTTAGTTATTTGGTTAAAGTGGGTAAGTTCACAATTTCGATTTTTTAATTTCCACTTTAAAAACTTATATTTGATTTTCTTGAAACAGTATATGTATTATATGTATGTATATGCGGCCCATGTATTGGTTTCCTTTTCAATTATATGTTATTTTAGTACGGGTAGGTCTTTCGTGCTCAAAAAGTTGACAGAAACAAGTGACTGCTGTGTTGCCGAAACAGTGCGAATTTTGAAAAGAAATTTCTGTCGAAATAATGCGCCAACCGCGTCTGCCGTACGCGTTTTTAAGATTGGAATACTAATTGATAGCACAAGTTATTCTTGTGTTCGTCCCGTTTCTTTTAAATGAAATCATGTTCCATATCTAATCGGAAGGTTTGTTCTATTCAATAAATCAACAAACTTTGAAAAATAGTGAACAGTATTATATCATTAAAGCATTTTTAAAAAGAAACCAGTCAATGGCCCACCCTTTATTTTACTTAGAGGAAAACTATTATTTCTGAAAAAAGTAGTCAATTCTACAACAAATAAATGAGAAACAGTTGTTGAACACTTATTGCGAAAATTATCACATAATTATAGAAACACCCAAAAATGCTGCGTTTTCAAATTGCCCTTCAAAACTGGTATTTATAGGTTTACAAGCTTTTATTCTACTAGCTATAAGAAAATAGCTAACACAAATATTATATCAATACGCCAGTCTAAATACGAAAATATTTAAAAATAAATTGTTTATTGCGTCATATAATTAGCCACTTCAAAGTAAATGGTATTACTTCAACGTAAATGGTAATACGGTTGGACATACTGTCTACAAGATTTTTCAAAGCCGTGGGCTCCAGTTCTCCCCAGGCTTCGGATATGCCCACTTTTAGAGAATTTATGCTACCATAAGTTTTACTATCAGCGTAAATTCGACGTACGATTATTCCCCCAGACTTTCGACTGGATTGTAGCCTGGTGAATTGCTGGCCAGTCAAGAACCTTAATTTTATTCCGTTCGAACCATTTCTTTGTGTTACTGCTGGTGTATATAGCGGCGTTATCTTGTTGAAATATAAGTGGTAGGCGCCGGTGTTTTTGCAAGAATGGCAACATACTACTCTCTAGAATATTCTGGTAATCTTTGCTGTTCATTTTCAAGGAAGTGAATACTAGATTCAGCTTTCCGTAAGCACAAAATGCCGCGTATACCATACAATCCGCGCAAAAAAAAATGTCTCTTCGGGAAATACACAGGTTCTTTTCGTAAGTCACGCCAGTAACTGTTGAAACCATCAAGTCCGTCCAGACAAAACTTTTTTTCATCACTAAATATTACCTAAATAATAATTTATTATTTTATTTTACATACATTCAAGTTTGCAGACGAACGAAAAAAATATGATACCAAGCGTTTCATAACTCACCATATTCCATTGCTGATTCATGTTCAACCTCGCAAATTCTAACCTCTTTTCTCTGTGAAAAGGCGTAAGAAGCGGCGCTAATAACATTTTAGAGCGCACGATATTCGGGCTTTTTTTTAAAACCCGTCGAATTGTTTCCTTCGAAACATTTAAGTGACATTTTTCCCGAATTTATTTGATGGATTTTGTACTATTTGACGCTGTGGCAATTATTTTGCTTTTATCCCGCGGAGATAGTTTGGATGGATGATCTGGATGCTTTCTCGTACCATACTTTCCCGGATTCTCGAGAAAATTCTGCAGTACATGGTGCGATCGATTTATTTATTTTTTGCAATCGCTCGGATACTAGCCCCAGACTTCCAGTATGCTTCTATGGCGCCTTTTTCTTTATACGTTAGGGTTTTCTCATGTGGCATATTGAAAGACTTAATTTTGGCCTACACATTTAACAAAAATTTAATTGTAAACATGAATACATACAATGTATGTAGTGACAGCACTGAAATACACGTTTACCATCATTTTTGTTTACAAAACCTTTGTGCAACTACAATTACTGAGCACGTGCGATGATCAAGAACGTAAAACTTAAACTAAATGTTTTATAGCTTCAAAGTTACAAGAAACCAACGAAAGCTGAAATTTGCAAGTGGGTCTATGATTATGTGACGCAATGTATTACTAAAGGAATCGGATATGTTATATTCCTTGATATACTATTACGACTTTTTCTAACTCGTAACTATTCTTAAAGAACTTTATTAAACTTGACTTCCCTTGCAATTTATTTTTCTCCGATTTTCAACGGACCGATTCCTTTCCAATTTTGCGTACATGTTCAGTTTTGATGATAATACAATACAACATGCCGTCAACTTTGCCATTAATTTTTCAAACCCTGATAAAAGAGCTCTTCCTCCCTACCTCACCGGTAGAAGGGAATGCCATGAAAATTGGCACCCAGCCATTTTCCGAACTTCTCCCTCTATAGTACGTCATATATCAAATAAAGCCTTTTAAATTTCATTTTTTGTTTTAGTTATTATACTTGTTGGGTTATTCTCTTCATTCGAAATTTCGCTAAATTGAAGGTGTTTGAAAGATTTAAAAGATGAAACCTTGTTGTACTTCTTGCGGAAGAAAGAACCTTAGAAATTCGAACAGTTACGAAATTAGAATTATTGTCTGAAGCTCTTTATTTTCAATGTTTGCACTATAATAATGAGGAATCTAATTTGCATGCTGCAGATTTAATCTGCTTTTGAGCCTGCAAGATAAAACGCTTGAATAGTTTGCGAGTAATCAATTCGAATTAAACCATTGCTGCAAATTGGTCCTTTTCAAAGGTGGTATTTATGCAAGCCAAATAGTGGAAATTATTAAAGCCTACACTAAAAAAATACTGGAATAACGATGACGGAATAGCAGTAAATTATTAGCAGGCGGCCGTTTCGAGTTCAATAAATCGCTTTATGGAATCAAGCGAGGAGTTCTATAAAACGTGGAAACCTTCATTCACAGCACCACCGTGAATTTTTCATTAAATCTTGCAGACTTGCAATTTCCTGGACGTAAAACCTCATCGGAACCACATAATCGCGATTTATAGAATCTTCTCCCATTGGAAGAGTTAATAGTCAGCGCGTATCTCACGACTTTACATCTCCTCGTATATCTTCGGAATCTGCAGCAGATCAAATTGAAAAACCTTCATCCTTTCATGAGTCTCCACAAAGCCACACTTGGCTCCCATGCTCAACTTCTTCAAAAAGGGAAAGGGCGAGTTCAGATAATTCTCGGGGAGATAAACGAGTTCTTAACTCCTTCGAAGCGCTTTATTGCCTCCACAAGGAACACCCTGCCGTCCCCTCCGACCCCACAAATGTAAATGAGGCCGAGGTGAGCGATTGCACATTTATAACAGTTAACTCGCGTCAGAAACTAAATAATCTGGCCCATCCCGCTTGGGGACGCGCAAGAGGAAAACTTTATTTATTGCCCTCCGTCGCTTAAAGCGTCTTCCTGTGCCGAACAAATTGCGACAATATTTCTGAATTCTGACCAAGGCCCAATTTCGGCCAAAGCATAAAAGAGGCGGCATAATTGGTTATGGCGCTATCAGGGAGAATTGCTCTCGCCGACGCTTCTTCCGTTCCGTGGACCCGATAAATCATAAATAAATGTTTGCTTAGTACGGTCTTCCTTTTCGCAATCCTTGGACAATCCTGAGCCTCTCCGAGGACCTAGCCCCGAGCCACTGAATGGGGAAAATGTGTCACAGACAAATTGAAAGTGGGCAAAGAAACGATAGTCATATAATTGATACGACTCAGGCTGTTTGCCCAAACTAAGTATATTATATAAAAATGAAGTTATGTCGCGATTTGAACACCTTTGTCTGTTCTTTTGTTTCCTAAAAGTAATAGCATTCATTTTCCCTTATTTTCCATTATAGATAACTTCAAACTATGGGTAATCAAAGTTTACCAAACCAATGAAAAACCAAAATTGGATAGTACTTTTTGATGCTTCATTTGGCTTTGTTTTTAGAATACTATTAAAAAGTAAAATATTACCACTGTATAGCAGGAAATATTCTAAAAAAAATGTTGATCTTTTTTTCGAAAGAATATAGTGAAATCTTCCGAGAATGCTGTCAGCTTCAAATAAGGTTACTTTGGTTATAACATATAGTATATACTTTTTTAGGCAAAAATATTCGAAAATATAAATAAATTCTTTGAGGCACGGCGGTATTAAAAGTGTCCCACTTTTTTGATGCGTTTATATGCATGGTGGGATATGTTTTGAACTACCTCGAAATATGTGTTTTAATAACTACCATTCATGCACCCATATGGCACCGTGGGACTATTTAAACACTGAATTGAATTATTATAATTTTTTTATGGTTTTATATTATGTTATTACTTTATTAATAAAAATAAACCAATTTTAAAATCTCTATGCAACATGGGTCTTTTTATGTTCTAAAATTGCCTGCCTAAAAGGATTAAGGAGGTAGTTCGTTTTTTCCAGTTCAAAAAATCAACCTGTTTTTCAAGATTACAGACGAAAGGTTTAACCGTATTTAATTTGTTCAAAAGCGTTTTGTTCGTAATCCTATATACAAAAAACTATCGAATGCTGTAAAGTTGATATTTTTCACCTATAATTTTCAGCCGGCAAGAAAAATGTAACTTTTTAATACTTCGTAATATCATCACCTGGAAAAAAAATATAAAATGTTCTTAACTGGGAAAGAGAATTTGATTTTGTACTTAAAAAATATTAATTTTGATGAAATTTGGTGATATTTTTACTCAAGAAGGATCAGTTTTACGAAAAAATTTTATATGACAAAAAGAGCTTATAATTAGCCAAGGAAGACGTATCAATTTTTTGACACATTTTTGGATTTTTCAAAAATTGGCCAAATCCAAAAAAACCAAAAATAGTTGAAATATATTCACACGTTTCATATATTCACATGTTTTCTTGGCTAATTCCAAGCATTTTCAGTTCTATAAAAAAATGTCTAGTGGTTATGTGATCATTCAACAGCAGCAATGTCAAAGACGTTCTTTTCAACGTGAAAAGAAAAAAAAAAAAAAAAGAAAAGAAAAACCAACATTTTTTTTTTTTAAATCCAAAAAATAATAGGATTTTTGAAGCTTATGCGAAACAAATGCCAGATTCTGATAGAGCATCCCCAAAAACCCCTCACGTTAGCATTCGAATCGTACAATTGAACTTGCGTGCACAAAATTCTCGTTTTGTGCATTAAGGGGGTAACCCACTATAAAAAAAAAAATTTCGATTTTTTTTTTGTTATATTTCGATAGATTAGCACTTCAAGAATATATGTGTAAAATTTCAGATCAATATCTAAATAATTGTTCTTTCTACATCGCTCACAGTTTTCCTCCGTTCAACTACGATTGCTCGAACAGCTGCCGCGTGTATAACCTACTATAATACTTTCTAAATGTATATATTACATAATACACTAATACATAAATTCTTATAATATATATATATTCTATTAAAGTATACGTAAACAACTCAAATCGTGAGAAAATCTCGATTTACTTATGTCACAAAATTTCGTTAAAAAAAGAAATACCTATCAGGTGGGTTTAAAGGTGCTAAGATGGGCAACACTGTATTCAAAGCTAATGGGTGGGTAACACTGTATTCAAAGAACGAGAAAGCATATTTCCTAGAATATTTTCAGTAGAAGTCAGCTTTGAATACAGTGTTACCCATCTTAGATCCTTTAGGATCCTTTTAGATCCTGATAGGTATTTGTTACCGCGAAAAACGTCTGGTTTTTTTTTTTTTTTTTTTTTTTTTCAAAATAGTGTAAATTAAGATATACTTAGATGCCAGACTTGTAGTAGTACATTTTTTTAAATAATAAATTGATAACTTGGAAAAAAAAGTATTTTTGCAACCGCGATAATTCTGCCAGAAGTGGATTTCCAATTTTCTTGAAAATGATATGAAATTGCTTTTGATATGAAAAACATTTCAAATTAACATTGGGATTTTTTCTCAGTGTAGCCTCCACCGGCTGAACCTGCATTTAATTATTTTTATTAATAGGTATGATTTTTTTTTACCCTTTTTTTGTTATATGACTTTCACTTTCTCATGATTTTTCTTTTTATTATTGTTCATACAATTTTTAGTAATAATGGGTGGAAATGTAGATCGATCTTTTTACTGAGGGGTGAGGAAGCAGACTTAATTTTATGGAATCGAATATCTCCCTTCTATGCTAAACCTGTTTTTGCTCTGGATACAGTTTTTATTTAACACGCTGTAACATTTTTCATACACACCCTATTGCTATTCATTATGTTCCAGAGAGCACAAAATAATTTCTCTACCATCTCAGGTTTCCAAGTTCAAAATTGTTATAATTTTATATTTGAATCATTATTCCGTATTTGTATAAAGACGAGTTTTTATAAATGGTGAATGAATATGAATGGTAAATTGAGAAAATAGAAATTTGAGTCGAGTTGGACCATAAATTACAAACTTCATCCGCAAAATTGGCGTCGCGTTCTAATGTTGACCGAAAATTCATAATCGCCTAGAAGTCCCTCAATATCAAATTTGATTCGAATAGAACAATAAATGACTTTTGACGTTTGATTATAGGAAATGTTAAAATATATTGTCATTCATGATTTTATACAAAATTTCGTGATAAATGGTATAAACATTTATTGTAAACACTGAATCGGAAAAATATACATACAAACAAGAGAAGCTAAATAAAAGTTTGTAATGATAAGAGTTAAATAGATAGGTACATATTTATGAAATATCAAATTAATTTGTTTTATTTGTTTAGAATCTAAATCGTGCTTAAAAAATGTCAGTGAGATATTTTGCTGGGAAACTAAGTAAAATTTGGAAAAAAGTAAATACAAAAAAAAATCTTCCAACTAATTCTGTTCTTTTCTGCACCCAAGGCACCTCCTCATGTTGGCAGTGAAAACGAGTATTGCTCGGCTACGTCCACGATGTGCTGTAGGATGTTGCGCCTACCATATGTAATGACTACGGCGTGGTATTTCGTTACGCTTGTTGTCTTGAAATCATTAATGTTGCTGCTAATGAGCATGATGACCTCTTTCTGATTTTGGAAATCGATCCAGAGAAGGAGGAAAAAGAATGACGATCACCTTTCACAAATAGAGTAACATTTTCTATCAAATTTCATTTGTTATGTTTGCACTTGATTTTAGGAGGAAAAACTGAGTTTACAGGGTGTTATTAAAGTAAATATACAGAACGCAAGATGCTGTTACATTAACGTAATTTATGTTCGATTTTGGCCCAAAATGCCCATCGTCCTTTTGAAATTCGACAAGTTGGAACTCTTGATGGAGGCAGACAGATGATTTATTCATAATGGCAGTTCTAATGACTTATTTAACACAACTAAAAACTAAAACAAGGCAACCAATATATGAGCTAGACTGGTAACCCATTTGTAATGAAAAGAAAAAGGTAAAAATATTTTGGTTGATGGTTTAGGCGCGCGTTGGAGATTAGGCATCAGGGTGTATGTTGACTGAGGGCTTTTTGTAGAAACTGACGTTTGTACTATTTTTATATTAATCAATGAATGCCCATTAATGCTTGCACTCTCTAAAAATGTCTGTTCCTTTCACGTGGTCAGTGTTGTTCGGTTCAAAAGAAAAACACTTTATTGTCGATTTATTGACTACGTTTACGCAAATCTAATATCAATATTAAGGTTCTCGTCAGCAAATACACTTTAATAATATCCCGGAAATCCAATTATAGTTTTTGGATTGTAAAAGGAAATGAGTGCTTTCATACAGCACTATAATTTTACGATTTTATTTGAAGGACATTCTACATTCCCATGATTTTAAACTTAATATCAAAGTAAAAAGGTTAAGAGTCACTCAAAAGTGTGCATAACAAGCGTTACACGCTGTTCTGCAACTTTTCAACTTTTCTCAGGCATCAGCGAGTGTTAATGCTTCTTTGCATAAAATCCTCTTTAAAATGCGCACTCGGTGCCGCCCGTCTAGCCTCGGCTTATTGAAGTGGCACCTGAATTAGCATGTAAATTTGATTTTCAGTAAAATTATAAGCAAAAAAGGACAAAGCAAGAAAGAGAAAATGCGTGCAATTGCAACTCCTCTTTGTTTTTACGCTAAACTGCAACTGTGGCAATCGATGCAGGCGGCCCCAGGGAAAGATCTGCGGCAGGCAGGTGTAAAAAACGCACTTCCTCGCTGGTTTACATTTTGCAACAAAAACAATTGTTCCGTTGAAAAGTTGGATTTATCCGCCGTCAGCAAAAACAAAGAGTGGGGCAGAAGAGCGCTCGCCACCCAGAGGGACATTGTTCAGGTGGCGATGAACAATAAAAGGCTCACGCGCTTGCATACGTAACAGCGAATCTCGAGGATTTTCAGTAAAATAACAAAACAAAAAAACACAGCGAATATAAGAAAGAAAATGGCTTAATTACAGCGAACTTCATCAGAATAGTGCCCCAAGGCCGGACTGTCTAGATTGCATGAAAATTGCGACATTGCGTAGCGCAACCGACCTCTGGTTGCCCTTTTAGTTGTCTGGAGGTTCTTTAATCTTGTTCCGGGAATAAAAAAATATATTTCGCAAATTAATTGGGTCCCGGCAGATCTGGGAGGGCTTCAGCTCAGGGAAAACAATTTCGCCTCTTAAATGAATTCTAATCCATTTAAGCCGCCTCGCGCCAGCCTGTACTGAAGACCGGCTGCTCACAGTTGAGAATTATGCAAGAGCTGTCTTCCTTGGTGTTTAATTAAAAACACAATTTCTTGCGTTTTGCTTAAATGTGGAGTTTTACATTTAAGGAAATGGTTTTCGTTGGCTACCCGACCGCTAAAGCTTTCGTCTAATTCTTTGATATAACGCTGTGTACCTCCCGCCGCTCAGTGCTGGGGCGGGGGTGGGGGATCTTCGGAGACACGAGCATCGGGGCTCCGCAAATATTTGCAGAAAACAGACAAATATGGCGTTAGTACTACCCCTTAAGACGATTCCATTGCCGGAAGCGTAACACAAGTTTTGCTGTTTGTTCCCTCTTAAGTTTATTGCGAGATTTACTAACTGAATGATGCCGTACATGCCCCAATTCGTTTGGGACGTCGACTGATTCTGGTTTCGAAACGTATGTGCATTTTAATTTGATTTTAGTGGCGGAACGTTGTACTTCTTTGATTTCCGTTTGCAGATTTCTCACAAAGAATTTGCGGATTAAATACGGGAAAAGGGAAAGAGAAAGCTCTAGACTCGAAAAATGGTATAGTTCTAAAAATTGAGTTAAGATTGTGGTGAATGTTGTCAGAAAATGCTGTAAGAGGTTCAAAAATGTCGGGTAGTCAGTACAATATAACTATGTAGGACGTTCTAATTGGTGCTTTTATTTCATATTCATATAATTCGATACATCGATATTCGTATTCTGTGTCCAGGCTCTTTATAAAACTTTTTAAAAATTGGTCCAACTCATCTAAAATTCGTATACTACCATGATCAAAAAGAAAGGGGACTTTCGACAGTACAGTGCCATCTATTGTCCAATTGTAATTTGTTGTTGTTGTTGGATTGGAAGAACCCTCATTAACATTCTTCATAATTTTTAATGTCATACATTGACATTTGTAGTAATCATTGTTAACTTCATCTCTTTGCCTCTCTTCGATTTTGTGCGATTTTTAAAATGGATATGAAAATATCTCAGTGTCTGATTTGCGTATCATACTCATAAACCCACGTCTCGTCACCAGTAATGATATAATACGTTTGTGAATTGTTGGTCGGAATCAGTCTCGGAAAGCGTGTCCTTTGCAATGTCAACACAAAAAATTCAACTCTTTCGGCACCAGTTTTGCAGCAACACGTCTCAAGCTCAATTGATTTAACAAAATTCTTTGACTGGATTCAAACGAGATGTTCATCTCCTCTGCTAACTCTCTGATGGTCAATTTACCGTTTTCGGCCAATAATTGTTGAATTTCATTAATGTTGTTATCAGCTGTTTACATCGATATCCTGCTAGAACGATTGTCATCGCCGACGGACTCATGACCACTTCTGAAGCGTTCATGCAACTTGAAAATCTTCGATCGCCCTAGAGAATCAAAGCAACAGTTGTAACATTTTCGGAGCTTTAATTTCAATGAAAGTTTTACCAATCCAACAAAAAAAAAAAAGTATTACTATCTGTTGTTATCTGTGCGGTCGAAAATCTTTTTTGATCATGGTAGAAATTATTGAAAATTGACGGTAAATACATAATTCAATCTAAGTCTTACATGATAAAGGCTGGTCATAAATTATGTATTCAGTATAATAATACTACTATATTTTTACGACACCATATAAAGTCAAAAAGGACTAAATGTTTTTACCAAAATAAGAGTTTCAGTTTCATATTATTAAGAAATATTGGAACAGATTGAGTTTGAGATCTAATCACGGATTTTGATGAAACGTTGTAAAAATGTTCATTTGTGGTTAAAGTAATGAAAATGTAAAAAAAAAAAATCGGCTTTTCCTTCCTTCCTATGGTATTTACTGCCCTATTATTAAAATGGATTTCGCTTGACTCGACTAGCGAAGATACATTTTCAATAATGAGATGCTAAGAAAGCCGAAAGCGCAATCGATTTCCATAATATGGCTTTAAAATTTCGAAGAATGATATTTCTGCATTTGCATAGTTCTTTTGATTTTTAAACCAATAAATCAAATTTAAAATCATTAAGATTCATTTAAGTTCACTACGAGGTCTGTACAAAAAATAACCAGACTTATTTTTTTAAATGTTATTGTTTAACATACAGCTAAATGGTCTTTCCCCTCTTCAAAGTACTCCCGTCCTCTATTAAAGTATTTGTCCCAGCGGTGTTCCCACTGTAATATGCAGTCCTGGTTGAAGTTGAAGTTTCTTTATTTCGATTTAATAAATTTATGCATGTACAATGTTCACTTGTCTTATACAATAGTAGTGTTTTATACAATAGTAGTGGTGTGCTATAACCCAGTAGGAAATGTAACAAGGGATTGGCCTAAGAATGCCTGATATGACTACTTCCAAGCATTTTCAATATTCCCTCTAGCATGGGTCTGCAGGTACCTACCTTATATCCTTGCTTCCGGAGAATCGATTTGGTAAGGAGCAAATGAGTTTTACCTAAAAATTTGTTGTGTTTTAAGAAGATTTCGTCATTGTGCGATGCGCTTGCATCTACGCGTTTTCTTTTCACTCTCGAAGAGAAAGTGCGCATGACAGGTTGTTTTAATTTTTATTAATTCAGTGAGTGTCTCATATTTTAATAAGCTGAGCAACAGCTCAGTCTCGATTTTTATTTAGATTCAGATCAAGTTTGGTTTTTCTATATAAAAGTTGAGACAGAAATTTTGCTCAGTTTATTAGAATACGCCCTATTATTCCATTTACTTTGAATAACTTATTCTATCCCTGGTCATTGGGGAAGCGGAACTTCTTATAATAGTCATTCAGCATAAGCAATTGATTCAGAGTAACTTCTTCTATCCCTGGTTATTAGGGAAACGAAAGTCGAAGACCTTGCCTCCAATCCCGTCGTGGGTAAAAAAGAAGAAGGAAAAGAATCGAGTCGGGAAGGAGTGCTAGTTGCCCGAGAAGCAGTTATATCACTTCTTCTTAGCCCCTTCTTTTTCCTACTGGGAAAGTAAGAAACTACTATAGTACAACTGGTATCAAATAATTCACTAGTTCAATAGACAAACATCACTTACATCTAAACGGAACATATTCCTATGGCGAAGCAAGCAATAAAACATGCAGTCCTGGAAAGCTTCTTTTGGAATATCCTCCAATGTCTGACAAATTCTTTTTTTTTTTTTTTGAGCGTGAAGATCCTTTTCCAACTGTGATGAATGGATTTTCGTCTCCTGCGACGATCAATTGAATGAATGTTTTCTCATCTCATGGCACTACTCAATAGTTGAGATCGAAGCCCTTCCTGGTCGAAAGTTATCTTCAACTGATTGACATTGACGATCGCTTTTAAATCGGGTAAGCCATTCACAACACCGCGTATGAGAAAGACCACCACTTCCGAAAGCTAGCTTCAAAAGTTCAAATGTTTCCGTGAATGTTTTTTCCCAGTTTCATGCAAAATTGCACGTTGCATCGTTGCTCCTATAATTCGGATATGCGAAAATTGCCACGAATACTGAAATAATTTTCATTCATATAGCAATAACTCATAAACTAAAGGATATGTAAAAAATTTAAAAAAAAAAAGCATTTACTCCAAAAGTTATGACAATTGCAGTGCTGTCAACAGCTCGTCGCTTTGACTTTTGGTTGTCGTGTAATTAAGAAAATTCCGTTATTTTGTTAAAAGAGTTCGTATAACGCTATTTCAAGCCGTAAAACAATAAAAATAAAATTATGGTTTTGAAAAGAATAAAAATGAAATTTTTATTCAATGTGATATCATGTTTGTCAACACTCGTTCCTCGTTATATATCGTAATATAAGCCTTTTTGCTCTTCCTTCATTACGTACGTATTTTATGGACTGCCCCTAATTAATTACTTTATTACTTGGCATTATTTTTGTAATTGGAGTCTATTTCTGTACAAAGCTGAATTAAATTAAATTAAATTTATTGCTATTGGTGGGTGGGACCAATTTCCATATATTTTTTTGCCCATTCTCCTTTGTTTTAGTAATGAAATAGTACTTTTATATAAATATTAAGTTTCTATTTGATCGATGTTCTTACGTTTTCTTTCCACCACTGTAGTAATTCAAAAAATAAAATACTTCATGAATTTTGTTTTCTACGAAAGTTACAGTGAAAATATGTTACATTTATCTACGTACTCCTATAAATAAACCCAAAACGTCCACCCACTTGCTCTACAGTTCTTTTAAAGTATTGCGGATCGTATGCACTGTTTAAAGCGGGACGAACTTAGCATTTACTATCGAATCCAAAAAGATTTATTTTAGTATCATCACTCCAAAGAATGTTCCACCAAAACTGCAGAGGTTTATTCAAACGCGCTTTTCCGAATTTTAGTCACTACTATTCTACTATTTCAGGACATGGCTCTGATCCTATAGTTAGACAGATGTTAGATTGATGCGGCTGTCAGAAGACACACTTAGGCCATTATAGGCCTATTGTGATACCACTTTTTTGTGACCATGGTTTCTGGTGGGAATTGAACCTACAATATTTAACGCCCTGCTGGCTCGCAGCCAACGCGTCGGGCTAGCAACCGAGTTATTGAAGTCTCCTGATCCTATAGTCGAATTAGGTGCCATTATGGACCACATTAAATACAATACAAACAAATTTTTCGTGATGTCCGTCACGGCAAAGTTTATATAGGATAGGTATTCGAAGCATATTTCACAAATGGTGAAGTAATCTAATCTAATCTTATGAATAATTCTATAAAAGTGATTGATTAACTGACTCAAAGCCTTGACTTTAAATCCATAGTATATCTTTGGAGGATATTAACGGTTCAATTGGGATTACAAAATCCATCCAATCTTCGAGAATTGTGGCAATTTACGCAGGAAGCGTGGAACAACATATCAATAATCATACACTCTTTAAAGATGCGCTGATGTAATCAGAAACAAAGGGTATGCCATTACTTTTTGAATATTTTTTTTTATTCAAGTTCAAGTGTTAAACAATCCTCTTAGTTTTATATTGCAAAATCTTTGTTTTCTTCATAAAATTCCATTTATCTTAATTAGCTGATTGCCTGTTTTGTACTACCGCATTACCAGTACAAGTAATGCAAATAGGACCAATTACCAGTATTGGTTTTTCAAAAAATCAACTCTGCATTACCTGGCATTACTAAAAAATACTCAGCAGTACCTAACATTTAGCAGTACACAGCATTACCTAGCCGAGGTAATCTTTCCAATTACTGTCAGTGTTACAGTGTCTATCCTGTAGCAATTATATTACAGCCTCTTATAGTTGGAATATAGTTTTTAAAGGAAAAGGGTATAGTAAAATGTTGGATCAATGATCATATGGCTTGAAACATGCTTGTTTACGTTTGGTACATAATTTTTTTATTAAACAAAATAAAATTCGTTCAATATGAATATATAAAGAAAATACACAAATTCACTAAAGCAACACTTATATATAAAAATGCAAAGTTACAAAATAAACTAACAAATGTATAAAAAATGAACGAAGAAATAGATTTTAGAACAGAAAATGAACGAAAATTGAAAACTTATAAATAATTCTTGATACTTTCTGGAAATTTGAAAAGAAAAGAAATTATTATTTAAATTATTTATTATTATTTATTAAATTACCAACCCGATTAATAGAAAAACTGTGGTGAATACCAAAAGTCTGTTTTCATCAAAACCTATCAGCCCTAATTTTGCTTAGCGTCAACAATATATTTTGTAGAAAAAGATTGCTAATGTGTGTTTCGTAGTGGCGGTGAAAACCTCCGTAGACTCTAATTCCAAAAATGTTAAACTGCGGTGGAAACCTGCACTAGAACATCCCTGGAATGGGAATTCAATGTTTGTTTTGTTGTAACCAGTAAATTACTTATGGTGGCATCTTACAAGTCATTTACGGCAGTTGTGGCGGTGGAAACCTGCCTAAATTCTAACCTTGAAAATGTCCAAATATGGTGGAAACTTACACCCGAACATTACCGAAATCAGAATTCTGTTTTAACCAATAAATAGCTCATGATGGAAACTTACAAGTTATTTACGGTGTGTGGCGGTTGAAACCTGCATTGATTCAAATTCTACCGTTGCCAAATGCGAGGAAACCAACATCGAACAGTGCCGGAATGAGAATTATATGTTTGCAGTAACCAGTAAATAACTTATGGTGAAAACCTTCAGGTTATTTACGGCGTATGGCGGTTGAAGCCTCCCTAGATTCAAATTCTAACCGTATTCAGTGCGCTGGAAACCTACACCGAACACTGCCAGAAAGAGAATGCGACTAGCCTCCTTTTATACTAAATTTGGCATGAGCAAGGATTGCTGCGATTCAATTTCAAATAATTCAAATGATTAGTTTCAAATTATGATGCAGATAGCGCTGTGTGTGCAACAGATAAAAACTGTTGCTATTAAGTGACAGCTGTTTATTATTTCAAATGTCACAGGAATTGATTTGGTTTGTTGAATAGTAGTTTAAAAGTCTTTGTTTTACGTGATTTGCATGTCGAAGCTGCGAGAGTCAGGTAGTGTTAAGTAATGTTTTTGAAGTACGGTAATGGTGAAGTATCAATACCATTGTTTGGTAATGGTAATTAAATTTTTGTGGTAGTACCAACACTGGTAATTTGTCTTGCTCGAATTGCTTGTTGTAGTACTGAGTATGGTAAGGCATTCCAAGAATAAATACATTATTTTACAGCTCTAACCGAAATACAATTACCGGATTATTTATATGCGAACGTAGATAGCTGAAAATACTTTCATTGATAAATTCTACAAACATACACGACATTCGTAGAAAACACAATTCATGAGATATTTTTTGATATACTACAGTAGTGGGAAGAAAAATATCCCACGTGTGTGAATTTTTGCTGCGTCTGAATTAGTTTAAGTTTAATTTCAGTTTTCTCTGAACAAAGAATATTTTACAGTGAACAGCCTACGCCTCATGCCAAGCTCGCTACTCATTTTTAAATTCTGCGCCACCCAGGAATCCGCCAATCATTCAACATGGCGATCGCGATGCGCGCCCTTGCAGTTATCGAAAAAGAAGCGAAAATGCCTCAAATGCAATCGCAAAGCGCCTTTGTGATATTTTCGGAATGCCGGGGAGTCATTCACCGGCCATAAAAGTCGAATGGTCTCCACGTTCCCAGAGTCTTGCCCGTACGAAAAGTACTATATCCAACAATAACAAAGTGGCCAGCTAGGGAGCAGTCTGAAGAGGCGCTCGCTGTTTCTGCGCGAGCCGCCGCGACTTTATGCAGTGGGGGCTATTGCTTTGTCTTCCAGAGACTTTGGCCTCTGCCTTTATGACTGGCGGAATCTCCGGGTGGATGATGCTAAACTTGATTTACGAGGCATCCCAAGACATTGCAAAATTCTTAGCATCCATCAAAGGCGGCCCCAAAGAAAAACTTGAGAAATTTTCCGCAACTCCCTCCGAAGATGGGGAAAATAAAATTGCCTCAACCTCCGCCTGCTTGTGCGTCGTAGCCGGACAAGCAAGGTGAATGAATCTGGGGATCATCGCTTTGTTTTTAGTTGCGGTCTGTTTTGGGGAATCCGTTCCTTTGTGGGGCAGGTCTGCGTCATCGGGCGCAAGAATGATTTGAATTGAAAATTTGTCAGGGACACGCATGGGGTTGGCTAACAATAGAAAAAAGACGTCAGTCGGGCCGGTGCTTAGGCGTGGAGCAGCAGCCTTGAACGTCTTGCAACTTCTGGCATTGAATGGATGCAGCTTTTTCTGGGGTAAATTGCGTCACACCAATCCCCGCATTATATCCTGAACGCGCTCTCATGGTACACCCGCAAGGGATTCATTCAGTGTCCTCGGCACTTCCACCATATCACCTGGCGTACCTGTGTACTTTGATGAATGGGAAACCCCCGCTGGGCCATTGAGGAATGTTACCGCGTTGCGGATGCTTTATACGAGTGTTTCGTAGCAGAAAACTGTTTTCGTGTGCCTCCGGTCCACTGGGAGATATTCATTTAGGCGCCCTTCAATATTTAAGCAAGATGTCAACTTTAAAGCCTCATAATCAGCTTTAACGAAACTGACCAACGATTTTCGTAATGGACTACACGTAAAATCGATATTCACAATCCCTTGGTAACTCTATGGATACACAACGCGTAACGACTGACGTAAAGATTAATTAAAAGCAACATTTTTTTTTGTACTATATTCTATACTATTTTTTAACCTTGACGTTCAATGTTCGTGAATAGGTTTTTGCCCCTAAAAATTTCTGGGTTTCGTGCAAATGAGTGTATTAATGACAAGGCGTTTTGTATAACTTTTCCAGTTACTGTTACACGATAGAATAAAAAGTGAAATATGTCCCAATATCTTTAATTATGTTCTCACCTGAGCAATTTATAATTATAAATAGTTTGATAAGTAATAATAAAATATAAAAATTTGACAGTTCTAAGCAACTAATTTAACCCTTTTAGTGCCAGCGGGCCGATCTATTGGCCCACGGTTCTTATGCGAAGAGTGCCACGGGCCGATGTGGCGTAGTGGCCCGGCCGGTAGGCCGAGCTGCCTACGAGCGCACGCGCAGAGAGACTCTTGCTTTAGTCCTTATCTCCAATACAATGTAGACCACACCACGCTTGTGTTTATTTCATTTAGTCCTTATCTCCAATGCCAATAGTATAGGCCCTTGCCAAAGAATGGGATAAAGCTATTTATATGAGCGAGCATATCAAATCGGCCCGTGGCATTTCTCGCATGTACTCCATAAAACGCTTGGCACTAAAAGGGTTAAAACATTGTATAACTCATAACTCTTAAATTATTCATTGGATTTTTACAAATGAGGTGTCGTTTGATATGTCTTAATTGTCCCCGTTTCACAAGCTATATGACGTCACATTAAAACCGAAACGGCAGATAGTAAATGCAAATTACGACCAACTAAGAAAATACATTTCATATATTATATATATATATATCATGTTTTTCCCCAACTCGGGTAGCTTCCTTTCCACGGGTAAGAAGTCTATGTATAGCATGTGTATGCAATTTTATAGTAGCGTCCGCTCTATTGAACCGAATTTAGTAAATTTGAAAAAAAAGAATATGACAGTTGTTTTGGAAAAACAAATCCAAAGTTGGCTGCTGGGTGGCATATGAAAGGGAATAAAAACACAAATTCAAAAATATAATTTGCGTATAAATAACACAACTCAACTAATTTTTTTTTATTTTAATGAACGCGATACCTCCATATTTGATTTCAGTAAATTGATATTTAAATTAAGTTAATTAAAACTTTAAGACGAAATGTACAACAATTTGTATATATAATATAATTTTAATAATATGCTACTTTTATTTAATTTTTATATGAAAATAAAAAAAAGGGATTTAAACATATTTTCATTTCATTTTCACATTTTCAATTTTAATTAATTTCTCTTAGCCTGGGTGCAATTCACCCAACGTTACGCTAGCCTGGTTAAAGATAAAATGAAGTAAGATCATACATATATGCTCAAATTGAAAATAACTTTCTTATTTGAATGTTTTATATATTTTTATAAGTTAGAAGTATAATATTTAAAATATAAGCTCTATAATTTTATTTGGAACTACTCACTGTGGTCACGGTTGAATTCAATATAAATTATTAATTTAAATCGAGATGGTGAGTGCAAAGGGTTAATATTTTACGTAAAACAAGTTTTTCGTGCCTTGCACTCGCTAGAAAATGATTATAGATTTACCAAAATTGAGAAATTTGATCAAGGTCTGGAAATTTATGTATTTGAGGTCTGGAAAACCTGAAAATGTCAGGGAATTTCGTACTTGAAATAAAGTAACAACCCTGAATCCATCATAGTGTTACCAGACTCTTTCAATGTTTTCATCCTTTGTCTCAATATATGTGAGATTCGTTGAGCGTAGTTGGAAGTTTGCCTAAACCTGTTTTCTGCAATATCTTCCTATCTGTATCGTTTGGACCCGAAGAGTTTGATTGTGTTGACTTGATCGTCCATTCATTATCATTTTATGATAACGCGCCATATATACCTATTTCAGATTGACTTTATTCTAGGTCTTCGATAGGCTCGTCATCGGCAGTAATGGCTTCCTCATAATAGCTCCTTTGGTTTTGGACCTTCTGAAGTTTGTAGAATATCCTTGTCTCGAATGAGAGTTCTTGTAAAATTCTCTTTATGTTATTGCCGTATTTCGTCTGCGCAGACTTGTATAGTTGGGCTTTTGATTTCTTTCTACATCTTTTCTCGTCTTTTACCCGCACTTTCTTGAATTTCCTCAATTTGACCTTCACAACACTGGGCAGAATTCTCATTGTCCTAATTCTTCACCCTGGTGGCTGGAATTTATAATTAAAAAAAAAAAAAAGGACAAAATATTTGAAGCCAAATGAAATGTACAACTTAGTCCAAAGTTTTCTTCATTTTTTTTTCAATTTTTCCATTTTGAAACAAAAATTTCTGGAAAAGACAAGTCCTTCAATTGCATGTAAATTGGATCACGCAAGATATAGCACGAAGACTCACCGTTTACCATTAAACTTTGAACTTTTTAAAAGACCAAGTGGTAAAAGTATTACCTCATTCGAAGTGCAGTGATTAAGGCAATTTATCGTGCATCGTATTGCTTGGACAGACAGGTAAGACTGGTCTGTAGGCAAAGCGCAGCATTCCTAGCCGCATTATATGAGACCCGTGCCTTGATAAAGCCAGAGGTATGCATCCAATCCGGCATCCAGAACCAGATTGCAAAGAGCCTCAGTGCTCTCACTCCTACTGCAGTTGTGATTATTGACTGCGTACGTGCTGATTGCGTTTCAGCTATAACTTATGAGGAGTGGTCCAGCAATGTAGCGTAGCGTCGCACTGCACACACATGATTTATGGGAGCTCGGAAGGTTTTCGGGTGCACTGGACACCGACACGAATTGGGGCCCACCTTTTGTTCCGGCTACTGGACTTACCCACAACAGCCCGGCACTGTGAAGCCGGATATATGCAGGGGGTTTAGAGCAGCACAAAAGGCGATAAGAGAACGTGAAGGCAACGACTTGCACCAGCTTAAAGCTGCTCATATCAATGCAACCAGCCGACTAACCTGGTTAGCACTCGGAAAATATTATTTCTACCACTGCCATTTCCGTGGCATCTATCTGTTGCAGTTTCACACCGCTCCCCATATCTGCCCGTTCAGCGAAGTGCAACTGAACCAGAGCAACCTTCGTCACCTAATGAATCCGCTCGACATGGACATTGTTTCGAAACTGTCGTTTAATCCGGTAGCACGAATATACGGTTTTGGACGGAGCGGGAGGAAAGTTACTCGCTGGGCTTCTGACTTAATACGATGATAGCTTCCGGGGAAACAGATTTACATTCGCAAATCTGCTAGTCCTTCAGCCATCAACTTTAATTAGGACTTCAGTCCCTATTATGAACATTTAGTTAAAATGTCAACCAAGAATAAACAGTAGTAAATAACAACTGTTGTATGATACGATAGACAAAATGTAAACAATTTAGTTTGTTCCCTGCATTATTACAATTCCCAGTTAAAACTACATATACTACAGTTAATAGCTATAGCTCAAATGAAAAGTCAATGAGGAAAGTCAGTATACCAAAAATCAGCACGAAGCTCCTATCGTTAATTGTCGGTTGTAGCTTAATGGATTTCTTATTTGAATTTTTACCCAAAAATACATTAAAGATTAATTTCGGCCTAGATCGTTTTGGAAATTATAAAAGTTTTCTATAATAAAATTCAAACGTGTGAATTCTGTACGTTTAAAGCAGATTTTACAAATTTGTATGGAATTTGATTGTAATGTCTGGTGGTTGTGGGAAATAAAATGCCCATTATCCTTTGGATTTTGTCGATCAATTGGCAGATACGGTTAAACCGCGCCAAAATCGATCGAGAATCAAAGTCATACTTGCAATTTTCTTCGATTATCGTGAAGTGGTCCACTATGAGTTCTTGTCAGCGAGTCAAACCGTAAATAAGGAGTACAGTGGTGGAAATTCCATTAGCCCATTCAAGTCTTATATCTTTATTTTACAAGCAACATTAAATCACGTTGGTAGCACCGATTGGCTGATCAGCCATTTGTATGGCAATACCCTATAAATTCTGATGGCGTATAAATTTCGAAGAATTACGTCTACACTTTTGTACCTAACGTTGAAGAAGGTCATGTTGCATTTTTCAGTGTAAGGAAAAGTGGAAGTTCGATTAGCACATCCGATTGAAATCGTAGATATTTTTGGGATAATTCTATTATTTATTAATCCTGAGGGTAAAATTAATAATACTACGTTAATAAGAGAAAAAGTGTGTTTTTTTCTTAAAGTTCCAAAAGTTATGGGTCGTGGAAAAGATCTGATACCTATGGAAATTGAAAAAATTATTTTTTTTAAAGAGCAAGGCATTTCGCTGTCGCAAATTGCTTCTAAATTATGTCGATGAAGAAAAGTGGTAGGAAATTATTTAAAACTTGGTGTAACTTATTCAAAAAATCATAAATCTGCCCAAAATAAAAAATTAACTGAAAAACAAATGTGTGCCATTTTGAAGGAAGTAAGAAGAACTTCTACAACTTCATCGAAATCGAGAAGAACTAAAGGTATCTGCTAGACGAGTTCGACAAATTTTATCTAGCGATTCATACTTAAGGCTAGACTACAATTTGCTCGCAAATATATGAACTGGATACAGAGTGGCACAACGTCGTTTTCAGCGACTAAAAAAAATTTTACTTATACGGTCCTGATGGATTTCATAGTTATTAGCATGATATTTGCACAGAACGCGAGGTTAGAATGAGTCGTAATTTTGGTGGTGGCAATGTTATGATTTGGGCAGCTTTTTCAGCACATGATAAATCTAAAATTGTCTGGATTCCAACGTGGATGAATGCTGTATTGTAAATCGAATTGCTGGACGAATTTTTGGTTAATATCGGAAGAAAATTTACAAAAAAATTTCACTTTTCAGCAGAACAATGCGGTTGTCCATACAGCTTCATCCGCAAAGCAGTGGTTTGTAGACAAAGGGATTGGCCAGCAAGAAGTCTGAATCTAAATCCAATTGAAAATCTATGGGGTATCATCGCAAGGCGAGTTTATGCTAATGGGCGACAATTTCAAACAAGATTAGAATTGAAAAACGCAATGCGTGGAATTCCATTGCCTCTAATGAGCTGAAAAAGTTGTCCCAATCAATGCCAATATTTGAAACCAACAGGAATAAGGGAAGTACTACTAGGTATTAATTCCAGGAAATTACTAAAAACCGTTGTCTGTAATCTAATATAATTTTTGTTAATTTTAATAAAATCGGCTAGTACAATTTCCCCGCAAATTTTTTTATTTGTTGGCGTTATTTATTTACTTACAAAGAAATATATATTTTTTATGTAAAATAGTGAAGAACGAGTTACTTGTGAAAATAAAAACCAGAATGGAAAATTGTTCACTACGTTTAATTTAAAAAATTTAAAAATGTGTTTGATGGGCTAATGGAATTTCCATCACTGTATTAACCTTTCCGTTTTGAAGCATTTGAGGGATGCTGTGCGTAGAAAACTACTAGATTTATTGGGGAAAATTCGTGAATTTTGTATCACGACAACGCGCCGTAACACAGCACGTATTGTGATGGATTATTTGACCAAATATCGAACAAATATCAAACAAGTACCGTATTCGGCACATTTGGCACCATACGACTTTTTTCTCACCTCTAGACTGAAATTATCTCTACGTAAAAATAATTTTGAGACTGCAGAACAGATTAACCAAAATGCGATGAAGATAATCCCTTCATCGGCTTATGAAAAGTGTATGGAGAATTTGGGTTAAGCGTGGGCCCATGTGTGTTGCTTCAGATGGATGTTATTTTTACAGTGACAAAATAAATTTACCTGAAAGTAAACAACTTTTGAATTGATTTTAGAATTCAGCTGAGACATCTTCCTGTGTTTTTTGTTTTTAAAGCTTGAATAAAATTCGATTAAATTTTTCCAGAATTTATAATAGTTCACAATAAACACGTTCACTGCCCCCTTTTTGGGAAACCCCACACGTCAGTGTATGTTAACGATGAGTCTAAAACTAAAAACCCATTACGAAAGTATGATTCATGGCCAGTGAATTTGCTGAAGTTACGAAAGTTACGAAATTAATTTTTGGCTTGAGTGTAATGATCTCTAATCAGGCTCGTCCTTTAACGATGTGTGTAATATTCTAAAGGTAATGATAAAAGAAATTTTCCTTCTTATTTAAGCTCTTTTTGTAAAACGACGAATTTAAAAGTGATTTATTGAATTAAAAACAAGTGCAGCGCTCGCCCTTTTATTTAACGACTTTCGCAAATAGATGGCTTAGAAAAATTCACAGGTAATAGTAGCTCTTTTCATAATTTTCAAACAAATTGAGTTGCTCGGGCTTAATTTTGGCTACTTCATTATGACCAATTTTTCTTCATAGTGAAATATAATGTGCTGATGCTATAATACTTGGGATACACCATGAATGAACTTTAGAATTTTAATCGTACTCAATTTCTTAATTATCATATTGCCATGAAATTAAAGTACAATTTATGTGAAAGTCGTTCTGTGAATTTCCTTAAGAAATTCAAAGAGTATAAAATAGTTTTGAAATTGTACACAATTGTACGCTACAGGACTTATTTTCAATTAGGTGAACAAATTTTGATTTGATATAATATTAAACACTACCGGGAGTATTTTCGGTCGATAATAAGTGTGACGTCACCTTTTTCCAAAATATAAGCCCTAGAAAAGCACGAATTCGCACTTCTGTTCGAGGACTTTTCAACTGAAAAGTTTAAAATAGCACGATATTTGTGTTTAATTTCCAGCTGATTTAAAATTTCCAACATACTATGCCGGTTTTCTTTCTTATGATATTTAGCTATCCTAGTAGACCTTGTAACTTTTTTAATTTTTCTAAGTATAAGCTGAAATATACCAAACCAAGCGGAGCAAGTTTCATAAACATCGTTTCCGCAATTTTCGATGAATTCCAGAACAGCTACTTTTTAAGTTGGTTAATAAACACTATTCATACGTAAAAAACATTGTTGTAACATTGGAACTAATAGCTCTATTTAAATAAAGTAAACATATTTCCCAAGATAATGTAGCTACATGAGAAAACCGAATTAAGATCGGATTCATGGTTCTCGTGGGTGAGAATCGAGTTGTAAATATAGGGTGGGCCATCTGTTGGTTTCTTTTTAAATTACATATAATTTTGACATGTAAAAGGCACTCAAATTGACAGAAACACAGCATAATATCTCCGTGGTATGCAATGAATAGATTTACGCTTGAACAATGAATTTTAAAAAGAGCTTGTAATCAGCCGTTTTGGAGACGTGTCATAGCCACCGCGTAGCTGCGGTTTGACGCCATTGGACGTTATTTTTTGTATAGTGTCGGTAAAGATCGACGTTATGCTGACGATCCAGAAACAATTCAGGCACTTAAGCACAACATTGATCGAGTTATTCGGGAAATAGGACCTTAATCTTTGAAAATGTGTTGCAAAATTGGGTTGATAGGCTGGGCTACTGTCAAACCAGTCAAGCAACAATTTAAATGAAATCATATTCCATAACTAATCGAAGGTTTACTCACTTCATTAAATCAATAAATTTTGAAAAATATTGAACAGTGTTTATTTTATAGTATTCTGAAAAAGGAACCAGCCGATGGCCCATCCTTCAATTGCTTTAAAGGTTTCGAAACGATTGGTATTTTGAAAATACCTCAGTTTGTTTCTGATTTAATGCTTTCAAGAAAAGAAAACCAGATTAGTCCATTCGCTAATTTGCAACCATAAAGTGTAATTAGGAAGAAGTAGGCAGTTCCCGTTCATTAATTATCGGCAGCTGGGCTGAAACGAAAGTTTTCAATTAAGCCACTCTATGGGCACTTGTCGTAACTCTGAAACTTTGGGGTACTCGAACTTGGCCAAGTATGAAGCTTTAATCAGCCCCTCGGTGGCCATTTTCAATGGCAAGTTTTTCCTGAAATTTGAGAACTTTCCCACCACAACTTTTCCATTACTTTTTAATGTCCCAACTCTCGACAGTAGCACCAGATAAGCAAAGCCACCAACTCACCGAATTCGTTTTGTTTTATCTTTTCAGGTACTCTCAGCACTGGACATCCTGCAGCCACCTCACTTGGACTTCTTCCAGGAAATGTATCCTTTTGAAAAGCAAACCAACCCTAAATTTTCACATATTGGACACCGTCGCAATTCTGCTCAAAACTTTCCTAAGCCGTCCGGCGTAAATTTTCATTTTGAGAACTTTGTTGACTTTTCCCGGTCTCTGGCCCGGGCAGGTTGGGGACACCCGGTTCAGGCCGCACACATCGCAAGCTCCACCAGTCCAGCCAGCTCCAATTATTACGCTGCTGAAGATACGACAAACGCCTAGATGGCGCTTCAGTTTTTAGCATCCCAGCTCGTTCCTAGTCCAGATGGGGCCGGGGGAAGTAAAGGAGCACACTTTGCATTTTTTTTCTTATTTAGTAAAAAAATTAAGGGCAATCCCCTAACGTTCTAATTGCTTGTAATTAGAGATGCAACTTGCCATCCACATCGCTTCTAGCTCAGGTGCAAAATGATCTCGGACTTTTCGCGTTTGTCTAGAAGTCTATAATTTGTGCAGATTAACGAAATTAATTCTCACCTTTGGAAATTAATAGGAATAATCCTATCGCTGTCGATGCCGTTGAACTTTTTAATGGCTGTAATTACTGCCTTAATTATTGCTGAACTTTTTATTGCAGTTTTCTATATAAAAGAGAAAAGATCCGCTTAACACGGAAGCAGTTTAAATGAAGGATTTTGCACTTCGTCAATATTATCTCAAGGGGGCTTTTGATAAACATATTAAAATTTAATTTACTCGTAGGCATCATTACATTGCCTTGTCAACTTGTGAGGAGTGTATAAATTATATATGTTGCCGCTTTGAGCATGCTAGTGCCTTTTAGGTTTAGAGTCATGCAACAGGCATGTTTCCCTGTTCTGGTGAAATTACCTATCATAGGTAAACTTAATGTTAGCTATTAAAAAGTCATTCAGATATCAACTGATTTGTTAAACTGTGGTGAAGTCCATCTTTCCGTTCAACCGTTCAATACCGACATAGGAAAACAAGACACCTTTAAAGTTTTAAAGAAAACGATATTTTCATACTTTTATAATTATGCAAACTCTACAAACACCTCAAATTCGAAAAAGTCAATTGGAAATTTAAGGGATCAGTTTTGGGAGTCAACTGAGCAATTATATCATAAAAAAATCGTTTTTAATGTCAATAAGTTAGTTTATCAAATGAAAACTAATACCTTTTAGTACCACCGGTAGTACATAAACTTTATAAAAATGTATACATAAATACGTTAAGTAAATAGAGTAAAATTTGTTTTACATTACAATGTTTAAGAAATTTGAGAAGCAGTTAGCAAACTTTATCTCTTATAATTCGCATATATCTGGAAAAAAAGCTATGGATATAGAGCATGACATAAATTTTTGAAGGATAATTATTATTATTAGGATTGTACAATCGAAAGTTAACAGCGAAAAAAATATCTCTGGGAAAGATATGAGTAGTCCCAAAACTTAACCTATACTAAAAAAAATCTAAATGCATGTTAGTATTTGATGCCTTGCAACGATTTTCGCAAACTCGCATTCATTTGATTTTTTTTTTTAAATAGGTATCGTAATATCTTAAAAATGTTTTTTATCCAGTTGAAAATATAATCGTGAATTGCTATATATCACAGGCCAACAGTTCAACATTCAAGAATGGACTTCAAAAAAAGAAGGAGGTTCACCATTCGACTGTATTTTTTTTTTGTGTGTATGTTACGCGATATCTTCGCCGATTGTGAACCGATTTTAATGATTCTTTTTTTATTGAATAGGCTATATCTGGAAATTGGTCCCGTTTAAATTTAATCTAAATCGAAAATCTAAGGGTGGGAAATTAGGGGATGAATCTCTTTTATTGAATTTCTGCCACTTCCCGTTAACAAAAAAAATTTAAAAGTAAAAAAAATTTTACACAAATAAAAACCGACTTCAAAACTTTGCCTGTATGTACCAACTTAAACTAAAGAGTTAAAAATAATATTTATTTACTTTAAAGAAAAGAGCATTCAAGGACAATATACAATATTATTGGTACTTAAATATCTACAATATCTAATCAGTTATTGCTCCTTCAGTATGAAAACTTTGCCACTCGGGCGTTGTTAACAATAGAACACCGTCCAAATGGCCACTGAATGAATGTCCTTCAGACGAAACAAGTGGACCGTATTTGAATAAACACATTCCAATATCCTTGAAGGCGTGTTTCCAACAATTGGATTATGTAGGAGGTTTTCTGTGCGAATAAATTTCCTTTCAGACATCAAATATTTTCAACTCGAGTGTGAGTGGTCTTTGCCTCCTTTGAGTATTTCCTTGGGCTACACACGGGATACAAGAAAATCGAAATACAAACATATAGCAGGAACCGACAATATTGAACGAATTGCGCCCACAACCAGCTCTACTATTCGTCGATCCTTTGCCATTTATAAATCTCAAAAAAATTCTAGGAGCAAACAATCAGCTCCACATTGAGTGTCTTCATTAATTCTGGGAAGATCTCGCTCAGAATTGAGAAGTGCCTGTTTTCCTCCTTGCTGAGCAAATAGACGCCTGGTTGAAGTGAATCGATCTTACAATTTGGCGCGCATCTATTGCCCATGATTTTTGTGGAGGAATATTTCGATTGGTTCTGGGGAGAGGGTACTTAAACAAGTGGAAATCAATAAAATATGAAGGTGCCTTTATTCGGCAGAGTTCCAGCAATTTTCGTAGGAAACCAAAGGCTCGTACGAGTGGATGCCCACGCTCATTTCATTCCACCTTTTGAGCCAGAACACGCGTTTCAGCCTCCATCGGAATGGGGACAGCGGATGAAGTAACAAGCGTCGGGAATTCTTCGCAGACTACTGCTCCAGGAGCAAGTTACCATTCGCTACCAAGTTGTCATTTTCAGGGGATGATTAGGATAGCTTTTTCCTCCGGCAACTTTCCAATTTGTATTTCGTTAGTATTCCTGTCATATTGTCTGGTTAATATCCTGTACACCCGCTCTCAGCCCTATATGAGTATTAGGAGCTGTGCTCATATCGAGCAGACTTTTCGGAAGCCGTCCTACATGTATTGAGGACCGGAGCCAGTCCGGAATATAATGGAAAGCACCATCCAGTTCTATAGGTTCTGCTTTGGCTGTGTATCAGGCCTAGGCTTTGCCGTTTCCAGGAAACGAAGGGAAATATGCCAGAATTGAGCCCTTGAGATTTTCACCAGGATCTGGCACTGACAAATCTTGGGGATTTCCTATCAAAGCGTAAAGGGCCCGAATATTCAGTGGAATTCTTAGAAAAAGTAAAATACCAAGAATATAGCTGACTGGAACGTTCTAGGCGCTCATATATCAAAGAAAGCTGCGTACACTGGGTGCCGTTCCGCCAGCTTTATGAGAATATAATAATTCAAGGCTGGCAAGGGGGCAACATGCAAGAAGCTGGCCTGAAAGTGGGTGACATCGCTTGAATTCAGCTTATGTCGCATAATTTAATTGGAAATTACCGAGGAACAAAAGCAAATGACTGCCCTTCTGGCCTAATTTATTCAAATTCAGAACATTCGTTAAAATATTAAGAGCTCTCTAAAATACCTCCCTCAGGTTAGGGAGTTCATTCATGCCCCGGAGCCTATTATAGACGTAATTAGGTAAATGATATTAGGTACAAGTCTAGAAATTCGACTCATTAAAAAAGCGTGGATTATTGTGTTCCATTTAAGGGGGTAGTCCAGTGAAAAAAAATTTTTTTTTCGTTTTTTGTTTTTTTGCTTAAATCTACTCTACTACACCTAGAAAATACTCCCTTAAAATATCTAAGCAAAATATTGAATAGTTTTAAAGATACAGAGAGTTTTCGAGAGACGTGTAATCTGAGCGCTCGAAGGTCCCCTGGCGTGTTTCGGAGCAAGGAGGACTCTTGTATTTCTGTTTGCTTCGCCCATTTTTTTTCGATTTATAACGGTCTAGGTCCTTCTGCTTTGTATTTAAGGTTAGTTATGTATGGAGGAGGCATCGCGTTATGTATGGAGCAGGCATCGCTGACTAAGGTAAAATTAATTTTTTTAGCTTTTTTCCGCATAAAAAACTTTAAACGCGTTTTTCTGAAAACAGCATGTTTTGACTCGGCGGACGTCAGATCTCAGAATCTTTTGCTCCGATTGATCTAAAAATTTAGCTGTATATTTCTTGATTGTGTATCTATCGTCGGAACTAGAATTATTAAAATCTATTGTTTATTTACAAAGTTATAAACAAATTAAGCACCCGAAAAACACCCGAAAAATTCGAAATGCCGCCATTTTGTTATTTTTTATTGAAAATTAATAATTCTAGTTCCGACGATAGCCAATGTTCTACAGATTAAAACCTCGTTTGAATTTTTTGTTTCAAATGTACCGTTGCAGAGATTCGACGTCCGCCAACAAAAAAAAATTTTTTTTGGAGCGGCCATTTTGTCGTGATGACTCATCGAAAACAAAAAAAAAAAATTTTTTTTGTGTATTTTAATAGTTGTACTATCATATGTCAAAAAGTTTTTTAATAAAAATTGACTTCTAATATGAAAAAAAAATCGTTGAAAAAACAGTCGTTTTCACTGGACTACCCCCTTAAAGAGGATATAGGCAATGGGAAAAACACCTCATACACTCCTGCAGTTAAATGCAGTAAAGAAAGTTTGAAAAGTTAGATATCACGACAGTTCTGGGAGATTTAAATGCGAAATTAGGCTCTGACCAAGTAGATGGAAATTCTGAGAGGAGAGGTTCTAATTCTGTGGTAAATATAATCTAACAGTAGCCAACACGTGGTTTAAAAGACCAAAAAGAAGACTGTATACCTGAACAACTCCAAAATACAATACAACAACCACAGCATCATCAATCATCATTCGTTTTTATCCCACCTACGATAGGTTTCTTCACTGGTACATACAAAAATGAATCAACTTAGCTCAGTAGATTTAAAAATGGCCAATATATTTGACGTCATTGAATAGAGAATTTCGTCGACCGAAATTACAGAAACGAGTTGAAGATCGATTATATTATATCATAAACAATTGGGTCAGAAACGATATTAACTCAGCAAAAGCCTATCCTAGCGTGAATATAAGTTCGGATCACAACACTGATTGCAGAAATGAAGATCACCCATGAAGCAGATCGAAAAGACCGTGTGCTGAATCTTTAAAATGTCCGAACACCAAAGAGTCTACTAGAAGTAAAATAGATGCCGACTTAAGCAAAAGTGCAATATGTATTGGAGGAAACTGATGTAAATAAGAGATGGCAGAAGCTTAAGAAATCACTCGAAGAAATTGTCAATGAACTAAATAAGATCACACAAAAAAAAAGTAGTACAAAATGGATGGTGGACTGGAAAAATGAAGATAAACCGAATTATGAAGAAATTAACAAAATTATAAAAAAAAGTATAAGACGTAAAATTAGAGGAGCTAAAACAATATTTTGAAATCAGGAATGTAAAACGAGCTAAACAAGCAGGTTACAGATGTAGGGAAGAAAAGGATTGGTGGTTCAATTAGGATCAAAAACGGTGAAATTCTCGTAGATGCCAAAAATACATTGAAGAGTTATTTGATGGTAGTAGAGAGGAGACATCAAATCGGAATAATAATATGGGACCAGAAATCCTTGTCGAATAAACGGAACATGCCATTCGAAATTTGAAAAATCGATTAGCTACAGGTCCAAACAAAATACCAAATGAATTACTAAAACTGCTGGAAGAAGATGGGACAAAATTACTAACTGAACAAATCAGTCGGTTTACAATAAAGGTGTAATACCAAAGGGATGGTTAAAATCCTCTCGCCAAAAAGTCTAATGAGTCATGTGTTAAAAATATTTTTCGAAAGTATTCAAAGTAAAATTTATAGCAAACTTGAAGCACAAAATACATGGACGCTTCATCGATTAAGAGAAAGAGTTCGATAAAGTACAACACAGCAAACTAGTCAAAATTGTATCAAATAGGGGTCTATACACAAAGTACTAATCAGAATAATCGAATTTTTTTGCTGAAATCAGATAGCGGTGGTGAGAACAAAAGATGGTGTCATCGACGAAGTTGAAAGAAAAAGAGGTGTCAAACTGGCGTGTATGGTTAATCCCACCTACCCAAACAACCAGGGGTGTATACTATCTCCCAACATATTTAATGCACGCGCAGAACAGATTATAAAAGAGGCAATCAAGGATAGTGAAAGCGGCATAAAAATAAACGGCATGCATTCAAAAATATCAGATACGCTGATGACCCTGTGATCCTGACAGACAATAATACAAACCAATAACATTTGACACCAATAAAATTTAAAGTATGGAAGTGTGGAAACATAGGCACTAAGCAGACAAGACATTGACAAAATTGAAGCTTTCGAAATGTGACTTTATAGACGGATACTGAAGTTCTGTTCGACAGACAGAGTAAGGAATGGTGAAGTTTTAAATATACTGAATAGAATGATCAAGGAGTAAAATCTGAAATAAGAGTACAGATTAGACAATCGGAAAGTCGAAGGTTTTGGTAGGACATACTAGCAACAGCCCAGCTCACATTAATTGATAGGACTGAGTAATTGCTATGTGCTGTGTACAATTCGGAAATGAGACTAATAAGTGCTAAAGGCGTGGAGAGGAAAACTAATTTAGGGACTTTTATAATACAAACAATTTTTATTGGTTTATTGGTTTTTAGTATTCCGTAGCTTATTCATTAGCTGATGCAAATCTTGGATGCCTGTCTGTCATAACAGCCTTTTTACTTCTTAGTTCTAGAACTACCAAGACTGGTCAAATTGACCGGTACTAAATTCCTTGCTTGAATTAATCATATTTTTTGAAAATATCTCTTAAGAATAATACCAAATCTCATTAAGGTTCAAAATTACGACATATCGCGAACCTATTTCCATTTATAATTATTAATTTAAATGTGAAAGCATATTACTTTAAAGGTGCCAAAAATTATCAAAATTACAAGCTTGAGCGCCGGTAGTTCTAGTGTTAACTACAAACTAAAATTTTTTGTAAATTTGACCACACAACAATTAAACAAACTAATTAAAATATATATTACAAATAATCTGTTAACGAGCTACAACAAATTTTGAATTTTGTAATATTTATCACTAAAGCAATTGATTAATGCGTTAATCTTGGCAATCGAGTGATTAATTGATCGCTGATCCACAATTTTGAATTGTGAGATACGACTTATTCTTGTTCTTAACTTTCCGTTTTCGTTTCTCGTTGATTAATCTTTGGCTATTTTTCAATACTATGACGGTTATGGTTTTAATTTATGTTAGCTGTCAAGTTTTGTAATAGGTTTCAAGGTCAAATTTTCAAAAATATTTTATAATTGACAAAGCTTATCTCAATAAAAATGGGATTCTGCTTAACCTTTTAAGGACGGGAAAAATTACGCTAAGATTGACCTTTTATTAGACATGAATATTATAAATAAATTCAATGAACGTCTTATGTGGAGTCCCCCCCCCCCTCCTCCTCCTCCTCCTCCTCCTTGCTGGTGGCTATATCGACCAGACCCGTCCGCAACGGAAAGTCCCATGTAAAAAAATTGGCGCGACGGTTTGAAAGTATTTTTCTAGGTAATTTGATGCGCTGAATACGGGAAAATCGTGAAAATTTCAATTTGTGACCTTGAATTCACCTTGCAGACGCGTTTCGCGATTCGCGGTACTATATTTTACGTTAATCAGTACATGAGTCAATATTTGATAATCGGTCGAAAACGACTACAAAAAAAAAATATATATTTTTTGTCGTATTTTATACATAATTGACGTCTAAGTAATAGAGCCAAGTTAAATCTATATAATAACTATCAAATCGATACACTTTATTCGATTTTAGGGATTTTTGAGCAATATTTGCAAATTTTTTTTTTTCTTTTCCCTATATTTTGCTGTATTTTTTCGCCACTCTTTTCTTTTGGCTCTTTTACACCGAGGAGTTAATTCAGTAATGTTTTTAAATTTACCCTCCGCTTTTCTTTTTAAATAGTATTCTTTCTTCTTTTGTTTCAATGCGTTTCTTTGTTCATTATCGTTCTTAATTTGTTGGTATCTCATTTTCTCCAATTCTCGCTTTCTTTCTAACATTTCTTCTCGGGTTTTTTTCTTTGGAGCCATAATTATTGCACACTGAAACAAAATTACAATAAATTATGATTTTTATGATTTTTTTTTAGTTTAATATCATATTATCTGAAATAAAATATTGCACAGTTTTAGATTAATGTGCATACAATGTAAATATAATCAAGCTTTTATAATTTATTTTTAATTCTCCATGTTATTATTAAAAAATGTCACCAAAAAGGAAAATTCCACCGACAGGAAATATGACATCTAGCACTTTTTGTTTATTTTTACTATATGAAAACCAAACATATACTCACCAAAGTGTTTGGATATGTAAACAAAGTATTGCACTACATTATGAAAATACTATTAAGTTTAAATATTACATTAAAATTACAAAATAGTTATGGGGACCTGTTTTGGCCAATTATCAAATATTGACCCACATAAAAGTTAGGTATGTCAACTTTCAGGGCGAAATAGCAAACAAAAATTTGACTTTGAAATAGCAATTTTCAAGGTCAAGGATGCTTCCAGGGATCTTTACACTATTTTTCCCATATTCAGCGCATCAAAAAATGTAGGTATGTCAACTTTCAGGGCTAAATAGCAGAAGAGATTTGACATTGAAAAACGCTATTTTCAAGGTTAAGGATGCTTCCAGGAATTTATACACTATTTTTCCCTTATTTAACGCATAACATTTTCCCTGAAAAACATCAAATATTGTGTGTCCTATGGCTGGTCCATATATCGACCACTCCCGTCCTTAAGGTTAACGATTTGAAGCCAGGAATGTCCGGAATAACTTGTTCACCACTTCTACTAAACAGAAGATAGGCCTGATTTGTGTGTGTATTTTTATATAGTTTGATATTTATTGGGACTTTTACATATACGTAGTCATTATATTTTGCAAGCTGGTGCCTTCTAGTCTGGTATAAAGTTTGGTAGTTCTACTAAGTGCCGCTTAATTCTTAATGTATCGGACCGTTAGAACAGGATTAATTCTATGTTTAATAACAATTTTTTTTTTTTTTTTTTTAAATCTACCTTTTTAAAAAATTACATTTTAAGCATAAACGGAACTACATAAACTACTTAATCATTGATTTGGCTTTAGTTGCTTTACACCAGATCGGAATTAATCAATTAATCAATCTTTGATCTTTGATTTATACTGAGTCGGATCAGACAGCTTTTTGATCTTATTTGTCCATCGACTAACAATAACTGGTCTGTTCTGCTCTTATTTATGCATATTATATCACATCTTGATCTTCAGTGATGATCTTTTTCCTTAATCTGATTGATTATATTATTGATCTAGAATTTAGAAGTCAAACAAATATAACATGGAATGAAAAATCTCTTGTTCGCTTTAGGGAAATTTAAACGAAAAATCTAGCAAAATTTTGTATTGTCGGCGTGACTCAAATAGTAATAAAAAATAATATTTAAATGCAATAATTCACTTTGATCTTCTGCAGAATAGGTTTAAATTTTATTGAAATAAGTTAGAAAATTGATGTTGGTCCTTATATTGAATTCAGAACTGTGTTATTCTCCTTTTCTAAATTTTTATTCTTGCAGTAAAAATAAAATCGATCATTCCTTAACCAAAAAATGCAATAGATATGTGATAACAGAACTCCTACAGTCAGATCTCCACAAAATCATCGTTTCACCGCAGCATCTATCCGCCGACCACATCAAAGTGTTTTTGTATCAAATTCTGCGAGGCTTGAAGTACCTCCATTCGGCTCGAATCCTGCACAGGGACATAAAGCCGGGCAACCTGCTGGTCAACAGCAACTGTGTCCTCAAAATCTGCGACTTTGGTCTAGCCCGGGTAGAGGAGCCAGACCAAAGCAAGCACATGACCCAAGAGGTCGTCACACAGTACTACCGAGCCCCAGAGATTTTAATGGGCGCCCGGCACTACTCGGCAGCCGTTGATGTCTGGTCTGTGGGATGCATATTTGGGGAGCTTTTGGGCAGGAGGATCCTGTTCCAGGCACAAAATCCAGTCCAGCAGCTAGAGCTGATCACAGAACTGCTGGGAACGCCCTCAATCGATGACATGCGACATGCCTGCGAAGGCGCAAGGACGCACATGTTGACGAGAGCACCGAAACCACCGTCTTTTTCCGCTTTGTACACGCTTAGCTCACACGCAACACACGAAGCAGTTCACCTGCTCTGCCAGATGCTTGTCTTTGACCCGGTAAGACTTCTTTTGGGTAGGCCTAGGTCTAATCTTTACTAATTGGTCTCGTGCAGGACAAGAGGATATCGGTGATCGATGCCCTGGCCCACCCGTACCTGGACGAAGGCCGCCTTAGGTATCATTCCTGTATGTGTAAATGCTGCTTCACGACCTCTTCTGGGATGAGGCAGTACACTGGCGATTTTGAGCCATCTGCCCCAACGCCCTTCGATGATCTCTGGGAAAGGAAGCTGACATCTGTGCAGCAAGTGAAGGGTAAACTATAGCATTTGGATCCATTTAAAAACTCATCAAATGGGCGAAGCTGCACTACTTTTGATTTCCAAAATATTCATATTTTCATTGTTTGAGAGCATAAATAAGATAAATTTATAAGATGTATAATAGAGTTAAAGAATATCAAATAACAGCTAAGAATTATCCAAAGAGAAAACAAATGCCAAACGAAATCAATGAATTTTGAATATTTTAAAAGTTTTTGTAACTTTATTATCTAGTTTGTGCTGATTAAGAGTTGTCCGAATCGTTGCCGTAAGAAACTTATAGTTTTGTTCCTAGAGGACTATTTTATCATTTATTTTGCTAACATTTATATCTTAGTATGTTGTATTATATTTTTATATTTATATTTTATATCTTTGTAGACCTCTAGGGACAAAACTATGGTCTTCTGAAGATTGCACACCTTACAAATTTTGATCAGAGTTAACTTATCAATCCGAAAGTCAAAAAAATTTCAACCAAAATTCGAAATCCATTTATTTTTCTTGGAGTCTTTTGAACTTCAAAATACATAATTGAGTTTTGAGTAATGGAAATCCTAGGTCTTATAGATTTCCAAAAATTTTAGAAAATATGATACAGGTTTTTTTTTTTTAATTTATACATTTTCTCAAGAGATTCATTGCTTTCAAACGTAAAAACAAATTGATAATTAATATTTCGATGTCTCTAGGCACCAGGCTGTCAAGAAGTAAAATAATGAAGAATATTTCATAGTCACATTTTTATTGTGTTTTGTGGAAATCCAGAAGGGATCAGCTTCTTAATTTTTCTCTTATTTGATGATTTTATATGGAATAACTTCCCCTCAAATCCCAGAATGAGTCTCTAATACATTTTTTTTATATTTTTGAAAATTTCAGAAGAAATGCATAAATTCATAGCGGAACAGCTGCAGACAGGGCGGGTGCCACTCTGCATAAATCCTCAAAGTGCTGCGTTCAAGAGCTTCGCCAGGTAAGGAGGGGATTGTCCACCTGTACACGTACATTAATCTTCTTTGCAACTGCTACTACTACTGTTGTTCTACTAGTTCCACTGCTACTTCTCATAGCACACGCGTATTGTGTTAACGTTCCAGTTTTTCTTTAAAATTGGGATCACAGAGTAGTATGAATTTCATGGCCTAACTTTGTAGAAAAAAAAAAAAAAAAAAAAAAAAAACATTGACTTAGATATAAAGCGAAAAACCCTAGGCCAGCAGTGCACCGTGATTGATTGTCTAGCGCCAGACGACCAACGCATAAAAATTGTTCAAATACTTTCACTGCAACCGTGTGCAAAAGGGCATCGACGAACGACGACAACCGTTCCAACCACAACTACCAACACCATCACCAGTTCCAGAACCAAATCAACTTTAACCCCAGGCGCCTAGGTCTGTCCATTTCTTAAGAAAAAGGCCACTTTAAGTTGTTTTTCTTTTTTCTTTCTAATCGCTTTCTATACCTCTACCATGGAGAGACTCGCTAACTACTTCTAACTGTAAATAACATAACTACCATAAGCACAAGCAACTCCTTGAGAAATCTTTTTTTTTTTTTTTGTCCTATTTTTAACTTTTGCATTGATAGAGCCGTGTATAGTCCCAAGCATTGTTAATGTGTACGAGCAGCTTATAGAACGTATGTGCCAGGCCAGTTAGATTGAGGCTATTACTAGTAAAAATACTCAGATAACTTAGACTCATAAGTACTTTATAGTCGTTAAAATCTTTAAAACACTGCCAACGAATGATCATTTCTACACGTATGTATCTTCGCATGCTAACGACATTGATCTAAATTTGTATGTATGACACGGTCGAAAATAAAAATATATAATATTATAATTATCAATACGAGAAGTGTTTTACTAATGTAAAAGTAAATAAAGGCGTGCCGTTTACTAATAGGATTACTTTTTATTCTCGGCCGAGTCATACCTGCAAAATATCTTAAATCCTTAGCCATCAAAACCACCTAATGCACTATTTTAATATTCCTGAATTTATATGTAACCTTGGGCACTAAATTCTATTCTATAAAAATGCAGTTTTTTGATTCGTATGTAAATAAAAACTATCGTTAAAAATTTTGAAAAAAAAAATTGTTATGAACTTATTAATTCTAGTTGCTCTACTGTTGGAAAAGAATGGTCAACATATTTATCGTACCGTGAGTAAATTTTTTAGCAGCCTTCGTGCTATGAGTTGTATGTACATATATTGAACAACACCAATTGAATAGGTTATATCTTTTGCTCCATTTTTCATGTATAAACATTTAGTCTCACTAGCTTTGTTAAATAATATTTTAACAATCCGTCTCATACCTTTAAAATTTTAAATCTCTGCTTTTTGGAGTATTATCTTCTATTTTAATATTCAAAATTAGTTGCACTAAGCACTACAAATACGTAATAACGAATAGGATCACAAAAACTTTATACTAGTTGAATTATAAGATATCATCAGTTGTTTATATAAGCAGATTGGCTGCTGGCACTTTCCATTCGTGAAATCATCTCTCACAATTAGAATTGATTCACATCATCTAATTGAGGTATTATACATTAAAGATTTCTCATTTTGATGAAGTAATAATAGCTCCAAAATTAATGGCTGGCCAATTTCATGCAGTCTACCCCAACCCAACAACCCAAGCCTTAGCTAAGAAATTGGCTGAATTGTTATACTAGGTAGCGAGGCTCAAAGACATACACATGAATTCCACCCTTCTGTGCAAAAATAAATAATAAAGGATGTAAACGGCATTTTTAAACTACATATAATAGTACTGAAGGAGTTTTGAAACTACTATATAAGTACTGAAGGAAAACTACTTGGAACTACTTGCTCACATCAAGAAAATTGTTGACCATGGAGCCTTTATGTAAGCTCATGCAATATGGGCTTAGATATATTGTTTTGTAATTAAATATTCCAACATGTATGCCAACTGATTCTATAGAGTATCTTGAACAACGTTTCAAGAAAATCCACCTATAAAAAAAATTATTTACCAAAAAAATTCAATTATAAATTGGGGTACTGCTTTCACTTTAATACTTTGTTACATTCTAAATATACATCCGGTGAAGTTCAGTTAGATGTGATTTTACAAAGAATCTTTTATTCATTCAAATTAGTCCTCAATCACCACGTCTCATCTCTGCCATCTTGAGATTAAAACTGGCAGAATTAAAATTTCATTTGTACAAATTTCAGCCGTCTTTAAAATCTTATTTTACCAATAAAATAAAAATAGATAAAATTTTCCAAATTCTGGAACTAACAGTTCGAAACTCGTGGTAGGAGAGGGGTGGGCAGAGTTTTGTATTGAGTTTAGCAGAATTTATAACAAAAAGTGATAGGATATTGAGTAAAAAAATACATAGGGCATTTTAGAGAGGGAATACATATTTATGCTGAAAATTTTATGAATTCGACCATATCTTCTATACAAATAATAAAACACATGAATGCGTCGTTGAGTCTGCACGCTGAAAATAAATAAACAAATAGTAAGATTATACTCCAAATTCGTTTCGCAATTGTATTGCATATTAGGACACCTAATTTCTCAAATCTGAAGAAATAGGATGAAAACTAAAACTCAGTGCAACTAAATTTTATCTCTTTCCTGGTAACTGAAATGATGTCTTGTCTGCAATAAAATATGTAGTCATATCATTTTAAATATTTATACAATACCTAGTTCCAAGGGAGAAACTCAATGATAGAACCAAAAAATCTAAAAAGTAATCCTGTATAGGATAATTTACTAGAATGCCTTAGCCTATAAACGCAGAACAATAAATTTACACAGCTAACTCTCATCCTGGTGAATATTTTCTATGAAATCTGAAAATTAATACCTATGGTTCTCAAGACGAGACCTAAGTGCAGGGTGTTCGGAAAATCACTATGAAGCAGTAAGCCAAAATAAACATTTGGAATTGGAAAAATAATGAATAATAATTATCATTGTTGACCTAATTTAGATAATAAAAGGACCGAAGAACCGATATATCGGATATATATTGGAGGAAAATCAATAATTTTTTGTCATAAACAAGATCCAGGGCGTTTTTCGGGTTGCTGATCACAAATCTGAGGTCAGATTGGATAAATATATTCACCCTACCCCCTCCTCTACTCTTCAAATGCCTCATTTTTTATGACTCCCGAAACTCTGTGAAAACTTGACCATCGGGGTTGTTGATTACAAATCTGGGGTCAGATTTGATAAGTTCACACACCCCTGCTCCGCTCACACCCGCTCACCCCTCCTCTTCAAACTTCGGGAGTGCCAAAAAATAAATTCTTTGTAGCGGAGGAGCTGTAAATTGATCTGATCCCGGATTCGTAATCAGCGACCCCGAAAACCCCTAGAGTCACATTTTCACCGAATTTTAGCAATTTCATAAAATTTAATACTACAAAATTGTTGATATCCCTTACCGGACCGGAGAGCCGATATATCGGCTCGCCCTGTGATATGAACTTTGTATATAGTTGATACGTGATACCAGATACAAATTTGGGCACTTTTCAAGGACGATGTTAGCTCTCAAATCCCGGCCGTCTAAAGGTTAAACTTGATTCGTTGCCAACCACGAGTAAACTTAAATTTAAGGATCGTGGGTTAAAAAGTTAAACTATAATAAAAAAAATAAAAAAAACAGGATTTCCAAATATAAAGATATAATCGTGGGTTAAAAATTCTCAAAAATTTCAACTAAATCAACCTTCTTAATTTTTCTTTCGTGTTATTCAAGATATGTTTCAAATGATGCACGATATTGTCATTCTATTGAGAATGATGTCGCACCTAATGAAAACACTTTTCAATCTACTTTTCGGTTGATTTTAACCTATAAAATATTGCACTTAGACATTTAAAATTGGCAGTTATTAGTAGGTTCTGGAGTGTATTTTTTTTTTTTCGGGGCAAATATTTCTAATCAAAATTTTAAAAAGTACAAATATAATAGCAAGGTTCCTTAGATTCATGGGTTAATTTACTTTCTCGATTCAAAGTTTTACGCATACATATTATTAAAAATCTAAAACTATCTTGCTTGTGATTAAATCATTAATATTTCTCCTGTTTCATTAATTTTCCTGTGTCAAAGTGTACAATTTTCTGCCATTGTAGCATGCATATTTTTGAATAAAAGGGTGATGGAGTAGTTTCAGGGTCCGATTTATATCTAGTTATGTGTTTGTAAGCCGTCAACTCTGCTAGTCCCGCAAGATGTATATAGCATTCAAAGTGATGTTTGATGTTCTAACCTGTTAAAGAAATTTAAATGCAATCACATCGATGTGTACTTATCTTGTTTCGTTCGTTTAAAATCTTTGCCCAAATATGTTAATTTTGTTTTTATATCCCCAATAATGTGCGTGATACCAATAGGAACTCCTTTGTAGAAGACTGTTAAAGGCATTATTAGCGCTTATTTGTTAAGTAAACTCCAGCTCTATTGGAAACAGATGCTCTAGTAATAAATAATATTATATATCTATAAAGGAATGTTTTCGTTTTGAAATATCTGTAAAAAATGGCATATTTTTTGTTCAGTTATTATATTTAATAGATGAGAAACACTGCATACATTAAGTACGTCACATAGCTGAAACACATTTACCAACTAGGATAAATTAGTACACTTTTTCTTTGTTTAGTTAACTATTTGAATTGTAAGAAAAAAGAAAAAATATGTTTGAAAGTGAGAAAAAAAACAAATTTCCTTTTTGGCCTAATTAAGGACAATCTAGGTGCAAATCGTATCCTTTCCCCCCCTAAAATGTGCCTTTCACACACTCAACAACTTCGACTCGTAAGTAGATTAAAATAAATAAAATGTTTTCCTCCATACTTTACTTACAATTGTGGCAAATTGTGAGATATTTGATTTTTGTACCATTCCCAATCCTCTGTTAAAGAAGTTCCTGTTCCCTCCTGCTCCTGTAGCTGTGTGTCCTTAATTTGAAAAATAAAAATATTTAAGACAAATTCGAACCATGCGCTCTTAATAAATGAAAACAAGAAATGCTGAAGAGGAAGCAGTGAATCTTGTAGACATCTTTTTTCTCTTTCAGAATGTTTGTAGCTTTTACTAGGCCTGTAGATTTGCTCCGTGTTTAAGTTGTTTCGATGTCTTTTTTTGGTGTTGTTTTCTTGAATAAAACTCTCTTATGTTTTTAGTTTGGTGCTTTTGTGATGTAAACTGTACGCTTTGTTGTGATAATAACAAATTTTTGTGTTGTGTAAATGTTTCCGCCAGAATTCCATTAACTATGCCATTTTAGACCCAAAAACAGTAGATATCCTTTCAGTATCATAGTCTGCATGTTAATTTTTGTTACAATTTCTTTGTCTTTTTTTTATTATTTATTGTGAATATCAAAATTAACGTTCGCCTAAAATCACAATTTTCAGAAAATCATCTAAAAAGTCATGTTTCGGTTGTTTTTCCCCGTCACCGCAAGCAATGAAGAAGACGGCACTTAAACTTTTAATATCGCCGATTGTCTTCTTGTGTGCAGCATGACAAGTTTATAAATCTTCCTTCATAAAACAAAAAAAAACATATTTTCAAAACAAGCACAGGCCTATCCATGACTATTCTGTTTAAATGCCTAATTTTTTCTATTGTTCAATGAACCGAAACGATACACTTACGGAAAAGGTCAGTTTTATTTTCATAATTTCTTTTTGTTTACTTTCATTTTTATATTTTATTTGTTTGTTTTTAACAACAACAGTGTTGCACATTTTCATTTTTCTTACGCGCAATTATCTAAAGTAGATTGCACTTCATTCATTTCATAAAGCACGGTTGAAATCTGAATTTGCGATTTTCGACTTTTAATCAATGAATTTTATACAAAATATTTGAGGCATATTGATGACGTGACGCTTTTTAAATATTAGTATTTCATGTACTGAACAAAGTCTACGGAAACTTTTGAACCGATTAGGCTAAATTACAATTATGAGCAAAAAAACTAGATATTGTCGCAGTGGTTTTTTGAACCTCATTCTTGATTTTATTAGTTTTTAAACCCCGAAATCTTGTCTTCGATTATAAACAAAACTCAGCAAGATTTTGAAAAATCATCAAATACTCGACATTTTTGTTTTCTATTAGTAACTAAAATTTAAAGCGGGTCCAGTTCATTGCTTTCTGAGGAAGCATTTAAATAGTTTCTTTTAAGTAATGGATAAGATTATCAGTATGACGCCATACATAATTTTCTTGTACACAAAATGAAAATAGATATTAGCCATAAAATCTCAGTTAACAGAGTCAAACATTTGAATTTTTGAAAATTATATTTCAATTTGCAAAAATTATTTGTGTACATATTTGGCAGTTTCAGGAGTAAGGCACGGTCAGGAAGCTTTAAGCATTTTTTGATTTTATGATCTTCAAAAATGTGTGTATAAAAAAGTATATTTCAAAGTACGTTTACATCACTAGTTACTTAAAAAGCCGAAATATTGGTGGAGCTCTATGTAAAAAATTTCATTTATGAAGACAAAATACTCAGATTAAGTAATTTCAAACATGATTTAGTAAGTGCCGCATCACAATAGAAAAGGAATTCCATACTTACATTAAAAAGCGCCTTTTTTAGGCGATAGATATTAAATCCGATATTATATTCAATAAAGAGAATATAAAAAAATACATATCATAGTAGCTTTGGGCCATATTTACTTCGTTTAGTGCGAAAGGTTCGAAATTTAGCTGCCCTAAAAATCCAAAGAAACAATTTTCTGAAAACGACATAATTAGTCATATTTATATAATGATTTCAATGATCCGGAATGCATAGTCATTTTAATTTATGAATGGTCAAAGCATTTAAAAAGAAATGTAAATTTTAAATCTAATGGCTTATAGAGCTCAAGTTATTTCAAATCTTATTTAATATTGCTGTTGGAAAATCATTTCTTAAAGTTCTGACCAACTTGCCTATAATAAATGCATTTAATAGGATTGTTTTAATATCACAAAGTGCAGTGTAATTGGGATACAAATATAAAATTACCCAAGTTCTCCAATGAAAAATAAAAATTATAAAATAAAAAGGAAATGGAATTAATACTGCTAAATAATCAGATTAAGCTAATGTTAAGATAAAACCTACTAAATACAAAATAAATTAAACATTATACGAGTGACTGCGAAGGACACCATGAGAAGAAAACGCAAAAGGGCCATGGTCTTAACCTGTTAACTGATTAGTTTATCTTAGAAAGCTCGATATGTGCTGAATTCATTTCAAGCAAAGACGCGAATTTACGACATAAGCAAAGTAAATTACTATGCGTTATAAAAGTTGAAAAAGTGTAATATTTTTAAATTGAGTTTGATTCAACATTAAATGTAGTTTTATAATTACAAACTGATTTATGCAAAAATATGAAACTTTTGACATTGACGCATATATACGACATAATCAGTTAACAGGTTAAGAATCGGTATAGCTTCATTGTAATTATAAAATCTAAATGGTGTTTAAGACCTTGTAACTTAGGATATGTTTTTGAACTATTTCTGGAATTTTTCAAATTCACTAATTTTGGTACGGAGGGGATTTTGTTATAATGAGTTTTTGTGAAGATCTAAATGAACTTTGTAAAAGTGTTTAGAACCTTTGCATAATTTTCAATTTGAAAAATTGTAATATATTCATTTATTACACAATATTAACTTTATTTTACCAAACCCATACTATTTTTACATGATTCAGATTTTACTGTATACTGCGGTTATTCATGAGTTTTTTAAGTAAAATACTCAATTTTTTCCCTAATTCCTTCCTTTTTGTTTCTTAAACCTTTTATTGAAAATTTTTGAAAAGAGGCTTTAGCAAGTTAGGTTGCAAGCAATAAAATAATTTATATAAAACATGTTTAAGATCATCATCATAATGAAACTACGATATGATAAATATATCTTGGATCATCAATACTAATTAATTCCTCAATTGTAAATTAGCCATGGTAGCTAAGATCTGGGTTCTACTTGACAGATCTGTTTGTTTCCAATTTTTTTAAGCAAGAAGACTAAGTAAAATTTGCTCATTTTAAAAATTCGTTTTTAAATAATTAATAAATTTTTAAAATCTTTTAAATTCTACGTATATCACGGGATAAATTCTGATGAAAAATACGTTAACATCTTGGAAAACTTGAAAGATATAGTATAGGTTAACTATAGACAGGTTGGTAGGTTCTTTCGTTTTAGCTCGGAAGATAGAAGTTTTTTTTTTTTAATTTGAAGAAAATTTCAAATGGGCGTGACCACTAAACCTATCGGGATCATATTTCTACCGTAACCGGTCATAAGATCGTTTTAAAATGAAGAGCATATTTTAATCAAACTGTTTAAAAAGATGATTGTCAATTTAATATTGAAAGCAATACAAAAAATAACCTTTGGTTTATAACGAAACATTATATTATAATAATTATATATGTATATTCCAATTTATAATTATAATTTGGTAATAACCGACAAAAGCTGGTTAAGTATAACTAAATCGTTAAACCTGGCCATTTGACCGGATGTTGGTAGACTAAGCATTAAATGTTTATTAAGGAAATCAAGGAAATCATCACAATATGTATTCCCAATCTAGCAGTCATACTTTCGTTTTACTTAAAAATACATCTTACAATGCTGTTATTGCGACAACATTTGATAACGACGGTCGCGAGTAATCTGTTTCAAACAACAAGGGCTTTTTGCCGTTCTTTAACCTCCATTTATATCATCTGGACACAATGCCAACACTTGAAAGTTCCATCTTCAAGTAAGGAGTAAAATATTTCGCAAGTCGATTTCAACTGTGCTTAAAGCGATTCATATATAATTCAGCCTCAGTTGCATGAAGTGTACGTGCTACCTCTCCACATTCATAAATTTTTAATTTTATCATTATTCGTAACGCTTTTATTTAATTTGAACCTATTTTTTTTTTTTTATAAAATAATAAAATCTGCGTTGTTTGTGCTTTTCTTTAACTTTTGCAATTTATTTGTATAAACTGAACCGAATTAAGCGAATTCTTTTAACTAGCCTTGTAGAGTACGTTTAATTGATAAGACTGATTTGATTATGACTAGAAAACATTTTAATAAACCAAAAAACAACAACTTTTGTTACATTTACAGCTCAACAGTTGCGCATCCTTCAGAACTACCACCTTCGCCACATCAATGGGAATGACGGCAAAATGAGGCGATTGCAGCCTAAAACAGAATTTTTCTACTAAACAATTTTATTTTTATTAAAAATAAATACACCTAGAAAAAAGTCGACAACAGCAAAAACATTTCATACACCTTAATCGCCCCACTTCTGAGATACTTCAGTGGAGAATGCAACAGAAAAACGCTTGGAGTCGCCGTCAGCAAAGGGATTTCCTACAATTTTATAGGCGTAAGGGTGGAATTTTATTTTAGAATGACTTTACCAAACGCATTTAGACAGTAGTGAGCAGCAGCAACTAGTCGAGTGGCATACAAATCAAAAATACCCTAACCAACCAGGAGAGCCTTTAGGGACGTTTTTTTCTGAGGCAAAAAATAAGAATTGTTGTTGTCCTCTTTGCACTCTCACCCACGCGAGATAAGTAGGAAAATGAACAATTTTTGTGTGTACTAATAACTTTTAATTCATGTAATGTAAGCATAAGTCTTTTTGCCAAATTTACCTCAATTTAAATGGAAACAACATAGTTACAAGAGCTGATAAAAAAAAAAACAACGTAAAAGAAGGGAGCGAGAAAGTACATCTCGATTTTTATGTAAGCACTTAGCAAATTTTAAGAGACTTAAGCAGAGAGTAACAGCAGCAAATAGGAAAACTGTTTGATTATATACATAAATGTGTAGAGGATCAAAGAGCAGTAGAGCTCTATTGTAAAAAAACAAAACTAAGAAGCGAAAGGATGTAAGAACATAAGTAATGCTATACAGCGCCTACGGACTGATTTTAGTTTATAGTTATTATTTCCTTTATGTCTAAGGAACGTATTTACTTTGTAAGTTTAGTTGATTTCCTTCCGCAGTTTTATCTGTTTAGTTGGTAAAAATAATATACTGATAAAAACATAGAAAAAAAAAACGATCTGCTTTCAATGATTTCATTCGTTATTTTGTTCCTTTACGGCTTTGCATTTAATACAAAAACAACAAAGTTATTGGAATTCAGGACCTTTTGCAAGTTTGGTATATATTTTTTTGTATACAGAGGCGATATAATTAATAATTCGACGGTTTAATAGTTTTATACATGAAAATAATGAAATTTAGTTAGTTTCTTCATTTTAATTCAAAATCGAGTTTTAAGTAAGTTTAAATGTTGACTGTTTCCTTTTCGTTTTTAATGGAGAATTCATCGTAAGATGTGTGAAACGAATGAAACGAATTTGCATTATATTTATATATCGGTGTCCATTTATATCAAATTGTTGTTTCGTTTCTTTAACTTCGAAAAGCGTGATTTTTTAAAAATATGTCGTTAGACTAATAAAAAAAGACAAAATATCTTTCTTTCCAAAGGTCTGAAGAAGTCATAAAAGCATCTACAAATGACGTCATGCGGATTTTTACGACTTTTTATTTCCCGCCTATTTTGTAACTTCAGGTAATAATTTAATACATCCCTCCCTCGTTTAATATGAACATTTTTGTGACATCATACAAACTAAACAGCCTTCCATCGGTTCTGTCTTTTCTTGTCATAATTTTACTATAAAATTATAGATTTTTTGTTCAATAGTAATATGTGCAAAATTGCATGAGCTTTATTTTCTAAAGGAACCTCTCTGTTTTCAGCACATTCGCTAAAGGCCTACATTCTTTTACTGAATAACATCATCCATGGCTCCTTTTAATAAAAGCTAGAGTTGTATAGGCATTTTTATTCCCTAATTGGATATCGCGATACAATTCGAAAAACACTTGAAAACATTTGAATATTTCGAAGAAGTTCGAAATAGTTAATGAAAAATTTAACGTGTATCAAACTATTATAGTTTTTTTTGAACGTTTTGAAATCATTTATATATTTCAGTCAGTTTAAACACCTAAACTCGTGCTACCTAGAAAACTTAATTTAAATAAATTTTTATACCGCCGCTGTATACATTCGAAAAGAATACTTTAAAATGAGGATATTAACCGTTTAGTAAATACGACTGAAATATAAATGCACATTTTGGTTGCCTATAACAAAAGTTAAAAATACAATTTAAAATCCATTATCGACTCTTCGCGCATTCGTGTTTCTTAATAAATTATATTTTTTCGCAAAATTTATGTGAAATCTAAACGTAAACTTAACATAAAAAAAGAGAACAAGCACCTAAGGCCTGCAAAGACTAATTAGTAATAGTAAAAGCGACTAAATCAGATTTACTCTAACTGGATTTAGACCTTATTTCTATTTTAGTTTAGTATCCTTAACGATATGTTAAAATACCAGACAGTAGTTAGTAGTATAGTTTCATATCGAAAAGACTTTGTAAAAATGTAAAAATAGAGCAATTATACAGCAAAAATAAAGCAAGGAAAGTGAATAAAAGTACAGAAAAAGTAACGAAGAGGATCTTTTGGACTGGTTCATGTATTTTCTGTCATTATCAGTCCAGAGTATCCAACTTTTTCGTTCTTTTATGTATTTTATTTAGTAAGGGGATTTTTAGCGATTTAATAAACAAGTGTGTTCAGCTTATGTCTATGCAAAAAGTGGATGTAATAAACACAACATTTTAAGTAAACACCTTTAGTTTGTTATTTATTTTCTCTATTTTAGTGATGATGTTTTTTTTTTTTGTGTGTATATTTTCAGATTTTATTTTTGTGTTTTTTATATTTTAGCATTGATACGGTAATTTCACATTTCTTACTCATCGGAACTTACCTCTTTGACTTCTTCCTTTTTTTATAATATGAGTGAAGAAAGCTAATTTTTGAAACGATTCAAATGGATTCAGGACGAACATTTGCCGATTTTTTGGCATGAAATATTCTATATATATTGTATATATAGTATATGTTATAAATTTTAGGCCGACACTAATAATTATGGTCAAATATATTCGAAAAAAAGTTCTGTTGCTGTCATTTGTCTTAAAAAGACATTAAAAAACCTTATGTAGAATCAACTTGACCTCAAGCACCATTTAAATTGAAGCCTTTTTAAAGTTCCTGATTTCTGTACTTTCTGTGTTATATTTTCAAGTAGCATCATATCCTTATAAGCCTGTAAGAGCTCTGTCTGGCTCTCTGTTCCGCCATTACTTCTAAACCCCTCAACTAATGTTAATAAGATTTCGTACACATATGTCCTATGGAGCACTTCAAGTCTAAGGATAGGCTGGCTATATATTGTATTATACGATTAAAGCTAGGCTTGAGCTAGGGTTAGGTCTGGTTGAAATTGAAATCCAGCTTGATTCAAGCTTAGGCCAAATTTGGGACAAGCTTAGGCTACGCTTGAGTTAGGTCAGATTTAAGCTCGAAAGATAAGCTTTGGTTTCGAGGAAGCATAGCTCCCTCTCATACGCAAGAATATTCAAGTATTTTTAGGAATTAGTCCAGACAAATTTCATCAGATTTCTCATAAAACATATAATGACAAAAATAATATACAATAAAAAAAGCATACCTAGGAAGTACACCCTCTTAGTTGACTTCGTTATTTCCACGCCAGAAGTGCGACAAGAACATGTTCGAATCGCTGGATTTTCAATAGAAGCCTTTTCCTGACCTGAAACTCTTATTTTGATTTTTCAATAGATTCTTTTGAATGGTTATTTAAGTTAATTAAATTCAGTTTTAATTTATTTTTTACTCTTTTTCAATTATACAGCCAACCGGAGATCGCAAAAATATCAATAGTAGACACAAGTCGAATGATCTTCGATTATTTTGATTTTATGAAATTTTATATTTTTTCTGCATTTTGTACAGCTCCGTTGCACACAAATAAATTTATTCTTTATTTAAACTACTTTTTTAGGTCGGAACAATGAAGCTCTTTTTCACTAAATTACCTTGAACCATAAATAAACTGTCAATGTCACAAAGAATTATTCTATTGCAAAATGGTTTGATGTCGGCAGAATAAGGAAGAATTTTTTAATTAGACTACTACTTATAGTATATATGGGCTTATTGCAAGTGTTGCTTTTCAATCGACTGGAAGGCTGCATAAGATTTTAGCCTTGAAAATGTGTCTTGGCTGTCGAGTCCACTCGCAATAGACATCATGATTTATTCAAAGGCACGATACCCATAACTTGGCCCCCTAATTTAAGGAACGGGGTTCGAAACATTTTGCTGTCCTAAATATGGGAAAAATAAAGAAAAAAAGCTATCTCGACCCGTTTTCGAGATATAAAAAAAAAAAAAAATACTTGTCCCGTATCAACTCCAGACAGCAAAATCTTTCGAAACCCCGCCACGACACTGAAAAACTTGAATATTCACAAACCGCCACTATTTGCCGAACATTTCTATATTACCGCCGATCAATTTGTTTCTAAATAAAACACCAAAAACACTAATTTCTTTCCAAAACAATCGCGACACCGCGAAATGTCAAATTATGTACCAAAACAAGCTGAAGTTCATTCCGTTCTTCTTGAAAACAGGAAAATATTTAGTTAAAATGCATTTTGTAAAAGGAAAATATTTAGTTAATATGCATATTTTGTAAAAGGAAAATATTTAGTTAATATGCATTTTGTAAAAGGAAAATATTTAGTTAATATGCATATTTTGTAAAAGGAAAATATTTAGTTAGAATGCATTTTGTAAAGGGAAAATATTTAGTTAATATGCATTTTGTAAAATGAAAATATTTAGTTAATATGCATTTTGTTTTCAGAAAAACGAAACGAACTTCAGCTTGTTTTGGTAAATAATTTGACATTTCGCGGTGTCGCGACGATTTTGGAAAGAAATTGGTGTTTTTGGTGCTTTATTTAGAAACAAAATGATCGGCGGTAATATAGAAATGTTCGGCAAATAGTGGCGGTTTGTGAATATTCAAATTTTTCAGCGTCGTGGCGGGGTTTCGAAAGATTTTGCTGTCTGGAGTTGATACGGGACAAGTATTAACTATTTTTGTTATATCTCGAAAACGGGTCGAGATAGATTTTTTTCTTTATTTTTCCCATATTTAGGACAGCAAAATGCTTCGAACCCCGTTCCTTAAATTTGGGGGCCAAGTTATGGGTATCCCCCCTATTCAAATAATAAAGAACGGTGGCCTGAGATATCTTCCCTTAGGGACACCGGGGATTATTAAGAATTTAAAGATGACAGCCGGCGCCGTAGTATCCTGGAAGACAAAAGCTTGAATGCTTAATTCTTTCGTCCACTATTATGTACTATTTACTGTAAACCTTTCAAGTTTTGTTCCAAAAGTGGTGGATTAAGTTGTACAAAGACGTCGCAAGGTAAGGAAAAGGCTTAGAGTGTAAGCAGTTAAAGTAAAAAAAGTATATATAGACAAAACATGTGTAAAAGTATTACAATTGAAATTTATTTAGACAAATCGTTTACATTAAAATAATAGATAAATTAAAATAAACTTCTTTGACACTAAAATCAAAAAGCTACAACAATGCTCACAGAGTACTATATAATTTATTAAAACTACAACGATCCTGCCTAATACTAAACTTGCAAAATCCTGTTCATTGCTAAAATTCAATCTTTTTTAGATCAAAGCAAATTCATTTTATTTCAGTAACTATATTTTATTATTCTATAGAGCTATTTCTACACTTAGTAGGAAAGATAACTAAATGGACAAAATGGTCATAATTAATAATGAACAAATAGAATTTTTTCATACACTGCCCAAACAATGAAAAATTTAGAATGTAGTAAATTTCTTTACGGAATCAAAGATTTCCCAAATAGAAATGACAGTGCGGAGTGTTAATATATAGAAAAAATAAAATGCTTTTGTGATTAGAACACTTTTGTAATGAAAATAGAATTCAAGCACACGTATATGAGGCTAGAAATCGTACTTAAATTAACAGCAGAAATATTTGCCTTCTAGATTTCATTAAGGCAATTTTACAATAACCTAATGTACCTAACTGTAATATGTAAATGAAAACATAAAAAAATTTTATTTCACATGACAAAAAATAATAAAAATTTTGAAATTGTCTTTTGTAAAAATAATCTTTTAATATAAAAAACTTTACAGGGAACGGAAAAAAACAATAGTTTGGATTAAGATGCATATTTCTATGGTTATTATTATGGTTTCAATGTAACAATGAAAATTGATTTAATTAAAACTTGTGTGTTTCCTGCCATGTGGTCGGAAACCCCATTACTCTAAAGGAAAAGTTACAATATTTGAAAGGATAAAGATTAATAGACTTTTACTCGGCAGTAGACATATTTTAATGGATGCAATGCAAAATACTTTAGTACACATCTTAGCGACCCTACTGAAAATCAATATACTCGTAAATAGTTACCTAAAATTAGGCACATTAAAAGCAAAACTGGGGAGTAGATGGTACTTTGAATTTTATTTTATTCATGTACGTATTAAATGAGCAATATTTTGATAGCGATATTTTTCTGGCTACATATTGGGTGTACAAATAAGTTTCCGACCTTTTCAGACAGGTGTCGTTAGTATCACTGCTTGCATATTATTCAATCGGGCAATACATGTTTTTCGGAGGTTAGATGTCAAGCTTGAATAATTACTAGTGAAATTTGTTCAATGCGTAAACAAGAATTATTTTCATGTAATTGAAAATGTCGAATTTTGTGCCGAAAAAACAACATTTGCGGGAAGTTTTACTTCATTATTTTTTGTTGAAGAAAAGTGCAGCGGAAACAAATCGTTTGCTTGTGGAAGTTTACGGTGAACATGCGCCATCGAAAACAACCTGCAAAGAGTGGTTTCAACGATTCAAAGTTGGTGATTTTGACGTAAGAGACAAAGAACGTGAAGGCAGACCAAGAAAATTTGAAGATACAGAATTGGAAGAATTGCTTGATGTGGACTCTTGTCAGACTGAAAAACAATTAGCAGAAGAGTTGAATATTACCCAACAATGTGTTTCGCAACGTATACGAGCCTTGGGATTGATTTCGAAGATGGGAGCTTGGGTGCCACACATGCTGAAAGAAAGGGACATGGAACGTCGGAAAACCATGTGCGAATTGTTGCTTCGACGACAACAAATGAAGGGGTTTTTGCATCGGATCATCACTGGGGATGAAAAATGGATCCATTATGACAATCCAAAGCGTAAACGAGCGTGGGTCAAGCCCGGTGAACCAGGGCCGTCGACGCCAAAAGCAAATATCCATGGTTCGAAAGTGATGCTTTGCATTTGGTGGGATGTGAAGGGTGTCGTATATTATGAGCTGCTGAAACAGGGTGAAACCATTACGGGAGAAGTTTATCGACGACAACTGATGGCTTTAAAGCAAGCTCTAGCTGCAAAACGACCGGAATGGGACAACAGGCACAATAAAATTATTTTGCAACAGGATAACGCTAGGCCACATGTTGCTATACCCGTCAAAAACTACTTGGATGGGCAGAACTGGGAAATTCTACCCCACCCGCCGTATTCACCAGACATTGCTCCCTCTGACTACCACTTGTTCCGGTCGATGCAATCAGTCCTGGCACAGCAGCACTTCACTTCACATGAAAACGTGAAAAAATGGGTCGATGACTGGATCGCCTCGAAACCACAAGACTTCTTTTCCCGGGGAATCCGTTTATTGCCTGAACGATGGGAGAAGGTTATATCTTCCGAAGGAGCATATTTTGAATAAAATATTCTTTAATTTTCTACACGAACTAATGTCTTTTATTTCAGTAAAAAAGGTCGGAAACTTATTTGTACACCCAATACATATTTGAAAAAGGATATCGTAGAATGTTACAGATATCTACAAGTTTTATAAAATGTTTATTCCTCTTATATTACAAAAAAAAAAAAAAATTTTTTTTGTTTTAAATCAAGCTATAATAGCTTGAGGTGTTTAACTAAGACGGATAACTAATGACGAGTTATTCCTACAATAGCTGTGAGATGGAAAGAAATGTTAACGCCCCAAACTTTTATAAATTATACATATAAATTATATATATATTATATATATATACTAGCTGGCCCGGCAGACGTTGTACTGCCCTTTCCGGTACATTTGGGGGCCTCAATAGCCCGGTTGGTAACGCGACGTGTTTACTGCGAGCCAGCAGGACGCTAGAGGTTGTGGGTTCGATTCCCACGAGAAACCCTGGTTACAAAAAAGTGGTATCACAATGGGCCTGTAATAATGGCCTAAGTGTGTCTTCGGACAGCCACAACAATCTACATCTCTACATCTTCCGGTACATTTTCATTATGCCCTGTGCGTTGACCAATATTTGATCGTGTTTTTTCTTTTCGCATGTTTCTACAAATAATACCATTAATATAAGAAAACAGTGTTTCCGTTTCATATCCCTAATTAATTAATTGAACAAACTTACACGTTTTTTAATATTAAGTAAACCGTTTTACACTTCACAAATATTGGAAAATTACCCGGTTTCATCCGACGTTAGGTAAATACTTACTAATTAAACACTTCTCAAATGTTCTAGTTTGTTATATCCTAGAAATTGATTCAACCCGAAAACCCTTTTATGGATCCGCCATCTTGAATATCGAAATCTTGATAATTTTTAAAATTAGTGGCATTAACACAATTATTGTACCAAATTTCATTAAAACCCGTTGAAATCGAGAAATTTTTTATATATAATATATATTGGGTCCGCCATCTTCGATCTAGAAACTTTGATAATTCGATAATGATCAAAATTAGTGGCACCAAACAAATCGTACTAATTTTCATCAAAATCCGTTGAAGTCGAGAAATTTGCATCACCATATTGGATCCGCCATCTTGGATTTGGAAATTTTGATAATATTTAAAATTAGTGGTATCAGAATAATCATTGTATAAATTTTCATTAGAATCTGTTGAAATCGAGACATTATGGTCTCCCTATTGGACCCGCCATCTTGGATTTACAAATTTTACTAATATTCGAAATTAGTGGCCTCAGAATAATCATTATACCAATTTTCATTAAAATCTGTCCAAATTGAGACATTTTGGTCGCTGTGTTGGATCCGCCATCTTGAATTTGGAAATTTTGATAACATTTAAATTAGTGGCCTCAGAATAATTATAGTATGTACTAATTTCCGTTAAAATCGAAAAATTGTTGGTCACAATCTTGGATTTGGAAATCTCGATAATATTCTAAATTAGTTGCCTCAGAATAACCATTGTACTAATTTTCACTAAAATCCGTTGTAATTGAGACATTTTAATAGCCATGTTGGATCCGCCATCTTGGATTTGGAAATTTTGGTAATGTTCTAAATTAGTTTAATAAGAATAATCATTGTTATAATTTTCATTAAAATCCGTTGTAATCAAGACCATGTTGGATCCGTCATCTTGGATTTGGAAAATTTCGTAATATTCAAAATCAGTGACTCAAAAACAATCATTGTACTAATTTTCATTCAAATCCGTTGAAATCGCGAACGCGCAAACGGTCAAAATCGCGAAGTATAAAATAAAAAATGCTATTAAAAAGTAGCGGTTGGTGGTAGAAGGGTAAAAATTTAGGACTAAATGTGTTTTTTAATGCCACACCATAAAAAAATTACCAAAAAAAATTTTGTCCAAAAAATAAAAAAATTTTTTTTAGGGTGACCCACCCTTAACACTTAGGGGTATAAAAATTAGTTATAAACCTATTCTCATACCTACTGAATATACATATTAAATTTCATCAAAATCGGTCAAGCCGTTTCGGAGGAGTATGGCCACTAACACTGTGACAGAAGAATTTTATATATTAGATATATGTTAATTTTATATTTATAAGGTCACATAATTTTTTTTTAAATATGAGACGGTACTAACAATTTGTACACCAATGTTTCCCTAAAATATTCCATGTAAGTTTACTAATAGTACAGAGTAAAAATGTGCAGTTATTAGCTAACGGTATTCCCGCTATGTCATCAAACAAAGTTTGTTCCTGTTTCACATTTATAAGGTCAAAAAAATAATTTCTCTTTTAATTCATTTTTTTTAAACATAAACATAAATAATAAACGCTAAATTACATAAAATCACCAAATAAAATTGCTCCCTTCAACAATACATCATTTAATCTCTTTTCCATACTTCCAATGAGATTAGTGTTAATTCCAGGCTCAATTCTGCACAATTCCACTTCTATTGCGCGAATAAGCTCTAGAATTGAATTAAATTGATGTTTATTGGCGTAAACCCTTTGCGATAAGATGCCCCGCAGATTTTCTATTGGATTCAAGTCAGGTGAGCAGACGGGCCATTCCATAACTTGAACCCCTTTAGCGGTAAACCAACGTTTTGTTTCAGGATTTACATGGATTATCCCGTTATCCTGCTAAAATATCCTTTTTTCTGAGTCCTGTTCATTTAAAAATGGTATCAAAGCCTTCTCTAAAACTTCGATGCAGTCTGCACTCTTCATTCGAGAGGAAACGATCTGGATTTTTAAACATCCTTTAGCAGAAAACGCGGCCCATGTCATCACATTACCGCCACCAAAAATCCTTTTTTAAAAGTTAAAGGCTCTTGCCGAATATCATGATAATATTCTCGAGAGCCATCGGGACCATCGAGATTCCGAGTCTGAGAACACGATCGATGATAGATGTCCATATTTGATTCAAGTTTTTACATTGATTTTTTTACGAACCCGATTCCAATTTGTGTCAATGTTATTCCTTGCGAATAGTAACTTTGCCGCATTGTGTTTGGCAGTCAATTTTGTCACTAGCTTTCTTTTTTGTGTTGAATGAAATCCGTATGTTTTATGATTCTCCAAACGGTAGAACACGATATTTTATTGTCTGCCATGGTTCTAAGCTGGTTAAGAGATATAGACACATTCGAAGATGCGCATACAATTTTGCTTTGTGCGATTTGGTCCAGATTTCTTTTTCTTCCAGATCGTTTTTGAGTGCCGTACGAATCTGGAGAACTCAAATAATTTTGCACAACACACAAACTTCTCTTAATTTTACGGGAAATCTCTCTCAAACCATACTTCTCCGCATGAAGAGCATCAATAAACCCCTTTTCTTCGTCACTCACGTGGCACTATGAGTTAATTATCGCGTTGTTATTACTTTTGCACTATTATCACAAATGACCTTATAAATGCGAAACAAGAACAAACTTTGTTTGTTAACATAGCGGGAATACCGTTAGCTTATAACTGCCCTTTTTTACTCTGTACTATTAGTACACTCACATGGAACATTTTAGGGAAGCATTGGTGTACAAATTTTTAGTACTGTCTCATATTTTTTTAAAAATCATGTGACCTTATAAATATGAAACTAACTTATAAAAGCTTGATTTAATCGTGTTATCTTGATTATCGTATTTTATTCGTCAAACCTTTTCATTTGATACCCATGTCAAATGGGTTCTGAAGAAAAAACATAATAAGATAATCCGCTATCTGGGGCGATCGCCATATTGGATTGAGAACTTTATTAGATACACTATATTGCATTGTCACGAGACTTACGTAAGTCTGTCAATTTTCATCAAAATCGGATAAAAGGAAGTGAGGTAAAATTGGAGTACAAATTTTGAACCGAACCCTGAAAGACATACCATGTGTACATACAAACTACTCAAGTTAAATAAAAGCTTGTAAAGAGTTCAGGGTGTTTTAAATGAGACAAGATCACCTTTAGGAGAAATATCATTTTAGATGCCTAAACCTTTATTAACTCGAATTATAATTTAAAATGTTTACAGTTATATTCTTATGAGATTAATTGATAAAACAACAAATAAATAGGGAATTAGATTTTTTGTTAACATATAATTTTAAAATGTCATCGTATTTCTGTTGCTATCACTACAAAATAATTTGTTGATTCCATCCTTTTTGTTTTGTTTTTTCATCCGTTCGCGGCATAACTAGAAAACTACTGACTGACTGAAATAACATTTGGAAATGTATATGTAAAATTCAATTAATTTCGAGAAAATATGAATACCTACTCTCCCAAAATTATCGAATCTTGAAGATGAATTGAATGTAATAATTCTTTTAAAAATCTGTCCATGATATTGAACTACAAGATAGGAAACGAAAGGATTCGTGTAATATTCCGAAGCAGAACATCGTGCCAATTGCTTCCACCGTTAGTGTAGATTCTCGGCCATCTAAAGAGTTAATGCGATGGTTCGATGGTAAGGGCTTTCCTAACACGATACTTAATATATTATGCCAAAATCCTTTTTATCAAAAGTCACAAAGCCACAGCCGAACAACATATACGATTTAGATCTTTTTTTCGGGAGCTCAAAACAGCTATTCTATTATATATTTAAATTCGCAATTATTTAATTGAAATCGAATAAATTTTGACAAATTGAGAGTTGCACAAGTTTCCTTTTTGTAGCATAAATATTTGAGTAAGATATACTGCCTCGATTAAATATACATAAAAAAATAACAATTTCGAATTTTTTAAATATTGTTAAAAGTCAAAAGACAATTTGTTTCTACTAATATTATGTTCTTTTGTCTTTTTGCTCGTATGTGGCTCTTTAAATAAGCGTTCTTAGTAGACTGAATTAAGAAGGTATATTTCACTGACCAATACAAAAAAAAAAGGAAGGCAAAGAAGTTAGATGATTTAGCGAAAAACGTGTGTTTTCAATTAAATCCACTATGAACTCACTGTAAGATAACACGAAACAACACAACAAAATTTCAACAAATTGTAAAATAAGTAGTGACAAAAATTATATAAAAGAATAAGTGCGAAAAAAAAATAATTAGAAATTCTGTGTGAGTAGTAACTGCTTGTGAATATTTTTGAATGCGTTACAAAAGTGTATAATGGGTTTATTTAGAAATAGTATAACAAGTAATTTTAGGCATAACTCAAAAATGTGACAGACAAAGGTATTTGTCAGGTGTTTTTTTTTTTCGTATTCACTCGCTGTTTTAGGAGATAATAATTATTAATAACCGTGGATTTTTAAAATTATCATTATTTTTCTAGAGCATTTATTTAGAACCCTTAAATGTTTAAACTATTTAAAATTCAAAAATTTGTACTAATCACTGAGAGGAGTGAGTGTGTGTTGATTTTTTGATAAAATTAATAAATATTAAGGCCTAGTTACACTACCAAATGTGTGTGCAGTTGACAAAATTTCGAATTAAACTAGTATCAAAAGATAATACCTCAGGCAACAGTAGAGAATAAATTTTCTTGATCCGTCAAACATATTTGATAGTGTGAATTGGTTTTTTTTTCGAAACTATTGAGAAACTGAAGTTAAAAATTATTATCAAAAAATTTTTAAGATCAATTACAATTCTTCAATTGCTCTTTACTCTCTATATTAATTACGTAGGCAAGATCATAAATTTTTACTTAATTCACTGATTTCAAATGCAGATCGCATTTGCGATTTGTGCACACACTCATTTAAGAATTAGTGTAACCAATGAGCAAACAAACAATTATTAGCACTAAGCTGTAAATTGCATAGAATCAAGCAGAAAAGTCATCCAGCAAATGCATTTAACTTAGAAGTTTAGAGTTTAGAACTCATCTCAAGTATGCATACCAAATGAGAGTACGTTTAAGCGAAAACTAAGAAGAAAAAAAATATTATTTTCTATTATTATCAAAAAGTACACATTTAGCTGCACTTGTATAAGTATTTGTACGTCTGTATGAACTCATATTAATAATATTTGTTCTTAGAAGTACCCATGATACTGCAATTATTGAAAAAAGCATTTTAAAATCATTATTTTCATCAAAGCTTATAAATATGTAAATATAATCTTAGGTCGTTTATTTAGCAAAAAAAAGTAAAAATGGAATATTGTAACATAGTAAGACTTGTTTCATCAATAATATAAATTTAAGGGTATTTTATGTGATGCAAATGTTTGTACAAAATTTTAATAATAAAAGTGACTTCCAAGTAGAAATTATTTACATAAATAAATATAAAGCAAATTATTAAGAATATTGAACTTTGACTATAACGAGAAATGATTAACATCACCGAAGCAAGGTACATTCAAATATGTGTTTTTAATAATAAAATGACTGTCTAGTTGTAGCTTTCGTCGACATAGGATTCACAGGGCTTCTCATTCTACAGGAGGCTCATACTTTAATATTTTGTCACTAGGAAGCATGATCTCTCCTATAGAATGAAGGACTATACAGCAAAGTAATTTTAACCTTAAGAAATCTATCGCGTTGATGCTGATTTTACTTTTGTATTTAAAATTTGATTTTATAACGACAACCAACATTTATTCTAAAGCTTTAACTATCATCATAATCACTTGGCTTGGCAAAACTGGTAAAGAGTGTTTAACTGAAAATTGTTTAAAACACTCTTTTTTTTTTTCTTCAAAATAAGTTTAGGTCCACAAAGCAATTTTTATTCACCCTCAACACCTCAATAAAAAATGTAATACAAGGTGCCCATTTAAAAAAAAGGCAAATGCACTCATTTTTTGTAGGGGAAAAAAAGTAGTAAATATATATTATATACAAGAATTGATATAAATATTTTATACTCTACAAGCAGTCTTTCACCCCATGATATAACATAACATTTAAGAAGCGGTTTCTAGTTTTTGAATTCTTAAAAAACATAATATTTTTACATTATTTCCTTTTTAATATGGATGGGCAGGAATTTCTTTAAATAGTTAAAAATTATACAACTGCCACCGGCCTGTTCTTATACGGGATTCGGAAATTTTAAACGAGGAGTAGTTTCAACAGTTCCTCTCAAGAAATTATTTTCTGTTAATATTAAGCATAAAGACTGCTCTTTTCAATTCACCTCACTTTAAAATTCTATTGAAATGTCCTCCTTTCATTCCATAAATTAGCTTTGCAATCTTGAAAATATACGTAGTAAGATCCAAAAGTTTCCGGCCTGAACCATAAAATGAAGAGTAAATCCCAAACTACTATTATTATTTTTCAATATACCCCCCAATACTACATACAAGTTAAGAACTCTTAACCTCTTAATTGTTTTTAAAAATCACTTTAATTCAAGAGATGGACCTCTTTTTGAAGAAGAATTCACAAATTATAAGAAATCAGGGTATTTCTAATATTTGTTCAATAATGTGGTAGCATAATAATTCTTTTAAAAGGATTTTTGATAGTAGTTAAGAGCTCTTAATTTTTATCCAGAATCGGGGGATAATCTCCTTTTATTTCAATACACTTTTCACAGCGCTTTACTAACATTTCTATACCCTTAAAAAAATAATCTGGATTTTTGTCTTCAAATACTGCTGACTTAATCTAATTATCAGTGTTCAATTTTTTTTTTCTTAAGTCGAATTTTAATTTTGATAAATAATAGTCGCTTGGGACTAAGTCGGGACTATATGGTGGATGATCGAGTTCAGTGTAACCGCATTCCTTAATGGTAGCCTTGGAAATACCCGACGTGTGAACCGGCGCGTTGTCGTGCAGCAACAACACTCTTCGCGACAGTTTTCCTCGACGTTTTTCTCTAATAGCATCTCGAAATTGATATAGCAAGGACGCATAGCAATTACTCGTTACTGTTGTGTTGCGTTCTTTAAGATCCATCAGTAAAATTACTTCGGAATCCCAAATGATTGTAGTTATAACCTATTTCTGAGATTTTTTTGGCCGCGGTAAGCTCGGACGATGTCACTCCATTGATTCCATTTTTGATAGAGGATCATGATAAAGAACCATAGTTTATCACCCGTAACAATTGAATCCAAAACTTCTTTCTGACGACCTTTATAAAGCGTTAAATACTGAGAACAGCGCTTCACTCTTTCTTGTTTTTGAACAACAGAAAGAAGTTTTGGCACCCATCATGCACTGACCTTATTCATACCCAATTGTTCGTCTAGGATTCTAAGCAATGTTGTTTTTTAAAGTCCAGTCATAGCTGCTAATTCTTTTGTCTTTAGGCGTATATCTTGCAGTACTGTCTCTTCTAGTAATGTGGTGTTTTCGTCGGTAATGGCCTCGGATGGTTGTCCTGAACGTGGTTCATCTTCAATTGATTCTCTTCCCAAACGAAATTGTTTGGCCCATTCTTTTACAGTGGAATACGAAGGTGAAGAATGTCCGTACAGGGCATCTAAACGTTGTTTGATATCCGTCGGTGTCTTTCCTTCTTTTGTCAAAAACTTAATCACAGCACGATACTCAATTTTATGCATTTTGAATTTTTAATCGACAGTTTAACTTTAGTAGGCTATATCTTTGCAATGAAATAAAATAATGTAACAATTCTTGTTGTGGGTATCTAGAGAAAGTTCGATAATTTAATGCCATTAAAGTTTTGTATCGCCAACTGACTCAATATAGATAGGCCAGAAACTTTTGGACCTTACTACGTATCGTCGGTGATTATTGCCATGAGATTTCGATCTTCTAATTTTATAACTATGAAAAGAGCATAGGTACTCCAGGCACTGCAGTTAGTTGTTTAAATATTTTATGTAAACATTGTTTAAAGTCACAGCTTGTTATTTTAATAAAACAACCATACTTACGAGTACATTCCATTTTTGTAAATTATTCGAGTGTGTAAATCCATACAGATTTACTTATCTAATCTTAGTCGTAGATGTGGGTGATGTCTATTATAATCTAGGACTCAAATTTGCATGCTATTAATTAAACAATGGAATATATTTAGATCTCATTATCTTATTTAAAAAAAATAAATTGGAGCAATACTATTTAAAATAATAGTAACAATTAAATCAATTTATATACATTTTCTCTTAACTCTTGGAACATCAGGGCTTTACAAAAAAGAAGCACTCAAGTTGCACAGAAAAGCGTCAACCATTCACAGTCAAAATTGACATGTTTCGTGAATAATTGAGTTTCTTGTAGATTTAAAATTAATAAATGGGTTAAATAACGATCCATGCGATTTGGGTATGGTTGGTTGGTTAGTTTATGTGGCAACTCAGCAGCCTAATTGAAATCCAATTAGCACTAAGGTGTGCCGTTTTGATACCATGAAATCTCCTTATTTGGATGTTATTGAGTATGGTGTACCTAATGGATCAAAGCCAGCTTGTGAGGTTCAGAAAGTGAACAATCGCGTATTGGGTATATAAAAGGTAGGACATTTTTCATATTGGCATGTTTGATAGATCTAAAAATTGAACCAATAACCTTTGCCAATAAATGAATTGATTCAGTCAGAAAACGTCTAACTTTAGCTTGTTTGTACGATATTTTTTCTAATAAATTGATCATGTATTTCCGTCCGTATTCTAGTGAAGCATATTATAATGGTAGTCGATCACAGAGGCTTTAATTTAATTGATCAAAAGCCAGTAGAAAAGGGGCTTTTATTATTATTTACTACACAATGGTAGCATCAGCATCAAGCGATAAATTTCTTTATAAAAAAGCGAACGGAAAAATCCTTAATCAACATTAATTTCCACCTACTGTAATCAAACACGTTCACATTTTAATAAGAACATAACGGATCCACTTGACTGCATTTTTATAACATAATACAAGGAAAAAATATAAATTTGAATAATATACAAAGCGATCATAGATTAACTTTTCTACTCAGGATATATAATATTCACCCTATAAATACAAAATGTGTGTGATTACTAACCTTGGAGTAAAAAAGAAGCCCTTTTTGTAGAGCGTTGAGTCCACCATAAATTTCATAAGGGGCGAAACGTAGTTTGACTGTTTTTTGATGAATACATGTGTGTAATCTAGAAGATAACCAAGAATACAAGGCTGTTTAATATTAATAGATATTTTGTGATGGGCTTTATTATTGTCGAAATTATTGTGATTGAACTTCATCTTATTTTGCATAGATATCATAGGAGCCTTCGTGAGTAGGATCGTATCGTCTGCACGGAATTATTTCGAGAAAACCAAATTCGATGTTTATTAAAGAATATTCAGTAAGATCACAACTGTTATACGCCAGTGGTATAATTCTGATTGTATTGTATAATGGCAAATTTAATATTATTCATATGATATTATCCGGTTTAATGTTAAATTTTGAAAGCAATTTGTATAACTAGTGCAACGTTACTCTGAATACTACCACTAATATCGACACAATTCTCCTGGAAGCTAAGTAACATATTAATAAAACAGGGCGTATGGAGCACTAGCGCACTTATTCAGTATTTTATATATTTAAATGCAAAAGCAACTGCAAAAGGAAAAAAAAAAATATTAATAAAATTGGAAACCGTTTTACATAACTATCTACCTGAAAACAAGGAACTTCACAGTCGATTTGAACATTCATTCTGTGTAATTCTGTCATTTGTTTAGCACAATAATTCGTGGCAACTAATCTCAAAATGTAAGGAACCATTTGTAAATATTTGTAAATTTTGAAAAAATTGTTTGTAATATTTTTGATTTCACATATTCTTAGAAAATATAAGCATTTGATTGTACAACATCTTTTATTATTCCCGATTTTTTTGCAAATTATTACATAATTTCAGTAAATATATTTCAATTTAAACACAAGCAAACTTTGTTTAAAAAAATTCATAAAATATTATATGAATAACAACGGACGTAGACAACCTCATTTTTACATTTTTCTTTATTCCTTGTTCATTCAAATACCCTGGTGCAATAATTCATAATATCACCCAATTTATATAAATTTTTTTACGTCGACCTTTATTTTATTTTAGTAAAAGTTGTAAAACAAAAAAGAAACATTTTAGAGGATTTTAAAAGTGAGAACCAAAAAAAGTAGTTTTTAACCAACCTATCCCTTTCTAAGTAAAATCTCTGTCTGACCCACGAGCTAGTACTAAACAAATAATTAACAAAATTTGACCACTTTTCAAAAAGGTTTGTCATCACTGCTCTATATACCCCTTCAAGCCCTAAGTAAAAAATAATTCCTGAAATGAGTTTTTCGTCTTCCAAAACGTATGAAACGGTATGTATCTTGTTATTTTCGATTACAGAGAAAAAACTAATCTCTCTAAAAATCGATTTTTTTATGAAAAATCTCTGCTCTTTAATAGTTAGCTTTAGGTTCCTTAGCTTGTTGGCGCCCGTAAGGCTAACACAGTAGGTATGTCACCTTTAATAAAACCACCAAAATCGCTAGCCGCTTAACTCGGAGACCGAGGCTCTTACAGAAATCTTTGAACACAAACTTTGTGGGTAGTTATCAAGGCATGTATGTCATTACAACCATAAAAATGTTCGATTGACCTTAAGCACGGACATTAATAGGTCATTTCAAGGTATTTTTCACGTAAACCAATAGCTTTGTAACCAGCAATGGCGAGTTTAGTAATCCAACGGTATTTATAACTTCAAGGAGGACTATTTGCTACCTTTAGGTAATTTGAAGGTCACATATCGTGTACTGACCTTGATCATGAACCTTAATAGGTCATATCAACGTCAAAACGATTTTATTCACGTAAACCGATATATTTCATCCGGTAATGGCGAGTTTGGGAATCCAACGGTATTTATAACTGCAAGGAGGATTGTTTGCTATTTTAAGGTAATTTGAGAGTCATATATGTTCGGTGGATCTCGACAGGCCATTCAAAATAATTTTTTTAATTTAAACTAATATAAGAATAGCTTCCCTAGCACAACAGGTGTTGGCTGGGATTGTTCTGCTACAAACCTCTTGAGGATATTGGTCATTTTAAGCATTATATATTATATATATTAGGGTGGGTCGAAAAAAAGTTACCCCCCTGGAAAGTTTCGTCATCTGACGTAGATAAACAGAAAAATACGTAAAAAATTCATACTCGAAGTTTAGCGATCGCAATCTTAACATTTGTGCTGGTCGATATAGGGAAAACGGGTTGGGGTCATTTTCGTGTGGCATGGTTGGTGCGAGTGTGTAAAAGGGGAACCTGGTGTTGCGAGCCATTCTGGTGGATAATGCCCGATTCCGCGGCCAGCTTGCTCCACTGTTTCTGGAGGCTAATCGTCACCGCTCCTTGGGTGGCGCCGCGAGGTAATAATTCAGCACTTGTCCACTCTCGTTCTTGCGTCAACTTTGCATCCAGCCGTTATGTGATAATAGTGATTCGCGGGAAGGCAATGGTCACGGTTGTACGATTCGGAAAGCATAAGAAACGATAAGGCATCATCCCAAATCAGGCATCATCCAGAAGAATGGCTCGCGACACCAGGTTTTCCTTTTACACACTCACACCAACCATGCCACATGAAAATGACCCCAACCCGTTTTCCCTATATCGACCAGCACAAATGTTAAGATTGCGATAGCTAAACTTCGAGTATGAATTTTTTACGTATTTTTCTGTTGATCTACGTCACATGACGAAACTTTCCAGGGGGGTAACTTTTCTTCGACCCACCCTAATATATATATGTATATATATATATATATATACATATATATATATATATATATGAGGCATTCTTTGTGAACGGACCACCCCCTGCTGTCCAAAAATGGTGAGCTCCATTTAAGGTCTACCAAGTCTCAAAAGAAAGGTTTTGATTTCTACTTTCGAATGCACATTGGCTATCGAAGAATCCTATACAGAGCCCAATATGGCGGCTAAAACCACGTGACCTCCATTACTTATACTACTTATGAGGCTATAAAATCGGTCGCATCATTCCGATTGAGGTCTACAAAGGCCCAAATGAAAGCTTTTGACTTCTGCTTTCAGAAGCTGATATTTGATAAAATAAAAATAAGTGGACCCAAGAGACTACCCTGCGGGACTCCTGATGTAGCTAATATCTTCTTAGAGGTAGTACGACTAAAAGAAACCTGGTATGTCCTGTCGAGCAAATTCTAACGAATACAGTTAATAAGCAGAGATGGAAAGCCTAGAGCTAATAATTTAAGGATTATTATGGAATGAAAAATCTTATCAAAAGCCTTGCCGAAGTCAGTATAGATGTAATCTGTTTGCAAACACTTTTGGAAACCTTCAGTAACAAAGGTAACAAATTCAAGGAGATTCGTAGAAGTAGAGTGACCCTGAAGAAAACCATGCTGGTTTGTTGAGACAAGCCGATTGCAAACATTAAAAAATTGTGAGTATACAATTTATTCAAAGAGTTTTGGGATATACGATAGTTTCGCTATAGGCCTATAGTTGCATACCTCATTTTTACTGCCTTTTTTATGAATCGGAATGATGAACGAGTTTTTCCAGAGCATAGGAAATTGTCCGGTCTTGAGTGACTTTCGGAAGATTAATGTAAGAGACGTGACTAGCTCATTAGAACCTGCCTTAAAAATGGCAGGCGGAATACCATCGGGTCCTGATGTGAAATCAAGTGGGTGCTGATTGATATGCTTGAGGACATCATTTGCAGTAATACAGATGGATAAATTAATAGGAACAGAGTTTTGGTTTAAATGGTTAAAATTATTAAAATCAGGTTGAAAGTCAGGGGAGAACAATTTTTCGAAAAAGGACGCAAACATATCGCATATTGCAGATGGAGTGTCACTAGAGACCCCTTCATATTGCATATTAGCAGGGTAGTCGTCCACTTTTCTTTTAGTATTAATAAATTTGTAAAATGCGCTCGGATTGCTGTAAAATTCAGTCGTCATTCGTTGTACGTAACCGTTATATAATTGTATAGAATATTCCCGAAATTTATTATAATATTCAACGAATTCATCGTACGAAGAGTTATTCCTATCCGAAAGATATGCCCTCCACAATTTATTCTTCTTATTTCTGAGCCTTCGAAGATCGCTATTGAACCAGGGAGGTGAAGAAGTAAGGGAACGCTGGCGCTCGTAGGAGACGCACGAATCAAAAATGTTGAAAAGCAAGGCATAGAACTTGGATAAGGCACTGTCAATATCATTATCAGATAAAAGCGTAGTGAAATCAATGGAGGACATTCTTCTGGAAAATTCGTCCGTATCCGTCTTCCTAAAATTGTAAGCGTAGTCATTAACGGGAAAATATTGTTTAGTATTTTCAGTAGTATAAAAATAATCGATTTGGAGAGGCGGGTGCAATTTTTCCAGAGCGGACAGAAGAATTGGACTGTGATCAACAATTGTGTTGTTACAGTCGGAAGAAAATACATGATCTAGCTGCCTCTCCATGTCATTCTTAATGGAACTTGTCTGACTGAGACCTGAAGAGAAAACTCCCATAAATGAAGATTCTTTAAAATTCAGTTTATTAGAGGGATGGCAGCCATCGTCATCAGAATTGGCTACCCATTGAACGTTGGGTAAATTAAAATCACCCAGTAAAAGGAGATCGTCATCTGGGTGCATTACTTTTATTGGGTTGATAGGTCGAATGCTGCGCGGCATAGTCATCAATCCAAGCCTTGGGGCATCCTCCATTAGGAGATTTGTGGACAGGGGCACACCTCAGGGTGGGGTTCTGTCGCCTCTTCTGTGGAATTTAGCTCTGAACGGTTTGCTCCTGGAACTTGACCGATCAGGATGTTGCGTGGTCGCATATGAGGGCGACGTAACTATTATGGGCTCAGGCAAGTACCCTAATACGTTATCTGAGGTAATACAACAGGCCTTGAACAAACTCACATCATGGTGTTCAAAATGTGGCCTGGACGTGAACCCAAATAAGACGGAGTTGGTGCTTTTCACAAGGAAATATAAGATTCCCTCCTTCGATTTACCGCTCCTCAATGGAGTAAGGCTAGGACTCTGAGACCAGGTTAAGTACCTTGGGATCATTATAGATAGGCCACGACGGCCTTGTACTCCTGCAGGAATGCGATTGGCAACAAATGGGGCCTCGAACCACGCATTGTTCATTGGTTCTTCGTGATTGTGATCAGACCGATCCTGATCTACGGAGTGCTAGTATGGTGGCCTGCTCTGGAAAAGGCGTGCCATCAGAATGCTCTGGGGAAGGTACAGCGAATGGCTTCTATCTTAATCACGGGTACTCTCAGGACGACTCCTACTAAAGCCCTGAACGTCATCCTACATCTCCTACCATTGGGACTTCTCGGCAAGCAAATTGCAGCCTCCACAGCCGCTAGGCTCAACTCGGTAATCCCATGGAGAAGAGTTTACTATGGACATTCCAAAATCCTTAATACTCACGCTCCGAGGTTAGACTGTATTTTACCGAATCCCTGTTTCGATAATAAATTCGAATCACTCATACCGACAAGGCAAGAGTGGGGGGAGGACCTCCTTAATCGGATAGACTCAGTGCAGATATACAACGATGGATCGAAGTTGGAAGGCAGGATCGGTGTCGGAATCTACTCCGAACACCTCTGCCTCGAAACGTCATTTCGACTGCCAGACCACTGCAGTGTCTTCCAGGCAGAGGTTATGGCCATCAAGGAGGCATTAAAATGGCTGCAGAAGAACTTGTCACCTCCCGAAGACATTTCTATCTTCACTGACAGCCAAGCCGCAATCAAGTCCCTCATGGGCGTTTTCACAAACTCTAGGGTCGTAGCGGACTGCTGCTCTCTCCTAAATCAGGTAGCAGATTGCGTCAAAATTAACTTAATACAGATGTGACAGTGACGTCCTGGGAAATGACAGAGCGGATGAGCTAGCTAGACAGGGTACAGCTCTTCCTGATGAAGATATTATTCGGGACATAGGGGCACCGCTCGCATATAGGAAAATGGAAATCTCGCGCACGTACGCGAGGATTGCTGAAAATAGTTGGATGCGGGAAAGCACTTGCGCATCTACCAGGCATATCTGGCCAAAATTCGACAGAAACAGGTCAATGAACTTGATTTCACTTAGAAGAGAAGCCATCAGCAACGTCGTAGCGGTAATAACAGGGAACTGCCTCGTGGGCAGACATGCCAGCGGACTGGGCGTATCATTCAATGACTTCTGTAGAAGTTGTCATAACGAGGAGGAGGAGGAGGAGAGTATAAGCCACCTCCTCTGTCACTGCCCGGCACTTGCGCTGTGGAGAAACCGGTATCTGGGCGCCTACTTCTTTGGTGACCTGTCGGACCTGGGTTCGAAGAACATCAGGGACATTGAACGGTTCATCAGAGCTTCGAATTGGTTCGATGGTTAGTGTAAATAGGATCGTCCCATGTGGTAACACAATGGGCCATTACGTTGGCCTAAGTGCGCCTCCTGGCAGCCACAGTAACCTAACCTAACCTAACCTGGGTGCATTAAATCAATAATGATTTCTAATTTCGAGATTAGTATATCATAGATACTATGTCCATTTCTGTCAAGAGTGTTGATTAGATCTGGAGGAATATAGCAACACATAATAAATAACAAATTTCTGGATAATGTTATTTTAAGCTCAATGTCAGAAGGAGCAGATAGGTCGAGTGATGAAATCAAGCTGCAATTGAGGTGAGCTTTACAGGCTATGAGAACTCCTCTTCCCCGTGCCTCTGAATCAGGAAACCTATCCCTACGAAACACTTGATAAGATGAATCAAAAATCTCTGCATCATGAAAACCATGATGAAACCACGTTTCGGTTAACGCGATAATATCAAAATTGCTAGTAGTGGACGACTGATAAAGAGCCCTAGTCTTGGTCCTGAATCCCTTACATTCTCATAATATAAGGAGATCGTCTGGGGACTTAGTTTTTTGAGACAATTGGATTTGATAGATTGACACTCATATTCCTTGAGGTAACCTTGGAGATAGGTCTGCTAGGGACGAAGTTTTTTACTAAAGCACCCGAGGGCCAAAAAGAGGTATTTAGCAAGGTGGAAGCCAATTCCTCAGGAACGTGCAAAGTGAAGGAAGGAAGTTATATTTTTTGTACAAATATTTCGAGCCTTAATATAGGAGAGGATTGCCTCAGAGGAAGTTCCTGAGTTCAGACAAGAGATAAATAGGGTTCGTCGATGGGGTACTACTTTTAGTGATCCTTCCACATTTCCCATAAGAGGAGAGTTAATCTCTGTTTGAGAAGATGTTTCTTGTTACGTATGTAATAAACGTTTTTTTCCACAAAATATGGTGATGATGAGAATGCGCACAAAAGAGAAATATCTGTACGTAGACGCGAAGCAAACAATATGCCACCCTTAGATATATCTCTGAATTCAAAGATTTGTTTTAACTCTAATCAATCAATTATGGATGAAATCAACGTTATAGAACAAGATACAACTTGTGTTGACCCAGACTTGGATTAGTTCTTGCCTCATTTGTAATGCAGTTGGGAATCTACATAAATAGTCTAGTGATTGCAAAGCTTACGTCTTTGTGAAAAAGAATGTAGATCCAGAAGGCGTAAAATCGTGTGCACATCATCTAGGTACATTTTATATCCTCTGCTGAATGGCTTGCGCTTTGTCAATAGGCCATATGTCATTCGAGGTCACCTGTTACAAACTTTTTTAGAAAGTCTCCGCACTGTCGCTAATAATTCTACTAGAATAACTTATGAGAATGATTTTTCCGATGAGGAATTTAAAACATTTTTCTCTGTTACAAAGCTTCAATTTCAAGAACTAGTTAAATACTGTGACAGGGTGCCATGCCAAGGAGGTCATGTTCATGGGCTTTCAGATGATTTTCTCTCTGTTATATTTCAATATTCTAATAGGCAGTTGCTACTATTAGACAATCCCTCATGTAACGTTTCGTACCCACTAACATAGAATTTGATGCAATAACACGAGACAAATATATCGAAAGACATGTGACCGAATTTTTTAATATATTATATAATTCGGAGCCAAATATTCTCAGGGTAATAGCAGTGGTTGATGGTACATACAGCTACATACAAAAAACAAATAATTTTCGAACTCTTCGACAGTCATTTTGCCGCCATAAAGGACGACATTTGATAAAGCCAGCCTTATTAGTTGCACCAAATGGGTATATTTTATAAACTCAAGGCCTGTACTTTACCAATGCAAAAAATAATGACGCGGCTATGTTGCAAAATGAATTTGATAATGAAATGGAGCTAATTAATTACTGGTTTCAAGAAGGTGATATACTTGTATTAGATAGAGGATACCGCGATTCCACTAACTTGCTAACTAATATGGGTATAACATGGGAAATGCCTGCGCTTTTGGAAAGGAATCAAAGGCAATTGTCCACAGAACTAGCAAATGACTCGCATTTAGTAACTAAGACTAGATGGGTAGTTGAAGCAAGAAATGATCATAATAAGACGATTTTTAAATTCCTTGAGAAAATCCTTGAAATTCAGTATGTACCGAATTTAAGAGATTTATATAAAATAGCTGGCGCTATCATCAATAGATACCATCCTCCACTTATTATGGCAGCTGCTAATGTCTCATTGGCGCAGCGATTTTTAGCAAAGGCACAAGACCCGAACGTTGTTCAAGCCTTAGTCGAAGTAGGAAATCTTCATACAAGAGACGCTCAAAGGTGGGTGAGTTTAGCTGCGAAGCAATTAAATGATTTTCCGATTTTAGAACTAAATTGCTTGAAAGATCTGACTACTGGTGTATATCAAATAAAATTAGCACCATCTTACATCCAAGATAAACTACAATTATCAATTATGGTTATCATATAGACCAATGGATGAAGATGGCATATCTAAATCTGGCGCTCGAACTCTTAGCGTGTGTGGTTTTTTGGATATGCCCGTCATGAGGAAAATGTTCGTTACCCTTCAACAAAATTAAATGAAACCGTTCAAGATGCTGGAAACAGATTACAACAAGAAAACCTAAATTGAAGACATATATACGCTTATGGTGTCTGCTACGGGTGCCATTACCTTACATTAAAAGCCTCAGTTGGACAGGACAGCATGGCTCCTGGCCCCTTTACCCACACTCGCTGTTTTTTGCACTCCTGCTAACTTTATTTTGTTATACATTTTATCCAGACATCCATCACACGAGGGATGAGAATAGAACGCTGCATACATCCACCAGACTATTTTTGAATGTCGTCTCCAACTCCTTCCAAAGGCTCTTTGGTAAGCGTAAAAGGCTGATTCGCTAGTTGATATTAGGTTGTAACATAATAATCTGATAAGTTTTTCGGAAACGTTCTGGAAATGTTCTACAACTTCGAGAAAGTTCTGTCACTATGAGTATTGAGCGCGCTAAGTTCATCAGTGCAATAATAGACAGCGCAACGAGTAGCATTATGGAAAAATTCGATTTGAAAAGACGAGACATCCACGTTCTTCTGCTTTATGAGTTCCGTTTGAAGCATACAGCTAAGCAGGCGGCACAAAATATGTCAATGTATTGGAGAAAATGCGGTCTCTTATCATACAGCAGTAGATTGGTTTCGACGTTTCTCGAATGGCGACTACAACCTTACCCGTGGAACAGAATGCAACGCAGGTAAAACGCTGCCCTAACGTTAGTAACTGTCAAAAACGCTGCCATCGAAAACTTAAACACAATAGCCCGATTGCTTCAAAGTGACATTTCATGTATTGTTGATGATACTGTTTTCGAGAAGACAATTTTGTGAAGTGAAAATTTATGGAAAATGGATGAATTCGAAATCCTGATAATGATGTATATGTTATATATATGTTACCAAATTATTTTGAGAATAAACACTCGAAGAAGGTGGTGGGTACGTGAAGTAAATTTGGCAAGAAATACGGACGGCTACTTCGAGGCAGCCTTCAAGAGAATCAAAGAAAACGATCCAGAACACTTTTTCAAGCACACGCGAATGACACGGGAACTATATGACCAGTTATTAGAACTACTCCAAGCGAGATTAAAAAAGAATTCGATAAGACCGCCAATTAGTGTTGAATGTCGGCTGGCTCTCACATTATCGTAAGTGACCAATATCAGTTGCAAAAATCAAATAACTACTTACACCTTTTCAGGTATCTTTCACAAGGTGTTTCCCACCAATTTCTTTCTTGGAGCTTCAAAATGGGGAAGTCAACGGTAAGAGAAATAACGCTGGAAACATGTGATGCCCTTTGGGACTGCATTTCGCCACAGTATGTCAGTCCACCAAATAAAGAGGATTACAAAACCACTGCGAAAGATTTCGAAAGTCGCTGGGATCTCCCAAATTGTGTCGGGGCAATCGACGGCAAGCACATAAGCATTCAAAAGCCCCCAAAAAGTGGTTCGAATTTCTACAATTACAAACACCACTTCAGTATTGTTCTGCTGGCAGCTTGTGATGCCCGCTACCGATTTACAGCAGTTGATGTACAGTCACTCACAGCTTAAATGATGCAACACATTACTGAAACTCTTATAGTGAAACGAATGGATTTAAAGCAAAGTGGAATAGAAATAAAACAAGAATATTAAACTTCAATCTGTATATTATGTTTTAAAAGCAAAAAACAACAATAATTTAATTCATTAACAAAAAAAAATTAAGTAAACTTCTTCTACTAACAAAAGTGACACAACAGCTTATTTGATGCAGTGTTGAAAAGCTATAATGAAATATAATTAAACATTTTTTTAATATTTTGTTGGACCTCCATTTTGTTTTGTCACTTCTTTTAATCGATTAGGAACAGATTCTACCAACTTTTTTGTAAATTCAGGTGTGATTTCCCCCCACTCTTTCAACAACGCATTTTTTAGGTCATTTTTGTTCTTTATAGCATATTTTTTAATTTTTTCTTTTAGCAACGCCCAAACGTGTTCTATCACATTTAAGTCCGGTGATTGTGCAGGAGTTTTAATAACATGGGGACAATTATAAAGTAACCACTCGCGGACAATAAACGACGAATGTTTTGGGTCGTTATCTTGATAGAACCGAAAGCAGTCTTTTATGCCTAATTTTGCAGCACTCTCCTGAAGATTTTGCCTCAAAATGTTCAAGTACATATTTTTGTCCATCACTCCTTCTATAAAATGTAGATTTCCTACTCCATTATGGGACATACAACCCCAAACCATTACATGGCCTCCACCATGCTTCACTGTAGGCCGTAGATTCCTCAGTCTTAATTCCTCTCTTGGTTTCCTCCAAACGGTAATTTTGCCATCTGACCCAAAAATATTAAATTTGGATTCATCCGCAAATAAAACTGTTTTCCAGAATTCAATATCCTTATGTTGATGAGTTTTAGCGAACTCTTTCCGCAAACGCCGATTCTTCTCACTAATTAGCGGTTTGTTTCTTGCAGTTCTTCCATGAAAATTAGTTTTCCTTAGAATCCTGCGCACTGTTTCCGCGTTGCATTTTTTCCCTAATCTTTCTTCCATAGCAGTAGTTAGCTTAGGTGCACTTAAAGTGGGGTTTTTACGAATTTCACGTATTATTAATTGTTCCTCTCTATCACTAAATATTTTGTTTGGGGGTAACCTTGGCTTGTTTGTTATACGATTTTCCCGAGTGAAACGTTCAATAATATGCTGTACTGTGGACGGACTTTTATTGACAATTTCCGCAATTTTTCGTTGACTTTTACCACTATTGTAATGAAAAATAATGAGTTCTCGTTCTTCTACAGTCGTACGACGACCCATGTTTGAATATTTTTAAAAACGTCGAATAGCTTTCACGTAGAACCGAACCAAATGCCTTAATTGGTGCAACTGATCTTGTGTATCAAGTAGGAACTAACGTCAAACTTCTCTTGCCTAAATACCGTTATTTTCTGGAACCTTTCCTCCCTGCATCAAATAAGCTGTGACGTCAAGAATAAGGAACAATATTTTGTTTTTTTTTTCTTATTTTGCAAACGTAGATATATGACTGAATTTGAAGAAATTATAATCTTCACATATAACTTCATAGAATAGCAAAATTAAATTTCCGTAAATCTGTATCGTTAAATATAAATTCAATCAATATTACATTTTTTATCCACTGCATCATTTAAGCTGTGAGTGACTGTAGGTGCATTCGGAAGTCAGAGTGACAGTGGTATTTATACATTTAAAATAAAATGTGAACATAATAAAAATTTACTTATTCCAGGAATATTATCGCATTCCGGTTTTGGTCAAAAACTTTTATCTGGTCAGTTGCCTCTCCCAAATGACAGTCTTTTGCCAAAAACAGGAACACCTTTTCCATACTTCTTCGTTGGACATCCGGCTTTCCCTCTGAAAAAGAATATATTACGACCATTTTCGGGAAGATTGTTGCCAAGAGAGAGGAGGATTTTTAATTACAGAATATCCCGCGCCCGGGTGGTTATAGAAAATAGTTTTGGGATTCTTGTTTCTCGGTGGAGAGTAAGTTTATTGTTGATGTATTAAGTGGTAATTGAAATACAAATTGTTTTGTTACAGAACAAGCTTAAATTGTTTTCCTGAGAATGCTGAGAAAATTGTGCTAGCAACCGTGGCATTGCACAACTTTATTCAATCTAATCAGGTAGCTTTCGACATGTATTGTCCACCAAATTACATGGATTGGGAAGACAACGAAGGCAATATTCATCCAGGGGAATGGAGAAGAGAAAGTACTAACCTGCAGACAGCTAGAATGGGCTCAAACAATGCAGCACGAAGTGCTTTTGCATTACGAAATACTTTGATGGACTATTTTATGAATGAAGGTGCTATTGAGAAACAAAGTAAAGTAACGTAAATATATTTTTATTAAACGTAAACACTTTCATTAAATAAAAAAAAAAAAAAACTTAAAAATAAAATTATGTTTTATATATTTTGGTTTAATTCTTCCAATTGCACGGTGGACAAGTAATTTAATATTTCAGCGCGACATTTAATTTGGTTGTTTGGGTTTAGTGTATTTATTATTGATGAGGCTGCCTTAATGAAAGCTTCTTCGGGAGGTGGAGGCGGTGGAGTGGAAGAAGCCACATGGCTTGTTGTAGCTTTACCTAAAAAATTTGAAAAAGTTTCCATTGTTTCCATAAACTTTCCGTTTATTGTGGCAATGTCCACTTTCCTCTTCTTCTTCCCAGGAGTATCGATGTGTACATCGTCACTTGCGAAAGTATCCGAGGTTTCAGAGTCTGTTCCTTCAATCACTTCTGTGACCTGAAAGTTTGTTGGTGCCGATATCCCTGCTGGCCTTTCTTCCTCATAATTATCCGAGGAAGATGATGGATTGTATGGCGGCTCCAAATTATAATTTCCCCTTCCTTTTCTGGGTTTGATATGGTCGCGTAAGAAATTAAGAGAATCCCAATATTCCCATTGCACAGCCTTTGAGGCTCCACTTCCCGAAGACAAAGTAATGACTTTTGATTCCTTTGCATAACGATCCCTCAAACTCTTCCACCTTGCTTGGCATTGTTCTTCTAAAATACCGATTCACATACATATAATTATTAATGAAATATATAACATGACACTAAATATTCACATACCTGGCACTGAAAGTTGTTCGGATATTTCTCTCCATGTCCTGCATTTTGCCGAGATATTTTTATATCCCCCCAAACATTTCTGGTATAAAATTTTGTGCTTCCGCACTTCAACAATCAATCTCTCCTCGAAACTCATTTTCTCAAAACAACAATGGAACAAAATTTTTTCTTTTTCGGAAATTTTCCCTACGTCACAGAAGAATTCTTCGCACATAAACAAAACAAAGTGAGGTTCACTGCGTTAAAAGTTGAAAGTTGATCTACTTTGTTACGGCGGTTGCGATGGTTGCGTTCATTGTGGGCGATTAATGGCATTGTCGTACATTTTACTTTTGCGTGACATTTGTTTACGTTGGTTGCAGCATGACTGCGTTGCATTCTGTTCCAGCTATTAAAGATAAACCTTACGAAGAGCGGCCGGTTGAGGTTGATGTCGACTGACTAGCGCAGCTCATCGAGGAAGATCCAAGGAGGACTACTCGTCAACTTGAAGAAGAACTCGGATGCTCCCATACTACTATCGCTCGACATTTGAAAGTTATGGGTAAAGTGTATAGGCACAGTCAATGGGTACCCCACGAATTGACGGATGGTCAACGGATGATGCGAGTGGCGGTTTGTACGCAATTACTCACTTCACATAGTACTTTTGCTTGGCTTCGTAATTTGGTTTCCGGGGATGAGAAGTGGATGCTTTATGTTAACCATAACAATAATCGACAATGGCTTAGCAAGGGTCAAAGAGGAGTACCAACAGTTAAATGTAAAATTACTATACACAAAGTTATGTTGAGTGTTTGGTGGAATGTGCACGGCATTATCTACTGGGAACTATTACCACAAGGAACGACTATAAATAGTGAACGCTACTGTGATATGCTGGATAAGGTAGCCGTGAATCTTAAAGGAAAACAAGGCAATGTATACCTCCTCCACGACAATGTCCGCCCTCACACCGCTTCGATGACATGTAAAGAAATTATGAAGCTAGGCTGGATTTCCTTAACCCATCCTGCATACTCGCCGAATACGTCTCCTTCTGACTAACACTTATTCCGATCGTTGCAGGCTCACATTAGCGGAAAATCTTTTGATGACCGAGATGCATTGGAACAGTGGTTGTCGGAATTTGTTTAACTCTCGTGAGCCCAAGTTTTACGAGAATGTCGCTTCCCCAACGTTGGCAGGAGATCATTGATAATGATGGACTATATGTTCAATAAAATGTTAAGCTAAATTGTACAAAAATATCAAAATAAAGTTTCTTAAAAAATTATCAGATTATTATGTTACAACCTAATATTTAATTTCCAGTTGAGTTTACTATCGACTATTAGAGAGCTTGTTCACTTAGCCCGGATAGTTTGAGATTTTTGTAGTAAACATCATCAGCTCTGTTGCCCATGGGATGGGATGGCCCATGTAGTCAAGATGTAATTAAAAATGTCAGTGATAAAGGGACACAAATAATACAATAAGAGTTTGAGAAAACGAGTATGACCGAAATCCAGATCCCTTGCGTCCGACTTTATTGATTTCAGAGCAAGCAGCACGTCATCACTCATAATCGTTTGCGAATAAAAAGTCTCTGCCACAACCCTCCCATTGAGTATGAATAAGCAATGGTTAATCAAATGTAAAGCTTACTCTTCATAAAACGACTTCAAGTGCTAGTTTTCTCCACATTACGTAACGTTTTTCGGGAACAATAAAACGATCAAAATACGAAAGTGTTCGCGCCATTTCTTCTTCTTTGCTAAACTGCAATTTTAACCAACTTAGATCGATGCGAACTTTAAAACCACGTTTCAATTCTTGATTTCAGATTCAAGGTGGACTATGGACACCGCGCAACCCGCTCCGACAATATTAACACAGTTGAAACTGCCGTATCTTTGATTTTTAATTGTTGTAATTTTTTTTTTCATTACGACATAAAATATACCTTCAATTAAAAAAAAAAAAAAAAAAAAATTCGTTGGATTAGTATTACTAATACCCCCGAGAAAATTAATTCAAAACGTATACCATTTTCCATATATCTAGGCCTAGCCCCTTAAAAAGCAGCCTATCCGTTTACGCATTCGTTCATCACAAAATTCTTTGTTTCTAAGTTCAGGAAGCTTGAAATTATGTCCCATGACATGGCCTTCACGTAGTTCAATAGTCTTTGCAAATTTTTTTCCACCCGAATAAAGCAAGACCGCATTCGACATCCCCAAAAGTCCATTGCCACCGGGGCGCTTCGGAAAGGGGCTCCATCGGCTCGCGTGCCAGATGCTTGGCAAGCCCCCAGCTCGCTCTGGTAAATGATTCAGCCTTCATTCGATGTGTCTTTTTTGAAACGATTCCGAGAGTGGCACAAGACGGCCGGCGTTATGGGACAGTGTAACCAAAATTACTCCTAGATTCCGGAAAAATAATGAATTGGAACCGTGCAAGTCGGACTAAAATAAATTGGACATACTGAAAGGATTTATACGAACGATTCGGTCCTATCTTGTGTTGGCCCATATTTCATGTTCAGAATACCTCCGAAGAATCTTTTCTTGCACTTGAGGTGAAGTGCTATTTCTGAGGAGCTTGGTGAATACCATCAGAGGTTTGGTTATCTTTAGAACGAAAATTCAGCTCAATGAAGAATCGTATAGTTCAAAATGTGCTCGTGCTTAAATATTAGCATATGCTTAATTTGTCACAAATGACTGCTTTAGAAATTTATATGAAAGAGTTATTATATTAATAATAATAGATTTATATAATAATAATAATATATGTATATTAGGCTGCTTTTTTTTCGCTACTATTTTTTTTTGTCAGTCCCACCTCGAAATTTTGTGGCTAATACCTATAATTCCCTGAAAATTGGAACCCTTAAAAATAATATTTAGTACTAGACCAAGACGCATAAAGATTTTCCATATAAAATACACGTGAACTTTGATTATTTTTCTTCAAATCTCTACAACTCATAGGCATTTTATGGCACAATCTTGGGCAATGGTAGGGTTTCTTCAGAATTGAATGCTCTACAAAAATGTCCATTGCGGTTTAACCCTAACTCCTACCAGCGAGGTAGTACGGGTCAGTAACCCCAATTTGTCCATGAAATTCTCGCTTTTTACCCCTATCTCGTAAACAACAAGAGGTACAGAAAAAGTGAATATGACAAACTTGTAGCAAATTCAATTTCCTCAAAAAAGTTCTTGAACACCAAATCGCTAACATCAATATTTCTTGAGATATTGGGCTTTGAAGTTGAGATAGTGTGGAATTGTCATGGATTATTGTGCTAAATTGTGCAGCTAAATCGGGCGAATACGGCGGTTGTGGAAGGACATTCATCGAATTTTTAATGAAAAAGTCTCGAAGAACCAATTGAAATTGATTGTTTTTGGAACCAATCAAGATGTGACTCTTTTCAAACACAAATGTTTTTTTAAAATGGTTTGGACCGATCCAAATGAAATGTTTACAGTATCAACAAGGTCTCTAATTGTCAACCGACGATTTTAAAGCACCAAATCTTTGATTTCATTGACATGTGATTCATTGATTGAGGTTGATGGTTGTCTTCAACGCTTTCTCTACCTTCTTTGAACTGTTTATACCACTTGTAAACATTTCTTTCAGGCAAAAACCTGATCGCCAAAGGCCTTTTGTAACATTCTAAACGTTTCTGCAGCAGAAATTTCATTCTGCAAGCAATATTTAATGCAACTTCTTTGCTCAATAAATTCATACATTGTAAAAATCGAAAAATACACTTTTGGTTGTTTAGAAAACACAACGAAACTAATCAAATAAATGACGTACTGGCCATGTATCCATGTATCTCCACCTCCGATAATCTCTTATTGAGTATTTTGTGCAGCATTCTCAGGAGGATCGACGATATGGTTAGAGGCCTCCAGTTCTTTATCTCCATTAGGCCTACATCAGTTTTAGGGATGAGTGTCATTCTGTTCCTCCGCAGGCACTTCGGTGTATATTGTAGGAACAGTATGGTAGAGGATACTATGTTTCCGCATTGTAGAGGATACTCAGTTTCCGCAGACCAATCTTCTTTGCGTCAGCCCTTTTAATTTCGTCAGGGCCTGGGGAGTCCGATGTCATATTTTTTCACGCCCATTCAACTTCATCCATCGTGATCTTCCTATTATTATGTGTTCCACTTTGATCTTTGATGGGATGATTATCTTCCGCGGATTGAATCTCTAGAATCCTCCTATATTCTGATAGTATGGTGTCAGCGTCGGGGCTTTCCTCCGCGTCGATTTCTCTACCACTTAGTAGGGATCTAGCATAATGTTTTATATTCTTCTTATACATGTTTTGTGCGATCCTATAGTTCCTTACTCACTGTTCCCTAACCGTTCGCGCAGGGGTCCAGCGCGCTGCCGGTCTACAATTTGCTTGCGAGCATCTCTGCCTCCCATACTTCTCAGCTATGTTTTTCACCCATCTGTCTAGCGATTCTCCGGCGTCGTCCGATCGGCTACATACTTTTGTGATGATCTCCCTATCACTCACACTCTCAGTATTTTCCAGTAGCTATTTCAGGTAACTCTCTACCGGATCATTACTGCACTCTTGGTGTTGTCCCGTTCCATCCGTTGTAGCCGCTGCCGCCTCAGTAGCTCGAAGCCTGGCAGTTTCCACTTTTTCCTGGAACCGTTGGGATTTTAGTCGACCTCTGATCGCCTCCCTGCTTCTATTAGATTTTGTGATGAGGTGTTCCAAGAGGCTTTCCCCTGAGTACGCCGTCACTTCCCTCTCTAGCTCATCTTCCTCAAGTACAGTCCATCTTTTATTGACAGTGGCGTTCGCTTCCGCTTCCATGTCTGCATTGTAGGCTTCAGCGTGACTTCTTTTTACATGCAAGTCCCGCCCATGAGACGAACGCTCTGTCGCAATGATCACATTTGAAGTCTTCTATTAATGTTTCCGTCACAATCGGGCTCTTGCAGTATCGTCTCTTGTGGTTCGTCAATGCTGCCTGGGATTTGTATTTTCCTCCGCATATGTCACACAACAAGGCGTGCTGGTATCTGTTGTGTTCTCTGCGTTTCTCGCATCCCGTGACTCGTTATTGTACTCCCTCGAAGTGCCGGGGCTTGGTCCCTCAGTAGTAGGCGTGGTCACAATGTTTCGTTAGTCAGCAGAGTCAGAGTCAGCAGAGCGGTCTGCTCAGACGTATTCCTATTGCGGCAGTACCTCCTTTGATGTTGTAGTAGGCTTGCCCGCGTTCTGTACGTCTTGCCGCATCCGCAAATGAAAGTTTCCTCTTCGTGTGGTGCAGGCATATCGGCAGTATAATTCTTCTCGCATGCCTTAGGGTATTAGGTCCGTACGCACCACATTACACAGATATGAGTGAGAGTGCTGCTAACCTAAAAACAAGAAGATTTGCTTGAATCGATGTACCCGCGCAAGTAAAATTCAAAATCGGTTTTACTTTTTGATCACAGTAGTATTATATACTGTATGGGGCCAGATTATTATAACCACTACCATTAATTGAGGTTTTCTTGAAATCGGCTACAACATTATTGCACAGAATAATATATATTTTTAAATATGTATTTAAGAGATTTATTTGGTTTTCTCTCTCGAAAAATAGTAATTCAAGAAACTTAAGCCTAATAGCTGGTCCATCCGCCCTTGCTCTTTATAACACTATTGAAAAGAAATTTTTTACGGATTTGGTAGTGAAAAGAAATTTTTTACGGATTTGGTAGTGTGACATGGCGCGTTATCTTGCATAAAAGTTGTATCATTCCCGTTGATTGGAAAGGATGCCTTATATGGCAAAAAGACATCACTAATCACTTTCAAATACTGGTGTTGATTAATGGTCCCCTCTACAAAATAAAGTGGTCCAGGACCTTAACCGCTAACAACACTCCACACCATGACTGAAGGCGGGTGTTTTACGCACTCTTGTACGCAAGAAGGATGAAGTTCATGTGAACGCCTTCGCACGAACCTTGCAGGCTCAGTAGGACTTGGAGGGTCGATTCATCGCTGAAGATAATCTGTGCACATATGCAAAAATGCACGGAAATATTTGGCAATGTGAATATAAAAAAATTGGCACGGAAATTGTATTCTACCTTCTTCCAGGCATCAACTGTGTAGTACTGGAAATTTTTAGCGAATAAAAGCCGCTTTTTTTCATCAGCGTTGTCAACTTCGGTTTTTTTGTGGGCCGACAACATTTTAGGCCTGCCTATGTCATCGTCGCTTCAGAGTCCTCGTCGAAATATTTATTCCGTCGTGCTCAAGAATTTTTTTTATTTCTCGTAACCTTTTACACCCGAGAAAAAAAAGTTGAGAATTTCCCAAAAACCAATTAACTGAGAAATTATCTAGGTGACTACGGAAAATAAGAAAAATAATAAAAAAAAACCTTGCATTCTGCCATTTTCTGAAAAGCTGCCCTCACGATAGTTAGGCCGGCGTAATTTTCAAGTCGCACGATAGTGAATGTTACCCGCACTTTCGTGTACCTTCGGGTGTAAAGGGGTAAAGGCTTCCTACGATATCCCAAAAGCGTAGAAAGGATTCTACGATTTTTCCTTTCATTTTTTGCCCGTCGTACACAGCAATTTTTCCGTTTCGAACTTGTATCAGCGCAACCTTCCCTCAACTTGCGTGCCAATAAAACGACAGTGCAGTGGCTAGCACCCTCAATTCTGCCTATTTCGCGCAGCCCATGCCTGCCACCTGTTATTAACGCCAAAATGGGCGCTATTTTCTCTGGAGTAAGGTCCTTTTTCTTACCCATTGTGAAAAGAGCTCAATAATTCTGAAAAAATTCGAAAATCGCATACAAATACATAATATTACTAAAAACTCGGCATACTAACCTCTTGTCAATTTAAATATAATTATTTTGATTTAATTTTATGAAAAAATTTCACGAAAACTCACAAAAACACAAAAAAAATGCTTAGAACGATGCTCAATTGTGTGACACAAAATGCGAAATGAGAGCAATGCAGGCAACTTCTACTTTCTGAGAAACTACGCAACAATTTGTTGTTGTTTTTATTTTCCCGGAATTACAGCTAACAGAAGAATAGTTTTGTTAACCGTTAACCTAGAAATCACATGCACATTTCTTGTCTGACGTCGGGGAATATGAAATTTGAGTTTTTCTCGAAGTGGTTATAATAATCTGGCCCCATACAGTATATTGAATTTAGTTATTAAGGGGTTATATACAGTCAGGAGGCCCAAAAAAGTCGATTTTTCAAGAATTTTTCTTGAGATGACCTTTTAAGTTATTAATGTAAAATTCTGTACACATATAACGGTAACTCTTGAGTGTATTTTAATGTTTTTTATTTGTAAAAATAATTATTTTAAAAGCTGCTACAGCTGATCTCCGGGAGCAACTCTAAAAAAAAGCGTTTTGCGGTGTGCACGATATCTCTAGACTGGATCATCCAAAATGGAAAAACCAAAAATATTTCGTTAGTATATTGTTTTATCTCGTAATTAATCGAAGGAATAAGCAAAATAAGAATTTTTGACAAAATGGCGGCTTCTTAAAAAAAAAAATCGATTTTTAACAACAATTTTCGCTCTAAATTGTTTATAAAATGGAAAATATTTATCGGTAAGCAAAAAGCTTCGATTAATTACTAAAAAATATACTTAAGAAGCTTATGTTAAAATTTGAAACTGATCCGTTCAGCCGTTTCTGAGAAATCTTGCTCACCGACTATAAGAACACAGTTTTGAGAAAAACGCGTTTAAAGTTTCAAAAGCATTTTACATTTAGTACAAAAACTCGAACACGTCATTACAAATATGCGTGTAACTACGAGAATATTCACCCGATTGACATGAAGTTTTTTGTGGCTGTACTTTAATATATGTACATTACAAAAATAAATTAATAAAAAAATCGATTTTCTAAAAATCCTGACTGTATATAACCCCTTAAACTGTTGTACGCCCATCGTTTAGCCGTGCACATTCTTGCAAACAGCCGTGGTACTGCCGAGATTTAGCCTTCAGTGTCTTGCCGTAAAGCCGTTGTATGGCTGTCATGTAGCCGTAGCGTGTCTCATGGAAAATTTGTAAAGCCGTATTTTTCTGACATTTAACCTCTGTTTGCCCGTAAAATTGGTTGAATGACGATTCTCGTTTTGCCGTTGTATACCCGTATAAATAAAAATAAAATATTTTTACTCCGGATCAGTTGTGTCAATAATATCAGTTTCTTCACATGCTTCAGTTGCGTGAGATACTGAATTTTATTAGCTGTTTGAATGATCATATTTTTCAGTGAGATTTTCCATTTTTATTAGACATATTGGGTGATAAAAGTTTTCTTTATTTAATTTTCAATTGCTAGTAACTAACCGGGGCATATCTGGTTTAACCTTGATTTCGCCAAATCTTAGTATTAGAAGTTTTGATACCCTCATTTGAGTGCTTAACTAAGGAACTATACTAGCCCTATTTATTGTAGGGGGAGAGCTACAATCCTTCAAATCTAAAAAACTATTGTATATAACATTTTAACAAATTTTTTTCCCCCAAGAAAATATTGCATTAAAGTAGTATATTATTGATAGGAATTTTAAATAATAAAATGTACCTTATCACTTAAAATTTAGACAGAATTCAGGATATATGAACATGTTCAACGGCATAACAAAATAAAAATCAACAGCAATCAAATTCATTTCAGCATTAATCAAATCAAATTCAAATGCACTCGAACCAAATTCAACGTCAACCAAATCCAAAACAACATTAACTTTTTAAAATAAGTTACAATTTATTCGAATTAACTATTATAACCATTTTAATTTGTTATCGAATTTAAAATTGCTGTTGAATTTGGAAAATTTGTTATTATTTTATTTTTATTTGAATTGTATCTTTTTGTACATATACTGTGAAGGAGTTGTTTTTTTAAATGGAAAAACATATAAATGAATTTGAAGTAGTTTTATTTGGAATGAATAATGTTGCTATTCGTTTTGAATTCGAAAACTTTGGTTAGTTTAAAAAAGTAGGAAAAAACTTGAATTTTTATGAAACAAGGCTAGATATGAGTCGTTTTTTTTAAAGTGGCCGAAGTCCAAATGATCGTAAAGACTATTTTACTTTACAAGAATATAGGAAAATAGTCTTTAAGATCATTTGGAGTTGGGCCACTGTCAAAATAAACGGCTCATATACAATACTCTCCGATACTGTAGTAAATGTTGTTGTTTTACAATATGCATGATCAGATAGGTAAAGAAGTAAGGTAATTGAAACTGATATCTTTCAGGACATCTTCTTTGGAGATAGTCAAATTATTTTGTCAATCAACGTAAAAAGCAAACGAGTGTACAAAGTCAATTGCCATGTATATTACCATCGCGATATTGTCTAAATTCACTCATTCTCAGTTGTGGCCTTATCTGATGATCCCCGAGTCAAAGTCGGAAAGTCAACCGCCGCTAATTGCTCAACAATTGCAAATGATCCGATTAATAGGGTCAGAGCCGAATGATCCGGCAACGATGAAACATTACATAAAACACAATGTTTCTAGATCGCATTCGGCTGATAGTGATGAGCAAACAATCGATGCCCACCAGCGTGATTTATGCTTTACGATTTCTGAACCACACCACTGACCAGAATTGCAATTTATTTATTTTTTCGCATTTGCTAACTGATTGCAGCAAGCCTTCTCGACGGACTTGCGATTAGCCAAACCAAGAGGCTTTCCCCGTGTAAAATAGCGCTGATTCTAATCCCGACTTAACGACATCCGGAAGTTTTATTGGTGAAAAGTGAAAACGAAAACAAGGTCTCCAAAAGTGGAGCTGTGTCGCGATGGTCAGAAGACAAAAGCGCTGACGGCATCAGTCGCGACAGTACAGTTATGTGGGCCAACGTTCTGGACTGGGATGGACGAAAAAACCGCGAGCTCGCGGGACAGTACGCAACCAAACGCACTTATCATAGTCCGTCCAGCCACGAACCAGTGGCCTTTTGCACTTCAGAGAGTTTCATGGGGTTTTTATGTATTTTATTGTCTGGAAAGTGAAATTAATGCAAAATTATACTATGCAAGTGACTGTGACCCATTTTTGGGGGCAGCGGCTGCTCAACACTCTTGGTTAAATTGAATTCTACTTCTGATCAATGCGAGCAATCGCGCTCGAGACCGCGATGCCAACTGCTTATTAAATCATTATCTGTCGCGGGAAAGTCGGACGGCATCACTGCGATCGACCATAAATCATATTGGGGTCTGCTATTAGACTAGCAAACTCGTGAATTACTGATCTTGCGCAAGATTCTGTACGTTCTGTGGACCAAAGAACATGACAAGTGCGTCGATTCTATGGGTTTCGAAGCCAACACTTTGAAAGGCATTGCAACCTAGACTTGCGGCAGGTTAATTGACGCTTAACAGCAACAAGCGCATGACACAAGACCTTTTTGGTAATACTGTGGGCGACAGAACTAACTTAGTTGCATATCTTACTACCAAGAGCTGGCAGTTCATGACGCCTCTCGATTCGGAATCAATAAATAGATGTGCATGATCACCCTTTTTTGGAAACATAATTACAGCAAATCTCCAGGTGTTTGTTGTCCGGAGTCTTACATTTAGAACTAAGTGGTCATCAAGGTTCAACCAAAATGTTGACATATTGAATTGAATTGTTGGATCACTATATCCACTATTTGATACTCGATTATCTTGAAGCAGTAAAATATAAGATTCGGCTGTGGAATTATCGTTTCCTTCCGAAGATTCCATTATTACCGACATTATACCTTTATTTCCTGATCCATAGTGTCCATAATCCATAAATCCATAGCGTTAACTACTACCACCGGTGATACAACTTTGTGGCGCTCTACAATCTCAACAATTCGAATAAAGACGTGCTCCTCATAAACCCGAGTTTATAGTCATATTGCCCGTTTGTAAAAAAAAGTACAAAGTTAGAGTAATGCATTAAGGTCAGTCGCTTATTGCAGTGTAAGGCGATAAAGTTGAAAATGAGAAAGATCCAGGTCTGCTTAACTTGTTAATTTTTGCGAAAGTGAAAACCCCCTTTTTGTCAAATTTTATTGCATTAAACATGGCAAGTCTATGTTAATTTTTAACCATATTTGCATATAAATAGGTACTATGTAATTAGCTAATGAATGGCGAGAAGATTTGGAAAAAAAATCTGGAGATACTTACTCATCATGTTGTCTACTTGATCTTTCCTAGCGACGCCCAGTGGTCTGAAATTCCGAAAACGCGAGATTTAGTCAATTTTCGAAATTAGTTCTTTGTATTCAAAAGACACATTTTCTTATTCCTAAGAGTCCGTACCAATATGTTCTGCCCGACATTTTAACAGTCCTTCATATGCAAGGTCATGATACACACTCAAAGTTATCCCAGTATAGGCTTTAATGTATTGCTATAATAGCAAATTATTATTATAAACAATACGTTGTTTTAAGTTTTTATTATTTTAACCAAATTCAAATTGTTCAATTTTACAAGATTTAAGTTCCAGGTCTTTTCAGTAATAAAATTCACTTCAGAATAATAACAAAATCGAAGTCAAAGCTTACTTTTCTATTTTTTAAAAAAACATTTACGCCTACTTTAATACATTTTAATTTTGCACCGCCTCCACATCATTCCCCTCCCAGTTAACCGTGTTAACGATAAGAATTAATTATATGTACTTCTTTGAAATACCACAGAAAGGGATAATGCTATTAGTTATCCGAGATTCTTGAAGTAAGAGAAGAAAAATATAACGTTGTTGAATGTTGCTTTTGATAGTAAAATTGCTGATTGGGAAGTTGTTGCCTCCCTAGTTGTAGAGCGTTGAATGGTGAAATACTAAATGTTGCGGTTGATGGTCTACACTCTATAGACAGAATTAGGGTTGATGTTGAAGTTCCTGTTGTTGAACTCTTCAAGGAAATGGTGTTGTGTTGTTGATTTATTTTTTTATTTTTTTTTATTACGGATGTAGAGTTGTTATTTCCAAATGAATCGGGTATTGTAGGAGGCGGTTGTTGCTCTAAGGATAAAAATAAATTTTGTTAATTTATGACTCCATCGCGCTATTTTTTAGGTGGTGGTGCTATTGGGGAGGTAATGATGAATTTACCTCCCCCGATGTAGGTGTTATCTCTGTCGGCAGCCTGGGCGGGGCGGACTACTGTTGTTGTTTGACGACTGCTTCTGTACCACATTAAATTGTGGTAATAGTTAAAACACCTGTCCGATATTAATTTGCACCGATTCTGTTGTATGTGGGATGGAAATTGCTACAGCATTTGTAGATAGAATTATATTTACTTGAACTTGAGGATTACGGATCATTACAAGCTGTTGTTGAATAGTTTCTTGAAGGGAGAAGAGCTGAACTTGATGGCGGAATCGTATGGAAATCGGCTCCGGTTGAAGCGATCTGTTGCAGTTTTAGTTATTAAAGTTGTTGATTTGCAGTTGTTATATTTGTTGATGAAAACACATTTAGACTATGACGAGCTTTTAGTTATTGGGCCTCTCTGTTGTTCCTTGCCGTATGGACGGTGGCCTTGCGGGAATAAAACGTCCATTTTTTTGTATAAATCTTCCTCCTTCCGTCAAAATGTATTGTGGATGAGCTTGAATTTTTAGCCAATCGTGAATGGCTTGCGATCTGGTTATCTTTTTTTCTACTAGGTCCATCACGTCGGGATCACCAATTTATAGCCTTTAATGTGTTGCTATAATTGCAAATTATTATTATAAACAATACGTTGTTTTAAGTTTTTATTATGTATTTTAATCAAATTCAAATTGTTCAATTTTATAAGATTTTAATTCCAGGTCTTTTCAGTAATAAAATTCGCTTCAGAATAATAACAAAATCGAAGTCAAAGCTTACTTTTCTTTTTTTTTAAACATTTTCGCCTACTTTAATACATTTTAATTTTGCACCGCTTCCACACCAGCAATATTAACACATATCATTATGATGTAGTTAGTTTCGTTCTCGGTTTAAAGCAGTTTACAGGGTGACAATCATTGTTAAGAAAAATGCTTACAAACGCCATGGGTCTCATGCATTCCATGTAATAGCCCGATACATAGTATTGTGCAATAAAAAATGCAACAATTCATATATTTATGATAAATATTAAAAAACCATTATGACTAAAAGGTTTAATATAGTTTTATTTATTTATCCGAGATTAATTATTTATGCCGAGATTATTATTATAGCAAACTACATATCATTTCACATATTTTATTGTATAAAGCGCTAAATCAAGTTTTGGTGTTATTTTTTACCAAGGGTTGATAGGAGGAGTAGTTTATCCCAAATTACAGCTAGTAACAAGAAGCATATAGTTTCATATGTTCTCAAGAACGTAGAACTGATTCAGTTATTATTTACATTGAGATTGAAGGAATAAAGATATGGAGGCAGCTCCTATGTAAAAAATAGCCACAGAAATTAGCTTTGTGTTCTCCAAAATGTAAGAAACGATGTGCATCTTGCTACTAGTATAATTGGTAACTCCAAAAATAAGTTCTATGTTCTGGAGAACGTACTAAAAGAAGTGCATCTTGTTATTTGCTGAAATTAGGAAAAATCATCCACTCTATTTTTACTTCTTCAACCCTTATTTAAAAAGTAACCTCAGAAATGAATTCTGGATTATCGAAAATGTATGAATCTACATATATGCATCTTCTACTAACTATAGTTTAGAAAAAAATACCCCTTTTTTCACCTCTTCAGCCCCTATGTAAAAAACTACCTTAGATATGAGCGTTGCATTCTTAAAAACATATAAAACGATATGTATCTTTTTATTTTCGATATCCTGGAAAAAATTTTCCCCTCTATCTCCACCGACTCCAAAAATAACTGATTAGATATTGTAAATATTTAAGTATCAATTATGTTGTATGAATGTTGTTGAATGCTCCTTTCTTAAAAGTAATACAAAATATTAATTTTAACTTTTTAGTTTAAGTTTGTAAATACAGGCAAAGCTTTGAAGTCGGATTTTATTTTTTTGTAAATTTTTTTTTTATTTTTCAATTTTTAGTTAACGCGAAGTGGCGGAAATTCAATAAACGGGATTCATCCCCTAATTTTCCACCTTTAGAGGTGCGGTATTTTCTTTAAATTTAAATAGGCTTACCCTCTAGATATAGCCTATTCAATAAAAAAAGGATCATTAAAATCGGTTCACATTCAGCGAAGATATCGCGTAACATATACACACACATATACGCAGATACAGTCGAATTGAAGACCTCCTTTTTTCGAAGTCGGTTAAAAATCTAGTCTAACATAGAAGGGAAAGTCATAAATAGAAAAAATTCTTTTTATTTTTTAATATATTCTGCCTTTATTTCCACACACTTTTCAGAACGTCTGATAAAAGCTTCTAAGCCATTGTAAAAATATAATGCATCCTTGGAGTCAAAATTGCCTGCCTGTTTAATTTCATCGTTGCTCTTCCTCTTAAATCTGGCTTGTGTTTTGAGTACAAAAAATAGTCAGAGGGGCCAACTCAGGACTATATGGAGGATGTTCAATCTCTGTAAAGCCACAATCGCGAAGAATCGCCTTGGAAAGTGAAGCAGTGTGGATTCGAGCATTATCATGAAGCAAGCGCACACTCGGGTTCATTTTTCCGCGCCTTTTCTCGATAATTTTTTGACGCAACTGCCTTAATAAGTCAGAGTAATATGCCGTGTTAACGACTGTATTCGATTCCTTGAAGTCAACCAAAAAAATTCTCTCGCAGTCCCAAAAAATTGTAGCCATCACTTTTTATGTGCTTTGAGTGACCTTTGCTTTTTTGACACAGGTTCTCTTCCCCGATGCCACGCCATTGAATCTCTTTTGGATGTTGGATCATAGAGTACCATAGTTTCATTCCTCGTCACAATTGATTGAATTACTTCTTTTTGCTCCTCACGGTAAAGCTCCAAAAATTGCTCCCAACATTCTACTTGCCTCTGCTTTTTAACTGCGCTAAAAATTCTAGGCACCCACCTTGCACAAATTTTTGTTATACGGGGGTATTCTGGTCTAGAGGTATAAATTTTGGACGTTTTTTTGAGCTCGATAAAAAAAGCAAAAAAACATTTTTAATATCCATTTGCTTACACCAAATTTATTGGTTCTTTGAGAGTATACAAAAAATGTTGAAACAAAATTTAATTACATGAACTATAAGCTGGCAAAGGGAAGGGGGTAATAAAAAGGTGAGATGCTGGTTGACTCGATTGCAGCCTTTCTTATCATCTGAAAACAAATTTAAAAAAATATTCGTAATTAGTAAGAATGTCCTTATCGTCCCTAATACGGGGGGAAGCGGAAAAATTTTTTGTCCCAAAATGGGGGCTGTCTGAATAAAAAAGTCATTTTTCGAATACTGTGTTTATAATAATTTAATTTTTAAGGGACGATAGAGAGTTATGTATTGAAGGCTGGTGCATAATTCGAAGTTAATCGGTTGAATAGAAATTGAGATATCATCTCAAATCAGATGGCCAGAATACCACCTTAAATACTCATGTGGGATTCTTAGAACACTTGTTTTGGAAATGTTGTTTTTGTTTTTAAGCGCCAGTCACAGAACAATTTCTTTGGCTAATTTAAAGTTTTCTGGAGTAGTCACCGTCACAGGACCTCCCGCACGTGGTCATCTTCTAATGATTTTCGTCCCCAGCGTAACAAATTAGACCACTTTTGTTTGATTTCTGTTGGCGATAAACCTTTATAACAGCGCCATTATTATTGAAATTACTTCAAAAATGCGGTCTGGAATTGAATTTACGAGGACTTGAAGGGTTTCTACAGGAATGTTGTTCCAAACATCTCGAATGGCTGCTTTAAGCTCAAACACATTGTTGAATTAACATCCTTGCTCGTAGACTCGACGGGTTAGGATCCCCCACAGGTTTTCAATGGGGTTTAAGTTGGGACTACACGCTGGCCATTCAAGTATTTCAATGTCCCGACTTTTTAACCACTCCATGTTATGGTGTGAGCGATGTACTGCCGCGTTCTCCTGCTGAAATATAAATTTTCTTTCCAATGGTATCAACACATCACCCAGAAGATCGGTGTAGTTCGAATTCATTTTGGTCGAAATCCAACATATTGGGGTTTTTCCAACATAACAAAATGCTGCCCACACTACGACCGTTCCACCTCCAAAATTTCTGCTTAAGCGAACCTCCTTATGCTTGCTTAAATCATGCCAATAAAATTGAAAACCGTCAGGTCCTTCCAAATTAAACTTTTTTTTATCACTAAAAAGGACATGACGCCGTTCATCCTTCCAGGACATGTACTTTTTAGCGAACGAGTTTGCTTGTGTTTGTCAGCAAGTTTGGGTTTTGGCAATCGTTTTGTCCACTTATCTTTCTACACTCAGAAAAATGCGTCTGGTAAATTTTACAATTTTCCTGTAGTTAGTTCAATAGGACGGCAAAATACCAGATTTCAGAACAAAGCTCAATGAGGCAATCTAATTACTTCAACTATAAAAAACTGATTAAATACCAATAGTAAATATATTTAAAGTGAAAGGAAATCACATTAAAGTTTAAACAGATTTTGTTATAAATTGAAAATGGTCGTGTTATTGTTTAGTTATGGGATATTTCCCATTAAGATCAATCGGATGAAAGAATTAAAGGAATTGAAATAACCGTGGGTCACAGAGAGTTTTGGCAAATTGATGGGATTTCTTATTAGTTACCACATCAAGTCAATAGTTTGGTCCTATTGTTTTGCGTCGATTTCCGTTATCTCAGTGCAACTCTGTCACATTCAGTGGTGTGTGCTTACGGAGAGATGGTCGTTTTATAAACTACTTTAAAAATGAGTGCAAACGAAAGCGTAAATTTATTAAATGAAAGTTCTTTTGAAGACTTAGTTCAGGAAGTTTTGAATACGAGTCCTAATTTAAACAATGAAATGCCGGAAGTTCTAGAAAATGTGAAAAATGATAACTAAGGGAAATAATTTGTGCGCAATTCGGATTTGATTTAAACGTGTTGCATCGTGTTAAAAGTAAGTATGTTTATATAAACAATATACATAATTTATTTGACGTAAATTAGTAATTATCCAACTGCATGTGCATACCCTATGTATCTTCTTTTCCTTTATATATATTTTTTCTTAAAATGGGTTTCTAATCCAGAATGTGGGCTTGACGCTACGAGTTTATTATTATTAACAGACGCCGACATAAATGAGATATTTCCAGCGCAAGAGATAGGGACTCGGGTAACATTTCGATTCCAATTAAATAAGTGGAGGATGGAAAAAGTAAAATAAATAAATTAGCTATAACGTTTGGTAATTAAGCAAGATTTATATGTACATATATAGGCTGATACACTTTCCATGGATAGTTACTGCAGGAGCTGGATAAATACCCAATGTTCGACACCCATCTCTAATTTAACTTCGATAAGCAACGATGACTGTTCAAGCTCGTTATCACTTGCAGATATTTTAAAGGAAAATGGAAAGGGATCAAATATTGTTGAGTTTTATAACAAAAATAATACCCTTCTTAACACTCATCGCGATGAATTAATTAATATCATTGTTGACCATCATACAGAAAGAGATCAGGCTATGTCAATGAGAGATATAGTAAGTTTTAGCAGGGCAATCACAAGTATTTTCCCAACAGAAGATCTAGTGAGTTTCTCATTTTGGCATTATTTGTTCCTTGCTCATTTTAGTTTTTCAATTCTTAAATAAAAGGACCTTAATAGCAGAGATGAACCGGTAATTATACGACTAAAAAACTAGTTATTACAATATATAATTTCATTTTCAATATATAAGTAAGTTCTAAGAAGCTGTAATATTTAATTTAAGCTTGTATTTTTCAAATTATAAAATTTAAATATTATTTTTATTTTCTATCCAAAAATATTATTTTAATTTTCCTAGTAGTTACAATAAGTAATTTCTTTATTTTTAGGTTTCACTGAACAATAAAAGTATTCTTCTATTTTATTTTTATTTTTCTAACTTAGGCAGTAATAAAAATCATTTCGTAAAGAATTTATGATTTATATAACATAATACTTTTATTTATATTTTTATATTTCACTTGAACTTTACTGTAATTATTTCTTTTTTTAATACCCAAATGAAAAATTCTTTAACAAATGGCTTTTGAATAGAAAACTAAGTCAACTAAATCAAGAAACTATTTTTGTTGCTTGACGGAAAAAAAAAGTAATTTTTTGGATTTTATTATTTTACAATATAAGTTAAAAATTACGGTTTTTTAAATCTTAATAAAAATGATATTTTAATACCGGTTATTTTCGTGCTTTGCTTGAAAAAATATATTTTAAGTTAACTACTTATTTTCTACTACTAAGACATACTTCTAATTATTTAGAACTATTATTACCAAAGTCGTAGTTCGGGTAAAAATCCTGTTGGTAAACTGCACGACAAAGCAGTAAATGCTCGGAAGAAGTTAAAGTCAAAAATTTCCACCACAAAGAAAGAATCGAAGGAACAGAATGCTTCGCAACTGCTTCCACAATCAAGCGTTACAAATCAAGAAACTAATATTGTACTATGGTTACAATACAATAACGAGCCATGGTTGGAAGCTCAGGAGAAATGGCAACGTACATTTTATATGAGAAGAAATGACATACTAACTGGGAAAGATGTATTCAAGATTTGGCCACTTTTTAAAAACAGCATGGGATATACTCTTGTAATTTTTTATATATTTTAATTGCTTGAAATATTAATGAAAATATAAAAAAAAAATTTATAATTTTTCATTCTCTATTGTTTTATATTTTTATTTAGGTTGAAATTGATTATCGGCTTTTACACCCAAATAGTGACCAAATATTGTTCACAAAGTGGGCAGAATTCAAAAATAAGATACTTTCTTATTATCAAAATAATATCAAAGACGTGTCATCATTGGAGCTTCTTAAGAATTTGCAAGATGGGGACCTTGATGCTAGTAAGAGTTTCAATTAATGATATTTGTGCAACTCAATACGTACTCATTCCAGATTCTAGAGATTGCATCATTTTATTACTGCTTAATGCAGTTTTAAAGCCAACAGTTTTGACTTCAAAAATTCATCCAGGAGGAAAACGGGTCAAGTGGAAGCCGTCAATACTGGATGTCCAGGAATCTACGGTTGTAATTGTGAAAACTGTTAGCGATTACGAGAGAAAAGTTTGCCTTATAAAGGAAAAATACATAAAAAAGGGCTTGACTTTCCAGCCAATTATTGTTGCAATTGGTGAAGACTATAAATCTCTAAAAGAGTTTTTTACTTTATATGATGGTATTTTGTACAAATTTCCTTCTTTCTTAAAGTGTTTGGATGTTACTTTTAAGTGCTACGAAGTGTTGAACTTCGAATATCCTTTTGAAGCAAGAAATGTTTTTTATTTTATAAGGCATTACTTCTATAATTTAAGTTCTAATAATGTAAACCCAAACATTACAAATCTAATCAAGTATTTAGATTTTAATCGCCAAGGAGAAACTTAACCTTCTACTGCAAAAACCACAATTTTCTTTTTTAAATAGTAGAGAATGTAATAATGTTATTAGTTGATAGCTTGCAAAAGAAGAGATAGAAGCTTAAAAATTGAAAATGTTTTTATGTTTTTTATGTAAGAATTTTTTTGAAACACCACAACATTTAATCAACCATATTAAATCAAATCATGTATTCAAATCTTCCGAAGGTTTCCAATGTATTCAGCATAACTGTTTTCAAAGATTTCAAAGTATATATTCATTTAGGCGTCATTTGGAAAGAGTACATTGAAGAAGCATTCGTTCATATTAATACATTATATGTGATTTGTAACCAATGGAAAGTGGCATATTTTAGTGAACATTTGCAAGCTTTCGTAGTAGACAGTAAGTACGAAAATAATTCAATCCATAATATTGATGAATTTGAAAGTCCTCCGATTCACCTATATTTTTTAAATGACGGTAGAAGAGTGTTTCGTCTAAAAAACATATAATTTAGAAATTTTATATGTACAAAACTTAAGTTTTACAATATATTATTATTTCAGTTATTATTTAATTTGATTAATAAAGCAAGTATTGAATTAAATAATTTTTTATTTTATCTAACCATACTTTCAGCACAGTAAGTATATTTGCGATTGATTTTATTATACAGCTTGGTGTAAATTTTATAAGGATTTTCCTTTATATTTAAAATTTTTAATCTGACTTAACTCTACATATTCATTCTAGTATTCAAAAGAAAGTTTTACTGAAATTTACAGCAAATTGTATAACGAAAAGCAAATTATAGCAACGCAACGCATAGCAACGCAAACAAATAATAGTTCGCACACTTTTAAAGTAATAGGAATACCTAATAGGTTTTAATAAATGTATACTATTAAAATAAAAGTATGAACTATTACTTTTATAGTATGAACCTGGCAAATATAATCAGTTTCTCATATTAATTCTAATAGTTGTGTCTTTTTAATATAACTAGCAGAAACTATTATATTTATGGTACGTATGATTAAAGTTCTACTGTATAAAACTATTAAATTAATGGGAGATTTGTACCATTGCATCAATACTTCAAATCTTATTAAAGTAACTCGATTTTTCCCATTGACCAATTTTAATAGGAGAAATGGTTCTTTTTGATAGGAATTCTGCTTAATATTTTTCTGAGTGTAGGAACAATGTAGAATTTGTCGGACACGTCTAACGGTAATTGGTAAATTTAATTCGGCTTTAATTTTCGACGCTGTCAGCTTTTCCTTTGCAGCTTTTTGAATAATTTCGTTTTTAGTCCTTTCACTAATTTTTGGTTTCGGTGCTGGATGTCTTTGTTTTCCGTATTGGCTTCTTAAATTTATATAATTGTTGGCAACTGATTGTGACCTTCCTATTTTATGCGCGATCAGTCTTTTGGGCATTCCTAATTTAGATAATGCCTCAATTTTCCCGATCTCTAGTTCAGAGAGCTTAGATCCTCTAGACATTTTTAATTTTTTATTTTTTTCTGTTAATATTATTTTGCTATGTTAAATCAATGTATTTTATTCACTAAATCCGTATTTTTACTTACTTATAGTACAAAAAGTCACACTGGCTTTATATCTATTTCCTTCGGAAGTCGGTTCACAAATGCTTTTTCTCCGTATACTTTCTAACTTGTAATAATTTGTGTAACGGTATATTGGTATCAAAAACAAACATGCTTCAGTAAATGTGGGCAATCAATCGCTCTCGTAATGTGGATTGAAAATACGTTTTACAAATAAAATCAAGTGGCTTTATAACTATTTCCTCCACTGTATGTATGCATTTTGAAAGCTTAAGAAGAACTCCAATAATTTTCCCCATAAGTAAAAACCTCCAAAAGTAACAAGTCTCGCAATTCAGTGTGAAAACCTTCACAAGAGACCAGACCCAATCTATAATACATATGAATCATTTAAATGGCATTGCGAACTTGTTTGCCATAGCAGCGATCGCCGATCACTGCTTACCTTAACATCTAATTAAAATAGTTTATTTAATAGCAAAACAACTTTATCAGGATTTTCGTGAGATAGCTGTGGATATTAATTTCCTTCTTCCGTTTTTTCGTTACGGAGACCTCCAGAAATGAATATCGGTCAAAGTTATGGTTGCTAATTATAAGGTATCGGCGACAACACGCCCTAACACTTCTAATTGTTAGCGTCTACTCCGTGAAGTGGAGAAAAGAGCTGTGATCGGAAAAGTTTGCGGTCTATTAGAAGCAAAAAAAAAAAAAATAGAGAATATGTATATTTCCACTAGTAAAGAACAGTGGAGCGTCAAGCATGCTGTAAAAGGCATCTGTTTCGCGATCTATTATTATCTTTTTTCGGTCTCAAGATAAATTGATCGGATGTAGTGATCGCGCCCACGTCTGAGGTGATCTCGCCAAGGTTAAAATGGGAAACTTCCTCGTGGAGGTAGCCGGCCCAAGATTAATTTACCGAAATGGCTTCCTACCTCTCCAGAGGCTATCCCAACCCGAAACCCGTGGTTCTCAGACAAAAGACCGTGGGGTCCATCAGCAACGTCACCATACCAGTTCGCGAAAACCTGAGGCGACAGAGGCTAAAGTCCGAAAACGTTGAGCTCGCGAGTATCGTTGCGATCGTCAGTCAATGTTTAATACCGCAGCGGCGCGGTCGATCCAGTTTTTTTCGTTTCGAAGCGAAAACGCTTCATTTTCAGGCGATAACATGTGCGATCTCGTCTACCGCGACGACTACGTCCGAGGAGGTATCGTTTGAAGTTCGCCAAACACGCTCTCACGCTAGTCGATTTTCGACGGAACTAGACTGCGCGCGCAGCTTAATTATCAAAGTCGGCGCCTTAATGGATTATTTTCTTCCGAAAATATCTCGCGTGCATACTCGCATTGGAAAGCGAGTTCTCAATTGTTAATTTATCGAAATATTTATTGTTTATGTTATTACCAATTTTAGCTCGTCTAAAATACTGAAAACGTTGAAAATTTTTAAAGCAATATAGTAGGCAATTTGAGTGCAAAAGTGGATCGCGCAGTTGTGAGGTGCTGTTCAAGGTGTAAAAAGCGGGCAAGTGGCCAGTGCGCGATCGGTAATTCAATCAGTGACCAGATCAGCTGTTGATCGGCGGCGGCTGTTTTATCATTTATCGTCAACTTGTCAGTCAGCTCTTCGATGTTTCTACATTTTAGTGGTCTCTGCTGGTAGCCTGATTTGATCTTTTTGGGGACTTTCAGTAAACCGGTTCCCCTCTTACGATCTTTTCTGATCTTGCGAATGTCATTATGCCGCAAGTTTCTTGAGAACTCTCTGTAAAAAATCAAAATCAAGACGAAAAAAAAATAATAAGACAGCGTTTTGCCCTCGACTCGAAAACGAGTTGATCCAATTTTCCTTTTCTTTGCGGAATCTTATGTAAGATCTACCGCGGGCTTATCTACGCGACCGATTTCAGAAAGAAGCTGTGATCGACCGCAATTATTTCGATTAATGAAGCGCAGCAAATGATAATCACCAAATCTTCCATTTCTGGCGGATTATTGCGGCTGCTAGTGAAAATCAAGCGGTGCAGTTCCGCTGATTAAACCAAGGGAATTTCTTGTGAACGGACAGATCTCGGACAGCCGTCGTGGGTGCTGGCCTAATTAACCAAGCGGAGCACGTACAAGGCGCTTCGCGTTTTCTTCGAAATTCGCCAAATTACGCGGTTAGTCGCGGTTTCGCTCGGGCGAACTTTTTATTTCTGTGGCGACGACCTTCGCAAGGCGAGCTTAAAATGGGCTGGGCTTTGCTTAAGGAGCTCGGTTGGCTGAGAGTGCTGTACGACATATTATGACCTTAAATACTTTCTAGAGTTCGACGATTTTCTTTAGGCATTCTTAGCATTCCTTTGCAAGCCGTCACTAGAGTAGAAAGTTTCTTTCGGGGGATGTTATCTGTTTATGTTATTAGGAAACAAATTATCGGTTCTGTTATCATTTGGATTTACTTTTAATGTTTACATAGATTGTACAAGGTGCATTCCCAGAACGATTTCAACTCTGTTGATTTCTGGCAATTCTTTATTTACCTTCTGCATTTTATCGTCAAGATATTTTTCATGATATACATTCGGTTGTGCTGTAGAAAACCACGTTCAGCCATATAATAAAGGTTTGTCACGTTACACTTAGGCATCTGTTCGTTAAAAGGTTGATTGGCAGATGTATTTCAAATTTCGGAAAAAAAGAACGAAAAAACTAAAGCATGTAGGTAGTGGAATGTAAAATCCCAATATATTATTCATTATAGGTATAGAGCAATACGATCATACATTTTTCGAGACGACTTTCTTACAAAGAAATAGAAGGAAAATGTGAGGAATATTCAGTAATTTCTAGTTAATTGATGAAAGCTTAGACATACCAGTGTCATCCGTGAATTTGTATATTTAGTTCAGGGGATATTTAATTAATTCAGTAGCAGGGATTTATCAATAAATCACTTCTATTATGCTGAATAACTCCATATTATTACTGAACACCCACCTGAAACTCTTTCAACAACAATTTTCAAATTTCAATGCTTATTAATCATCTTTATGAGTAATCTTTGAAAAATAGTTCTTCATTGAGACTTTGCCACACATGTTTCTTAAAACTTTGTAGAAGTTTAAATCTATTGTACCGCCTTACAAAGGCTATAAGGTGTTACAAACCTTAGGAGAGATTGCAAGATTATAATTTAGCCAAGTGTATTGTTTTTAGTTGGCAAAGACGAGTTTAAATTTTTCATTTTTATTATATTTTGTTAGAAACTAATTATCTGTCTAACGATACTACAATCTCCATGCCATTTTCATACTTTGTTAGTCAGAAAAAGATACTAGACTAAGAAAAAATGTACCTTAAGGGGTCGTTCTATCGTATTTCAACACGGTATTTTGATAATATTAAGTTGATAAAAAAGTTTGTCGCAATAATTTCAGTAGAATTTATTTATTCATATATCTTATGCAAAACATTTCTAATCAACAATATAATCGCCATCTAATTCTATAACACTCGACCATCTAGCAGGCAAGTCGTTAATTCCTTTTGTCCAAAACTGCGGCGGCTGTGACTCGAAGAAATTGGACACATCCTCCGTGAGATCTTTGACGTTGTTGAAAATGTTGTTCCTCAAATATGACTTCAAATGTCTGAATAAATGTTACTCAGACGGCACGATGTCGGGTGTGTACGGTGGATGAGGAACGGTATTCCAGTGAAGTTGAGTGATTGTTTTGTGGGTTTCCTTTGCGACATGCGGTCTCGCGTTATCGTGGAGAGGATGGACAGTCGCGCGTCTTGGCCGTTTTTCTCTTATAGCTTTTGCCAATTCCTGGAGATTCTCGATGTATCGTGTAGAGGAGATCGTCTTGTCTGTAGGGGGAAAATCCTGAAAGAGCATTCTCTTTGCGCCCCTGAAACAGCACAACAAAATCTTCCGTGAGTGGGGATCAGATTTTGGTTGCTAGGGCGGCTTTTCTCCGATAGGAAGCCAATATGCTAGACGCGTGCTGTTATCATAAAAGATCCAGCTTTTATCCCCATCCCCCGTCACAAGATCATCTAAAAACTCCTTGCGATGATGACGAAGTAGGAGAGACTGACAGATGGTCACGCCGCAGTTCTTATTATCGTCGGTGATACGGAGTGGTATCCATCGAGGTAGAACTTTCCTGTATCCCAAGTTGTGTAATTGGTTTACTATTGTTGGTTGGGTGCAGCCAAGTTCTCTTGCTAGCTCGTGCGTACTTGTCTCAGGATTCGCTTTGATGCAGCGGAATAATGCGTCATCATCGATGGTCAAGGGTCGTCCAGAACGTCCCTTATCTTCAAGACTTGCGTATCAAGATTTAAAACGATTGCACCAACGCTGGACTTTCGATGAGAAACGACGTTCTCTCTGAATGCATTCTGTATATTTTTAGCAGTCGTGCTTGTGTTCGTACCACGCTGCCACTCGTAGAACATGATCGCCCGAAGTTGTTTCTGCGTGATTGAAGTCATTTCTGTCCACTGAAACGCATGCCCGCCCTTTTATACCCTCTCACGCGGAAGAGTAGAAATTATTCTATAATATTTTTGAAGTCGCTCGATGTCACATTGCGTCAAAACATAATAAAAAAAATTTAAAAATTTTCCGACAAAACTTTTTTATCAACCTCATACAATGATAGAACAAAATTCTCTGAATTTCTCAGAATCTTGCATAATTCAACAGAAAATAATATAATGACTTAAATTTTGAATACGATAATTTCTTGATAGTGGTGATATAAACGCCTTTTTATAAATCGACGCCGTCACTATCAATATATCTAGCTTAATTAAGCTGTAAAAAATTTAATGGGACTCTATCACAAATCTTTCTCTAAGATCGTGACGGAAGTTTTCAATTTATTGAATCATCAAAAAGATATCTATATGTTGAGCTCCCTTGAATTTTCCTTTCATATTATGTGGATCTGAACTTGTGTGTGTGCTAAGCATTAAGTAGACTAAAAAAAATTTTGTATATATATTAATATTTTGCTATTATTTACCATTCATCGTATTTGAAAGACATTCAGCAATGGCACTTCTCATCAGAACTTCGAAATTACTCGAAAGTATAGGCAACTGACGACGGTAGCGCGTGTCTGGCCTTTTTTGTACGAATACTTCCCACATACATAATATTTTTTGTGTTTTACTAAAGAACCAACAATATTTTATAAGAACGCATTTCATAATTTTGTTTAGCCACAATCGATAAATCACAGCGATAAACATAGATAGAGGAACGAAAATCATGTACATGGGCGTATCTTATTGCACTATTAGTGGACAAACGCTAATGTAAATTGAAACTATCACCGACTTAGTGACGACTGATTCAGCGATAGTAAAAATTCATATTGTAATTTAATTATCAATGAAATTCCAATTTGCAGTATCACTCACTGATCATTCATTGATAGTGAAATTGAATTTGCTGATCTGCAATGTCACTGAGTTAGTGAAAGCGGAATTCGAATTTGCACTGCCACTAATTGCTGAGTGGTAGTGAAATTGAATCTACACTATCACTAAATTCCTCAGTTAGTCAATTATGGCATAATACTAAAACGTCTACCTCTAATATTGATCTCTTGATACATATTTCTTTTTCGATTTTGTTGGAACCAGCTGCAAAATGATCTTATGTATATCAGAAAAATAACCTTCAGCAAAGAAATTAACTTGTTATGTATATAGCTGGTTGGTTAAAAACTTGTATGTTTTATGCGTTCTAAAAATAGCCAGATATTTTTATTGGTTTATGATTGTCAATGTTCAAAAATCCCTTTGCTCGTAATCTGCTATTATAACTTAGGCTGATCACAATTTTTTTAAATACAAAATATAATAGGATAGGAGTATTTACTTGCCGGTTATGGTCTTGTTTACTAATAACCGACCAAATGATGACTAATGATATGCACCGGACTAATTTTGACTTTAAAGCTGATAGTTCGTACATATTTTTCTAAATACTATTTTTAGTTCTTGCAAATAGCTCTTCCTAGTATATCCAAGGTTTTCGCAAGGTATACGCAAGGTTTTCGCTTGAACCAAGCCAGTAAAACCGATTTTAGATATTCTTTCCTATTTTCCTAAAGAGCATTAAGTAAGTAAACAACTCTCATGATGTACGTATTTAGGAATATCGAATCTCATTAGAGTCCGTTGTGTTAAGTTGTTTTCTGTTTTTGGAAATTATACAGATAGGAAATATTTTATATAAAAGTAGTTACATACATTATTTATTTATTGAAACTTTTATAGTCATAAGATTAGTAGTTTTTTGTAATTTATCCAAATAAATATTCAAATAGTAAATTCATGTTTTTTAACGTTTTGAAGAAATTTCCATGAACAGTGTAAACTTCAAATAGATTATCGAATTATAAAGACACTGCCAACGTAAAATTGCTGTACATAAATTATTGTGGAAAGCAACAGTTGAACAAATAAAAATTGTTGAGCCAGAAAGCTCAGCTACCTTAGGATCGTGAATATTACTTTGTACGCACAAGTGCTAACTTAAAAGCAAAGTATATATAGATCAATTGAAATTTGAAATTTGCCACCCACGTGTAAGCCTTATCAGTTCATTCCAAATGTCGTCGTACCAAATGCCTTAAATTTCGTACGTTCACTGTCCAAAAACAATTAGATTGAGCTCACTAAATAAATTTTCTCGGGTATCCGCCCATCGTTGATAATTTATTGTGTGAATGCAGTGTGCCCACATCGCTGATAAATTACCCGATTAATCCAAATCGAATCCTAAACCATCTTGTTCCTCACATAAGTGTTGTTTTACTGCGCCCAGGTCCGCTCCTTTGGGGCAATTCCTTTTGATTAAGCAGACCATAAAGTGTGATGAGCTGACAATCGGTATATCTAATCTGTTCTTAAATAAATTTTACATTGGCGTAGCGTAGGTAAACTTTTTCAATTCGGCAGCCCATAAGAAAATCAATGTCGACATAGTCGCCTCAAAACAGAGGTGTAGGCAGCGTGTATACGACAAAGTTGCAGTAAACGTGTAAAAAGTGAAAAAGTAATAGGAGAATTATTGTGGGTTTCCTTGGCAGAAAATAGCGTTAATATCGACATAAATCAATCGGTGAAATTGATCATCGGTCCCCTGATGCATCAAGCAAAAGCTCTCGTCGACAACAACACGTAAAGAAAGCAGACGTCCAATCCGCAGTAGAGCAGACGATAAAGTGCGACCGAGACATGTCCGAGTCGACTGTCTTCAAGAAGCCGGCTGGGAGCACGGAGCCGCTGTTGGAAAACTCCAAGGCGCGGGAGAGCCCCTCAAAGAGCAAAATTTCAGCGCCTCCACGACGTCTAGCCGCTCGCCAAACGCTCAAATTAGCAATTCCGAAATTTCCGAATGTGGATGGCGCGATAGTCGGCAAACAGGCGCAATCCGCGGCGCCCGCTTTCATCGACAGTGGGGTGGCTAAAAGATCTGCCTCGCCGTTGGATATCGTCTCTGGGAAATCTGTACTTGGTCGAAATTCGTTGGAGTTGAACTCAGCTGACGTGAAGAACAACAACGATATCTTCTCGTTCAGTCGGGACTTGTCGCCCAAGCAGCAACTAGGTAACAAATTATTAAGAATTAGTATGTATTTATAACAAGATAAATTATTTGAAAAAAGAATACACCGTAAAAAATATTATTAAACAAATATAAAATAATGAAATTGTTGGCAACAACTTATGCCATCATAAACGTGTAAATTTCAACAACATTAGGTATTAACTACAAAATTGCCTATAGTTTAGGTAAATCTATGATCGATAAAAATAGAGAAAATTTTAATTCCATAGAAATTAGGGAAAAATTGATCCCATAAAATGTAGGTTATCGATTTTGGGTATCTATATACAATGTGCATATATTTACCCTTTTTATTGTGCCATGCTTATTGTAGTAATATTTAAAATTTTAAATACTATGAATCGTATCTGTTTCGAATTTAAGGGGGTATCCCACTCTAGAACGTTCAAAAAATGCATTTTTTTTTTAGTTTTGAAAAATTCTGTGTTCTTTTCTGAATCGTTTAAGCTATCTCTTGCCGCGAAATTTGAAAAGCTCGCGCCGCTTGATGAATGGTGTGCAGCATTCTGAGAAAACCATTCATCCGAAAAATTTCAGATTTTGGTACAAGCTATGTTAGCTTTGTCTCTATGACCTAAGTGGAGCAAATCAGGCATTTTTACATTTACATAGCTTGTATACTATGTTTTAACAGTAAAAAATCAACTAAAATATAAAACTTATAGTAGAAGAAATTAAAAAAATGAATAAAATTTTTTTTTTTCAAAATTTGCCACACTCATGCCATAGCCACATATATAAAGAGTACTAATGTGCAATCTCATAACTTTCAGATTATTTGTTTGGCTGTTATCGTGCACACCGTTCCTAAGGTATGAGTCCCAGTAGCAGGCCTGCCCTGACCCAACCACTCAATAAAAAAAAAATTTCTTTTCTCAAATTATTCATTAAAGATCATATAATAAGAGAATTGTTAGGTTTAACTCTAAATGTTTTGTATTTTCTTGTTCAACTCCCTGAAAAAAACGTTCAATTCAAGGGCCTCTAGAGTGGGATACCCTCTTAATAACAAATTAACACAATACTTACAGCCATGAAATCTTATAGAGAAACACTATTTACACAGAAATTCATGATAGTCCCTTCATCTTTTGGTAAAATATTATATAACTTTGTACAAAAAATTCAAAAAGTTATAGTATGCATATATTATAATATAAAATTTAATTTTAAAAGATAAAGACATGTCCCACACAGATATGATTTCTTAAAAAATACAACTTTTTACAAGCTCTTTTATAACTTGTAACTTGCAGTGTATATTTGTATGTTTAGGTCAAATCTTGCAACTGAATTTTGAACCATTTCCTCCGAAACGATTTTGCTGAAATTTTGCATACACCTTTAGTTTTGGAGACAATACAATATGCAATACTTAATATTGTAGTATTTTCAAAATAACCGGCGCCACAAGATGGCGGATGATGTATATTATGTCAACCCTGTTAATATGGGTATCAAATGAAAAAGCTTGAAGAGTAGGAAACGATAAAATGAGTGACGTCATTTTAAAATGGCCGAAGCTACAAGATTACATTTTTTTTGTCAACCTCCTTAATATAGGTATCAGATTAATATGGATATCAAATGGAAGGACTTGAAGAGTAGAAACCAATAAAGTGAGTGACATCACACTAAATTCAATATGGGCGCCGGTCCAATATAGCGGACAAGATTTTCATCATGATATGGGTATCAAATGAAAGGGTTTGCTGAAAATAATACGCAAAACATGTCCAGAAAACTAAAAAATAAAAAATTAATGAATAGTAAAAAAACATTTTTAAGAACAAGCTTTTATTTAAATGCTCTTAAAAGAAAAAAACAATTTTTTTTATTACATTATACAATTTATGTGATATAAAAGCTTGTCGCGAGATTCACCTGCTTAGAACACAGGAAAAAATAAATTATAAAATAAAATAAATTTACACACCAAAGGATCAGATTTATGATCCTTGTTTGGACGCCCAACGGGATCGCTCTAAGTTGTCTAGAGGAGATCCCGTCTGGTCCCGGTGATGTGGCGAGACTAAGCCGGTGGAGCTTAATCTCCTCGGGAGTTATGGGCGTCCAAATGTGGTCCAATGGCTGTAGCAGATCTTCATGCGGTGGCGCAACTGCACTTTTCTGTTCCATAACGTTCCGCCAGTATGGCTCCATGATGTCGCGAGGCGGAATTCTTGACGAATTCGGCCCGTCAAGAATTGTCTTTATACACCGACCCTGATGTTTAGCCCAATTTTTCTGCGTCGTGGCATACTCCTGACGCCGGAGTTGCCTTTTGTTCTTGGGACGCTGGGGTGGTGTATGTCGTCTCGAATTTGAGACCTGCTACCTCCCTGGAAGGACATCTAAAAAATAGGATGCCAGCCGGGAAAGGTTGCTTCCAAGACGATACGTTGAAGTGTGGAAAAGGTCCCAGGAATAATATCGTCGATCCTCCTGAGAATACTACACAAAATTCTCAATAAGAGATTATCGGAGGTACAGATACATGGGGCACAGAGGGGCTTCACGAAAGTTGATGGTTGTCTGGCAAATAATATTACAATACAGACAATAATCAAACATAGGAGAAAACTTGGGAAGCCCTTCTCAATAATCACTCTAGATTTAGAGAAGGCCTTCGATAATATCTCGCATTACTCCATAGAGCGGGCCATGAGGAGGAAAGGGATTGACAACAAGACTCGAGGATATATCATGGATGGCTACCGGGGGCTAACATCCACAATCAACTGTAATGCGCAGGAAATTGGTGAGATCAGGATTAGAAGAGGAGTTAGGCAGGGAGACCCGATGTCACCAGCGATATTCAATCTGGTCATGGATGAGCTGGTATCGGAGCTGAATGGACTGCCGGGTATACAAATCGGTGGAGCTAACATCATCTGCCTGGCCTATGCAGACGACCTGGTACTCACAGCGGAGTCGATTGTGGATGCACAAATTTTATTGGGAAGATGCCAGAAATTTTTCGACGACCGAGGCATACGACTAAATGTCGAAAAATGTACCGCCCTGTGTGTCAAGACGGTTCCTAGTAAGAAAAAGATTGCAGTTATATCGGAACCATCCTTCAAAATAAATGGTAATAATATACCCCAAGTGAATATTGGCGATACCTTCAAATATTTGGGTCTGAGGTACGGGACGACCGGATCGGACGCCAGTTTGGGAAACCTGGAAGAGGAGCTGAGAAGGGTAAGGAGGGCCCCGCTGAAACCGCAGCAGAAGTTCCGGATTATCTCCTGCTTCCTTATCCCGAAATATATAGCGGCGCTACAACATCCAGCTGTAAAAATGAAGATGCTATGCGAAGCGGATAGGAAGATACGCCCGTCAATAAAGACTATACTACACCTCCCGCAACATTGCAGTAACGCAGTATTGTACACGGCGAAAAAAGACGGGGGACTAGGAATCTTCTGCTTCTCACAGCGCATACCTGGGATCCTGAATAGGCGGTTCACTAACCTCGAGGAAAATTACGACATGAGAGAAGTTCTGGCCTGCTCTGAAAGCCCCAAAATGCATATTCTGAGACTCGTCATGGGGCACGATATGACTGCACAAGAGGTGAAAGAGAAAAACGCGTTGGAGCTAGAATGTTCATGGTCGGGAAATGGGCTGGCACAGGCTGGTAGTCACTTCGGGTGTAGGACATGGCTGCATTACCCTCCCTGTGCGTGGACTGGGGAGGATTATATAAAGGCAGTACACCTACGGTACAATGTGCTACCAACTAAATGCTTACCATATGTTGCGGCGTCCGAAAGACGATGCAGGGCTGGATGCTTTAAGGCGGAGTCGGTGTCACATGTGCTGCAGCAATGTCCCTTAACCCATTGGAAACGGATTGCAAGGCACGACTGGGTCGCTAAAACGGTCACCGACGCAGCAAAAAAACAAGGATGGGCGGTGACAAGAGAACCAAGGATACGATGCAGCAATGGCGAATACTTATGTCCGGACGTGATCCTGCAAAAGGGCAACAAACTAGTTGTTTCAGATGTGCAAATAAACTGGGAGGGACCTCGCCCACTAATGGAGAGCTATAATAACAAACAGGCAAAATATAGCTCAGAGCACTTCGTTGCTGGCCTGAGAGCCCTATACCCGGAGAAGGATATCCACGTGCTGCCGCTGATTGTGTGCGCCAGGGGGACGTGGTGTCACGCAAATAGGCACATCGTGAGGATGGTGGGACTGGAAGCTGCAGTGGTACGTGATATAACACCTGGGACCTAGGTGTTGGTAGCCACACCAGGTAATCAAGGAAGCGGTCGACGGGGTCAAGGACAGGAGGAGGGGGCGATGCCGAGGGCTCAGAGATGTTATGTGGGGGCGGAGGCTCTGGGATTTCTTGTTCTTCAGAGCTGGGAGCTACGGATGACAAATTACGGGACGATGTTTTAGCTCGTCGACGAACGGCTTCCCAATACTCAGCCTTCTGCCTGGCTTTCTTGATAGCTTCAAGAGTCCGGGTCGCGAAGATCTTTGCCAGCTCCATGTTCATAAGGCGGGTAGACCTATGAAACGTGATCTCCGCCTCCTTTCTGGCCATTAGCAACGTCTCCTCATCGGTCCATCTCGCCTTGACATCCACTCTGAGACGTGCCATATCGGTCTCGTCGGGGTGCGCCCTCCGCACATGGACTCCGAGTCCAGTTTTGGTACCAAAACTTCTGCTACATAACAAGCAAGCGTGCGTATTTTGTGGGGAGGGGTTGGGGTTGGTTAAATGTTGGTTGGACGGGCCAGCGGACCCGTCCGTATGGTTTATCCGAGGCTGATTATCTTTGTTCGTGCCCACATGAAAAGGCCGAAGGGGCTGGCAACCCCAGGGGCCTATGAAGCCTACTACGTTAGCCGGTCGAACCGCTTCCGGCGGGAACCACTAGGAGGTGGAGGATTGGCTCGTCTATGATCCCTCAAGGGGGGCATTTGGAATCGATGGATCATCCCTTTGACCAGCGTAAAGCTGGAATCGGTCCCCATCTTTCCGCCGAAGCACCAAAGCTTCCACCTTTTTTTTTTTTTTTTTTTTTGGTGGGAAACCTTCACAAGGCACCGACTCTGTTCTTGTTGAGCCGGTAGTGTGGGATTCTTACCCACTAAAAACCACCTCCTGTACTTTTTATCTTTGTTTAACGAGGTGATATACCTCATAAAATTATCGGCTTTACTTCCTCTAACCAAACCCTGTCTTGCTTATTGTTGTGCTTTTGTTGAACAGTTGCACCGACAGCATTCCACCCAAAAGAACTCTTGTTTGAAGAATTGCTAGATCCCTCTTTCCAATTAACCTTAGACCTATCGCCTCCTCTGCGGACTTTTTACAAATTATACCCCTCCAGTTGATAGTGAAACTTAAAATTTTAATATCCTCGGCACCAGTAAATTCCCGAACTTTGTCTATCAACTCATCTTTCCTATACTTCTGGACCTTGTTTTGGTGTAGTGGGTCCAAGGGGTATCCGTCCATAACCACTTGCGCGTCTAATATAACCGCTTTATTCTCCCATGATACCACCAAGTCCGGTTTCAATACTCCGTTCGATCTTGTATTGAATTTCTTTTCCTTCTAATCCGTGAAGCCTTTCTGACTCATCGCACGCTCTAGGTAGTTAACTACAGCGTCGTGCCTTTTCACTCTAGCCCCATGTGTCCTCGGGCACTGTGGTAATATATGGTTAAGAGTTTCAGGCACTGAGCAGCCAGCTCGGCATGACAATGCTGTTCCGGCCTCTTGTTGTTCTGCTTTTAGTTGGCCATGCATTAAAGCGAATTTTGACAGCGTTGATATAGTCCCGACCACTCAACAATCTAGTTGGCTCACTAATCCATCTATGGGATTGTGGGACCTTTGGGGCTTCCTGAAGCCCTTTACCATCAAATCTATTCGTTAGTTTTTCCGCCCACATCTTAGCCAACTCTTCCGACTTGGTTATTGTCATGTTCTGGTCGACCTTAAGTCTCGTCCTGCATTTGTTTATCTCATCTAATATTAATGTATCAAATACGGCGCTATCATCTACATGTCTAAAAATGTTTCTTAACTTTTGCAGCCGTAAAAGCGGTGCCACCCATCTAAGTGATGGCAAGCCGAGTCCCCCGTCCACAGTCTTCGCATGGAAGAAAGCTTTCGGGAGATCATCCGGCAGACGCAGCCACTTTCGTACATACCTCCTAACTACCTTATCTGCATTATTTAGGCAACCGATCTGTACTCTGCCCAGAGACACCTGATGATATAACGTAGGAATAACCGCCGTCCTAATGGCAAACAGTCTCTGCTGTGGCTTAAGTGGTACTTTAGTAAGTCTATCCAAAAGAGGGATCAACATATCCGCAGCTCTGAACTTGGTTCGCCCATCGGGTGTGAACTGGACCCCCAAGTATTTCCACACGTCCGTCCTCCTCAGAGCTGAAATATATCCTCCACATGTTTTAAAGGGTGTCAAGTCTATCACGGTCTTCTTCTCCTTCCCTAAAGCCTTTATATATATATATATATATATTTTTTTTTTTTTGAATACGGAGGTGGAAAACCTTCAAAAGGCACCGGCTCTGAGGTTGTTGAGCCGGTAGTGTGGGATTCTTACCCACTAAAAACCACCTCCTGTACATTCTATCGTTCTTTAATGAGGCGATATACCTCTTGAATTTCGGAGATCCAAACAAAGTCTCATCCCACTCCTGTCCTGTATATGGTAGTGCTTTTGTTGAATAATTGCGCTGCCATAACACCACCGATGAGGACCCTAGTTTGTAAAATGGCCAAATCCTTCTTTGTAATCATCTTCATGTCTATTATATCTTTCGCAGACTCTTTACATATTACTCCTCTCCAGTTTATTTATTTATTTATTTATTTATTTACAATGAAAGCTTCGTACAGAAATAAGTTTCCAATTACACGTAAGTCGTCAAGTAGAAAAATATAAAACAGCAAAATATACAAGAATAAAGTGAAAAAATAGAGATAACATGCATTATTTACAATCTAATTTAGTAAGGACGGCTTCCTTGAATCTTCTAAATGGGCAGTTCAGAGGACCAAGCTAGTAAGGCTCGTTACTTCAATGTTGCTTGCATTAGTTATTCCACCCACTTTCTCTATTAACTCGTTCTTCCTATACTTTTCAATCTTAGTGCGGTGGAGTGGCTCCATTGGGTAACCGTCCGTCACCACTTGTGCATCCAGTATGTTCGCCTTGTCCCCCCAAGAGATTATCATATCCGGCTTCATAACGACATGGGATGCCGTCACTATTCTTTTGAACCCTTTTTGAACCATCGCTCTTTCCAAATAATTCACAATGGCGTCATGGCGTTTAATCCGCGCTCCATGGGTTCTTGGACATTGCTGCAATACGTGATTAAGCGTTTCAGGTGCTGAACAGCTGGCGCTGCAGGTTCTATCTAGATTATTCCGTCCTCTGGATGTTCCGCTTCTGGTGGGCCATGCATTAAACCTTATCTTTATAATATTGATGTAGTCTCTACCGCTCAATAACTTGGTTGGCTCGCTGACCCATCTGTGGGCTTGTGGGACTTGTGGCGCCTCCGCAAGTCCCTTGCCATCATTCGTGTTGACAAACAACTTCCCAGCCCACATCCTACTTATATGCCCTGCAGTCTCAAGTGTCACGCCATCACTCGTCCTAAGTCTTCGCCGACATATCTCTGCTTCATCATTGAAGGTGTCAAACACCGAGCAGTTGTCCAAGTCTTTAAATAATCTCTGTAGTTTATCTAGTCTAACTCTTGGGGCTACCCATCTCAACGCTGGTATACCGAGACCCCCATCCGCAGGCTTCGCATGAAAGAATGCTTTTGGGAGGTCAGGTAAAATACTAAGTCCCATCTGTTTTAGTCCTCTATTTAGCTTATCAATGGATTCCTGCAGACCATTCCGGGTCTCAGCAAATAGGAGAATATCGTCGGCAAATGCGACTGCATTTACTCTATGACCCTCAACATTCGCTCCTATCGTGTCTGGCAGAGTCCTAACTATCTGATCTACTAGGTTAAATATAACTGGCGATAGGGGGTCGCCCTGTTGCACGCCCCTTTTTGGTGTCATGGGGTCTGAGTACCAACCATCTCCCTGAAGAATAGTTGACGTCTTCTCGTAGTATGAACCTAGGTATTCCAAAAACCGCTTTGGCGCTCCGTAGCTCTTCAAGACGTCGATCAGGGCTTTATGAGCCACGGTGTCGAAAGCCTTACTCACATCGACCACGCATAGGTAAACCGATTTGATATTTTTGTTGTGATACCTAAGTATCATGTCCACTAATGTATGATCCGCACAACCATCAGTTTCAATAAACCCCCTCTGTTTTGCACTAATTACTATCAACTTTCTCAATCGCCTAGCTAAAATAGTATGTAGATTTCTAATGACCACTGACGGTATTGATATAGGCCGAAAGTCCCGGGTTCTAAACTAATCTCTTTCTTCGGAATGAAAACTGTCCGCGATTTTGCAATATTCGAGGGTACCTCGCCACACCACATTATTAAGTTCAGAATTCGAATTACTATAGCACTGGGTATATTTTTATATAATCGCGCCGAGATTTGGTCCGGACCTGCCTTGCTAGATATAGTCGGACGCGTCTTTTCTAACGCTACCATAGATATCGGCGCCCACAATTCATTAATATCGTTCGCGATGGATGGAATATATGTCGAAACCGAATCCTCGGTGAATACGGTTCGCCAATATTCCACCATTATCTCCTTCGGAGGCAAGGGGCAATCGTTTGATCCTTCTAAAATCTGATCAATGCAGCTACCCATATTCTTTCGCCAAAATTTTTGTACACGGGCGAACTCCTCCCTATGCTTTTGCTTTTTAGTCTTGTGGCCCGATTCATTATTTAATACCCGTTTTCCACTAATATTTCGTTTTCGCGGTATTAGTGTTTTCTCGATATAATTTGCCAGACGCACCAAAATATCGGCCTTGCTCTCATTGCTAGTATTACTTATAATTAAATTTAACTCATTACTGTTGAACCCTATTTCACTATCCAGTGCCGGTAAGTTCGTCAGGAAGTCTAAAATTTTCATATCACAGTTATTATCACTATCAACTAATATCACATTATTATCACTAACCGCCGGGCTGGGACTAACCACGACGTTATTGTTATACTCTTGCACAATTGCTCTGTAATCCGCTCTCCGTCTAACACCCTTTATGGCCTCCTGACTTCGTTGTGGGAACATCTCCGCCAGTGCCAGAGAAGGTCCGGCTACAGAATTCACAGATGTGTTCTGTTTCTCCGTTCAGATCTCTATTGTCAATTCAGCTAATCCGTCCGAATTCATCCGAGGCTGATTTATTTGACTACTACCAATTGTTTAAGTCGAGAGGGTTGGCAGCCCCCAAGACCATTAAGCCTACTTCCGTTAGCCGTGTTAACACAGCCGTGTTAACACGTTACCGGCGAGAACCACGAGGAGGTGGAAGCTAGGCACATCCACAGACCTCTAGAGAACTCGCCACAGTTTGCAAGGCACAGGGCCAAAAAAAAAAAAAGTATTAGGTATTTTTTTTTTATTGAATAACTTATAAAATGCGTCGGGCTTCGAAAGAACAAGGGTATGGTAGCCCAAGTATCTTTCTCCGCCCTCAGCTTAAATAAAGTTGATAAGGTGGGTAACCTATCAATCTAATTTATTCTACATACTTTTCAGGGAACCCGATGCATTAGCTGTCAAACAAGGACGAATGTTTCTGATTTACAATGCCATATCTGTCAGCCCCAACTAAATAGTTGTAGATGATAACTATGAATGAAACGTCACATTTATTGACTAAAATGGCAGATTTTCCATTTTGCAACAACATTTTACGTTTAAAATTTTAATTACCAATTAATTCCGTCCAGTTTTTGCAACATAAAGAGATACTTTATGAATGTTAAAATATTTTGTATCAATTAAAAACTTACATAATCACGCGTAATGGGTAATTCAGATTCTTCAATTTGAGTTAATAAACATTTAAACTGCATAAATACTGAGTATCCATGAGACCCGTTGTTACTTTCCGAAGTATCTAATAGGTATTCACATGGAAACTAGTACTGCTTATACAATTTGCGCCTTTTAGCGAAGCGAAAAATCACATAAAATTAAGCAAACAACATTCCATTTTATATGCGAGAAGAGTTATAAGACCGGAAAATATATGTTATTTTCTTTATGTTTGTTATTGCTATATTCGTATAAGAAAGTAAATATTTTATATTGCTTTATTTCCTTTTTTCCATTAATTAGAATTACTAATACCAATTAAATTTATAAAAACAATACTAGAGCCAATAAAAGCAACCACAGTTGTTGTTACTCACAACCATATTGGTTGTCACAACTATGTACGAACCAGAATATTTCCGCCAATTTGGTTGTGATATTGTTGTGAACGCTGTTGTCATACCAATTTGAGAAGAGTTCGCTGCAATTTGACAGAAACAGTTCTGTGAACCAATCTACACCAACAAAAACAATTCAATGCTACTTGCAGTACCTTTTGCAAAAAAGTACATTAATTTTGTCGTAAGTAATTTTAAGCTTTGATTTGAGTTTGTTTTTATAAAAAATCACACAAAACTATATTATTAAGTTAATCATCTACCCAACTTCGCTGGTTAAAAAGTAAAACTGAGGTCCATATAATTAGAAACGCTTTAACTGCAAACTCTTTCTTGTTTGATACTATAATCAGCCTGCAGCCATCTACCTGCCAAATATTTTATTAAAAGTGTACTGTATGCGCTAAGTATTTTGAGCCGTATTTTACAAAATACATACTCATGTGAACAACATGCAAAATACGCCGTGCATATAATTAGAAATGCCTAAGTTAAATATCAACACATTATCTAATTCAAAGGATTTTTAATACCAATTTCAATTTTTTGCAAAACTGCTGTCATTGATGGCAGCCTGACATTTGCTGTCTCGTGTAAATTTCCAATCTTGAGTTTTCCAGCTTATTGGATTTAAACCATTTAAGCGGACTTTTAATTTTTGAAAAAAAATCGATTTTTTTTTTACATAAAAGTGTTCCTTAACATCACAGAAATATTGTCCTAAAACCGTTTTAAGAAAATCGTACAGGAAAGTTATACCTAGATTTGTAATGGTACCTCTACGCGTTTTATATGCGTATTATAACAAAAACTTTAAACGCGTTTTTCTTAAGACTACATTTATTAAATTGCCCGCATCTGTAACTCGAAAACTACTCAACGTATTTTAATAATTCAAAATACATTCGATTCGTTATGAAAATAGTAACTAAACCTTTTAAAATATTTTGTTAGATAACCCTATTGTTTTATACAGCGGTAGTTTACCCCCAAAAAGATGTGTTTTTTTTTTTTTTGATTTTTCATAAAAATGTTTATAAAATGATTAAAATATTAAAAATAAAATCTTTTTTAATGTTTAGTTACTGGTATTTAGTATTATGAATACCCGTTGGAATTTTTATTCTATATGTTACAGGAAGTCCTACAGAAATACGGGCGTTTTAAAAGTGATCTTTAGAGTATTTTCTACCAAACATTATTTATTTTAGTTTTATCCGAAAATAACACTCAACAGTTCAGTTGCGATATTTGTTGACAAATTCTATGGCCTAGATGAAAAATCCCATACATTATTCAAGCCAATAAAGAGATTTCGTATGCCTTAAAGCTCTATCAATAAAAAATAAAACACTTATATTCAGCTAGAGTTCCTTTAACATAATTTTTCCATTTCTAGAACAATCACCAATATTCTCAGAATTTGCTGAGCTTTCCGCCTCCATTTCGCCGGCTAGCAGCTCCCATTCGCCAGGGTTTGGTAGGCTTTTCAACATGAGTCCATCTTCGCTCCGCAGCTATAAATTGGATAATGTAAGTACTAATTACACAAATTATTATCGATGATATTTCTGTGTTGATTGCCGCAGCGAGCCTTGAACTCGATATGCGCCTTTAATATTGAAAAGTGAATTCTAACGACGATATTTGCATCAAATCACAATTAATTGAAAGGTAACACAAGAAGGTGATGCCTTGCGTCTGCTCTTAGGCAGAACAAGATTTATCGTTGACTGCAAGTGGAATTGGCAGCAATTTCACGTTTCCTTAATTAAATTTAACTAACCGCTGTCGCTATCGTCCTCCACGCTTAATTGGTTATAAAAAGTAATAGCGAAATTAAGTGCAATTAAATTAAAGAAGATACTTTGGTCTAATGGTTTGTAAACAATTAGCTTTAATATAAGGATGGGAAAAATTAAATCTTTACTAGCTCTGGTAATGAACCAATTTGATTTTTGGTATATACCATATTTTAAGATCGTGTGTATGAGAAATAATAAAAATAAATAAAAATAAAAAATTTATCTCTAATAATAGTGAATAAGATATGTATATTGTAAAGTATTCTATTGCATATATTTAGGTGTTATAAGAAAGCCAATTTATTAGAATTTTACATAGGATTTTATTACATTTTGCCATGCTTTCAGTATAACAAAACATTTGTTTGTGATGAGATGAAAGGTATGAAAATATGTGTTTCAAACATTCAAAACAGCATAGTATTTTACGTATATACATATGAAAACTGTATTTTCAATTTATTATCTTGTCAATAGCTCTATTATTGCTTTCATTTAGCAAAAATTTCTATTTCAGGCTTCAAGGGCAATGACATAAAAATATAAAAAATGATTTTCTTTAAAGTGGAAGAAAATATTTAGTGCTGGTTGCTAGTATAAAAAACATACATTTGTTGTATTTTCGATTTGAAAACCAATATTAAAATAAAATTAAATTTAGCATATTTATAAATGTTGACCTTGTCGACTAATGGAAAGAATACAACTGATTTGAATTATCGTATGTGCTTCTATATTGGTTTCTTCGCACCAAGATACGAATCTACAAATTTAAATTGATTTTTTAATTTTCTACGCATATTTGCTATTACTAATTTTGCAATATCTTTAGTAAGGTATAAATTCGATCTAAATAAGTACAGGGTGACAAATGGATCATAATTTTAAAATGAGTTCAGGGGGAAAAAAATAAAAAGTAAAAAGTAAAGATGTAATTTTTATTGAATCAGACATTTATGACGGATACTTATTGAAATTTAAAAAAATCGATAAAATTCGACCAGGGAATAACTACTTAAAGAAATGCTTGAAAACAATATTAATAAATACGGTCATACGGTGAAATCAAATAATTTTTTTTAATTCTTACCTTCTGAGAGCGTTTTGGCTGGCTACATTTTTACTTCTAAATTTGGTATGAAGGCCTCTATTTTCTTCAGTATAGTTTCTACCTCTAGAATAAAAGCACTCGATTTTTCTTCGTTTGTAAGGTTACCCATTTTAAAGTAGGGTAAAACCGGGATAGATACCCCAGTTTTCGAAAGAGCCTCATTATTTTAATACCAAATATATTGGCGTAGATTATCCCTGTAATATAGTTTGTTTAATAATCTATATAGCTTTAGAATCTGTATTTGTTTAACTAACTATTACTGGTTTTGCAGAAATTAAGTTCTTGCGAGACAATTTTATTGGGGATAGATGCCTACCTATATGGATAGATGCCCGACTATGAAATCACTTAGAAGGATAGATGCCCTATGATGGGGGATAGATGCCCTTTTAAATAATCAACAAGAATAAGTAATCACAACGTAAGATTTATTTATAATTTTCAGATATAGGTAATATGACACGCATAACTATAATTAAATATACCTATGCATCTCTTTAACAAATAATACAAAGATTTCTGTTTTTAAACGATTACTTATTTAAATGTTTCATTGAGTCATCTCTGACGAAACATATACTATACATTCTTGGTTTGACGTAGTAATAGTCATTCAACATTTTTTAAAAATCAACATTGATATGCATCTCTAACAAAATAAAAATTAACTATTTCGTTTAACCTTAGTAATTACTTAAAAATGTTAGAAAATCCATATGTTTTTAGATACTATCCTTCTTCATTTAGGTTGAACCGGAAATCGCTTTAAGTTTTCCGCATCTTGAGCAATAGTTCTTAAAAAAAAGTGTACATATTTCGTGCAGCCACTTCAGCACATTATACACTGAATCCAATCAGATTTAGACTTCGTGTTATTGTAGCTATCAAAGCATTCTATGCAAAAATTTTCTTCTGTATCATTAGTCTTTTTTTGTTTATTTCTCTTTGTTCTTCACGGGTAGACCTTTGGTTTTTTTGCCTTTTTTAGCATTGGGTGAGAAGTGATCTTCGTTTTCACTGTTTCAACTATAAATAGCTTGTCTTTTACGTGATACCCGACCCGAATAATAATCATTTTCTTTTGTATTTCCTTGGCATGGCTCACCTATAATAAGCAAAGTAGGTATGAATAAAACAATTGACATGCAAGTACCCACACACACATTACAATATCTATTAGTAAGTACATACCAAAATAATCATAACGATATACTTTAACAATACATTGACAGGGGTCTTAAAATATGAGGGGAGAGAAGTCCTTTGAAAACTCGGGGCGACTATCCTATACGCAAGGGATAGATGCCCCTTTATATTTTAAATAAAAAAAATGCAAAAAATTAATGATTGACTCCTAAATGTGTTCTCAATGAACCAATATATTAACACAATTAAAATAAAATGTAGTCCATTACTACCTATAAAGATATGGAGCAGTGAATATTTATGTTTGAAATTTTGAAGCGTTCATCGCGCCCGCTGCAAATGTATTCAAACACCCTCGCGAGAAACGTCCGCCCCCGCACAACAAATTGCGTGTCACTGAGGTGGGAGGCGCATGTACCACGTATTTAAACAACGCATTTGCTTTTTTGGTTTTTGATAGTTGAGTTTTTAGAAACGAGGCGTCTATCCCAGTGCGGCATCTATCCCGGTTTTACCATACACGTATTTCTCCTTCTACGACATATTAGAGGGGTAAAGAAATAGGTATATCTTAGAAAACTTTCCACTTGTCACCCTGTATATTTTGTGTAATAAATAACTAAGTAGTATTAAATTCGTACATTATTACAAGGATAATGAAGGTTGGAATAATACACAAAATTTAGAAAGCATTGGAACAAATAGAAAATTTTTATAAAATTTGCAAAATAATAATAATATGAGTTGAATAAAAAAAGTAGTTTACGCTTTGCAAAAGCTTCGAAAAGGGATTAAGGTAAAGGCACCAATGCTCGTCAATGCACCAATGCTCGTCACTCATAAAAAAAATATCTTCTACAAGGGTTATATTGGAACGAAATAAATTTTGAATAATCCTTTTTTATGCTCAATATTGTTGTTAATGCGACGGCCAAAGCACAAGTTTTTATCTTTAAAATATTCCACAATAAAAAATATTGAACAAAAAAATGACCAAAAATGTTACCGTTCTCTCAAATATCTTAAGGTCTTCGGTAAGAAGGCTCTTCATATTGAAATGAGTTTTTCATATTTGTAAAGTATTATTTTCGTTTGTTTCGAAATTTATTACGTATTATATATGTATAAGGATGCTGTCTGCGATAGTAATTTTTTTAATCGTTATTGTCTTTATGACAATTATTTGTGCCATTTAGTGACGACTATTGGGATATTCACTGTTTTGCTGTGTCGACTATACACACCTCTCCTCAACCAAATTTTAGTTTGACAAAAATGGTTCGCAAAACTGAAAAAAGTCGGTTGTTCGGAATGACTTTACGAATCAAAAAAACATTAGCACAAAATCGAATCTGCTCATCTGGCGAAGATATGGCAATTTAAAAAAAAAAAAAAAATTATTTTTAAAAATCATTAAATTCAGTTGCGAATTTAATTTTTAAAATCAAAATTTAATTTAATTTTGATATTACATATGTATATGTATATATATATATGTGTATATATTTTTCATTTACTCTTACAATTTTGCAAAATAATGTGAACAAAAATAAATTTTCTTTTTACGTTTCATTTCATGAATATTAAACAAATTATAATAAATTATATATCATAAATATGTAGATTAACTGCACTTCTGCATGTTTGAAATATAAATATGTTTAAAAATTATAAGTCTTCGAAAACAGTAACAAATAAGCATATATAATTCAAATATAAATATAAATAAAAAACGAATACCTACGGAATATTATACACGTCTTGAAGAAAAGTCAACTACAGCTTTCTTTAATTTTTCACTATATAAGGGATCATTTATATTTGTTTTGAAGCGCTCCCAAGTTTTGAGAAAGCTTCTGTGAGCTGATTCACACGCCTGTTCCGACCAGATTCCTAATCCAGCTCCCGATAAGAAATCGAGGCAGTGCTGTATATGAGTGGTTATCACATGTATATTATTTTCAAGGTTTCTGAAATTTCTGTACAAAGGAATGCTTTACGAACGTCAGCACATAATTCTACTACATTTCAACCATGTCTTTTTGATGAAAAACAACTGTCAACCAACTTGTTCATGACTTTAAATGCCGAGATATAAGGTACTACTTTTAAGAACCCAACTTCGGTATAAATTTCTGCATCATTCAACATATCTGCATTCTTCAAAAGTTTGCGACATGCATCGCCTTCAAATATATCACCATGGTAACTTTTTGAAACTACATGAAGTTTTTGTGGCCATATCAAAGCTGTTTCACGTCGGAGAAGCGGTACCAATCAAGTGATTAACGTAGTCTTGTAACACATGCAATTCTGGAATAACACATTTATCTATTACATACATTTCATCACTATCGTCAAAAAGCGGTGGATTAATAGTACTGTTGCATGTTTTTGCTAATTTTTTATCATGCCCAAAAGAACTAAATTTTTTATAATCTTTTCTTAAATCTCCGAATTTTTTTAAACACAAGCTATTACTATCGCTACAGTCTTTGAAATTTATCAAATCTTCAAGTGTAATAAAGCAGTACGGACAAGGACAGGTGGATGTGGCAGTTTGCTGACCATTTATTAATAGAATTAATTTAAAATCAGAAGCAAATTTAAAAGGAATACTGTTAATTTCAGTCAATTCAAAGAGCAATTTCATGTTTTCATAAGATTCCTTAATATTTGGTACTAGGCACAATATAATTAGCCTGTTCACACTAGTCAGTTTACTTTCTTGTCCTATACTGCCACCTTCCGAATATAATCTTCTTTTTTTTTCAGTAATTCTTCGTCACTTTCTAAGTCATTTTCTGCTCTTTCTTGTAAATTACAGTAATTTTCAGGTAAAATGGTCATAGTAATCTTAAAAAAACCTTTTCCACCATCAGCTGAAACCTTTATTACGTAGTAACCAATTAAATTTCGCTCACTTAATACGCTCTCTAATAAGGTCTCAGCGTTTGCCCACACAACAGGTCTTCTCTCTTTTTTATTATTTTCCGTTTGAAAATCAAAATATTGCATTCTGTAAACTTCTTCTAAAGTTTTTCCTTTTGCCGACATATGATTGTAATAATACTTGGGAACTGAGTTTTTACCTGCCGAACACCGAATGAAGTTAGTTAATTGCTTCATTTGTTTCAGTGATGCTCCCGAGTGACGCTGATAATTATCCAGCTTTTCTTCAGAAAAGAATACTTTTTTTTCCTCTTTAGGCGCAATGACAATTTTTAAATTTTTACCACTTGTACTTAGATTCATTGGAACATCGATGTTATCTTTTTTGCCGGTACGTATAGTTTTGAGTTTATCCTTTATAATGCGTGAAGCCACTTGCTCTTTTTGTTTATCAGGAAGCTTTTTTGTAACAATTTTAAAAGCATTTTTTACAATCATAGATTTTTAGGCCCACAAGCATGTTTGATACCTTTACCTGTTTGTTGCAAACATTTACTACAAATTTTGAAGGATTTCTCATTACATTTCGTATCGCAGTACTGTTTTGAAGGAAGCTTATTGATTTTCGATGATCCATTCAAACCAAAGTCAATTTTATTAGTGATTTCCCGAATTTTACCTCTGCCCTTTTGCACTTTTAAATGTCCAATATGTCGACCAGTCAAACAAATATAACAATTACAAGAATTGTTACTTCGAGTATTTTTAACCAACTGTATTTCTTCGTAATTGCGCATCTGCGGTAAAAATCTTTTCGAAACACCTTTTTCATGTTCGTTTAGAGTATTTCTGCAAGTTGAACAAATACTTAAAGGATATTTTGAGTTTGCTAATGCAAAAGTTTTATTTAAGAACTTTTTAATTAATGTTTCTTGTCTTTCATTTATCAAAAATGCACTTAAACTTTTATTTTTACACACGATTTTATTACCACATGGTGCACATATTTTGTTTCTATTTTCTTCGTGCGAACAAATGTGCATTGGCATTTTTAAAATACTTAGATACTTTAATAATTAACTTTAAGTACGCAACGTTGATCTGCTTTGACAGTTCAGGATACAATGAGACGAAAAACATTTGTCTCCGTCTGTTTGTTCGTCCGTTAGTCCCGTTAGGAGGGCGGATTTTGTATTTTTGTTAGCTATCCGCTCGGCGGGCAAAACCACAACAATATATATATACATAAATACATATATATACATATATATTTATATATATATATATATATATAATATCAAAATTAAATTAAATTTTGATTTTAAAAATTAAATTCGCAACTGAATTTAATGATTTTTAAAAATAATTTTTTTTTTTTTTTTTAAATTGCCATATCTTCGCCAGATGAGCAGATTCGATTTTGTGCCAATGTTTTTTTGATTCGTAAAGTCATTCCGAACAACCGACTTTTTTCAGTTTTGCGAACCATTTTTGTCAAACTAAAATTTGGTTAAGGAGAGGTGTGTATAGGAGACTTTGAGACCTTATCATAAATTTAAATTTTTTAAAGAAATAATTAAGATATTTAAATTGTTTTCATTGCTAACATATTATAAAAGAGTTTGTTTATGTATGTTTGTTTATATTATATTTATAATTAAATAAATGCATTTTTTATTAACGTTTAAGTGTTATATTTGTCTTAAAGTGGCGAGCATTGGTGCCTTTACCTTAATCAGTGACCACGAAACTGATTTTCATGAGCCTTTTATAATTTGATGGCAATCCAGCATCAATATCACATTCACGTAGTGAACCTATGACTGGAAATTTTATTGCTGAATCTTATGTACTTTAAATTGTACATACCGTACCAACATAAAAACCAAAGGTCGGTCGATTTGGTTGATTATTTATCGTCAGATCGAGTAGACTTGGAACCTTAGGAGCAGGTGCTGATATTCGTTAACCAAAATTCTATTGACCTGAAGAGGAAACTTGAAAAATATCGTAATTAAGTGCATACCTACCATATAACATACATAAATTATCATGTTCACTTGAAATAACAAAAAATATGAATATAAAGTAATAATGAATACTATGAATGAATTATAATTTTATAACCACTCAGTAAGCTTTACAACCCAGTGGAGTAGAGCGTAAACCTTAGCACAAAAATTAGCTTCAATTAGAAAGCTCGCCAATTCAATTGTGCGGCGCCTCGACTATTCCAAATTTTCACAACGGCACGAGTCTCAAGTAGATCTTCAGAACCTAGAGGATCATCTCGATGCCGTATGGATTATACCGAATATTTCTCGCTCCTGCCGCTCAAACGCAAAATATCTCTCATAACTCGCGCTATAGAACGATTATGATGTCACCGGTGGAATTAGCCAAAATCAATCGTGCCGGCTTTAGTGTTGTGGCCTCTGGTCTCTGGATTAACTCAAAAGCTGGATGTACGACGAGCATTGGTTGGCTAAAATCGAAATGGATTTGACCTCCTCCACCAGTCTGCACTGTTGGAGCCTCCCAGCTCTTGAGACTTGAGCCCAGCCAGCCACTTCTAGCATAGAAAACGCTTAACATCGCCGAGAAGTTTGCGATCAGTTCCGCGAACCAGTGGGACACCACCACAAGCCCCGGTGAAATATTCAAATATTTTTATACAAAAGCGTTTTTGCGAGACTGAAAGGTTTCGAAAGTTCAGTGTCAAAAAATTCCAAAAATTTGATGTTTTTATCGACTGTGCCTTTTGTTATTCTTCGCGGTTTTTTCTGCGCAGACTGACTATCAAATTCGCAGATCGAAGAAAATAATGCAGCAATCCGATATCACGCGGACGTGATCGTAGTTCTGGTGTCATAGTCTGGTATGTCAGGGTGTTCGTGCGACTTCAGTTCACTCATATATTTGATCTATTAGTGAAAGTCTGGTCAGGACGTGACGGTTTAAGGACGATAGCCATTTCGGCCGCTCGAAATTCGTTAATGGTATCTCATAGTTTCGTAAAAGGAATTCACACTTTATGGCGTAACTTCGATCGCGAACGTGATCTTTTAGTGCAACACTTTGATGCTTAGCCTATTGCGCGGCTCGAAGTGTTAATCTTGCTAATTTAGCAACAAATTTCCAAGTGGTTTGTGGTTTCTTAGAACTCTGAAAATTGTGAAAAACATAAATCTGGCAGCTTTTTGTAACCTTTAAAATAGAAAAACAAGCACTAGTCACCATCGAGATCGAATTTCTTATTCCAATTTTCAAATCAATCTACAAATATAACTATAGTAACCCCCAACCGAACCTCTTATTTGGTATTCTTCCCATGTGCTAAGGATTTTATTGCTTCACAAGTTAATTGTATTCGCAGCGAAATAACAAAACTAAATCCAATAAAAAATAGCAATATCCGAATGCGAGCAGCTCTCCTGACGTAATTTCGTGTGTGATGCGCTTAATGCTAATTCGCGGCTAGCAAAGCCGTCTTCCAAGTCGATTTCGCAGGAACTGTTCTGTTCCATCGGAGTAATGGAATTCAATTGCGGCTAGTAAGTGTTGTGCTGACGACGTAATCTTTATTTATGCGGCTTTTGTTTTTGTTTCGCCTATAGAGATCGTTCAAATCACTTTGCCGGAGCTGACCAAGCAAAATCGCCGCTCAGCCAATCCATTGGTTGTACACCTTGTAAATTTGATGATTCTGAAGATACCTATACCTACATAGCAATGGTTATGGCTGTTTAATGATAATTTGATAACTACCATTTGATTTAGAAAAAACAAGTTTCTTTAGTATTCAGCAAATAAAAAATATACAAAAATAATGAAAACCTTCATTAACTTTTATAAATGTTTATTTTAATTTAAGACAAGATCGGAAGCTAGATTATCTGCTTACCGCTTATAAAACGTTGTTCCATTTCACGCTTTATTCAAAAACATTTTATTATCTTCATCTTCATCCGAGATGCAGCTCGTTTTTCTAGAAAGAGACATACCCAGTTAGAAGTTTCTTCTCGAATTCAGACGTTAGATCTCTGAGTAGGGTTCGAAGTTATAAGATAAAATAATAAATATGTATATCATTTTAATATACAATTTCGTTTTCCCAAAGATTTTATTTTTAGTATAGATCACGTTTTAAATACCTTTTTAAATCCTCAAACATGAGTATTCTAAGTAATTTTCTTTAAGTTAAGTTTTTTCAATGTCATATTTTATCCACGCAAATTCATTAATATACAATAGTTTACATCTTCCATATGTGAAAAATTGGCCGCCACCAATTTAAGTAATTGGAAGGCTGAAGTTTAATGTGTTGAAAATGGTAATCATTAGCAATATGCCAAAATAATATATCAGTCTAACAATTCGGCAATTTTACTGAAAGCTTCGAAATTGGTGTGGTATATTCACAGAATATAAATTATAATACCATCTGTCTTCAATGTGTTTTTTCACTAAAAATTTGAGTACACTGTAAAAAACTCATACAATATTTGTCTCAATTTTCTCGTTAAAAAATAATTACAGACAATGCCGAAATATGCTCGTTAGACACAAACAACTAATTTTTTTTAGGTTATAAAAATTAATAATCTAAAAACATATGACAGACCTTAGATCATATACAGACAGGATAGGACATACCGTGTTAAGCTACTAGTTCCCTGTAGAATAGGAAAAAATAGACATTTAAACTTTTTTTTTTTCAAATTCTGTATTATAAATCAAACTATTTACATCTTTTTTTATTTGAATATTTAAGTAAGTCTTGAAGTTGACAAAAAAAAATTGTTTTTCTTTTTTTAGTTCTTTATTTTAGCTCTCAAAAAAAGAGGGTTTCATGGTGGATACTCAATCTCAGAAATGGCAATTCCGGAACAAAAATATCAAAAAAAGGAAAAATTTTTATGAGGCAATTCACCACAATTAGTAAAAAAATCGGTAAAAAAGAATGGCGGATGTTTGAAAAAAAAATTTGGAAAAATCGCATTTTTTTCACTTTGTTCGGTTTGCAAATATTTTGTTTGCCAACATTTTCGGAATTTTACGGGTGTATAGGAAAACAAAACGCTATAAGGTTTATTCAAATCGGTTCAGCCAATCCGGAGACTGACTGTCCGCCGTTTTGAAAAATGTAGTTTCGAGAAAAACGCGTTTAAAGTTTTTTTTTTACGATATATTTATGTGTGTATATTCAAAAATGCGCGCGAACTAAAACCGCTGTAACTCTTCGATTTTTTCGAATTTCTTTGTAAAAATTGAGCAGATGATTTTTGAAGGTATAAGGAATCAAAAAATGCAAAAAATCGATTTTTTAGAAGGTTTTGAGGGAACTAGTACCTTAAATCTATGTACGCGAGTGAAACATTTTCCCCTTAAAATAAGCTCTAGTGGGAAATATGATTGGAATAGGCTAGCGATATAGCAAAATGAGATTTTAAATTAATTTTTCAGGTGATGGCAAATCGCACCAGAGCCTAAAATGGGGTATCGTGTGAACAATTTCATCTTTTGGGGTACAGTAACTTTATTTGCTTCGTGCCCCTTTTCTTTCTTGATGAAAATATTCGCTTTTATTGGACACACAACTACAAAAAAAAAGGCTACCACTACATCACGATATTGCTTCAATAATCCTACTTATGTCCAATCCTATTCTATATGATTCAAGTCGAGAATCGGTAACAAAATTAAAGTTCTCGAACAATCTACGATGTTTTGACGTACATATATAGTTGATTTTTAATACGATTATGATTTGAATGAATTTCTTTATTAAAGAACACAATGACAGAAAGACATGTATGTGAAGTGTCTGCGTTTTTTAAAAATGTATTTTTAAGGTTTTGAAAAAACTACGATTATTATATCAAATAATAGCTCTGGAATAACTCTCGTGGTGCTCTCGATTGTGGTTGTTATATTATTATGGAAATTTGCTTTTGTGTTTTTGCGCATTTGTTTAAAGAAATTACTTTGCTAAGCTGAAAGGTTTTATCAGATCACAAACCTGGCGAAAGTGCAGACTAAAATTACATTATTATATTAATTACAGCATAAAACCCAAACAATTTTCAGTATTGAAATAAATTTTCAAGAATTCTGGATGATGCCGCTATCGCTATCGATTTACTAATTTATTTGTCAAATTGATGAGGTCTATGGTTAAAAACCATTAAATGTGTAATGAAAATATAAAAATCTTTGAATTCAAAAGGTAAATTAGAAATAAAATGTTTTATTCCTTTATTCGATAAAGTTGAGGTGAAAAGACTACTGTCAATTCAATCAACAGTGGATCGTCCTCCTAGTTTCCTTCGTCGTACACTGGCCTTATAATATGTTTACTTTAAACACAACATTATTTAATAGAATATTTAAGTTACGGAAAGTGAACATTAACCCATTAATGCGCAAAATGAGAATTTTGTGCACGCAAGTTCTATTGTATGATTTGAATAGAAAATTGGGGTAATTTTCTTCCAATTTTCTTCGTACATAGGGAGTTTTTGGGGATGTTCTTTCAGAATCTGGCATTGGTTTTCATAAAAGCTTAAAAAACCCTATTATTTTCTGGGTTTTTTTAAAAAAAAGGCTGATTTTTTTTTTTTGTATTTTTTTCTTTTCAAAGTTGATTATCTTGTTGTTGCTACTATTGGATGATCATATAACCACCAGAAAACGCGGTCCGAATGTCTAAACTTTCTCAAACCATGGTTTTGTAAGTTTTTTTTTGCAAAATGGCCATTTTGTACAGCAATGTAATAAAAAACTTTGCATTTTTTTACACGGAAAGGATCAATTTACAAAAATAATTATAGAACAGAAAATGTTTGAAATTAGCCAAAGAATACGTGTACATTTTTTTTAAAAATTTCGACTATTTTTGATTTTTTGAATTTGGCCAATTTTTGAAAAATACAAAACTGTCCCAAAAAATTCTGGAAAAATTCACACTTATTCGTTGGCTAATTATAAGCACTTTTTGAGGAAAAATATCACCAAATTTCATCATAAAAACCTCATAAACATAAAAATTATAGCTATTAGCCTAAGAATTAATTGGTAACGAATTGGTTTATTACTCTACAACACTGTCGCACTGACGTAAACACGTCTAGATGAGTGGTGTCTTCTTAAGTTATGATTATATATCGTGAATTTTTGCTAGGTTATAGGATGATTTACAAAAATTCGAATTTTTGATCGAATTCTAATCAATTTAATTTTTTTATTTCAATTTTAATTACGGCGATTTTACAATGACAAAGTGAATACATTTTTTTTTACACCACAGTGTGAGTAATATGTTATTATATGTTAAATTTATTACTTATGTATCATATCATATATCAGCTAAAATGTAGCAAACCAAAAAGAAAAACTCATTTAGTTTTCGAAGTGAAGAAGAGAGTCCCTGATTTTGCAGTTCGACTTAATTTAAAAAAAAAGACATACGAATAAAAGTTATTTAAAATGTATCCACAAATAACCTACCCACACCTATCGAAATCTGAAATAGCTTTCAAATTAAAGTTATGCTGACCTTACGTCAGTTAAACCTTCTTTAATCAATTCAAGCCATTTTGGCGATTCTTGTCTGATCGAAAAAACGCTAGACATTTTCAACTGTTTATAATTATCCAATTAACAGCGCCAAAATTGACCGCCCTAAATTTGTTGATTCAATTAACGATCCCCGACAAGTTTGATGAATTGTTCTTCTCAATTAAGCGGCGCGACGGTTAGCATGATAGTTCACAGACAGTGGTGACACTCATTAGTGCAGCTAAATATTATCTTCATTAGACCGACAATAGAGCTGTCCATATACGATTTATTTAAGAATTGTGATAAATGAAGATACGGTGAGACTTACGTAATAAAACGGTTGAAGCCACCGGAAAGTGATGCCAGAAATGTGCGGTGAATTGAAATAATTTGGCCGCCACTATTATGGGGAACAGGCAAAGTTGGTGGTGCCACAGAGCCCTGAAGCCGATCGATGATTGCAGTAGTGGTCAAAAAATAGTTGAGACGACTCCCACAGATCAAGACGTAACCGCTGAGAAGGTAAGAATAAAAGAACCCCTTCCATTTTTCTTGTTTTCATTGCAAACTTCTTAAAAACATCTTCAGAGATCTGGAGCAGATAGAAAAAACGAAAAACCTCTGCTTCTTTTCGCGTTCATATCATCGACGCCAGAAACATTAATTAGACAAAATCCTTTTGCTGATTCCATTTTAGCCGCTGTCTGTTTAACCGCTCCAGCAACAGGTTAAATTTAGATTTTTGCGAGACGAGCTCCTATTTTTCTTCAGACTTACCGAATATGAAAAATTCCAGGCGCAACCGAAAACATTTGCTCTGTGGATCATTTTGGATTATCACGTCGACGTCTGTTCTACTGTAAGCGCCAGATTTATCGCAGCTAAATTATTCAGGAATGTTGCTCTTGAAAATAGATGCCTTTAAAAATTTGCTACATTGCAAAATCATTCCAATGGATTAGTTTGCTTTGTTTTGTAAATTATTTTTATAACAATATTTTATATTTTACAATATTTTCATCTTGCTTTCCAGTTTGGGTATACATAGTATATGTAAATATTTACTTCGTGTGATACTATATTATTTTGTTCGGCTTAAAGATGTGAAGTATTACTATTAATTCATTTCATTAAGCATTTTCGCCCAATCAATCGCGCTTCTAGGGTAGATATGGCGAATGGAATTGCGTTAGTGCCCCAATTCTAAGAGTTTTAAATAAATCGGTACACGTAACGTAATGAATGTGTTAATCAAACTCTGCATATTTAATACTAAAAACCAGAATAATAACAAAAGTTTACTTTACCTTCTGAGAACTTTTTAATGATCTTATTGCGATTTTTTTTTTGTAAAAATATTAAAGCATATATTTTTTAGTTGTGTTATTTATTTAATTACCTATCTAAAACATCTGAAACTTTGTAAAACAAAGTTAACCTCTACATATTTATTTATTTATTTATTTATTTATTTACACACTTCATCAATGGCTGATTACTTACAATAAAGGAACAAAAAGTAGAGTGACATACAAATCAGCAAAGTCTAGCCCTAATACATCTTTTAGATAAATTAAAATCCAAATAAACAAAGCTATCATTGAAAGAACGAGACATCGATGTGATAGGCTCATTGTAACCATAATTAGTGCGATGCTGAGGAACGTGGAGAAAATCTTTGTATCTCAGCGAACGAGAGGGAACCGAAATATTAAAAGAGGACAGCAAAATCGAAGAATCAATACATAGGCGTACACTTGCTTACGTTGAGGGGGAGACAGTTTACAGAACATCATTTATAGAGGGCGTCCAGGTCAGAATTCAAAAGGAAGCAGTCGTTTGGAGAAGACACAACACGAAAAATCTTTGCATCGTCAGCATAGCACAAAATGTTTGAGTGCTTTAAACACAAATACAAGTCATTTACATAAATTATGAATAAGAGTGGTCCAAGATGGCTACCTTGAGGTACCCCAGAGGTATTAATTATCTCGTCAGACAAGGATTCGCGAAAATACACTCTCTGAGTGCGACCCAACCCATAAGAACCAACCCAATTTACAAACAACTGAGGAAACCCGAGGGCAGTGAGCTTATGAAGCAGAATGACGTGACTAATTCGGTCAAATGCTTTGCTAAAGTCTGTAAAAATACGGTCAACTTGTTTACCAGCCTCCAGGGCTACCAAACAGAAATTCCAGAACTCTAGGTGGTTAGAAGATGTTGATTTGCCTTTCCTAAAACCGTGCTGAAAAGAGCCTAAGAATGGCTTGCAGTGGAGGCCCAAAACATCGTAAATAACAGCCTCAAATATTTTAGCAACAGCGCACAATTTTGCAACTGATCTGTAGTTTGAAATGTCATTCATATGTTCGTTGTCCAAAACCGAATCCCTTTCTTGTGCCTATAACAAATAATATACTCGACAGCAGATTATGTTATTATTACAATATTATTTTTTTAATATATTTCTTTTATAGATCTGCATTTATTTATTGTTTGAGATAAAATTGTTACTTTCTGAAAAACCACATTAAAATTAAATAGAGTGGGATGGACTGGTTGTAGTATCGAAAATATAACTAGACATTATTTATATGATGTAAATTAAAGCAAATCAGATATGGCTATCGATGAACAGATAAAAACAATGATAATATTTACTTATTATATTAATTTCATTATGTAGGATTCATGTACAGTTGAACAATAGTATCTACCTAACTTAAAGGTTATAAACTCACAAAAGCCTAGCTTGCGCGTGAGGATTGTGACCGTGGCTTTTTGGATTTTGCCTATATTCTATGTACGTATGATGACTTTTAGATATCAAATTATTACATATGTATCTTCAATCTTTCTGAAACTTCCTAGTAGTTGAATATATCACTGAATAGTACTGGGTTGCTAAACACATATTCTTTTAATTTAAATTTATAGTTAAATATATGTAAACTGGATTTGAATTGTGTGGGAAGTTCTATGTGTTAAACTTTTATTATATTTAACCTCCACTAATGGTCCAATAACCTGTCTTCGGGTTTTATGATTCAACTGATGTGGGTTAAACTTAAAAAGTTCCTTAAGTAAGTAGCGAAAGTATATATTTGTCGTATAATAATAACATTGAACTCATTCAAGGCCAGAATAGTAGAGAAGAACTAAAAAGGGTATAGCCGGGTTTATATGAGGAATCTGCTCTCGCGGCTTTTTTGACTCGCACTTGGGGGATCGTTTTGGTATCAAATAAAAATAATTCAGCCAAATTCAGCTCTTTATCTTAAACGGTTTTCGAGTTTTTCAAAAAGAAAAACGTCTTTTTTCGATTTTTTATTTTTTTCATAGTAAAATTCAAAATTAATGAGTGGTGATTTTGGTCATGATTCTTAAACGAAAAGCCGATTTTTGGCGGCAGAAATCAAATTTAATTCTTTTTTCTTAACGCCTTTTTGAAAAGTGTCACTCACCGTATTTAGTCAGAAAATGTCTTTTATACTCCTGTATACTAAAGAATTTTTTCGAATTTTTGAAGTGGTGGAACAATCTGAAAAAAATTAAAAAGTAATTTTTTTCTAGACAATGATATGAATCTATAATAAATTGAAGAAAATCCGCATCGTACTGTACCTCAAAAGTGGTGTGCAAAGAAGTATTTACTAAATTGAGAGTTAATAAATAACTCGCAATACACGGAAATTATGACTCCTACGGGAAGAATGCATTTAAACTTTTTTATAGAGAATTTCAAAATGTACAAAAAACATAATGGCTATTTTTCCCGTAGTATAGCAAAATAACTTGATATTCGTAAAAAATTGGACGTACATTATCTTTTGACATACATGTAAAATTGATTTGGTATTCCGAGATATTTTCTATAATGGCTAAAAGAAACCTTATACCAAAATCCAGTTCGTGGACCTATGTCCATGTTTTTACTGGACTATTATATTACACTTTTTTTTAAAAGCCGAGTTTGATCTTCTTTTTGAATTTTTTCAATTAAAATCCAAACATCTCGTTTAATTTAATATAGAGCTACAGCATAACAAACAAAATTTCTATCATAAACCCTATGTTTTAACTGAAATACGATTTTACATATTTTTGAATAAAATGCAGTACCAATAAGCTTCAGTAAGTAAACTCCAATCAGTGCGAACGATATCTATTAAAATCAGACTTCATTACAATATCCTCCATTCATAAGAAATAAAATCGACCCCACATCGTGTGAAATTGACTGTGGAAGCTCCTATCAACAGCCGCAAACCCGACAGCCACTGAATATTAATGACCATCTGTTAATTATAAGCTATTTAATAAATAATCATTATACATCGTAAATATGCGATATTTATCACCGCTATTAGTCGAACTTATGATTTTTAGCCGATTTAATAGATAAGCCACCGGCCATGCTGTCATTCATACTGAAAACCAATGGATGCACCTCTCTCTTCGGAAGTTTTGTTTACAAATACCTCCAGCGAGTCAATTGAGAGTTTTCAGGCAGCTCATTACGAATTTCATGGAGCTGTCCAAACATTGCATCGTCTATGGTAATTGCTATTTCCATTTATATGCTAATTTAGTGGTCTGCCCTACTTCTGAGGTGTTGACCAATTACAGCAGACTGTCAGCATCTATAGCGATAACTTGTAAATGCACCGCATATTTTTGATTGAGAGCTTTCATAAATATTTTGGTTCTTTTCTGCTTATGCAGGTTGGATATGAAATGCATACGAATAGGTTGATATTAATTTAATCTAGGTTGAAAGCTGATATGATCTACATATCGGCTTTTAACAATTTAAATACAGTAACGACAGATTAAGTGCAGAGGTCCATTTGTTTCTTATGAATTGAAAAATATGAATATCGTTATATTTTGTAATTTATAAGACCAACTTTTACTCAAAAAGACCCAGTCGATGAAAAAGCTTTAACAAGATTTCTTCACAAATCTTTTTTAAACTAAAATTTTTAATTTGTCATATTCCGTGACAAGATTTTAATACTTTCATATCATATTTTTTATTAAATATATATGAATTCCTGTAATTTTCCAGGATCTATTTAAATCAAAATTTTGAGGTAAGCAAATGTCAGCATCATTGCACATATTTAATTTGATGATAAACAGTTCTTATAGATTGAATTTTAATTTTTTTGGGATATTTTTTTATTGTAAACGATTTTAAGCACTACCAAATTTTATTCAAAAATTATTTGATAGCTGCGCCTTTTAGGGATTTCTTTACGAAAAAGTTTTTTATGTCTGTGGGTTGATGTGTTTCATATCCTCTTTCTATTCACAGTAAGTATGTGAATTATAAAAACATTATAGGCCTTGATTCTACAAATTTTGCCAACATTGCGAATACACTCTTCTTTGTTTATTCGTTTCCATTTACTTAAACTGACTAGCTGGGTTACCCGGTTTCACCCGGCGTTGGGTAAATACTTACTAATTAAGCACTTCTCAAATGTTCTAGTTTGTTATATCCTAGAAATTGTTTCAACCCGAAAACCCCTTTATGGATCCGCTATCTTGAAATTCCAAATCTTAATAATATTCAAAATTAGTGGCCTTAAAATAATCATTGTACCAATTTTCATTCAAATCCGTTGAAATCGAGAAATGTTGGTTGCCATATTGGATCCGCCATCTTGAGTTTGGAAATTTGGCTAATATTCGAAATAAGTGGCCTCAGAATAATCATTGTACTAATTTTCAGTAAAATCCGTTGAAATCAAGAAATTTGGTCTCATATTGGACCCATCTTGGATTTACAAATTTTGATAATATTCGAAATTTGTAGCTTCAGAATAATCATTGTACAAATTTTCATTAAAATCCGTTGAAATCGAGACATTCTGGACGCCATGTTGGGTCCGCCATCTTGCATTTAGAAATTTTAATAATATACAAAATTAGTGGTCTCAGAATAATCACTGTACTAATTTCTATTACAATCCGTTGAAATCGAGAAATTTTGGTCGCCATGTTGGATATGGAAATTTTGATAATATTCGAAATTAGTGGCTCCGGAATACACATTGTATTAATTTTAATTAAAATCCGTTGAAATCGAGATATTAGGTTGTCATATTGGATCCGCCATCTTGGATTTACAACTTTTGATAATATTCGGAACTTATATCCAATAATCATTGTACCAATTTTCATTAAAATCCGTTGAAATCGAGACATTCTGGTCGCCATGTTGGATCCGCCATGTTGGATTTGGAAATTTTGCTAATATTCAAAATTAGTGGCCTCAGAATAATCATTGTACCAATTTTCATTAAAATCTCTTGAAATCGAGAAATATGGTCGCCATTTTGGATCCGCAATTTTGGATTTCTAAATTTTGATAATATTCAAAATCAGTGACCTCAAAACATTCATTGTACTAATTTTCATTAAAATCCGTTGAAATCAGGAAATCTTGGTCACCATATTGGATCCGCCATCTTGAATTTCTAAATTTGGACAGCGGACTTGAAATCCCCATCCTGCAAAACCCCTATATACCAATTTTCATGAAAATCGCTTCAAATTTAAAATTTTCAGCCGCCATCTTGGATCCGCCATTTTGAAACCCTACAAAGTATCCGTTTCCTGGTTCTAAGCTACCTCCCCACCAATTTTCAGCCAATTCGATTCAGCCGTTCTTGAGTTATAAATAGTGTAACTAACACGACTTTCTTTTATATACAGCCTTGTTCAAAAGTATTAGGCACCCTCGATATTCATTGATATATGGAGTCTGAATGGGTTCCAGAAAAATTTAACATAGTAAGTGTTCAAACCCAACTGTCACCAGTTTAATGATGGGGTTTGCCGGTCGTAAAATCCCAGTAACTTTAAAAACGAGGATGTTTTTCAAATTTTCGCTCATTTATGGTTTGGTGTTAGATGCGATAAAGTGCAATTTAGAAACGGTTTCAAGTGATTTTAAAAATTGGTTTTAAGTTTTTAATAAGGAAGTGTTAAAGGTGATAAAATGCCAAAAATTAAAGAACTAAGCCAGTCTTTAAGGTCAGAAATAATTATTTTGGACGCAAAAGGTGTTAGTCAAACAGCTATTGCAAAAAAACTAAATTGCTCACGTTGTTCTGTACAAACAACACTCAAAAGGTATAAGGAGACTAAATCCTTCGAAAATAAGCCCAGAAGCGGACGAAAGCGTGCCACAACATCAAGACAGGATCGTTTTTTAATATTGATGTCTCTTCGGAACCGCAGAAAAACATCGAAAGATCTCACTGCAGATCTTCAGGATGAAGCGGGAGCTAGTTTTTCTGCAGCAACAGTTAGAAGACGACTTATAGGCGCAGGACTACGTGGTTGCAAGGCAAGAAAAAATCCATGGCTTTCTGAGCGAAACAAGCAAAACCGGCTTAAATGGGCGAAAAAATATAAAAATTGGAAAGCCGAGGACTATTCAAAAATCGTATGGCCGGACGAATCAAATATTGAGGTAAATATGCCAACTGTTCTTCTTCACTTTAAAAAAAAAATAATAATTTCTGAGGCTCTTAGTTAAGAAAAAAAAATTTTTTTTTAATTGTTTAATTTTTTTGTTTACATTACAGATTTTCGTCCAACCTAGGGCACAGTTCGTGCGACGGAGGAAGAAGGAAGCTTTTCGTCCGGATTGCCTCGTCCCTACAGTGAAACATGGTGGCGGAAGTATTATGATCTGGGCCTGTATGGCCACATCAGGAATCGGAAAGCCATTTGTGTGTGAAGGAAGGATGAATTCCGAAAAATATACAGCCCATGCTGGAACAAATTTTGGAGCCATCCATAATACAAATTCTCGGAGGAGTACTTGATAATTATATTTTTCAACAAGATAATGCTCCTTGCCACACAGCAAAGAAAATTCGCAAGTTATTCGCGAACAACAATATCCAATTCATTGATTGGCCTTCACAGTCCACCAGCCTTATCCCCCCCTCTAGCATCTTGGTCTCATATTAAACGCATGAGTCCACCAACGTAACTGCACTTCACTTTCGTCCCTGCGCCAAGCCGTGTTTGAGGAAAGGGAGAAAATATCTTCAGATATTTGTGCCACCCTAGTCAACAATATGCCGAAAAGGATTGCAGCGGTGATAAAAGCAAACGGGGGAAATACGAAGTATTAATAAAATTAATAAATGATCATGTTTTTTTAGAAAATATGTGCATTTTTCATTAAACATGTCTTAAACGGCTTGTTTTGAAGAAATCTAGGGGTGCCTAATACTTTTGAACAAGGCTGTATATAGATTTGTAGAACCCATTACTCTCTCAGTTTTGCGGCTTTTGTGATGAAAGGTGTAAGGATGTAGGACTAGTAAGAAAGTAATACGTTTTTCACACATTTTCAAAAAATTATATGGTGCTGATAGGGCAGCCAGAAAATTAAAAAAAAAAAAATTGTTTTATATTTTTATAATGTTAATAAACATCCCTATAAATTTTCATAACGATATCTGGTTTCTTTGTATTCGAAAAAAATGTTTTAAGAATTTTTATTTTTAAAAGTTTTAGGCAATTATTAATATTTATATAATAATATTATAATATAATTTTCGTCATTACTTATCACCTCTTGCCAGCGTGATGATAATTTGCATATATACCATTTTTGAAAAATGCCTTGCATTTAGAGGCGAAGAACTCAAGTAGTGATGGCTGACATCTGTATCAGTTTTGAATTTATTTTCCTTTAAACAAATTTGCAGGAAGAGAAATAGGTCATAATAGGAGCGTGCTAGGTCTTGGGAGTGGTGGTGGGTGCAACAGAATTTCCTAGCCTAGCTCTACGATTTCCTGACGAGCGCCAAAGCAGCATGTGGTCTGGCATTATCATGATGTAGTATGATGTTCTTCCTATTGAACATCCAATTGAGCTTTTCGTTAGGTTTCAAAAGCTCGTAATGTATTGGTCCTTGAACATTCTTTTATTCAGGCTTAAGCTTGGCTTAGAGGTGGTGGAGGCAGGTTGTCCGGGCTCAGAGTATGCTATTTTTCCTACGATCTTTTCGTAGGTAATCTACTTTTCACCACCAGTTATCATCTGGTCCAAGTAGGGTTCGCTTTTGCTCCGAGCAAGCTTTAAAATCGGACAAAATGCAAAAATATTGCTCTTAGGAAGTACTTTCAATGAAAACTATAACACTTAAGTAGAAATGCTTTCTGACAAATTTAACAAAATTGAAAATATTATTGGTGAACTATACATTATTACATATGTGTGTGTAGAACATACATTTGAAAGCAAATTTTAGCCGAAATAATAAAATAATTGAGTATTAATAATAATACAGTAGTGGTTATTATATAGTACCAAATAATAAAACAAAGTGTTGTTTTTCCTAGACGTTGTAAATCTTTTTAATACTTATTGATTATTTCTAAAGATACACAACGAAATTTTTGAAATTAATTATTATAATTAAAATTGCAATCTACAAAGTGTTGGTGTAATTTTATTCCCTTTTTGGAAGGAAATTGAATACCTTCTATAATGGTAGGAAAATTACAATTAAAAAAATTACGCAAATGTCTGTGTAAACTACACTTTTCTTGTGTAAAAACATTACATCCATATGCGGAAAATTACACATAAAAGATATGAAGTTTGCATAATAAATATGTATTGTTTAGTTCTTTAAAGTAGGTAAATTTACACACAGCAGATGTAAATTTTTGGAATTAAATAATCCCTTGAATATAGTATTTTTACAATAAGTTAAGGGGACAAGGACGTTCTATCTAATGGGATATAGATTCTATATAATGGGATAAAATGAAGGAAATAGTAGAAAGAATATTATTTTAATAATAAATTCCCAATAGCTTATTATTCGTTTAGTATTTAATAAACTCATAAAAATAAGACATATGAACTTATGGTACATACAAATAATATAACAAAAACGTTTTTCGCGACGTTGGATTCAAGTATTAAGATTAGTATAAATGAATACATTTCATATTTAACTTTTTAAAGTGCCTTAATCTAGTTATTTTATACTTTAATGGAAATTGCGCCCTTCTTAACTATAAAAGGAATTAATTACGCATTCATTTTGTTTGAATGAGAGAATTTTAGTCGTAGATTTACGTCAGTTTAACGTAATTTGGTGTAAAATCACATAACATTTTCAAAGTTGGGTGAATATCATACCGAAAGTTTTAACACTTTAATATGTGTAATTTCAGTCAATTTTTCTTAATTACATTAAAAATGTGTACTTTTACGATCGTGATAAATTGATACACAGAAAAAAAGTAATTGCTTTTAAGATCAGTTTGTATTTACATTCAGCTTTTAGAGTGTAATTTTGTCAGTTTAAAATTTTATACAAAATTTTAATTTTAATTGCTAGTGTTAAATTTCTTCTGCGACAGTTTGAATTTGAACTGTAAAATAGGTAGGAATTCGATAAATGCAAGCACCGAAGACGAAACTGCTTAATATCCTAAACACTAAACCATTTTCAGACTTTCAGAGCACGTTTCTGTGAAATGTCACTCAAATAATTAATAATAATAAAAATTTCAAAAGAATTTGCTTAGATATTTTCAAAAGTTTTTTACTAAAAAATCTATAATGCCAATGTTATTTTTCAATCGAAATCGACATATTTAAATAATGGGTAACTTAAAAAAACATTAAAAACAACAAATTGTGAAAATTAGCAAATTATATAACTACACCCAAGAAACTATCTGGCTCCAACAACTAATTTTGTGATTCATTTAACTATTTTTGCTTATGTTTTTCACCTAACAAGGTTGCTGGTAAACATGATCAGAGAAATCTAATTAAAAATTATAAAACTATCTAGTTGAAACTAGGCTCATTGTTAAAATAACTTACGAATTTATTAAATCGTCAACTAGTATCTCAATTAGTACCTTTATGAGGCAAGGATGTTTATTGTTAAAATAACGTATGAGCTTCTTCAATGCATATGAATCTACTAGTTTAAACAACGAGACTCATTTTTAAATCAAATTACGAGCTTGTTGAATTGACATAGGGCTGGTAGTTCACACAACGAAGTCCATTGTTGAAATATCTCATAAGCTTGTTGAATGGACGTATAGCAACTGATCCAGACAACGAGAACCATTGTTGAATCAACTTATGAGCCTATTAGCTTGAAACCGAAACCACCAACGAAATCTTTTAATCCGAAATTTTGCGCGTTGGGTTCCATTTCAACTAAACTCTAGTTTAGTGGACTAGGTTTCTAGTTGACCAACAGGAATTCACGTGTTAATAACAAGAAGGTTAACTGATCGTAGTATTGGTTTGAATACCATTATTTACTATACCAAATATTGATCGTGTTAATTGACTAGGATTTCTGTTTAAAAATTAACGAGTGTATGCCAGTAAAATTGACACATTACCTTTATTTTAACTCCAGTAAAATTTATATTTAAATAGTTAAACGGACTAGGATCTAGTTGATTGAAAAAGAAAATGCGGACCAGATGAATTAACAAGATCTCACTGTTGAATCTACAAGAAATATTTTGTTCAGTGTACCAAACATTAATTATAATTACTATATTAAATAATCAGGAATATTCCGTGCATATTCCTTTGAGTCGATTTTAATCGGCAACAATCCAATTAATCGGCTCATTACAAAAAATTGCCTTTATTAATTTGCTTCTGGCAAGGGCATTATAGTATATATGTTGTTGCTCTTTAAATCGCCCAGGCGCCAATAATCTCCAGATTTCAGGTCTCCCAGATAAATAAGTTGTAAGTTGGATCCATTTAGTTTGCCAAGTGGTTTCCTCTTGGCCTGTTCACGCAATTAACTCGGTCACACTTTATATTAATCGAGCTGTGCCCAGACTGCACTTTTGCGGCAATCGACACAGTTGGGTGCATTAAACCGTTTATTGGCCTAATTAAAACTCGAATGTATGCACTTGAAAAATGAAATATTGTATTTATCGGAGAGTCCCTGGATGGCAAAAAGATTTGATTGCGTTGGGGCTAATTGTAGAATTTCTTCTTTTAGTCACAAAATGTAAAGCCCCGATTTGATTTCAGTTGTGGGAACTTCTTCGAAAAAAAGAGGGACTTTTTTTAATAATTTTGTGAGCATTTTTATGAATGTACGCAAATGTAAAACAAATAAAAATTTCCCCTAAAATAAAATCAGCCTATAAAACAGTGGATTTATTGCGATTGTCACCTAAACGGACGTTTTTATTACTTTTAAATTTAAAAATTACCAAGAATGACTAAAATATCAGAGTTAAAATCTTTTTAATTCGTTTTGACAATTATTCATTGATTCTAATATGCGAAAAGGTTAAGTGTCATATTTATTGCAACCAGTTTTCTAATACGGTTAAATTCAATTACGCATATTCCTCGAACCTCATATTCAATTTTATTGTCAGACTGGATTGTGTCATCAGTCTACGAATTTTTGAAGCTGCAGACGAGCTCCCACGGACTCATTCATAAAATATAGAAATTACTCAAACTACTCATTCATAAGCGAAGTACAATTGCCGGGGCAAGCGGCAAAATTTGGAGCCTTTGAAGTAAACACCGACGAGACTCCACTGAGAGTTAATTATTTGATTCTTTCCCGGAATTCCCACTGAAGGAACCACAACAACTCAGGCATTTCGCTACGCGAGTGAGTCATTCGGAGCGGTCAGCAGCCGGTCACAATTGAACAGATGAACCCATCTCCAGTTGAATAATTCCCGGACTGGAGCTCAGGAGTGCGCCAGATAACGAAGGAATGAGTAACCGCCACGTGATTTTATCAAGATAAAAAATGCTTCTCTTGATCGATGACTAATGGCGTGACTCCGGCATGTACGTCATTGCGCAAGGCGCTCTGACTTTAATTGGTGTTATTATTAGCCTTACCTTGAGAAGGTCGAGTTGGTTCCCCTTTGGGTTATGTAATCGAAAATCGTAGGTGACTGATGTTCTTATTATCTACAATATTACACAAAGATCTTGTGATTTGCATGGTGGTTCTCTGATACGCAACAGACGCTTTCATTTGCTATCTGCAGATCAGCTTGTCAGTTAAGCAAACATGATTCAGCAACTAAGATTAAACACCATCAAAAAACATTTTCTCTTTGGATATAAGCGTCTTACTTCATTGGAGCAATTTTGGCTGACAAAAATATTTCAAATAGGGTTCAAGCGGTAGACTGAGGTCCTTATGAGCTCCTAAGATAGTTTTAATTTCCAAAATATTACATCTGAAAAAGATCTCAATAGTTTTATATGTAAACTAATTTAAGGTAAAACCAGCTGAAATTAGTATAGGTCTATTGAATTCCTCAATTTTCTAAGCCCAAAGATGTACCGCTTTTTTGCTATAAGCTGTCAAAGTAAGTACCTGATTTACATACACCATTTGAAAACAACCTAATTAAACTTTGTTGGTTTTGCTTATTTCTTTAAACGTTGATGGAATTTAAAAATTCCGAAAAACGATGTAGATTTTTTGCTTTTTTGGAAATTTTTAAAAAAGATCTGCGTAACACTAAAATAGAAAGTCAAGCAAATTTTCATATAATTTCCGAGATATAAGTATCTCATGAAAAACAAAAGAACTTTCTTACAAAAAAAGGTCGCTCTTTCGAAAAAATGGCACCGATAATTATATGTAAGAAAAAATCATCAGAAAGGAGTGAACAAATTAAAAAGCTTTGTGCAAGGGATTTTTAGCATCAGAAAATGAATAAATTAATGAGGGAATTTCGGTAAAGTATTTTACACTATAAAAATTATAAAGCTTACATTAAAACTAGCATAATTATTAATCAATCTGTAATAGAAATCTAAATAAATGGTGTATTTAAAAGCGTCAACTTTGAAATCGCGCAGTTTTTGTGACTTATTGAGGCTTCCAGAAAAAATGTAAACACTCAGTTTTTCGTTTCTATTTCTTAATCCTCTTAATTCTTCTCACATATCACGAAATTCTAAGAAATATACGATATAATGAAACAAAGACCATCACGTGACGGAATTTTTGTGCAAATTTTGTGCGTTCTCGTCTTCATTTATCAGTATGAAATAATCTGTCACGGTATCACCATGCAGTGCTATACCTGAAATATGCCAATTTCCATCCCCAACACCTGTGCCTCCACCTTGGCCTCCACCGACTTTTATATTATTATTTTTTTTTTTTATGTAGTTCAAGGTCACCCTACTCCCTCCACCCCCTACCACCACCCTCCGAGCGACAGTCCCATCATGTATACATTTACCAATTTTTCTACAACGTCTGCAACATAGTTCAAAAGCATTCTAATACGAAAAATTGATAAGACCAGAAGAGTACCAAAAACTTCGTAAGATACTTTCTGCAAAAATAAAGCAAGTAATTTTTAAATATTTAATTTAATTTGATGTGGTAAGTTCTGTTTTTGGTTACTTTAATAAGTTAATTATATATCAGTAGCTGTGAAATTCACGCAAAAATGGGTCGAGCGTCACAAACAACTAAGATTAAATTTTGCAGAAAAGTATAATAGTCCGGTCAAAATAGTCGAAAAAATAGTGGTAGGTTTACAATAATTCGCATAGAACTGAAAAAAGGTACAGACCTTGGGGACATTATTACAAATAAACTACTAAAAGTCCCCATCGATTCCACATCTGCAAAAAAAAGTTATTCAAGGTCAAAGGTAAAAAAAATGGTTTTTTTATCATAAAAATAGAGCAGACACAAGTTGTAGATCATAAAATTATCTACAAAAATTCTTATACTTTTTTTTAAGAATCACCATTCCTTAGATATTGCGATTCTAAATCACCGAAAATATAGATATGTACGCTGAACCGCCTATGCACACCATCGGTTGTTTAATATGAGTAAAAATATAATATTGGTTTGTGTAAATTATACATACAAATTATACGATTGTGAGAATATAGACATAAAAGAAACTCAGTCCCTAATTTCATTGGCCCGCATAACCTTGAGCAACATCTATGTACGACTCCATTGTCCGAGTGGCGACGGTCGTATACCTGCTTTTATTCTGGAAGGCATAAATGAAATACTTTTAGTGTTGAATTTATACTCGGTATCATCAGTATTTGATAATACCAATTATCCCCTGCCTAGTCGAATGTTTGAAGATATTAACAGCGATATTCCGGAGTCATTTACTTATTTTTTGGAGCAAGTTATTCTTAAAAAAAAAAACAATCTAAATTAGAACATTTAAAATTAGTATGTACAAGTATCAGCCACAGTATTATGTCTGTTGTCGGGCCTAGTATTTAAATTATTTGAAGAAGATGATTTAATTAATTTCTCAGAAGTATTTCAAAAGATCGACTCTTCTCCACAAGACATCATCACAAACGGAATTCACTTTCTTCTTGCTCTGTATGGAGCTCAAAAAATGTATTGTTTAGACAAATTATTTGAGTTTTTTAAAAAATACACTGAACAATAAAACAGTGCAATCTGGTCTAACTCCAACATCTGCTTCTGCTAGTCAACACTTATGTCGAGAATACTATCAAGTTCAAGTATGGCAATCAACTCGATCCAGAAGACTGGGGTTGGAAATTAGTAGATAATACTTTCGAGCCAATTTAAACTTTACTCTCGCCTGCTCCGGAAAGACTTCTGAACACCATCTTTTGCAAGTGCAAAAGGGTTGTAGTGCAAAATGCAGCTGTAAAAAAGTCGAGTTATTTTGTTCACCAGTATGTGCTAATTACCAAGGCCAGTCTTACTCCAATGTTGAACCAACTTCAACAAATGAAGATTTTTATGATATCAATGAGGAGACAACTGATGTATCTTTTTCACATATCCAGCTAGAAGAACAAGAAGAAGAAGAAAACGAAGAAGATATAACTATTGAAGTGGTATTTGAAGATTATCAGAGAGAATAACATCTTCCAGAAACCAACAATAATTCGTGCGATTTTAAAACTTAGTCACAATAGATCGTGGACTATGCCTACCGGGCTCCTTCGACTGGTACCCTCACCTTGTCGTGGTGAAGGGGCTTGCGTGCGTCGATGATTGACTGAGCTATGTCGGCGGTAGCAATTTGCTACCGGAAGGGACACCCATGTCGAACAGGTCAGTCCTGAGGCGTCAGACTAAGAAGGGAACCACATAACACAATGGAAGGCAAGCCTTTAGGTACTCTCTCTGCACGGGGTAACCAGCTTGAGACTGGGAATCCTCCCGCTCTAGAAGCGGCCGGGGCTAGGAATGTGCAGGTCCCACTTCCATTGATGACCGAGGTGGCGGGTCCAGGCCAAGGAGGAAGCCCTCTACTGGACTCCGATGATAGAATGTCGCAAGACGGACTATCATCGATTGGCACATTGACTCAGTCAATGGAGAGCCTACTCTTCGAACAGGAGAGGACCGAAAAGCAGCCTGCTGTGACTACGGTTAATCCTGTTCCACTGGACATTCCTAAAATCCCTCCGGTTATCACCAACCAACCCGAGGGATTGTCCAAAAGACAGCTGCGACGGCTGAGGAGCAAGAGGAACAAGGCTAAGGCGCAAGAAGCGGGAGCTGACGGCGTCAAGGGCCCCACCACTTTCTCCTCAACTCCACTGGCGACTGTCACTAAAAGAGGAAGGTCGGAAGGGGATTCACCTAATCCGGCTTCCTCGGCTAGTGCCGGTTGCTCTGGGGAGTCTACAGCCAAGCCTAGTAAGAACAAGCGGAGGAAAGTCGTCAAGACCGGTCTCCAAAGTTCTTCGAAGCCAGACGAGGTAAAGGGGAAACCCGATCCTCGTACTGCAGCGCACGAGAGGATCAGTGAAAAAGATTTAAAGGAAGCTGGCCCCTCAAGTGCATTGCCGAGCTCAAAGACAACGGGCAGGGGGGACGGAAAAAGCTTCGCGGAGGCTGCTTCCCAAGCCCTGGTCGTTGTGATTGAGGCCGGCAACCCACAAAGGGAGATGTCGCAGCGACATGTCAACTTTGTGGAAGGCTACATTTGGAAGCTATTGGGTGAGACCAAAGAGTCGCCCATGTTTGAGGGAATGGTCGTTTGTGACGGAACCTTAAAGGTTCAGTGTACGAACGAGCACTCTCTCAAATGGCTGCTTGCAAATGTAAGCAAAATTCCAGCTTGCGATGGCATCAAGTTTTCTGCTACGAAAGGTAGCGACATGCCCAAGCTGGTTCGAGCGGTTATGTGGATCCCTGGACCCCCCAAGGCACCCAGGGATATAATTGCTCGACTCCGCATTCAGAATCCGGGACTGGAAACCAAATACTGGAGAATCCGTGCGTTCAGTAGCAAGAGGAAGAATCCTAATGATCCTGAGGGCTCTACTCTTGCACTGGGCATAGATCAGGAGTCTCTGAAAGTCCTTGATTCCGTTTACGGATACCGTCCTCATTTGGGTTTCGGAAGGGTGAAAATTCACGTTTCCGGAAAATAAATGAGGACAAAGAGTGTAATGGGGAGCAGTTGATTATGACGTCTGCTGACTTGAATATCACTCAAATTAACCTGCAGCACAGTAAATCGGCCACTGCTATCTTAAGTGGAAGGTTGGTAAAACTGCGGACATTCCCCCAAATAATACTAATACAAGAACCATGGGTTTGTAGGAGGAGAATCTGTGGCTTCGGTGCAATTAGTTGGGGGCAACTCTTTCATTACGAAAGAACGGAACGACCGCGGGCATGCGTTATTGTATCTAATACAATCGAGGCCACGATGTTGAGACAGTTTTGCAGTCAAGACGTCGTTGCGGTCAAAGTATCCTACAATGTATCGGGAGCTAAGCAGGATGCAATCTTCGTATCTGCTTATCTGCCATATGACTCCATTAGCCCGCCTCCTTCAAAAGAGCTACTGGATATTGTGGGATACGCAGAGTCTAATAATTTAGGTCTGGTAATTGGATGCGATGCCAACGCCCAGCACACTCTTTGGGGTAGCAGTAAATGCAATCTCCGGGGAGAGAAATTATTAGATTTCATTCTGTCGTACGATCTCGTGGTTAACAATAAGGGAAACAACCCAACTTTTGTCACGAGTAGACGACAGGAAGTAATAGACCTGACACTCACCAATAGGAAAATGTCAAACTTTATTACCAACTGGCGAGTTTCAAAAGAGGAATCTCTTTCGGACCACAGATACCTGGAATACCGAATAGCCATCGATATCATAAATATCCCGGCCGGACGGAATCCCAGGAAGACTGATTGGGAAAGGTACAAACAACTTCTTTCATCGAAGGAAATTAATGTACGCAAAATCCACTCCACGAAGGATATTGAGGACGAGACCCAAAAATTGAGTCGGACCTTATTGGATGCCTTTGAGGAAGCGTGCCCTCTCAGAAAGAGCAGATGTGGCAAGAATGTCCCCTGGTGGAACAACAACCTGCAGAAGCTCAGGAAAACAACCAGAAAACTTCTAAAGAGGGCCTTAAGAACTCAAGAAGATGATGATTGGCTAACCTATCAAACTCTACAGCGTGAGTATAAGAGAGAGATAAGAACTGCCAAGGTCTCCTCTTATAGGAAATACTGTGAGGAACTGGTAGGAATGAGAGAGGCTGCAAGGCTGCATAAAGTCTTCCAGAAAGACAATACAGCCAAACTGGACACTCTCCGTAGGCCTGCGGACGGAGGATACACGAGCTCCAAACAGGAAGCATATGAAATCCTGTTTGAGACTCATTTTCCGGGCAGTCAGAGAATTCAATTAGTTGAAACCCAAGTGAATTTACAAGAGAGAGTAAATATCACCAGGAAAGACAAATATATAGCATCCAAGGTTGTGACTGAGGAAAGGATCGAGATGGCCTTGACCTCTTTCGAAAACTTTAAGACCCCAGGTCTGGATGGTATATATCCAGCCATGCTAAAGACAGGAAGTACGTCTCTAGTTCCGGCACTAAAGAAAATCTTTAGAGCCTGCTTAATCTGGGGATACGTGCCAACTGCCTGGCGTAAAGTCAGAGTAGCTTTTATACCTAAACCGGGCAAAGAAGATTACACTCTGGCAAAAAGTTTCAGACCCATTAGTTTGACATCATTCCTTTTGAAATGTCTGGAACGACTGGTAGAAAAACACATCAGGGGGGAAACGCTGAGAAGGAGGCCCCTTAGTGAACACCAGCATGCCTATAGGAGTGGAAGATCCTGTGAATCCGCACTGCACGATCTAATCTATAAAATAGAAAGTGCGGCGGATCGTGGATCTTTTGCTCTTGGGGTTTTTGTGGACATTGAGGGAGCCTTTGATAATGCAATGTTCTCATCCCTTTGTGATGCTGCCAAGGCGTATGGAGTGGACCCTGTGCTTATACGATGGATCCATTCCATGCTGTCACAGAGACTACTTTTAACAGAAAGCGGAAGCGACACTGTTATGAAAGTTGGGAAGGGCTGCCCGCAAGGGGGAGTACTCTCACCTCTACTGTGGTGCTTCTTAGTAGACTCGCTTTTAGGCGAATTGCAAAGCCTAAATATACATACACAGGCCTACGCTGATGACGTATGTGCACTCGTTTGTGGGGACTCGTTAAGGGATGTCTGTATTAAAATGCAGAGGACCTTGGATAGGATCCAGAACTGGTGTGAGAGGCATGGTTTATCAGTGAATCCTAGAAAGACAACACTTGTGCTGTTCACTAGGAAGAGAAAACTGGATAACCTCAAGCTTCCAATTCTGAAGGGTGAAACCATTCAACTCTCCAAGGAAGTTAAATACCTAGGGGTGACTCTAGACAGCAAACTGACTTGGAAGGCTCATGTCGAACACAAAGCATCTCGGGCATTAAATGCCTTTTGGCAATGCAGAAGAGCCTTTGGGAAGACATGGGGTCTAAAACCCGCTGTGGTACACTGGATGTACATAGCCATCATTAGGCCCATCATTACATATGCGTCAGTGGTCTGGTGGAACAGAACGGAGATAAAGTCGACTCGTTCTGTTCTTGACAGAGTACAGAGAGAGGTCTGCATAGGGATAACAGGAGCTTTTAGCTCGACACCTGGTGCAGCTCTCAACGCGATGCTTAACATGCAACCCTTGGACGTTGCTATCCAAGAAGAAGCAATGAAGACCGTGTGCCGCCTAAAGAAGTGCGGACTTTGGCACGGTAAACATGCTATCGGACATGGTGTTATATCACAAAGGCTTGAAGAAAAGTGCATTTTATTCAATATGCCGGCGGACGATATGACCCCAATATTAATGTTCGGAAGAAGATTTCAAATTCTCTTCCCAAAAAGGGAGGAATGGGAAGATCCAAACAAAATACTGAATGGACTCAACGACATCTTCTATACAGACGGCTCGAAGACCGTAAACGGTACGGGCGCTGGATGGTATTTGAATGAGGAGATCAAATACAGTTACTCACTTGGAAACATGGCGACGGTCTTCCAAGCTGAAGTTTTCGCCATTCTAGAAGTGGCCAACTGGATAATTGCCCAGAGATGGCAAGGTAGAAGAATAGGTATCTGCAGCGACAGTAAAGCTGCTCTTGCCACTCTCCTTAATCCCAATACTCGGACAAAAATAGTCCGAGATTGTAAGAAACGATTGAATTCGGTTGCAAAGTGCAATCAAGTCATTCTTATATGGGTCCCTGGCCACCAGGGAGTAGAAGGCAACGAGTCTTCAGATTCCCTAGCGAGGGAAGGCGCTAACTCCCATCCCATAGGTCCAGAGCCCATTATTGGTATTAGCTCTGCGGCGTTGAAGAACTGGATAACTCGACACGTTGACTTAGTTCACGGAGACAGATGGTCCAGCCTAAGTACCTGCAGACGTACCAAGTACTTTATAGGTAGTCCGAACAAGAATACTGCGAAATTCTTACTTAGCTTAGGTAGGAAAGATTGCAGGGCTCTAGTAGGGACAATTACAGGGCATAACACACTTGGCAAACACTTGAATACCCTGGGAATCATCGACGACCCTGCGTGCCCCTCGTGTGGGGAGGAGGAGGACAGCACAGAGCATTTCCTCTGTGACTGTCCTGCGTTCTCTCGTGCACGTAGGGACGCGTTTGGCGCCGATGTCATGAGGATGGAGGACTTCGATTCTCGATCTCTGTTTGAGATTCTCCGGTACATTAGGACAACGGGGAAGTTCAAATAGAGCGGGGGTTTTGAGCGCAATGGACTTGAAGTCTGAGCGTTCGGGGTGCTTTGCCTCCCCCCACAACAAATCAAATCAAATCAAATCAAAATGCCTACCGGGGACACCACGTTAAAAAAAAAAATGCGCCGGGTACATTACCTCACAGGCGCACAGTGGGCCCAGTAGGTTCAAAACCACCCACAAGTCGTAATTTTTAACGGATTTTTAAAATTCTTGTTTGAGGATACTCGTGATGAGGAAACGAAGAGACTTACGAAGCCCTTTTTGCCAAAAATTGCTTCAGTGATTTTAAAAATTCTCACTTCGACCTTCACATGACCTTCAAATGACCTTTAGGAGACCTTGTACGATCAAGTAAATGACTAATTTTGATTCAGCAACCTCGAAATCCTACTTGTAAATTTTTCCAGATTTTCATTTTTGCTTTAAGTTTTTGGATCATAAGATTGTACTTTCAATATGCTGAATTTTCGAGATCAAAGTGAAGTTTTTTTAATTTTTAAAATCACCGAAGCAATTTTTGGCGAAAAGGGCTTCGTAAGTCTCTTCGTTTCCTCATCACGAGTATCCTCAAACAAGAATTTTCAAAATCCGTTAGAAATTACGACTTGTGGGTGGTTTTGAACCAATTTAGCAATATAGCCCCACTGTGAGGCGGTGCAGAAATGTATGCATATTACGTAAAATACGACTTCTTCAACTTTTAGAGTTGCAATATCTCGGGAATGGTGATTTTAAAAAAACAAAGTATAAGAACAATTTTTGTAGATAATTTCATGATCTACAACTTTTGTCCGATTTATTTTTATGAAAAAATTTACTGTTTACCAGAAAAGTTGGAAAAACCATTTTTTTTACTTTTGACCTTGAATAACTTTTTTTGTAGATGTGGGATAGATGGGGACTATTAGTATTTTATTTGTAATAATGTTTCCAAAGTCTGTACCAATTTACAGCTCTATGCGAATTATTGTAAATTGAAATGTCTACTTTTACCAGACTATCAATTTTTGGGGGGTGGAGCGGGCCAAAGTACTTTTCAGTGATGAAAAAAAAATTTAATCTTGATGGTCCAGACGGCTTTCAAAAATATTGGCGTGACAAACGTGCAAAAAAACAAGAGATAATGGCAAGGAATTTCGGTGGAGGATCTTTGATGATTTGGGCTGCCATTGGATTCTATGATAAATCCCCTATATGTTTCATTTCCACAAAGATGAACGCTGTTAAATACGTGGAGTTGATGGACGATATTCTCATCCAATTCGGTGAAGATATCAATGGGACTGAATGGACATTCCAGCAGGATAATGCTGGAATCTCGTGGAATATCGTTATTAGTATGGTCCCCATGTAGCCCGGACTTAAGCCCGATGGAATACATGTGGGCGCAATATTATCTGAACGTAAATTTCATAATGGTCACCAATATGATTCCGTCCGACAGCTGAGAACAGCTATTACTACAGAATGGAATAGTATTTATAAGTCTGGATATAGTTCAAAAACTAATAAATTTCATTCCACGTCGTCTGCAACGAGTAATAATCAATCGCGGTGTTAGTACAAACTATTAAAGCTACTTAAATCTCCATATTTTTTAAAAACGTCCATAAAACTAAATATGGTCTTATCATAATTTCGTTTGACTGAAATATGTTTTAATTAATAAATAATACACTAAATATTGAAATATGGTTTTTTAAGCGCATATAAAAAAGTACTAGTAAAAGACATGTACCTACTAACAAAAAATATTTCTCTGATTCTCACCTGATATACTAACAATATTTTTTTTTGTCCTATTAGGGGAGAGGGTGGCAAGATAGGGTACTTAAGGTTTGAAGATCAATAAAAGAAAACTTTACGTATTGAGACATTCATATTTATGTTTTAATTAACAACTATTTATTACTCTTCTAATATTTGGTGAAACTAGGAACTTTTAATTATACATTTGAGAACAAAAAATCAAAATAAAAATAAAGGTGTTTTGCCCCGCCTTGCCCCATGGTGCTGGTAATATGGGGTACCCCCCTGAGGTAAGAGAGGGGTAATGAGAATTATCAGACAGAATGATGATTATTTCGACTGGCACAACTCGCAGACGTGGAAGGCTTCGTCATAATCATCGTCGATTCCTGCACAGCTATTATGTGCCCATTTTCCACAATTTGAGCATGATATCCACCCTTCGATGGAAGCAGAATATACTTCTATACAGTACATACATGGCGTGTAGTCACTACCCCATCTTGCGTACCGTGCCATTTTCTAATAATAATTAAAACAAAAAAGAAACAGCCGGCAATCTCAAGGAAACACAATGTTTACCTTATTGTAGGTTAGTTTAAGCGTCAATAGCAGTCACTCCTCACCAGCTAGTATTATTTAGCAAACCACAGTCACGGGTCAAACTGGAAGAAAATGTGATAAGCACTTTGCAGTAAAACAGTTTTTTTAGATTATTTCGCCACGCGTACACTTTCGAACAAATAATGGCCGGACAACTGACAGGTGTCATGGCGGCGCATCGAACGATGCATGAAAAAGCGTGACTGGTCAGTTTAAACTGTGAATTTCGCTGGGTATCCCGTCTTACCCGCTACCCCGTCTTACCCCCATCTCCCCTATTATTTCATAGGGTGTAGTGTATACAAAATTAGGTCTTGCTGATCATAATTTTTTTCCGTGCATCAACCTCAACTTGATATTTCAAAAGTTTAATTTAACATAAACATACCTCCCTGTGTCCTAATTTAAATTTCTTGGAGTCGCGACTAGAATTCAGGTGAATTCCGCCGATTAATGGCAATCATAAACCTCTCCAGCATCTCGACGCGAGTCGCATGTAAACGGTCGGCAAGCAGCCGCGGTTTCTTTGTGACGGCAGATTTGCACCGGTGATCAATTATCGTCTGCACCGAGCATAGGTACCGGTGGTAGCGCACGTGAAATGTTGACTCCACGTTCCATCGTTCCATATGCTCACCTGGGAGGACATTAAAAGTACCGTTCGGTGAATAGTCTCCGAGGTGTGAATGTATTTCACGTTTTAGTGTCGTCGAGGTTCCAGCAATTTCTAGGTTAATTGATATATCGCGATGGCAGTTTGCTTTAAGTCGTAAAAATGTGTGGTGGGTGGGTGGAGTTAAGGCGCCTCAGCGCAGTTTATGACCGCATTTCTATGTCTTGATGGGTTTTTGTTAATTATCGTACATTAAATATTTCCGAATCATAAAATCGTCATTTCACATATGTGGCAGAGCAATTAAAACATACCACTATGAAAATCAAGGCTAGTTAATGCTGCAATAATGCTGCCTCTATTTGTTGAAGATGAATTCAATTCACCTACGCTTAAACGGTTTAACCTGCACGTGTCGACTTTCAAAAGGTAAAGGAAACGATTTCCCTCAGAAGATTTCTAAATAAGGCAAAAAATCGCAATCTGAGACATCAAAGTCTTCAGTTAAAAAAACAAACTAAAATATAGGTATATATGGTACATATGTAGAAAAAATACTAACTTACCTGTTGAGCGGGTGACTCATTCCACTTTGGGTTTGGCTATAAATTGTTACCTTCGGCTGAGATTGGGTTTTGAGTAAACAGCCGGCTCAGCCGATGATCAAAAAGACAAAAGAAAAATAAAGTGGCCGTGGCCAAAAAGCTCTGGAAATTAAAGACGTGTCGTGACAAGACTGAAGATTATGGAAATTTTCGAAGCTGGTGGCAATGGTGAGCCATTTTTCAGCCGATTTTATCTGAAGCTCGCGAATTAGTCATGCGACGTGCGATGCACCCGCAGTCCCACCAATCTAGGTGAAAACAGAAACGTCTCAGGTGTCACTTAAAAATTGGAACGCCTTCGGCCAATTTTAAAGAGATAAGTGTTAATTTTAAGAAGGAAAATAAGTCTGATTCAGACGAGCTCCACTAATGGTAGGGAAGGGCATGTGGTACGTTGAGGTCAAGCCATTTCCGAACGAGCGCGGCGACAAGACCGCAGGAGGCGCTAGGCCCAACCATTTCTACCTACGAGCATCCGGTGTAAGACGGTTGCAGTAAACGTCTTATAATCCCAGTTTCGTGGGCATCAGACTTCGCGGTAATGCGCCACCTACTCAAGTTGGCTCTCCAAGACGCCCAGCAGGTTCTATGGGTTTATCACTGTCTGTGGATGTTATGTAATTTTTTAAAACTATTGCCATAATTTGTCGCCTGGGCAATTTGCTGTGGTTGCCGTTTTGAGAATAGTCCAATTTGAGAAATTCATATTTAACGATATTTTTATGTGCACATAAAAGCCTTTTTGGAAAGAAGTTATACCTTGTTAAAACTGCGATATTTGTTAAATAAAATTTAATGGTATGGCTTGTATTTCCGCATTTAACCCATTCGAGACCAGGAGTTTTTTTGAAAACCATCCCGAAACACTTGTTGTTTAATTATTTTGCATTCCCGACGGTCCTAGCTTTGGGCTACTCATTTTAAGATATAACTTAAAACCAATGCAAAGTTTAAGCAATCTTATCTTCATGACTGCATTGTTACTAATAACTGATAATTGAATATAAGACACACGGTGTGTTGCTCGAATGGGTTAAGGTGTTAAATCAACTGGGTTAGGTACAATTTCATTGAATTTTTTCATCGAGACTTAACAAAACTCAACAAATTAAAATTTCGACCATACAAAATCACTCCAAATAAGTCGCCGACACTGAAAATATTACTTTAACTTATTTGTCGTGATTTTTTTTTTTTGTTAAATGTAATCAGCAATACACAACGATTCGAAATGGTTTTTCTTAATTTGGCTTATTTGAAATGACTCATTTTGTATTGCTATACATTGCTTCGCATCACTAGCTAAGGTAGCTAACGATGCGTGCTGTTGGCTTTTTATGAATCTGTTTACCCGAAAATAAAATTTAAAATTTAATTATGTCTCGAACGCGTAAACCGCAATATGCTTAAATATAAAATTTATAATTCTAGTGAACTCTCATTACTGACGCCTTTTTCAGTAAGCACTCGTTCGGTTTACTTGAGCTAAAATGCAAATATTGGATTGGTAGGAAAGTCTTGCGACATAAACAACACTTTCTTTAATAAACATAATATTTTATTAAGATCGTATTAATCACTGATATACTCTACTTCTTCATCTACAACTCTTGCCCAACGTCCCGGTAAACTCTGAATCTCATCCATCCAAAAATCCTTTGGTTTTGAAGCAAAAAACTCTTCTAGGGTATTTTGAAGGTTTGTTTGGTCATCAAACTGTTTATCGTGTAAATAATTTTTTAAAGCCCGAAACAAATGATAACCAGACGGAGTTAAGTCTGGTTAGTATGGTGGATGGGGTAGAACTTCCCAACTTAGCTCTGAAATAGTTTGTTTAACTAATTTAGCTATGTGGGGCCGAGCGTTATCGTGAAGAAGACGAACATGTAAACGCTTTCGCCGTTTTTGTTTAATAATTTCAGACAGATTTTGTACTTGTGATGAGTAGGTCTCTGCGTTTATTGTGATGTTAGGTGAAAAAAGTTCGTAAAACGGCATGCCCTCAGAATCCCACCAACAACAGAGTAAAACTTTTTTCTCAGCATTGGTTGGTTTGGGAGTTGGTTTTGGTTTCTCGTCTTGAGGTAGCCACTGGCGCTTCCGTGTATGGTTAACATACAATACCTAGCTCTCATCGCCAGTAACTATTTCGCTGAGAAAGTCCTTTCTGTGTGGATGAACCAACAATGAAAGGCAAATAGACATTCGCGTCGCCTTGTTGGACTCGCTGAGTTCGTGGGGTATCCAAGATGATAAAACTTTTCTGTATCCATACTTCTTAAAGTGTTCAAGGATGGTGAAATGACTACAGCCAAGTTCATCTGTTAACTGTCGTACCGATGCATTGGGTTTCATTCGTAGTAGAGATCGCAGTTCTTCGTTGTTAACGACTGTCGGCCGGGCAGACCTAGGTTTGTCTTTGAAGGTTAAACCAACGTGCTACTGTCGAATGACGAACCACATTACTGTTAAACACACTGCACATATTAGTAGCAGCAGATCTTGCAGAACGGCCCTGTAGGAATTCGTACTAGGCAATCGCTCGAAGCGCACTCCGATCCATCTTTTTTAACACTGCCTGATCGAAACAAACTTGCGCTTTATATACCCTTTGACATGGAAGCTTCTCGAATATTCTGACAGTTCTTGAGGTCGAATAATCTCGAACAGCTTTCCAATAAATAATATTTAGTTGAGAACTAAAGTGTCGCAAGACTTTCCTACCAATCCAATAGTTTTAGTTAATTCAAATAAAGGTGGTAAAAAAAATTTTTATTAAGGGGGTAGTACTCTGTTGAAACGCTCAAAATGCATTTATTTTTAAACCGAGTTGAAAATTTGAATGCATCTTTATTTAGATTTAAAGTGTAAAAACTACTGCACCGGCCTAAATTTAGAGAAAAAAAAAATTGTTTGGCTATTTGGTACACGTTTGAACATTGGTCATCCATTTTTTGGTGTATATTTTATTAAAAAAATTGTTCCCAAATCGCCAAAAAATGTTTTTTGCTCTAAATTTAGGCCGGTGCAGTAATACAGAGAACTAATGAAATTTTTCTGGGTATATGTTTACAGATGCATATTTTTCCCAAGAATTTACCAGGCACAAATTCGTTTTTTTCATCTGGCACTGCTGCATCGATTCATTGGGGCGGTCGTCATTTTTTTTTTAATTTTTTTTTTTCAAAAAAAATTTTAATTTGAAATTTAAATAAAAATGCATGCAAATGTTCAAATCGATATCTTTAATCGGTTTTTTTTAATAGATTTAATAAAAAAAAGTGCATTTTGAGCATTTTAACAGGGTATTACCTCCTTAATAGATTTCCTTATTTATTGAAGAAAAAGCAGGAAAAACCTTTTCCTTGGTGCTGTCAATATAATAAAACTGGTCAAGAGTGATTCGGGTTCGCGTAATCAGGATGCCGTAAAAATTTTTTTTTTTCAACAATTATTAGACTTACGAAAAAAGCGGCAATTTACCTATTATCTATCGCTCAACACGTACTAACTCTAATAATATTAATGTTTTAGCTTAAGAAACCTAGAAAATCAGGGGAGAAGACGGTGTTTTTTCATACGTTTTGGGCTATATCTTTATAACCAATTCACCAAACATATTGGAAAAATATTTTTGGAATCCTTAAAAGTAGTTCTTTCAAACGAATCCCCAAACGATACAAAAAAAAACAAAGAAAGACTTTTTGAGAAAACGTCTGTAACAGACAAACGAACACTAGAGTTATCTTATAAGAGTTCCATTTTTTCCTTTTGAGGTACTTTCGATTGTGATTTTGAAACCGCATATCTCCCGACTGTTAAAATTAAAAAGACGCAGAACATTTCATATTGCATTTTGACAGACGTAACCAAAGATATCCCGCTCGATGGGCTCACTGAACAAAAAAAATTGTTGTCTTCACTTTTCACTGTATGAGAAGTGGTGTAAGAATATTTTTTTACGAATTTTCTTCATATCTGGCTTAGAGTTATCAATATATGACTTTGTACCAAATTTTATCTCAAAAGGTGGATATTTGAGATAGTAATAGGTCTGGACCTACAGGCGGGCTGGCGGACGGACATACATTGCGAAACTGTAAGCTGACTACGGAGCCCTAAAAAGATACATTTTTTTCTTCTTTTTAACCCTAAATTATAGTTGCTTTCTATTATAAGAATTAATACTGAGATTTTTTTTCAGTTTTTGTTTAATTGTGCCACTAATAAAAACAATCATATCATGAAAAATTAAAACAAATCGTATAATTAAAAGTTTAAAAAAAAATTGTTGCACCTTAACTCATACATAAAACGTCCAAAAAGTTTAAAGTTAATTAGATCTCCGAAAATTGCCTTATTTGTAACCTGTAAAAGGAAAAGAATTTCAAAAGGAATATTTATTTAAATTGAATTAGCATTAAACTAACAGAAGTAATATTTAACTATACATGAATGTGAAGTGTGTGCGATTAGTAGATTCACATGTATCATCAATTGTCTATTGTATTTTTCTAACACGAAATTTACTAATATTAACGAAAATAGGAACAAAACCTAAAATCATTCTTATTTATTAACTCTTTTAAATTGCTGAATCTCCTTAAAATTATGATCATTAAAATAAAACCTTAACATTTAAAAAACAAATTTGATGTAATGTTTAGTTTCTTAGTAAAACAAAGAAATAATTAAAGAAGCCAACAACATTCTTGCTGCCGTTTAAGTAACATATTATTTTTACCTGATTTTTTCCATAGATTAAGAATCCTAAAACGATAATCTTCCATCACATCATATTTTCGAGAAAAATGGGGTTAAAAGTGAAAAAACCCATATTATGATGATTTTTAAAAATATATTCAGGCAAGACTTTTCTGCCAGCCCACATCAACAACGACAACAACACATTGCCATGAAAAAAAAAATTAAATTATAAATACTATATGTAGATATAATCAATATTTACTTTCAAGAAGTAATATGGTCTATTTTCGCATATTTCTCAAAATATCTTTGTAAATATGCTATTTAAAATTATGAAAAAAATATTTCCTCCTCCTTAATTTTTATGTGAATATTTTAAAGTGTTAACTAGTGCAAAATTTGTGGGTTAACAAGATGTATTATTATTCCAAATTTTAAGTTTCTATGTCGCATGGTTTCTGAGAAGATCGGAGGTCCGGAACCCTAAAAACTTTTAAACAGGGTTCGGAGAGCGAAAAAAATTATGCTCGCTCCCGAGCTAAATTAGCTCGCGCGAGCCAAATTTTCAAATCGCGAGCGATTTAAATTTTTCGGCTCTTGATCAAAACCGGTTTAACTCCGAGTAAGAGGCAAAAAATTCGGGAGTCAAAAATTTGAATCATTCACGAGCAGAGCTGAAAAGATCGGATCGAGAGTCAAATAAAACGAGATGATATGTTGAATGTTGGAGAAAGTTTATTTGAATTAATTATTCCTACATCCTAATAACTAATTTTTTCTTATTCTAAATAAATTTGATTTAATAAGTGAGCGTTAAGTTTAACTAATAATATATTGTTTATTGTCTCTTTTCCTAATTTCGACCGTTGTTTCGTGATAATTGTTGAGAGTGCACTGAATGCACACTCAACAGACACTTGTGTCGATGGGACTGCTAACGCAGTCTGAACTAGTTTTCCCAGTTGTGAAGTTCCCGCCAATAGTCCAAAATATTTGTTTCAAAAGAAATTTTTTACTACCGAATTTACTTGAGGCTCATTATCACTATCACTTTCGTCGAAATTTTTATTGTGTACCACCTTATAATGTCTTTTAATGTTACATGTCCTATTTATAAATATCATATTTCATCATATCATTTATAAATATCATGTTTCATCATATCATTATTTTCATCGTATCGCACATATTTCTTAGAATCAAAATCTTTACATCGACCCATTTCCTTGGAAAATGGCAGTTCAAAATTAATTGCCAAGTAACAAACTCGAACACAGTACAAAAATAAAAACAATCTTCACCACACTAGGAGTCGAAAAGGATTGAATCTTTTCGGCTCTAAATCACTCCCGGAGCCGAAAATACAGAGAGCAAAATTTCTGGCTCGCTCTCAAGAGCGATTAAAACTGAAAATGGAAAGTTAGCTCTCGCTCCGAAGCGAGTCAAATGTATAAAGATCGGAGTTAAATTTTTGGCTCCCGATTCGAAACCGTTTTAGCTCTGAGACGGAGTCAAAAAATGCGAGCGAGCTAAATTGTTTTCGATCGGGAGCGAAAAAATTCCGTACCCTGCTTTTAAACGACTATTTTGCAAATCACGCATATTGAACCGCATCTCAAATCTTTTAATTAGACGGAAGGAACTTCAATTCAATGTTCTGTAAAATTAAATAATAAAATAAAATTAAAACAAAGTTCAGTTGTGAACGCAGCTTTACGCCATCACTTAATTATAATTTTAATTATGTAATATTTGCAGTAGGAAAATATGAAAATCCAAATAAATTCTTCAAAAGCTCATAACGAAATTTCTAAAATCGTACGGTGATTTATTCTTTTGTGTTTACTAAAAATCACGCAAAATTCGTTCAATTTGTGATTTCTTTGAAGTTAAATCAGCATTCAGTGTGCCAATTTTTTGCCAACGGAAAAGTGCCAACAATACGACAGAACGATTTACATTTTTCAGAACAAGTCGTCAGAAGCACAGGCAGCGATGTTGTTTACACAGTTCATTTCGGTCAAAGTTCTATAAAATTTATATTTTCCGCGAAATCCGCTTAAGTGTGCCAAGATGAGGTCTTATCGAGGAAGAAAAAATATATAAAATACGATTTTACCTATTTTTTCCGGGAAATGTATTCCAATTAAATTTTAGATTTTGAGTTAAAAAAGTTTGTTATAAAAAAAAAAAAAAAATTAAGAGAGCTGTGTAGACCAGCAAAAATCGTACTAGAAATTTGCACAAGAAAAATAGATTTTTAATTCTAAACCACAAACTTAATGATTTTATAAAAGAACAAAATAATTTTTAAAGTGGGTTTTGATCTAAAACAAAATGTTAGGCACATGATTAGATTGGAAAATTTGTTTAACTCTTATATCTAAGTTTTCTGGTTCTGAAAGTTTATTCTTAAATATTCAAAAATATATATTTTCTTATTTGTCTGGATTATATTAACAATCGAAAGACATCAATATCGAATATTTACATTTCCCGAAGCAAACTGTGAACAAGTAAACTTTTAAATTAAATTATTATGAATAATGAGTTCATCACACTCAGAAAAATAATGTTGGTCAATTTAAATAAAATACATTGTTAACAGACCACGTCACATTACACATAACATTTTCATTTTTAAACATTTTCGTTGTAAATAGCACAGTTTATTCTTAAGCAGAGTACACATCACATTAATCAGGTTACAATGCAACAACTCAGAACATAGGGTGGAATTAATTTTTGACGAACATGTTCAAACTATTATAGGCGATTTTAAGTAATCAAATTTTTGCTTAACCAATCTTTGGTGGCAAAAACTTACTATTTTCATAGCTCATCAACAATTCAGAATCCAATTTCCACGAAAAGAACAATTCAGTTGTCATTGTAGAGCGAAAGGCTGGTTTTTGTAAGGCGCTCGCAAAATGAAAATGAATTAAATAAGTGAATATTAATAGAAGAAGCAGCAAGCCAAGATCTACTATATTTATAGTTGAGGAATATACCGTGCAAACTTTACAAGTTGCGTGTTTATTAAAGTTTTCAATTTTTTTATGAGGAAATGAAAAAACGGAAAACTTCGTATGGTACAATATAAAACAATGTAATTTTACTCCCATTCATATTCATCAGTTCACTAATGGATTATATTACAGGTGTTCTTTAATAAATTATAAATTCTTAATTGTTTACTTTTTTTAATAAAGTAAAATTTATGTAACCTATAACTACGTGAATGTTTGTGAACTGAAATTAAATCTAAACTATAAGATGAATCTTTTCTCTATATTTACAATATAACTTAGGATTTTTTCTAACTTACACGTACCATAATTTCAGGATACTAGAATTCTATAGTATTTTATATAAAAGCCACTACGTAATAATTAATATCTGGTTACAAACGTTTTAAACGTAAAAACAAATTTACCAGCAGGGTGGTCCAAAGTACCCGGAAGCTAAGGAATTACACTGGTACTTAAAACGGACAATACTTTATGATTTTTTGTAATGCAGCTTGTGTGCTGTTTTAATAGATGTTTCTGTAAGTAATTGAGTAACATTTGATTTCGTGAAAATTTGATAAAATATAACATTTATTATTTATTTTTTAAAGATTTGCAAATAAAATGTTTGACAAAATGGTAAACTCCAAAAGTGAATGATCGATATAAATAGTATAAAAAAAACAGAATTAGAAAAAAAGTGTCACCACTTTGTATGACTCTTGTAACATTGCAACTGATATCTCTGTTAAAAATTAATATTTTTGAATGAAATTTTACACACGAAACATCGAGCAAAATAACACACATGCTATATTGCAATAATCACAAAAACTTGCATTTCTAAGTACGCCTATAATCCCTTAATTAAAATTTTCAAATTAAAAAAATTTAAAAAAAATTAAAATTAAAAAAGAAATTTAATTAACACTAGATTTGTGGACATTTATTGTATGATTCTTAGAGATTCCGAAAAAGTAAGTTTTGAATATATTCTCGTTCGAAATAAAGGGTTTGAGAGGTAAAGAATTCACAAGAACATAACGTCCTATAATAAAATTAATTAAATGTTACATATTTCACTAAAAATTTATAAAAACGACTTCTATAAGCTTCGCTCCGAAAACCCCAAACCAAATTGACGGGTTCCGTAAATCTAGTGTTAACATTTAATTAGTTATTTTACAACGAGAATGTTTTTCGTAGAGGATAAAAATAGTGTGCATAAAAATTTGGTGTAAATTTTATAGAAAAGCAATTTATAAAAATTATAAAACCTTAGATTAAAATTACAGAAAAATTATTCAAATTTACACTAATTTGTCGTTTTCGAATTCGCATGCACTTGCACTTTTCACGAACTCTTCGGATTGCACTTGCTCTTAATACTTTTTCCCCATTTCTAGGCTGTTAGAATTTAAATATATTGTATAAATATTAAAATATATTTTTAAACCGTTAGGAAATCTGCGAATTTTCGTTTTTACCACAATATAGAAAATAATTTCCTTCTCGACGATCAAAAGGATCTAAGAAATCAATTTTTAATGTACTTTGGAGAAAACTTCATGTATGATAGATGCGCAAAGCAACTTACGTATATTTTCGAACACCTTACGCACTCTTCGTGGTTTTTCGGAGAACATGTAGTGGAAAAAATTAGATTTAAGTGTATGTAAATTCGAAAACGGCCTTAGATAAACTCTTTGCCTACGTTCAATAAGAATTGTCAGATTGATTTCATTGGTTTTCGTATAAAAAGCCAACTCTTATAAGATTTAAGCTAAAGTCAAAATTTACTCGTATAAATTATTTTATATTACTTTTAATATACTATCTTCTCTACTAATATATATTACTAGAATAACTATTTTTCGTTTAACAAAAAAAGTAGCTATATTGTTTAGCACGTTTTTAACCTACAATTTTGGTTATTTTGACGAATGTTTTCTTTTCAGTGTATGGTTTCGATAGTTCAGTATATTTATATTAACTCAATACCAAGTAACGGTGAAACTTAACTAGTATTAAATATTGTATGGGGCGTAGGTGTTAACATAAAATATCTTTGTGAAAGAATATCAGTTACTTTGACCTAGGTTATTTTAACTGAAGCGTAAATATGAGATAAATTTCGTTACCTCTAGAAAATAGTAAAATTTCTCGTTTTTATTGAGTTACGGCGTCAAATAAAGCGATCATAAAACAGCAATTCAACCAAATCTGATAGTCATAAATAAGTTCAGCTTGTTGAGCGTAGGTTCAATTTGAATCATAAAATCCACAGCGGTGGCGCCGAACTAGCGAACTAGTGGCACATAATTCTCACGGTTTGCAAAAAAAAAAACGGAGGCGAGCCCCTCTAGCCTGCGACAAGTTGAAGGATGGTATTAAGACCTCGTCGTTAGCCGAGCTGGCTAAAGCTAAAGCGAATGGCAAATTTCACGCGTCATGAAAGACGAGCTCATTCAGAATTGGTTCCTAGACATAAGTCAGCCGTTAACAAGGCGACTTAGCGGCAGGACGGAACACCGAAAAAGAAACAAGACCAAGGAGCCACTTCATAAATAGCCAGGCAAGATGCGAAGTGCTCATCTCGACACGCAAGGCCTTTTCTTCAGTATCGCGCTGTATAATCGGGCGGAAGAAGATGAAGATAGTCTGGTAGACAGTCTGCCGAGAAGTCGTCGTCGTCGTCGTCGCTATTCTTAAAGGAGCGGATGAGTAAATTTGCAGATCCGCGGAAGCCTAGCGGTTTGTCACTTTTTTGTGACTTTTCTGAAAACTTGCGCCACACGATTTATGTAACCCCAATGTCACTGAAGATGATTTTCCAAGGAAATACAAATTTGAATTGTATTTAATGCGAAAAAATCATCGTCGCAGTCGCAAAATCACAGTCATATTTGTCTCACAACAATCAGAACAAAAATAACTTGGGCCTGGCGTCGCCTAATGAAGTTTAGATAATTCAGATGAATTCACGTTTACAAGGAAATTAACGCTTCAACGTATTTTATTGAAATTCTGATATTTTTAAAATCTGTGGGCGATTTTTTAAATTGAAATGAAAATTTTTCCAAAACATAAAGCTTAACTAACTACTGAGAAAAAACTACCAACGTAACTGAGAAGGAAACGTTCTCAGGTGTGTCTCACCGATTTTGATGAAATTGAAATATGTCATAGAGTATCGAAAAATAAGAGACACGTATTATTTTTTATCTGTGGATACACACATTTAGGGGGGAAAACCACCCCTAAAGTTTACCACCAAAAACAGTTTTTCCTAAATATTTCAAGTTCTAATGAGCTTTTTCGAATGAAACAAAATGGAAATGATGTTTCATAAATATACTAACCTTTTGTAAGTAATCCGATTCCCGGGGGTGGCAACCCTTATTTTTTGTTGCAGAAAACCGATTTTTTTTTATAGTTTTGTGTCACAAAATCATTCAAAAATATTTTTTACATACGATTTTGAAAAATAAAGTTGAATTTTTTTTGGGTTTTCTTAAAAAAAGCTCCTCAAGGGAGTAAACAACGCCTAGCACTAAAACGTAAATGATGTATATTCTTTCAGACATCAGTTTTTTCGTGAAAACCAGTATTAAGGGGTTTTTGGAGTCGCTCATTACAAATCTGATGTTAAATTTAAAAAATTCAAAATAGCGGATCCAACATGGCGGACAATTACAATACACCAATTTTTATAAAAAAAAAAAAACAATAAATAAAAGTACCCACTAAATGTGCGTTTCCGCAGATAAAAAATAATACGTGTCTCTTATTTTTCGATACTCTATAACATATTTCAATTTCATCAAAATCGGTGAGACACACCTGAGAACGTTTCCTTGTGAGACAAAAATTCAGAAGTTGAAAGTCAAAAGCTATTTTTATTCCACTTAGAACCAAAAGAGGTTAACAATTCGAGCCATACGTATTTTTGTATGTCTGTTCACGTATAATTTTGGAACACATGAACTGATTTCGATGATTTTTTTTACTGAATAACGTAGGTTTGTCGAAGGGTAACATGATATAGGTATAAAAATCCTGGAAAGACAAAAGACGTCACATTACCCCATCTAGCCCCTCTACTAATCCCTATATATATATAAAAATGAAAGTTCGTTTGTTTGTTTGTTTGTTTGTTTGTTTGTTTGTTTGTTTGTTTGTTTGTTTGTTGCTCAATCACGCCTAAACGCTTGCATCGATATTTTTCATTTTTTGTCCGAAGGTAGTACATATTCCGACTTAACATATAGGCTAATTTTTTTTCGGATAATAAGTAGGGTTTCAAAATGGCGGATCCAAGATGGCGGCTGAAAATTTTAAATTTGAAGCGATTTTCATGAAAATTGGTACATAGAGGTTTTGCGGGATGGGGATTTCAAATCCGATGTCCAAATTTAGAAATTCAAGATGGCGGATCCAAGATGGCGGCTGAAAATTTTAAATTTGAAGCGATTTTCATGAAAATTGGTACATAGGGGTTTTGCGGGATGGGGATTTCAAATCCGATGTCCAAATTTAGAAATTCAAGATGGCGGATCCAATATGGCAACCAAGATCTCCTGATTTCAACGGATTTTAATGAAAATTAGTACAATGATTGTTTTGAGGCCACTGATTTTGAATATTATCAAAATTTAAAAATCCAAGATGGCGGATCCAAAATGGCGACCATATTTCTCGATTTCAACGGATTTTAATGAAAATTAGTACAATGATTATCTTGAGTTCACTGATTTTGAATGTTATCAAAATTTACAAATCAAAGATGGCGGACCCAATATGACGACCAATATTTCTCGATTTCAAGGGATTTTAATGAAAATTAGTACGATGATTATATTGAGGTCATTGATTTTGAATGTTATCAAAATTTACAAATCCAAGATGGCGGGGACCCAATATGGTGACCAAGATTTCTCGATTTCAAGGGATTTTAATGAAAATTGGTACAATGATTATTCTGAGACCATTAATTTTGCATATTAGCAAAATTTCCAATTCCAACATGGCGGATCCAATATGGCGACCAGAATGTCTCGATTTCAACGGATTTTAATGAAAATTGGTAGGATGATTATTCTGAGGATACAAGTTCCGAATATTATCAAAAGTTGTAAATCCAAGATGGCGGATCCAATATGGCAACCGAATGTCTCAATTTCAACGGATTTTAATTAAAATTAATACAATGATTATTCCGGAGCCACTAATTTCGAATATTGTCAAAATTTCCATATCCAACATGGCGACCAAAATTTCTCGATTTCAACGGATTGTAATGGAAATTAGTACAGTGATTATTCTGAGACCACTAATTTTGCATATTATCAAAATTTCTAAATGCAAGATGGCGGACCCAACATGGCGTCCAGAATGTCTCGATTTCGAGGGATTTTAAGGAAAATTGGTACAATGATTATTCTGAAGCTACAAATTTCGAATATTATCAAAATTTGTAAATTCAAAATGGCGGGTCCAATATGAGACCAATATTCTTGATTTAACGGTTTTTACTGAAAATTAGTACAATGATTATTCTGAGGATTATTCTGAGGATACAAGTTCCGAATATTATCCAAAGTTGTAAATCCAAGATGGCGGATCCAATATGGCAACCGAATGTCTCGATTTCAACGGATTTTAATTAAAATTAGTACAATGATTATTCCGGAGCCACTAATTTCGAATATTAGAAAAATTTCCGGTTCCATAAAAGAGTTTTCGGGTTGAAACAATTTCTAGGATATAACAAACTAGAACATTTGAGAAGTGTTTAATTAGTAAGTATTTACCCAACGCCGGGTGAAACCGGGTAACTCAGCTAGTGAAATCATAAAAACCAATGTTCTGTAACTCGCATTCAAAATTATCACGGTTCAAATCTGGTGCTAGACCTTCAAAATTCAAGATAAGGTTGCCTACTACTCTTATTAAATCTTTAATCTCATAAAAATAAATATATGGTTAGTTTTTGAGACTGTTACTTTCAATTTTCGTGCCCAATTTTGAAAATTTAAAATAACGGCCTAAATAAGCTTAAAGTTGAATTTAAGTCTTTCGAAGTTGCGTACATGGGAATCTTTGAGATCGTTCATATTAAAATTAGTACCCAAGTTCCAAAAAGAATGAAACAAAACCTTTAAAAAAAAGAACCAGCACGAAACCCAGACTAATATTAATCTAATACCAAAAAATCAATACAGAATGATTGTCAATTCGAATTGTGTACTCAACTTACCATTAGTTTCATAATGTTTTCAATTTTCAATCATAAATTTGGAACTTAAATTGGTAGGGCTCAAAGTCATCAGTAACAGACCATAGTAGCTCAGCGGTTAGAGCAGCAGAGCGAAATTTCGAAGCTCGCAGGTTCGATGTCTGCCTGTGTTCGGCCCGGTATTTTTCGAGTAATTCCTACATGCATTAGAATCACATTCAACAAAGGTCTCAATAAATTTCAGCAACGTACTGCTAAATTAATTTAGCACCTTTAGCATAGGTTTTGCTAGGTTTTTTTTTTTTTTTGATCCCAATAAATTACTTTACAAACTATCTATCTATTATTCACTATTAACTTTTAGACGGCCGGGATTTGAGAGCTAACATCGCCCTGGAAAAGTATCCAAATTTGTATCTGGTATCACGTATCAACTATAACTGGTATAACTGGTCCAGTAAGGGATAGGAAAAATTTTGTAGTATTAAATTTTATGAAATTGCTAAAATTCGGTGAAAATGTGAATCTAGGGGTTTTCGGAGTCGCTGATTACGATTTGATCAATTTACATATTCCTACCCCCCACTCTAGCTCCTCCTTGTGTCTTCCAACCAACAATTGTATAGCTCCAGTCTCCCATCCTGAGACTGTGGAAGATTCATAAAAACCCGCAGGTATGAACTGGTATACTGTGGGAGACGCTGAGAGACGCTCACGGATACGCTGGGAGACGCTGGGATACTCTTGGGATACTGAAAAATTTTATCTCCGGGAGGCATTTGATGAGTAGGGGAGGGGGTAGTAGGGGGTAGGGTGAATGCATTTATCAAATCTGATCCCAGATTCGTGATCAGCAACCCCAAAAACGCCCTGGATCTTGTTTATGACAAAAAATTATTGATTTTCCTCCAAAGCCGATATATATCGGTTTTCCGGTTCTCTAAAAGTTAATAGTTTATTTACTATTTACAACTGGTCATTTTCCCCAAGTTTCGCATGAAAACATGCAACTAAAATATTTAAGAAGTAATTACATATTATAGTAATTGTATAAGAGGAATGGTGCTTTACTTTTTCGGGAGGTGCTTGACTTGAAACCAAATATTCTCCACAATGCTAGACAATATGGCTTTGTACAAAATTTATGTCTAATAAATTGTCTCTTTATAATTCCTGCAAAAGTAAATAAAGTCAATAATTGATCATAAAATCCGTACAAATTTGCTTTTAAAAGTACCTTAGCAATACCGTAGCTCACAATATCTCATAATGCAGGAAGAAGCCATTACTTTTGGCGTGGATACACGCAAAAGACAAAAACAAACCAATCCACATATTGAGCCTCCATCTGTTGTTGGTTTACAAATATCCGTCCGGTGCCCCCTGCCTCAATTTAAATTTAAAACGTGAAGCACTGGGCGGCCAGTGGCCTCATACCCCAATTGTTCATTTTTCGCGAAACCGTCGAACTGCTGCCGCCTGTCTTGGTTTGCTTAAATTTTCAATTTGGTTTTATTTCGTCAAGTGGTATCATAGGCGTTCTCAAGAAATCATATGTATCACGTGCATTGGTATTCGTCACTGTGTGTATATTTTAAGGCGTCCGCAGACAGCCGCCGAACGTCGTGTCGGCTGCGAACGGACTACCTCTCAGATTTTAATCTTCGTGCTAAACACTAGTGAATGACGGAGTCCCGAGACACCACTTTCGTACCAAAGATCGCTGAGGCACTTTAACTAGACGTCGTTGATTTTCTTGGTTCGTTTCTTTGCGTCCGCTAAAGTGAAATAAAAAGTAAGAAAAAAAAATCAGTAAGAAGAAGAAGAGTCCACGGGCCAGTCTGACTGACTTGAAAGCCAAAGAAACGTGCAAAACGCCCAAGATTCAACTCAGTCGTATTCGAACACTCACTGAAAACGATCTTGAGTTCTTCATAAGAAAGTGATCTTGGTGGCCAGGCGCGTGCAGTCCCATTTTAAATTTTTTTTTTTTTTTTAAATGGTGAAGAGGTGATGATTGACACTCGACACCGTGTGTTTCGAACCCGAAAAATAGTTCCTTTTGTGAAGATGCGATCTATAATTGATCATATCTAGAGCGATCGACTCTGGATTTTTTGGGAAAGTTTTGTGATTAATGGGTATGTGAAGTGCCTTATGATTCGTGCCGCGGAATCTCAGAAGAGAAAAGTTCTTGTTGCCAGCATTTATCATGATCTCTCGGTCTTCGCTTGACCTTAAGAGGAGCTGTTCCTGCTGCTTCTCCTCGACTTAGATGCTTAATGCTTAGAGTCTGGCGCTGTGAAAATTGCGCCAGCCGTGCTATTACTACCAGACAAAAAACATGTTCTTTGGCTGCTGTAACTCGATTTATTGCGGAAATCATTTAAAGGAAAAGTTAATTACTGTCTGCGTAAATTAGTCTTGAAAAGTTATGCATTTAGCGTGCAGGAGGAAGAACGGCATTTGCTGTTGCTTTTTTAGCTGTTGCCGACGGATGGAGTGTGAATGATTTCCGGAATCTTTTGAACTTTTTCTTTTGACAAAGTACGAAAGAATTAACGTATTGTTCATTGAGTTGGGAACTAAGATGATTTCTTACTCTTCAAATGGAATATTAAATGTAAATATAGAATTATGGCCAATTGTTATTTACCGGATACCAATATAATAATCACTTACCAAATGTGTACTTATTTTCCAAGAGATGTAGGTTTATGTTAAAATTGGAAAATCATCTGTTCTGGCTTAAGTCAAGAATCCGGTTACCTTCCCGATTTGAATAGAACTTTTTAGGAACTTTTATTTTGACTCGAAACGAACGAATATGCACAAACATTTTGTCAAAAAATGCTTGTATATTTCCACGTTCATTTCCACAACGTTTTAATCCCAGCAGGTAACAAAAAGCATAAAAACCATTGAAAACATAATAAATGGTATATAATTTTTTAACCACATTTACCTTCGATTCCAACCACAATCTCAGCTTAGAAAAAATAAACATTTCACATTTCAAGTTTTCCTTCTGATCTTCCTGGCTTTTAGAATGGCATTCGCCATTTAATGAGGAACCAACGAAAATGTTTGATAATTTTTAAGAATTATTTACATTATTCTTAGAAAACAAAGATCTTGCGGCAGTAACCAGAAGACATAAGTAGCTTTTGATGGGCTCAAATTTCAAGATTTTAACCCAATGAATACATACGGAAAATTTTATTAAAATCCATTAAGAAATATCCAATTAAAAAGAATAAGCCAATCACCTCCATTTCCAAACTCGTTTAAGATATTGGGCTTATTAGTGCATAAATAAAGTGTTCTCCTATCTGATGGCGCTAAAAAGAGATAATTTCATAAAATAATAAAACGAAAAATATACCTTTGATTTTATCTACTATTATTAGTACATATGTGTATAAGTATCTAGCTAAATTTTTAAGTCTTAATATTCTGGAGTTATGAAACAACTGTGCTCATGATTTGATCCACTCTGTTGCACAGTGGGCCAAGCGGACGTTTTTCATATCATAAATCTGTAACTTTTTTGTTTATTGACATATCTGCGTGAAATTTTTTATACATAATAATGAGTATATAGGCTTTCCAACGGTGCCAAATCTTAATATATATTTTTATTTAGTTTAAAAATAATTTTTTTAGAAAGTACTTTTAATTTGTCATAGCAAAACCCAAACTTATATAATGTTTATTTTTTAATTAACCATTATAACTTTGAGATTGTTACGTTAATCGATTAAAAACTCAATATAGCAGTACCCGATTATAAAAAAAGTCATAAAAATAAATACGTCAAAACATAACCTTATTTTACACTTATCTGTGTTAAACTCCCTTTTAACAACAACATTTGATAAAAATAAAATTGTAATAAAATTAACAGTTGAGAAGAGCATCCTGACAAAAACTTTCAAATTTTTAAATACGAATATATAGGCTTTTATTCATTTTATAAGCTTTGTTAATTTTATAAACTTTGGGATCGCTTTGTTGAATGCCTACTGACAGTATACTGCTAATTTTTAATGAAGTCCAATGAAATTAGTGAGAACAAGACGTGAAAATATTCTATATATCACTATTTCTATTAATCTTAATTCTTAAAAACAAGCGCCAAAAATCCGCACGTTTTTTTTGTGTTCTCCTTATTCTAGATAAAAGTAACTATAATCTACTCGGCAGCAGCAAACAGCGTTAACATTTAACATTTTTCACAAAGCTTATAAAGTGAATAAAACCCTAAATTTTCGTATTTAACACTAGGTTTACTGAGTGGTCATTTTGACCCATTGTAGTTTAATTTGAATTTATTTTCTCCAGTACAATACATGCTGTATTTTCTGAAAATATCTTGATTAACCTTTATAAGACATTTACAACTAATGATTAATCAAGAAATTTATAAAAATTACAATTATAATTCTTTGAAAGAATAAATTTAAAATAAACTGACACGGGTGGGTGAAAATGACCCCTCGTTAAACGTAGTGTTAAAAATTTGAGAGTTTTGATGCTCTTCTCAACTGTTAATTTTATTACATATTATATTATACATTATATACAGTTTTAATCGCGGAATACCACGCGAGGATCCCGAACGCCTGTGTGCATTAACATTAAGACTTAAAAATTTAGCTGGAGATGTACAAAAAACTCCTCTTGCTCCTCACCAATTATATGAAGTTTAAGACTCAACATAGATATTGATGCGATCAATGTATAATATGTACAATGTACAAGTCAAAAAATCGATTAAGAAATTCGGAAGCTATCGTGACGATTAAAAAATGAAGATATTCAAACGAGCAAAGTAAATAATATCAGGAATATTCTCTTAACGTAATTATTTGTTTAGTTTGTAAAACTAATTCACTTCGGGTATTTATAAAACGGAAGGCAATACCCAAAATAAGTTGTCTATCTCGTCCCTATTTTGAAAGAAAGCTAAAGTATAAATTATAGTCCCACTCAGGCGATATTGCCTAGATCCATCGACACTTTCAAACCGGAAATGCCTTTTCTGTCTGGCTCGGCTTGGTGTATTCTCGGAATATTTCCAGACGAAGTGCAATTTTATCTCGCTTCCGCTACACCTTTTTGCAGCCGGAATGAGTCTCACTTCTTCATAGCGTTGCGATTTTATACTCCTCGTAGTTATGGTATAAATTATAAGCCCACGCAGGTATATTTCTATTAGAAAGAAGAATGAATCGTTAGTTTCTTCTTCTCATTTAATTTTGTTGCTTAAGGTAGTAAGATAGCAATATTATGATGATGATATAAATGAACCTTTAACGTGGTGATATGTATATCAAAAATTGCTTATTTACTGCCTTTTACTAGGGTTGTTATTATCTGCTTTATTTCTGAAAAAGTTGGAAATTGTCTTGTATTTGAGTTTTTCCTATTTCTTCAAATATAACGAATTCAACATTTAAAGCTGTATTGAAGTTTCTATCAATTCTTTAACATTTTAACTTACTACTTCCCTTCCCCTTTTTTACTTGACTAAGGCAAAGCCAAAAGGAAGGGTTATGATTTTAGCAACCTATGTACGTGTATATGTTTGTATTTACGTATGTTCCACCGTAGCACCTAAACTACTGACCCGATTTTGATAAATGAGGTGTCAATCGATTCGATATTATAGTCCGGGTGACATAGGCTACATTTTATACGAACTAAGTCAATATGACGGATATTACATTCAAAAATTAAAGGTCTCTGAAACTTTTTTTTTGCTATCGTATCGAGTGAGATGTGAATTGAAAGAGGAGAAAATTCTGAATTCTAAAAATAGTAAGGTAAAGGCACCAATGCTCGACACTTTAAGACAAATATAACACTTAAACGTTAATAAAAAATGCATTTATTTAATTATAAATATAATAGTGATAAATATACATAAACAAACTCTTTTATAATATGTTAACAATGAAAACAATTTAAATATCTTAATTTTATCTTTAAAAGTCTCCTATAGCCGACACAGCAAAACAGTGAATATCCCAATAGTCGTCACTAAATGGCACCAATAATTGTCATAAAGACAATAACGATTACAAAAATTACTATCGCAGACAGTATCCTTATACTTATATAATACGTAATAAATTTCGAAACAAACGAAAATAATTCTCTACAAATATGAAAAACTTATCTCAATATGAAGAACCTTCTTACCGAAGACCTTAAGGGGGTAGTACACTTCTTAAGGCCTTTTTTTAAAGATTTTTTTTTTATAGTTAACTTTATTTTGATCTTGCAAACTTTTTATATATGATACAACTAACATTCAAGAATATAAAAAAAAAATTTTTTTTTTTTTTCTTTATAGGGCCCTAATATGGCTGCCTGAAGGTGACCCCTTTTTAATCTGGCCGACATGATATCTCGACTCTGGAACGTCTGAAACAAAAAATTCAAAGTGCATATTAAAATATAGATCAGTCGCTATCGCTCGAACTAGGATAAAAAATTTTGGTAAAAAAGAAACAAAATGGCGGACTTTTTAATTTTTCGGTCATTTTTTTTTGCAAAAAATTGTTTAAAAAAAGGGTTAAACATTAACCGATTTTCAAAATCCTAGTTCGGGCGAGAACTACACATGTATAGAGTATCCCATAAAATCCCTGAGCCCGATCAGACCAATAGTTTTTTCAAAATCATGTCGGCCAGGTCAAAAAACGTGGTTTTGAGAAAAACGCGTTTAAAGTTTTTATTCGATAATTTTAAGGTGCGATTAGCGTAAGGCACCGCTACAAATGTGTCTATAACTTTTTTTATATATCGAATTTCTCAAAACGGTTTTGGGAGAACATTTCTGTGATATATTAGAGCACATTTATGAAATAAAAAAAAAAAAAAATTTTCAAAAAAAAGAAGTGTATACCCCCTTAAGATATTTGAGAAAATGGTAACATTTTTGGTCAAACGGAAAAGTTTAAAATAAAAGAAGAAGTTTAAAAAACTGTAACCCGACTACGGAAAAAGTAAATATAATTAAGGGAAAAAACCAAAACCTTTAACCCTAGGAATAGGGATACATAAATCAAAAAAAAAACAATAAGAACCAAGTTCCTTCTGGCAGTTTCATATTAATAACGTTATAATTCAACTAAAAGCGGTAGTCGTGCGTTGTCAACTAAAAAAAGCAAACATTCTAATTTGATAGACAAATAAAACCAACGGAGATGCCGTCAATCAAGGATAAAAAATACGCACGACCCCAGCATTTGAATTGAATTATAACGTTATTAATGTTAAAGTTTATTTTATTTATTTATGTTTTTGGATTTTTTTTTCGCTTAATTATATTTATTTTTTTAAGTAGTCGAGTTACAGTTTTTTAAACTTTTTCTTTTATTAGGATTCCGTAGTCAGCTAGAAATTTTTATAGTTACTCCCAGTTAATCAGTTTGTGGGTTACAGCCCTATTACTTTTTCATTTCTGCACCTTTTGAGATGCAATTTGGTGTAAAAGCTGATATGAATTCTGGCGTAAAATCAGAAATGAAGAAACAACAAAAAGCGATCACATAGAAGAATACTAAATTTATACAATAATTATACTTACACTTTTTATTAGTATAAATTCTTACCTTCTTCTGCATTCGTTTTGACTACTGACTCAACTACAACTCAGGTTCTATAAATATATCTACGTAATAAATATACGTATGTATATGTACGTACACCTCTTGACAGAAGTTTTATTTTTCTGTCCTTGTACCTTTGTGTTTTGCACTCAACGGGAAATTTTATCTCGTTTCTTCCGTCAGTCATTTTAGGTACAGAAATAAACGCACAGGTAAAAAAATCAATTTACGAAACCAATTTATCACGAATTCTTTAGAAATTGATCTTTTTTTTGGCAGTAGGAGCTTTTACAACTTTCTTGAGCGTAATTTTAATTTTTCTGAAAAAACTGTTTAGCAAAAATCTAGTTTTTTCTTAAATATTTTCTTTTTAAATGTTAAACGTAATTATGCTTAATTCTTTGAAGATTTCCTAGAATTTGTCGACAGGAAAAAATTCAGTTGTGGACTAAACATCTAATAAATAAGAGCAAAAGAATATGTCAATTGGCAGAAAGATACGTTCTTAGAAGCTTTGGTAATTTTTCGTATTATTGTAATGGACTGTAAAATATCTGGATTCGAAATTTTTCAATTCCAAGAAAAAGATTATCGTTATCAGAGAAGCATTACAGTAGGTTGATAAAAATTTGATGTTGTTAAGACGGACAAGTGCGAGTAGGACGAGGGTTTCCTACTGTTGTATAAGGCGTTAAAAATTTGCTCTAAGAATTTTGTAAGATTGCTCGGTATCGGAAATTGAACAAGTTTCATAAAACAACTTCGTGAACAAGATTTTAACTGCCCATAAAATTAGAAATGAATGATTTTCGGATTTTTTCCTTTGTGTTTCAAGATTCTAGGTCAACAGGAAGTACCCTATAGGTTTTGATGTGTCAGTCCATCAATGAGTTAGTCTGCCAGTATGAAAACACAATTTGAAGGGCCGTATCTTTGTATTGCATTGAGTTAGAAATTAGTTGACTATAAAGCTGTAGACTAGACAGACAGACGGACAACAAATTGATCCTATGAGGTTTCCTTTTTTTAATTTCGATGTAAGGAACCTAAAGACAAGCAATATCTTTGTAATAAATATTAACTAGCAAAAATTATTTTAGTACTTTTATTTTATTTTATTAATGAGTACAAAACTAAATTATTTCTAGTGGAACCTACTCTTTTGATCAATTAACTTATTTTAATGTCGACACATGCGGTGACTATAGTCATAATTACTGAACGAAATCGATCTAATAATATTATTGAATAGGATAGTAACAAATTTCAACAACAAATAGATGCGAAATCCAATTATAAGCACAGCTGAATTTTGTAAACATAAGAAAAACAAGAAAAGTATTATATTATATGTAGTATTAAAGATATCTTTAGTACTTGGTGAAAATTTGATTTTAGGCATTGAATTTATTAAAATATCAGTTGATCATGTTTGGAATGTTATGGTATTGTGGTAAACCTTCATAAACTTGCCTTATAATGTGCCCTCAAGTTTTCCTTGGGGATGAAGTCGGGGCGAATGGCTGGCCACTTCAGTGTAGGGATGCATTTATTCCTAAACCACTGTCAGATAATAGAGGACACGTGGATAGGCGCGTTACTTTGTTGGTAAACTCCCGCTCACCGACGACATCCTACAAATAAAATATTAAGGTTGCCTTCAAATAAGGAATTAAGGTTTCCTCCAACATCTCCGTATACATTTCTGAGTTTACTCGGGAAGTGCGGTAGCATTATGGGAGTTTTCCATAAAAAGGTAAAGCTCCCCATAACATACATTTCCACCTTGAAGAGAGTGCCTCCTCATTCGGGGAAGGTTATTTTTTGTAAGATCATGCTAGTAGTAACTGAAACCGTCCAGACTATAAAGATTACATTTCTTCTAATAACCTTTCGCCACTCTTCTTTGCATGTATTCAAGGCCAAATTGTTGAGAAGTCTCTTTATTATGATGCCTCAACAATGGACGTTTGTGTGGTTTCTTGTACACCACTTCGGTATTTACATACTTCAAAATTTGCCATACTCGCCGTTTACTGGCTGGTAAATTTAAATTGTCAATAATTTTAGCCGCACTTATGGTAGTTTATCAGTAATTTCGCCAAAATTCCGAAAATTGCAAACGTATGGGATGGATTCACATTAAATTAAATTAAAATAATCAAAAACAGCAAAACAGCACTTTTAACCAACCAATCGTTCCAAAATCCTATGCGTATAAATAAACTTCGCATTGGATTTGCACGAAATTACTTTTGTCACACCACAAAGGTTTATTCTTATCACCTATGCTCATTCATATAGCAGAACAGGAAATACCGAAAATGTGAAGAAATTCAAAATGTGTATAAATGAATTTGGCTAATTGTTGAGCTCCAAAGAAAACTTGAATGATAAACGATAATTGTGAATTGACCGACAAAAAACTCATTATTTCCACACCCTGTGAAAATGCGTATTTCTATCAACAAACACTCATTTAAAACTGTTGGGAAGCACATAATCTAAACATAAATTAATGACAACTGTAAAAAAATTAGTTTTCTACGACTGATTGCTAAGTTTTCGGTTTTTCGAAAACATGATCAAATGTTTGCGTTTAAGAAAAAAAATAAAAAAAATACCTCCTAAATGATCATGTCAATAAATCCGTGATCGTTCGATAATCATTCTCCACCGGCAACAGCTTCTTAAATGCCGCCACGCTCGAAATTGTTCACAATTTCTGTTTACTTTCGCATATCTCTGAAGAGTACTCACCACATTGCTTGGATTAAAAGCTTAGAGAATAAAAAATCGCATGATGGATTGATGAATGAAAATGTATGAAAATGTATAAAAAAATCAAATGGTCAAAATGCGACAAATTCTACACAGTCCATCATTCCCAAACCTTCCGTTGTGGGATAAAGAGAGCAAAATAACGATCGCCAAGACTATTTTATCAGGGCAATTGAAGCGCAAGCTATCTCTGCCTGCCCAACCGAGTAAAGGTCTTATCAACCGCCTTAAACTCGATCAAGTGGTCAAAGCAACAAGTTCAGAAAGCCGAATGAAAAGCCCGATAACATTTTCTAGTCTTTTCTGATCGCGGACAGGTTGAGCGATAAAAACGCGAACTATGTTGCTTTAGTACGACGGCGCTTCTAAGGAACAAACGATAGCTCAAAAAATTCGAAGTTAGCGAAGTCACTTAGACTTTTTTGTTATAAAATCATAAACATTTTTAAAAAGTGCTGGTAGCTGTTTATTCTTCTAAGTTTCGCGGCGCGGTTATTCATAAGATGGAATTTGAGCAATTTACCTATTTTGCAGGGCCATGAAGGTGTTGTGTAATTCGGAAAGTGTCAATTCAAATCGATAAGAAAAGTGTCGTACATCGCAATACAACAGCTAACGCGCATAAATTTGAGTTAAACAAAAGGCTAATCGATACGAAAATTGTGTTTGGGTGCTATAAAAGAAAGTTAATAATTGCGAGTCGGTCATAAGTCAAAAGGAAAAAATGGTTGTGACACGGAATCCACCACCGCCGACAAGGTCTAGACTTGTGTTTCCGAGAAATTATCAGGTAAATTTCTTTGTTATCGTCTTGGTTATTTTCTTAGGCATTATAACACGGAAAGGAGTGTACTTGAACAAGGTAAAATGAAAGTGTGTCAGTCCCATAAGACGATAGGCTAATTCTTGGAATTTCTTTTTAAGTTGTCTTTTTAATGGTATCTTTCCAATTTGGTTTGTTTTGTTTAGATTAAAATCGGTGGTAAGATTAGAAAGAGAAATGTTTGAATCTCAAACACGCTTAGTATTCTTAGTGAACCGTTCCTGGATTATATATACATACATATACAAAATCCATATTAAAAAATACAGAGTTTTGAATATTTTCAAAGTTAATAATGAGGTTTATAGGATGTTTATTAAGATATTTTTCTAGCACAATAGATCTTATAGGTCGCGTTTGCTATTCGGTAGGCACTGGGAGTGCCCTAGACGACCCAATAACATAATAATAATAATAAGATTTTTTTCATAATTTTGTATATATTTTGTCTGCCTATATTTTAAGCAACCGTGTTTTTTTTACCCGACTGCCAGAAGGAGGGTTATGTTTTTCGAGTGTATGTATGTATGCATAATTCTTTGGCACGCTCTGTAGCCTAAACGGCTTGATGGATTTTAACTTGAGAGGCGTCGTTAGATTCGTCTCAATCGTGAGAGTAACACTGGCTATATCAAAATTATGAAAATTAAAACGGCCGATTTTTGGCGCCGTATTATATGTCTTCAAAAAATTCTTCGTCTTCGCTGATGGAAGTTAGGGTTTCGCCGCAATGGAGACTTTTGTAGACCATTCAATTCTGAAGAAACCCTACCATTGACCAAGATTATACCATAAAATTCCTCTGAGCTGTAGAGTTTTGAAGAAAAGTAATCAAAGTTTACGTGTATTTTATATGGGAAATCTTTATACGCCTTGGTCTAGTACTTAATATTAATATTAAGGGCTCCAATTTTCAGGGAATTTTTGTTTAGATATTTGTCACAAAATTTCGAGGTGGGACTGAAAAAAAAAATAATCGCGAAAAAAAGCACCCTAGTATGTATGTATGTATATATGTCTTTAGTACGATCTGTAGCCTAAACGGCTTGATGGATTTTAGCTTGAGGGGCGTCGTTAGATTCGTCTCAATCGTGACACTGGGTATATCAAAATTATGAAAATTAAAACGGCCGATTTTTGGCGCCATATTATACGTCTTCAAAAAATAAAGGGTTTCATTGCAAAAATATATACAACTTGTATGTTTACATGGAATTTGGAATGAGAAATGCTAAAATATAAAATATTATTGAAAAAAACAAAAAATCCGACTGCGTGAAAAATTGTAAAATTAAAACTTACTTAAAAAATTAACTGAAAAGATAGAAACAAGTTGAAAAATTAAACATTTTTTTTTCTTTTAATTTGAATGATCATGGTTGACAGTGTTCACAAACGCACTATGATTTCAGATTGAAACCAAATTTGGTGCTTAATATAAAGGGCTATTCAATTTCTCCATTTCCAAATTGATAAAGTAAAGTTGAATAAAACCCACTTAAAAGTCCGATTTCGATGAAGTTTTTATTTATTTATGTTACTTGGATTATACCATTCTTGCACCATTCGATTCTTTTTAGGTAATTTTTTATAACTTTTGCACATATTTTGGGGCTATAATTTGGCCATAACTTGACAAATGTTGGTTCCTAAATGTCCTAGAGATCTTTTACGTAGCTCAACCATAAAAAGTCTAATGGTATCAAATTGCATGATTTCGGAGGCCAAATCTCGATATTATGTGCCCGGAGAACTTTTCGCGCAGTAAAGCCAATACCAGTCGTGTTGTGTGGTTTGTGGCGCTGTGGCATAGGTTCTCTATATCAAACTCTTCAAGAGCAGGTAAAAAAAAAATTCGGTCGGTAATCATACTGTCTCCTCCGTCGTTTTAGAAAACATACGGCCCAGTGATTGCACGTTACGTCCAGGCCTTGACACATCTCACGTACTTTCAATTTCTTCAAATTTATTGACTGTGCTGGGAATTGTTTGCTGGGAAGGCTAATTATGATGACCATTATGTGTTGTTGTACAGTTAAACAACCCGTATTGTAAAATGGCAGACTTTATACTAACTGAAGAAAATGACAGATGATGTTCTTATAAACAAACAGAAGACGTCAAACATGTCAAATGGCAATGATGTACTTTTTCAAGTACGAAGTGGACAATACTACATTGCAAATTTTTTTTGTGTACACAATATTTCCTTAGTAGTAGTAAACTTGTAAGATTGCGCTCGTGAGATATTTCGATTTGGACGAATTGTTCCCGCTTTTTTTCTATTTATACAATGTTTTAGATTAGTTTATTTATTCAAGTACATTAAATTTTGTTACTGCCATAATTCAAATCATTTTTTAAAAAACAAACAGAGACATTTGATGAAAAAAGACAAGCTTGCTAGGATCGTCAATTAAAGTGAAGTTCATAAATGTGGATGATTTTGAATAAATGTGCAAATATATATTAGTTTTTTTTAAATATATGTATATTTCCTAAACGAGTAAAATCCCTAATATTCTTCTAAAATGTGCCAACGCAGCACATTTGGATGGAATATATATTTTTGGTATAACTAGACCCACCATATTAACTGCTAAAGCAACCTCTCAATTTATGCTATGATCAATTCCCTCGTCTTTATTATGTCTTACTAATAACAAAATAGTGTAAACCCTTCGTCATAAAAATTCTTTAGTCCAGTAACAAATGTCCAAGCGCCTATTCATTTCTTATGTCTAGTACAAAAGCGTGGATTGGTCCATTAAACAGTTCATCCAATTAACCAGCACCAAAACGTAGCACGATTTTATGATGTTTTTGTTTCAACGCAAAATTTCAATTAAGTCGGCGACGTTCGCAGTCACAAGAAATATTTCCTTTTCTATGCCAAAGATCGCGTTCGGAGGCTGGTTAGGTCACCAATAAAAAAAAATGCTTCAATTGTTGCAGCTCTAATTATGGTTGGTTTGCGCGTTAGTCACTCACCTACGGCTGTTGACTCTCTGGAGCTTAATTGCCTCATATTTCACGCGGACTAATTCATCTAATCCGCAGCACGGTGATTCATTCATTCATAAACAAACTCATTTCAAGCTATTGTTTTTTACAAAGTAAGAGTTACGTAACTCCACCGATAGTGAATGAAGGGGAAATTCATCTGAAATTTACTTAGCAACTTGTCAGATCAGGTATGAAATAGATGAATAAGAAAATTTTCCCAGCACTTGAACTGCCGATCAATAAAAAAGACTATTTGTACTGAAGACATTTTTTATTGAAGCCATGAAACAAAGTAATGCTCATCTCCTGTCCTGAAGACCTCTCACATTCTACAAATCAATCTTCATTCATCTAGCTATTGCAGAACTTGGCGAATAGAGGCGCCGATCGTCAAACTCAATCTAGTCAGTCCATCTTAATTGATTGCGGCGGCGTGCACGTAGTAAACCAATTCTGCCTGTTTCAATTGACTTCTCCACTTGTGATCGGTGCAAGGCGCTTCTTTCAATAAGTTAAGAAGCCACCCGCATAGGACAGGCGGCCGACGGCGAGTTTTCGCAAAGTGTGGTCAAGCCAGGCAACGGTTCGTTATTTATTGATGTCTCGCTGTCCACCAGTCACTAGATTAAAGCTAGGTCACTTGAAAATAGTGCTCGAATTAATTCGAAATATCGTCTCTACCAGAGTAGTCTCAGCTAATATGTCTAATATGTGAACGAGTTTTTAATTGAACGATTTGTTTCAATCAGTTCGTTAATCGGTTACTGGGGGTGGGCAGCTAATTGATTTCATTTTTCAATATATCCAGAGTGCGGATGGCTCCTTTTAATGGGGTAATTAGCCGCAAAATATTGTCCCATGTAAATCAGTTACAGAATGGCAAATGAAAAAAATATTCCATTGAACTTATCTCCACAAGGGTGAGTTTAAGAAGGTTTGAGAACATAGTCTATTCTAATTATTTTTCTGACAACTTGTACGGTGCTTTGTCCTAAGATTAAAATAATATAATATATAATAAGTGTCGTGGAAACCCGACTTCCATATATTCTAGTCTTTCTTAGTCGGGATAGTAGATTTTTTGTAGAAAACCCCAACTAAATTAAATTGTTTGATATTATATTGATGAATATCATTCATTCGCCTTCTCCGACTTTTTTAACTATTTCAGAAGCAGCAATTATAATTTTTTCGATAATAACTTCTAGAATTTCTCTTCAAAGAAACCCGCACAAAACATATGGGAATTGAACATCGGTCAATTTGTATGAAACTTCGTATTTCAATAGCCCTTGTTATGCTGATTCAAAGTCTTATTGGGCACGAAGCCCGAAACCCCCCCCCCCCCCCCCCCCCCCCTCCAACTCCCCCAAAACCGACCCTAAAGGTCAGAGGGCTGTATTTGATAGATTATTGGTGAATTGCCTTACCAAAATATTTTACTTCTGTAGTCAAACCTACAGTCCCCACATAGTAACTAGGATTAGTCCTGCCATTCTGAAAACAGTTGAACCCCCCCACCAACCCCCCGGTCACACCCCTCATAGCTCGATATGAGACTTTTCCCCGTTTACCGGTTGTGAGAACTTTTGATCATGAATTCCATATCACAGTCACCTAAACGATCACTACTCAATACCGCTCGACCCCCGACTAATGAATCTTCTACCCCAACACTAAACCTGGGGGGTGAAACAACCCCACTCCGTACCAAGGCCTGACATATGAATTAATTCTGCTTACGGGTTTTCAAATTGTGTGACCTTGATTTGCATTCCACAGCCACTTAATCGTTCACTATTCAATATCCTTCAATAAAACACTAAAGCTCTCACCTTTTGCGATAGATACAGCACAGCTGGTAAACAAAAAAATGCAATGTTTTTATAAACAAACATTTAAACAATACATGGGTTTGATGAAATACCAGAATGTTTGCATGTAAAGAACAATGTTTACTTAAATTCCTATCCAGTTTCTTAGAGAATTTATCACAATTTGCAGTAAATATAATTGAAATTGAAAACTTTCCTGTTTGAAAAACAAGGATATAGAGCTTCATCATCCAATTCCACGTTCCCGTCGAGCTGTTTGCAATAGTATCCTACAAACAAAGTAAAAATAGGCTTTGTGTAACAGGTGTTATTTGAAATAATAAAAAATAATCAATATGAATTACACAGCCCGACAAAAAAGAAAAGTTGTCTGTACTTTGCATGCGATACATAGTTTTCGATGTATTTTCGCCCGGTCAGAATCGAGCTATCACATCACAGTAATTGATAACCTTAAAAAACAGATGAAAACTAACAAAAATGCGGATAAATGTACAAGGAAAAATACAGAAAATTGTTTTCTTCATATCCATATATACGCTTTTATGTAAAAGAACCCACTGAATCCAAATCCGCTGTCAGAGTTGAAGTAACACGTCAAGTTTTTGGGATCTAATTTGCAGAATTCAAAATGGCAGATCCAATATGGCGGACGAAATTTTCGAAACCAACCGATCTACGCCAAATTTGGTATGTGGGGGTTTTTGGGGTTGCTGATCATGCAGCTAGTAGGTAGGTTGGCTACCAACTCGTTAAAAGCCCACTGTTACATTTTTTTTTCTCTGATGATAGCTTAATTTGTTTTAGGCTGGATAGTAATTGCACCAATAGATAGGACATGGCCTTTAATGATTGCATCTGCTTGCATTTATGGGTTACGCCGTTTTGACCAAACAGTCAAACCACGTTTTTCTTCCCTGAGAAATTCTATTCTTGGGCAATCGCTTAAATCCTACTTAAACCGCACAGCGCTCATCACCCAAAAACCACGTTACTTCTTCGCGAATATTAAATTTTTCCAGTCTTCAAGGCATCGCAAAGTAATTCTTCGTTTCTCCAGACAGATTGCCGAAGTGTCTTTCTTCGTCCAGATTCCCTGTATTTGGAATTCCTTGCTGTCTGTCCTGGACTATATATCCTTCATCGGTAAAAAACTCCTCGAGAATTACGTATAATTAAAAAGAGATTGAGAATTGATGCTATTGATGCTATCAACGACATACTCATCACTCTAATCAGGCTAATTAAGTCCATCTAATTATAGTTTATTTTTCCTTATATATTATGACTTTGTTTTCCTTTCGCTTCCCTCTCTTTAGTTGTATACTTGCCTTACTATTACACATATTTATTTTATTCCTTCCTCTTTTTTTTATTCTTTATTACTTGCAATAGTTAAGTGTAAATTTAATGTACTAGTTATAAGACTTTTGGTCTTGTGTACATATCCCATGAATAAATATTATTATTATTACTATCATTATTATATATAGTATATGGCATTTTAACTCTTGCATCTCTCGGCACAAAGTGTTTCGTAATTGAAGCATAATAACGCACAGGTGAGACACAGTGTCAACGTCTTCTTTGTTTTAAAAGATAGGCTATTAAACTTCTCCGTAAGGTGGTGTATTTGTTGCACTTTTACGTATAACAATACGATTTTAAATGATCTCCTAGTTTGTTTACTTTTCGACATATCATGTAAATGGAAGCACCATTATGGTTCTTATCGTCTTGCTTTCACTTTATAAAGAAGCAAAACTTTAAACACAACTTGGAATTGTTCATCCAAGAAAAAAATGTATGGCTATGTAGTACATCCTTTCAACTTCTTTGTCTTCACATTTATACACTTATATTTTTATTACATTTCTGTTCAACTCTCGAACTGCAAATTTTAATCAATCCGCCCGCTCTGTTATTAAGAGAACTTAAACACTTGCCACTTAAGAGTCAACCAATAGTTACACATATTCTCTTGCAAAAATTGTGACCACTATCCCGAAGAAATCCATTCGCCTGAGGGTACTTTCATGTATTAGGGGTGAAAGTTGTTCCAACGGTGCCAGCAAGCCTATCCGGTCTTTTTTTTATCAGATCCTTGCAAGAAAACAAGCAGCTTTCTTTGCCAAGCGTAGCGCAGTGCCAACGGCGCTCACTAGCGTAGATACCGCTCTCTCGCGAGCTAGTGTTCGTTCGGCTGGAAGTCGTTATTTTACCGTAAACATATGAAGTACGCAAATGCCGATACCAAGGCAACCAACAACGCAGTCACGGTGGCGGCCTGAGAAAAACGTGTTTGTAAACTCGTGGTGTAGCCGCAGGTTTTGCCCGCGAGAGAGATGTTTTTATCTCTGAAGCCTCGAACACACTCAGAGATATCGTCGTTGTCCATGGCTTTAAGACGTTGACAGCCCGATTATCCGCTATTTGTGGCGGTTTCTGGCAGGTTCTTTTTTGTATGCGTTTATGTGTGCTATAAACTAACTGCTCATACAGACGCCATTACCGAGCTGGGTCTATTTGAAGTCAGTTCCCACTCGGCGACTCGCTCATTAGGAACACTCGGGTGTTGCACAATAGACCGTCTGTCGGCCACCCTGGCGCTATATTTACCAAAGTTTTCGCAATAATTTACTCGAAACAATCGCCAAGTGCTTCCGGGTTTCTTGTGCGGCTCCCATTGCCTTGAGGCTGTTCAATTACCCGTGGACGCGAGTGGAATTTTGTGAATAGTTGGGACCCCTTTCGGGTGTATACTGACGTCTCTTGTCAGTACTGTGTATAGTTTTTTTTTTTTTTTTTTATGCAATTTGAGGTTATGTTCGCGAAAATAAAAGGAATTTTATAGCACTTTCGCATAAATAATTTATTTATGAAACGAGTGCTTGTCCAACTGTGTTTGTGCTAAGTGCAAGTGTCGGACATTTTCCATAGATAATGTGAGAGGAAGTGTCATTGTCACCTTGTGCTAGAGATACTCAGCGCCAACAAAATATGCAAAAATTCTCTGAAAAGGTGGGTGCAATTTGACGCGTTGTCGAATTCACTTCGACTATGCCCAGCCCTTTAAGTGTTCAATCATATTGGGGTCAAAAATTCAAATTGATTTTGCAGCCACTTCGACGGCAACTTGGTTCGAGATTGTATAATTTTTGCAAACTTGATTTTTTGGTTGCTCGCCGAGTTATTTTTAGCAGAGAAACTATTTTCACGAGCAGAAATTATAGTTTACAGAAAACGTCGAGTGAATACTTACATTGAAACGTGATTAATTGCAAAAAGGTAGAACTACAATTGTTTCCGCACAGGTAAATAGCTGCACACAGATGCTTGTTCGCAAATGATGCTGATAGTTTTGCAATAGCAAATATTTTTATATTAAAACCTGTTTAAATAGATGCAGGGAGTACAAATCATATTCTGCAATAACTAAATGAAGGAGAGTGATTTTATGCAATTTCGGATGGAGTTTGTAAAAATCAGGATTATTTTAAAGTGTCGAGAAAGTTGAGAACTACAAATGAAAAATTCGAAGAATTAAATATGTCTTCAACAAAGAAACCATACACTAGCATAAACATGACTGATTAAATCAAGATTGAACCTGGGTCTTAAGGCATTGGAAATTGGGAACAGAACTTTACATATAAAATGAGGACTACAAGCAATAGGAACAATCAAATACAAACATGTATTATTATTTTATGATTAACAAGGATTTTCATGTAACTCTTCATGTGACATGCAAACGCATACAGTGGATCAAACAATTGAACGTACAATCCCTGAAAATTTAGCGAATTCAACTTTTACTCTATAAAAAAACGCAATTTTTGTTTGAAAATTAATTTTTTTTTTCAAATATGTAAATAATACTTTAATTCAAGCAAAATGAACAAAAATATCCTCTCTACAATTCTTTATAATAAACAAAATAACAATAAAACTGAAAGCGTATTCACATGTCGGTTCTAAATTTTACAAAAAATTGAACGTACATTTCATTTTATATAAAATATAATAATAGTTTTTGCAGTATTAATACTTCGTTGGGTACCCTTTTGATCCAATCACGGCTGTAAGACGTCTTTTCATAGAATGTACTAGGTTTTTTGTGACATCTGGCGTTATTTTGGCCCATTCTTGTTGAAGAATTGTTTTGAGATGGTTTCGGTTCAAAATTGTATGGTTTTGAACAGCCTTTTCGAGCTCCCACCATAAATTTTCAATCGGGTTGCAATCCGGGGACTGCGGTGGAGTTTCCAATCTAGCCGGAACATTATACAGCAACCAACTTTTAACAACATGAGCTGTGTGCTTTGGATCGTTATCATGTTGGAAACGATAAAATTGTGATAATCCAAGCATTTCCGCGCTAGATTGCAAGTTGCTCTTTAAAATATCTAAGTAAACCATTTTATTCATTATTCCTTCGATAAAAATTAATTTTCCAACTCCACTCGCAGCCATGCAGCCCCACACCATAACTGAGCCCCCTCCGTGTTTTACAGTAGGTGTAAGGTGCTTTCTATCCAAAGCAGTGCCCCGTTGTCTCCAAACAGTACGCCTCCCATCAGAGCCAAATAAATTAAATTTGGACTCATCTGAGAAAATAACCGAATCCCAGAAAGCTTCATCCTTGGTAAGGTGTTCCCTAGCAAATAGAAGTCACTTTTCTCTATTAGTTTTGCTAATCCATGGCTTTTTTCTTGAAACACAGCCGCGGTACCCAGCTTTTCTGAGAGTATTGCGTACTGTTTCTGCAGATAAGGGCTTTTTTATTATATTCGACACCTCCGATGTAAGTTTCGGAATACTTTCCTTTGGATTTTCTTTTAGCCTTCTCAAAATATATCTTTTATTTTGCAAACTTAAAATTTCTTTGCGGCCACGACCTGGTGTGTTTTTAATTGCACCTTCATATTTATAACTATTAAATTCATTTTAAGCAATTATATACCTCTAAGTTGTTATAATTTCCATACCTGTTGATTATTCCCTGCACTGTAGTATGCGATCTTCCAATTATACCGCCTATTTCTCGTAAGCTCTTTCCCTCTGTAGCTAATTTTATAGCAATTTTTCTCTCCTCCAAAGTGGTTTGAGTTCTTTTGGCCCCTGCCCTTGACATGATAAGTTTTTTTTCTTATTTACTTAAATTTGAGAAAAACTACAGATAACTGATAAATTCGATATCGCTAATCCACTTTGCTGCTGCAATAAATGTGCTAGAACCGTTATTTCCAGTCGTGTACGCTCAATTCTTTGTTACCAGATGAATATTTTCTAGAGAAGTGTTTCTTGTTCTTTTTGTTAAAAGCGTTACCAGAAACTTTTTTTTGAAATAATTGTCAAATTTTTATAAAATCATATTAAATAATGCATACAAATAAAAAACTGTAACAAATTGCGTTATTTTATAGGATCAAAGTTGATTTCGTTAAATTTTCAGTGATTGTACGTTCAATTGTTTGATCCACTGTAGGTTCGTTGGGATGTCTAGTTAAAACAGAAAACCGAAAGAGGAAGCCTACACTTGTATCTTCTATGAAGACTATCTAGTTTCTTTTGTTGAAGAAATGAAGATATTACACCAATAGGCAGAGAATATAGGCTTGTTGATTTAGGCAACCTATTATATTTAGCTTTGAAGAGTCAGCAGAGCACGTGCTCTGGAGTTTTAACCCTTCTAGTTGGCAATGACTGGCTCACATTGACCATAAGCTGAAATGATTGTCGCTGCGTATATCCGCGTATACCAGATAGTCTAATATACTTGAACGATGAAAACGAATTCTTTTGGAAGAGACTTCCGTACAAATGGCTACTAAGCCCTTAGGACAGTGTACACCACTTCCGCTCTATAATGGCGTTCAAAATTAAAGGATTACCAAAAAAAACGGCAAATTTTGCTTGCTTTTTAAACCGCTGTATCTTCACAAAAAAAGAACGGGTTGAAAACTCATTTTGAAGTTTGGATTGTTTAATTTGAAATTGAATGTATCGAAAATTTCCTTCATCTCCTACTGCGGAGTCAGAGTCAAAAAGTATTTTTATAAAATGATCCCTTAATTTTTTCTGAAATTTATTGGCTTCTATGGGCTCGGGTAAAAATTTGCAAGTAAATCCAAGTGACGCATTTTAAAGGAGGTACTTTCTCCTTTAAAACGGTTTTTAGGAAGTTTGCCTGTGATTTTGTTCAATTGAGCTATGAGCTGTCAAAGCAAAAAAGCTATTTGCAACTTTGAACTTCCATAACTCCTACACTAATGACCGTACAATATTCTGGAAGACGTCATTGAAAAGTATGAAAGTATGATTTCAAAATGTTGTGGTTTCAATTTTCAAAATAGACAATGCAAGCTATAAAATGAACTTTCATTCATCTAAATCCGTTCATTTTTTGTGAAGATACGATTTAAAAAGTAGCAAAATTTTCCGATTTTTTTGGATGCTCCTTTAATTTTGAACGCCAGTGTATATAAATCCAAATTGCCGAATTAGTTAAAATACACAGTCTAGAATAATGCCAACTGTGCATCCATGCGGTTTCACCTAAAAGATAATGAGAATCATTAGATAGTTTACATGACAAAAGGTAGCCAATGTCTGGTAGTCCCGATTTTCGATTCTTAAGGACAAAATGTGTGACATGACATTTTTCTAAGGTCAATTCAGAACTCTTTTTTTAGAGGTATGAGTCCGGAGGCTTGGGAGTTTAAATGTAAAAGAGTACAAAAATATTTTGGTTTTAATTATGAACCACTATGATATGAAATCGCAACTGAACATACGTAATTAATTATTATTTTCATTTGAGATTGACATTTATAATCATTTAATATGCAAATACGTACAGACGCTTCCTAGATCTAGATAATGCTCGCTAGCAAAATCGAACAAGATACTTGCAGCCAACGATAAAATAGTCATATTATCAGTATCTGGATGATTTATGTATGTTTGGCTTATAGTGTAGAATCTCCTGGGAAAAGCCTAATGGAGAAATCGTCTGGCCCTGAGGCGCAGGATAATCTATTCGATTTCTGGTCTGCCTCCTTGCAGGTGCAGGGTGGTCTTTACACTACAGTTTGAAATACAATTTGTCACATTAGTAAATGCCCTGGCTCCTTTGTACCTTGTGAATCCGCTTGCGTCTTCTATAGCAATCTACGATATGTTGGGAAAAAAAAGTTATCAGTGAGCTATAGAAAACTTAAGGGGACATTCTCTTTCGAAATTGAAGAAAAAAGCACTTTTTAAAAATTTTATTATGAAAAAACTATTATATTTACTGACAAAATTTCTTTTGGACATTGTTCAACTGTGTCTTAAGAATATAAAAAAAAATTTTTTTTTCATTTTTAGTTTCCCTTGGCTCCTGTAGAGGGCGTCGTCCAAAAGTGACGTTTAATACGGTAGGACAATTTGTGGACCTCCTGTAACAGATTTTTGAAAAATTCAAAATGGATTCTATTCTTGAGACTCTAAACTAAGGGATATGCCTCTAAAACTCATACTTTTTCATATTTTGAAGTTTTCATATGTATATTTCAGAAAAATGCGAAAAAAAAGCAATTTTGTTTTGGGGTAAGTTACCCCCGTAAAAAAAGGGGTTTTTTGTTGTTAAATTTTAGAGGCATATCCTCTAGTATTTTCAATAAGTAATCGAATGCTCTTTGGTTTTTTAAAATCGGTCAAGTAGATTCGGAGAAAACCGTCCTACCAGTTTGAAAAAGGTAGTTTCGAGAAAAACGCGTTTAAAGGTTTTTTACCATAATTTTATTGAATAGAAACCGGTGTTTACTCATGGGTGAGCGCTCTTACAAATATAGCTGTAACTTTTTTTCTATTACGAATTTCTTGATGAAATTTTAGGAGGGAACTTTTGAAAGTATATAGAATCCAAATATGTAAAAATCTCAAAATCGATTTTTTGAAAATTTCGAAAGAGAATGTCCCCTTAATATATTTGAAAGTAGTCATATTTCGATTAAACCACATCACAAATGCAGTGGCAAAATTATAGTTTCGTTTATTAATATGACATACCACTGAATATAAAGCACTAGTTATAACGAAGCGTACGTAAGATACAAGGTGGCTGATGGTCGACTAATTAAATATATTTATCTAGGGGTATCAATGATTTTATGAAAGTCATCGATTTCCCAACTGCAATAGATTTCTTTTGAAAAAAAAACAATGTTCAAACATACCATATTCCAATCTTTACAGTTACGAAAATGTAATATGACAAACTCCTAATACTTAAGTAAGTGTTCACACATTTTCTTGAAAACCTCTCGAAAGATTTTTACTACTCAATGAAAAATTTATCAGTAAGTATCGATTGCAAGAATCGATTTGACCCTGACTACACACCTTTGAAAAATAATAATACCTGAGAAAAGCCCCCTAAAGGAACAAATTCTTAATTAGCAATGCCACTTGAAACTACATATATGGTATACTGGAAAATTTATTAAGATATGAAATTTCAATTAAAATAGTGACATAATGGCGGTCCGATAAATGTTTATCAGTCACACATTGCGCCGTTGTCGCAGTGCCCCATCTTATCTAGCTACTTTTGCTAAAACGGTGCCAGTAAACTTTCTCAGGGAAGATTAGCAACGTCTCAGAGTAAACTGAAATCGAAATGATAAACACAATGAATGCGCCTATCTAAATGTGAGGTCTCCTCAGGTATTATTATCAATTTTATCTTGATTTAGTTCCTGGAAATTGTCGGAATAATTGCTTGCAAATTTTGAGTCACATTTTATAAATGGTAATTGTGTTGGAATTGAATTATTTTGAGATTCGGTTAGATTTTTGGAAAAAAAACTCTTTCGAGGCGGTAATAAGGGGCGTTTGTTTGTAAAGAGATATGACGTCAATAAGATTATCTAATTGCACAGCCGGTTAATATAAGGAATTTCACTTATAAAAAATAGAATATATATTTATTATTGCGAAATAGATGAAAGTTTGTACCTAATAATCATAAATTCAATGAGAAGACTAAAAACAAATACATTTTGTTAGTATGTACAATAATAATACGTAAGCTTTACATGTAGATAATTGATTTTAGAATGTCATTTGAGACCACATAAAGAAAAGATTAAGGTGAGATGTTAATTTGCACATAAATTTGTTTCAATATAAATCAAGGTGAAAAATGCTATATTTCACAAAAATGAAATAATGACAAAAAAATAAAAATTATAAAAGCAAAGAAAAAGAACAAAGGCCCTAGAGTAGTATTATGTGCAAAAGGTACATTGTCTGCGTCCGTCACCCGTGTGGAAGAGCCCGCTAGCTCTTTAATAAAATAAGCTCAAATATGCACGTATTTTTTTTTTTATTCTATCAAAACTAAAGAGTTGTAGTTGTTTAAAATGATCCATACAATTTAATATAAACATGTCATGGATACAAACAAAAACTTTGAAATTCTAGACGCTCTGTGACAAATGGGTCTTTAGGTAGATCCCAGTTCCCAATATACTTCGGACAGCAACTGAGTGATGTAGAAAGACCTCTGTCTTCTTCAGAAAACAGGAAGATTAACCAGCTCTTATGGGGTATTCCGGTTACTCTGTTATAGCATTGAATATTTATTCCGTTTTATTACAGTGTATCACACAATGCTTATGACTATCCTGTTCTATGTAGATACTTTCCAGCTCCTGTGACCTATATGCCTACTCTCCAATGAGCAAGCCAACCACGACCCAACCAACTAAACTGCTGCTACCTTTTCCTTCTCATTGTAAAATAAATCTCCCGTCTCGCTTGTGTTTTGGTTGGCATGCTCTAGCTTTTCGTTCGTATTGGGCACTGACATATAAGAACTGGACTGCTGATCCCGTACAAAAACTCACATCAAAAGTAAGACCAAATTTTGACCGAATTCTAACTATCTCGCTCTTTCTTAAGCCCGCAGGCAGACAAATTTACAAAAAAAACAAGCCAATAGCCAAATGAAGGTGGCGCCATGTATGTGCACTTCTTTTGGTTTTTTCTAGTATCTTCGCGTGTGATACATCTTTTTGATACTCCCTATAGATAAATAAAAGTAAACACAAGCTTTTTGCACATCACTTTTACCCACGACAGCCTTTACAAGTTGCCCGCCAACTCATCATTTTCCGTTGCAATCAGCTGTTAGAATAGTTTAACGATGTCCAACAGATGGCTACTTCATTTTGTGATACAACTTTTAGCTTGGGTTGGTATAAACGTGAAATGTGAAGGTTAGACAAAGGCAGAAAAATAATTTGTATACCTATCTTTGTTTTTCTTAAGTCCCCAGCTGATTGCCGCGAGGAACATTTTTATGAAAAAACTTAAAATTGAGCGTGATATGAGAGAAATCGGTTCGTGAAAGCTCAATTATTTTTAATTTGTGTCAGTTTAAACATAATTGTACGGTATTTTAGGGCATTTTTAATAGCATGATTTGCTCCATGAGGATTGAGCCTGTGCTAAAAATGGTCTCATTTTTCAGACGACGGTTAGCAGTCCAGTTCTTTCATGTCAGTGGTATTGGGTAAGCCATTTGAATTGCCACATGAAATTCAGCTGATTTCTAGTAGTGGTTCTGAGCCTAGCTACATATTCAGTACTGCCAAAATGTCAAATCTTAAGAAAAAATTGAGGTTAAGTGTTAGAAAAACATTGCCGCCAAAAGTGAAGAAGCATTTTTAAGTGGAAATGGTATTTATTTGGAGTGTTAAGTAAAAAAAGATGAAATTAATAAACATCCTTGTTCATAAATTACGAAATATAAATTTCTTCCTGTTCAATTTCACTCCCGATTAAAATAAACAGAACGTTTTACATGTCACATCTACATTGATAAAGATGTGTACGAACACATTTTGTCTGAAGCGATATCAGCTGTAACAGGGAGGGGCAATCGATGACGCCATTAAGCAGTTGGTGAATAAAGAGGGTTCCAGATCGATCGGTTTCAGGCGATTTTCATACGGCGGCAAGTTTTGGTGGTCTGACCAAGGAAAATTGCGTAAGGCAAAACGAAGGAACCTACGTTCGACATATTCAATTCTGTTGATATAAGTTGACTGAGTGGGAGACCATCCCTGACTGGCATATTCAAGGAGAGGACGGATAAAAGAGATGTATAGGAATTTCGTGACGTATGAGTTATTAAATTCTATGGACCACCGTTTCACGAAGCCGAGAGCTGAGTTTGCTCTGGCTAAGTTGTTGTCGATGTGAGAACGAAAGTTAAGTTCTCTATCGCAGGTGACGCCGAGATCGCGTAGAGAGTCAACCGAAGGGAAATGCTCGCCAGATAAAAGACAGATTCTAGGGGAGGAAGGGAGCCGTTTATAGGAATAGGTGATGGATTGGCATTTTGAGACGTTTAATTCCAAGAAGTTTTTACAGCACCATGTGCAAAAAGAACTAGGGAGGAAATTTTTTTAGAGATGTTCATGTCGTCGGCGTAAATTGAAAGGTCCGAGTGTTTGATGATGCACTCGACGTCATTTACAACCAGAATAAAGATAAGGGACCCAAATGACTTGAGGAACCCCCGACTGGGTTACGAAAGGGCTCTATACCTATATATATAGTATATAGTTATAGAACTGTATAGGTATAGGTAGGAACTCATCCAAGAGAGAAAACTCGATTGAAAACCGAGAGAACCGAGTTTGAAAAGAATTATTTAGTGGAAGATTTTGTCCGACATCGATCTCGTAGCCGTTTTCAAGTACACATAATGCTCTGGAGACGAAGTCGGCGAGATTAGTCCTAGTTGATCTGCCTTTAAGGAAGCCGTGTTGGGAATGGCAGAAAATGGACTTCCAGTGAAAGAACATGGAGTCATAAAAAATTTGTTCGAAAAGTTTATGTATACAAGACAGTTTGGCGACGGGCCGGTAGTTAGATACATCACTTTTACAGGCCTTTTTGTGAATAGGGATGATATATTTTCCTATGTTACTACTGTCAAAGCATTTTTTATGTGTATAGAAAATTTTTTTACTTTTACTCCCGATATCAACTTGTTACCCTGTTTCAAAACTACACATTTTTCCACTCCTCTTTCTTGTTCGGCCATGGCCTACATTGCCAAAATATATTACTCACGAAAGTCTGGGTCGAAGTCGGAGAACTAATTCATAACCACCGAAACACCCATAAACCCTCCCCGTAACACCTATATGGAAGGATAATCTACAAATAGGCGTAAAAGGATAACAATACAAATATTTCCCTCACGCGGCTAATTGATGGCCATGGCGTGTCGCGAGAAATTAAATGTGATTGTGATATTTCGAAAAGTAGTTTCTGTTAAAGCTTGGAGTTAATTACTACCAACAGAAGCGCTTTGTCCTAGTTGCAAAAATTAAAGTCGCGAACCGCGGAAACATAGGAGCGTCACTAGATTGTAGTTATACTGGAAAGTGAGTGTATCTGCTCGCGTGCAAACATTTAAAATTTATTCAAAACAAAAAATTTGAATCGAATTTCATCACACGAAGAAACACTCAAGTAGTCGATAACCTTCCCGTAACTCATGTTTGATTGAACAGTTTGCTGGTAAACATTTGTAGGAAATTCTGGTTCGCCCACCCGGCTGAATTGTACCTTTTACGACTGCATCCGGAGAAAAGACCTACAACTTTTGGATTTTACTTTATTGTAGCTGGCTTTCTGAGATTGGTTTTGTTCGTATGTTTATGCAAAATATCTAGGAAAACTCCTAAAAGCATGTTTCAGGTTGACAGAAAAAATGTGCTGAGTTGTGAAGCACGTCAGTAGAAATTTACTCGTAGGTAGAGAAGTATGCTTAATATGCATTGAATCTTGTGAAGAAGAAAAGGTTGGCGCCGCGTCGCGCTTATTGCGTGTTGTCACAAATTACGACTTCTTGTGCTTCGATTTGTTAGCATTTTTTTTTTTTTCTGAAATTATATCTCAAAAAATCTCTGGGTAAATTGGCACAAAGTCGCTATTTGCATATCGTCTGATAGCTTTTTGTGATGAAAAATTTATTTGATTACGTCCAAGGATTTCTTTAATCACTTATATCAATTCTTGTTTGTTTTTAAGCTGCAGCTTTGTTCGGGTGTGGTACTAGATCTTGGTATAAATTTGTCAATTTTCAAAATGACATTTGATTTATGGTATTAAATTAAAAAAGTTAAGCTGTTCGACAAAGTAGGTGCATACAATAACTGTATAAGCTGAGTTAATTTAATAGACATATGAGGGTCATACGAAGGAGGGGCCTTAATTGAAAAAGTATGCACAGTCTGCCGTCATTGAACTTGTATCATTATCGTTAGGTCTTTATAAAGTGTGTTTAAAAATAATAATAACGTACATGAAAATAGGTTTTGATTCGTAGCCCAATTCGGAAAATTAGTCAGTAACAATGGCAGAAGAGGCTATCACCACAAAAGTCCATTTTTTCCATTTTAAAAAAAGTAAATTTATCCGTTGATCGAACGTTGTTAAAACTTCTATTAAAATATACGAGTATACCAAAATTGTATCTGTAACATAGAGAAGATTGTCGTATTGAATTTTATTGAAAAAAATGCTTTATTTCTAAATTACTGCAGCAGCCCTCTCAGTAATTTAGAGATTATTCGCTTTTGTATTGTTGTATAGTATGCAAAACTATATTCTGATGGTTGTAAATAAAGTAGTGAAAAAAATTTGTTTTTAGCAAAACATGTTTACAAAAAGTACGAATTTTTGTATTCCGCACTCAAAAGTGTTAATATGGAACCCTTTTATGATCACATTTTTCTGTTAATTTTGTATGTAGTAAATGTCTGAAACGTTTTTTATCGCCACTCCTTTTGATGCCAAAAGGGGAACATATACAAACTAAGATAAGTAGAACGCCGATTATCCGAATCACTTGGGACGGGGGTCGATTCGGATAATCGAATATTCGGATAATCGGACATAAACTGGTAGGTTCAAAGTTGGCAACCAGAGACTACCAGTTTTGAGCTTGTTCAATATATAGCTTGGTAGGTATCAGTGGCGTGGGGTGAAATTTTTGAGAAGGTAAGCCGGTGCAAAAATCAGAAACTTAAGGGAAAAAAAACTTACCAAATGAAGTCAGATGTTACAAAATGTGTTCAACAGTGACTGCGTGTATTCTTGTCGAATTTAGTCGGCCACTTCTATCATACTTAAAGTCATTGGAAGTTAAGTGCTATATGAATATTATGAATAAATATGGACATAATAGAATGAACTTCAAGAATAATATAAGTGGCTTTGAAAAAAACCGTTATAGTCGCGTGTATCGTGCAATCAAACTAAAGCGGTTAACAAAAACTGTGAAAAGTTGATATGAAATATAATTAATATTACTTATACTCCAAAATTAATCTACGATTTTTTTTTATAAATTCGGCTAAAACATCATTGTAAAAATTAGACTGATTTCTAATTTGTAAAAGAAGGTGTTTTTCTATCGATAAGAGTGCTAAATTTGAGAGCCTTTCTTCGGTTTGAGAATTTCTTAAATAAGTATGTATTCTCTTAAGGGCTGAAAAAGATCTTTCCGCGGAAGCAACTGTAATGGGAAGAGTTAAAAATATACAACACAAGTTTAAAATTTGAGGAAAAGTATCTTTTAAAATGCCACATTTAATGTCCTATAACAGACCACCTAGACGTTACAAAATTCTCACCAGCTTTTCACAATTAAATTCTATATGTTAAAGTACAATTACACTTCACTTCAAATCAAACATGCACGATAGACGGGACAAATCCTTCAACTGACAAATTGAAACAAATAAATAATCGTCATCCGAATAGCCGAACCTAACGAAAAAACCCGAGAAGCCGGATTCTATCGTGTTATCGAGAGGTAATAAAATAGCACCACACCACACTCATAAGTCACAATCCGTTGAGCACCAAGGCAAAAAGAGACACAAGTTAACAATTTTTTTATTAAAATATAATAAACAAAACCACAACACCCCTCCCTCCCGAGAAGACGACTTCTGCCGTGTTCTTGTGAAATAAGGGAGCATTCACTCCTACAATTCACAGCCCCTTCAGTATCAAAGAGATTTACAGTCAGCTGAACAAAATTAATAACCAAACCCACCCCAACCAACCCCACTCACCCGAGAAGCCGCTTTCTACCGTGTTATAGGGATAATAAGAGAGCACCACTACACTCACACCCGTTCATAGAGAAGACACGAATCAGCTGACATTCTAAGAAATAAACAACCATCCGCCGAAGTGACCCGAGTTTCAACTTATGCAAAATGAAAACAACCGAGAAGCAGGTTTCTATCGTGTTATTTGCTTATAGGATTTGCTTTTAGTGAGCAAAGGATATCACACACGATTTCTTTGTTACTCGTGGAGAAAAGTGTGGGCTTGAGTAAGCCGTAAAATGACCGGCTTACAGAAGCAGCGAGCGAGCGCTTCATACCCGATGCAACCCCTTGATAGAACCTGCTACGGTGCGAGGGAAGGTTCCATCGTAGTGCAACAACAGATTATGGTTGTTTTTGGTTGTAACACTTGTTTTGCCATGTTTTCTTTACGAGATGAATTTTGGGAGCGCTTTCCAGGAATTTTACAGGCATAGAACAAGTTTTAAATTTACGGGAATAGGATGAGTTCCCAAAAGGGAAGCCGGTAGGAATCGTGTTATATGGACCCCACGCCACTGGTAGGTATATGGTGAGAAGCATATCTATATATGTTTGTTTGGCTGGAGCTTCGAGCTCACCTCAAAACTGGCACTCTCTGACTACCAATATTGAACACGGCAATTGCCACTCGCATTTTTGTATTCTTGCGTCCCCACAAAACTTGTTTTTATTGAAAAATTACTTGGTTTTAATTTTTTATATTACGCTTAGGACCGATTCGGATAATTGGCAATTCGGTTAATCGGCGTTCGGATAATCGGCGTTCTACTGTATACTATAATTCATGCAAAAGGGGTATTCGAAACGGTTCCACTAATCCTCCCTCCTCATTCTGTTATTGAACCCACCAATTCTATCAAAGATTTAGAAGCAGACTGTAAAACCTTAAACAAAGATAAAAACTTCCTTGCACATAACACATTCGTATCAAACTAAACAAAAAGACGCGTATGAAAAATGGAAAACTATGATTTTTAATGTATGTCTTCGCACTGTTTTTTTAATAGTGGATTTTAATTATGGGGTAAACAATATATATACTTGGTTGTTGGTAACGTCCTAAAATATTAATTTTTATAGCGCAGTCGAGGTAGTTGTGAACCCAAATTGTTTTTCCTTTTATAACTTTAAGAACGGAGATTTCCAAAATAAAGGATCTTATTTTTTCGCTTCCGTTTCTCTAAGAGCCCCGAAAATTAATTGTGGATAGATACGTCTGTCTAATGCAAAATTTCCAACTTCATCTCTTTGAATAAAAATTGGTTTTGGAAATAAAACAAGGACAACCATACGGATCTTATTTTTCAAATTCCCCTCTGTAAAACTCTTCGATATCTTACATATAAAGCCAGCCGTACACGCTCAGTTATATTGCACAATAAAACTATGTAAAATATTGCGAAAAAAACTGCGCTAGATGGTATTCACACACAGCGCAGTTAAATGCAATAATTTGCTCATTTGCTCATTTGGTCAATTCATTTTGAAGTAATTTAATAGTAACCCATAATTAAAAAAAAAAAAAAAAACGATTAATTTACGTGATATTAGCTGCTGCAATTTTAAAAGCGAAAAGTAATTGAAGGAAACGTTGCGTTTCTTTAAAATCAAGAAGTTCCGTCTTCTTCTCACCATGGCTGCTGTCACACAATTGCACAGTTATATTCATGCGACATGCGCATTTAACTGCGTAATCACAACGACTTTGCGCTAGTCAAAAAACGTGCTAATAACTGAGTAAATTGTGCATATGAACTGAGCTTTCTTCAGTTTTTCCGTCAGTTCTGACGTTACGCAGTTTTATTGTGCAATATAACTGATCGTGTATGGCCGGCCTAACGATATATAGTATGTATGTATATTAGTAATTGGGGATCGCGTAAATTTACAACTTTTTTAATATAACTCTCACCTTAACATGTTTTTTCTTAATTCTTATATTCTTAATAACGGGTCCGCCAAATAACTTTTTTTTTTGAAAATGCTATAAAAGAAAACTACTGAATATTTTTTCAAATTTCTTTTTTTTATTTCAAATTACAATCCTTCCGGTTAATGATGGAAAATAATTTCATTCAAATGGCTGCCTCGGCTGGCCATGCAGTAGCCTACACGATCGGCTACGTGCTACACAGCCGACGCTACACTTGATGTTTTGCGCCCTGTTTTTGAAAATCGCAGTCGTTTGGCCACCTCGGAGCTGCGATTTGACACCGTTAGACTATTATTTGTGGGGTGCCGTCAAAGATAAGTGTTACGCCGACAAGCCAGAGACAATTGACGCTTTAAAGGACAATATTCGTGAAGCCATTGGTGAAATACAGCTGCACACAATCGATAATGTACTTAAAAATTGGACCGATCGTGTAGGCTACTGCATGGCCAGCCGAGGCAGCCATTTGAATGAAATTATTTTCCATCATTAACCGGAAGGATTGTAATTTGAAAAAAAAAAAGTTATTTGGCGGACCCTGTAGTTTCCAAGTAACGGTGGTTTAACAATTGTCTTTTTTAAGCCCACCTGTACTAGTTACAACTCCAAATAGAAGCATAATTATAGAGATATGTTTACCATTTGATTAATTACAAATATTTCTTAGGATTCGCAATTCAAAATCCTACATCCATACGTATTAAGATATACATATATATGCATAGTTATCACTGACTGACGATTGCTTAGCTTAGACAGATTGTGGTCTGAATGAATACCCGAGATCTGACACCATCATGCATAACATTAGCTAATTTTAACAAATTTTTAATTTATAATAACCAATTTATATTCGCCCGAAAACAAGATGGATCTAACATTCTTCCCGGAATGGATAATGGCGAAAAAAAACGATGTGATCATAGCTCCAATTAATATACCCTTACTATTAAGACGTCGTTAATTATTTAACACCTGAGATGACTTCGTTTACTAGAAAAAAATGCGTTAACTCAACCTGAGATTAATCGGACAGCTTATCAACCAGTCCGTGGACAGCTCAATGTCGAGAGCCGCTGGCGATCTCCGATGCTGCAATTTGCAACTACGGAAAATTAATTAACGCAAATAAAATGTCATCTCTGCGCTGATGCCTGAGGGCGGGCATAGATTTATAAAAGCGTCTAGTAATATCTAAAAATGGAAACTTGAACTTGTGCCCCAAATGAGTGAGCACGTTGGAGCCTGATCAAGCAAGCCCGTACTCGTTCAGAAATTGAGCCACATTGCGCAATTCAGTTTCAGAGCCACGCCGCGGATTTTTTAACCTTAAGCGATAACTGTACCGCAGAGTAACAGAACAAGCCCATCTCGGGCAAGACGTGAATTTCAAGTGCATATCCAGTGTCGATCTGTAAACACTGACCACGCGTGCCCGTCCCACACTCGAACTCCACCCGAGCGTAAACGCGCAGGCCTTACGCAAAGGTGCATGCGAACGGGCAGTTTGCCATAACCTGAACAGGACCGTTGGCACTCACCTCCCGGACCCTGGCGGCTTTGAGAAGGTGCTTTCTGGGCATGCGCATTTACAATCTCGGTTCGAGGTCCTAAGCGGTTTCCATCATCTGGTTTCCTGCGCGATCCACGGCAGCGCTAGGCACAACGGTGGGCGTAATTGCAATTGTTCGGACGAGTGGGTCGGCCACTAAACTGTGAATCACCTTCGATGCAATCGAATCACGTACGCGGCACGGAGCTGCCCCTGTGAGAACCTTTAACGGGACGCTATCAGCGGCTAATCAGAGCCGGCCCGTCATGCAATTCAAATGAGTCGACCGTACGCGACTTTGCAATTGCTTAAGTGGCTAGGCGACCTGCGGGTGGTGCTGGTGCACCGGTCATGTGGGTAATTTTCCGCGAAATGCAAAGTTCCGGAAAATGATTCACTCGTCAAGAACTAGACATGCGCTCTTCACTCCCCGGTGCCCGACCTGGGACCCGGAGAGCTATTTCAAGTTCACTCAATGACACGCGGACAAGTTCAAGACTGTTTTCAAAACATAATTGAATAGAGCTTTTGTGCCCAGCCTTTCACACCTCGTTAGGCTTCCACTTTGCATGCCAAATTAAGGAAGTGTGTGGGATCGCTTCGTTGATGAATTGTTCTTCTATTAGCCATTTCGAGTGACGTCCATCCATCAACGGACTGACGAGATAAAGGTAGGGAAGGCGAGCGTAACCTTTAAGGGGTAGATAGACTGTTACGTGGTTAAAACTCTAAGATTTCTAATACCATAGAAGTATAAAGCGCTTAACAATTCTGTTAATATATAACATTATTGATTTATTAAGCGCGTTTTAAACCATTTTGAGAATACAAGACATCCTTTTTTGAATTGCTTCATTAAATTTATTATAAGAAGTATAGAATTTAATAACCTCATAAAACCTTTTAACATTTAGAACCATTAGAATACAAAGTAATTTTTGGCGGAATAGAATTATGATATACTCACAGACACCTACTTCAAAACGTGTCAATTTGCCGCCAGCACCATTAATTAAAAATGTATTCTCGGAATCTGATCTGACGTTTACGTGAGTACGAATCAAATAGTTTTGAAATACATTGTCAAAAACCATTTTATTATTTATCTTTTTTAAGGCACAAAAGCGAAGAATAATAATTCTTTTCTAATATAATGAAACATTATGAAACAGTGGGTTGCAATAACTGATTATTTATCTCATACAAATCTATATTCTTATTAATAGTTATTAAATGCAAAATATTTTAATTAATAAGTGTTTAGCTCTAGGAATGGTAATTTTTGTTTTTATTAAAATACTCTGATCTATCCGTATTGCACTGACGAAATTATTAAAACACAACTGAAGTCAGGTCAGTTGCACATATAGAGGTAAACCCTCCAGCTTCTATAACATGTATAATAGTGCAAAAGACCTGTCTTTTACAATTCGCCTACTCAGTGCATACATCAGTTTAGTTTTTAAACCACTTTATGTACTAAAATATACTATATTTATATTCCTTAGGATAATAAAGCTCACTCCAATTTAGGCTTTAATATTTAATATTAATTTTAATTCATTCATTAGTATGTGGTCCTATTTATTTAATACATTTCATCAAGAACTGATTAAACAATGGAGACAAATATTATATTAAAGATATCTTAAGAGATTTTTTAGATAAATGAAGATCTAAGTAGTCAAATTTACTGCTGACGCAACGTGACATAGATGACACTGGTTTATTGTGGCCGTAATTAGCGCAATGCTGCGGCATAAATAAGAAACTCTGATTTCTTAATGAGCAAGCGGGAACAAAAGATATTAAAACAGAAAAGAAGCGTGGGAGAATTAATATTCTCCAGTAGCCAACACAATCTATATGTATATATATGAAAATGTTAAGAAACACTTCGAAAGTGTTTAACCGCGTAGATTAACCGAAAAAAAATTCAAATATTGTTTATGTATATGTTCATCTAATCCTAATAGGGGTTCGTGCGATTATTTGAGAATAAGATATTTAACAATAAAACATTTTTTAAGTAAATAAAAAACACAGTAATTCCAAACTCTGTTCAGCAATTAATAAAAATAAAATGTTTGAATGAAAAAGTTAATAGAATATTCCGAATTTGCCCTCTTATCTCGAAATTTCAATTTGTGCGCTATCAGAGCACCATGAAAACCTGAATAAAAGTTTATATTTATATTAGATAAAAGTTACAAAACTTCTAAACTTTGAAATACCAAAGTACTAATTCAACTTTAAAATACTAAAATTACCATTAAAAAAGAGCATGAAATCATGTTTTCGTCCATCCTAATGGATAAGTCCTGCTAGAAGGATCTGATATTCTGTATTTTACGAAATGTTACATTTTACGGATTTTAACAATTAAAGGATATTGACAAAACTTCAATGCTAATTTTGACATCATTTCTGCAACACCACGATAAATGAAAAAGTTGATAGTATTGTTCACAAGGCCTTTGTATTAGAGCTATTTCAGCCCTCCCCTTTAAAGCCTGATACGGAGTTCGCACGGAATTCCGTGTTGGACTTTTGCTATTTATCTCTACACGAAAAATTAACCAATTTAACTCTTTTACTGTATTGTGTTTTGATTGAACAACGTTAAACGCACTTAAATACGTATTATTCGCCACGATGGGTTATTTAGGGTTAAGATTTATCTCTATAAAGTTCTTTTAGGTTTTCTGAAGAAATAGTTTCAGAGGGGAAAAAAATAGTTCAAAGTAGGAAATGATTGACTTATACGTTTCAAATCTAATTTTTCTTATATGTATATTGGCGGTTCTACCATTGGGGATTAGCCCCACCAGAGTATTGCAAGTCTTGGCTAAAAGCGAATATTGTTATATTGTTATCATATTCGAATAAAATTATGCCGAACATGCCGCGGATTATATTATCACAGTGCAGCTTTTATATCACTTTCTTATTTATAACACCTTCAATATCGTCTCTCATTAACTCAATACGCAAAACATAAATCAACGCAATGCAAGCAAAACTATGCAAAAAAAAGACCAAAATAGATATCATAAACTATCAAATTATTTATAACCAGCTATTTCAGCCCTCCCCTTTAAAGCCTGATACGGAGTTCGCACGGAATTCCGTGTTGGACTTTTGCTATTTATCTCTACACGAAAAAGATTTTGTGTGAATTATTGTGGCGACAAAGTGAAAACTTTTTTTACTTGTAGTTTATATAGGACACAGAGTTCCATGCGAACTCTGTACCAGGCTAGAACTTGGACTTGAGCTACACTTCATATAATTAAAGATGTTCTGTTTTGAAGACATTAATATGAAAATCATCTTTAACACCTTTTTTATATTTCTTCTATGAGAAAACCGGATTAAATCAGTCGTTAAAAATGTTACATGATATTTGTAGAAAATACCGGCTATTTTTGTGAATAAAAGTTAAATCTTGTACTTAAAAGTTCAGCGAATGGTTTTATAGAAAGTGTTTACTACCTACTGCATTTCTGGGAAATACTTGAATTTGAGTGATTTATGGTTTTTACTTATGACAACAAGTATTTACTTGCAGTTTTTTCAAGTTGCATTCAATCAACCATAAATTCAGTTATTTCGTAATCTCTAAAGAGTGATGATAGCAAGTTTACGAAGGATTGGAAACTAAGAGAGGTATATCGACTTAGACGCGACACAGATTTTGAGGATTATTTTGGCTTGTCTAGATTCGCCGAAGAAAGTTTGGAGTAGACTTTTTTAAAATGTTTTGTATGGCTTTAAATTCTTTTGGCTTAAATTATACTCATATTTCTAATGTTACCCTCCAATGTAAAAAAAGGTTTGTATACATAAATCAGAAAAATTGCCAAGAACTGTTATTCACAAAATTTCTAGCATATACTAGTAAAGATTGTTTTACTTTAAGGTACTATTACCGTCTAGAATTTTCAAAAAATTAATTTTTTTTTTTTTACATTTTTAGATTCTTTATACCTTCAATAATAACTGTCTAAAATATTAAATCGAAATTCGAAGCCAGTGCCGAGATATAACGACTCAATTGAAGCGCGCTCTCGGCTGTTCCCATGTTCTAAATAAACTTTAAATGCGTTTTTCTCGAGTTTAGGTTTTTTTAACTGGCGGACAGTTAATCTCCGGATCTACTGGGCCGATTTTAATAAACTTTGAAGCATTCTGTTCGTTGTTATATCCTGCGTGATAGTTTACCACAATTTGACCACAAAAAAAATATATAAAATTTTTGAGCCTGAAAAAAGGTCGAAAAAAACGGCGATTTTTGAAAAAAATTTTCAAATGTCCGCCATTTTTTTATTTTTAATGATTTTTCAATTTTTCTGGTAAACTATCACGTAAGAGCACTTCCTTTTTGTAACCCTTTTTGAATTTTATATTTCAGACTTACCGTTCCAGAGATTAACTGTCCGCCATGCAGCAATGTTTTTTTGAGAAGAAAATTTGAGCGCCCTGTATTAAATTTACAGTTAATAGAAAATAAAAATAAAAAATTTTTTCGTAATCTTCAAGAACTGTTTAATACTGTAAAAAAAGTTTGATAACAATATATAATATAGAAAGTGAAAAAAAAATTGTTGAATATATGTCATTTTTTAGCATTCTAGACGGTAATAGTACCTTAAGTAAAGGTTTTTACGAAGATCATTTACTGTAAGTAAGTGTTTGATTTCTTTTCTTTTCGCCCATCGACTCTTCAAATGCAATCATATCAATAACAACCATTATCAAATGACAATTCAAGAGCAAACAAATCAGAATCAAAGGAAAAAAAAGTCAAGATCAAGTGCGCCTCTTTCAAGAACGGGGTCAACACAGTCAAAATCAATTAGCTTTCTCAATCCCAACAACTAATTCAAATTCATTCAAAACTATTTCACTTTCAAAAAAAAACTACGCACCTTAGTCATTACATATCTAAGCAGAAAAGAAAGAAATCAATCCCTTAATGGTGCATTTTCAAAGAAAAATCTCACTTCAGAATATATTTGTATTGGGTTGGTAAGAAAATAATGAAACACCTTGAGATGCTCTTGAATTTCTCAATTATTTATTAAACTTTAAATGTTTATTCAACAATATAGTCACCATTCGTATCTACTAATTGCACCCATTTCTTTGGCAGTGATTTAATGCCATCCGCCCCGAACTATGGAGGCTGAGACTGAAAGAATTTGTCTAGATCAGTTTTGAGATCTTCATATGAATTCAATTTTTTTCCACGTAAATACTGCTTCAGCGACTGGAGCACGTGGTAGTCAGACGGCGCAAGGTCAGGAGAGTGCTGACAGTGTGGCACCGTATCCCTACCAAGTTCCTCTAACTGACAATGAGGAACGGAAGCGATATTGAACTCGTAGAAGTATAATGCACTTGTCATCCATCATCAATAATAACGTACTGCAATGCCGCGTGCCGCGCTTATATACCCTTCTTCTTATTCCTTCGAGAATGTTCTTCAACATGCTGGAGTAATTACTCTTGAACAAATTATTTTGGAAGGAATAGATAAGTTTAGTAGTGTTTCAATATTTTCTTACCAACCCAATAGTTAATCTCATTCTTTTTTCATTTATTACCAGTTCGTTTGTCTCCTTTAAAAAAGTTTTATCTGTAAATTCATCATTATGTAAAAATTTGTAGATTACCTACAAAATTAACTTATTATAGAAACTTCTTAAACAAACCCGTGGATATCACAACACTTTTACAAATTAAGGTTATTTGCCGAATTTTTTATTTGTTAATGATATTCTTAAAAAATGTTGAACCATAATAATTGTTTGAAAGTTTGAAAGTTATAGAATATAACCTCTTGTTAACTTGTTCTCGACAGATTACAATCATCAATAATAAAAGCAAAAAAGGAAATAAAACATTTTATTAAATCGAATTAAGTTCCTAAAAAGGTATTTAATGATAAATATAGCTAGAGGGACCATAAAATTTTATTGGGCAATAAAGTTAATATTTGATTCAGTGAAATTCTCGATAATCTAAAAAAACTACTGCAATCCAGTTTGATTATGAATTATTCCAAAATAATCGTTGACGGAATTAAGTAGAAATCTGATACGCCCGAAGGCAAATGTTAACACTTTAAATCACCTAAGATTTTAACAAAAAAATTGTTACCCATTATCGCTGCGCCCAGAGGGAGATATAAACAATTCTCTTCTCAGTCGAATAACAACATTCCTGTCGTGGTCAGTCATCTCGTAACAATTTGTGTTCCTCAGAACTACACAGGCGAAAGCTGATAAGATTTTCTTGGTTCACACTTTTCCGCCGAGGCGCGATCTTGAGAGCTTTTCGAATTGTTTATGTGATGACCGTCGCTAGTGATGTTTACACACGTCACCGTTTGGTGACTGATTGTCTCTCTTAACTCAACGCTGAGCACCCGGCCGCCTATCGCGGATGGTGGGAGGTGTAAACAAACATTTTTAACTAGATTTATAATATGCTTTAAAATGTGGTCAGGTTGAGCTGCACCAATCAGAAAACGTGTCATTATCAGCAGATTTTTTAAGCTCGTGAGTAAATATGTATATAAATCACTCCTAAGAACGACAATGCCATTACACATGCCAACAAATTAACCAATTTAACTCTTTTACTGTATTGTAGGTCAGTCGATAAATACCCCATATTTTGATTAAACAACGTTTTTTATGTGCACTTAAATACATATTATTCGCCACGATGGGTTATTTAGAGTTAAGATTTATCTCTATAAAGTTCTTTGAGGTTTTCTGAAATAATAGTTTCAGAGGAAAAAAAATAGTTCAAAATAGGAAATGATTGACTTGTACATTTCAAATCTAATTTTTATTATATAGTGGCTCTACCTTTGGGGATTAGCCCCACCAGAGTATTGCAGGTCTTGGCTAAAAGCGAATATTGTTATTTTGTTATCATATTCGAATAATTTAAATTATGCCAAACATCTTAAAAAAAGAATCATTAATTTTGCCGCGTATTGTGTTATCACAGTGCAGCTTTTATATCACTTTTTTATTCATAACACCTTCAATATCGTCTCTCATTAACTCAATATGCAGAACATAAATCAACGCAATGCAAGCAAAACTATGCAAAAAAAGGCCAAAATAGATATCATAAACTATCAAATTATTTATAACCAGCAGAAGGGTTAAGCAAAATCAGGCTCCTTTTGCTATATCTGCTCAAAATAAAGAGAACATAACTCTTACTAGCAGCTATTCTTCCAACAGCTGGCTTCGTTGCAATTCTCAGGTTTCATTTCTTCATCAGGAAGCCCGAAAGGGGCTGAAAGTGAATCAGCCTGTTGCCTGGAAATTATTTTATGTTATTCCCATCTTCAAGAAGGGCAAAAAGGAGTTAATTGAGAATTAAACTTTCACCAACCCCGAAACTTTTCGAAGCCATTGTAGCCGACTTTTTGGCTTTTTAATGTGGTTCTCTTTTATCCATAAAGCAATATGGCTTTGTAAAGGGTAGATCGACAGTGACGAATTTAGTCGAGTTCTCTAGCTTTTGTCTGAAAAGCGCAAAAAAATCGACTGCATATATCCGACTTTACTTCCCCACAGATCTTATTCAATGGATCAAGTCATATATTTCAAATCGTTCTTTTAAATTTTCTTCTGCGTTTTCCGACAACGTTCCTGTTCTTTCAGGCATTCCCCAGGGAAGTCATCTCGGGCTCTTGCTTTTCACTCCTTTTATAAACGACTTGTTTCTTTTGCTTCGTAAGTCTCATATTTTAGCTTACGCTGATGCCTTGAAGATTTTCAAGCCGATTGAATCTTCAAGTGATGCTTTGTGCCTCCGGCACGATCTGAATACGTTTACGGTATGGCGTTCAAATAATCACTTAAGGTTAAATATTAGTAAGTGTAATTTTATTTGTTTCAGCAAGAAGTGTTCGACTTTTGACTATTCGTACGAAATTTAAGATATGCCTTTAACTCGTTTAAGGGGGTAGTCCAGTGAAAACGACTGTTTTTTCAACGATTTTTTTTTCATATTAGAAGTCAATTTTTATTAAAAAACTTTTTGACATATGATAGTACAACTATTAAAATATACAAAAAAAAATTTTTTTTTTGTTTTCGATGAGTCATCCCGACAAAATGGCCGCTCCAAAAAAAAATTTTTTTTGTTGGCGGACGTCGAATCTCTGCAACGGTTCATTTGAAACAAAAAATTCAAATGAGGTTTTAAACTGTAGAACATTGGCTATCGTCGGAACTAGAATTTTTAATTTTCAATAAAAAATAACAAAATGGCGGCATTTCGAATTTTTCTGGTGTTTTTCGGGTGCTTAATTTGTTTATAACTTTGTAAATAAACAATGGATTTTAATAATTCTAGTTCCGACGATAGATACACAATCAAGAAATATACAGGTAAATTTTTAGATCAATCGGAGCAAAAGACTCTGAGATCTGACGTCCGCCGAGTCAAAACATGCTGTTTTCAGACAAACGCGTTTAAAGTTTTTTATGCAGAAAAAAGCTAAAAAAATTAATTTAACCTTAGTCAGCGATGCCTGCTCCATACATAACGCGATGCCTCCTCCATACATAACTAACCTTAAATACAAAGCAGAAGGACCTAGACCGTTATAAACCGAAAAAAAATGGGCGGAGCAAACAGAAATACAAGAGTCCTCCTTGCTCCGAAACACGCCAGGGGACCTTCGAGCGCTCGGATTACACGTCTCTCGAAAACTCTCTGTATCTTTAAAACTATTCAATATTTTGCTTAGATATTTTAAGGGAGTATTTTCTAGGTGTAGTAGAGTAGATTTAAGCAAAAAAACAAAAAACGAAAAAAATTTTCTTTTTCACTGGACTACCCCCTTAAATTGTTTTGTGATCTTGGCGTGTGTATTGACGCAAAATTTAATTTTGATAACCACATTGATGGGATTATTAGTGGATTTAACTCGGCACTTGGGTTCGTTAAGCGTTGGTCTAAGGATCTTTAACGATCCTTATCTCCTTAAAACCTTGTTTTGTGCTTTCGTCCGCCCGCTTTTAGAGTATGCGTCCGTAGTTTGGCTGCCTCACTATTATGTACATATAAATCGTATTAAGGCAGTGCAGAAACGTTTTCTGCGCTTTGCTCTCCGCGACTTACAGTGTGGTGATCCCTATAACCTCACCCCATTTAATGATAAGTTGGAGCTTTTAAATCTGTCTTCCCTCTCCAGGCGCAGACAAGTGGGAGGTGTCAAATTTATGCATGACATCGTTAGTGGCCATATAAACTCCCCTAACCTACTGAGTATCCTTAATTTTAATTCCCGACCGCGTGCAACTAGAGGACAGAATTTTCTTTATATTGCAAGTCATCGAACCAATTATGGCTCATATGAATCAATCTCAGCCATGTCTAAACTTTACAATTCTTCCTGTGATCGAAATACTTGCAGAAATCGTTTAATTAATCTTTAACCTTTGTATTTTTTCATTTAAGTTTTGTTTGCTATTTTATTTATAAGTTTTGATTTGCTATTTTATTTTATGGTATATGTAACCTGTTGATACGAAGTAAATTAAGGTTTGCAGGAAATCAGCCCCTAACAGCCGAAAACGTGATTCTTGATTGATTAAGTTCGTTTATAAACCTGCAATCAGAAAATTGATTTGATATAACAAGAGGTCATTATAATAGTCTTTAAGACACTTTATTTTAGTGATAAATATTAATACAAAAGTATCTATTATTTTATGGCAATCAACCATTTTTACAAAGAACAACAATGATTATTTAAATTATTTTTCTTAATTGAAATCGATCATTAAAATATGTATACTAACTAAAGTGACAAAGGAGCTTTTTCGAAAGTTACACAAGGATTTTTTGCGGACTAAAGAATACTACATACTGACAAATTTGTATGTAATTTTTTCCCACTTTTCTTAAAAACTACAAAAATTCTTTTGGGGAAACTGAACATTTGAAATTCGGTTTACGTTATGCATGCGATACCTTTTGGTTGGTTTAGAAACTGGCAAATAATATTAGATATAGGTATAAATTGTTTTCGTATCGTAGTCCCACCTAAACATTTCACCACGAGCCGTCACGAATTCGTAATTTATGGGAAATATCCTATAGAAATGTTATTTGTTCGGCACCTAAATTGGTATTGACCAGTGTTAGTAATCAGTGAATGAAACACAATATAGTGTTAAGTATTAGAACTGTATACTTAATATCTAGTAGTTACATTAAATCTGCTCCTTACAAGAACACTTTTATTTGTACTCCCATAAACGGGCTTATTTTCAGCAATTTTTGTACATCGTTCTTGCCGACCAAGTTTTCGAGAATTTTAAAGCAGAATACTATAGATTTCATAACTTATTTAATATAAATTGAAGAAAAAACTGCTTTAGCTTATGACACCTACTTAGGTATTTCATTAAGATAAATAAATAAATAAAATTGATCCAATACTTTAGACACTTCATAATTACAAATAAATACACATGCCAAACATTTGGTTAAAAAGCGGAATTTTATTCTGCAAGCTTGTAATGCTATAACGAAAAGGAATAGGGTACTGGTTGCATGTTCATTTCAAAATTTTGAATGTAAAACATCGAAAATCTTTGAATCCATTTTCTTTATGCTTGTATGAAAAGTTACAAAATAATTTGTAAAAGACAACTAAAAACATTTTCATGACATTTCGAAAACTTTGTAATCACTTTATGTATCTCGATTTCCTGTTTGTTTAAATGTGTCCGTTCAATACTTAAAATATCCATTCTATTCGAATATAATTTTACCTGCAAATCTGGTAACTTAAAAGATAAAAATGAAATTATTTGTCTAAAGAAATGAATTGCTAAATCTATCGAAACTAAGTTAACCCAAACCATAAATAGTCGCCTATAACTATAACTAAAGATCAGATCAATTGTTTCAAAAGTCTGTTAATTAACTCAGTGCAATCAATCATTTATTGAGAGACATTGCACAACAAAGATTTGAAAACATATATATGTATACAAGTTTAATTTCAAATGGATAAGTTAGCGAGAAACAATTTATAATGTCATCATCAATCAAAGTATCAAATTGAGGTATCAAAAATGAAACTGCGAAATCAAAATCAAAAAGACGAATGTCCATGAATTTAAAATGTTAGGTAATAAACATTGTATGTGAGAAACTAACAGAATGGGTATCTAAAACTGCAAAAATTACACCATGTTATAGTATCTTGGCACATAGGTGCTGTTTAAATATTAGTTTGACAGTTTCTTTGATCTTGATCTAAATATCGTCTTTGCATTTTTTTCAATTAGCCTTAATATAAAATTCATTTTTCCCTTGCAGATGGCGGACTTTCCTGATTCCACACAACATGTCAGTCCCGCCGCAGCAGCAATGCTTGAGAATTTCCATAAGAAAAGTGGCACATTGGGTGCCGCATCAGCCACAACAACCACATCAAATACTAGGCAAAACTTAATAAATTCTAGTTCTAGTTCCAGTAGTGTTAAGGAAACATCATCAACGTCACAACAGGTAAGTCTTCCACGATGTTCTATTAATAAATTGCATCGTCATTATCATTAGAAGGTTTCTGATGCCGCCGTAGGTTATTAGCCTGTGATACATTGGATATTCCAAGAATTATCAGAAAAGCTCTTCTGCGTCTTCTTCTCACTTGTCTGGGATGAAACGTGCACGCGTGTTTTTATACCCAGGCGACATCATAACCATGTGTACATTTGCATAAGCGATCTTGACCGATCGAATATTAGTCACATCTCCCGAAAAAAGTGTTTCATAATACCATCGAAACTCACATCTTAGAGGCGCGAAAACGGAATGTAAATGAGCACAATATGATATATAGTTAGTATAGTATATGGCTAGATAGAATAAGAATTAATGAATCAACAATCAATAAATTCTTTACGGTGCGTTGTAAAGAGAAGACAGTTATATAATATCGAATCAGGCGCTTGAAATGAATTACTCTGTGACTGCACCTCAAATGTTCAGGATGTGTGCAATACTACACTTTCACATAAATTAGACTACATAAGTGCAATCTTATACATCTTTTAGCAACGGTTGTTCCTTATCAAGAACATTTCATTTGTCAGCAAGTCTTATCAATTTCCAGAGAATATTAAAATAATCTTACTTCTGAGTTCTGAGAACCAATTTTCATGATGATATTCTTATTTTCTTTAAACGAAAAACTCCAGTTCGACACGAGCCACGAACGAATTCGCACGCGATGTTGTTAGTAATATTTTTAGAATAATTTTTCACAAATAGGTTGCCAAAAAGCGAGCTTTTTCTCAGGAAATACCGCGAACACATTGAAAAGTTCTGTGGACCGATCTTAGGAAGATCGCTGGCCACAACGATCTTGCACTTTAGTGCGAGACTTGCGATCGAAAACTCAAAGCGCTCCGAACGAACAACTGATTTTAAGCGAACTACTTTAAAGCAATTTCTTACTAATATCTGACGATTTGAACTGACGTAGAAATATTTATAATTACTGTGATCCTCCTGTTATACGAAACGAGAAAGATCTTTTACCTTTTAGAAGTTTATTTCTGGATTTAATAAAGCCCAATGAGAAGGAGTATAGTGCAAAAGAGTTAGTTTGAACTTTATTTAATTAAAACTCACTTCTAAACTGTTTTGCAACAATTGATGGTAAGTTTTATTAAAATGATAACTTTCATTAGTGATTTAAAAATAAAATTATTCCTGTAATTCGTATACCGCGCAATTTTCAAAAATACAAAGAGCAAATTGTTCAAATTCCTTCAAAATAAAAGAAGTGAAGTTAAGAATAATGTTGACATTTTAAGTATGTTTTGTGCTTGTATTCGGCAGTTTCGAAGTGATTGAGTTATAGTGCTTCCCAAGATTTATTAAATTGACCTAATAATAGAACGCCTAATTTAGTGAAAGTTTAATATACCATACAGTACGGTCTCTACTTCTTCCTATTTTGTAGGCACATTTTGAATTGGATCAAAAATTTTGCTTCTTGATGGATTTAGATACGAGTTGTTTTGAATTCTTAGACTTATTTGTCATGTGTTTAAATATATCGTTTTTGTAATTTATTATTTACGAAATAATTTGTGACTAATTCGCAATTAAAGAACATGGAGAGATCATGCCATGGTTTTTGAAATATTGAATGTGTTCAACATGGGTTGGTTGGTTAGGAGTTTAGGTATGACCATAGATTTATAAGTTTACACTAAGCAGATCGAAGTCGATCTTCAGAAGTACTGTAGATTTAAATCCGTGTTGAATCCAATTTTATCCAGGAAATAATTTTTGTTATAAAGGGTGGACCATCGGCTGGTTTATTTTTATAAAAGCTATGAAATATACACTGTTCAGTAGTTTTCAAAGTTTGTTGATTTACTGAAAAGAGTAAATCTTTCGATTAGTTATGGAATATCTTTTCATTTAAATTACTGCCTCGGCTGGTTTTGCAGTAGCCAATCATCTCAACCCAATTTTTTAGAAAATTTTCGTTAGTTTGGGCCGTCTTTCACGAATAGGTGGATCAATATTGTGCTCAAGTTCGTGAATTGTTTCTGGATTGTCAAAATAACATCAATCTTTCATGGAACTCCACAAAAAATAATCCAAATCAATCAAAGCTGCGCAGTGGCCGTGACACATCTCCAAAACGGCTAATTAGATGATCTTTTCAAAATTCGCACTTTTCCGGTAACACACTTTGAAAATAAGTTTTCAATATTTCCCGACATTTTTTAAGCATAAATCTAATCATTTCGTATGGCGGTTTATGATACTGTGTTTCTGCTCATTTTTGAGCGCGAAAGAGTTGTCTATGTCAAAATAACACGTAATTTAAAAAAAAATCAACAGATGGTCCTCCTATATTTGTAAATTTTTTCATGAACACGTGCCTAAAGATTCTGGAGAACCCTTCCTAAATGTACAAAGCTGTGTTTTATAAATGTAAACAAATTTTGCAAATCGGCCACACTTACCTTAGCCAGCAAAGATTCATGACCAAAGCTGGCAGTTTTACGTTAGCCACATTTTAGCAGTTTGTATATTGATTTATTATATTACCACTAGTTATGCAAAAACACATACCTGCACTAGGAATTTAAGATAAGTGGACTATTCGCATGCAAATATGGTCAGCTATTGTCTCTTTTATGCAGACTAGTAAAAACACCTAATCTGACTTATCAAGCCATTGAAGTGATGAACAGCTACAAAGTACATATTATTATTTATTATTTATTTATTTATTGTTCATCAGAAAGTTTATTTCGCAAATCCATTTTCCTAAAAACAGTTTGATCAAATAAGAAATTTAACTACTAATGTTCATAGGCAGTAACGTATTTATTTTCATTTATATCAAATGTATTTGTTTTCTTAAAAATATATACATTTAATGCAAAGTATAATATTATTTTATCTAGAATATTACTTAGGAAGATGTATATTAATTAATATAGAATTTATAGCATAGAAGAGACATTCATAAACTTTCTTAATCGTCCATTTCAAAAGTGCATCCTATGTTCAATGTTTTAAATTTTCGATGTTTTAAATGTATTTGGGGTGCGAGCAATTTTTATAAATTCCATATTATATAAGAAGTATATTTGAGATATCAAAAATTCAACTATAAAATATGGCTTTTTGTGATTACATTTCATTTTTTATTTGTTCAAAATTCATCAAATTCTAATTACTATATAATAAATGTAATTAATTTAAGGAAGATCAGCTTGAAGCCGATTTTTCAAATTAGGCTTAGACAAATTAAACTCAAAACTGTCTACATGCTCGTTAAAGAGACGAGACATTGAGGTAATGGGCTCATGCATACCATACTTGGTTCGATGATATGGAACGTCTAAAAAATCCTGAATTCTCAAGGAGCGAGACGGTACCTGATCGAACTCAGCAACTCGGGAGAGTTAATTGCTCCTTGGAGGATGTTAGAAATGACGAGGAACCTCGAGATATCAAGTCTTTTTTGGAGCGAATCTAAAGAAATTAATCTTAGTCTATCCTGGTAAGGAGGTAGATTCATACTGTCCAGCCAAGGAAGTAAAAATGTTAAAATATTGAAAAGTGTTCAATAAGAGTAAGATTATCTTGCATACAAAAGAGTGGATACCGGATATATGCCGGGAAAAAATTACTAATCCTGTCCATATACAAATATAGATAGTCCAAATTCACTATTGGTAATTTTGTAATGGTTCTGAACCAAGTTCTGGGATTATTTTGTGACCATCACATATTATTACCCTGTTACTCAGCTTCCAGCTATTTCTTTTATTATTTGTTCACTTGTTTAAATCTTTGAAATTATGTTCGTGTTCATAAGTTATTAAAAAAATATCTTCGACCATAACTGCAAAGCATTATGTCTTTATTGGTAGGAGAATTTTCTTACTAGACAATAATATGCATACTCGTATATTTAGCTGGAGTGATTTAATTTGAAGAGAGGAATTATACTATAGTAAGAATGAAGTATATGCTGTAGACAAAAAGTTTAATATTTCATTCTTTTATTTGCATTAGTGGATAATAACACTAATAATTTTCATTCCGATTGCAGGTTGTTAATAGCAGTAGTACAACAACACGTGTAGAGAAAAAATCTTCGTCACAACGATTACATCACGTCACTTCATCGTCGTCGACGTCTGAGATGAAAGCAAATGCGCTAAAGCGCGATCTCAGTGAAATTAAGAATTCTATGCTAGAAATCAACGATTTAGCCATGGGCCGTACTGCAACTCAACAACTAGGAGACCTCAAGTGCAACAGTTCATCAACAATGAGTCAACTTCAACAGAGGTAAGAATTAAAATTTATGAGCCGTTCACTTTGAATGTGGGGCAAAAAGCAATTTAATGATAATAATAAAATAATTTCAAATGCAAAAGTTGACTTTTGTCCTCAGAGATTGTTTGGAGAAAAGTGCGAATATCTATTTGTTCCTATAGTAAGCGTATTTTAATCAAATTGATTAATTTGGAAAAGGAAAGCTGCTTTCATCAAATGTGGCATTAAAATAAATAACGTTTTCACATACATACTATATGTGGTACGTGATATGGGTATATGGATTATAGAATAGGTATGGTTTTGCTAAAAGCCTACGAAAACAAAATTTGGGTATAGTTTTACATCTACGCTGCTAATAAAAAGCTGTTGGAAAGTAGTGATAATAACGAAGAATAACTTCTAAGGCCCTAGCCGGATAACAAGGTGAAAAGTGCCCCAAGCGCTTTTGAAAAACAAAAAATATCTTTATACTTACATGAAAAAGTACATCTTTGCTGAAATTTTCAGACCCATAGACGCTCACATAACCTCAAAAAAAATTAAAACGTGATTTTCAGTGTTTTGGCGATATCTCGCCTTCCTGTGGACTTAGAATTTTTTTCTCAAATTATAAGGTATTTTGTCAGTTACAACGTGATATTTTTTTCGAAATTTTTGGCGGGAAATTCAAATTATTATGCAAGTGCGAAATTTTTAAAATTCAATTAAAAAAAAAACGAAAAAAATATAAACGACGAAAAAAAATATATTATTTGCTGGGTGTCAAGCTATATCCATGAATTATTTCAGATTTTTAGATTTGGTGCAACAGGGTCAAGATATCGAAAAACTGTTTTTTCAGCATTTTTCGCTGTTTTTATTTCTTTTTTAAGTCTGAATATTCTTTAAGCATGAACCTTTTTTTAAGTCATTTCCTACCTTGAAATCATCCAAGCAGTTTGGAAATTCACAAAGAGATCATATTATCAACGGTTTTCCACCTAAAGACAAGATTAGTGAGTCGACAAAATGAAAAAGAAACGAGTGCCCTCTGCGATTTTTCCAGGATTGGGACTGGCGTGACATCGTGGTTGCATTGCACTCACGCCACCGTTCATCCATATTTGTCACGTATGTTTGAAACTGGGCGGAGTAATAAAAATTCCAAATAATTGCAATATATTTCTTAATAAAAGGCGAGATTACCTCACTTCACACATATTTCTGATTACAATATAAAACAGCGTAATAATTGAATTTTAAAAATTTCGAACTTGTATAAAAATTTGAATTTCCCGCCAAAAATTTCACAAAGACAAAAGACCCTATAATTTGAGAGAAAAAGAATTTTACTACGTCTACAAGAAGCCGAGATATCGCCAAAACACTGAAAATCACGTTTTAATTTGTTTTGAGGTTATGTGAGGGTCTATGGGTCTGAAAATTTCAGCAAAGATGTACTTTTTCATGTGCTATATAAGGATATTTTTTGTTTTTCAAAAGCGCCTGGGGCACTTTTCACCTTCTTAACCGGCTAGACCCTTTTTATTATAACTTATATTACAAAAATTACTATCCAAACTAAAAAAATTAGCAAATATGAATATTACGAATATATAAGATACAAAATTATTGTCCTATTGGAAAAATGAATTTTGAAATTTTGCCATGCTGTGCAAAAGAATGCAGTTTTGTTACCAACGTATTGGAGGAAAAATTGAATTTTATTTTTTAATTTCATTTGAAACTTGGAAATAACACAAAATTTTAAAGCTTTTATAATGTTAATTTTTTTACACCTGCTCTTTAAATGAGCGTCTTTAATAAAATTAAGTTAACGTAAATTAAAGCATATTTTTTTCTTTTTCTATTTCTTTTTTGACAACGGAAAATGTTTGCTTCTAACAGCTTCAGGTAGAGCCTAATAAATATAATCCTAAAATGAAAATGTTGACTTACCCCACTTTCAAAATAAACGGCTCATATTCATCCCTGAATGAAATAAATAAAAATCATTTTCATATGTTTCAGAATAAGGTCATCTCTCGAAAATTTAGTAGACACTCCCACAGAGCCCCTGGTAACATTTCCAGACGGCGAAAACGAAGGTGACGAACTGAAACTCGATCTGTCGCCCACAATGCCTGTTGTGTCGAGTGAGCTGGCCAATGGTCATTTGACGACCGGCGGTACGACAACTGTGGACACGGTCAAGTTTGAGGAGAAGCGAGTCAAGTCTGAGTCAAAGACAAAAGTTGTAACGGATGGATTCAGTCAAGAGCATGAAACGGCCAATTCAGCTGAGGTCAAAAGGTTGCAGACTGGAGATTTGGACTATCAAGAGGCTAAGGCTGCTGCCGCCATGAGGAATAGGATGGAGGTTGATGGTATCAAAACTGAAGAAAACGCGGCTATGCTTAAGGTAAGTGAGCGTTGAATAGATTTTTAAGTAATTATCCTTGAGAAAATTCGAATAAAAATATATCTTCGTAATATCGACGAATATATCTTATCACAAACCCCGAACAGCAGCCAAGAGGCGTTTAACCTCGTCTGGGGGAAATCCCTAAATAAAAACCCAAAACAAAAGAATTTCCACATACAATGCGCATAACTCGCTAGTTCATGAACCCTTCTCATCCTCAAAGTTAGAAATGTTCTACAGTGAGTTTGCTATCAGAACGTGGCTGGCCATCGAGCAACTCCAACAGAGCTAGACTATAATATTTTCATTATCAAATTAGGTGTGTTTCGGTAGGCAGTATGTTCGCGATTTGCTTTCGGAACACTCCCTCTGAACAGAACGTATTAACCTAAATAACCCGAGGCAATCAAAAATTGACCAATAGTAAATTCGCAGAAAGGATTTCAGTGGACGCAAACATTCACCGCCAAGGACGTTCTTATCGATTTTCTTGGAGAAAATGCTAAGTAACTGGTAGCGTGTGTCGAGTCGTCGTGTCGCCTAGGATTTTCTTAGAATCTTGCAGCGACTACACAGTTGTTCGTTTAAAATGTTAATAACTAACTGCCTCGGGAGAAGTGCTAAGTGCTGTGCTCTAATCCTGTTCAGGCAGTCCTGCTCAAAAAACGGACGCCAGGTCAAGGTAAATATAAATCCGTATCGACCAAGCAATAGTGAATTCCGGGAATTCCAGAATGGGATTAGAGGATTGTCTGCTAGATATCAGCAGAAGCTTATTATTATTATTATCCGATAAGGTTATTGGGACCAAATGACGTGTACTTGAACTCATACAGTAGGTGTAGGAAATTACGTCTGGGGACAACTGAGCCAGATAAAATAATTTAATTTAAGCTGAACTAGTGAATAGTTCGTTGTGTATACTGGGAATTAAATGTGAATTGCATCATCTGAAAGACTTGCCGTGTTGTAGCATGAATTTCGGTTTTTTCTTCAATTATATTCCAGTGCAAAATTTAATATAAAAAAGGCAACAGTTTTTCAACAAAATATAACATAATAACATAAATGCCCTAAACAATGCTAGTATCTATCTACTTTAAATTGGCGAAATTTTAAACTTGTGCAAAAATTAATCGTATATAAAAAAATTCTAATTATGGGTTATATGTTTTGTTATAGTGAAAACTGTGAAAAAACCTACTTCATTTTGTATTATGTCCTTTAAAGGCTCAAAAATTAATGCTTGTGCTTTCGTTTTATGTGAGCAGTATTTTAAGATCTGGTATTATACAAAAAAACATTCACAAAACTTATTTTATTAGATAACGTTTTATAAAAATGCTTTTATTTTTCAATCCGAGGGAAATCTAAAAGAACCACAAATATAGTATCTATTAATGAAAACACACACATGTAGAGATACTTATGTAAGCAGATATATGGAAATTTAGAAATTCAAAGTTCTGCCCTCAAAGCACGCATTTTCCCAAAATTCACTGCTCTTTTAGTTTGGCACCTACCACTCCTTAAACTTAATATTTCATTAGACAATAATTCCCTACTATTCCTGAAAACTATTGTACTTTGCCGAAATTTCTGAAGCAACAAAGCTCTTGGACTAATTTTGGATTGCATGTATACACAAAAAAAAAAAAAAACCTTTTCGGACAAACACGAAGATACCCATATTTTTGCTCGTCTTGCAACAATTAATTCTAGTTAGAAAACATTTCCATGGATTTTAAATTGTAGACAAATTTTTATTTTTTGTATTTCAATTTAACAGTTTTTGTCTATACAATATAAGTATTTTACTTTAAGACCTAGAATTTTAATTCACCCAACAAAAAAATTTCGAATTTGGCAGCACCAGAAAATATACTTATAAAAATTTATTTTTATTTGGAAGAAAACAATTAGTATATGGAACCCAGTGAAAAATAATTCATATTTTTTACCATAAATTTTAGTGCATTAGGGGAAATACGTACAAAATGATATACAGTTTTGTTTTTGGGTCATAACTCTTTATTAGTAAATCACAGCACATTTATATTGTACACCAGTAATCTTTGGTTTTATACCTTTGAATTCTAATAGATCTTTAAAAGATAAACAAACTAGAAAAAATAATAATTTTAATGTAATTGAGATCAACGAAATCAGTTGTGTCCATATTCTATGGACAAAATGGTATACACGATAAAAGTTATAAAATTAAAGGCAAAACTCGCAAATGAATCGCTTGGTTCGTGTAGAAACGTCCGCGCAAGAGGCGTGGGCCCAATTCAAAATTCAACAATAAATGCAAAATGAATATTATTCATGGAAAATACTATTCAATTGCAACAATAATTACTTAAGGGATGCAATAAATGTACAAGCAAGGTAAAACCATGAAAAATATAATATTAATACAAAAAAATCCCTGCAGTTAAAAAAAACTCGTAACTTACCAATGTTTGTCGTGCGCCATGACACCCGAACGAAAGACTGGCGCAAGTTCACGTTTTGACAGGTTGGTATGAGCCGGTAGAGTCACGTGATGTAGTTATCTATGGCGGGCTAGAAGCGGCAGAATTTGAAATATGATGCCTGTGTCATTTTGTCCATATATGTCATTTTGTACGTACTTCCCCTATTTGTTATTTTTAAATGCTAAACAAAATTTTTAATGACAAATCATTCTGACAGAAAAATACCAACATCAATTAACCTTAATTAATAATAATAATAATATATATAAATATATATATTATTTTTTTTTCTACACGTTTTAGTCATTTTCACATAATAAGTGAAAATCGTTACTGCTACAATTGTGACAATTCGACAGGCTTAGGTATGCATCAAAAGATATTCATCGTTTTTATGCCATGATGAAGAATTTATCAACATTTCACGTTACTAGTTAAACATGCTGTTTGCATTTAAGTAATAAGTATTGAAGCATATATTTGGCCTCATAGTTTTCTCAAAAGTATATTTCCTGTTCGAAAAGTGATCAATATGTAAATTTGGACAATTTTTTTCCTAATTTATTTAAAACACCCTTTTCTGTAGTCTGTCGATTTATCTTGTTCAATTTTTTGTTGTCAAATATGAATTTTATATTTTATGAAAAATGTGTTAGTACATTTTTTTTTCAATTAAATTATTAATTAATATCCCCCAATAGATTTAATTTGACCCTCAGATGAATGTGGTCCACACACATCTACAAAAATGACGAAAGTTTGCTCGAATATAGTTGTGGAATATTCGATAAAGTTCTATGTAATGTGGACGTCATATTGTTTGCTTAGCGACAACTGTTTTCCCGAGATATCAAATACATATTGTTGACATTCATAAAAAATTAATAAGTGAAAAAATTCACAGTCCATACGTTCACTTCTGCTGTGAGCCGAGCAGTTCGATTTAAGAGAAATTCAGATGCTGACTGATTCTTTTTGTTCCCAATTGTTGCGTCTTTCAAAAAGTTTTAAATTGCTGAATAGATGACAAAAAAGTTATGGGAAGCGGAAAAACTAAAAAGTACAACGATGTAAAGAAAAATAAAGTTAGTATTTTCTTCTCCATCTCAGATAACTTGATGTGCTATTAATAGTTATGATCGGTAAATATCTAAAATGTTTAGTGGCGGTTACAAGTATGAATCATAAAACAAAACAAAAACAAAATCGCTAAGGTGTTTATATAGTCTAAATCATTTTTGAATGAATTTTGTGAATGAATTTATGGACATTTTATTTAATCAAATTTTAATATAAAACGTTTAATATTAGAGTTAAATGAAGCTTATTAGTAGCAATAAAATCAACATTTGGGATGTTTCAGAACTCTGTATAACAACATTAATTACTATGTATTTTAATTTAGAAAAAAACTTAAAGCAAAACAATTCATGGTCGAAGTGATAAGTCCATCACTAAAAAGAAATCGTTGGCAGTTAAACTACTAATTGTTAGATAAGAAAATAAATTGCACAAAATACTAAAGCGATGATAAAGCGATTGAAAATATTCGAAACATTTAAGCAGCATCAACACTTTACTGTTGAGTTATGTGAGATTGACCTTTTGGTCCATCATTCCGAATTTCCTCCGCTCGATAAGATATGCTGGGGAAATTCTCAATAATTCATAAAACAAAAATAGCTTTATTCCCCATAACCGTGCAGTAAAGTTGCCGAATGTTTTCAACAATGTCTGCGAAAAATTGCCTGAAAACTTGTCTTAATGTGAAAATCTATTTCGGTCCAATCCCCTCTCTGTACATTGCGAAGATACGACGTATTCGCGCTTTTTCGTTCAGAATAGATAGAAGGCGACCTCTATATCGAGCAAATTACTGCACCGAATCTGCTGTTAAACAGCCCTTAAAATCGATCGAATCACCGAAAAAAAAAAAAAAAATCGTATTCCCCTTTTGTTGAACCGTGAAAAGGATGACTACAGATATTACAATATAAGCGACAGCGCGCTGCGATCACTTATAACGAATCTTCTAGAGATATTCGCACTTTGAAACATACCCAGTGATCTTCATTCTTCGAACAGTGGATATAGCAATTGGCTTTGCCTGGTGATTGAGTTTTTAGCTAAAATTAGTGTGGTTGCGTTAATTAAACATTGCTTACATATGATTGCAACGCGAAACAACAAGGGTGCGACGCGGCCAATTAACGAGTGTGAAACTGTCGTTCGACTTTGAGAACACGTTGCACAGTGGTCGAGTGTGGGTCTAACATAACAAGCATATTTTGACAGTGGCTATAATTAAACAGTGCTATTTTGAGAGAGTGGCAAGTGTCCGTTCAAAGATAGACTATTTGATAGCGTGATCAATTGCTCATCCCGAAGGAATTACCGTCGCGAAAATGAGCCAGGCCCCGTGGCCCGTTCGGAAAGGCATCTTCCGGTCGAGTGGTCAGTCTGACTTTATCCCGACGCGTTCGCCCAGTCCGATTGTTGAGATGCCGATCTCACCGCCGCCGAATGGTGGGAAGAATCCGCCGAGTCCGCTTACCAGTCCGCGCGTTACAATCGTCGAAAGTCCACTTTCGCCGCCACTCTCCTCCGGGTCCAGCCAGTATCGATTGTCGCCCCCGCCAATGTCGCCTGTTAACAAGGGCATCCGCGAGATCCCGATCGAGGTTGAAAAAGAGGTATTTGGGAATTTTGTTGATGTAAATAAGTCAAATATGCGAAACATGAAAAATCTGGCCAGATTGTTTAGACACAATTTGTTTACTGGAATTCGGTGAATTTGAGGTGGAGATAGAACACATTTTTTACTTAATGGAGCTCTTTAGTGCCGACCCCGATTAATGTTTTATCTCCCATTGATGCCAAACTTTTATTAGTGTTTTCATTTCTTCAAATAAAATAGCTCATTCATTCAATGCTGGGTAGCCAAGTGTTATAGTAGGCACCGAGCTACGGGTTCCAAGCCTTCTAGGATCTCGCGATGATGAATCTTGAAAGAATTTACAGTGGAAACTTTCTTAAATTCTGAAGGTTCTGTAAATTTTATTCTATACTAATACATAAAATTCTTTTGGGTAGCCTATATATAGTATGCAAATTTCAGTGAACCACTACTAGACCAGTTGTAATAAAGCCTTCAGTCTAGAAGATGAGCAAATTGTATTATAAAACATTCTTGTTAAACAGAATTCATAATAAAGCAAAATAACGTTTTATCAATTCCTTTATTAAGCCTTATCAAAACCAAAAAGTTACTTTGAAAATATTTCAAAATTATTTTATTAGTTTTTATCAGTTTTAACGAAATTCTTTGTCACATAAGAAATTTCATGCTAAACTACCGGGGGCAACAGGTTCAACCTTGTTTAATTTAACTGATAATTATTTTAATTTTAGATTCAGTAATTTAATGACCTCGGCTATGTGATGTGAATCATTTATCTATTTGTCACAATTACGCCATAAGTTGCAACGAACGGTACAAAGAATGTTTTTTAAATCATATTTATACGCTGATTGTGAAATAAATTTTTTTTTCCATATACTATATATTTATATGAAGGTATAAAATGCTAAGTTTAAAATGGAAAAATAACATTTTTATAATTTATTCCATGTATTGAACTATATGGAACTCAATTATCACGTTTGTCAATATTCACGAATATTAATAGATTCATAAATGTGTACATATTTCAATTCAGAGGGGAAATGTACAATACTATAGTGAAATTTGGTGAAAATCATATTATAACGAAAGCATATACATACGAAAGTAGTTAAAGAAATTTACATTTATGCAATAGCATAAGAAAAATATTGTAAACACGTTTTTAAAATTAATCAAGTAAAATAAATTACAACTATTACCGTGTATCTAGCGGAATTAGTTATATATTTTATAGCACAAAATTGAAATATACAATGCACTTTCTATACTTTTCGAATAAGGGGAATTAGAGGGAAGAAAATGCAGGGCTATTACCAAACAACCATATTTGAACAAGGAACAAATATATTATTATCAAATTTTACTGAATTAATTTTATAAATGGGTTAGTCTTATAAAAAGAATTGGCTCAAAACCAATTTGACTTGGCTATGAAATTAAAATTTTTTTTCAATGTCAATCTGTCTACATATCATTATTTTTCATATTTTTGACATAAGAAATGTTAGCCTATTGGCATATTATTATGCTTTCTTCATTCAAAGACAAATAAATCTGGCGCAAACGAACGAAGCTGAATAAGTTTATTATAAATAACAGCAACAACAGCCGCTGATCCAAAACCAAAAAAAAAAAATATAATAATTTACAAACTTTTTAAAAAGAACTTTCTTTTTAATCTTTACACTTAGAGATCACCTTATAATCTAACAGCCAGTGATATATTCAGGACTTCCTGACTATTAATGTAAAATCAAAAAGCTTCGCAATTCTCATACTTTTTTATATGGTTCAAAATTTTAATAAAAATAAAAGTGTTTTGCAATTAAAACAACTGACCCTATGCCAATATTTGCAAACTTCATTAAGCCTAGATGTGTTCGACTGTGTGGTACTGTGTTCATTTGACCTAGTCAGCTTCATTGAGTAATGGAAAGTGGCAAACGAAATCATTACATGATGAAAAGCCGTCAGATCACAAGATGTCTATCAACTGCAGCCTTTATCAAGAGTTTAGACGGAATTCCAAATATAGGGAATTTAATTTCGAACAAGTGTTTACTGACGTCAGATTTGCTGTAGAATTTCACCGGAATTCCTGATAAAGCTATTTAATTTCAGTGTCGAAATGACGGCATACCTAGCCTTAGAAATCCAAGGAAAACTGACTAGAATGTTTTCAGAGCATACTTGTTTCTAAGTTAGCAGAGATTAAAAATATAGATGAATCAGTAATGTCATACTTCAAAAGCGACAGCATCTCCGGAACTCATGAAAAGGAAATTAACAACAACTTTAAACAATTTAAAACTTTAAGATAACAGACATAAATGCCATATTATTACATATTATACTATTATTCAGGAAAACTAGATAATGCAAGCAATAGGCGTTTGAAGACGCATGCAAAACTATTTTTTTTCCAACTAAGATTTTACTGCGTTTACGTACATATGTCCATACACTGTTTATAAAAGTTTAAAAAATTCTTCATAACAAAGTATTTAATTATTAATAAGTAGTAGTAGAAGTTTATGTAAGCAATGTTCTTTGGATAGTAGACTCTTAATCTCGAGCATCTTTTATCTTACCAATCGCAAACAAGGGGTATTAATTGAGAATGCAAAATCGAAGGGTATAAATGCTAACTCAGGAATACCTCAGAGTGCTCATTGTGCTCGATTGCTATTCATCAGTGGTGGATTTACCAGCAGGCTGAGTAGGCTGGAGCCTAGGGCGGCAGATTTTAGGGGCGGCAGATTTTAGGGGCGGCAAATTTGGGGCCAACATTTTCTTTTAATGTCTTATAGAAATTAAATGGATTCATATTTATATACCTAAACGACTACTAGTGGCTTCGCAAGCGTCCTCATTCTACCAGTAGATATAAATTATATATAAATATAAGAGATAATAAATCGTAAGACTATTAGACTGCACAATTTATTTTAAATAACAACAAATAATGAAAACCGAAAGGAATAAAGAAGTATATAGAATAAATAGAAAAATATTTGAAATTAAAATTGTAACACACCTCACAAATCACGCAAAAAGGTATTTTAAACTTTTGTAATTTCTAATTAAAAAAGTATACAACATTTATAAAAGTCTTGAATGGACGCAGTAACAACTTCAGAAAATCCATAGTACGTTCTATATTCAGGAGTATACAACAAATATCTCATACTCAACGTTCGTTAAGGGGCATAAATATTTTGTTTAAGGCTATTATTTCAGGACAGTAAATATCGCTAGTCAAAATATCTCTTGTGAATAAGACACGCCAATAAGTTCGTCTACTATGCAACATTTGTAACCCTAACAGTGGACATCGAGTTTCATAAGATGGAACTGTATTACCTAATATCTTGTATTATTTGAATAAAAACTGAGTAAAACTTCTTTGCACCGATTCTATTCGTTTTATCGAGAGATCATGCTGAGGACTTCATACAACTGCCGCATATTCCAAAACAAATCTAATCAAGGAGATCAAAATAAACCTAATTGTAAAAGGATTATGAAATTCTTTTGTGTTCCTTTTCATAAAACCTAAAAGTTTAAGTGTTTTATTGATGGTGTAATCAATGTGGTATGAAAATTTGAGTTTGGAGTCGTAGATAACACCCAAGTCTTTATATTTGTTTTAATTCTTCTTAATTTTATAATCCCATCTTACAGGGTTAACGCATCTGTGGAAGGTCATGATTTTGCATTTAGTAACGTTCAGAGAAAGATTATTAATACTACACCAGTTAGCTAACGTATCCAAATCATTTTGAAGCTTAGCACAATCTTCTGAGGATCTAACTGAGGCGAACAATTTTAAATCATCAGCGTAAATTAAGCACTTAGCAAAAGAGAATATTTCAGCTATATCATTGATAAATAATATGAATAATAGAGGCCAAAGGTGACTCCCTTGTGGTACTCCGGATGAGTCAATAAAATCCTTACAATATAAGTTGCCTATTTTTACCTGTTGTATACGATTGGTAAGATGCTACTGAAAACACTTCAAAATTGATCCATTCAATCCAAAATATTTTATTTTATCCAATAAAATCGGAATTGATACTTTATCAACACAAACACAAAAGTCGTTATACAGTACATCTAGTGGAATACCATTTTCTATATTCGGAGCACAGAAGTTTGTAAATATCGTTAGATTCGAAATAGTGGATCTACCAGCGAAAACTCCATGCTGCTCATTCACAATAATATGCTAAACCAATGAAGCTGTTTTGGAAGCAACCAGAGCATCTAATAGCTGAGGGATGATAGTATTCATAATTAGGACGATAGTGCACAAGTCATAAAGTTACAATTTCGTTGACAAAAAAATTGTAATTAATATGGTTGTAACGAATTTTAGAGGTCGGTAGGAGCGGCAAAATCTTAATAGCCTACTGGCGGCAAATTTGTAAATCCGCCACTGGCTATTCTTACTATTTATAAATGACATACAGAATATTTTTTTGTCTTCAAAGTTCCTATTATTCGCAGACGATTTAAAACTCTTCTCCATGGTAAGGTGTTATAATGATTGCATGCATGACTTTCGCTAGGAAAAAGAATTTAATAAATTTCAATTATAAAATTCAAGATGTTTCTTTGGAAAGAGTGTGTCAGTTTAAGGACCTAGGAGTCTTTTTAGACTCAAAATTAACTTTTTCGCTGCATATTGAATACATAATTACCAAGGCTTTAAATATGATTGGCTTCATTAAAAGAAATACGGCTGATTTCAGGGACCCTTTTACATTTAAGACTCTGTACATCTCTTTAGTCCGATCTATTTTAGAGTATGCAATGATTGCATGGTCCCCAAATTGCAAATCTTACATCAACAGATTAGAATCTGTCCAGAGGTCGTTTACCAGATTTATGGCCTGGAAACTGAATCTTTGGAGTGATTGTCCTTCTTATAGAACTAGGTGCTTATTATTTGGATTTACCACATTAGAAGAAAGACGTAATGTTACTTGTGCCTTATTTGCATTCGATATTCTGACTGGTCACATAGACTGCCCCGAATTGTTTGCTAAGGTTAATTTATATTCTCCTAGTCGGCAAATACGTTCAAGGAATTTGTTAATTAATCCTTATCATACAACAAATTATGGTGTAAATGAGCCAGTTTCAAGGATAGTAACTTGTTTTAATAAATATAATAATCTTATAGATTTTAATATTGATCGAATTGAATTAAAGCAGATTCTATATAACGGCTCATGATATTACTAGTTATAGACATTTATGTATTATGGCAAAGCGGTTTCTCCTAGTCTGTAAGATTTTTGTGATCTGTAGACGGAATATATAAATAATCTTTGGCGAGACATTTTCTATCTATCTAACGTAGGGATTTTATAAGGATTTTCTGGGACTTTTCCATTCCCGAGACTATTTGCGGGGAAATTTTGATTTTGAGACAAAACACGTCAAGTGGGCACATAGATCAAATGAATGCCTATACCAATACTAAACATAGCCCCAAACAATATTGCAAAATTTCAATTTTTATTGTTTTTGTGGATGTTTAAATATTTTAATTACTTTTAAGAGAAAAATTAATTTCTGGGACATTTTTCAACGAAATGTTATGAAAATTTTATGAGAGATTCTTAGATAAACTTCTAAGCTTCTAGAGTAAGCTAGGATCGAAGAAAATTGATGCTGAGTTACAGAATGAGTCGGAGAGTCACATTTTTTCGCGGATTCTTATAGTTCAAGTTCCGAGGAAAATTTTGCGACTAGATTCGAAACATAAGAACATTATTAAAAAAATTGTATTGTTTATTTAATTACTATAAATAAATAAATTTGCGAAAATTTCTAAGAACCTCTCATAAAATTTTCATAACATTTCATTGAAAAGTGTCCGAGAAATTGATTTTTCTCTTAAAAGTAATTAAAATATTTAAACATCTGCAAAACCAATAAAAATTGAAATTTTGCGAAATTCATTTGATCGATGTTTCATAAAAATCGACGACATAGTGGTTTTTGGAGGTACACACTTAACGTGTTTTGGCTATATTTGTTTAAAAATTATGAGTGTTTTACATGAAACGGACCTTGAAAAGCAAACAAATTTAAAATTAGAAAAAATCATTGTTTATACTTCCTTTCTTTTGCAAGAGTTTAGTAAAAATAAAATTCAGTCATTGCCATATAGGGAGACTCTTATAGGTATAGCTGGCCAAAAATCTTTCTTCGAAGTCACTTCTACTGAATTTAGACTTTCTTGTTTTTAAAAATATGTCCATCTAGCTCATAACTTTATAAAAACTTGATTCACCTACAACACTAGAAAACACTGGCAGAGTTTAAGTTACCAGATACTTCATCTAAGAAAGGTGGAATATACCCAAAATGAGGTTAACATCAAATGCTTACTGAAGCCACCGAATTGGATACTTTTTTTTCTTTATTAAAAAAATGGTATCATTTATTTAAGTCTCTAACGTGCCTTGTTGAAACTTGTCTCTATTTTCGCAACAAAAGTTATATAAACACATATATATATATCTACTTAGAACACTATATGAACTTTTTATCGATTTTTTTTTTTTTTATCATTATAATACTTTATTTTTTCTTATTCCAGGAAGCACGATCACTTCGTTCGGGCGATGTTACACAACAGGCATCGAATAACGTAGCAGCTGCCAGCATAAAAGTGCAAAGTGATTCGTTCAGTGCAGAAAAGAAAGCTGTTGCGCAGGCGCAGCAACGTCAAACAGTCACATCGAGCGGAATCTTCAACCAAGAAAAACATGTCTCTTCAGCTTCACAATCGAATTTTACAATAACCAAAAAAGGCGTCTGCAGCACGGGCAGCAGCATGATATCTTCATCGCAAGTCAGCAAAGCTATGAATGGGAATTTCCTAGTGGAAGATCTGAGCTTTGACGATTTGGAGAGACTATGCTCCAACAGCTCCTCGAAGGATATTGAGTTGGCAATCAATAAATACTCCGACTACCTAGACTCATACGTTAAGAACCTCCAGAAGCCAGAGACGCTCAAAAAGGCGCCCGGTGTTCTGGATAAGATTAACGAAATTATTAAAAGAGCTTGGGCAGTTCCAACTCATGGGCATGAGCTGGGGTACAGTTTGTGCAACTCCCTCAGACAAAGTGGAGGATTAGACTTATTAATGAAAAACTGTGTCGAAGGAGACAGCGAAGTTAAATTCTCTTCAGCCAGATTACTAGAGCAATGTCTGACTACAGAAAATAGATCTCATGTTGTTGAAAATGGGCTAGAGAAAGTTGTGAACGTTGCATGCGTTTGCACAAAGAACTTAAAAACAGATCATTCGAGAATAGGTACCGGAATCCTTGAACACCTTTTCAAGCACAGCGAAAGTACTTGCTCTGATGTAATTAAACTAGGCGGCTTAGATGCCGTACTATTCGAATGTAGAAAGAACGACGTAGAAACTCTCCGTCATTGTGCCGGCGCCTTAGCCAATCTGTCTTTATACGGCGGAGCTGAAAATCAAGAAGCAATGATCAACCGAAAGGTGCCAATGTGGCTCTTTCCGCTAGCGTTCCATGATGACGACAACATCAAGTACTACGCCTGTCTAGCCATAGCTGTCCTAGTCGCCAACAAGGAAATTGAGGCTGAAGTACTCAAGTCAGGAACCCTAGATTTAGTAGAACCATTTGTGACTACTCATAATCCTTCAGAATTTGCTAAATCGAATCTAGCACATGCTCATGGACAGAGCAAGTTCTGGCTGCAAAGGCTAGTCCCTGTTTTGAGCTCAAATCGAGAAGAAGCTAGAAATCTTGCTGCTTTCCATTTTTGCATGGAAGCTGGAATTAAAAAGGAGCAGGGCAAGACGGAGATTTTTAAAGAGATCGGCGCTATCGAACCTCTTAAAATTGTCGCCAGTTGTCCGAATGCCATTGCTTCAAAATTTGCCGCTCAAGCTCTTCGTTTGATAGGAGAGCAAGTGCCTCACAAACTGTCCCAACAAGTTCCCTTGTGGTCCGTAGAGGACGTCCAAGAATGGGTTAAGCAAATTGGCTTTGGAGAGTACGAACAAAACTTCTACGAGTCTCGAGTCGACGGTGATCTTCTACTTCAGCTGAACGAAGAAAATCTTCGCGACGATATTGGAATTGCAAACGGTATACGTCGGAAAAGATTCACAAGAGAGCTGCAAAATTTAAAGAAAATGGCTGACTACTCATCGAAAGATGCTGCCAAGATTCATCAGTTTCTCTATTCAATTGGAAACGAATATTGCACCTATACGTACTCTATGCTGAATGGAGGCGTTGATCGCGAGTCTCTGAGGCACATAAATGATGATCAGTTGATCGCTGAATGCGGAATCACTAACTCCATCCATAGACTTAGAATATTGAACGCTGTGAAGAGTATGGAGAATACACTTTCGCTGTCCTCTGAGGAGAATATGAATAAAACCTTGGACGTATTTGTTAGCTATAGAAGATCTAATGGATCGCAGCTAGCGAGTTTACTAAAGGTTAGTATAATTTTTTAAAGTGTCATATGTTAATGCCTAGATATCGCAGAAAACTCACAAAAGAAGGCCTACAAAAACACAATTTGTTCAGATGTTTTATACTGGCTATTATATTAATATCGCATTATTCGACTTTCTTTGGATGATTTCACATCATAACAAACCAAATACGGAACATTTTTGTAACTTACTCCTTAAAAATTGCTGTGATTCGTTAGCAACTCCTCTAACAATGCTTTTTAACCTATCTCTTAATTCGGGTATATTTGTCTCTAAATGGAAATATAGTTTTGTCACCCCGATTTTTAAAGCAGGATCGAAAAGTTGCATTGAAAATTATAGGGGAGTTTCTATAATGAATTCCATACCAAAGCTTCTTGATGCATTAGTCTCGACATATATCTCGTCGAAAGTATCGAACTTGATTGCTCTTGAACAGCATGGTTTTCTACCTGGCAGATCCACAACATCTAATTTGGCCTTATTTACTAACTTTTGTACAAACGCTTTGGAGAAAGGAGATTGTGTTGACGTAATATTCACCGATTTCTCGAAGGCTTTCGATAAAGTCCCTATTCCTATTTTAATATTCAAATTGATGGCGCTTGGTATAGATGGTTCCTTCTTAAGTTGGGTAAAGTCTTATCTATGCCATCGCATACAGTTTGTAAGGATCGGTGATATAATCTCTAACAAATCTGCACAACTTCTGAAGTACCCAAAGGTAGTCATCTTGGCCCATCACTTTTTATACTTTTTATTAATGATATAATATCGACTTTTTCCTTCGCTAACTGCCTTTTATATACCGATGATCTTAAACTCTACCGTACAATTCGTTCTGTTTCATGTTGCCATGCACTGCAGAATGACCTTGATAAACTGCATCAGTGGTGTTTATCAAATAAATTGTTACTAAATATATCTAAGTGCAAAGTTATGACGATTCATAGACGAATTAATCCAATAGAATGGAATTATAATATACAAAACCTACATTTATCGAGAGCTTCTGAATTCAAAGATCTAAGAGTGTTTGTTGATGACAAACTTACATTTTCAAGTCATGTTGACTTTGTAGTAAGCAAAGCATTTAAGTTATTGAATTTCATTAAGAGAAATACTACAGATTTTTGTAATCTTGCCTCTCTTATTCAATTATAAATATCTATGGTCAGATCTATCTTGGAATATGCTTCAGCTATATGGTCTCCACATCATACTAATCATATTAAAAGAATTGAATCTGTGCAGAGATATTTTACTAGATTCTTATTTCGAAAATTTGAATATCTCCAAATAACAAACGATTTTCCATCATATGATACCAGATGTTTGTTACTGGGTTTACGAAAACTTGAACAGAGACGCATTTATACTCGAGCTTTATTTATTAAAGATATTCTTACGTGTCATTTAAATTGCCCCGGACTTTTAAATTTAGTTCAAATTCATGTACCTTATATAAACATGCGCTCAAGAAATTTATTACATCAACCTTCTTGTAGAACTAATTACACCTAATTCTCTTTTGACACGATTTTGTTTTACACGAATTTGATTTAACACGAGTTCAAAAGAAAAAAAATTTCTCATTTTACACGAATTGTTTTGTTTTAACACTATTTTTAATATTCCAGGAATTTTTCTTGAATCTCATAGAGCAAATAGAGCGAGATTTTTCGACGCGTGTACGAAGCATTTAAATTATTCTCAGAAAAAGTCGCTGAAACTCGGTAGATTTTGCTCTCGCCGTGTGCCAGATTTGGTCTTTTGTTTGGGATATTATAATATGTACAGTAAATTTGAGGTGATAAATCATTCTATAAGACTTTTTAATCAGCACTAGGACTTTTTCGAGTTCCATATGTCAAGAAATGAATTCAAAGGAAATATGCTAGCCTAGGCCTGTATTTAGTATTAGGTATTTAGGTTTGGTTAAGGATTTCTTAGTCTGTAAGATTTGTAAATCGGTAGACTATAATAAATAAATAAATAAATAAAAGCTATGTTATATCTAAATCTCCTCACGCTCCACAGTGGGCCCAGTAGGTTCAAAACCACCCACAAGTCGTAATTTTTAACGAAATTTGTAAATTCTTGCTTGAGGATACTCGTGAAGAGGAAACAAAGAGATTCATGAAGTCCTTTTTGCCAAAAATTGCTTCGGTGATTTTAAAAATTCTCACTTCGACCTTCACATGACCTTCAAATGACCTTTAGGAGACCTTGTGCGATCAAGTAAATGACTAATTTTGAGTCAGCAACCTCGAAATCCTACTTGTAGTTTTTTTCCCAGATTTTCATTTTTCTTGTTCTTCGATCATATTGTACTTTTAATATGCTGAATTTTCGAGATCAAAGTGACGTTTTTTGAATTTTTAAAATCACCGATGCAATTTTTGGCAAAAAGGGCTTCGTGAGTCTCTTTGTTTCCTCATCACGAGTCTGCTCAACCAAGAATTTTCAAATTCCGTTAAAAATTACGACTTGTGGGTGGTTTTGAACCAATTTAGCAATATAGCCCCACTGTGCGCTCGTCCAATTTGCGAAATCTGAGAAATTATGTTTATTGGTGGAGTTAGGTGTCCCATTGGCGGCACGTCTCAATGTTCCCAGACGCTTAATCTAGAAACTCCATTAACGGAGAACAACTTTTGACTTTTGAAAATTTGTATTAGGTCTATTGGGACATATGTCAAAACGCCTTGCAAATAGTACCACTTCAAACCATCGAAAATATCAAAAAATGTTTGATTGTTTTTTCTAAATAGGTATTTGGAAATTTATACTACAAATTATATTTTATACGGCATTTGAATCCAGCTGTCTAAAAAAATATTTTGGATTTTGAAATGATTAAAAGAAGACCCTAAAATAATTTTTTTTTCAAAGCGACACTTTTCTTTTAATGTTCATTATTTTTATAAAATATGATACTTCGTAGAATTTAGTAAATATCATGAGAAAATAAAAATTCTTGGTTTTTTGTTCTAGCTCCAAGTGTTTCGAAGAAATACTGCACGTCAATTTGACCTCCGCAAAGAAATTTCATACGAAGATTGGTCTTAACGCCATTTAGTTAAAATAAAATAAGAAAATGATATTTATTTATGTATTTTTAGACATGTGGAATAAATGCCTTCTTAGAAATTTATAATTTAGTTTACCAATTTCAATATAATAGGCCTTTTATTCATGTTACAAAGTGGTTTTATTGATGACATTTCTGTCTCGAGAATGAAACATCAAACAAAATTAATCCGTATACAAATGGAAATACAATAAATACCCAAATAATTGGTTTAGGATAGCTACTTGGTTTTTCTCTATAAGGTCCTCCGGAGCAAAGTTGCGCATATTTCATGAAAGATATATTTTTTATGGTAACATGTTGAGACATGACTCACACATAGTTCAGTAGCTCAGTTATTGTTTTAGTTTCCACCAGCGCTAGGTGTTCGCTATGGAGTCCGGTTCGAAGACAGAATTAAAGAATGTTTGTTATAAGTGATCGTGAACATCGAGTTTTTCTGAAATTTTTGTTTCTACAAAATGTTAATGCTACCGAAGCCCACCGTCAATTAGAAAATATTGTAGGGCAAAACACCCTCAGCAAGCGAACAGTGCAGTTCTGGTTCAAACGCTTCAAATGGGAACGGCGACATTGAAGAACATCAAGGGGGTGACCGAACTTCAGAGGATATTTTGCAAAAACGGATCGATTTAATTCAGCCAGCTTTTAGTCAAACGCGTTCTTGGTCTCTTACATCATTTGGGAATTCCAATGTCATGAAATTATTACCAAAAAACGGAATATGAAAAATCTGTGCTAAATAAGTGCGGACTTAATTCGAGCCAAGTGGTAAAACACGTAGTATACTGTACTCATAATTTAGAACTATACAATCAACCAAAAAGTCGGCTACAGCATACAGATTATATTTTATTTTATTTTACTTTAAAGTACATGCAACTTTGCTCCGGACGACCTAATAATTTGGAAGAAATTACATTTTATTTTTTCAGTAAATTCATGGCGACCATTAAAAGATATGTAATATTATGGTATACATGATTCAATTCCAATAGATTTACTTATTTATAATATACATGGCCGGTAGTGTTGATAACACTTATTAAACAAAAATGTAAAACTACTACTCAATACGGTTTACTCCTGTAGGGAATTTATCTTAATACTGATAATATCGACTACTCGCGAGACTAGTACAGGGAATCTTTAGTAGCACTCGGTCTTGAGCGTCTTTTAATCTATTTTCCCTTCTAACACTTCTAAATGTTTCATTGGATTTCCCAATTTCACTTTATATGGCATCTGGTTGTTTTGTTTTAACTAAAATCATCTTTCTTTTTTTCTAGGTCCATTTGCAACTGCGCGGGTTTTCAGTTTTCATAGACGTTGAACGGCTCGAAGCTGGGAAATTCGATAATAATCTCCTCAATAGTATTCGCCAAGCAAAACATTTCATTCTTGTTTTGACCCCAAAAGCCTTAGAACGGTGCATAGAAGACTATGAATGCAAGGACTGGGTGCATAGAGTAAGTCATTCCAAATTATTTATTTTGGAGAATCATATCTAACTTGTAATTTTTCTCTAGGAAATTGTCGCTGCTCTTAACTCGAATTGCAACATAATTCCAATAATAGACAATTTCTCCTGGCCCGATCCCGAAGAGCTTCCCGAAGATATGAGAAGTGTATGCCATTTTAATGGTGTTCGATGGATTCATGACTACCAAGACGCTTGCGTGGACAAGCTTGAGAGGTAATGTTAAGGATAGTTTGTTGAAAACTTAAAATTACAATTATAAAATTATAGGTTCATGCGTGGTGAACTGAATACACGTAGTGATCGAGGTCCACTTCGTGGTGATATGACTCCAAGTACACCAAGTACAGCATCGGCGGTTCGCCAACACCCACCCAACTACCAAAGAATGCACAGCAATGATTCCGGTAAAGGAAGCGACAAGGACGTTAACGGAAATGGAAGCGGACAAGGAGGTACAAATCCAACATCGGGGCGATCAGGTTCAGATTGACTAGATAGCCCCTCGTCCTCGTTTAACAATCATATTAATAATAATCATAAATTAGTTAATCAAAATAAATTCCGAAAATCGTCGAGCCCGGCGCGGCATTGGCTGACCCCAAACAGCAGTGGACGAGCCCAGCGTGGAGTTGCTCCGATGCCCCCTTACCGCACTCAGCATCTTCTTAATAAGCCGGGATTAGCGGAGGGGCGCCGAAGTTCTGCTGGTGGTATAATCTCAACCCGTCCACCCCTTCCCCCGACGATAGGTGCCAGAAGTCACAGTTTGGATGGCTTACTGGACAGTGGTATACCAGAGCCCCCTGTAGAGTGCAAAGTTGAGGACACATCCATAGAAGAATCTTCAAAAGAGGCTTCTTTGGATGGAGCAGTGGTCAGACGCGACAAGACCGGTCAAACAAATTCTCATAGCCAAAACCGAAAATCTCGAAGTATGGAGCATCTGCTTAATGAGGAATCTACATGCCCCGCAGACGATGTTACGCAGAGCATGGAAAACTTAGACGTAAACTCAAACGAAACCAGTGGCGCACTAGAAACGCCACAGAAACTATCAGCCAACCGCACAGAGGAAACAAGGAAACATAATTCACCCCGGCAAAGTCCCGAGGGAACTAGTTCCGCCGAGGACGATGTGGAGGAGACTCAATCGAACTATAGTCAGCAGAGCTCCACAGCGTCCACGGAGAAGGGAAAAAATAAGACTTTCATCAATCGGGCCGTGAAGAAAGTTCGCTCGCTTATGAAAAAGTAAGAATTAAAAAACCAAGCTTCTTGCGCTTCCACCTCAGCTTTAAAGGAATACATTCGCTAAAAAAAAAAAAAAAAAAAAAAAAACAGTCTAGAAGTAGCGTTCTAACGCTTTTTCTTAGTTTTCTACTATACTTAACAAAATTAGTGGCTTTCCGCAACTACCGTCCGTTTTTTTTACTTAATGTCTAAATTTAAGTTCCACTCGACCATTTTGGGATGAAAATGTGATCCGCAATGAAATAGTTTTGTCCGTTTTTATCATTTTAGTGCGCTTAGGGATTTTTTTACACTCACCGAACGCTGAACGCTTTCATTTTTCAAAAGACAAGATGAAAATTCAAAAACTAACTTTTTAAAATTTTGAATACCTTTCGAATTCATTTGAAATTTGTGTGATTTCGTTGGTTTTGGAGATAAAATGTGTTTGTTAACCGTCTTTAAAACATGTGATGTATTTTTTTTTGTTGTCCGTCCACGAACAATTTTAACGTTTATTTATTTTTATTTCTTAAAGCTACGGCCGTGGTAACCAATCGGTACAGAGGGCTATATTTGCGAGCATTAACACCCCAATGGCCAGCAAAGGCCTGCTTTGGCGCTAACTTGTAACAGTAGAAACTAACATTTCTCTTACTGAAACGATTAAAATAATTTTATTAATTTAAAGAAGGAAGGAATTTAACTACATATAACTGCGGCATTTAATATTAAAATTAATAACTGTACCTAAAAATATATTTGGTATTAAGTACTAGTAGGATTACATTTGTAACACTTAACAAACATGTGATAACATGTGATAACATCTTTGTGATTTTTTATAAAAACTTGGCTAATAGAATGTTTGGATGTGTTTGGTCCAACCAAAAACCACTATGTCTAACTGTAGTACGATCATAATAGCATTAATATATTCGCTTACATTCAAAATGTAAGATTAATTTCAATTCACTTTTTTAAATAGTGCTTCCAGTGCTTTTGGAAGTTGCATTTTATGTTATCAAACATAACTCGGCCGAGTAGAACAAAGGAAACGTGAGCGGTAGAAGAATATATTTTACATTATGAGTCTTCGTGCTTCTGATCTTCTTTAACTTCTAACATAACCTACCCATGAAGCTACCGAGCGTCTCTTGAAACTCTAATCTTTATTTTTATCCTTCTTTATTTGAAATCCGGTTAATAACATACTACTTTAAAAAAAAGTCCGACTTAGGCTATCAACTGTCGTTCATTCATATGTATCGTTCATATTCCGCGTTGTGTTGATTACGAAAATACAGTAAAAAAATTGTTTTCCTCTTTGTATAGAGTCTAACGTTTTACACCACTAGACTCTTCTTTTCCCTTTGGCATGAACTTTAAAACTCCAGTGTATTATTTTACCTAAGCATAAAAACGCAATATTCCTTTGTATTTAAGCTACTAACGATTAGAACCCGCCAAAGTAAATCATAAATGCTTTCAATGATGCCTTCTTAAGGGGCACCACTAGTGTGGCAGCCTAAAAAAAGGTGATTTTTGGAAATTTTTTTAAAGACAACTACGACATGGAATGTTTTAATATTTTATAAGGATATATTTGTGGATATATATTTAATACATGATACAATTTTTGAACGAAAAAATTGAAAATTCAGCTAGTTATTCGCAATTTCCCAAGGCTCCAAAAAAAAAAAGTCCTCCACTGCTGCAGTAATAGCGACCTTTACAGTGCGTGAAATCAAAAAAACCAAAAAGTTTATTAAACTAGAAGGATTTTTCCCGTGCCATCAACCTCGATCGAAAAAAAAAAAATTAAATTTTAAAAAATGGCGGAGTTTAAAAAAAAAATTTAAATTTCGCACGAAAATTTGATGATTTTAGGCTTGCCAAAATTACATGTTTTATTCGATCGGGAAAACTGGAGTTTTATGGCATGGAGAAACATTTATAAAAAAAGCTACAAAAAGAATCAAATCGATCGGATGATTTGTCTTCGAGTGTTACAATTGCAGTAAATTTGAAAAAAAGTAGTTTCCGAGAAAAACTCGTTTAAAGTTTAATTCATACATTTCTCAATACCTCGATACGATGAGCGACTGCCCTTCAGAAGGCTGTAACTCAAAAACTATTTGAGATATGCACTTGAAATTTTAGTATTTTATTTTTGATGGTATAGACTATCGAAATACGAAAATTTCACACTAGTGATGCCCCTTAAAACAATTTGAATTAATGCTTCTGTGAAGCCTCCTTGAAGTTGTCGGGCTGTCGATCTCGTAGAAAAATACGAGTAACAAATTTATCGATCGGAATCTTTAGTTGAAGATTTGTTGTTAACATTTAAATTCACCATATTCCTCAATAAAATTACATTATTCGGCACTTTTGATAACTGTTGGTTGAATTCTGGTGGGTACTCCTAAGGACCGAGCATATAAAAATTCAGAATAATAATACATATTATACCTGTAATGAAGTTGATAGGTATATAATTTATTTTTGAGGTGAAAAATATTTGCTCTTGTAAGCAGCTTCCGTTACGACTTTTAGCACATTGCCCTATATTTGTAAAATCTCATTCTTCCTCCTGGGAAAAGTTTGGTCCTCGTAATATTCCCACTTGGGGACATTGCGCTTACTACTGCCAGAAAGTACTTTTATACATTGCTTTTCCCGATGAAAAGTATTTTTCAATGCTTTGCATTTCCTTTTCACTTTAATGACTCCAATATTTAGAATGCAACTATAATGCCATTAAGTTTATGTTAAAAATTGTCCTCAACAATAACTCCGAATTCAGTAGCAAGTTGCAGCCATTTATTTTACTTCGTTTTTATATTGTTTTATGCAAGCGAATTTATATTCACCCTATAACTTTTCTTTCTAAGCAATAATCCAGTCTGGTTACATCTTGAATACAAATGAAGAATCATAATTGAATTCTTAATATCCACATTTTTTCAGTACACGTTGCGGTCAGTAATGAATTAATGGTTTTCAAAAGTGCTTAATTTCACATACACGACTTTTTACGATTCACGTTTTATTTCATTTTGTAAAGAGACGTTTTATACTGAAACTTAATTCACACTTAATCGCAAGAAAACTAGATATAAAAGAGCAATGGTATTATATTCTAATAATGAATACTTTGTCTTTTGATTAAATGTTAAGAGAATTATTCTGATTTTAAAAGGCAGTACGACAGATGTAGTTTTATAAATTTTGTCGATATAATACAGCAACTCCAAATGCAATTCCGTTTGCATTTTAGAATGCCAAATTTTTTGTATTCGTAGGCAAGCTCACTTTTTGTAGAGTTTTGACGAATTTAGGATTACCGACACTGCAAATGTCGCCGACAGAACGCACGTATAACAGCAATAATAATAATTAAAACTTAACTATCATTATTCTATCGACACAAAAGACCTTTCGGTCGCGGTGCCCACCATAAGGATCACCCCTAATAATAATAATAAATCATTATTCTATCCACTGTTGAAGTTAGTGAACAATCAAAAGCGGCTAATATATCATAAATCGATCATATTAAAATGATTTGTGTAACTCTTTTAACCTATAAACCCTTCACGCACTCCGGTTTCATTTAAATTAGGCGACAACGACAAACGACTGTGCCAGACTGTGTTTTATATCATAAATATTTCCAAAAAGATGTCAAGGTAGCAACGCTTATTTGTTTCTCGTTATTTTGACGTCATCCAAAAGCTTATTCTTCCCGCAGTATGAAGCACTATCCACATTACGCCTGGCTTATAGAATTTTAATAACTATTGCATAATGTCTTAATGGCCTTTGTTAATGTTAAAAATAAAATTACCTTTAGTTGCACTCGTACTCCATTCCAACTTCTACAACACCGTGCTTTGCCTTGACAAACTTTAAAGACATAACTAATTGAATTAAAAAACTGAAATAATTATTCATAGTTTTTTAAGGGAACTCGGTTTGTTCCCAAAAAAAACCTATGACTCCAAATACAAGCATAGATTTTTTATTCGTATAAATTATTATATTGTTGCGAAAATTTATCTGAAAATCTCTGCACTTATTACTCGTAAATGATGGGTTCAAATGTATGATAACTGTTAGTTCATGTGTTGACCGAACATCATTCGAACAGAAAATATCCACAAAAAATCATTCTGTAATTCAAATCATTTGCAATTTGTAATTCTTCGGGCAGTTTTCTAGGAAAAAATTTGAATAGGACATACTGTGTAACGATTTTTAAGTAATTTTATGCTCTTTTGATGAATATATTAAAAAATCTGAAAAATCTATCACAACAACCAAACCACATCACTTGCTGTAAAATGAAACGTATCCTAACTTATTTTGAAAATTGAAAGTTATCAGCAAAACTTAAAAAAAAAAAAGTGAATATTGCTTGCGCACACTACTTACTCATAGAAATAGGACAAAACATATTTTTTGTATTTTTACAAATACCGAAAAAAAAGGAACTTATGAAATATGAAAAAAGCATACACAAGAAAATCGTGCCTTTAAATTTACAAACTAAAAAATAGACGAAACGAAACTAGAGAAGCATACAAAGTGTGAAGGGAAGAAGAAAGGAAGAAGAGGAGAGTTTAAGTTAAAGGCGAAATTTCCATAACCTTACAAAAGATAGTCTTACTTTACTTAAATCACTTCTGTTGCTTTTTCTTTGGTAGTTATATTTTGTTTAACTTTTTTTTTTTTTATTAGCTTATTTTTACGGTAAGTTATCATTATTATGTGTTTAAGCATAACTTATTTAGAAGAAATTTCAATTGAAGCGAAAGTAAGCTAACAGTATGTAAGTTTCTATGTAAAGTACCTGTTAAGTATATGTGATTGCATTAGTTTCTATACGAATCGTACTATTGTTACAACCTATATTCTTGAATCATCTAAATCTCCATATAAATTCTGGAATAGAAGCTAAAATATAATTATTTCCATTTTATTACATACATCTGAAAACAGAATTCCTCGTTTTTATTTTTTTTTTTTCTCTTTTTATTTTCTGATCTTTAAGGGGCAGAAGTTTGCAAGTAGTTCAAAATTTTCGAAATTGTATAGATATTAAAAAAAAAAATTTTTTTTTGAATTCGTTTCGATTAGATTTACTAACGACGATATACTTGTGCGATTGTGATCATTATTGTTATTATTTTTTGTTTTGATTTCGTACGTGTAAATTTTATTTTATTTCGAATTACTTTTCTATGTCAGATATAAGTTCTCTAAGTATAGGTAGGATAAGATATTAAACCTATTATATACTGTACTTTATTTGTATAGAATTGTAGAATAATTAACAGTAATTAAAGTTAATTTTTTAAAAAGCTTAAGCAAGTGTTTTTATTCTACTCAAGTCTTTTTCAAATATCTAAATGGCAACTGAAAGAGCAACAACTGACTTAAAAAAAAAACAAAATTGGAAGTGGTAAAATCTGGCTAAATTAGAGGTTTATAAAGTATCTTTGAAGCCCGGGGGATAGTCATGTATCTGTGTTCTACTTTTAGGGGACAAACAAACCTCCTATAGTGGGGATAATAAAGTCAATCTAGATAGATTCTCTCCATTGTTGCTTATATATTCTATTCTATTAACTTGTAGGCTAAACCCAAAGTGCGTACCAAATTTCACCTTTCTAGGACTACGGAAAGTACTTGAATGATCATTAATCATGATCAACGAAAACTTTTGAGTGAGGGGAGAAATCAATGTACTTCGTATATTAATAAAATCTAGAGTATGAGATATACTATAAATAAAACGTACATTGGTGACTACATCCTATCCTGCTGAGGTAGAGAAAAGGTACGGTAGCTCATTTTTTGGAGTTCGACTTTACCAGATTCATACAGATTTAAACTACTAGATTAAAAAAAAGTAGGTGTGACTGTGTCGTGATGCACAGTCGAGGCATTGACGTGAATACGTTCTCAATCCACGTCGTTTACATACATATTTGAGGAGTGTCTTCCCAAAAGGGATATTTACATTTTTCATTATTTTTCAACTGAGTATGAGACTTTGTTCTACATACACTAGAATACACAATTCCATTAACTTACTATGTAGCAGAAAGGGATAAGTCTCCAGTAAATTTGATTTAAAAAACATGTTCTAGTCAAAAGGGGATATTTACAGCAAAGGTATGAGTGAAAAACTAATGAGTTACTATTTTTTAAGGAATGGAAAGATCGGGAAAATGTAAATACTTTTTAATAAAGGAAAGTCGTCATTTTCATTTCATGTCAATTTTATTATAAAGAAATTAATGTAATACAAACCATTAATTTCAAAATATAGTGAAGAATGTGAATTATTAATGATATATATTTCTTAAATGTGAACCATCTACATAAAAGGTATCCACCTGTATTACTTTGAATCTTCTATCACCGGAGAGACGTACAAAGGGATGTTAGAGACCAAATTCTTTCGTCATGCGAAAAAGAAAGGTCTCGTTAAATCTTTTTATTTTATTCAAGACGGAGTAGCACCTCATTGCACACAAGAAGTACTTGAAGCCATTAATAAATTTTATGGCGATCGAGTTATTGACCTATGGTACCCACGCTTTGCTAGGGGAAAATAGAACAATAGCCACCTTACTCGTCAGATCTCAATCAATGTGATTTCTTTTTATAGGGCTATATTAAAGATCAGAGCTATGAAAATAACACAAAAACAATAGAAGATGTTATTAAAGACATCAGGAGGATCGTTAATGGCATTTCAAATGAAACGTTAGAACATGTTTTTAGTAGTTTTAGAAAGCATTTACATATTTGTGCCAATAGATGGTTAAAATATGGTTTGTATTATATGGATTTAAGTTTTTTTTACAATAAAATGGATATGAAATGACGACCTTTATTAAAAAGTATTTACATTTTACCGACCTCTCCATTTGTTAAAAACTAGTGACTCATTAGTTTTCACACATTCCTATTGGACACCCTGAATATATTTATTTATATACATATATAGTGAATTATAATAGTAATATTATATAACATATATATCAATATACATATTTGCACTTTAATTTCCTACATGTTGTCTGTTGCTCACACTATATTTAATATATTGAGTAATTGGTCGGTTTAATTGCCTGAAAAAGGGTTTCTCACGCCAAGTGCATGTGCATGATACACGAGTTGTTTTGAATGGTCCACTTTATGCTGCGGGGAATTATCCACCAAATGGTTATTATTTATTTAATAAGGGGTACCCTTGCCAAATATCACCACACCATTTCCAATAATAACTCCGTTCAAGGAACCTTTAGATTCTAGGATGAAGAAGGGCGGAAGAATTATTATTGAATCAAGTTTTGGTGTATTGAAATCCAGATGGAGAAATATTTTTAATGGAGACCTAGAGGTGAGTATCAGAAATTGCATTAAAAAAATTTTTAGTGCATTCGTTTTGCATAATGTTTGTGTAATACAAGAAGATTTCGATTCCGATGTGAAATTAATAATCTGAAAGAGAACTTTTTGATTCAAAAAATAGCGGCAACTAGCAATTCATACAGCCGTCAAAATTTTGCTTAACCTCTGTCAAAATTTTACCTAGACCCTGGGGCTAGGTTAAATTCTGACATTTATATTCACCACGATAGTGTCAAAACTTCTCTTCGATATGATAGCCTTAGGTGTGAATGAATATTCTAAAAGAAGACTTTCTGATTCAAAAAATCCCCTCCGCAACTAGTAATTCATACAGCCGTCAAAATTTCGCTTAGCCTCTGTCAAAATTTTACCTAAAATAAAAAAGTAGAATTTTGACAATTATACTCACCACGATAGTGTCAAAATTTCGCTTCGATCTGTCCGAATTTTCATCAACCGTCTATTTGCCACAGGACCTTGGATGTAAACGAATATTCCAAAAGAGAACTCTCTGATTCTGATGAAGGTATGCGAGCAAGAGAGTAAATACTCGCCGCTTATTTAGAAAATGAAACTAGCTTATTGTGAAATTTATTAAAAGCTTGAAAATATATTTTTAAAATAACATTAAATGAACTCTTGAACAGACGACACAAGGAGTCTTGAATCGTCAATATTCGGATAATCCGTTTGCCCGAAAACAGAAAAAAGGAACGATAAATTACAATAAACCAACACAAAAACACAGCTAATAATTCCAAAGATTACATTACACAGGTTTACAAAAAAAAAAGTTGATGTTCTTTTGACCAGACCATCTCATTTTTATGTAAACCAACGCCCTGAATCCGAATCCGAGGTCCGTTAACCTCCATCACGTCAGGTTCAAGGTCATTTCAAGGTCAAATTGAGAAAAACCCACTAAATAAGTCTGAAAAAGAGGACTTATAGGTTTTTGGAGCCGCTGAATCCGAATTCGTGATTTGCTTAACTCCCAAAGGTCAGCCAGAGGTTATTTCAAGGGCATTTCAAGGTGAAATTGGGAAAAATCCACTAAATAGGTCTGAAAAAGAAGATGTATAGGTTTTTGGGGTCATTGAACCCGAATTTTCTTAAGCCCCCAAGGTCAACCAGAGGTCGTTTCAAGGGCATTTCAATTATTAATCAACTTCCCTTCAAGAAATCGCGGCAACTGGCGATTCATACAGCCATCGAGATTTTGCTTAGCCTCTGTCAAAATTTTACCTTAGCTCTGGGGCTAGATAAATGTCGGAAATTTATACTCACCACGGTAGTGTCAAAATTTCTCTTCGAGCTGTCAGAATTTTCATCAGTCGTCCGTTTGGCACATATTAATTAAATTCATTTTTATCTGTGGTGTTTGCTGGTGTTCGAATTTAAAATTAAAAAAAAAAGAAATGCTGGATATATTCCGAACTTTCTTGCTAAAACATCCGATAGCCGTTAGATGACATGGCATTTCTTTCCGTTTCTTTCTCATTGAATCCGTTAGATATGACGGAACTGACTGCTTGGTCAATTGAAAAACGAAACACGAAATTTCTGGTCGCTGTCGCATTTTTGCAGCGCACACTGTAAAAACACTCCACTTTCCATATAACCGCGCAGCTCATTGAGCTTCGAGGAACCGTCAAAGCTCAGCTGATTACAGTGCGTTTCATTTCGAACTGGACGTAAACAAACGGCAAGCCATGGAAAGTCAGTGCCCGGAAATCATCAAAGTACACCCGAAATCCAGATTTTTAACGTAATCCTTAATATGCAGCATTGTTAGAATTCGTATTGTGAAGTATTTTTGCAGAGCTGAAGAGCTTTTAGCCCAGCGCAGCGTGGAAGGCGGGTCGCCTAAAGTTGGTCTCAAGAAGACCAAGCCCAGCGGAACTGAGGAGGAAAAAGCGGAGCTGGAGGGACTTTATGGTGAGATCGCGCGGTGTTTTATGGAAATCTAAGAAAATACGTTTCAGATGAACTGAAAAAGCAGTTGTCTTGCCCGAGGATTGAAAGAACCTCCGCGAGGACACTAGCCGATTGGGACAGTGACAAGCGCGCCGTGAGGGTTCTGAGGAAGGAAGGAAAGTTCCAGACGTTCGGCTACACTGAAGATAAAGTGAACTACCTTGAAAACCATGAGGCTCTGTTCCTCCTTGAGATGGTACCGTTGACTTTAAAACGTTAGTGCTGCACGCGCCACATTTCGTTGCTTCCAGAACCGACTCGAGCTTTACTTCAAGAAGGTCCTCGTCTCCACCGAACAAGCCTACGTCCTACTTTTGGGTGAAGAAAAAAGCAACGCCTACGAAAACTACTTGATCTACTCAACACTTTCGAGGGCGGGCTACAACGTTCAGTCGCACAAGCATGTTCCTGTCGAAGTCAAAGTTTCTGAAGAGGACTGCATCTGGGAGATTCTCCTTTCTTCCTTGGACGAGGAACATAAAACTCCTTTTTATGTTAAGAACTCTGAAAAGTACAGAACTGTTAAAAATTCTATGAGAGCAATCAGTGAAAAGATTTTGAATCCTGATGGTCTTGAGAAGTCCCCAAAACAGGAGTCCATCTCTGTGGACGATTACATTGACTTCGATAAGAAATATTCTGCAAAGAGAAAAGTTAACCAAAATCGAGAGAGTCATCACCCGTTTAAAATACCCCGAACTAGATCAAATTTGGTGAATAGCAGCTACTTGGACACACTCAAAGATGAACCGGAATACGAGCAGCTCAAGAAAATCTTCCAGAAGTTCGATATCATCCGGTTGAAAGGCAATCAGGACTTCGATGAAGGGGGCAGAGATTTTGAAATTACTTTTGATCTGTACCTACCTAATGAATCTTTTAGGAAATCCGATCCAGATCCTCCCGTGTTGAGAGCTATTGTTCTAGGGTAAATTAGTTTTAAGCCGTATTTGGTACCGCCTTACCATTCCTCTTTCAGGGCTTCCGAGGATTTGCCGACAAGATCAGAGCTAACCAAAGTTTACCATAAGCAGCAGCACAAAGTGCCTTTAGTCGTCATCGCAGTCAGCGAATCTAAAAACATTCAAGCGTTTTTGTATCATTTCACTTAAAGTATATGTTTTAGCAACCATTTGAATTTTATAACTTTTTACCCTGGAAAGAAGTGAGGTAATGTATTTATATGTTGTGGATGGCTGACGTGTTGGCACTAAGTTGAAGAGAAAAGATTTGGTGCTGAAACAAGGTGCCTTTATCATGTACATAAAATTGTTTCCGACAAGATTTTTTCATTTATTTCACAAATTCACAAAATCTTCAAAATTATGCCCAAACATGTAATTAGCATTGATTTTAAGCAAAGAAAATATAAACATCAAGAACTTGCGCCCAGTACAAATGCGTGCTTGACGAAATTCTCGCTGAAATGCGCTTAAAGGGGAAATCTTATGCTGAGCTGAGCACCCTCATTCTGCGAACTGCAATAGTGCGATTGCTGAGCATTTGTGTTCTAGTCTAGCTGCTGAATCCTTTGCCGCACACGTGCTGTCCATGATCAATGAATGCTCAGTCTCAGTGTATGAGCTAAAATTTGAGAGAATTCAAACAGAGCCAAGATCTTGAATAACTGAGAAGCAAGCAGTAACACGACTGGGGTTCTATGGGGTCGGCTCACAATATGCTGAATGCTGAGTTCTTTATCTGAGGTTCTTATAATATATATAATAGGGTGATTCATACTCTTTTTTTCAAACTGGTTCAATCGTTGCTAGGACAGAAAAGAAAAGACCTGGCCCAATTCCAGCTCATAATATCAATATTTACTGGTGGCTCATCGAACTTTTCTGTTTTCCATAAGAATAACATGGGAAAGAATCACCAGACGTTTTTGTCTGTATCTCGTGAAAAAATAATAATACATGAATGGGACCAATTTAATTAGAAAGAGCATAGGTTCAATAGGTTAACCAATATTATTCATAGTTTCATTGAAGAAGTCACAAATTCGTTTTTTTTCTCAATCTTGAATTTATGCCTCGAGTTTGAATGCTAATAAACTAATATTGTGTTAACTTTACGAAAAAAAAAATGCAAGAATACTTTTTTATAGAAAATTGTATTTTTTTGTCTTTTCTGCTCTTTTTCTAAATTTGGTAGTAACAATTGTAAAATAATGTATTATTTTGGATGAATTATCGAAACCACTATGGACGGAGCGGTGTGGGAACAGTATAAAAATCTTTGTTTTTTTTTTCAAAAAATAATGAACTGCCTAGAAGAACTGGGAAGTCAAAGTAAATTTATGAGCAAGCATGGTTTTGAAATCATATATAATATATGTTTACATATGTAGTTTTTTCTGTTTAAGTCGGTTAATTTTTCTTTGCAAACAACTAATTTGAATACTGTTTTTCATTCACTTCTACGATTTTCTTTTATTTTACGCTTTTAAGTGATACGAACCAACATGGGTCTATGAGATGCACCCAAAAAGATCATAGAACTCATTCATAGGAGTTACTTAAAAGAAAAAGAATCTACCGTAGTTAGATAAAAAAACTTCCTCAGTTCATAATGATTCCCTTGTATTATATTTTATAGTTAGTGGTCTTCAAGAAAATCACGAAATCAATTCAATGCAGCTCACATGAAATTGTCAAATTTCGTTCATACATTTAAAATGTTAGTATCTCAATTGTGGAGAGTCTTTGCCCGCCCTTCTTAGTACTAAAACCTGGAGAAATCATGAAGATTCTTATACGAAAACTTTCACGTCAATCTGTTTAGCAGTTCCGGAGAAAGTCACCAGCATACATACTATATTTATTTATTGACTACGCCTTCAAACTATTGTTCCACAGGCTCGCAATAACAAAATTACTTAAACTACATAATAAAAGAAAGAGCAAAATAAAAATATAAAAAATAAAAAATATAAAAAATAAAACAATTAGCATGCACTAACAATATATCAGCTAACGTAGCGAGTGCCAACACAAGAATACAATTTTATATTTTGGTTAACAATTACTAGCATTAAAGGCAAATAAGAAACTATGAACAAGCTGAGAACTCAAGAAATGACTATGCGAAGTAATAGAACAGTCTAACCGATTCACGAAAGGCAACTCTGTTCATGGATAAATTCACCGCATTATAAACTTCATTAAAAAATCTAGAACATTGCGCAATCGGCTCATTGCTACCATAGGTAGTTCTGTGCACTGGGATTTTCAGAAAAATACCTCTAGTCCTTAAAAAGGTTCCCGGAGCGTATATATTTAGCATAGTAAGAAGGTCGGGAGACATAATACGATAGCATAAGATATCTCTTATAAATAAAACCGCCGCGATTTTCCTTCTAGATTCCAAAGTCTCAAGACCAAGAAGAAGGCACCCAGATTTATAAGATGTAGTGGAAATTTCCCAGTTCAATTGTTTTAATGCGAACCTTGTAAACGTTTTTTGTACTGACTCTACGCGCGAGTAATGAAAAACTGAATACGGAGACCACACAATTGAAGCATACTCAAGAATCGAACGAACCAAAGAGGAGTAAAGAGATTTTAAGGTGAAAACGTCCTGAAAATCCTTCGAGTTCCTCTTAATAAAGCCTAACATTCATAAAAGCTCTTGAAATAATATAATCGATATGATGGGTACAACCCATATTGCCATCAAAGTACACACCGAGATCACGAATAATATTGGGACGATCAAGAACACAATTTTGGATCACATATTGAAAAGAAACAGGATTCTTTAATCTGTGAAAGGAAAACGCCTTGCACTTCAAAGGGTTTAATTCAAGCCCATTGGCATTACACCAAAGCTCGAAATTATCAATCTCCTCCTGTAACCTTTAAGAATCAGCTAAATCATGAATAGTAGCAAAAAATTTTATATCGTCAGCAAAGAGCAAACACTGGGCAAAAGAAAAACACAAGTAAGCATCATTGATGAATATTATAAAAAGAAGAGGACCTAAATGGCTTCCCTGTGGAACTATATACTAGGGTGCTTTTTTTCCCGCGACTATTTTTGTTTTTTTTTTTCATTCCCACCTCGAAATTTCGTGGAAAATACCTAAAAGAAAATTCCCTGAAAAATTGAGCCCTTAATATTAATATTAAGTGTTCTACCAAGGCGTGCAAAGATTTCCCATATAAAATACACCTAAACTTTGATTTTTTTTCTTCAAAATCTTACAACTCAGAGGCATTTTATGGTATAATCTTGGTCAATGATAGGGTTTTTCAGAATTGAATTCTCTACAAAAGTGTCCATTGCGGCGTAACCCTAACTCCCACCAGCGAGGTAGTAGGGGTCACTAAACCCAATTGAAATTTTTCGTTTTTTGGCCCTATCTTTTAAATAACAAGAGCTACAGAAAAAATGTACATGACAAACTTGTAGAAAATTCAATTTGCTACAAAAAAGTTCTGGAAAACCAAATCGCTAACATCGATATTTCTTGAGATATTGGGAAACTAAAAAATCAACAATTTCTACAATATAGCTCAATAATCCATGAAAATTCCACACTAACTCAACTTCAAAGCCTAATATCTCAAGAAATATCGATGTTAGCGATTGGGTTTGGCAGTTATGAAACACGGCTGTAATACAACATGATAAATTTTTTCCAGGACATTTAATCCAGGGCAATAAGAAACAAAAAGTGGAAGATATCTATAGAATCATATAATAAATAGATTTTCGTGAACCTTCATGGGTTTTTAATAGTTAAAACTAATATCTTAAAAGTTTTAAAATTTTTGCTAATGATTATTATTATTATATAGGGGATAGTACTTTGTCTCACAATGCACTTTTTTTTAAAAGCGTGTTTAAACTACTGCACCCGGCGTAACAAAAAAAAATTTTCTTGGCGATTTGCGAAGAATTTTTTTTTAATAAAAGATACGCCAAAAATGGATGATCAATGTTCAAACGTGTACCAAATCGCCAAACATTTTTTTTTTTTTTTGTGCTCTAAAGGACCCCGCACAAATCCTATGGAGTTGTGCCCTCGGCTAAATTCGCTGAAATCTTGCACAGAGGTAGCTTTCAGCATGCTGATCAAAAGTCCCAATGGGCGCAACCCCCTAAAGTCAACCCCAGCCCCCCCACGCCCCCTCGAAGTCCCAAAGTACATTATTACGGGAATCAATGCATAAGAGTTATATTCATCTGAAACTTCGCACAGAGGTAGCTTTCAGCATGCTGATCAAAAGTCCCAATGGGTGCAACCCCTCAAAGTCAACCCCAGCCCCCCACGCCCCCCTCGAAGTCCTAAAGTACATTATTACGGGAATCAATGCATAAGAGTTATATTCATCTGAAACTTCGCACAGAGGTAGCTTTCAGCATGCTGATCAAAAGTTGCAATGGGCGCAACCCCCCAAAGTCAACCCAGCCCCCCACGCCCCCCACGCCCCCCACGCCCCCCTCGAAGTCCCAAAGTACATTATTACGGGAATCAATGCATAAAAGTTATATTCATCTGAAACTTCGCACGGAAGTAGCTTTCAGCTTGCTGATCAAAAGTCCCAATGGGCGCTGTTGAAACCTTATTATCAGGTACGTGTAGAACTTCAGTGCTTAATCTTCAACAGCCCTTCTCAGAATAGTTGGAGTTTAACACAAAGTTTTCCTCGATATTTCCAGAACGACAGTCCTTTTCAGGATAGACGTTTTCGAAGGTATTGGGTTATATCACAACATCGGGGTGTGCGCAATAACAGTCTTTTTTATGATATTTACCGAGCTTAGTGTAATAAACTTATACAGGGTGATCAAAAAGTTTTGAAACGGCGGTGCACAGACTACCCTGCCTTAACAGGTTGGGTATCACACCACCTTGCCTTAACTGGCCGGGTATCACACACCACCTTGCCTTAACTGGTTGCGGATGGGGGGTTTGACTTTGGGGGGTTTGACTTTGGGGGGTTTGACTTCGGGGGGTTGCGCCCATTAGGACTTTTGATCAGCAAGCTGAAAGCTACTTCCGTGCGAAGTTTCAGATGAATATAACTCTTATGCATTGATTCCCGTAATAATGTACTTTGGGACTTCGAGGGGGGCGTGGGGGGCGTGGGGGGCTGGGTTGACTTTGGGGGGTTGCGCCCATTGCAACTTTTGATCAGCATGCTGAAAGCTACCTCTGTGCGAAGTTTCAGATGAATATAACTCTTATGCATTGATTCCCGTAATAATGTACTTTAGGACTTCGAGGGGGGCGTGGGGGGCTGGGGTTGACTTTGAGGGGTTGCACCCATTGGGACTTTTGATCAGCATGCTGAAAGCTACCTCTGTGCGAAGTTTCAGATGAATATAACTCTTATGCATTGATTCCCGTAATAATGTACTTTGGGACTTCGAGGGGGCGTGGGGGGGCTGGGGTTGACTTTAGGGGGTTGCGCCAATTGGGACTTTTGATCAGCATGCTGAAAGCTACCTCTGTGCAAAATTTCAGCGAATTTAGCCGAGGGCACAACTCCATAGGATTTGTGCGGGGTCCTTTAGGCGGGTGCAGTGGTTTATACACAGAAATAATGAAATTTTCTTGGGCATATGTTCACAGATGCATATTTGTGCCAATAATTTACCAGACGCAATTAGTTTTTTTCATCCGGCACTACTGCGGCGATTCATTGGGGCGGACGCCATTTTTTTTTTTTTTGAATTTTTTTTTTTTTTTTGCAACAAAAGTGTTAACTTTAAATCTTAATAAAGATGCATGCAAATTTTCGATATCGATCGAATCGATATCTTTAATCGGTTTTTTTCGTAGATTTAAAAAACAAAAAAGTGCATTCTGAGCATTTCAACAGAGTACTAACCCCTTAAACAAATTATTCTTACTTATTGAATGAATCTTTTTCGCAATAAAGTTATAATTTTTTAATTTTTTTTCTTAATTAGTCACAAAGACCGAGTAATAATTTTGATCCTGCTCATGGTATGTTCTTTTAGTTTTGTTTCTCAGATTTTGATTTAGTCAGAAAAGTATTAAAGTGTAATAATACGCAACGGATTGTTTTGGGCTCACTGAATTATTTGAATCCAATTCTTTTTTTTCGAGTCTCATATATTCGTTGGATCGGTGGTGTGGTACAAATACTGAATGGCTGTGAAGTGTGATTGTAGTGTGCATTGGTTCCATATTTATTTGTGAATTGCAGTTTTTCAGATAATCATAATTGAGATATTTAAGATTCGACTAGAAATTCAGAAGGAAAATTCAAATAGAATTCAGATTTTAATTTTTTTCTCGCGAAAGTTGTTGGTTACTTTGGCAAGTAATTCATATCTGTTTTAGTTTTAAGTACGTTGGGGTCTTGGAGAAAGAATATCCGTTTTAAATTGTTTGGCACAAGGATCCTTGATTAATGTAAAAATAACTAGATAAAAATTCGAAATTGCCGTTCAAATTTCACTAGTTGTATTTTTACTTTGTTTATATCATCTGTACCTACTCCTGCAGTTAGTAGAGAAGACTTGCAACCGTGACGTCCTGGCTGATTGTTTAAAAGGGATTTGGCGCTGAGCTGGGGATGGGACTTTTGATTATCATCAGAACAGCTGTTGATAGGGCGTGGTCTGTTAGCACAGTACCGCTTGCAAATATTACCTATAATGCTATGAAGTTTATTTTGAATTAGTCACAGAAAAACAAAAGAAATACACTGTTGCAAAATTATTAATCCACCCAAGTAATTTAAGTTTTTTATTCTACGCAATGGTATTTTGAAACACGTTCTTCAACGAAAGATTGCCGCCAATAAATAACCTCTAGTCGTATGAATAATAATGGGGACTACATCACTGTTCTCCGACGCAGATTAATTAATTTTCTTGCGGAAATTACCAAATCCAGCAGAAAAACGCAGATATTTATTTATATGAATAGAAAGAAGATGTCTTGGTTTTAATTCAATGCTATAAAACGCGTTCTTTAGACCTTTAACCCAATGGAGAATTTGGTTTTGGAGAATTAACACTGATGATTGCCAATTTAGTAAAGTTGAAGAGGTTAACATGCCATTTTTGAGGAATGGGTGAAAGTGTATGTAAAATTATGAAGAAAAACTTAAGTATAAATAAAAGAATACTTGAATAGTGATATTGGATTTACAAATATCCAACAACCGGAATTTCAGTATTATCAGATAATTTTAAAATCCTTAACATTAATTCATTCTTTCCATAACGTGACTATTTTATTTGTTGGCAACAATCTTTTGTTGAATAATTTTTTTTAAATTCTATTGCGACATAGGATTTAGAATTTTATTACAAAGTGTATTATTATAAAAAAAAATATACATACAAGCTGATCTTTTCAACTTGAGGCTGAAAAATATCTCGAAAAATATGTATTGTAGTGAGAAAACTGTTAAACCTTATTTTCTACGATTACAGCGCCATTTATCGCGAATAAAAAATATTGTTTTACAATTTTAATTTCATATCACTTACGTTTGTAATTGTAAAATAATTTGTTTTGAATATCATTCTATTCATCAATTCCATACAATTACTACTCTAACTTAGAAACATTCTTTGTTCATATGAAAACTTTAGTAACTAGTTTTAGATTCTGTAGTTCGCCCTCTCTTTTAGTTTTAGAGATTGTTATTTCACTGAAGTTTTATCAGTATTTTACTTTTTACCTTTTTTTTCTTTACTTTGTGCTAATTAAATACCATAAACATTTTGTTTTATAGTATTATATCCAACAGAGCTTTTTAAGATATATTTTGCATTAAAAATTTCCATGAAATTTAATTTTTATTAGTGCTTATTCCTCCCTACAGTTGATGCACGTAAACAAAACATTTATTCGCCCACTCAATATTATTTAATGATAGGATAATTAATAACTCCACTAATTGGCTTGTGGTTATTACACAGGTAGTGCCAAAGCACGGCAAACATGTGAGTTTTTCTGGTTTTCATATCCACATTTCTTGATTGATGAAAAAACTTCTGCCGCCGGTGATATTAACCATAAATCACTTTAAAAGAAAAAACATTGAAAGTTTCAACATTTTTTTTAGATTCTAATCCTCATTACTTAGTCAGGAATTTTTAGTGTGGTGTAATTTTGCTGGTTGGAAGTCTTTGAACTCATCGGATTTATTTACGGACATTTTATTAAATGCTTATCTGACAGCTATAGGCGCCACTAAATTAATAGCGAAATAAATTCGAAATGATTCAATAGTGAGTAAAGGGCACAAGACCAAGTCCAAGAATACGTTACTCATAAAATGAATGGTAAAGTAGATACGCCCATATAAATTTCCTGAGACAGTCTTAAAGCAAGAACCAGCATTTTTAATATAATCAATCAGTATAAATTCTAATTTTTTAAGTATATATTGCTGAACATCCGAGCTGTAAAAAATGGCATTACTAGTAACATGCATTACCATTACAGGTAATGCAATTTAAAGATGATTACCAGTACCATTAGTACTAGTAATGGTAATGCAAAAAATCGAAATACCATTACAGTTACTGGTACTGGTACTTCACCATTACCGTAATCACATGAGCATTACCTACGATTACTCGCCATTACTAGCATTACTTACTCACATGAGCATTACTTACTGCTCAGTGTAGCAGTAGTACTCAGCCTTACTCAAAATTATTACAATAAACATGTTTTTATGAATATTAAAATATATATTTATTCATATACAATGGAAGATTTTATTACCAAAATTAAAAAAACTTTCAAATTGGTATTTCTTCTTATGAGTAATGCTGAGTACTGCTGTATAAGTGTTAGTAATGCAAAATACTGCCATTTAATGCTACATAATTCCGAGTAATGTTAGTAATACCAAGTAATGCTCATGTGCTTACAGTAATGGTGAAGTACTAGTAACTGTAATGGTAATTCGATTTTCTTGCATTACCATTACTAGTAATGATACTGGTAATCATCCTTAAACTGCATTACTTGTAATGGTAATGCCTACGTTAATGCGTTCCAAAGTAATGCAATATTTTACAGCTTTGCTAAACATACACATAATCATTTATTTTCTAACTTTTGTATTAATAGGTACACTAGACAGATCTGGACAAAATCTAATCAAATTATTTTTCATAGTTCTTGTTTGTACCTGCATTAACTTCGCCGTCTTTTTTTTTGTTTTGTTTTTTGTTTGTTTAAAGGAACTGGTTTGCATTTTTTGTTACACTTTTATAGCTAGAGACAAGACAAAGAGGGCCTAAACTAGAATAAAATGGTATCCTTAATTGCTTCCGCTAGAAATACAAGGCACAATAAACATCCGCAAGCTGAGAAAATGAGGGAGGGAATTCCCAAGTATGGGACAAAAAATAAGAAATTATTCGTACCTGAGGTCCGTCTTAATCATCAACGAGTTCTAACGGTTGCGAGAAGTATTGCTAAGCGTATTGAACCGGTTAAAATAAGATTGAATAATTCAGTTTGTGCCAAATATATCAGCAACGCTTGTCTTGCATTGACCGGTCGAAAATTAATTAGAATATGCAAATTACCTGAGGCTCCGACAAAAACATCTAGGCGCCTGCATGGCAGTTATTAATTGCTTAAAAGAAGACCTAACTCCGGTATTTATTCCCTTTCTTTCAAAACATCTTCAGCTGTTATTCTTGTGTCAATATCTGGACTGGAATTACTTGCCAGAATAAGTCACGGTTATCAAATATCAGTCCACGGTGCCAATATATAATATATTAAACTTTCTCAGAATTTATGTTTGTTCGATGTTTTGTTTATTAAAATTTTTTTTGTGAAGAGCATTTTTCGAAGGTCGAAACTGCAAACTGGTTTACTTGATCGAGTTTTAACATTCTACAACTCGCACCAAAATGCGTCTAATATTTGAAATTTACATATTAAATCGATATAGTTCCATACGAAAATAACACCATGAGATAAACACGAGCCTCTTCTCAGATTACCAGGAGTCGGTTGCTTTAAATTAAAGCATATAATTATATATCCCAAAGGTGAGACGCCATTATTCACACTAAATACACGATCTGTGCACCAGTCAGATAAAATCTTTACTATGTATAGATTGTTATGTTATTAGTCTGAATAAGCAACTATTTTAGTCATTAGATTGGACTATAGACTTTCGCCTTACAGTTGTTGAAAAATGAAATACTGAGCTACTTGAATACAATAGAAAGAGCAAAAAAGTTGTTTGACCGCATCCGTTTATGAAACAAATAAAAAGAAAGGTTTTGTTCAGCTTTTTTGATTTATTACCTCTCTTACGGAGTGTGCATGATGTAATTGTAATATCGAATAAAAAACATATTTGTTTGTGTGTATTATCTTAGGGTTTAACATCAACAAAGCTAAATAAAAGTTTCAGAACCAAAATTTAAAGTTAAAAATAACTCGTAATTAACTTATATGAGGTAAATTTCACTTATTTTTGTATTTTAATTAGAATTAGAGTGGAACATTTTCATTTTTCAACCCCTAACTTTAATATATCAGTGATAATAACGAGGCCAAACTTCTCAGATTAATATTTGGCTTATTATTTATAGTTAAATAGAATCATGTGCAAATGGATAAGTTATACTACATCATTTTATGTGGTTCTGTTCTGATATTTTCACAGATTGATTTTCTTTATTGACAATAAGATAAACTCAAGATTAGAAAATTTTAAAATATATATTTTATATATATGTATATATACAAAAATATATTTTCTTTTTTCGAATTTTTTATTTATATGATCCTTGGGCAATGCTGAAAGTTTGTGTAATATCAGGGAATGAACGAATGAAAATTTAAAACTAGGTTTCCAGTAGCGTTTTCAGGAATATCTTACATGCCAAATTAATAAGATATTTGTTTTTTTTAGAAACTAAATAGCCTCCAAAATTAATACAAATTTATGTGGAAATTACTCCAAAAAACCGGACCGGACACGTGCAGGAAGCAAACCTGCGACCTTCGAATTAGCGCTTCAGTGCTCTTACCAACTGAGTTACCGTGACCAGTTGCCAATGCCTTCGAATAATTCGGACATTCTGGTGAATAGAGCAACCACATATATTTCTTGAGTTCTTACTATTGGAATTTATGCGGGCTAATAATCGTTTATTATTATTAAATATCTATTTGATAAATTTATCCAATCTAGAGAAATTCGACTTTGATAGCCAAACGAACAAACGCATTATCCTATAAATGTAAATTGTAATATTGCCTCTTATAAATTGCCGATTGATGAAATTTTTAGTAAAATATTATAAATTCGGTTTTATTTCAGTATATTTATATTTTTTTAATTAGTAAGTATTGAAAAAAGTCCTACGCATGCTGCAAGTGTGAGTTTTATTTTTCAGTGTTGCAATTAATTTTCGCAACATTTTGCTGGGCATATGTAGTTAATACTTTTCAATTATTACTCACAGATTTTGAATTCGAAGTAATTAGTGTAAACATTACAAAATTATTACAGAAAAGGAAGTAAAATTGAAATCTGTTTGTATTAAAAAAAAAAAAAAATTCTATAATCTTTAGCAGAAATGGCCACTGTATGTCGAATTTTAAGAGCAAAAATTAAAGTAATATCAGAATAGTCGAAGAAAATATAATTTTACTCATACCAAGAAATTATGTTTGTGCTTCAATAAAAAATATCACTTCTTAAAGCAGCTTTATCTAGAGCTATGATAAATAAATTAAAAGCAAAAAATCCTTTTTTAAAAAAAGCTTTTATTTAAATGCTCTAAAAATAATTTACATTAAGAGGAAGATGGTTTATAGAGCACCATGTATAAAATGTGTCTAGGTCAGAATTTAAAGGTTCGCAGTCATTCACAGAAGATACAACACGAAAAATCTTGGCGTCGTCAGTATAGCACAGAATTTTAGATAGTTTTTTTCCCTACTTATAACTCGGCTTGGACATAATATTATATATAAAGGTTTTATGTTGTTTGCATATTTTCACTGACTGACAACTGAGCCTGTTTATATGTAATAGGTAAGGGGTCATCTACAATGATGTCATGAATTTGACCGAGGATGGTCTAATAAAATTATGACAAGATTGCATATTAAAGGAGGAAAACGTGTATTAAATTATGAAATTAAGTGACAAAAAGAGGGAGGGGGTATAAAAAGCTAAAAATTCACATGACCTAAGTTGTGGATGACCCCTAATCTCAAAAACTACTGCACCAATTTGAATAATTCCTTCACCGTTGACTAGCTTATGTCTTTCCAGTTGATATAGGTTACAAATAAAAATGGACACTTTTACACTAATTTATACTACTTTCTTATCAATTTTTTTTAGATGGGTTCTACATGAAAACATGACTTGACACATGATATATGATAATGATATGATATCGTCGTTGCGCGTGCAATACCGCGAAAGAGCAGTTGGTAAATACCGCGTAACAGCAAAAGGCGCAAAATTGAAATATTGCGCCTACGCATTCTTAACATAGTTTCGCTCTATATAGATCTCACAGAATTTAAATTAGCCTATAAAAAACATCATTTTTGACATAAAAAAAATCAATTCTATATTAAAATGTTTCATTTCAAACCCGCGTACCTGCTAATTGTAAACTACTTTTTCTGTAATTTGTTGTAACAAAACCGCGTAAGTGACTTTAAACAGAACCTAAGCAGGTTATTAAAGTGATTTTATATGGAATCTAAGCAAGTTATTAGTAAGCTAACGTTATTTTCCTATAAAATAGGTCGCAAAGAAGTAGCCTTAGAGTTCAGTCCATAAAATATAGTTAAATGGCTAAGATATTAAGTTTTTTCTTCCTCCTGTAAAATCGTGAAAACGCAGATACGCGGTATTTACAAACTGCTCTTTCGCGGTATTGCACGCGCAACGACGATATGTCACATAAATGACATTACACTATTACGAATTACATGACACGATACATGACATGACCTTTACAAAGGATTACATAAGACCTCATACATGATATGGCATATGACAAATGGAAGGATATGAGAAGGGTGACACAAAAATCTATTTTCATATTATTGAGATAAAATGTATAATTCTATTATATCAAACCGCATTTGTATTCTTGTTTTTGAAATTGGATTTGAACTTTGTACTTTGGTTTGAAACATTTTTCAGGACAAACTTTTCTTTTATTTTAGCATTTGAACACTCTTTTACCCTCCTGGTTAGTTATGTTTTTATTACACTGTTTTATATACCTTATACTTTTAAAAGTTTTACTTTGATTAAATTTTAGTTTCTGCAGGAGAATGATTGCTTCCGAGCAACGGCGGATAACTCAGCTAGTGGTTAATAATTAAATTATAATTACACAATGATATTGGAGCTGCCGAAATATACAATTAATAAATTTGGGAAAATAAAAATATGACACTTCTCAAATGAAGATTGGCTGAGAAAGTATGAATGTGTGTTTATTTTTTATTTGTATTTTTATTTTTATTTTTTAATTAAATAGGATAACAACATTTATTCATTACCACGCTGAGCCTGAACCATGATTGAATGAAAAAATCTCTGATTGCAATTTTTCTTTCTGATTTTAAATATACGAGGGGAGGTCAAAAAGTTCGCGGAATGGCGGAGTTGGCGAGGGTGAGTTACTCATCCAGGTAGGCGCTAATTGAGTGACTCATTGTTAGTATATATACGAAGTTTCAGCCTAATCGGGTCATTTGCTTTTGAGTTATCAACGAGTAAACAAGTCAATCGGGAAGAAACTAGCAAGTATGGAGAAAATTGAATATCGCGCTGTTATTAAGTTTCTCACCAAACAAGGAAAGACACCTCAAAACATTTTTCAAGAGATGTCAGCTGTTTATGGAGACTCCGCTCCTGGGAAAACCATGATTTATAAATGGCACGCCCTTTTCAAACAAGGGAGGGACTCCATTGAAGAAGACCCCCGACCTGGACGGCCGATTGAGGCTACCACGCCAGAAATAATCGAAAAAGTTGAAAAACTTGTATTGGAAGATGCCCGGCTAAAGAAAAAACAGCTTGCAGCATTAGTTGGAGTATCAGAAACAACCATATTAAACATCCTACATCAACACCTTGGCATGACTAAAGTCTGTGCAAGATGGGTTCGAGAATGCTTTCTTCGCATCAAAAACGCGAACGCGTCGAAAGTTGTCGCGAGTTTTTGGACCACTTTGGAGAGCAAAGGGAGGAAGTTATGGCCCGAATTGTAACTGGCGATGAAACTTGGGTTCACCATTATGACCCTGAGTCAAAGCAAGAGTCGATGCAGTGGCATAAAAACGGCACACCCCCTCCTAAGAAGTTTAAGGTGTCTCAATCGGCCAGAAAGATCATGGCGACGATCTTTCGGGATACAGAAGGTATCCTTTTGATTGATTATAAGGAACGTGGTGTTTCCATAACGGGAGAATACTACGCTTCTTTACTAGATCAATTAAAAGAAGCTATTAAAGAAAAAAGGCGAGGAAAGCTTACAAAAGGCGTGCTCCTTTTGCACGAAAATGTGCCCGTGCACACAAGCCATGTTGCGACGGCTGCCATTCACCGCTGCGGATTTGAACAACTGCACCACCCACCCTACAGCCCAGACCTGGCCCCAAGCGACTATTATTTGTTTCCAAAAATGAAGAAAGAACTGCGTGGAAAAAAATTTGGCGACGATGATGAAGTGAAGTCGGCAATTTCGGCCTATTTTGATGCCCAAGACAAATCTTTTTTTTCCGACGGTATTAATAAGTTATTTGACAGATCTAATAAATGTATTAGGGTTAAGGGGGAATGCATTGAAAAGGAAAAATAGTTTAGTGTTTCATTTCATTATCCTTCCCTGTCATTCCGCGAATTTTTTGACCTCCCCTCGTACAATACAAATGAATCATTTTGAGATAAAAATGAAAATATTCTGTGGAGGGCTTTTTTAAAGAATTGACTTTTCATCTTTCTCCAAAATCACAATATCACCAATTTGAAATACAAGGCCTTGTGAGATATTTCCTGATCTGAGAAACAATCAAACAAACGATGAGAACCGTAAGAAAAGTGGACGTTCACGAACTGTACTTACTAAGCAACGCATTAAAGCCGTAAGAGAGCAAATTCGAAGAAGAAAATGTTGGGTAAGAAAACTCGCTGGAAAATTAGCAATCGGAAAGTCTTCGGCACATTTGATACCCAAGATCTTGGATTAAAGGCTTATAAAAGAAACAAAAAATTCATGGAGTTTCGACATCATCCAAAGAAAAAAGAGCTACAAGAGTTTCCAATATTCTTGCTTGGCACGCTGGAGAAGAGTTTGTGTTTTCCGATGTGAAAAACTCTTTGTTTTGCAGCAACCACACAACCTTCAAAGTGATCGCGTGTGGCCAGTAAAAATTCAAGACATTCCAGAAAACCAGGATTATGTGTCTAGGTATCAAAATACTTCATCTATTATTTTTTGATGAGTTTTTGTGAAAGGGGTAAGCTCCCTCTGGTTGTCAAGAAGGGTGGCAAGATCAACGCTCAATACTACCAGAAGAAGGTTCTTCAAGCCGTGTTGCTTCCAGGCTCCAAAGAATTGTTTGGAGACGACTACTATTGTTTTCAGTAAGACGGAGCACCTCCATATACCGCAAATTCAGTTCAGAAGTGGTGTGCCGAAAATTAAGTCGACTTTTTGCCATAGGATGAATGGCCTCCTAGTAGTCCTGGTTTTAATCCCTTGGATTTTTTTTGCCTTGTTCAATAATTTAGAGCATTTCAAGCGGGCAATAATTAAAATTTGGGACGAAATATCTATGCCAATAGTCCGTGATACTTGTAACTCTTTTGAAAAGAGATTATTATTAGTAAAAAAGCAAAAGGAGGTATAATCAAAAATTGTCAAATTTATTGTCAAATATTCTTAATATACACTATATTAAATTCCATTAAAAATATTTAGTAAAATTTAACTACGTGTTTCGTTCTCCCAAATTCTTTTTGTATTCGGACTTATTGGACACCGTGTATGTATGTTATCTGATTAATGAAATTGAAATTTTTTAAAAAAGCCCTCCACGGAATATTTTCATTTTTATCTCAAAATGATTCATTTGTATTGTATATTTAAAATCAGAAAGAAAAATTGCAATCAGAGATTTTTTCATTCAGTCATGGTTCAGGCTCAGCGTGAGTATCTATTTATTTATTTATTTCGCTTAATACAAGCTACAAAACAAACAATAAACTTAAAACTACGGAACATAAACTACGGAACTTAAACTAAAGCTAAAACAAGAAGGAAGAAAAAGGGGGTAAAGACGGTGTAGAAGGGTTCACAATGAAGGTGGGTGGGGTGAGTAGAGGGCACGTTTGAGGGAAACTTTATCTAGATGGAAGTCGAAGACAGCCGTGTTGTTTGCTTTACGAAGCATTCTGGTGAAGGGCTCAAAATGACCATAATTGGTTCGATGACTTTCGAGGCGGAAGGTTGGAAAAGATCTGATATTTCTAGGGTTGGTGTTGAGGGAAATACTATGTAGGAACTCAGGACAATCAATTGAACCCATTAGGACTTGATGGGCGAAGGTAATATCAGCGACATCACGACGGAGGGCAAGGGGCTGAAGGTCAATCAACTTTAGACGGTTTTCATAGGGGGGAAGGTTGAGGTCATCTACCCAAGGAAGGTCACGTAACGCGAAGCGGATGAATCGGCGCTGAACCGATTCAATCCTATTGATGAACGTAGATTGGGAGGGTGACCAAACCTGAGAGGCATATTCCAGTAGCGGCCTAACGAAAAAGATGTAGAGAGATTTTGTTACGTAGGGGTTAGAGAATTCCTTAGACCAACGCTTAACAAAGCCAAGAGCTGAATTGGCTCTGCTAATAATATGGTCAATGTGGGACCGGAAGTTGAGCTCGCTATCGCAGATGACACCCAAATCTTGAAGGGAGCTAACAGATGGAATAGGTTCGCCAAAGAGTGCATAGGATCTAGGGGAGAAGGAAGAACGTTTACGGGAGAAGGTGATCGATTGGCATTTGGATACGTTGAGCTCTAGAAAGTTGTTGGAGCACCATGTGGAAAAATTATCCAGGTCATTTTGAAGGAGTGTAGAGTCAGATACATTGGTAATTTGTTTAAAGATTTTCATGTCGTCGGCATAAATTAAGATTTCGGAGTGGTTAATAACGTTCACTACATCATTTATAGACAGTATGAAAATTAATGGGCCAAGGTGACTGCCCTGTGGGACGCCGGAACGGGATATGAAGGGGTTAGAAATTGCGGAGTCAAAACGAACCATGTATTGGCGGTCAGTAAGATAAGAATTAGTCCACGAAATAAATTTTGGAGGGAAACCAAGGTAATGTAGTTTAAGACAGATGATATGATGAGAAATTTTGTCGAAAGCTTTGCTAAAATCGGTGGCAATAACATCAACATCAGCGCCGTTTTCCATCGCTTGCAAAGTACGAGAAACAAAGACAGCTAAGTTAGTAGTCGTGGACTTGCCTTTTAGGAAACCGTGTTGAACTGAGGACAAGATGGATTTACAGTGGAATGACATGGAGTCATAGATAATGCTTTCGAAGAGTTTAGGGATGCAAGATAATTTAGCTATTGGGCGGTAATTAGTTACATCACTTTTACAACCTTTTTTGTGAATTGGGGTTATAAAAGAGTCTTTCCAAAGAATGGGAAAGATACCCTCAGAAAGAGATTGAAGGAAAAGATCGGCAAGTGGCTGAATTAAGGAGACGGCACATTTCTTTAACACAATGGCAGGAATCCCATCAGGGCCAGGGTAATAGTCATCCTTGAGGGCACTTATTTTGGACGCAACGAGAGAAGGATCGATATCAATGGAGACAAGGGAGGTTTGAGGGGAGCTTTGCATGTAGGAGAAATAATTAAGGTCAGGAACGGAGTTGATGTCGCTGAAAGATTGACTGAAGTAGTCAGCGAAGAGATTGGCAATGACTGTAGGGTCGGAAGAGGAAGAGTCGTTGAGTTTGAGGACTGAAGGATACCCGTTGGACTTTCTTTTTACATTAATGAAATTATAGAATTGTTTGGGGTCCGAGACTAGCTTGGCCTGCATAGAATCGAGATAGTCTTTGTAGAGGGATTCACAGCGCAAAGAGAAGCTAGAGGAGATGGTGAGATAAGAAGAGTAATCAGAGTCGGACCTAGAAACGAGGTAGGAATGCCATAATTTGTTCCTTTTATTACGTAGGGAGCGAAGATCTTTATCGTACCATGGTGGGGATGAGGAGCGTTTTTTTAATGGTTCAAAGGGGACGCATTGGGCTAGGCAAGTAAATAGTACACTGTAAAGGAGAGTGACCCTATTGTTTATGGGAAGCTGGGAATCACTCAAAGTTGAGAGGGTATTAGAGTTATTTAGGAGGTGGTTTAGCTTAATGAAGTCCGTTTTACGAAAGTTGTAGTGGAACGTAGGCTTAGAGTTAGTATGATAGCTGGGAGAATTAAGGAAGAAAGTAAGAAAGAGTGGTGGATGGTGAAGGTCAAGAGTAGAAAGAAGGTGGTTACTTTCAATAACAGACGAATCTAAAGGGTTCGAAGAGAAGATTAGATCAAGCTGCCTACCGAGGTGGTTTTTCACGCCACTGATTTGGCATAAACCGGAATCGGAGAGGTGGTCAATAAAAAGAGATTCAGTTGCAGATGAAACATTAGAAGGGGAATAGAAAGTGTCATCATCGGAGAGAGACCATACAAGCTTGGGAAGGTTGAAATCACCCAGAACTAAAATGTCGTCAAGGGGATTAGCAAGAGTAGATAAGGCGTCGATTGCGTCAATTATATGCTTGTAAGCTTCAAGAGGTTGCGCGGGACGAATGTAGCAGCATAGAACGAAAAGAGAGCGGCGGTTAAGGGATATTTTGACCGAGACTGATTCGAATAGAGAGGAACTGGAGGAAATGGTTTGAGAAGAACTAAAACGATTGTGCACCGCGAGAAGAACGCCGCGACCAGATGGACCAGAATCATTTAAACCACCGTCGGCGCGGAAAACAGAGAAATCAGATGAAAATAATTCGTTATTATTGATACCGGGGATTAAGTTCGTTTCTGTAAGAGCAAAGATATCATAAGGAAGAGACTGAGACTGAAGAAAGACATGCTGGGTTTTAGAGCGAAGACCTCTAACATTTTGGTAGTAAACACTGATGCAACTTAACGAGTGATTATTGTCGGGCAAAGGAGAGGATGGTCCGGGGAAGGGGTTGAAAGGTCTGTTAGGAACAAAAGTAGTTTTTCGAGTCAGTACGCGATTTTTGAAGATGGGAGATTCGCTTAGAATGGACGTAAGAAGCAAAAGCTGAAAGATCTTCGGAAACTTTCTCGGGAGGAACATTAAAAGCAGCATGGTATTTTAGGTAGAGCTGACGCAGCACCGAAGGGTCTGTCGGAAGGCCTTCTTGATGTATGGAGGTCATCAAATAAGTTTTGGTTTTCCCGTCAATACAGATGTAATCAGCCTTATCATGAAGGTAAGCCAGATAAAGACGAACATTTTCATAAATCCTATGTTCACGTAGGCGGGAAAGCAGATAACGGCTGTCTCGAGAATCGGCAGATTGCATGGTCAGTTTAACAACCGGAGGAAGAAGAGGATCTATGAAGGAAGGTTTGTTGGAAATTACAGGAGAGGAAGGTGAGGAGGGAGTGATAAGAGAGGGACCAGGGGAAGGATGCTGATCAGCAGCAGGAGGAACAGTTGAAGCAGGGACAGAGGGGTTTAAGACTTGTGAGGAACTAGGAGGAGGGAGTATGTCAGCGGCAGGAGGAACAGTTGAAGCGGGGACAGATGGGTTTAAGACATGCGAGCGAATGAAGTTGGGGTATTTTATAGGGGTCGCTAGATTGAAATTAGGAAATAGGCCCGGTTTAAGCTGCCAGTTGGGAGTATTAGAAATGGGCGCGGGGGAAGTAGCGCGGTCTCGGTGACTTTGGGGCTTGATACTGGCCTTGCTTGTTGAGAGTGGCTGAGAGGGAGTTTTACTTTTGGTAACGGGCCGGGGGGAGGAGGGATTGGAGTTTGAAGAACGGTTAGAGGAAGACTTCGATTTTGTGATAGGGTTAGGTTTAGATACGCTAACATTAAACTTTACTGATTTGGCGACAAATTTCGTTATGCGGATATTACCAATTTTGATGATACTGCTAGACGGATTACGGAAGAGCCAGGCATATTTTGCGGGGATATGTACCAGGAAGCTTGCAGAGTTTTTGTTGGACGAAATTTTTTTACATTGCGACGGGATGAAGACGAAGCGCTGTCTGAAGAAGTTCATCAACCAGGTTTGATCGGCGTTACGAGGTGCACCTCTAAGGAGAAACGGCTGAGACTCGTCTGGAGCGGGTTCATTCCTTTTATTTAACTTAGAGAGCCGCTGACTCCATTCTTCTTTGGTCCAGGTGGTGCCAAACATTGCCAGAGTGGGGACTGAATGCGAGTCGAGATTAGTAACTGCAGGCGGACAAGCAGGCGATTCCTCGGGGGCAATATTAACCGGGGCTTTTGGGGACGGTTGAACGACGACGGCACGTTGGCGAGGAGCACTCAGATTATCCGATGAATCCGGGGCAGTACTAGAGAGAGGCAAGGCAGCGAGACAGGGGGCGGGGACGGAGGCCATGTCCGAAGGAGGGGAGACTCTCAAGCAGTTAGGGCTCGCAGTCGAAACACGTGCGGACAGGGAACCAATATCAGCCGAAATCGAGTTAAGAAGCTTGGAGTTAGCTGCAACTGTTGTTGAATAGCAGCCAAGCTTGCTCGACACTTGTTTAATGCTGCTGTGTAGTTCCTCAACCCTCGGCAGAATAGACGATGGTAAGTCGGAGACCGCGAACGCAGAGTGCATGTCTTCCAGAGAGGTCGACGCAACCGATAATTTGGAAGAAATCGCGTGGGATTTTTCCAAAAGCATGCCTGTATTGGACTCCGCGGATGACGCAACACGTAGCAGCCTATCAATCTTTCCATTAATCGCAGCAAGATCATCCGAAATAGATTCTAGTCCGGCCCAGTTAGAAAGAGTTGACTGAATTTTACCGGCAAGGAGAGATTGTTCTTTCGTCAAGGAATCAGCGATGGTGGCCAGGGTTCTCAAGATATGGCATGGCTTAATATCTGAACATTCGGAGCATGTCGATAAAGTTGGAGCAGCTTGGGAACGGGCGCTGCGCTTCAGACATGTAACATGGAAAAATTTATTACAGATGCCATCGCACTCAATCAGTTCACCGGTAAACAAGCCGTTGCAGACCTTGCAGGTGTTCATCGTGAGTACACTCGTGTGACGACACAACCAAAACACAAGAATGGGGACGTTGGGTGCAAGTGACACAGTTGGAACCCGCGAACACAGCAAAGTAACGACACTGAGGCGGCGACGCAAGAGTGCGAAAAATTGCTTGCACTTGCACTTGAGTACGCGACTTGCTAAAAATGCGTCCGATCGCTTTGACTGCTCGATTGCAACTGGTATTCAATGACATTCAAGATCAACAGCGGTGATTTCCCCTAGCTACCCTTTATAAAATTTCAGCTCAACGTCATTAGAGGATTCCCGGTTTATATTGGTCATAATACAATTTTAGCGCATTTTCAATGACGCCTGTTTACAAAAAAGTGCAAATTACACCTTTTCGCGAACAGGTATTCAAATCACAAAGGAATTTTTATGAAACGCCTGCGAAATCTTCAAAACGAAACAATAAGGGTCCAGTGAACGAGTTTAATATGCAATACGGTTTTTATACGCCTGGTTGTTTAGCATAAAACAAATTTGAATATTGCTCAGCTACCGTAACCCATAAAATTTGTTTAGAAGAACTTAAATGACCCGGCAAACCGCCTTCTCAAGTCTGCTGACGTACTGCTCAAACTGAGTGTTATGAATAATAATTTTTAAAATTCCAAAATTCCAGTAATTTGCATTTGATACAAATATTAAACAACTGGATCATAAAAATGTTAATTGAGTGAAAGGAAAAATATTGTTAGTATTAAATATTGATGTTTATTTATCACAAGTCTTTTTAGGGCTAAATCAAATTAATATCGAGAATAAATATTATAAAATAGGTCTTAATTAATAATTGTATCACAGATTCATGCTTTAATTCCAGTCTTTGATCGGATCCAGTCCAGGTGCGAACTAACTCTAGAAAAGCCTCCAGGACTCCTCTGATTGCATCCGTTTACATTTCCAAAGCTCGTCACTCCCACCAATGTCCTAGAGCCCTTCAGGACTAATGGTCCACCAGAATCTCCAGTGCATACGTTTTCTGAACTCACTCCCTTCGCGCATAATATTGCATCTTGGATAATTAGCTTGCTGAAACTCTTTAGGCATTCTTTGTTGCTGATCACCTCGAACTCATTTTGTTGCAGTTTTTCTGCAGTTGTTTTTGGTCGTGCGGATCCCCAACCGGAAGCGACGACACTCCTTCCTTCGAATGTATCTTTGATGCTTGGGAGTTTTGCTGGTTGTATCCTTTTTGTAAATTTGACCTTCTGCGGCAACTTCACCAAAGCTATGTCGTTATGGGCGAAGGTAGGGTTATACTTCTCGTGCAAAATGTATTTATTTGTTTTTTGGATGATCCTTCCAGGCTCGTTATCATTTTCGAAAGAATCAGCTCCTAAATGGACTTCAAATGATACAACTCCTTCAACGCAATGTGCTGCTGTTAAAATCCACTCGTTGTCCAGTAATGTTCCACCACAGAGAAACCTTCCACTTGACATGGATGCTAGTAGCATAACTTGATAAGGAAAACTTTTTCCTTCGTCAAATCTCGCATTGTTCACTTTCCAATCTCGGATCACTGATCCGAATACACTTTTGAAAAAAATCGTAAGAACAAGAACAATCTTCACATTCATTTTGAGTTTTCGTTTGATTTGCCTCACCGATAGCAGTAAACTAAAATTCTGATTCCGTGGTGAATTCGCTTTTATACAATAAATTTATAAACGGTCGCACTAAAAACAAACAAAAAAAACGAAATTTCGCGTTCAATGCACCATGTCTCGCATTCTTGGACGATAACGTTCTCGAACGACTGTCGCTTTTGGTCTATACCTCTAACCACATCTTCTCCCCCGATTTATTTGTTTACACTATGTGTAGACTTGAGACGTTGACGCCACATTATACTTCTGGAGGTGATTTCCAGTCGATTCACCCCACTAAAGAAGAAAAGTCGCAAAAAATGCCGGTGGAAATGAGCTTCTGAGCGGTTTTATTCGTTGGGAACTGGTTGTCGTCAGACCCGGACATTAATAAAGCCGTAAAAGATTTATGCATTGGGTTCGAAGAGAAAGACTTTTAATTAATAGGCGGGATTCCACAAACTTGGGCCAAAATTTTACGTCATTCCTTATAGAATTTTATCGCAACATTCTTCAGAAGCCCGCGGCCCTGAAGGTCATTGATGGGCTTCGATTTTACATGGAACAGCTGACGCAGCATCATAATGGCCCATTTGATTTTTAATTATGTTTACTTTCATCGTAGATTTCACATTAGGCTCTTGCCCTATAGTTGATGTCCATGCGTCACCTAATTAGTGAGAAAATATCAAAGTTTTAGACGTAGGAGAATTTATTCATCATTTAGTTTACTACGAAATGCTTGCTTACTAATTGGAAGATCAAAGGTCGATTTATTTAAAAGCCATACAATTTTATAAACAAAATTGTAGGTTATTTTTAAATTATCAAACATGCAATGATAATGAAATAATTAATTAATCCAGTACAGCTTCAATTCAAAAACCCTAACTAATAAACTATTCATTTGTGCTAGATATCATTAAATTCCGAAGACTGAATTATTTATGTGTTACATGATATTGTAATCGATTACGTTAACAAATCAAAAATATGAGGCTAGTCCCGACTAGTCTACTTTTTTTTTTTTCCTTACTACTATAAATTTTAAATGGAAATTTTAAAATTAATTAACGAGTTTTAGAAATACACGAATGAATATTATAGTTCTGTGAATTTCCACAAGTACTAAACAACTAAATGTATTTAGATAAACAAAGCCGATATTCCACCAATGCTATAAAATTAACTTTGGCTAAGTGGCTAAGTAGGACAGTTCAAAACTCGTTATACTGAACTTTATAACAACGTCATTATACACTTTATGTCGAATTGTGTTAGAAAATATATTGTTAAGTGGTTTGTTTTAACCTTGTAGTACAATACTTTTGAAAGTGAACAGACATTTGGAAGTGACTAACATATTTTTTTTACTAGCTGAGGTTAACCCACTTTCCTGGGTTTCTTTTTGATATATCTGTGCATTTTTTTTCTATATCTAATATAGAATGCTTGCATTAAAAGACTTTTATTTTTTATTTCTTATTTTCTTTTTATTCTTCCGGTGTACATTAATATCTTACATATTAAATAATTTTATCAAAGTTGTCTTAGCGCATGTACTAATAAATTTTCTGCTTGTCCGCCACGTGAAAAAGCAACGTAGAGCTGACCATGTGAGAAACAGGATTCTTTTAAATTTACTCCGCAATAGTGGTATGTTCGACCCTGCGCCTTATTAATAATCATACTATAAGCTAATCTCACTGGAAATTGTAATCCTTTGAAACAAATGGCGAATAAATGGAATTCGTGGTATGAAAACCGATTTTCCTTTTTCTTTGCCGGTTAGGATTACTGCTTTAATGATATAGTTAAGTAGCTGTTTAACGCACAATCTTGTGCCATTACATAATTTTGGTGAGTCAAGATTTCGTAATAGTATAACTAGCGATCCAATTTGTAGCCTCAATATATGTGAAGATTTAATGAATTTAATGAATTTAAAAATTCTATTGAAAAGATGGTATGATATTCTGTATCCACTCATTTATTTGTTGCACTACAACATTCTTTGTTATAATCGCTCGCTCACACAACCATTCTTTATTCAAGTAGTTTCTTTCTATAAGCGGATACACTTTTTCAATAAGTGACGAGTTCTGATGTCCACCGCAAATTCATTTTTTTTTTGGACGTGTCTGCGAAAAATGGCTACCGTTGTCACAATTCTTAATATTTTTACTTGAAAATTCATATAATTATTCTTTGAATTATACTTAAAAAGCCTATTTAATTTAAAAATAAAATAATGTAGCCATACTTCCAAAAAAAATTCACAAAAATTTGCTTAAAAAGTCATTTTCAAACCATACCCCCCCCTTAACGGAATCAAGTATTTTTACTCAGAATACACTCGCGCATGCATTTTATATCAATACTAGCAGACCTGGCCACGCGTTGCTGTGGCTAAGTAGCTTAATACGTCGAATTAATTTTATCCTAATCTTTTTAATACAGTCAAATCAATATTCACTGATAAAGATAAAAAAGTTTTAACTGATCTAAAAACCTATGGGGTTGAGAATGGAACGTTACGCCTTTAAAAGTGTTCGGTAAAGAATTTAGGAAAGTTAGCATTTTTATTTTATACATTTTTTATTTGAATATAGTATATATTAAGGATCAATTCATTAAATACTACATATAAAAACTTATAAAATAACTTATAAAAATTGAATTTTATGAATGAGGTAGGCAACGTTGATTTATAATTTTTTTTAATAATAATTTACATTTTTTTTTTTTCGAGGTCAGACTTTTTTCGCGGGATTTTACTAAAATTACAATAAAAATAATTAATAAATAAATAAAATAACAAATAATAAATAAATTAAATAACACATAATGAAATAACTAACAATTAATTAATTAATTAATTGATTAACAATTACCAGATTGAATAATTGGAATAAAATACAAATAAAAAGTGGAAAGCAAACAAAAAATACGTTTGATAATTTATCGTAACGTTTTCTTGAATGTTATGAAAATCAACAACAAAAAATTATAAACAATGATTTGTATTATTTGATCGTTGAAAATAATAATATACAAACAATACATAGCACAATTATAACACAATACACAGTTATAAAAAACTATGTTATCTTTTATGTAAGTTGGACCAAACTACACACAATTGAGTAACATTTTATTTTATCCTGGAATATCTATTAAGACGATGTCGTGATTTTAGCTTCAAGATTTAATTATATACATTAGATTAAATCACCTTTAAGTTGCATAGGAAAAATTTGATAAATTTTCTTTTAAATCTTTTTACGAGTATGTTCTCCGTCATCATACTGAAATCTTTGAAAATCAAAGCATGGAATTTTATTTTTTACGGCGGTAAATTCTAGGTTTGAATTAGTTAGGCCGCATTTGCACATGCAGCTTTCCTTTTTATAAGAAAACTAATAAAAATCCACCGCATTTGTAAGTGCAAATGTATTTTAGTTCAAAATAAGTGTAAAAACCGTTTTAAAGAATTGGTAATTACACTGCTTTTAAAAATAAATTAAATACTTAATAAATAAACGTGAGAATTTAACTTTTGCCCATGGCACTTTGTTATTTGCCTTTAAAATTTTAATTTTTAAATTAGTTCAGAAGCGAGTCATTTTTGACAAAATTTAAATAAACATTTATAAGGTTTCCACGAAACATTTGTACGGGTTTCACATAGATCAACTTCCATATCGTTCCCATATGGCAGCACAAAGTTTGACATTTTAGTTTTGATACTGACAGCCGTTTGTTTATTTCAGCAATAGGTTAATTTTGCCTGTGCGCGGCATTTATTGGATAAATAAACGTTTAAAAATGAGGGATAACGTTAAAAAGATATTTTACAATACCGTACTTTCACAAGTGACATCAAGTTGTGGCCACTTTCTGTTTGCTGGCAATAATTTAGGTGATATTTTCGTTTTCAGGTAACCAAAAAATTCAAACTCTTCTGGAGTATAATCATAAAATTATATTTACAGCATAAACAGCTTGCAGAAAATAAGCGATGATTATTCAAACAAAACCACTGCAAAGAACAGTGCTTTAGAGCCGTCGCAAATCTTCAATGTAGGGGAATGTCCCGTGAACAGCTTATCATTTCACAAGGATTTCCTGATTGTAGGGACTGTTGGAAAAATCACTGGATACAAATGGGACGACGAAAAGTTCCAACTGGGCAAAGTTGCTTGGTCTGTTAACATTCCTCTTCTGCCCGAATCAGTTGAGTCTACTGACATTAATTTCATGGCTCTGGACAAGGACAACGACTTGCTCTACGCTGGCTGCGGGGATAATTACTGCTACTGCATAAATCTCGAGGATGGCACGATACTTAGGAGCTTCGAAGGTCACAAGGATTACATACATTCTGTATCTTTGTGGGACGGCAAGATATACACAGCTTCCGAGGACGGGAGTATTTTGTTCTGGAGCCCTAAAACAAAAGACCCTGTCGGTAAAGTCGAACCTTATAAGCAAGAAAAGTTAATGAGGCCGGAGTTCGGCAAGTGGCAGGGAACAGTTTCCGTTGTGAACGATTGGCTACTTTGTGGCGGCGGGCCGAGAGGTTCTATGTGGCATCTACGTTCTATGGAGTGCACGAATGTTCTGTCCTTCCCGGGCAAGGCTCATTGTTCCGGATTTATAGACGATTTAATATTTATGGCAGGAGAGTATAACTTTGTGCATCAGTATATTTTTAATGGAGACCTTTCAGCTGAGATCCCCTCTTCTGGAGCAGCCGTGTATAGCTTGCTGTGGCAGAATGAACCCCTGAAATTCATGTCAATTGCTGGAGCCTCTAATGCTTTGGATATTTGTACGAATTTTAATTATAAAGACATTGTTGTTAAGCTGTATAAAAAGTAATGAATTTTCCAAATGCATCTTTTTTTACTTACAGTTCATGCTTTTCCTTTCCTTTTATTTTGTCTGTTTCTATACATAAATTAAAACTAGAAATTGAGCATCACGAGGACAAATCCACTTTAAAAAATTTTATTAACAAGTAACATGGCATATCTTTTTAAGTTAAACTATTTTATTTCATAATCTAAGTTTTTAATTTAACCCATTAACGGCGAAGCGGATATTTCACAGTCGATTGGTTTTTTGCCTATAAAAAGCCTAAGACCAACTAAATATTTTTAGAGACATCTTAAGTAAAAATACCAGCTCTTTCCGAATCTGAGGTCAGATTTGAAAAATGTTTCACCATAAATTAAATATGGCTGCGCAAACATGCCTAAAATTAAAGCATCGACTGTCCAGATTTTCATAAACTTAGTATTAATTTATTCTTAGAAATGACGTTCTAAAGTTACTCATACAGTATCTTTGGAATGTAGAACAATAACAGAGTACGTGAAAATGCTAGTACAGTAAAACCCGCTTAAATGCACATCCAATTTGTCAGAAAATTTCGTGCATTTAAACGGTTTGTGCATTTAAACGTTTTTAAGATAAATGCACATGTTGTGCTTTTAAGAGAGTTCGGATTACTTTTTTTGGATTACATGTACAAATTATTCAAATGTCCAAAAATAAAGAAAACTAAAAATGTGCGTATATTATCCACATTTATTCAACCGAAATAAGAAATTTAAATCAACAAAAAAATAAAATTCTTTCTTTAAGTAGTAAAATAAAAATAAATCCAGTCTTTATGTACGTATTAAATAAAGTATGTATGTATGCACACATATAGGAACAAGTTCAAATTTTTGGTTTAAAAAAGTCTGATATGAATTTTTGACATTAACTACATATCTGTGCATTTAAAATATATACATTGCACTTATCCGGTTATTTTTTAATTCAAATAGAAAATTCGTGCCTGAAATTAATGTGCAAATAAGAGGTTTGTGTATTTAAGAGGTGTGCAATAATGCGGTCTTTTTTTCTACACATTAATAAGGCAAAAAATTCGGTGCATTCGCATCATGTGCAATAAAAGGGTTTGTGCAGTAAAGCGGGTTGCATTTAAGCGGGTTTTACTGTAACAAATATGGCGGAACCAAAATGGCAATGGTAAAAATGTAAGAGTACCAAAACTAAAATAGGCATTTTATAGAAAGGAATTTATAAAAACAAAAAATGACTGGAGAATACAACATTAATTTATTGTAATTTAGTAAAAAACATATGCGCTGGTAAACACGAAATATGTATTAAATGTTATAAAGCTGAAAACGACTGCAACATTTTAAAAAAAATCTCAGTTTGGTGGAAGTGCGAGAAAAATCAATTAAAAGATTCCAATTTTAGAGATATAAAACTATTTAAAAACTTCCTAAGTCTGACGGGTTTTCTTCCTCTTTTGTTGTTGTTTGTATGGAGTTGATAAAATCTACTTTTTGTTCAGTTGCATGTTATTAATTGCATTCCAGTGGTCGATTTTTCGTTTTTAACAGTGAGACTGAAGTTTTTAAGGTACTACTAACGTCTAGAATTTTACAAATAATTTTTTTCCATTTTTCGACTCCTCATAGTCGCAGAAATCATCCCTTAAATTTTTATTGAGAAATTCGTAAAATTCGTGAAATTCGTAAAAAAAAAGTATAGCGTTATACAGCGAAAGCGCGCGAATGAGCTCCGAGCGACTCTTTAAGCCTAGTATGCTGTTCCCAAGAAAACAGCTCAAGGAAAATGTGTACTTATTCCCAAACGGAATTTTGACAGTAGGTGAAGGAATTTTGACAACTCAAAAAAGTCAGCTGTGCATCCACTTTTTTTAGTTCAGGCGGAGTAATAATCTCTTCTTGTGATACTGAGCTTTCCACGAACTCTTTGATTTCAATATAATACATCCTAACAATCGCCATATAATCTCAATCTAACAATCACCAGTGTTTAAATCCAAATATCCAAATCTGTCAATTTTACTTCAAGGAATATGTGCTCGGATACATATTTCTTGAAGGAAATTAGAATCCCGTGATAATAACGCCATCTGCTCGTGAAATCTGAACTATTTTTTTCCTTGCCGAACAGCATACCGTTTTGGTAATCGAAACAGAAGAAAAATTCCTTGAGTATTCCTTGAGCTTTTTTTTACATGTATTTTGTATAGGCCAAGAAATTTCTTGGGAACAGCATACTAGGCTTTAAACTTTAAACGCGTTTTTCTCGTACCGCTGGATAATCTCCGGATCTACCGAACTGATTTGAATAAACCTTGGTGCGTTTTGTTTATTTAGAATGTCTCTTTTGTAATTTACCACAATTTAGCTCAAACATTAAAAAAGAAAAAATTCCATTTCTTTCAAATTTTGTTTTCAAACTTTTGTAATTTGTTTATTTATTTTATTTATTTATTTATCTTTTTTTTTTGTATTTTTCGACTAAATGTGGTAAATTACAAGGTAAGGGACCTTCCGTTTTAAAACCCCATTTGAATTTTTTGTTTTAGACATCTCAATCCTGTGGGCAATGGGACTAGCATATTTTCGAGCTGCCGGCTACAGAGCCCGATACAAATTTCTAAATACAAAAATTAAATACATTTTTTTTTTCAATCTACAAGGATCAAACTTATTGTAAAAAAAACTTAGTTGTAATATCGAATGAAAGGGCTGAGAAAACAAATCATGAAACAATTTAATTTTTTTGCTCTCTAGATGGTAGTAGTACCATAATGGTGTCTGGTGGCATAAATATGATAACCTCAAGATTTGGAAACTTCTCCTGATGTTACCCTTGTTTCTTACTCCTATTGATCATATCAGTAAAGTATGACTTAACGTAAATTGTTAACACTTCCGAATTTAGTCCTAATCAGTGGATACTCACGCACTAGGGACATTGGTAGAAAACTTTTAAAATTTACGTTGTGCATGGTCAGTGGCGGATTTACACATTTGCCGCCAGTAGGCTATGTAAATTTCGCCGCCCCTACTCACCTCTACAATTCGATACAACCATATTAATTAGAATATTTTTTCAACGAAATTGTAACTTCATGATATGTGTACTATCGTCTTAATTATGAATGCTATCCCTAAGCCAATAGATGCTATAGTGTCTTCCAAAGCTGCTGAATTGGTTAAGCATATTATTGTGAATGAGCAGAATGGAGTTTTCGCTCGTAGATCCACTATTCGAATCTAGCGATATTTAAAAATGTCTGTGCACTTAGTATAGAAAATGGTATTCAAGTGGATGTACTGTATAACGACTTTTCTAAAGCGTTTGATAAAGTATCAATTCCGATTTTATTGGCAAAATAAAATACTTTGGATTCAATGGATCAATTTTAAAGTGGTTTCAGTCGTATCTTATCAATCGTATACAACGGGTAAGGAAAGAAGGCCTATATTCCAAGGATATTATTGCCTCATCCGGAGTACCACATTGGCAGTCACCTTGGGCCTCTATTATTCATATTATTTATCAATTATATTGTTGAGATATTCTCTTTTGCTAAGTGCTTAATTTACGCTGATGATTTAAAATTGTTCGCCTAAGTTAGATCCTCAGAAGATTGTTCTCAGCTTCAAAATGATTTGGATATGTTAGCTAACTAGTGTAGTATTAATGATCATTCTCTGAACGTTACTAAAGGCAAAATCATGAACTTCCACAGATGTATCAACCCTCTAAGATTGGATTATAAAATTAACAATTTTTCAATTGAAAGGGTAGACAAATATAAAGACCATTAATAAAACACCTAAGCTTTTAGGTTTTGTTAAAAGGAATGTTGCATACTAGACGAACTTATTTGCGTGTCTTATTCATAAGAGATATTTTGACTAGCCATATTGACTGTCCTGAACTATTAGCCTTAAACAAAATATTTATGCCCCTGAACGAACGTAGAGTGTGAGATGGTTTTAATTTTTTGTTGTTATTTAAAACAAATTGTGCAGTCTAATAGTAATTCAATTTATTAACTCTTAAATTTATATATAATTTACTGGTAGCATGAGGGCGCTTGCGAAACCACGGATTACTAATAAAAGTATATAAATATGAATTTTTTTTAATATCTGTAAGATATAAAAAAATAAATTTTGGCCCCAAATTTAATCATTCTTCTAAATAAATAATTTGAATATTTGTTTTAATTTAAGTCTAAATTGTTTATAAATGTACAACATTTTAATGTCCAATTAATCGAACCATGGCACACTTCAGAAACTTGGCGTTCTTGTTGTGGAGATAGACAATGGTAGAAAATCGACTATACAAATTCGGACTGTTTTAGAACTTCATAAACTGATACTTTAATTACTCAAATGGAAACCTAAATTCTAATTTAGAAATATAAAGTACCGCTAGTTTATTTCATTCATTATTTTATTGTATGACTACTCAGGAGCTGGCGCTCAGCAAGGCAGAAGTCATGATCCTCAATAATATCCCGGTGCAAGTAGGCGTAGTGACTGTGAAAACTAGTGGCAAAATACCAATACCAACTGGCACACGGCAGATAAGGCCGCTGTGTCGACTGTTAATGACCGCAGTACAGTCAACCTTCTTGTACGGAAGTCCTGGATAAGAGGACGTACAAAAAGCGATTGTCACAGGTGCAAAGACGCGGAACACTGCGAGTGGCCTCTGCCTATCGCACGGTGTCCTAGCCGACCGTCCTGGTGACAGCTGGAGTCATCCTTATCGACCTACTCGCCAAAGACTACTACTCGCTACTTCAAGAAGCCGGAGGTCTAAAAGAAAGCAGCGTCTCACGAGGAAAGACTCACCACGATGGCACGAGACTAGAGGAAGGTGGACAGTGAGGTTCATAAGGGATACCAAACCATGGATTGAGAGGGATCATAGGGAGATAGGACGCAGAAACGCAGTTCCTAAGCGGTCATGGGTATTTCTGATCATATCTCCCCAAGATGAGCAAGGCATCGACACCAATGTGTATTTGCTACTCGGACAAAATAGACGACGCAGAACTCTTGGACAGCGAGAGATGGGCTTCCGACAGAAGAGCTCTAGAGGGGTATCCTGGGCGGATGATCTCTCCAGACACTATAATTGCAAAGATGATAAATTCGGGAATACCTGGAGCTGTGTCAGCAGATACGTCACAGAAGTCTGCGCACAAAAAAGCGGGACCTAGACCAGCAAAGTGCCTGATTGGGAAAACAAAAAAAGGATCTATCCTGAAGTAGTATGTTAAACGGTTCCAGGCTTGTGTCCATAGAGAAAGGGTGGTGTGTTAGTCGGTATACTGGTTGCACAAGGTATTTCACCTACCCTAAAAAAGTCTTATTGTAGAAGCAAAACAAGTTATCGGATTTTTCCCTGGAAATTAAACGGTGACCTTAGATTTGACCTTGACCTCGCTCTTCAAGGTCAAGTTGATTTTTTTTAAATTGTAACCGCAACTTTTGACCCCGGAAATTAAAAGAGCATGAGCAGGACATTTTATGTTCAAGTATGAACTTGACCACTTTAGACATTTGACTTCCGAAGGTCATATCAGAGAAAGGTCAAAGTACGGGAACTGCAGAATAACTCGTCAGGAGTTTGGGTTTTCGGCAAAAATGTTCCAAACAGAACTTGTATGATTATTCCCTGGCTATCTGATGGTGACCTTAGGTTTGGCCTTCACTTTGAACTTCAAGGGGTCAAGTACGCTTTTGAAGTGGAAACGCATACTTTTGTTGCCGGAAATGAAAAGGAAGGATACTCAAGTTGTTGTAGTTTGACCTTGTGGAGGACCCTCAAGGGCAAAGGGGGAGACTGCTGAGGGTCACATTGGAACGAAACATTTTAATTCCTTTTCATTTCCGGCGACAAGATATGCACTAAAATATGTAATATTTGTGCAATAAAGAACTACAGAATGGGAACGTTGTTGTCTAAACTAAAAATTATTCGTAAAAATATGTGATTCAAAACTATATCCTTTTTGTTCCCGGTGCATCCTTACCTGAATTAGGGACTTTTCATAGAATTCAGTAAATATATTATATTATATATATATATATTATATATTATTATTACCTGGTTTCATCCGACGTAGCGTAAATTAATTAAGCATTTCTGTAATCGTCTAGTTTGGTATACATATTTTAGAAATTGTTTCAACCAATTCCAAGTTAAGATGTTGATTGGGATCCTAAAAATCCTTTTATTCTAATTTTCAAAGAAATCCTTTGAATTGAAATATTCTTCGCTATATTGGAGCCACCAAACCACCTTTAGTTTCCAAATTCCGACAAAAGATTGGAAACAGTGAAATCTATCTATGAAATATGTGCTACCTTTGGACAAAAAATTAAAAATATCCATGCAAGAGTTTAGGTATAATTGAACAACAAACAAACAAACGGACTTTCGATTTTAACTAAATATATATTCCAAACCCTTTAAGATATCAAGATGAAACAAAGAGCAGATTGTAAATATAAATATCCACTGTGATCGCTGAAAGTTTCCTGAAATGCCTATTCTAGACAAACATCCAGACAGACAGACAGACAAAAGTTCTGAAAAGAGTTGTTTATGCTTAGATATTATGTATTCATTTTGAAGTCACTAGGATACACGTAAATTCTATTTCTTTGTGCAGATTATTTGATGAGATTAAGGACCAAATTTGTTGATGAGATTAAGGACCAAATTTGTTCAAAAATGTTCACTTTTGAAAAGTACCATACTCTAGTGCCCCACCACATTGTATACATTAAAAAAATAATACTTACATATAAAACCAAACCAAATCAGGAGGGTGAAAATGTGGAAATTGTATTAAATGCAAAAGGTAGTCAAAAGTATTAGATTTTCGTTTAACGCTAATTTAATAAATAAAAACTCTTAATATGCCTACATACAAATAATTTTGGTAAGAGAGGACGTTCTAAAGCTAAACTGTTTTACAAAAACCCATGGCCGGCAAATTCAGCAGGAATGAAGCCTTCTCGTCCCTCGCGTGTTTTAATGTAGAACCACTGCCGTCTGTCCTTGGATTCTTTGCACTCTAAAAGGGTAACAATGTCGCCTTTGCGCACAGCGATACTCTCCGTCACATAATCGTTAGTGATAGCGACCAATGTCTGTCGCAGGCTTCTGGTTTTTAGTCCATGACTGGCGGCACACTGTCTAGGTATCACTCTTGGTTTCTGTTTGAGCACCACATATTCGTCATTGTGCCTGTCTGGAGGCATTTCAAGCGTTTTATGGTTTTGTGATGGTTGGTAATTGAGCACTGGTTTCAGTTGAGCGTAAGACTTTTCGGTTAACTTTGGCTGACTTGCGGCCCGAAGGTACAGCTTGTCGACGTGGTGTTCGGCGTAGGTTTTTCCAGATGTCCTGCGAAGTCGCGGAGTGCGTGCGCCATCGGATCTTGTCCCTCCACGCAGACGCACCTCCTTTTCACTGTCGGTCATATTTCCGCACGGTCGTGGAAATACGTCCCCATTGCTCTCCCAGCAGGGTGGGGGTCTTGAGGTAGAGTTAGCACGTGCAGTTGGAGGCAGAATCCCGAGTGGTAAGCAGGATGAGTAGCCAACATAGCCTTCCTCGGCATGTGGCGTTTGGACGTATAACCAGTTCTGATTTTTGAACACAGCATTCACGACCATTCCCAACGGGAGAGGTATTTCGATTTGATAGCCACCTGGACGTGTCTGGTACAATGTACTCGAGGACGAGAGCACCACAGGAATATTCCCTGGGGATGCCAGAGAACATTTCGAAAGAAATTCGTCAACGTTGCGTATCTCATAACCAAATTTTTGTAGGCGGTTACGATCCCTACGCTTTCGATGACGATGTCGGCGATGGTTGCCTTCACTGGCAGCAATCAGACTAGGTTCTGAGTAGGTACCCTTTAAGGATTTCGAATCCTCACTAGGTATGCCTTGCTTAACAAAGCCATTTTCATTCAGTTTAAATGATCGCTTCTCAACTACCTTGCGAGTATCTTTGCGACGGCGATCTAAGATTTCATTGGTGCTATGTGACTCTGAGAAATTCTTTTGGGGACTACAAACAAACAACAAGTCTTTTGTTGGTTCCCGCTTATCCTCATACTCCTGCAGATTGTGATCACTCACGTATTTCTCGCTGAAAAGTTTCTCCTCCTTATTTTTACTTTTGAACTTCTTCCGTTCGTTCGAGTTTTTCGAATCGGTTGAAGCATTTGTCGAAGTATTTTGTTGCTGCTCTCTAAGTACCCAAGTCAATGATATACGCGGCCTGCGAAGGCTGAGATTTTGACCCATTGCCTGATCGACTGATCTCGTTACACATCCTCCTTGCTGGTCGAACAGCTCGCTATCTGCAGCCTTAACATTGCTGCTGAGCTCGGAAAATTGTTGGCAAACCTCGTCAATTTCTACGTACTCCGATGACGAGAGCCCCTGGTCAGTGAATTCGTTATCCTGCCCCGAGGGCAAAATAAGCGAACATGCATGCAGCAGGTCCGGACAATGTCTACCTAGAGAAAGACGGAAATAATTAGTTCAACTTCAAAATTTAAATAGGAAGATATAAGGTTTGAGATTTCCTCACCGATTTGCTGATAAACTGAAGAAACGTTCATTTTGGGTCAAGAGTGCCGAGATTTAGAAAGTTTGAAATTTTTGAAAGTGTAATTTTTTATTGTACCGATTTTATGTATACTCCCACAAGATTTTGTTGCAAGGTTAAATATGTTTTCATTTAAAATTAAATTTTAAATTTTAAGGCTGTTGCAGAATTATTAACAGAAGAAAACTAAAAACGACTTTAACCCTAATCCCTCCAAAGGGTATAGTTTTTGGCAGTTTTTAAAAATTTTCGCCAAGAGCGGGTATATGCCAAAAATGGAAAAATGTTACTTATCCCTTATACTAAAAAGGGATGTTAAGAAAAACTTGAAATTAATTATTTGTATTACAGTATTATTCTACAGCCATTAGTTTTGTTTAAATGACAAACAACCCTGGTTATAGGAATTAGTGTTGACTATTTCGTTAAGTAAAAATTGGGCCATCGGCGGGTTTCTTTTTAAAAATACTATAAAATAAACACTGTACAATATTTTTCAAAGTTTGTTGATTTATTGAAAAGAATAAATCTTCCGATTAGTAATGGAATATATGATTTAAATAGCTGCCTCGGCTGGCTTGACAGTAGCGTATCCTGTCAACTGAATTTTGCAGCACGATGTTTTGGGGCCCTATTTCACGAATAATTCTATCAATATTACAAGTCAACAAATTTTAAAAAAAAATTTCCGAGTCCGAGTTGTCAATGTTATTTTCCTGTTACTTGCGTACAAAAGGACGGAAAAAGTGCCGTTATTTTGTTTAAACTTTGCTTTTGTGAAAGAAAAATGGATATTCGTTTCGGATAGTTTGACCCTTAATTACATGCTGCGATATTTTTTGTTTTTTTTACCAAAACATATGCCATAATTAAAAATACAGTATAAAATGTTTTTTGGTTGAGTTCCAAAGTGGTGAATCAAATATGGCGTCAGAACAGTTGCAATGTCATTTATTAAAATGAATCAAAGAACTTTTAGGGTCGCTGATATTAAGCATGTTATCAAAATATATAAATTAAAGATGGCGGATCTAATACAGCTGCCGAAAACTTAAATAATGTCCGCCCGCAAAAGATTTACAAGGAAATGAAGAAATAAAGACTTTGGGGGTTTGTCATTTTAAATTTCCTATCCTGGGCACAAAAGCAACATTTTTTTTAAATCATATCGATTTTCTTCACTTGTAAGACGAAAGCAATGAGAAATGACCACACATTAATCAGAATCAAAAATCATGTCGACTTGTGTATTGTGCTTAAGTGCTGAATCATTTCTAGATTGTCAATATCACATGGATCTTAAACGGCCCCCAAGTTTTCAATATTTCCCAACGTTGTTAAGCGTAAATCTATTAATTTCGTACCACGGAAATGTGACACTATATTTCTGTCCATTTTCTGAGCGCGAAGGAGCTATATGTATCAAAATAACATGTCATTTAAAAGAAACCAACTAATAACCCACCCTTTACAAGCGATCGAACATTCTTTTTTGCATATTCGTTAGTTTTGACCCCAAATGAATGTTTCTGCGAAGTTTCATCAAAATCTGCGACCAGAAACTCAATTTAAACCTCTAAATATTCTATTATTCTATCTTACCACTTAGAGGAGCACTTCCAGGTGGCCCTTCGATGATATCCTCATCATCGCTGCTGGACGAATATTCGTACTCGTACCGATTGGGAGCTGCGACAGATGGGCACCGGGATGAGTACGAAGGCGGTGGAGTCAGGGGCCTTTGGTAGCGTCCCTGGGTCCTCTGTTCGTCAGATAGTTGCCCGCAATTTCTTAGATCACCTCTTCCCGGATAGATTGCCTGGTGGGCTACCGACGACGTCGCCGTCGGCACAGATGCTGTTTGTGCACGATAATAACCCGCAGACGTTGGGGGTGGCCGACCACCACCAGTTTCTTGTTGTGCTGCAAAAAGATGAAAGGGAGAACTGAATCAGTTAACTCATGTAAAACATTTTAATTGCTTTGCAACTTAATTAGCCGGGAGACTTTCCCTCAACTAGAGGCATCCTTCGAATTGGAATTGAAGGAAATCATCCGGCACACAAATCGTCTTTTCGGCCCCATGAACGGCAAATTGGGAAACATTCACACTTTACCGCACCGCTTATGGGTAATTCGATTTAATTTGGCAACTTGTTAGCACGCTACCGGATCCTTGGCTTCGACGAAATTACTGCCTCCGTGGAAAATGTTCTTGTTTTCCGACCAAGTTGGTGATAACACTCAACAGATGGTTAGCCAAACTTTAACGTTTCAGCTTTAAGTTGCCATTAGGACGATTAATTTTATTCAAAGGAAATTTAAACAAAGTTAGCATCTAAATTAAGTTATTGTACACAATTTATGTTCATCCTTCGAAGGACTTCTCTCTGTGATCTAAAGACTAAAATGTGTATTAATTAATTTTTCACCCAAGAAATTAGGTTATATTTAAAGAATTTATTATGATAAATTGCATAGCAAAACATTAGGGGTATTCAGTATTCACTTAACCCTAGAAGAACGAAAGAAATTTATAATCCCCCGCGATAAAATCCACAACTATGAAATCTTCCACGACAAAATCGCTCATGAAGAAATCCCCACGACATAATCACAGAAACTTTTTAAGATATAAATACTCTGATATTTACAAATCCATGCGCGCGAGTAGGTTTGCATAACTTATAATCCCTTAAATTTATGTCTTATCAATGTAGTATTATGCTTTAATTTTGCAAAACTATGTTTATGTTTCTAGGGTTAACGTCTGTAAATCGTGTAAACAAAGTACAACTAGTATTTTTACTGAAGTAGAGAATTTTTTTATAAAAAATACTCGATTAACACACATTCACTCCGTTAAGTAAATATCCATATTATTATCTACGTTGATGTGTATTGTGCTATTTCCTTACCCTAGGTTCATAGGGAATGAAGTGTATATTTTCCCTAAATGTCTAAATACTGATATTTGTAGTCGTGCATTCCTATTTCTAGTGATCGTATATATGGTATGCAATTTTCGAAATTTCGTAAATATTATCATAGTACCTCATACTTTATTAAATCAAATATATTGCACTATGTATATCTCCACCCAACTATACCAAAGCTAAATATGTTAGTTTTTTTCTTTTTACACTCTGCATACCTTTTTCAATAGACTTATCACGTTTTTCGAAAAACAACCAATAATATCATTTTTTATTTCACTCGTGTGGAATTTTAACCGACTTTAAAACAAAAGAAGTTCAATCTGTTTGTAGGGTCAATAGGTTGGAATGAAAAAACGGAAACCTTATAGGATCACTTTGCTGCCCGTCTGTTTGTCTGTCTGTCCGTCAATACCTTCTTTCTCAGGGACGCCTACAGGTATCGGTAACCAACCAAACCGAGCAAATACTAAAGTGTACAGCCTCGTAGTCCTGTAAAAAAGGCAAGTTCGATGCAATAAAAAGATACGGCCTTTCTAAGTGTATTATCATACCAACAGACACATCCAAACCTATGGGGTACTTCTTGCTGACCTAGAATCTTGAAATTTGACACTTACAAGGAGAAGGTATCTACACGTCATTACCGATTTAGCTCAAATTTATAGCACATAAAGGGCTTGGCTACAAATGAAATTACACGAAGTAGAAACTCCAGATGGCCAAGCGTTTACAAAATAATAGTATACAAAATTTTTGACGAAGCTCTAAATCCCATTCATTGTAGCGCTTTCCCAAAGCGGCAGCTAGTGTAGTGGTTAACACTTGGGCTTGTGATTCAGTTGTCACAGGTTCGACAACGTTGTTATTGTAAAAATGTGGCGTTTATAACCTGTGCTAGATGCAAAAATAGTTACTGTTTTCCCTGCTTCTATAATGAATATCACCCCGCCAAATGTAAATCATCATCATGAAAATAATAAAAGTTTGAATTTTAATGTACAAAGTCTTTTGGTGTGCGCTTTAATTATAATACAATCCTTTGCTGAAAAGTAGGCAATCCCAATTTTTTTCCTTATCTATGCCTTTTGCGTATAAATAAATAAAAAAATAAAAAAATAAAAAATTTATCACTTCACTTAATTGCGGACCCAAATCTTATAAAAATTGGGAAAGATCCGAGAAAAAGCCTCCACACGCAGGGATTCCAGTGACACCGGTGACCACTGAATCACAAACCCAAGTGTTAACCACTACACCAGCCGCCGCTTTAGATAAGTGCTACAATGAATGGGATTTAGAGCCGGGTCAACATTTTTATTTACTATTATTTTATAAACGCTTGGCCATCTGGAGTTCCCACTTGGGATACTTTCATTTGTAGCCAAGCCCTACATGTGCTACAAATTTGAGCGAAATCGGTGATAACGAGTAGGTGCCTTCTCCTTGTTAGTCTTATAGTAGCAGTGGCGGATTTACCAGCAGGCTGAGTAGGCTGGAGCCTAGGACGGCAGATATTAGGGGCGGCAAATTTGAGCCCAAAATTTTTCTTTAATATCTTACAGAAGATTCATATTTATATACCTAAACTAGTAATCCGGGGTTTCGCCGGCGACAGACTATCCAGCACAAACGCCCTCATCCTACCAGTATATATAAATTATATATAAATATAAGAGATAATAAATAAAAAAAAACTATTAAACTGCACAATTTGTTTTAAATAACAACACAAAATGAAAACCAAAAGGAATAAAGAAGTGTAGGTATAAAGAATAAATAGAAAAATATTTGAAAGAAATTGTAAAAAAGTATTTTAAAACTTTCACAACTTAATTTTCATCGTCATTATCAGCCGGATTGTTACCAGATAATTGAATATATTATTTTTGCACTGTAAGTAAGCACAACAAAAGTTACTTAATTACGTTAACCGAATGTACATTATTGTGTAAGTAGTATTAAGGCATACCTTACCCCGCCTTATAAGTAGTACGCCCAGCGGGAAAAGAAGCAGTCCTAGATGAAAGTGGAAGCTACTCCTGCGAAGGCATGGATGCATGACTCTTTGTTGCCCACTTCATTTAATTTTAACATTGCATGTCATTAGGAGGAAGCAGTAAAAAAGCTTTTCTTTTGCTTCCTCCAAGATCCCATAGGAGCAATAAGGAATGCATGACATTAATAGGACATGAGATCTATTTGGAATCAAAGTCTATAGCTCCTACCGCTTCCCCAGAAGCATCCAAGAAATCGACTCCTGGGTTTGGAAATTATAATGTCAATAAATGAAACAACTCTATTAACCAAAATTCAATTCATTATTATATTATTTTATATTATAATTCAATTTGGAAAATAATACAACATAAAAGGCGGGATAAAGCACGCACAGGCTCAACTCAAAGTACAAACAGGAATGAATTATTTTCAACCGGTATTCACGAATTGCGTCTTTGAAGAACTCGATCGGAAAGAGCGAGAGTGAGGAGAAAATATACAAGGAGCTTTCGTTCACGCTTGTCCTTCCGCCTAGCTTCCATGCGACTAAAGCAAGAAACACAATGACACGACCGACGACCGGCGAGCGACGGGTGCGTACGACGACACAACGACAAAGCTTATCGAGCATAGGGTACTGTGTACATCTAAACACATTGACGCGACACGAGCTACGCGCCGTGCAAAATAGATCCGATTCTATTTTGCACGTCGTACGCGTCGTCAGTGCCAACTGTAAAAAATTGAAACAGACCCAACTTTCGGTGTATGCGGTTTAGTTCTATATGCTTTTCACAAATATCAGCTGTTTTCACGGACTTTCAGCCCTTCACACATTCTCATCGTAACCCCTTAGATCTCCTTCTCCTTAAACTGGCAACGATCGTCGTTCGTATCATTGTGTCATGGCCAACGTAAATGGCGTACGCACCCGTCGCTCGTCGGTCGTCGGTCGTATCATTGTGTTCCGGGCCTAACTTGGAATTGATAGTGAAAATTGTTCTTTGCTTCCACAAGGCTTCCGTTGGAATGCCTGACCAAAATTCCCGCTGGGACATGATTGGGCTTTTATTAGGTCAGAAATATACCCAAAAACTATTTCTTGTGCAATCTTAACTAAATCGTTAGGTTATAAAAATAATCTATGAACTGACACATCGATCCCCTAGTTCATAATCATACTAAAACAACATAAAGTCAATCAAAAGACTCATTCAAGAACAAGAATAAATATATTAAATTGAAACTTATCAGCACTCGTAGCAACAACAACTATTAAGGTAATATAAACAAATTTTGGGGGAAGAGCATCATACATATTGTGATGATTTTTTGCCCAGGTCTTATTTTTTTTTTTTTTTTTTTTTTTTTGTGGGTATTAAAATATAAATTCATTTAGAGTAATTTGTTGAACATTTAAATTCATTGTTAACCTGTAATAAAATGTTATGGATCATAATACCCATCCCATAATATCCCCATAAACTGCCGTAAAAGCGAGGAAATGGTTAAAGTTATCGAATTTTTACTAATAATTAATTAAATGATTTGTTATTTTTAATCATTTCAAAGCGCCAGTAAAAATAAGTTATTACATTAATACTAGTACCCACTTTATATTAGGGAAGGTATACGAAACTAGGGGAAGTTAATTTCTCATATTGAGACGAGTATTCATATAAATTCCTCATTACATATTATATTCATAATAATTCAACAATAAACAATTAAACTTCTGTTACTGTCCAGCAATGGAATCTTGTGTAAGTGTTTATCCTTTTTTGTATCTCTTATATGCGTACCTACGTTCCTAATAGTGGTTACCATTGCTTGCACAAAATTGAATTGATCACATCAATCAGAACTTGCAGTTGCTTAAAGTTATGTATTTTTGTTTACCTTCCATTAATAAATTATTTTTTCATTGAAGCCTACTGAAAGGGGCTACTTGTTAAATATGCAAAAGATAACATACATTTTGTATCATATGCAATAAACGCAGGTGCACGATATCAAAAGGAATTTAGTAATGTTTAAATATTTCAGCTGTGTAGCTTTTGCTTTGCAAGTGGCAGCGTCTGAAAATTAAAAATGTAATCTGTTTGGACAAGAACACAATTTAATCATGTTAGAGTTCACTACTGGTTTTCTGAAAGTAATTAAACAATAATATATCATTAGGATTTATGCATTGTTTTTTTAATACTTTCACAGTGCATATAGTCGAGCGAAAATAAAATAAAATTATTATTATTTTTTCCCCCGATATACACGGGACTCAAAATGGTTATTTGTACTAATGTATAAAATTTGTACCTGTAAACTAGAAAAACTAGAGAATTTTAATGAAATGAAACATTAAAATTAGCATTAACTTCCATAAAATCCCAGAAGTAGTATCATGTAGTTCACTGTGGCGCGACGCGGTGGGAGTAAAATCTATTGAATTTGAAATGTTATAAATTCAAGATTTTGTATGGTTTTTATGAAATAAACAACAGAGTCCTTTCAGATTATTATCAGAAGTAAATATTTCAGAATAAAAGTCAGCTACTTATGATCCCATACCACCAGCACCGCTCGTTAAACAAGAAGCTGTGTACTACTGTGATTAAAAAGTAAAGCCAATTTTGAATTTAAATTGCGCGGGTACATCGATTCGAGCAAATCTTCTTGTCTTTAGGTTGGCAGCACCGTTACTCATATATGTGTAAAATTTCACGCCAGTATGTCATTTGTTTGGTTAGTTTCGTTGTGTTTTCTGAGCAACTAAAAGTGAAATATTCGATTTTTACAATGTGTGATGTTATTGAGCGAAGTTTCATTCAATTTTGTTTGCGGAATGAAATTTCTGCTGCAGAAACGTTTAGAATGTTGCAGAAAGCCTTCAACGATCAGGTTTTGTCTGAAAGAAATATATACAAGTTGTATAAACGGTTCAAAGAAGATGATAGAGAAAGCGTTGAAGGCAAAGAGCGTCCCGGACGACCGTCAACATAAATTAATGAACAACATGTCAATGAAATCAAAGATTTGGTGTTCAAAAATCGTCGGTTGACTTTTATAGATTTGCTGATACTGTAAACATTTCATTTGGATAGGTTCAAACCACTTTGAAAGAACATTTGCGCTTGAGAAGGGTCACATCTCGATTGGTTCCAAAAACACTCAATTTCTTGCATTGCACTGCAGTGGTTCTTCGAGACTTTTTAATCAAAAATTCGATGCATGTCGTTCCACAACCACCGTATTCGCCCGATTTAGCTCCATGTGACTTCTGGCTATTCTCTAAGCTCAAAAGACCCTTGCGGAACACCGTTTTGAATCGACTTATGAGATAAAAAGAAAAATCGAAAAATGAACTGAAGGGCATTCCAATCATCGAGTTTCAAAAGTGTTTCGAGGATTGGAAAAATCGCTGGCATAGGTGTATTGTATCGGGCGGGGACTACTTTGAAGGAGATGATATAGATTTGGAAGAATAAATAAAAATTTTCAAAGTTATGAACAGATTGGCTTTACATTTTGATCGCAGTAGGATATAGTGTAAATGAGTTTTTCCACAAAATGCCATTTTTTCACATTGAGTTTTTTGTGTTAGTGAAATTTGGTACAGATTTTTCATTTTTTGCTTAAGGATTATTAAAAGAAAGATTATTTCATATAGCACAAATGTATTTTTAAGCTTTTTTAATATTTAGTTATTGTAGTAGCTATACAGTTACAATTATAGTTCTAAAGCTTTAAAAATCGGAAGAAGTTGAGAGGATTTCTAGATCAATAATTGTGCATAGCACACACGGCGCGAATTTTGGTTTTTCTCCTTTTAATATAACATATATTTTTGCTCACCGCTATCTGGCAATATGTCCAATATCAATACTTGAAATGTAAATACAACTGATCGGAAAAAGAACTTGTATATTCCCTATTATACCCCGACAAAAAAGTGTAGGTCAGTTCAACATTTTCGCGTTTTTAATGAATATTTAAACCGAGATTTTTCCAGCACCGCCGATTACAATTTTGTTATCTGAATTAGGAAATTCAAAATTGCACTTTAGTCAAAATTACAAAAATTATAGTATGTAAGTATATGTATATTAAATTAATGCTTTATGTTCATAGAAATGTCGTCAATAATTTTAATTAAGAGGAGATCAAGCTTACTCCTACAAATAAACTGTTTGCTTGTTTCCGTTTATTTTACTGGTGAATAAAAATTAAATGTTAAATGAATTTAAATTTGTCAGAAGGCGTGAAGATCATCAATTTGGAGTTCTCCGTTGGGTCATACAGTCGCTTCTGGAATGATTCTTAAAACACCTTTAGCTTCTCACCCACTCGTAAAAGCAAAAATTTCTTTTGCTTTCTGCTTTCCAGACGAGACAACCGATTTGATCAGGAAATATAAAAACATCGTAACATATTCACTGAAGCCAACGACTTAATTGGATTGCTGATAATTTAAAAAAAAATTTCATCGTCATAAAAGGAAATTGCCATGCAGTGCTGCAAGCAGTTTGCTACAAATGCAGAATTATATGGGGGTCATTACAACAATTTTATTCGTCTCCGAAATGGAAGCTAGCTACTGTTCCCCGTGGAACCTTTCGCAGTCTTCCAAATTATACCAAAAAGTTCGGTGTCTCGAGTACGAAAGATACCATCCTTTCAGATATACCATCCAGATACCATCTGTGTGTGGTCATTGAATTAATCGACCATAAGGCACGATTCCCGTCTTTGACGATGGCCATCACTTTGTGGGTAAAAAACGGCTATTGCGAATTTATGACTGTTTATTGCTAATTTGGACATCTTAATGAGCCGCAGAACTCCCGGGGTGCTGTGTTCACTTCTCGGTTTATTTAGATCTGATAAAAGGTCCCAGATACAGCGAGCAGCGAGCCATGGCCGTGATATGCACTCTCAGGTAATGGCCAATCTTAACTTGGATTCTTACGAGATTTGCATTTCTGCGTCATTTGCTGACGACCAACTTGTTCAGGTGTAAACAAGCTGTCAAAAGTTTCCAGTTTTGAATTAAAACGATGCAGTCCCAGCACCTCAACCGTCTGAGGTGGTCCCGAGCTCCACCATAGTCTGGAGTGGAGAGTGGAGGGCTTCCTGTGTCCCATAATTTGAGAAGTTAACGTGACATAATTGTCTACGTTTTTGGCAGATCCTTTTTCTTTAATTGTTTACAAGAACCAGCATAATACCCGGCTAATTGGAGCCCGGGACTAATTATTGGGGACTTATAGTAATTACCTCCCCTCCTGGCTGTAATTCTCCGAATGGGCGCCCTCAGCACGGAGCCAAACACCGCCGAAACAGGTGAGTTGAGTAACCGCGTAATGGTGATATATCCTCCCTTTCAAGAAGGTACGCTTTTCCTCTTTACTGTCACTAGGGGGAATTATTAAGACTCGAATGGGAAAAATGCGGGTGTAATTGGAACACACTGGAGTGCGCCGGATGTATTTACGATGAAATCTGTTTTACGCCAGGAAAAGTTTACAATTGAAATTTACTGCTAACACACTTTCCATCAGGTTTCGGACGGAGGGCCCGCGTCGCTCCAATCGTCGGTAGACCCGGGTAGGTTGAGTAACTACTTCTCAGTTTGCAACTCCATTTAATTTACGCGAAACGTCGCAATTATTTAGGTCTTGGGAATTTACTTGGGGTCTGGGTCGAGAATGGCTTCCTCACGGATATGTTTATGATAATGGAATCCAGAACCAGGGCCCTCTTATTTCACCTCGGCCTGAATGCTAAATCAACGGTGTGAGAATATATGGTGGGGGCTCTTCCAGCCCGAAGTAATTGGTGATCGTTTTGATGGCCCTAAATTGTATTTTTTTATTACAAACATTTTTGCTTAACAATTTTGACTATGGTTCAACTTATGATATACAGGTATCCCTCGAGATACACGGTACTTGAGTTGCACGATTTTCGAGTTACACGGAAAAAAATTGCGACGTTCCCTCAAGTTACACGCTATTTGAGTTACACGGTTTTATACCAATTTTCATAAAAAGGACAAAAAAATAAGGATGTATCATATATTCGTCAATGTTAGCTATCTGCGGAATCTTTTCGCTTCCTGCTCTTGAAAAGTGGAATATACAGGTCACTAACAGTAATACTAAATCTGAGTTTCCACTTACACGGTTTCGAGTTACACGGAACCAATTAATCGTGTAACTTGAGGGACACCTGTACATCTTTTTCATCCCTACAGCAAGAAGACGAAAAAAATGAAGGCGATATTGTACCGATACAGCCAATTATTACTTCCGAAATTAATTAAAAAAAGAATACAGAATTCTATCATGATATATAGAATGTTATATTAAAATTATATATATTATATATATTATAAAATTAAAATATATAGTGGAGGACCTTAGGGTGTTGGTCTTGGAATCCAATTACTTTCACTGAATTAATGTAAGACCTTTTGAATTATGGGTTTTAAAAAAAATACTAACAGATTTACCCAATTTTTCGTTGTTGCTTTTTTCCTTCTACATTTAACTCCTAGATCGATTTTTCGATAGAAAAAAGTTGGGAGATCATTCCTTAGTGTAAATACAAGTAGTTGGATGTGACGCCCTTTATTCCGCCATTTACGATTTTAGTTTTAAATAGAGGTTAATTTGCCGAAAATTAAGGGAAAAAATAGGTGTAGAGGCTCCAAAAAATTCGATTTTTTTTTTCAAAAGCTATTCAAAAATATATTCTGAAAATTCCATGCCGTTTAAAAGTTATAAGCGTTTCAGTCAGTGTCCTTCAGTCGAACCTTTACTGCCACTCTTATTTTTAAACGCGTTTTTCTCGAAACTACTTTTTTCGAATTTGTGTACACTCTAGCTCCTACAGTTTTTGATCAATCGTTATCAAACTCAGCACATAGTTTCTTTATAATACGCTCTATTTGAACCTCAATCCTAAACAATATCTTTATTTTACCTTTTTTTTTTTTTTTTGCAAAAAAGTATGACAAAAAGGTAAAAAATGATACTAAATTTTCACATTCCTTAAAAAAGTATTTTCGTTTTATTTGTGAGGATTGAGGTTCAAATAGAACAGACACATAAAAAAAAAGTAAATTTTTTTGAAAAATTTATTTCAGATGAAAATTGTGACCTCCAGGTCAAACGTACTCTTGAATATATGTATGTATAAAATGATCCCAAGGTATTAATAAAATATGTATATATATTCTTACGTGTTAAAAAAATTCATGAAAATCACTAAAAATACGCCGTCCTACACCTATTTCCCCCCTTAAAAGAACAAAAGACGATATACAACGTATAATTCACATTTTTCCAGTACAGAACAATTTTAATTTTTTTTGGACTGCGGCAGAAAGTGTCTTAGTTCCGACCCCATATTAAAGGGTTTACCTTTAAGAATGATAGGATTTAAAATTTAATTAAAAGGCAGTAAATATGGTCGAATTTTGTTCGTAATGGTTTTATTAGATGGGTTATTCTATACCACTTATGATTTAAATAAAACATCGTTCAAGTAGCCAACACGGCTCTTTTTGCACTGATTGATCCGAACTCCCTCTTTTTACGCTCACGAAAAAGTTGAAGACAGATCTCTCTTTGACCACTTCCTGAATATAAGTGGAGGTCTCCTTCAAGCATTTAATGGAAGGAAAATTGAGACCTCCACTTATGTTCAGGTAGTGGTTAAAGAGAGATCTCTCTTCAACTTTTTCATGAGCGTAAAAAGAGGCCTCGTCTGCAATAACATGCTGCTAACGTTACAATCTCTTTTAGGAGATATCTAGGTTTAAACTTTGATGCCTCCTTTTCCTACTGGGAACAACATACTTCAACGCTTTATAGAAACAGAATATTCACTTGTTTTTTCACTGCTACGAGACTGTACCTCTTCGGTCAAAACACAAAACACGGAAGGTAAACAAAAATACGCGAAACTTAAACTCATATTGCTATCCCTTAGGATTTTACTCTTCAGATCGTATAATAACGAAATAAAACGAACGAAGAGCGAGACTTAAACTCATATTGTCATCCCTTTCTCCTCCCTTGGAATTTTACTCTTTAGATCGCATTACTCCCTTATACTTCTTAGAGGCATCGCAAGTTTTCCTACTGGGCACCAAGAGTCTTTAGTTTAGTGGTGTAAATATGTGTTTTAACATAGTCCCAATGAGTTAACTTTTCCCTGCTATAAATCCATCGTAGCGCCCGCTGTGTGGCAAGTTGTACCGTCTTGTTGAAAATAAATATCGTCCTCAACCATTTCTTCAAGTTCCAGAGAGAAAAAATCATACGAGAGCACTCACAATTCACAGAAACGGTACGTCCTTACTCATTTTTGAAAAAATATGGCCCGATGATGCACACCAGAGGGAGATTTTTTCCGGATGTAATAGAAACTCCTGAATTACTTGATGGTTCAACAGACACCAATAATGGCAATTTTGCTTATTGACGTAGCCGTTTAACCAAAAATGAGCCCGAAAAGTAGATTTTGCGATGAAAATCAGAATTTGTTTCTATTACCTTTAGAGCCCAATTTGTAATAGCAACTGAATCTACTCCTCAAGTTAAACCAAAATAACACCAGAGTAGACCTTTTTAGCAAACAAAGTAGTCAATTGATACCTCTAAGAAAACTAAAAGAGCATCAACATTAACACCGAATCACCACCAAATAATAACCATCATATAACAATTTTCCAACAGTTCAACTACACAAGTTTCATTAGAACTCAATTGGTTATTCCGAGTATAAATGAAAATTATTCCTATTCATAGTCATTACTTTTATTATATAAAATTACAAAGCCTTCATGAAGTATACAGTAGGTGGTATTTAATTTTCTGCATGTAATAGTTACATATTATTAACATCAATACTATAAATTAGATGTGCGAATATTTCGCACAATTCTGATAAATTAGTTAATTTTGTAAAGAAATTGTAAATTATGTAGATGAAAAATATGTAGTGTTCATTTGGTGCTAAATATGTTATTTTCTGAGTAGTACTGTTTTAGTGGTGTTTTGGAACTTTCATCAAAAATTACATTTTTCCACTATTAATATTTGTCCCTTATTTGGTGATTAATCAGTACTTTTCATTTCCAATAGAGAAATCGATATTATTATGGGTATATTTTGGTGGATATTCAATGTTTGGTGCTATTATCTTTTGTGCTCTTTTTGTACTAACGATTTTTACTCGGGTAGGAATTTATATATAGTATATTTTCTGGAATTGTGTGTAAATGTATAAAAAAAGTCTTTTAAAACTTTTAATTTTCCCAAAATTTGCAAATTAATCCGCACCTTTTAATAGAGAGATTTTTTTAGGGTTCCGTACCTCGAAAGGAAAAAACGGAACCCTTATAGGATCACTTTGTTGTCCGTCCGTCCGTCCGTCTGTCTGTCTGTCAAGACCCTTTTTCTCAGGAACGCGTGGAGGTATCAAGCTGGAATTTATGTCAAATACTCAGGTCTACTGTCCCTTGGAGCTGTGAAAACTTCTAAGCCAACGCAATCAAAAGATACAGCCGTTTATGCCGCAAATTTCCGCACATTTTCGACACTCGCAAGGGAATCAAAACCTACAGGGTACTTCCCGTGAACTCAGAATCTTGAAATTTGGTACGAAGCAACGTCTTATAGCACAGATAAAGGAAAAATTGCGAAAACCGTAAATGTTTAGTTACATCATATAATAAAAATATTTTTAATAATTTTAAACTTAGTACCCCTTTCCTCATGAACGCGTAGAGGTATTAAATTGAAATTCATATCAAATACTCAGGTCTATAATACCTTTAAGCTGTAACAAAATCAAACTTCTATGTCAACGCAATCAAAAGAAACAGCAATTTAAGCCGCATATTTTCAAACTCGCAACTACTCGCAAGGGAATCAAAACTTAAAGGGTACTTCCAGTCGACCTAGAATCTTGAATTATTCTAATAATTATATTGTTGAGTGAGGACGTCCTACTTTTATTTTTTTTAAATAAATTAATTAAGAAATTAAATGTTTGTTTAATTGGAATTTCTACAGCACCTTAAATATTTCAAGATAATGTTAAAATAAACGATATGAACATATACGTTACAAATATATCACCTATAATCCAACCGCATCCTGCAAAATTTCTTGAGCGAAGAAAAGTTGCATTCAACCAAATTTTTAATTATATCACTGCCTCCTTGAAAAGATTTCCTCTTAACAGATTTAAAGGTTGGCACTTGGAAACAACAAGGCAGCAATTTGCACATCCAAATAAACCATCCCATCCTTCCGGAAGATAATTTTTAAAAAATATCCTCCTCTGGTAATTGCATGCATACCTGTCGGGCATGGGGCACCCTCTGCAGGAGCAGCCGCTAAATCTGACGAAGGTATTTTGACGTGCCTTCTTCAGCGATTATAAATGCTAGTGGGAGGCCCTTATGCTGCTGTCAGGGGTTGTCAAGCTCCAGTGGTCGTTATTCATTTAGCAGACCGTGATATCAAATATCTCACACATTGCGGAGTTTAGCTGCCTTTCTCCAAGATAGCAAGGAGGATGGCGAGGATCATGGACCACTCACTCAACCTGAGACCCAGCCGAGCCCTCACCTCCGTCAATTTAATTGCCGCAGCCGGACCAGGGGCTTGGGAACTGGGAGTGAAGTAGAATTGGACTGCACCGAGATGGAGTTTTATTCGATACGTTACCTGGACATTCGGAGTTGAATGCCAAATATTTTAAAGGCAGGAAACTTGTGACGGAGCTTTTTCTCCCATGTTTGGCGACAGTCAGCAATAAATTAAAAACGCCGCAGATGGTTGGGATTGGGATGCAATCCAATCAGCCGCAGCGGCAGCAGCGGGGTAAATAATAAATGCGATTCAGGTAAACCTCATTTCTTCGTGTACCGTGGAAAAAGCGTGTCTTCCTGAAAAGGAGCGGAAAGAAGTCTGCAGATATATCTTAATTGAATTGTTGCCAAGATGACCCCGTCCCGGCCCGAGATTTTCTCCGGAGTGTGAATGTTTTCTTTTTTTATATATTACAATGTGAGATGGGCTGATGGCACGTCCACAAACATCTATTAGCTGGAATTATCTTCGGCCTGCGATCAGATTCTTCGCATTGTTTTTTCCTGTTGGCCAGTTTTCTTGGCGTCGATCTAGGAAAATAGCAGCATGATCGCGTAGCATATGGCAAATGGAAAAATCTCTTGCTAATAATTTCCTTGAATTCAGTTTAACTGGTTACAGCCACTGGTATTTATTATCATCTATGAGATAATCTCATACTACAGATAGTTTTCCTAGATGATAACGTTCTAGATGCTTCTCACCACCGCAAGATGATCTAAATCATTCAAGATCGCATAGCTAAGAGAGCTTCTCCGCAACGAAAAGTTATTTCCACACACAGAGAAAACATGACCTTTAAATATTACTAAACTTATTACCTTAAAGAGAATCTGTTGCATCTAATAAGAATCTTCTCAAATTTCAATATTTCCCTTTAAAAGTAATCTGACTAATATTTCAATAACAATCTCTCCAATTCTGAAAAATGTTATTAAGTCACGGCCTTGAATAAGTATATGTATACAGGGTGTCCAGGAAGTAGTGCGCCAAAATTAAGGGGATGGTAGCTTGGGTCATGACCTACCAGAATATCAAAATATGACCTTAGTGAAAACCTCGCCGTTTTCGAGATATTTGGGTTTTTATGAAAAATTAAATTTGATTTAAAATGAACATGGCAATATCTTGTTATTCATGAATAAAATGGGAAAAAGAAAAATTCGATAATTTTTTTCCTCGACGGTATTGTGTAAAAAAAAATGACATGCTTACCAGGTAGGGCAACTTATCTATAATATTTTAGCCAAAAAAAAAAAAAATTAGAACATGTATTTTTATGTGCACCAACTCACCAGTCAATAATCTGAAATTAAATTTTTCATAAAAACCCAAATATCTCGAAAACGGTGAGGTTTTCACTAAGGTCATATTTTGATATTCCGGTAGGTCATGACCCAATCTACCATCCCCTTAATTTTGGCGCACTACTTCCTGGACACCCTGTATACCGGTGTGTTTGAAATGTCCTATGAATCTAGTTTTCTCAGAAAATATAAATGAGGAAAATTTGGGAAATTTTTAGGGATTATTCAATTCCTGCACCCTTAGGAAAGCAGATAAAATTTCAAGTGGGTAAAATAATACTGCATACTCCAATTGTCAATTTATAAGAAAGAAACTTTTGTTTAGAACTTTTTCTTCGAAACATGCATGTATAGAAAGTAATTAGTTTCAAATTCTTAACTTACCAGTGCGGGACCCTGTTTTTCTCGGGCAACAAAATTCTCAATGTAAAAATTCAATTTCATTTACTGCAGCTAGTTAATTTCGTACAAATAAACTTGGGCCCACCACCCTTAATAGAGAGATATATAGAGCAAGCATGTGATATTATAAATTATGTCATTAGACAAAGCTGAAGTTATTTGAAGGAGATAACTGTAAAATTAGCCTAAGTAATTAAATGAACTAATTAATATCATAAAAAAAAATATTTGTGAAACTAGTTAATTTTTCAAAATTAAATCGGATGTGAAATTTAAACCAGCTGTAATAGTGAAACAGTATCCCAATACACATAACTCATATTCGGTCCATCTCAGGAACTCCCTTGCAACATTGATAAAAAATACACATACTTAGAATCGATTGGGTTACGTTTGAGTACTTACAAGGGGATTGCACAACTTGATAAATTGTTAAATATGCTACAGAGGTTAGTCCTCTATGCATCATAGTAAAGGGATTTTATGCAACCCTTCTTCGTTTACGAGATAATCAAGCTCAAACTTTTCGCGCAACTTAAATATTAGTTCACTGCGGACATGTAATTTAGTTATTTCACGCTTTCAAAAGTGTTATTAATCGGTGTGCTATCGAATAAATTAGTGGTCCTTTAATTCTTTCAAACTTTTGGCAGCTGAATACTCATAAATACAAAGAAATTCGCAGCAACTTGCTCTCTGGCATTGTTTTAGGTGGTGTCCTTAGAATAAAACAAAACCTGGAAACCTTCATAGCCCCACCATTGTTTTCCTTAACCCATTAACGCCCAAGCGACCATTTTTGAGTCGATTAGAAATTCACTTGACAGAAGCGATCAAATATCGAAAGTGGTATATCAAAATATGGGTTTTTGCTTAAAATTGTCCGCTCTTTCATAATCTGCAACCAGAATTTTAATATTACGCACTGAAAAATTACTATGGCGGCTCAAAGATGGCGCAAATATTGCAAATATTTCTTTATTGAATTGCTGGTAATATCGAATATCAAACTTTAAATTCTGCATTAGAAAATTTCAATCGATTTTTAGTATGTAATAGGATATATTTTACTTTATGCATAAAGTTGGATGCTGTTTATATCCTAAAAATCGATTGAAATATTCTAATGCAGAATTTAAAGTTTGATTTTCGATATTACCAGCAATTCAATAAAGAAATATTTGCAATATTTGCGCCATCTTTGAGCCGCCATTATAATTTGTCAGTGCGTAATATTAAAATTCTGGTTGCAGATTATGAAAGAGCGGACAATTTTAAGCAAAAACCCATATTCTGATATACCACTTTCGATATTTCATCGCTTCTGTCAAGTGAATTTCTAATCGACTCAAAAATGGTCGCTTGGGCGTTAATGGGTTAAGGGGGTATCCCACTCTAGAGGCCCTTGAATTGAACGTTTTTTTCAGGGAGTTGAACAAGAAAATACAAAACATTTAGAGTTAAACATAATAATCCTCGTATTATATCAGCTTTAATGAATAGAAAAAAAAAAATTTTTTTATTGAGTGGTTGGGTCAGGGCAGGCCTGCTACTGGGACTCATACCTTAGGAACGGTGTGCACGATACCAGCCAAACAAATAATCTGAAAATTATGAAATTCCACATTAGTACTCTTTATATATGTGGCTATGGTATGAGTGTGGCACATTTTGAAAAAAAAAATTTTATTCATTTTTTTAATTTTTTTCTACTATAAGTTTTATTTTTTAGTTGATTTTTACTGTTAAAATATGGGATACAAGCTATGTAAATGTAAAAATGCCCGATTTGCTCCACTTAGGTCATAGAGACAAAGCCAACATAGCTTGTACCAAAATCTGAAATTTTTCGGATGAATGGTTTTCTCAGAATGCTGCACACCATTCATCAAGACGGTGTTTTGAGAAAAACGGCATTTAAGTTAAAGTTAAGAGTGGTGGAGAGCGCACAGCTGCGCACGGAATCGCTTGTAGCGGCGCGAGCTTTTCTAATTTCGCGGCAAGAGATAGCTTAAACGATTCAGAAAAGAACACAGAATTTTTCAAAACTAAAAAAAAAATGCATTTTCTGAACGTTCTAGAGTGGGATACCCCCTTAATGACGGCTGATAAACTACAAAGTGTGAAAAATAGGGTTTTAACGTGGTCAAAATATTGAAGAAACAGTTAAAAAAAAAATATTTTCGAGTATAGCGAGTGAAAGCATTTTAAAGAGGATACTTTCAGCTTTCCAATGAATTATTACTGAGAGATCATTAGTTTACAAGTTATGGAAGCTCAAAGTTGTAAATGACTTTTTTGCTTTGAAAGCTCAATTAAATAAAATCACAGGCAAATTTCCTAAAATCCATTTTAAAGGAGCAAAATATCCTTTTTAAAATGCTTCACTTGGATTTACTCGCAACTTTTTGTCCGAGCCCATAGAAGCCCTTAAACTTTCTTGTTCTTCCTTTTTTTTACTCTAAGAGCATAATAGAAGATGAAAGGAATTTTCGATACATACACTGAAAGAAAAAATATGGTAGATGATGGTTTGCAGCAAGGAAATTATAGTTGCTGTGATCATATTCACAAATAAATTTTTGCAATAATCATTGACATATTTCTAACAATCATATTATGATTAATTTCCCTATAAGACATGTTAATTCCAACCACAAAAGTCGCATATTTGCTGGAATCATGGTATTTACATCATAAATTGTCCACGGTATCATAAATCTATGATAGCATAGCACCGAACATTCCATAGTAGAAGTTTCGTTAATGGCAACTATAACGTAGTCCTCGCAATCATAATACTTTTACTATATCATTATAATTGTGTTCATAATACTGTGGTTGCAGGAACAACTATTATGATACCGATAGCAAAACAATTTTTGTTCTCAAACATATCATATAAAGTTATGCTATTTCACCGTTATAATTCCCGCAAATATTGTATGATTGCTAGAAACATTACATGGTTAAAACTAATTGCCGGAACTATATATGGCATGGTTGTAACAATTTAACTTCCTCTGAATTACGGTAATCGTCGTCAGTTGCAGTTTTGCCTTTTCACAGTTCGGACGGTGTCAAGTGAAGTGCAGTATTTTTTATTTACTTGATATATATGTAGTTATTTGGATTCAACGTTGGGTAAGTTCAACTATTGTTCATAATAATAAATTATAATAGCATAAATGTAAGCCAAATTCAACAAAATTTCAGAAATTTAACCCGTTGTTCTCTGAATTCTTTTCCACGTTCTATTCATTGTTAATATGTATGCATGTTATTGTGATATGTAGATTTATAAGTTTTCGCTTCACGATTTATTTTGGTTAATATTTTTTTTCTACATCACGGTACATAATATCGATATTATGAAGAATTGCTCTGAGGCGTCTCAAATATAAGAACATGTGAATGTTTTTTGCCTTCACAAAAACACGCATAGGAAGGAGGAAGTTGTGTTGTGTTTCTGGCGATTTAAAAATGACTGTAAATATCATTGTTATGCATCATATTTGAAAGTAAAACAATCACGTTTAAGTAATTATTATTGTATTTAGTGGAAGTATATTGGGGGAACAGCATTGTGGTATTAAAAAATATATTTTTTACATTTCTTTCAAGTACACGTGCTTAATAATATGTCAACCAATTTTTATGCCATATGGACCCAGAATCTGTGAAATTTAGTATTTAGAGAAATTAAAAAAGTGTGTTTATACAAAATACGTGCTTGCATTTTTCTCGGATGCAACTACTATAAATATAATACTATACTTCTTAACTCTTTGGGGTTAGGTGGGTTAAAATCTGTCCCACCTTTTACTTAGCTGTTTATGCATGGTGGGATAGTTTTTAACCCACCTCAAAAAGTCGAAATTTCTCATAGTCATACAGTTTAATATTTTATTTAATGTTTTCCTTTTTTTTTTATTAAAAAAAAATTCTGTGCAACTTGGGTTTCTTTTGTTCTTTAAATTGTTTGCCTCAAAGAGTTAATACACGGTACTGAAAGTTTGTTTATACGAAATACTCAAAAACTTATGCCTCTGTGTTTAAAATACTTAATAGAATAACATTTACAGCATACAAAATTTGGAAGCGAAAATGAAAAAACTATTTGTGAAAGCTTCTTTTAACGGAAGTCAGAAACTTATAAAAGTTTTGTATGAAACCGAAGTTTCTGTTGAGGCCCTTAAGGAAGCTGTAACTACAGCATATGACGTTAGAGAAAATGTGGTATTTACCACTAATACAAATATTTGTATAGAAGACGAAGATATTGTTGATTATATTGAGCAGTATAAAACAAACTTGGATTTTATTCTTTATATAAAAGGTAAATGTGATTTACTGATTGAACATTTTATTAGTGCTAAAAATTCACCCAAACATACCTAATTAGAAACAGAATTATACCCAATTCCATTTAGGAAATAAACCGGTTGATAGTTTGCCATTACAAACCATTTCTGATGTTGTTCCATTAACAATTCCAACTACCTCTGACACCCAGGTATATAATTTGGGTGACGGTAGTCTATTGCTTAATTTATTCAACACTTTCAACACTAAAGAGGTTAATATCTATTTCAATTTAAATGTAATTTAGTAGATATAATGCTTTATATTTGTAGGAGCTAGAACAGTTCCTAAATATCAATGGAAAACTGTTGCTTTCTATTTATAATACGAAAAAAAGGGTTTTCTAATTCAGAGCGTGTTGCACTTTCTAAACTCATCGTGAGGTATTTAGTGGATTTGGATCCACAGAAGCAGTAAGCACTTTTTTTCATTGTATCCCATACAGTACATGCGATCATTTTACTTCTTAGTAAATATTGCTGAGGGAATTTCTCGAATATATCGTTTTATTTCTTTACACAGACTTCAGAGGGAAGATTTCGAGAAATTATCTCGTCTTATTGTGGAAGTATTTCCAACGGAACTCCCTACAACATACTATAACAAATACGTTAGCAATCGTTTGGCCACTGGAAAGTTATGGGACGCCTATAATAATTACAGAGCTCTTCTTTCCAAAAGCGGAGTTATTTACAGACGTTCTAGATCAAAGTCATCAACACCAAAGAATAATCCATCTCTGACATCAACAGAATCAAACATATCATCAACAAGCGTTCTAGACTTAGATTTGCAAGGTTAAAGAATTTATAATTTTATATTATCTCTTTATTGTATTATTATTATAATTTGTTTCTTATAACAAGAAAAATAATTTTTGTATGTTTGCTGGCACTTTTCCTGTAATTTTTTTGACGCTGATAAATAAATGAAAAATTTTTAATATTTTATTCAAGATGATGAAAATCGGAGTGCAGAAAAGGATTTAGAAAACCTAAAAACTCAAGTCTCTTCAGAAGGTCTGTTTGAAAAGTGGCGAAATACGTTTACACTGAGACAAAATCTGCTACAATCAAATATATCAACAGCGGACTATTTAAAACGATTTCCCGCACTGCTTCAAGCAGAAGGGTATCAATTGGTAAGAAATCTTTTTGGAACATATTTGAACAATTATTTACAATACAGTTCAGTTTCATGTTGATGTGGAAAGCCGATATTCGAAAAAAGTTGAGTTTAGACTTAAAGAAAACGTTTTTGCTGCACTTTTTGAAAGAGGAAAAAATTCAAGACATCAAAAAGCAAAAGATATTGCTAATTTAATAAAAAACGAAACAAGCTGTAAGCAATTCATTTTTAAATTTACTTTGCTTTGGTTTTTGTTATAAATAAATAATTTTTGTAGATACACATAAAGCTGTTTTGTCTTTACTATTTTTGCCGTTTCTGTTGCCCAACACCGTCACAAGGAAAAATAAAAAAGGAGTCGGCCGATTTTCAAAGATTGAAATACAGGAATCTTTTATAAATCACTACAAGGTAAGAAATAGGCATGTGGTGAATAATACAACGTTTACTTATCTTGATTCATATAGAAAGAAGCTTTTAATTAAAGTATTGTACATTATATTTTTAATAAAGTTTTATACATTTTCTTCTTTTCAGAATATCACGGAAGCCGACAACTTTGAACGGCTTTATATTAGTAGATGCAAAGAAGAAAACATTACGGTTCAACCGCAAATTGTTCTTATTGGATCTCCTCTCACTTTGGCATATGTGCTTGTAGCCGATGTCAAATATATATTGAAAGATATAAAGGCAGCTGTAGAAGCTTGTATGGCAGCATTTTTAGCATTGAACATTCAATATCCATCGGAAAGTCAACGAGTTTGGTGTTTTGTACAAACGTACATTTTTGAAATTCATACGCTCCACGATAGTCCAGACACGGGTAACGCTACCTTCTGGAATGATATTTGTAAGTAGGGAGTAAATGCAACACTTTTTGCAATTACAAAATTTTGATAAACATACATCAATAATGAATTTACAATGCTTTGTCTGCACTTATTCTTCATCAAAAATATTGGATTTTTTGGCCCATTTAAAAAAAAATCATACCAAATGTACAAGATTCCCATGTGTTTTATGCCATAGAGTATATGACAATATATACTACTATAAAGTTCACTTAAAGCATCATATAAAAACATGTACGCCTTTTTCAAGCAATATTCATAGTTCAGAAATAACGTCATCAAAAATATTTCCATCTCATATACTGGAGGAAGGACTTAGTGGATATAGTAATATATTAAACAGTGAAGATCACACATTAAACTTTATAAAATTTATAATAAAATATTATGCAAAAAGTGAGATTCCTCGAAGATATGCCATTGAATCCATACGAGAATTTTCCAACTTTATTCAATTATTTTGTCAACGTCAATGTCTAAAACTAAATAATATTGAGCAGAGAGAAGATATCCATAAAGTTTTAAAAACATTATTTGAAATTGAAATTCCTAAGACAGACTACAAATTCATAAAATATTTAAAAAATCAAGGCTTTCATATCAGATGCAATACGATAATTTTGCACACTTCCTACGAAGAATACATTGACGAAAACAATGTACCAAATTCAAAAACTGTAGTCCGTTCTTCCAAGATAGTTGCATTGACAGGTCTTTTTTCGAAGCTATTTAACCAAACTAATTTTCTATCAGACATATTAAGTTATGTAGACTACCTTAGTGTACAAAGTAAAGATTACATTTTTGATTTTATACAGTCACCATGTTTTCAGGAAAAAGTAAGCGAAACAGAATTTTCACATGACACTTTATACTTGCCTCTTTTTATTTATTTTGATGATTTTGAGGTGAATAATCCCTTGGGTTCCCATGCTAATATTCGAAAAATTGGTGGGGTCTATGTTAAAATACCTTGCTTACCTACAAAATTGCAATCGAAATTATATTCAATATTCCTAGGTATGCTGTTCTATTCGGAAGATAGGAAATGCTTAGGAAATGATCGAATTTTTAAGCCTTTTATTGATGAAGTCAATAAACTCTTTAATGTGGGGGTGAACGTTAATATTCGGCATTATAGAAAAGTGAAATTAATACCATCCCTCATTCTAGGGGACAACTTAGGTTTGAACTCAGTCCTTGGATTCAGTGAATCTTTTAGCGCGCATTATTCTTGCCGATTTTGCACCATAACAAAAGAAGATTTAAAAATTTCAACAATATTAACCGACGTCAGTAACCCGATTGACTTAAGCTTATACTGCAGCAGTAGACATAATAATTTTGTAAATACTAGTATCAAGGAGGATTCCATTTGGAATTCTATGCTTTCTTTCCACGTTACAAAAAATTATTCGATAGACATTATGCACGACCTCCTAGAAGGAGTTTGCCGTTATGACACCATAGTCTTGCTCGATATTTTCATTAAAAAAAAGCAGTTCTTCACATTAGAACAACTTAATTACAGAATTCTAACTTTTAATTACGGGTTTTTAAATATTAATAAGCCACCGTTGTTTAATGTGGATTTTTTTAAAAACAAAGTCATCAAAATGTCTGCTGCAGAAATGTTTTGTTTTGTCGAAAATTTTGCTTTTTTCATTGGCGATTTGATTCCGGAAGACTGCATTGAGTGGGAACTTTACCTAATTTTACGTAAAATACTTAATATTTGTTTTCGTGATGTTATTCATAAAGACCTACATGAATATTTGCAGGTTCTTGTTCGCGAACACAATTCGTTGTATTTGCAAATATCTGAACTTAACCTTACTATAAAATTTCATTTACTGCTTCACTACGCTTCTATAATGAAACATATCGGGCCTCTAAAACACATATCATCAATTCGTTTTGAAGGATTTCATCAACTTTTTAAAAAAACAGCTTATAATAGTAAATGTAAGATAAATATAATTGAAACAATGAGTATTAAAAACTCTATAAAGTTGGCCAATTTTATTCTAAATTACGACGAATTGACAAACTTTCCCAAGCAACACGGCACTTTAAAAAAAATGAATAAAGACATTTTTGAAAAGTACAATTTTAAATGTTCAGGTACAGTGTTTTATACTGATTTTGTTAATTTTGATGAATTTCATATCAAAACTGGTGCAGTAGTGCTGACTCATACGAAAAGTTTTGCTCAAATTGATTTCATATTGAAGTATAAAGAGCAATTTTATTTTAGTCTCTCTCTATTAAGAACAGTTTGCTTTTATTCTCACTATTTTGCTTATTTAGTTGAAAAAGATTATACTTACTTTACTGTTCCTTTGGAATCGATAAATTTGAAATTAATGTCATATATTAGTATACTCACTAATGATATGCAAATGATTAATATAAATTTTGATAACTGCTGCTTTGAATAAATGTTATAATATACACTTACATATATTCATATATATATACATAATTATATGATAAATAAAAAAATAAAAATCTTTTCTCTGTGAAAATATGTGTTTTAAATGTTTGAGTAGAATGTGTTTAAATGATTGAGTAGAATGTGTCCACAAGCCTGGTACGACAATGCCACATATTTCTGTGAACTATATTAGGGAATTAAGATTTTCCCAAAATAAAAATAAGGGTAAGATGAATATTGGTTCCACTTCGTGTTGTTTCTATTTATCGCTTATCATAACTCAGAAACAACGCGAAATAGAACCAATATTCATCTTACCTTTATTTTTACTTTGGAAAAATCTTAATTCCTTAATATAGTTCATAGAAATATGTGGCATTATCATATTAATCATGTGGGTATATTCCACTGAATCATAATTATAGTCATCGTTATCATATATTATTATTGTGAGAAACATGAACTGTGTTTGCTACAACAAAACAATGATTAAGAATAACATGGTTTTCAGTAAATACAACCTTAACAATGGTTGCTTCCACCATCAAAATGGTTGTGAGCGATAAACGCTATGTTTGCTGCGACATAACAATAATTCCAGTTAATATATTTTACTCCTTCCATCATAAATTTTCGTTGTGCTAACCATGATTATTTCTTTCGGAACTATATTATAGTGGCCCCAAAAAAGTTACATATGTAACATCATTGCTGTAACCATCAATTTGGTTGTGAGCGATAAACGCCATGTTTGCTGCGACATAACAATACTTCCAGTTAATATACTTTATTCCTTCCACCATGAATTTTCGTTGTGCTAAGCATGATTATTTCTTTCTGAACTATATTACAGTAGCTTCAAAAAAGTTACATATGTAACATATTTGCTGCAACTATCAAATTCAACCATACTAGAGTTCTTTAAAAGTATAGTTATAGAAACCATATTTTTTCTTTCAGTGTAGGTTTCAAAGTAAACGATGCAGGCTTCAAAATGGGCTTTCATTCATTTAAATCCCTTCATTTTTTGTGAAGATACAGAGCGGTTTAAAAAGTAGCAAAAATTTTCGATTTTTTGGTGATCCCTTAATTTTGAATGCCAGTGTACATTGGCTCTTATGGTGAGCAATGTAAACTTGGCAAACATTTCGCGGCAATTTCCAAATTAAAGGTTCTATCTAAATATAATTTTCACTTACATTTACCTTGAAAAGTTCGCTTTTCAGTCCATTAGACATTTTACCATCCTTTTATATAAGATATTTAAAATGTTTGAGTTTAAATCCAACTATTTTTGAAGTAGCTCGGTACTGGTGTTGCTACTGGCGCTGGTGATATATCTGCCCTACTGCCTGTAGCTAGGTACAAACACAATGTGGCGCTCATAGTTTTGCCAGAACATTAATAAAATTATGATTTTATATCAAATTTCTCAATTTTGGTTCATCCATTAGCATTTCCTAGTAAAATATTAAAACTAGCAATCCGCAAGAGGCTGTGCACAAATCACGTGATTCTTTTGAGAGAGGGAGAGGAGAGAGAGGGATATATGACAGAATCACGCTTTGTTCATTTGATAATGATCATTGATTAATAAAAAGAGGTTTCTGATGTAGAAAAAGAGGATACAATAGATATACATAAATCATTCTCCCGTACCTCTAATAATAGAAGAAAATATGCTAAAATTAGCCGGGTTAAACATGATAACATCATATTTTATAGTTTCATAATATATTATTGCTGTAGTAAAGTTTTTTCTAAACTATCATTTATTAAATGAATGTAATGCTTATTAGTAATTTAAAATCATTACAATTTATGTTACAATCATTGTAATACTTGTCTTAAATTATTCTTAATTAATAAAGCCAAACTAATAAAATAATCTATCTGTTTTTGAAAAAAATAAAATTCACGTGATAATCAAATTAGGAGTAGGAAGGTTAAAGAAAAAATCATGTTTAATCGACGGAAAAGTGAGCTACACATTCTGGCTGTAGCATTGTGGAACCGTGGTTTCAACTTTTGATATCTTTTTTCGCAGCACCATCACCATCCAGGTTAGAGACCACGAGAAACAACGGCCTATGCTTACACATTGATCTGTCAGTCCCATATACAGTAGAACTCCGATTATCCGAATCGGGTCGAACAGGGGTCGATTCGGATAATCAAATATTCGGATAATCGGACATAGACTGGTAATAAAGAAAAACGAACTGTCACACATAGAATAAACTTTATTAAGTTGAACACGGCAATTGTCACTCGCATTTTTTTATTCTTGCGTCCCCACAAAACTTGTTTTTATTGAAAAATTACCCACAAAACTTGTTTTTATTGAAAAATTACTTCGTTTTAATTTTTTATATTACGCTGAGGACCGATTCGGATAATTGGCAATTCGGTTAATCGGCGTTCGGATAATCGGAGTTCTACTGTATTTGTATAAAATTCGGGTTAATTTTTTAGCCACTAGCCGCGCTGGCGCAGTAAGTAGTATCAATGAAGTTAGCTATTTATGAGTATAAGTAGCTGACGTTAGCGGAGCATTCCCGATATTGACGGGAAACAAATAAGCGTACTCCATAATATTATTTTTGCAAGAAAAAACATTAAAAAAATGGTGCATGGGTGTAAAAGTGGTTTGGTGAACTTATTTAAAACTTAGGTCGATCATTTTAAAAAAGCCCGCCTTTTATTGAGACTACTTCGCGATCGCAGCAGCGCCTCACTTATTTTTATCATATTTCTAGGACAGTTTTCTGCATGGCGTCCGTTCTCTTGGTCTCTAACCTCCATTTAACTGTGTTTCCATGCACAGGGTTGAGTTGGAGTTGAGTTTTCGTCGAGTTAAGAAAATGGCCGCTAAACCTAAACTGTTTCCATTAGCAACTTTGGATGTTGAGTTAACAAAGTATACAGGAATGAAATTTGAAGCTAACCCCAACTCAACTCGACTAGTTTCGTGGAGTTAACTTAGATTTAACGTAACTCAACTCAACACGAGTTTCCATGAACACTAACTCGAGTTCAACTCGACTTGAGCCCTGCGTGGAAACACAGTACATGGCCATCACCTTAAAATCCAAATTATCTGCTGGAATGTACTATCTTCCGCCACGCTAGCTTGGACTTACACGAAGGAACAAAACTCTTTCTTTATCCTATCGAAAAAGCTTTCTACAAATTGAATGCAGTTCGGACCTCTTTTTTCGACTGAACTAAAAATAAGGACGATGAAACGCTTATCTTCTAAGGTCTCACGTGCGCTTGATCAGCTATTTTTTCTGAGTTTTTGGAGAAATAGGCATGTAGGTATGTCGAGCAGTTATTACTTATTTATCACGGGAAAGTGCTACAGGTCCAAATCTTCTGAACCTTTTAATCGATCTCAGTTGAAAAAAAAAACCATGAAATATTTATTGACTAGCCGTATCGGGAATTACCCGCATGACTAGGCGGCCTACTACGCGGAACGACGCCGACGAGCAGAGCCCCACCTCATAACTTCTCGCTTGTTTTCCCATTGCCCATTGCCCTCGGAGGCTTTGCGGATGATTTTTATATTATTTTTCAGTACAGAACAGATCCACTTGTCTGACTGACAGCGTTAGTGGTAATCACCACGGAGCATCTCACTCTCGGTGAGGCATCTTGTCGCAGCCAGATACGGTAGCCAGAGCCACGTGAAACAGCAACGGAGGCTCCATGTTTTGCTCTTTGAGCTTAATTCCCATGTTGGTGGCTTCAGGTGGGACTCCACGCGGTATTGTTCCATTGTTCTTCGGTGGCACACGATAGCTCCTCTCAAGAGGCTGGAATTAAGACGTAGCTGGCCTGGGGACAAATCACATCGTCCTCATCTGGTATCTTGTAATCGCAATTACTGGCCTTCCTTGGAAGGAAGCCTGCACGAATGGTGCATGTGTGTGTGTTGCCCTGAAAGGAACCTTTTTTTCTGTACTAGGCAAAGAAAAATCCGTCCTGTAATTGCCCTAAAGGGTATTCATTCCATTCTTATAAAAAATATTTCGTGCGGAGATTAGTCCTCCTGGTATTATATGGTTGCCGACCCCCCGTCCTTCAGGCCTCTAGTCAGAACAATGCCAAGCCCCGAATTACAAATTTCTTGAATGCTTCTCGAACTCACTTAAATTCTTTAGCATCCTTATTACACATAAAAGGGATTACAAAAGAAAGGTCACGTAAGGGAACTCTTTTGCCACGAAAGGAGGAGAAAGGTTTCGTGGAAAACCGAATCAAACTACTTTCGGGCTAAGGGAATCAACGAGATAAGAAACCCATCAGTTCGCTTCCATTCAGGGGATGTCTGGACTATTTTTCATCCGTTCTTGCATTAAGAAGGAATCCTTCGTCTTACAACATCTTCATAACCTCCGTCGCATCGCAGCCCATGGCAGCAGACTCAGTTAAGATCGTTAGGTTACGTCCCGGTGAGCAACCGAAACAAGAGCAGCGTGCATGAAAGTAGCCTCAAATTGAGATTGTAATTAAGATGTGGCCACGGCTTCTTTCAATGTCTGGCCAAAGAGAGCTCCTAGCGCGTTTTCCTTAAATTAATTTCGCCCACCGCTCAAAGAATCCGCCAAAGCGCTTCGTAATCTGATTTGCTCGCTAAAGAAAAACTGACGCGCTACATACCATCCAGGTTGTGGGTTCGTTGGAACGATACGAGCGAAGACAATGTACGCTAAGGTCAACCAGGTTGTTCGTGTTCCTTGGGTATTACGCACTTCTTGAACCCACCATTGTCTGCAATATTTATTAAGAAATCACTTCAATTGGTAGGTGGAATCTCATGGAATGCTGGCCAAGCTGTTTGGTATGGCTTTAAAATTTAATGCTGCCTTTTTAAACGGTTTTATTTACATAAATCTGTTTGGAATCTTGCAATTGATTTTTTTCGCCCTTCCGCTAAATTTCTTTTGAAAATGCAATATAATATCCGAGTATATTGTCAACTTTCACTTTCAATCCCTGATGGAGCAGTAGGTCTGCGTGCTTCAACGGTTCAAGGAAAGTATTCTAGGATTTTTAGAGTCGCTGATTTCTTATCTGCCATGGGAATTTTGAAATTCAAGATAGCAAAACCGTAAAGACGGAAATTTCAAACCAAGGGAATTCCATAAAAATGAGCATTCACTTTTCAGTTCAGTTCTGTTTTAGTTCAAAATTGATCATCCCTATCTATATGTATATAGATATACAGGGTGATCCAAAAGTATTGAAACGGCTAAATAACTTTCAAGGAATGCATTTTGGAGAAAAAAGTTTTAGACAAAAGTTTTAGGATATTTCCTTGGCTATTCAATGGAAATGGTGCCCGTAGATTTGATCGTGCCCATGGCCTTGAGGTCAAGCTGACTTTTTTAAATGGGACCCCATATTTTTGGCCACGGAAAGAGCGGAAAATTTTACGTCCAACTATGATTTTAACCATGACCTCGAAGATCATATCAAGGTCAAGATGGCTATTTAAAAGGGAAACTGCATTGTTACTGCGGATTTGGAAAGAGTGGAAGTTTTGCGTCCAAATGTGACCTTGACCACAACCTTGACCTTGACAATGAGCTCGAAGGTCAAGTTGGTTTTTCTGAAGGGGAAACCATTTTTTCGGCCACGAAAAAGGAAAAAGCGAAAAATTTTACGTTCCCCTTTAAAAAACCATCTTGACCTTGATATGACCTTCGAGGTCATGGTCAAGGTCATAGTCTTCCCATTTCCGTGGCCAAAAATATGGTTTCCCCTTCAAAAAACCACCTTGACCTTGATATGACCCTCGAGGTCATGGTCAAGATCAAGGGTTTTGCGGAATGCTGATTTCAAATCCGCTGTCCAAATTTAAAAATTCAAGATGGCGGACCCATTATGCGACCAAGATTTCTCGATTCCAACAGATTTTAATGAAAATTAGTAAAATTACTGTTTTGCAGTCACTGATTTTGAATATTATTAAAATTTCCAAATCCAAGATGGCGGATCCAATATGGCGACTAATATGTCTTGATTACAACAGATTTTAATAAAAATTATTAAAATGATTATTCTGAGGCCACTAATTTCGAATATTATCAAAATTTCCAAATCCCAAGTGGTGGATCCAACATGGCGACTAAAATGTCTCAATTACAACGCATATTAATGAAAATTAGTAAAATGATTATTCTGAGTCTACTAATTTCGAATATTATCAAAATTAGTAAATTCATGCTGGCGGTTGGATAAAAAAAGGCATCGATTTCAAGGAATTTTAATGAAAATTAGTACAATGATATTATTCTGAGGCCGTTAATTTAGAATATTATTAAAATTTGTAAAGCCAAGATGGCGGATTCAATATGGTGATCACAAGTTCTCGATTTCAACGGATTTTAATGAAAATTAGTACAATGATTATTTTAAGACCAGTAATTTTGAATATTATTAAGATTTGGATATTCAAGATGGCGGATCTATAAAAGCGTTTTCGGATTGAAACAATTTCTAGGATATAACAAACTAGAACATTTGAGATGTGTTTAATTAGTAAGTATTTACCCAACGCCGGGTGAAACCGGGTAACCCAGCTAGTATCAAATAAAACAAAAAGTTATTTATCTATGTGATCTATGTATATTAACGTTCCCTCACTTACAATGTGCATAAAGTGTAGCTGAGCAGTTATTTTAAAAATTAAATAGTTTTTTCTCTTTCTTAAAAAATTATAATTTTCATAGCGAATTTGAACATATAATTTTATTATATTATTAGTAGAAGGTTTTTAACCGACTTAAAAAAAGAAGGGTTTTAATTGTTTTTCACGAATTTTCGAGAATTATAGACCTATTTGAATGAAATTAATTGGATTTCACTTGGCAAGGCGGTAAAGGAAAAAAATTTATTTAAATCAATTGCACAGTCTTTAAGTTATTTGAAAATTAGAACAAGAATATGTTAATTTGATATCTCCTTGATCCTGCCCCATACAGTTTAGGTACCTGCAGATTGTCATGCCATACGAAGTTTTTATTGAAATAGTAATACATGATTCGAACTTTAACTAATTGTAAGTATAAATGCACAAAGAACTACATTGAGAACATCAGGCAAATTCGATAGTATCATTTGCCTCTCCAGAATGCGCAAAACCTTTTCCCGGCAACAAATCAAAAGTTAATTTTTCAGAACAAAACCGACCTGTGACCATACGAAAGAGATATGTGCATTCTTGCACATTCCAAACGTAATTATGTTTCAGTTCTGCGTCCAGTCGGCAGTCGCTGCAGTAAAATTCCCTATCTCAATCTGCTTACCCGTCTGATTGCCGCACCTTGTGAAAAGCAGTGGTCTTTTATTTCTCTAAATGTCTTAATTTTTTATAAATATTTATGTTTAAGTAAAAAGTTGTCTATAAAAAAATTTAAAAACGATAATTTTTATACCAAATGTTATTACATATCCTTCCAAAGGACACTTGCAATAGTAAAATTTTAAGAGGACTATTTGCGTGTCCAATTGCAAATGTCTGATATGTATACTAGGGTGCTTTTTTTTCGCGACTATTTTTTTTTTTCAGTCCCACCTCGAAATTTTGTGGCAAATACCTAAACAAAATTCCCTGAAAATTGGAGTACAACCTCGCTGGTGGGAGTTAGGGTTACACCGCAGTGGACACTTTCATAGAGCATTCAATTCTGAAGAAACCCTACCATTGAACAAGATTGTACCATAAAATGCCTCTGAGCTGTAGAGTTTTGAAGAAAATTAATCAAAGTTTACGTGTATTTTATATGGAAAATCTTTATACATACGCCTTGGTCTGGTACTTAATATTAATATTAAGGGCTCCAATTTTCAGGGAATTTTGTTTAGGTATTTGCCACAAAATTTCGAGATGGGACTGAAAAAAAAAAAAAAAGTCACAAAAAAAAAGCATCCTAATGTATACGGATAAGCTGCAGATATTGGAAAATAATTTTGATGATGAATGTGTAATAGGTGTTTTTTTTATTTATAATTGAAAGATGAAGAGATGTGATTTCTACAGGACGAGAAATCATCGAAAATTGCCGTAAGTGGATCGTGGACTGAATGATGGCCCAGTAAGATCATTTGAATGACATTAGATGTGTTTTTTTTCGACCCTTAGCAAACAATTTTACAAGTCTTTTTATATTATGGAATATAATTTCGGTTTAAGTATTGAATGTGAAAGAATTAATTATCAAATAATATTAATGTACCATATCTCTCACTATACACTATTCACTTTTTCATATCAAATACGTATGCTTGAATCAAAAGCAATTTTAAAAGAGAAAGGAAGTTAAAAAGTTCACATTATTAAAAATATCGGAAAAGAATCGAAAATGGAACAGTTGTCGTACTATTTAGACTGTTGAAAGAGAATTGTTTTGAACGATTCTATAATAAATCGTGAAAATTATCTAATTCTTTTGTACTCGCGAAAATTAAATCTTAGTGAATAATTCGTTTATGATTTAGTTTTTACGACTAAATAAGGAGAATTTATTTCGTTTTTTCTCGAGAGTTTCACGATTTAGTAAAGAATCGTTTAATTTACTAGCAAAAGTCAAAATAGTCCGACAGCTGCATTTTCGATTCTTTTTCGATATCGTTATGAACTTGTTCGCTTAAAATAATTCTTTTTCGATTCATTTACGAATCGTTTAGTTTGCTGGCTGGGTCTGCAAATACTTATAACAATTCCTTAACACAGATATTTATCCAGTTCTAGATCAGACACAGGCGCTGCTGTATTTTTTCGTTTCTGAAATGTTGGTAGCAATTACATTCGAAGTTGTTGGTTATGAACAATGACTGAAATTGACAAAAAAACTAATTGAAAATAAATAACATTTTTCTTCTGATGATATTAAAAACTTTGAAGGCCATTTGTGAATTTTCTTTGATTAACAAAATCAATCAATCAAATCCAAAATCTCTAACCCGATTATTAACCTGAGTCGTTTTTTTCCTTTGATACTGATCCCGACCGAGACTTGCAGCTCATTTCTGTGATTTCGATTGAGCAATTTATTCAATGATGCCAAACTTATTGGCCATCTTTTAATCTATTTAGGTTTACTCCGTATATTTGTTTCTAATCTTGTAACAGCTTTTTCAACTACTACTGATATATACATGAAAATTATTACAAAAAAAAAAAAAAAAATGGCTCATTTCAAAATGGCCACTATACAAATTAGAAAATAAATTCCGATCAAGCTGAAATTTGATATATAGGTAATAGATAAAATCCCGATGAAAATGCAATATTATTAAAAAAAAAATTGGGGACTTCAAAATGGTCGTCTCATGGGTTAGAGGGGAAAAAATAAAAATCAAACTAATAACTAGGAAATAAATAAAAGGGAAAAAAAATTTTTTTCGGTTAAACGGTTTTATTTTAAATCATCAGCTGTACCAAAACTAAAAAATAATTAGGACACAGGTCTTCTCGTGTCGGATGCCAGGAGCACTTTGTGTTGCTACGTCAGCGGGATAAGAAGTAATCTGGGACCTTTAACAGACTAAAATAAAAACGTGAGGCGGTTGTATAATTAAATAAGAACGACTTGTCCAGGAAAATGTGTTTCTAAGCCCACTAAAAGAAATATTGCAAATGCGCCCCACGTTTTAATTTAAGTCTGTTAAAGGTCCCAGATTATTGCTTATCCCGCTGACGTAGCAATTCACGTTCGAATTTGAAACAGAAACTCAGTAGTGTAGAATATAAAAACAGGGGTAGACGTGAAATAGAGAATTGTAATAGCGTTAAAAGTTACAGAAACAAGCTGCTGGGATCAAATTTTCGATGGAAATAAATATATTCAAGAAAATTTGATATATGTTTTTTCTATGTCGTACCCTGTAAATGTCGTCTGGGACTTAATTGCTTCCTGGGGAGGCACTGATTCGAAAAATGTATCCTCCATTGAGTTCCCCTTTTGATGGAACCCTAAAAAATTATAACAGAAATTTTCCCAAGAGGTGGTAGAAATTAAATTGTTAAAGATTATTTAACAAAAGGCAAAAAGTGTGGAACATTACGATGCAAAGATTATTCTTTCTGAAAAAAGCTCCACTCCACACTAGCTCACTCATTGTTGCTTCCCGGAAACACCCTCTTAGAGAAAAGTGTTAAGTGTTTAACCCGTATCCTCCGATAAGGAGGACCTCTGAGGACTTCTGCCTTACGCAGCGAACCTCTTCAGCCTCGATGGCGGTAATTACCTACTCGAGCTGCTCCGGAGGAGTTGAAAGTGTCAAAGCCTATCAAGTTATCGATCGCGGTCCCATTAGCCCCCCGCGTGGCTGACCCCTCATAGCGTAAATATGAGGCAAGGTTTCAGCGATAGCATCGGGTGCGTCACATTTTCGAGCAGATTTAATCTAGCAAATAGCTATGGCGACAGCGCTCAGCACTCTCGGATACAATAGCCTCATAAGTGCCTCGCATCAACTAAGAGCCCCCGACCGCTGCCGCCCGGTTCCACCGCGAAGAATACATGAATAACAAATTTCGTACTCTCGGCGCGTCCCATTCATGTGAGAGCTGACTGGATTTTTTTCGCCTCTAGAACAACTACTCGCTGAATGGGCGCAAAGGTGTCATCTCCGTGCCATTATCCTTGCAAGTGTCGTTCCCGTACAGCAGCCGGGTCCAGGGATAGTGCAGTACCCACGGCGGAATAGTGCGCCGAGGAGCCCGGGCCCCCTACAGCCGGTTTACTTGAATATAGTTTAAGAACACTTTTAGGTTGCTGCTAAATGAAGTAGGCACCATAGACCCACCCCCGTCTGCTTCCAAGAATTTGCAATTTTTAATGGACTTCTCAACGACTTCCTTGTTTCTACCTCAACCTCAGCTTGGGTTCTTCGAACAAATCGAATCCGGGACGACCAAGGTGAGATAAGGCCAGTGTCCGGTCCGGTGGCATTGAAGGTAAATGGCTCGTTAAATAACTTCCACTTTAACTAATTACCTGGCCCGCGAGCGCTAGTTGGACAGCTTCAAATATTTACCAGTCCAGACTGATGAACTAGTTGGCTCAACTAGATCCAGTCAGCAGTTGCGGGGATGAATTAACTATTCCCGTCGGTACGGATGAATGTCTCCTGTAGGGTTACCACTATACTTCTTTAAGTCGAATTTTACTCCATTTCTTAGCGGAATAATATCTATAAAGTAAAGTGTTTTTGGAACCAATCGAGATGTGACTCATCTCAAGCACAAATGTTCTTTTAAAAAGGGTTTGGACCGGTCCAAATGAAACGTTCACACTATCAGCAAGGTCGCTAATTGTCAACCGACGATTTTTGAGCACCAAATCTTTGATTTCATTGACATGTTGTTCATTGATTGTTATTGATGGTCGTCCGGGACGGTCTTTTCCTTCAACGCTTTCTCCACCTTCTTTGAACTGTTTATACCACTTGCAAACATTTCTTTCAGACAAAACCTAATCGCCGAAGGCCTTCTATAACATTCCAAACGTTTCTGGAGCAGAAATTTCATTCCGCAAAATTTAATGCAATTTTTTTGCTTAATAAAATCACACATTGTAAAATTCGAAAAATTCACTTTTAGTTACTCAGAAAACACAACGAAACTAACAACATAAATGACGTACTGGTGTGAAACTTTACGCAAATATAAGTGACAGTGCTGCCAACCTACAAACAAGAAGATTTGCACAAATCGATGTCCACGCGCAATTTAAATTCAAAATTGGCTTTACTTTTTGATCACAGTAGTATAGTAGGTTTCCAATATTACTGTTTTTGTTTTTATTAAAGTTTGGAATTTCGAAATAACGTATCCGATATGGCGACAAAGACATTTAACTTTAACACTGTCAGACTAAAATTTTCAACAGTGAGCAAATAAGATTGCAATTATTTTTAGTAACATGTGTACATATAACACAAGTCAAAAAATTTAAAAATTTTTTTCCGAATCCGAGTTGTCAATGCTATTTTCTTGTTGCTGGCGTCCAAAAGGAAGGAAAAAGTGCCGTTATATTGTTTAAACTTTGCTTTTGTGAAGGAAAAATTGACATTCGTTTGGATAGTTTGACCATCAATTACAACTGAATGCATGGTGGGATATTTTTTAGTTTTTGTCAAAACATATATCATACTTAAAAATACAATATAGAATTGGTTGAGTTGTGAATCAAATATAGCGTCCGAACAGTTGCAATTTCATGGAACTTTTTATTAAAATGAATCAAAGAGCTTTTAGGGTCGTTAATATTACGCCTGTTATCAAAATTTATAAATTAAAGATAGCGGATTTAATGTACGGTATCCGCCGAAAATTTAAAAAAATTTCCGCCCGCAAAGGATTTACAAGAAAATGAAAACATAAAGATTTTGGGGGGTGGTAATTTTAAATTATCTGGGCACAAAAGCAAAGTTTTAAAAAAAAATCATGTCGATTTTATTAACTTGTTAGACAAAAAAACGGGAAGTGACCACACATTAATCAGATTCAAAAATCGTGTCGACTTGTGTAATCGAAGGAGTGAATCAAGAAAGAAAAATTGGGAAAAAATCGAATAGGAGTATTCTTTTCTTTTTTGAAAGTATCAGAGTTAAATTTTAATATCCTGTATAAATTTCGAGCTTTCTGGGAAGGATCATAGTTCACGAAATTAATAAAAGCCCTTATTCTCATTAATATTCTCTTTCGAGTCATATTTGACAAATGTGTGGCTAAAAAACATCATATTATACGTACGTGGAAAAAACTATGTAACATCACTGTAAGGAAAAAATTGCATATAGGAAAAACAAGTAAGTGGCATCGAATTGAGACATACAAAATTTGTTGAATTTTGAAATTGCGTAAGAAACTATCCAAAAACTATTTACAGGTAACCCTCCTATAACACAATATCCTACAGTACTGTTTTGCTCTTATACGATAAGAAACTTAAAAAAATTCTTGTAAAACACGGAAACCTAGAACACGGTCTTATTCTAACATGGTAATGAAATTGCGGAAAAATTCGTACAAGACTTCTCTTCGATAACACTATAGTAGATAACACGATTTTTATAAAATGAGATTTACAACGGTCTGGCAAGGATCAGCAAGCAACAACATAAAATAACAGATTTTTTAAACCCTAGAAAAGAAAAAGGTTCAGAAACTGATGGGCATTGATGCAAATGAAGAAATATAGTACATTAAAATGAGTGAATGAAATGGAAAAGTCTGTTTGCTGACCTGTTTTTCTTTTCACATATTAATTATATTTTTAATAAAAATTGTTGAATTTAAAAACTATTTGATTTTAACCCTTTCGGTCCTACCGCCGCCTATAGTCGGCATTCGTGTTGCACTCCGTGGATCCGACCGCCGCTTAAAGTCGGCATTCACGGAAAGCTCTGTGAGTACAATCGCCGGCTCTAGTCGTCATTGAGGGCGGCAGTGAAAGCTTTCCATGGATGCCGCCGACCAGGGGCTGGAGCTTTCTATGAATATCCGTTATAAGCGGTGCAACTTGAAATGCTGTCTATGCAGTAAAATATATTCTCGCGGCCTATGCTGCCGCGCCGTGCAACTACGCAAATGGTGTAGAAATTAAGTGTTTTGTTGTTATATACTCGCATATCAGGTGTGTTTTTGTTATGTATGGCAATACAGCGTACAGACCCCTTGTATACATAGGTCACGTACGTATGCTTTCCTTATCATGTTGATATGCTGACGATGATGAAATGTTGGCAACCCTATTCTCCGGATCCCAGTTTCCAGCAGCTAGAAGAGCCTTTTCTCTGGCACCGAGCTGCACTATTTGCTCGACGTTTGGCAAATTATTGCATTTTCTGGCTAGACAATGTTGCTGCCATCGTCGTCGCGGAACAGGCGAGTCGCCGGGCAGCACAGCAGTGGCTGGAAATTAGAAGTGCGCGCAATTTATGGGAATTGCTAGACATTGACGCAGCCGAAATTGATGGCTACACGCTTTAGCACTCCGAAGGTGTTATATGTCGCGCGTCGTCAATTTATCAAAGACCCGCGACTTTGTCTTTTCCCAGTCCGAGAGGATTTTTTGGAAGGGCGACACCACAATTCTTTCGAATAATAAGAGGAGCGCCCTGCTTTGATTAAGTCGCCCCAAATGAGGTGTGACGACCGACTGGCGGCCAAAGCTATTTCAGGGATATTTGAATTGGTAAACAGCTAAGAGAACAATAAATAACCGTTATGAATATTAAATAAAACGTGACTCATTTGCGACCGTGATTTATTTGTTCCCTGAATGTCCAACATGAGGCGATATTTCATTTCGATTCGATTTTATCCGAAGTTTATCATAGAAAATTTCAAATGAATGGAAATCAATATTTAACACTAGATTTATGGAGATTTATTGTATGATTTTCAGAGATTCCGAACAAATAAGTGTAGAATATATTCGTCCGAAATAAAGTGCTCAAGAGGAAAGGAACTTACAACAACATATCGTCGTATTATTACATAAATTAAATGTTACATATTTCACTAAAAATTGATATATTCGACTTCTGTAAGTTTCGCCACGAAATCTGAAACCCGTCAAATTGACGGAATTCGTAAATGTAGTGTAAAGTAGATTGCTGCTTGCTTGCCAGCCAAGGCAAATTTATTAACTCACATTACTCTAGGTTTATAAACTTGCCTGGTATGTTGGCTGGGACCAACGCCAAAAAAAGCTGATTAGATATTGTAAATATTAAAGTATCAATAATTTTGTATATTGTCCTTTAATGCTATTTTCTTTAACCCATTAATGCGCAAAACGAGGATTTTTTGCACGCAAGTTCAATTGTACGATTCGAATAGTAAATTGGGGCGAATTTCCTCCAAATTCGTATATAAGGGGTTTTTGGGGGTGCTCTTTCAGAATCTGGCATTTGTTTTGCATAAAAACTTCAAAAACTATGGGTTTTTTCAAAAAAGTGCCGATTTTTTTTGGTCATTTTTCGTCTCAAAGTCGGTTATCTTGTCGTTGCTGCTATTGAATGATCATATAACCACCAGAAATCGCAGTCCGAATGTCTACACTTTTTCAAACCATAGTTTTGAATTTTTTTGTTTGCTATGGTTTTTGCAAAATGGCCAATTTGTACAACAATGTAATAAAAAACGTCGCGATTTTTTTACACGAAAAGGATCAACTTTACAAAAAAAATTGATATGACAAAAAGTGCTCATAATAAGCCTAGGAAAACATGTAAATTTTTTCAGAATTTTTTGGACTATTTTTGGTTATTTGGATTTAGCCAATTCTTGAAAAATCCAAAAATGTCCCGAATTTCATCATGAAAAACTTGGTGATATTTTTACTCAAAAAGGACGAATTATACGAATAAATTTTGTATGACAAAAAGTGCTTATAATTAGCCCAAGAACACGTGTGAATTTTTTCAGAATTTTTCGGGACATTTTAAATCGGGCTAAATCCAAAAAACCAAAAATAGTCCAAAAAATTCTGAAAAAATGTACATGTTTTCCTTGGCTAATTATAAGCACTTTTTGTCACATCAATTTTTTTTTTGTAAAGCTGATCCTTTTCGTGTAAAAAACCGCAAAGTTTTTTATTACATTGCTGTACAATTTTTTGGCCATTTTGCAAAAACCAAAGCGAAAAAAAAAAATTCAAAACCATGGTTTGAGAAATATATTCAGACCGCGATTTCTGGTGGTTATATGATCATTTAATAGCAGCAACGACAAGATAATCGACTTTGAGACGAAAAATGACCAAAAAAAATCGGCACTTTTTTGAAAAAATCCATAAAATAATAGAGTTTTTGAAGTTTTTATGCAAAACAAATGCCAGATTCTGAAAGAGCACCCCCAAAAACCCCTTATATACGATTTTGGAGGAAATTCGCCCCAATTTGCTATTCGAATCGTACAATTGAACTTGCGTGCACAAAATCCCCGGTTTGCGCATTAATGGGTTAAAGTAATAAAAAATATTATTCTTAATTGTTTAGTTTAAGTTTGTACATACATATAGCAAAGTTCTGAAGTCAGTATTTATTTTTTTGTTAAAAATTACTTTATGTTTTTCGACGTCCGTTTTTATGTTTTGACAAATTTTTTAACGATTTGGAACATTTGGGCGGCGAGCAGCGTGGCGCCGACTAACACGAGCAAATTTCACGCATACGGTGTTACTTACTTAACACTTTGCCGACCGCAAACCTATTAATAGATTCAAAACATAATTTAAGAGATACTTAGAGCAGAAAATGCATTTGGTGCGAGAGAATTTCTCTTAAGCAAAATTCCGGTCGGTAATGTGTTAAGAGGTTAAACATAGTGATGAGCAAAAATAGTCTTTTAGTCTTGCAGTTTTGTCTTGACTTGTCTTGGCCTTGTGCATTTAGCAAGACCAAGACTTAGCTATTCTCTTACAACCAAGACCAAGACTAAATAAACAAGACCAAGTCCAAGACCAAGACTTATTAGCAAGATTCTTGCAAAATTTTCATCTAAATTCCTAATACACCTACAAAATAGAATAAAATAAATCAAAAAAGAATAAAATAACTCAACATAGAATAAAATAACTCAAAATAGAATAAACTATATAAAAATATTTTTCATTAGAATGTACATATATTATAAAAATACATGACGTGGAGCACAATACGAAAAAAATTTTTTTACATAATAGTAGATACGTATGATACTAATTATACGATTTTTTTAATTAAAATTATCAATAATTTATTTACCAGCAGTAATTAACTATGATGTTAAGAATAAGACATTTAAAATCAATTTAAATTAAGATAACGTTACTGAAAAATGAGAAAACTGAGAAGTGGATTGTTCCTGATTCGAAAAATTTGTGCTGAGACTGATATTATTCATAAATACGTATAAAATCGGCCTAAAATGTTATACATAAAATTATTTTCCTGCTTTTATCCATAAGGTGAACAAAAACATTATATCCAGGGAAAATAATGAAATTATACTGTTTTTGTACTTATATTAAAAAAGGGCTAAATCAGGTTTAAATAGATACCTTCAACATAAATTTAAGAAAACTTCAATAATTTTAGAGGACTAACTACTTTATCAAATAACTCAAGATTTATTAATTTTTATCTGTTTTATTTGCAAATGATATTCTTACTTTTTTTGTTTTTCATTACAATATTCTAAATTCATTTGTAGAATGTAAGTTACGAAACTTTTGAAAACATATTGTATAATTAAAAAGTAAACATAAAATATTCTATATGGAGAAGATTTCGTGAGAAAAAGGAGAATAATAGACTTTTTCGATAACCAAAGAAATCTGTTTTTATCCTGAATAACAACAAAATCAGTTTTAATTGGGTTCTCAAAATAGTCTAAATTACTGCTAAAAGTTCAATATTCAGGAGAAAATTAAAACTTAAATTTAATAAGATGTATCTATTAAACATTGTTTTGAGAACAAATTTAGAATTATTCATAAAGTACTAATACAGCACAAATTTTCTTCGTATTTAGTTCTCGTTATATACGTGAATATATATTTTAAAATTAAAATACTTTTAAAAACAATTTCTTGCAATTTGTTAATTTTATATAAGTTTTTTTATAAATATCTACTTTTTTTTTTTTTAAACCAATTTATAAAAAATAATACATACTGGAATATATTTAAATGAATAAAAAAAAATTTCATTATATACATACATATATATTCATTTCCAAAATGTTACGACAAGTCTTGTAAAAACAAGAACCAATCTCGCAAGAACAAGACAAAGACCAAGACCAAGACGTACCGTCGCAAAGCAAGACCAAGACCAAGACTCAATGTGCTATATCAAGACCAAGATCAAAACAATGTTAGTCTTGCCTTGATCTTGCGTTTGCTCATCACTACCCTTAATCAATTATAAATTTTGAATATCCTCCTGCGGGCCACGGTCCTACCAGTAGTACTAATTCTTTATAGTAATTCAGACCTGGACCTCATAAGTGCGATGTACTCATTATTACAACCCAACCCAAGGGCCTACTTGTAGGCCTTAATATAAAACGTCAGATTTCCGATTCAAATTAAAGTCTTGGGTCTGAATGACTATAAAATATTAGTACTACTGGTAGTTCTTTGGGCTGTAATGACTAGTTCGCTAGTTAGTGGTCTAGGCCGCAGGAGGATATACACTTATATGCATTCTTCATCATTTTTCACGTAGATTAATACCCATTTGGTCGTTTGGAAAAATATTGACTATAAGTATGTAAAACCTTCAAACTGTATATTTAGGGGTCCATTTTACCCCCAAAACATGCTTATCCATAGGAAAAAAATACGTATCTCTTAAAATTTGATGTGGAATATCACATTTCAGTCGGAACAAAATCGGTGGTGAGAAATCGGGATACCTTTCTTGTAAGTTCAGGTGGTCAGGCAGTATTATTTTAATTTTCGCTCCTGAGCATACATCAAGCGGCCTTGGAGACGTCTGGTTCATGACTACCTGATATCTTTCTTCTCCTTGGTCTTCCGTACAATTAATGACATCAAGCTCATGAAATTAACTCATACCCATGACAGTGGAAAAGAGGTATAAGTATCTTAGGATTTCAATTGAGTTTCTTTTCTAAGGAACGCCAAGGTTGCATACATTTTGAATAAACAAAATACTTAAGTAAGAAAGTGCCGTGTCTTCCGAACGAGCGATTAACGGCCGGCTCTTTACTTAGCGTAATATCTTGATTATTAGGCCGAACCTTTTCTTACTTAATTCCCGTGACTCGTAAATGAAGTCGTGCCCGATCGCTGTTTTGCTGTTTTGTGCACATGCTATATAACTTTACGTGCCCGGACCACGTTGTGAAATGCGCCAAGTCAATTGCAGCAATTTGCAGCAGAATCACGCATCCGACTGGAGCGACCCAATCGGTCGATGGCACGCAATTACAATCGACTGATTGGATCGAAAAAGCCTGGCAAATTGATAAGCGGTTTGATTTGAGCGGGCAAATTTATTAAGGGAGATTTTGACAGAACTAGACCGCCAGGTGAACACCCACCTTGCGCCCAAGTGCTTTGTCTAAACGTGCAGGTATGCGGCCGAAAAGAATGCCTCGGCCACGGCGCAGCGGGAAGGCGCGCTTTGATCAGATGCGGAGAGGTTGAATCACGTCCCTTCAAATCAAAGTCGAGCTTTCGTGATCCCGCACGTATCACACATAACCATAGTCGCACATGTCTGCAATTCAAACAGGCGAGCCCGCGCGACTTAATGCATCCAGCATCCTCCGATCCGAAAGCGCTGTATCCGGCAATTTTCTTGTTCTTAACCATTTAATGGAATTTACGTGACGAGGCGATGGAACCTGCCTGCCTGCCTACTTCTTGAAGGCACCGGCTACCAGCGCAACGATCTGTTTTGATGGAATCGACTAACATCGGCCCGAACGCCGAACCGTGGGGAGTTCGGTACAAGACCACAGCGCGGCACGAAATTCGCCGGTTCCTGGACATCGGAAGACGCTGGGCCTGGCAGCATAAGGAAAAACCCATTTCCCGTGTTGGTCAATTTTCTGGACCATTAAATTTGATCGCTTTCAATCTTGGCAACGTTTTGCATAGATCAAAAAAGGTACTAGGAGCCCACGAGCGGTTTTCGGCCGTTTGGCTGTTTCGCACAGAACGCGTCCAAGACTCTGACCTGGCTAAAAGTGTGCAAGCGGCTAGATAGGATCCCGGGGAAATAATTTCCAAGCCCGTTAGAGTTAGCGGCTACCCGGCTTTATAAGTTGTAGCATACTAGCATAATTCGTTCCATTCGAAAGGTTTCCGATGATATCGGGAAGAGAAATTTCGCGGCTTCCCAAGTCAAGATAACCACGTTCGCCGCGAAACATTGAAAGTAAACGGCCCACTTCGAGTGGGATTAGATTTATTACGTCCTAGGGCCAAACGCAAGCAGGCGTGAGGAAAAATTGAAAAATGCCTGCATTATGAAAAAACTGGAATCGATTGGCACTAGCGAGCGATTTTATCCGAATAGAAAATAGAATGGTAGGTTCTCCCGTCTCATTTCGACTTTTCTATTTTTAGAACCCATAACTATTAATCGACTTAAAAATGTTTGACGGATATGTAAGATTTCCATATTTGTTCACTAATTTCTCAGGAATTTAAAAGTCTGATTTTAATTAAGCATAACCCTTATATAAGCACTATTAAAACCCTACATACACTATTACACAAGTGGATAAGCATAATCTAGCATAATTAAAAAAATCAACTTTACCTTTTCGGTACAGAGCTGCTTGATGCAGAAACGCGATTCCGTTTTTGTGGCACCACATTATTTAAAGGGTTAGGTGGGTTTCAAATTTTGAAAAAATCGTTTATTTTGTTACATTTTTTAATGGTAAAAAAAGGACTATTACATTCAAACTTCTAAGTATCAAAAAGAGTATCATTTGAACTATATTCTATTAAAAAATTGTCACCTTTTTATTCTAACTTTACTTCTTTATTTGAAGTCGGTGAAAACGATTACTCGAAAACTAATGCAAGGATCTTATTCAAATTTTGCACATTTTTTCTAAATAGCATTGACTAGGGAGTGAACGAAGGATTTTGTTTTTCGTTCATCACAACTTACTTTACATCGAAATATGTATTGTTTTTTCGTACTGAAGAATTAATTTTCCGCACGCAACGTCGCCAAAAATTCAGATTTGAATGTTTTTACAAATCCTTCACTCATTCCCGAGCTGAACTGCGTATACTAGCATACAAAATTTGATTTTTTGGTTTCAGATAAATCTAACACAAGGTATGATATCCACCACATTTTTAAGAGGTTTTCGAAAACTAGCTTCTCAGTTCGTCATTTTTCGATATTTAACTGCATGTGCAAAAATTTATTTCGCTGAGCTTTAAACGCACATAGGCCATGACAACCTTGTGTTTATGAGCACTTTTAAGCGCCCATAGTACTCAAAGGGTTTATTTCTCAATTGAATGCATCGATCTTAAACTTTTTCTTAAATCAATACTTCTGATGGTGACGACAGACGATAGCAGACCCCCCAAACTTTCAATTGGGTGTTCAACCATTCAATGAAACCTGTTTGCTGTTGCGGAATAAACCTTCAAATCTGAAAAATAGCGCAATCACAAAGCGATGAAAGTTTTTGAAATATAGAAACAACGTACTGAGGATGCATTTTAATCTTTGACTTCCTCGGTTTTAACAAAATGAAGGAACATTTTCTGACTGATAACTGATTATTTCGGCAACGGAAAAGAAAATTTAATACGACTCGGGTTTTAAATAAATTTAATCGTTTTTTTTATTTTTGTTTACATATGTGGTCCATTTATCTCCAAAAAGAATAATAGAAGAAACAAAGTTCAAATTTTTGATTCGCATTTTAAAAATGTACTTTCATTCGTTACACAAAAGGTTTATGGTGTAAAACAAAAAATGATTAATTAGCGAACTATAAAATTGTGAAATATTACTCACTTGGCCGGTTGCGAAAAACAAATTCTAGAAATTACCACTGTTTTCATTCTAAAAAACTTATAGAAGACTTCAAATTGACTTTAGATAAAATATTTTCACTGGAGAAATAGCAAAATAACTAACCAGAAGTAAATTTTCGGACAACATGTTCCAAACAGAAGTAGGATTGTTCTCTGGATATCTAATGCGAACTTGGATTTGACTTTAACCATGATTTCAAGGTCATTTCAGCGTTAACTTGGTTTTCTTAAATGGAGAGACATCCTACTGTGATCAAAAAATAAAGTGAATTTGTTTATAATAAAAAGAATCTTTATCTATTCTTACAAATCAATTTCATCCCCTTCAAAGTAATCATCTCCGGATACAATACACTTACGCCAAGTTTTCTTTCCAGTCTTCGAAATAGTTGTCGAAGTCGATTTCCGGAATGGCCTTAAAAATCTTATTCGATTCGGCTTGTATCTCTTTAATCGAGTCAAAACGATGTCGATGCGATATTTTGTATTTCGGGAATAGCCAGAAGTCAGACTGGAGCTAAATCAGGCGAACAAGGTGGTTGATGATGTAATGATAGTCTGAAATCATTGTGTCAAAGATGTCAACGTGACGCTTTTTTTAAAACAAATTGAGTGTTTTTGGAACCAAGCGAGATTTGGCACGTTTGAAGCACAAGACATATTTTCAAATAGTTAGGGTTGATCCAAATGAAATGCCCACAGCCTCAATAAGGTATCTAATTGCCAATCGATGATTTTCTTTACGTGGCTTTTGTCGGTGGATGTTGATTGTCGGGGCACTGTTCGTCTTGAACTCGTTCTCGCCCTTCTTTGAAGTCTTTGTACCCCTTGCAAACATTATTTTGCGACATAGCCTCATCACCAAAGACCTTCTGCAACATCTTCAACGTTTCCGTGGCAGAATATTCATTTCACACACAAATTTATTGGGAATTCTTTACTCAACAAAATCAGACATAGTAAAAATCGAAAAACTCACATACAAAATGTTTACAAAAACAGGTGTGAATCAATTGAATATATTGACATGAAACACTGCATAGAAAAAATAGGTATTTTTTACAATTAATACGGGACCAAAATAATTGCTTTTTTATCGGAGGTGCAATTTAATTATGTTTAACATTGTTCTTTCGGGGAGATTAATACCGTCGAACTTTTCTTTTTACCTGGTTATGTGGAATTTCGACTTAGAGCTCCTCAAATAGCATACGACTGTTTACTAAATTCAATTCTCTTTAAAGTGAAGACAGACGCAGTGGTAAATTCTGTGATATACAACACTTTTGTTACCCAGGTCTGTTATCCTAAAATACATATGTCCATATTTTGTAGTTTAAAGATAGATAAATACAAAACTGTACCTCTGTTTAATACACATAAAATTTAAAGGGTTTAACCATAATTGTTAAAATTGTTGTTGTTTTAAATCTATATTTTTGTAGAATCTTAAAAAACATTTAATTTGAGGTTATTTTTTATCTCATTAGAAAAAAACGGCAAGATAAGCATTAGTTTTGTATGGCTCAATATAGGAGACAGTAGTTGTAATTGTAGTCACCACAAAAATGTGCGATTGTAATTTAATTGAAAGAGTAATTTATAATAAATATAATTATATATACTTTTGAGAGCGCTGCTTGGTTATCTGTTAATAATTTACGGACGAGTCACGTAAATTTACATTTTTCCATTTTGACTTCCTAGGATGGGCCACGTAGACTTAAATTTTTGCTTGAATTGTTATTCAGATGCGTTAATTTTTCATTTTTATGCATATTGGGTTTTTCCTTATTACCATTAGTTGTAGTACTATCTACCTGTTAAACCTACTGCGCAGTTTTGCTTGTTATACTTATAAATAGCTTTGTAAAATTTTATCAAAAATAGTGTTGATTTAGTAAAACTGTAACGCTTTGCCCGGAAATCCACAAAGTAAAAACAACCCATCCATAAATTGCTAATATTCATATTCTAGATCTTCTTTCTCATGATTATACTGGTGTAGATTTCAGTGGATAGAATTTCGATTTGAAAGATAGTTCGGGTTTTTCCAAGGACTAACTACAGAGATTGGGTAATTGGGACCATAGTTCTCAGCGCCAGAGAACTCGTGTATCTTCGAGCCATCCGTCTACAATCAAGAGTTCCTAGCCGGGAACATGCACGATTATCTTCCACAGTGGTGTATTTCTGTTTTGTCAAAATTTAATATCTGGGTCATCAGGTCTGAAGGTCTTTCGATCAGACCTGATATTTGAAGTTTTAGAGCGCTTCGGGCTGCGTCTTTCTGTATGTGCAGATACACTTTAGTTGGACATGTTTGCATGGCACCTGTAGTTCGAAGCAGAGACCGCTCTACCATACAGGAGAGCTAGTCGGGACAGGGCGCTGCAAGATAGGGGCGCTAAAATCTGACGATTTAACTTTTTAAATGTCTTATAGCTCCAAGCTACAATGGAGAATTTTTTTAATGTTTTTTCAAAAAATTGAGGGCTAACTTATTTGAAAGTAAAAGTCTAATTAATATTATATATGAGAAATAAATAAGTGTTATAAATTACTAAGTTTTAAGCAATAGACAGGTGACCCTAAAATGTTTAAGCCGAGCTAAAGCGGGTACTGTAACATTTAAACTATAGATAGGTAATTCCTAAACCCAATAGACCGAGGGAAAATAAGTGTTATAACTTTTAAACAACAGGTAAGTAGTTATAAATCCACAAAACCAATGATAAATGAGTGCTATCACGCTTAAACAGTAGAAAGATAACAAAAAGCCCAATAGTCCTAAAAAAGCGAGTGCTATAATTTTTAAACAACATTCAGGCCATCTTAAACCCAAATTAAACGAGTACTGTAATTTTTAAACAATAGATTTTCGTATGGTTTTATCAATTGCTCCATCTGGAGAGGACAATTAATTTTTAAATGAAAAATTATAAAGAAATAATCCACGCAAATTTATAAGAGCTATATTTGTTAATTCTTTCTGGTATATGCTACATGCATTAATTTTGAAACCAAAAAATAAAGTTGTGGAAACCATTAGAGGTTTATTGTATCGGCAATTTTTGGTTCATTCGCCAACTTGCTCTGCCGAGATACAAAATTTAAAAAAATTATGGTATACCTGTACCATAATATTATAGTATCTTATGCACCTACGGCATACAATGTGCTTACCGACGAGTGTGAGGTTTGTCGCCCGAACAAAGCGAATTGTTTATATGCACAGCCGAGAATAAAGTACGCACTTTAAGTCCGAGGTGAATAAAAGCACTTAAGGGGTTATTCTACCTTTTCGAGGCAAAAAAACAGTAATAATTTCAAATTGTTATAAAACAAAAACGACAAAAGGAATCGATCTAAAATTAAACATGGTTGTTTATTAATAAAAAAATTTGACATTTTTCATGAAAAAAAAAAATATTAAAACAAAATGGCGGCTACACTGGCCCATTGCTGCAGCGCGAAAAAATTTTCACAGCCAATTGCGCGACGTAGTACCCAGGTCATCCAAGTGATCTGTAAGTAATTTAACAAAAATAAATCATTAGTTCTAATGAAAATCTACGGAGCGCCCCTAAAATTAGACATAAATATCAATTTTTCGCAATTTGACAAACCTTTAAACATAGCGTACTCGATTTTGGGCATTTTTTTCATCGGAAAAAGTGCCCCTAAATTTTCAAAATTGAATACAGATGTCTAATTTTAGGGGCGCTCCGTAGATTTTCATTAGAACTAATGATTTATTTTTGTTAAATTACTTACAGATCACTTGGACGACCTGGGTACTACGTCGCGCAATTGGCTGTGAAAATTTTTTCACGCTGCAGCAATGGGCCAGTGCAGCCGCCATTTTGTTTTAATATTTTTTTTTTTTCATGAAAAATGTCGAATTTTTTTATTAATAAACAACCATGTTTAATTTTAGATCGATTCCTTTTGTCGTTTTTTATTTATAACAATTTGAAATTATTACTGTTTTTTTGCCTCGAAAAGGTAGAATAATCCCTTAAATAATAAGTACATACCGTTTTTTTAGAGAGATTAAAGCTATATAACATCAAAAACTTTTTTTAACGTACTTGGTTTATTGCTGAGTAAAGTTAAAAATTTTAAAATAAAGTTTATCGAGAGAAAATTATTTCTCAAACTTAGTAATAAGGAATACAGAAAATAAAATTATTATATCATACAAACATACTGATCTAGGCGAGCCACACCCCAAATTTTCGGGGCGTTTTGTTTTTTATTTTGCCTAGGGCCCTGATTTCATCGGTGGCTCGAAGGCAGGCAAGTCTGCACTTTATTATTGAATATGAAAATACTCTTACCAAAACTGAAATATAATACATATTTACGAGTTGCAAATCTAACTGCAACATCCATATATTTATGTAATTTTTAAGATGATTATTTTTAATAAATTTCTTTGCGCGACTGCTCCATGGCATTTGGGTAATTACGTGCCTACACATTAAGTATGATTTTCGTTTTAGATAAAAAATTGGTTTATAGCTTTTAACCCCTAACAGTTTTTAATCCCTGAGTGTATTTTTGACCCATACGGAAAATCCTATTTACCGAGACCCTTCGACAAATGATTCGCATTTTCTATCCCTTAAACAACTCTGAACGAATTTTAATTAGGTTCATTTTACGAGAAATCGCACAATGTTTTAATTAAAAATAAAAATCCATTCACTAGGTCCATTAGGAGCCAAGATATATTACAAAAAAAAAAGCACGACTGGGTACTTTTTTATACTCCTTATGTGTACGGGGCTAGTGAAAAATATGTTTACCTGCCAGGGATTAAGTTTTACCAAAGTTATCTAAGGGCTTTATACATGATGATTTTATAAATAAATGCAATGGCCTTAATAACTCAGTTCTTGAAATTTATTTTCCCCTAATTTTAGCCATCTTAAATTATAAAAAGACAAAGAGGCATTTGTACTCAATTTTCAGCTAATGTGGCCTTAATACGATCGTCTTTCACATAAAAATCTCACTAAATGCGAGCACATTACTCCGTTCTGGTTAAAGAAGAAATGTGTTAAAGAAACTGCGAATTAGAGAAATTGAATTCACGAAAACTTTCCCAGGCCGAGGAGCACCCAAAATTAGATTGCTATATAGCACTCCATTAATTTACCTAAATTGCTTAAAAAATAGCTCTCAAGCCATTATTGTAGTGTAGCAGTTCCATTTGCCGTTAAACAATACAATTAAGTGGCAATCTGCGGAGTGGTCTGGAGTCCGGTTGGTTGAAATGAACAAAAATTCATAGCTCCAGAAAATTAACAAATCCAGGGCGGACAGGCGGGCAATAGAACGCACGAAATGGTAATTACAGAAAACCATGCGATACTATCAGAAAATTGTTTCACACTTGAGTGCGGCTGGTCTAGAACGGGTGCAGAATTCCTCGGAGAGCTCTTTTAGATATCTTTAGATTAGATACTTTCAACAGCCGAAGTCGCCGAAGAACTTAATTACACACCGTCAATTGTGGCATACCGTTCGGGGAAGGCAATGCAATATAATCATTAGTGCGGAGTGGGCGCAATTAGCTCAATAAAATCAATGATTCATGAACAAACCTCTTGGAAAACAGGCCCGGTCCCGAAGTACTCGTATCCAGTCCAAGACGTTAAATACGGAGACCTGGATAAACAATAATCACTCGGAAAGCGGCGTAAAATTAAAAACTGTGCAAATATCGTCAATCGAAATAATTAGACGGTTCTGTCGATTAAACACCGACCGGAAAGCACTCAAAGACACCTGAAGTGGCAATTTTCACACCTCACAACCAACCCGACACTTGTAAGACACACCTCGCATAAATTTCACCTGCTGTCGCGCTCACTCGTGTCCGCTTTGTTTACAAACAAAAGCTGCAGTTCGCTCGTTTGAGGAGTCCGCATGCAAAAACCACCAGCAACAGACGTATCTCGCAACGGCCCACCCGTAGTCAGATCTCGGCGAAGACTAAAAGGCAACTTCCCATCCAGCATCCATGGACCACGATATCTTGCTCCACGGGCCACAGTCGCAATCCACTCTAATCCGGCTGGTTCTAATGATGCGTTCCAACTTCCACGTCTCAACCAGCCGCGGTTAGCCACCTTTTCATATTCTTCCACCTCCGATGGGCCACCAGACGAGCTGCTCGGATGAACAGAGCCCGTGAATTTAAGTGTCCATCACGACCATCTATGTTTGTATCTGCTCTACATAAATCTCGCCGTAGTGCAATCGCCGCCAGTAAAAGTGTTCTATCTACGGAGCTTTTCAACGACCCGCATTTTCCCTTGGCTGGTTCTGCGAAAGTACTCAATTTGCAGAAGCTTTTCTGCGAAACTTATGTCCTCCAGGCAATAGGTGCAACTTGTCACAAACTCCCCGTTTTGCGCGTTGACACGACTCCAAATAATGTTTGTAAATTTTTAACCGACTACAAAAAAGCAAAGAGGTTTTCAATAGACCCGTATGTATTATTTCTTCATACAATGAGGACTTGTTCGCCCAAAAGTTACTCCGGTAAAAGGATAATGTTAAAAATACGCGTTTTTTGGATTTTTTTTGAAAACGAAAATATACAGCAAAAAAGTACTCATACCCTTTGGAAGTTTCAAAAGTGCAGGGAAATTGTACAAGCACTCCCTGCGTAGGGGTAACTACCCCTGTATTCGATATTAATAATATTATCGGTTATAGGTCACTTAGAAAAAATATATTTAATCTTGATCATAGTAACCCTCAGATAATCCCTATTTGCAAAACCACCCCTTTTTTGAGGGTGAAATGTGATGAACTTCTAAGCGAAATTGAATAAATATGAATGAAAATAATCTGACATTTTTTTATGGTTCAAACTATAGAGTTATAGTTCTTAGTACCTATTGTCATATACTTATGTATATAATATAAATATCTACTTACGATGTAGGAAACTACCCCTATTTATGACGTGCAGTAGTTGAACTTTGGGTAAAAATTAGAAAAAAAAATTGTCGGACGTTTTTCACGGCTTATATATTGAAATGCTCATTCATGATACCTACTAATACTCAGTTTGAAGAAACCACCCCTATTCAGGGGTGGAATTTTGAATTTTGAGGCAAAATCAGGAAAAAAATGTCAAAAAAGAATGGGGGTTTTTTAATGGTTTATATACCGAAATCGCTTATTCATGTTACTCATTCAGACACAGCTTCGCGCGTTTGCAAAATTACATCTTTTAGGGAATGTAGTTTTTGAACTTTTGAACGAAACTTAATAAGAGTCATGGGCACGATACCCATAACTTGGCCCCCAAATTTGAGGAACGGGGTTCGAAGCATTTTGCTGTCCTAAATACGGGAAAAATAAAGAAAAAAATCTATCTCGACCCGTTTTCGAGATATAAAAAAAAATAGTTAATACTTGTCCCGTATCAACTCCAGACAGCAAAATGTTTCGAAACCCCGCCACGACACTGAAAAACTTGAATATTAACAAACCGCCACTATTTTCCGCACATTTCTATTTTACCGCCGATCAATTTATTTATAAACAACGCACGAAAAACACTAATTTGTTACAAAAATAATCCCGATACCGCGAAATGTCAATTTAATTACCAAAACAAGCTGAAGTTCGTTTCGTTCTTCTTGAAAAAAAGGTGTGCCAACTGCCAACCGCTTTAGCAAGTTCGTTGAGTTCGTTCTTTTTCGATCAATCGATATTTTGTAAAAGGAAAATATTTAGTTAAAATGCATTTTGTAAAAGGAAAATATTTAGTTAATATGCATTTTGTAAAAGGAAAATATTTAGTTAATATGCATATTTTGTAAAAGGAAAATATTTAGTTAAAATGCATTTTGTAAAGGGAAAATATTTAGTTAATATGCATTTTGTAAAAGGAAAATATTTAGTTAATACGCATTTTGTAAAAGGAAAATATTTAGTTAATATGCATATTTTGTAAAAGGAAAATATTTAGTTAAGATGCATTTTGTAAAGGAAAAATATTTAGTTAAAATGCATTTTGTAAAAGGAAAATATTTAGTTAATACGCATTTTGTAAAAGGAAAATATTTAGTTAATATGCATATTTTGTAAAAGGAAAATATTTAGTTAAAATGCATTTTGTAAAAGGAAAATATTTAGTTAATATGCATTTTGTAAAAGGAAAATATTTAATTAATATGCATATTTTGTAAAAGGAAAATATTTAGTTAAAATGCATTTTGTAAAAGTAAAATATTTAGTTAATACGCATTTTGTAAAAGGAAAATATTTAGTTAATATGCATATTTTGTAAAAGGAAAATATTTAGTTAAAATGCATTTTGTAAAAGGAAAATATTTAGTTAATACGCATTTTGTAAAAGGAAAATATTTAGTTAATATGCATATTTTGTAAAAGGAAAATATTTAGTTAAAATGCATTTTGTAAAAGGAAAATATTTAGTTAATACGCATTTTGTAAAAGGAAAATATTTAGTTAATATGCATATTTTGTAAAAGGAAAATATTTAGTTAAAATGCATTTTGTAAAAGGAAAATATTTAGTTAATACGCATTTTGTAAAAGGAAAATATTTAGTTAATATGCATATTTTGTAAAAGGAAAATATTTAGTTAAAATGCATTTTGTAAAAGGAAAATATTTAGTTAATACGCATTTTGTAAAAGGAAAATATTTAGTTAATATGCATATTTTGTAAAAGGAATATTATACCGTTACAATAAACGATCGAACGAACCCAACGAACCCAACGAACTTGCTAAAGCTGTTGGTACTCCTATTTTCAGGACGAAAAAACCAAACGAACTTCAGCTTGTTTTGGTAATTAAATTGACATTTCGCGGTATCGGGATTATTTTTGTAACAAATTAGTGTTTTTCGTGCGTTGTTTATAAATAAATTGATCGGCGGTAAAATAGAAATGTGCGGAAAATAGTGGCGATTTGTTAATATTCAAGTTTTTCAGTGTCGTGGCGGGGTTACGAAACATTTTGCTGTCTGGAGTTGATACGGGACAAGTATTAACTATTTTTTTTTATATCTCGAAAACGGGTCGAGATAGATTTTTTTCTTTATTTTTCCCGTATTTAGGACAGCAAAATGCTTCGAACCCCGTTCCTTAAATTTGGGGGCCAAGTTATGGGTATCCCCCCGAGTCATGAATAAGCAATTTCAGTATATGGACCGCAAACTATTTTAATTTCACTTAGAAAATCATCAGATTTAACCCCTTAAAAAGGGATGGTTTTACAAATAGGGATTATCTGAGGGTTTCCATGACTAAAATTAAACATATTTCGCTGTAACATTTTTTTTTAAATATTGTTGTTAATTCACATATTTTTCTGAGTGACCTGTAGCCAGTAATATTATTAATCTATAATATAGTGTTGGTTACCCCTACGCAGGAAGTGCCTATACAATTTCTCTGCACTTTTGAAACTTTCGTGTATGATTAAGTAAAGATGACACATTCCAACACTTTTTTTGCTGTATATAAGGTAGGGTCGCCAAATATCGTCCCCTTTTTGTAAAACAAATCTAAAAAAATAAAAAAAAATACTACAGTAATAAATGAAACGTCAAACACTAGGTTCAATACTCCTTTATTCATAAAAATAATCAAAAACCCGTTAACATAGTCAGAAAAAATTATAAAATAGCTTTAACAAAAATACTCAAATTATGAAAATATATTTTTGGGCTCCTAATATCGTCCCGGGGACGATATTTAGATCACGTGAACTGGAGTTGTACTTACTCCTTTTCTATTATATAAAATTGAACCTAACTATCATATTAATATCTAAACAGCCCTTTCTTAATTATTTTAATCATTTTTTCGGCATCTAAAAAATAAAAAAAATAAAACATTCTAAAGTTACATGTTACGATATAAGGTTCACGTAAGGGGACGATATTAGGAAATTTCTATTTATTTTGTCGCATCCATTTAAGCAAAAAACGTGTCATAAACCTGAAAATTTTACTTAATCGATTAATATCTGAGATATTAACCCTCTGTGGCCATACCTCTTTCCAGTAACGTGAAGGCCATATGGGTGCAAATATGGTTTCACTATTTTATTTTATTACACATTCTATGTGGTTTAGTATTTGTTATCGATAAAGATATGATTTTGGGATAAAATTTTCGTGGGAATTCAAATATTTTATTACCGAAACCGTTAAAGTGCTTTATCACATAAAAAAACGACGATTTTTAAATAAACTTTTTCAAAAATTCGATTTTTACGCCAAAAATTATATTTTTTTTTTATTTATAAATGTGGCAATGAAACTTCGGAAAAACAAAGATAAATACCTATATTAAAATAAAAAAAATTGTTTGTTTAATAATATATATGTTAAATATTTTTAACGAGTATTTGAAAACAGGATAATTTTAAAAAAGTAAAAAAATATGTTACATACAAAAAATGGTTTATTTTAGGCATTTTTGTTTATAATACATATATTAATCATTAAACCTTACATTATTTAGGTAAATTTTAAAAAGAAAAACATTACTCGGTGGTATTGACTCAATTAATGCATAAGCCGGCCCTGTGCTGTGGAGGCGCATTTCATTCATGTTAGAGTTGCTTGCTATTTTTCACACAGCCCGCATTTAGCTCTCGTTTCTGCTCTTCCGATGCTGATACTAGCTAGTGGCACCTCTTCTACTTCTAATAATTTTTGTACTTTTTTAAGCAAATATGTTCGCAAATTTCGTGACTGCAAACGTCGGCGAAGTTGAGTTTCAAAAATTTGTGTCTATTTAGTCTCTCATTCTCGGCACGCAAAGTGTGCAATATAAAGGCATTGATTCCGGCCTGATCCAATAAATAAAATTTAAATATTACCACAAAAAAATTTAAAACTTACCTATTAGACGATAATAAATACAGGAATATTGTTTGTTGTATCTTCCTTGTGTCGATGTGTACTCCTTTGCATTCACTGAACGCTAGTTGAGCTAATTTCAAAACATGCCCGATGTTAGGTACAATTATTATGTTACCTGGCGTCACAGATAAGCGAGGCGAGCATCCTTTCTAAGGAATGAGTTTACCTTATTCTGTCTTCCCTTTGATTACCAACAATTTTAGGTTAGTAGGTAACTAAATTTCTCAAAACAATTCTAAATAACTTATTTCTGTATGAACCGATTTTGTTACGCCAAGGCCAAAGGGGTGCAAATATGGCTAATGGTTACTTTTCGATGTTTCTAGCGCAACAGCTATTGAGCGGCGGGCACCGCGCTACTGCTCGATCGTTACACTAATGTATAGACATAATTGTCGTACAACAGCGAGAGCTCTATAGTGAGTGTCCTATGAGAGAGAGATATTTGAAATTTTTGGTATGCCCGATTTGCACCCGTATGGCTACAGAGGGTTAATAGTTAGTTTGACAAAAAAATTTTATCAATAAGTCAGGTATCTCAATATTTTATGGAACTCGAGAATATTTCAATGAAAAACTCACCTTGAACATTTTTTTTGATTTTCGAATTTCTGTCGATACGAATGTCGTGACGCACTCACTTCTACACAATAGCCGATTGATGCAACTAGCTGTCGGTTCGGGTCACTGATAATAGATGGCGGTTTTTAAAAGAGTAGATATTGAAGGGGACGAAATTAGGGTAGGGGACGATATTTGGCGACTCTACCTTATTTGTTAAAAAAAAAAAAAAAAAAAATCCAAAAAACGGCCATTTTTAACATTGTCCTATAAGGGGTCAGTAGCGTCCTTTGCACTTAAATTTTAGCAATGTTTGGACATTTTTCTTTGTTTGGATTGATTCCTGAAAATTTTGGGAGCATGTATGGTTTTTTAGTGACTAGAAGGTTCTTTAAGGATCATTCTGAAAATAGACATTTTTTGTTTTCTTCCAGTTTAACTAGGCTCCATACCCCCATACAACAACACATTATAAATTAAAATAGAATCACTGCGCGCGGACTTTCTCAGACCCTGATGAATTTTTCCGAAATTTTTTTTTTAACAAGCTCTAACACCTTGCGCTTTATATTAAACTATTATTATGAACTTATCTGAACAAAACTATTTAAAAAACAATTTAACAAAACATAAGAAAATTAGCTATTACTAAAATTTTTATGATATGCTTATAATGCTCCAATCTTAAAATCCATAGTTCAAGTTAACAATCTTATAAAGTATTAAGACCACAAAAATTTCAAGTGTCTATCACAAACGGTTCTCTTGCAACTCTCCGCGCAAGCTTAAAAAAATCACAATTGAAAAAAGCAGCTTTAAGGGGACATTCTCATTGGACGTGAAAAAAAATCGTTTTTTTTTTTTTTACATAAAAGTATTCCTTAACATCATAGTAATGCTGTCCTCAAACCGTTATGAGAAATTCGAAACAAAACGGAAGTTATAGCTATATATATTTAACGATATATACCGGTTTCTATAGATTTGAAGCGTCGCACAAAAACTTTAAACGCGTTTTTCTCGAAACTACTTTTTTTCACCTTGTACCACTGATTGCTCAAATTCTGCTCGATAGATTTTCAAAACTCAAAAAGCATTCGACTCATTAACATAAATACTAGAACATAGACCTGTAAAAATGCAAAAAAGTGCCTCCCCTCTTTTACGTACTTTCCCCCAAAAATGGCAAATTTTTGAAATTTTTAGAAAAACAGTCCTAAAAATAATTTAAAAAATTAAAAGTACCTTTTTTATAGGTCTATGTTCTAGAAAAAAGTCTAAAGAACAAAACCCATTTTGAATTTTGTCGTTATCTTTTCCAGGAAGACCGCAGGAGCTGGTACCAGCTAAAAAGGGACTTTTCGTACAACACCCTCTATTGCCGCAAAACATAACAAAAAAAACAAAAAACAAATTTTTTTGTATACTTCAATGCCTATATATTCAATATATGAAAAAAGTTTTTTGAATAAATGCAATAGGGTTTGAATAAATGCAATAGGGTTTAAAAAAAAAAATTCCGAAAAAGGGCGTTTTTTTGTCAATTTCGATGAGAGAGTCCCCTTAAAGTTCCTCAAATATAGATGTATTAAGGCCCTTTCGCTTATATGCAGGGTTTCACATAGGAGCCTATAGAGGCTAAACGGTTGTGAATTTTAAAATACCTGTTTATATCCTTGTTCAGGAAGGAGTATCCAGATAACAAAATTAAGTAAAAAAAAAAAATTATTTTTTTCAAAAATCTTTCTGTCATAAAAAACTAGTGTAAATTAGTGTAAAGTGTTCATTGATATTAATTGATAGCCTATATCCACCGAGAAGACATTATTTTGCCAATTGTAAAAGAATTATTCAAATCGGCCCGGTAGTACCTGAGATTTCTTTAGAAAAAATAAATAATAAATATTTTAGGCATAAATAACACAGGTCAACATTTTATCTAGGCTTGTGCACGGGAATCGAAGATGGTATCCCAAGGTTTTTGGGGTCGCTGATTACGATGAGCGGGTCAGTTAGGCTCCATCACGTCAATTTCAAGATCATGTGAAGGTTAAATGGTCACAAAACCTTCCAAAAATCTGAAAAAATTCATGGACATGTTACTTTGCGTGTATCGTCGAGGTCATTCAAGGTCATTTGAGGCGTTTTTGAGACAAAAATGCTAAGTACCATCCGAAAAATCTGCAAAAATTCATACGTATGTTTTCGAGGACCCCGAATCTGAATCTGAGGTTAGTCGACCTAATTTCAAAGTCATTTTAAGGTCAAATGGTCAAAAAACCTTCCAAAAAATTCATGGACGTGTTTTTGAGGTCGCTGAATCCGAATCCGGTGTTCATTTTTACTTTGCATGCATCCTCGGAGTTATCCAAGGTCATCTCATGGATATTTGAAGGGTTTTGAGACAAATATGCTAAGCACCATCCGAAAAATCTGGAAAAAATCATACGTATGTTTTCGAGGACCCTGAATCTGAATCTGAAGACTGTCAACCTCATTTCAAGGTCGTTTGAAGGTCAAATGGTCAAGAAATTTTCCAAAAATCTGAAAAAATTCATGGAAGTGTTTTTTAGGTCGCTGAATCCGAATTCGGTGTTCATTTTTACTTTGCATGCATCCTCGAGGTCATTCAAGGTCATCTAAAGCGAGGTATTCTAGTTTTGTGGCACAATTGTACATTTCCCAAATTGAAATTGTTACCATGTTATGAGATTTATACCAGAAAAAATTCTTTGGAAAATGACTGAAGAATCCAGGTAAAAAAGTAGTATCCAGGCTGTCTATATAACTATAAGAATTGTCCAAAGAATTTTATGTAGCTCAAATTGTCGAATTGACCACGACTAACTAAATCTTGTTGTTGCACCCAGGGCACCTCAACGTGGTGACGGCAACGGAGTTGTCCCACTATCCGGCAAAGTCCCTTGATTATGGCTTCCATACCGTCATGGCAACCACACGTAAAAGTGTTACGGGACAGGGGTTCGGATCCCCGGCGGCTGATCAGGGTGGGAAAGCGGGCCCGCAGGCGTCATCATCTAGCGACCGTAGCTCTTCATTGGTGGGTAACTTGGCCTTTGAAGAGTCAAATGCCACAAGTCAAAGATCTTGTAAAAATGACGTTAACAGCTTTTGTGTCGTTTGCGGACTGTATACTCCCAAAAACAAATTTAATTTTTCAGATGCATTAAAAAAAATATATAAACACACATTTAATATTGTTACTGATTCTATGAGCAATTCTTACACACCAAATATAATCTGTGGTAAATGTCGTCATATTGTCAACGGAACAAGGAAAAAAATATATTTTTCACCTATGAAATGGAGGAATCCATCAGACCATACGACCGATTGCTATTTTTGCTTAATCAACCTGAAAGGTTATAACTATAATAGCAGACAATTTATAACATATCCATGCGTAGAATCTGTAACATTTCCCACATACATAGAATTTTTTCAGATTTTTGGAAGGTTGCTTGACCATTTGACCTTCAAATGACCTTGAAATGAGGTCGACTGACACAGATTCAGATTCGGGTCCTCGAAAACATATGTATGAGTTTTTGCAGATTTTTCGGATGGTACTTAGCATTTTTGTCTCAAAAACCCTTCAAGTGACCTTGAATGACCTCGAGGATGCATGCAGATTAAAAATAAACCCCGGATTCGGTTTCAGCGACCTCAAAACATGTCCATGAATTTTTTCAGATTTTTGGAAGGTTTTTTGACCATTTGACCTTCAAATGACCTTGAACTTGACGTGATGGAGCCTTACCGACCCGCTCATTACTGCATATAAACAAACACTCTCTCTTCATATATTAGTATATAGATAGATCGTATAGATTAAATAGATAGCTCTAAAAATACCAATAAAAAATTCTCATGATAATGAATTGTGGAAATTCTGGTCGCCATGTTGGATTTGCCAACATGAATTGCCAAATTTAAATAGAAAAGTCGAATTTAACGATCCTAAAAACTCTTTTATGTTCATTTCATGGAAATAATTTAAATTTGAAATATTGATCGCTATGCGGAATCTGCCATCTAGAATTTTCGAATTCGGATATTTGGTTCGTAGTAGATTAACAAATCTCCGAAAACTTTTCTGAACTAATTTTTAATTTATATATTTAGACCTTCGAGAAGAAGTGGTGCTGGGCTCCTCCTGGTATTAATTCTCATCGAAATCTCTTAAAATTGAGAAATTTAGGTCTCTGCGCTAAATGCGTTCTTATATTACGTATTTTATTTTATATATATTATTTTATTATGACATCACAATGTATATCTAAATTTTGAATGTGGATACTAAGGAAATGTTTTCTGTGGCAGCATGCCTCTAACAGTTCAAATGCTTTTATTGTTACCTTCACGGCATAGATAATTTCCTATAAGGGCCTGTAGAGAGAATGTTATTTTTGACAATAGAAATTATTCACTTACCTCTTCCCTCAAAACATATATTTAAAATATGTAGTCACAAAGGTAGCCCGTCTCCAAAATAAAATCCTAGAACCGCCTCTGACTTTGTGTCTGCTTCTTATTTGATTGCTTTTTAAAACACTTCCGGAAATATTGAGTGAAAATTTAATCAAAACTTTCGATGTTTGCTAATCCGCAGAACGTGTGCCCCCCACTCACGCTTGGGTTATCGCTAAAATGCAACTCCATCCGGTAGCCAGTAGGGGGATTCCCCCATTATTTACCCACTTAAATTCTGGAAAAAGCAACCATAGACCCACCTGGAGCCCATTTTCTATGCACCGGACAAATTGAATTTTTCCGGTTGCTTTGTGAATTTCATCGCTGACTTTTGCCCGCGTTTGTGAGTAAATCATTTTGCCGCACAGGAAAAACTTTTTTTGATTTTCCTGACTGCCTGTCTTGTGGGGGAAAAGTTTCGCATACTTGTGGAACTTTTTTAATTGAGCACACGTGTCAAGTTACATATGATGTGAAGCTATCGTATAATATGGAGAGAATTTTCACGATTTGTTCAGTTTTTCAAGCATACCTGCTTCCTGGAGCACTTAATACGCCCATGGTTAAAAAATCCAATTTGGAGGACACCATTTTTAATGCCTTTTTTTTTTGTTACAAAACTGAAAAAAGCTACATTAAACTTTGTTAAAAAAAATAATTGGATAAACAATGCCATACATTAAATACAGGGTCCGCCAAATAACTTTTTTTTTTTAAAATGCTATAAAAAAAAAAACTACTGAATATTTTTTCAAATTTCTTTTTTTATTTCAAATTACAATCCTTCCGGTTAATGATGGAAAATAATTTCATTCAAATGGCTGCCTCGGCTGGCCATGCAGTAGCCTACACGATCGGTCCAATTTTTAAGTACATTATCGATTGTGTGCAGCTGTATTTCACCAATGGCTTCACGAATATTGTCCTTTAAAGCGTCAATTGTCTCTGGCTTGTCGGCGTAACACTTATCTTTGACGGCACCCCACAAATAATAGTCTAACGGTGTCAAATCGCAGCTCCGAGGTGGCCAAACGACTGCGATTTTCAAAAACAGGGCGCAAAACATCAAGTGTAGCGTCGGCTGTGTGGCACGTAGCCGATCGTGTAGGCTACTGCATGGCCAGCCGAGGCAGCCATTTGAATGAAATTATTTTCCATCATTAACCGGAAGGATTGTAATTTGAAATAAAAAAAGAAATTTGAAAAAATATTCAGTAGTTTTTTTTTTATAGCATTTTCAAAAAAAAAAGTTATTTGGCGGACCCGTTATCTCCCTTGAAAAAAGACATTTAAAATAAAGCATAAAGATATTACCCGAGCAACTCACTAAATGAGAAACTTTTCACCCGACTTCAATATAACCTTCCATTCCATTGCAATTTTAGCCGGAAGAAAGTGATAAAACAAATGTCTTAACTGCTTTTAATCATATTTGGATTTATTGAAATCGGAAAACAATTCATTTAAAATATGAACTGTACTACACGAGATTGAGGGAAATAAAATATAATACTTAAAGTAATGCAATAATTACTAATATTATTATAATAAATATATGAGATCCAGCGACAGCTTTAGGGGCAAGGGGGTCTCTTTAAATTACAATCACTTTGTGAAACTCGGTTTTATCTTGTTTCTATGCATAATTCAATATGCACCTTAATAGTTATTGTTCTTAACCACCCACCACTTTCTCTAATTGGTCACTTTCGTTCAGATTGCATCAGTTTACCATAATACGACGATGCAAACAATTAAAAAGGGAACGAAAGAAAACAAAATATAAGTACCCACTTTTGGCCAAACAAATTACATTTATACAGGATTTTTCCCATAAATTACGAATTCGCAAACAAAGCTAGTTAATTAACTTCCGTTTTCAAGAAAAATAGGGTAAAAAAGGACAAACAGCCGTATTTTGACAATTTATTGAAAATCTTCATAAAATAACGATATCTCTTATATATTTATTTGTTTAATGTATGTTTTTCTTTCCTTTTTATGAAAAAGACCTCGCAAAAGTCCGGGGCCTTCAAGTACCCAAGACCGCCATTAATGAGATGATTTCCATTTCTTTCTTTTTTCACTTTTTTACAACTATAATATAAGGTGCTGTCATTTGTCAAAGATTCTAAATCGTGGAATTTATTTCCAAAATCAGGACTCAGTTAAAAAAATTAAAGAGCACATCGTGAATATTGTGGACATTGATCCGCGACTTTTTCCTTCCAAAACTTCGAGACATTGATGTTGACGGCTTGTAGTTTCAACAGGGCGGCCCTACATGTCATACAGCAACTGAAACAACCGATTTATTGAAAGGACAATTTGGGTAAAATCTTAGTTCAAGAATTGGACCTGTCAATTGGCCACATGTAATGTTTTGCGACGATGCATATCCATTGAAAATATATTTAATGATACCTTATTTCAAAGGACACCCAACCGAGAAGAAAATATCATTAATTATCGGTTGTCACGTGTACGTAAATGTGTTGAATGCGCTTTCGGAATAATGGCAGCTAAGTGGCGGTTACTATGGTAAAATGTGTGTGTTTATATTATAATAATATATAGAAGAGACGCTGCAAAAACAATGGGAAGTCATAATACCTCCCACTAACTTACCACTCAGAATCCACGTAATGAAAATCAGATAACATCGAGATCAAATAATTGCAGTACAACAGAAAGACAAAGAACAAGGCAGCTCTATAAAAATCATTTCAATGTTTTCATTTAAAAATTATAATCTATGATATTTTGTACATCTACCCGTTCTATTGTATTTCTTCAAAGCTTCTTCTCAAATTTGCATCCTAAAATGTCTGCTTCTTTCAGATCCCAAAATACACTTCCTTCCCCCCACACAAAATCAATCAAATTTATGTTGTCCATATTTGGCACTCATACAGTTAGGAATCAAGTGATTTTCGATGGAGAAAACAATTCGAATTAAATAGGTCGGTCCGGTTCGGGCCAAGTGTAGCCACGGCCTAAGTCGGAAAGTGACATTGGAGTAGAATCAGCTCTTTTTTAACTGACTTCCGAAAAAAGAAGTTATCAATTCGATCCGTATGTTTTTATGTTCGTTCGTGTATACCTTAACAATTTAATTTATGATTGAAAAGTGTAGGTTTGCTGAAGGTTACAATGATATATATATAAAAGGAAAAAATCTGGAAGGGACTCTTCAGTTGGGGGTAAAGTGAAATGAAAATTATAAATGCTCTGCAGTTCGTATACAAAATTACAATACTATGTGATCGCTGACTTCAAATTCGGTGCCCAATTCTAAAAATTCGATATAGTGAATCCAAAGTAGTGACCTCTTATTACTAAATATCATTGAAATCTCATAAAACTAATAGAGGGAGAGCCAGTGACCAATTTTAGGTGGTCATTTCAAAAGTCACGAAACTTTCCACAGTAAATCCTCTATACCTACTGAAAATTAAAAGCCATTTCTGGCAACCCTCTGTGGCCGGGGTAGACTACCCTAAAATTTTAAAGAGGGTAAGAAATAAGGTTCATTTTAGTTATAGTATCAGTCATGAAACTTCATGAAATTACTGTCGACAGTATTTTGTCTTCATGGAATTTTTGCCAGAAAATTTACATCCCTCCTAAGTGTTGCCAGAACGCTTTAAATATTTATAAAAATAAAATCCATTTTTGTCATTTTATCAGTCTTGAAATTTTAACAGAATAAATAAAATAAATAAACAATAAATAATATACAATGCCAGAACGAAATTCCATCACCAACCATCTGCCAGAGCGAAAAACATGTTCGTGCGAGTGCAAGTAAAACAGGAATATGGAAACCTGCGGGTTAGAGAAAGAGCGCTAATTGGGTATTTATGGTGTTCATTAGACGTAGATTTCAAATTATACATAATGCAATCGATTTTTCTTAATCTTGTTGAAACATCACTTGAGAAAGATTTTTCTGTACCTTTGACACGGATATTCTCTAGGTCATTGTCAAGGCTACTGTGGAAAATATTGAAACGCTGAAACACGTACTATCCTAGGTATTCTTTTCTTCTAGGAGGGACAATCTATAAAAGGTCCAGTGCTCTTACCTGTACTTGTGACGCAGTTTTCTATTCCTTATTTTACATTTCGAAGGTCCTAACCAAAGAATACCTATTTCAACAAGAAGGGACACTTTAATACCCTCTCAAAATTCCAACCCATATGCAAGCTCTCGAAAATACACCCAGCAAAATGTCCCATTAGATAAAGGAGATCAGAGCTATTACCCCTGTAAATACTTATTAGAAATGTAGAGAGAGAAATAGTCACCAAAAAGTTCTCACAGATTGATATCGAAGCAGATTATGCCAATATCGATGGTAAGTGTATTTTTTCTATGAATTGCGTACATATTATATATTAGGGTGCTTTTTTTTTCGCGACTGTTTTTTTTTTTTCAGTCCCACCTCGAAATTTTGTGGCTAATACCTAAACATACATTCCCTGAAAATTGGAGCCCAAAAAAATAATATTTAGTACTAGACCAAGACGCATAAAGATTTCCCATATAAAATACACGTGAACTTTGATTATTTTTCTTCAAATCTCTACAACTCAGAGGCATTTTATGGCACAATCTTGGGCAATGGTAGGGTTTCTTCAGAATTGAATGCTCTACAAAAGTGTCCAGTGCGATGTAACCCTAACTCCCACCAGCGAGGTAGTACGGGTCATTGACCCCAATTTTTCCACGAAATTCTCGCTTTTTGCCCCTATCTCGCAAACAACAAAAGGTACAGAAAAAGTGAATATTACTAACTTGTAGCAAATTCAATTTCCTCCAAAAAGTTCTTGAACACTAAATCGCTAACATCGATATTTCTTGAGATATTGGGCTTCAAAGTTGAGGTAGTGTGGAAGTTTCATGGATTATTGAGCTAAATTGTAGAAACAGTACCTCAATTTCCAAGACCAATATCTCAAGAAATATCGATGTTAGCGATTTGGAGTTCAGAACTTTTTTGTAGGAAATTGAATTTCCTACAAATTTGTCATATTCACTTTTTCTGTACCTCTTGTTATTTAAGAGATAGGGGCAAAAAGCGAGAATTTCGTGGAAAAATTGGGGTCAATGACCCGTACTACCTCGTTGGTGGGAGTTAGGGTTACATCGCACTGGACACTTTTGTAGAGCATTCAATTCTGAAGAAACCCTACCATTGCCCAAGATTGTGCCATAAAATGCCTCTGAGTTGTAGAGATTTGAAGAAAAATAATCAAAGTTCACGTGTATTTTATATGGGAAATCTTTATGCGTCTTGGTCTAGTACTAAATATTATTTTTTTGGGCTCCAATTTTCAGGGAATGTATGTTTAGGTATTAGCCACAAAATTTCGAGGTGGGACTGAAAAAAAAAAATAGTCGCGAAAAAAAAAGCACCCTAATATATATATATATATTAGGGTGCTTTTTTTTCGCGACTATTTTTTTTTTTTCAGTCCCACCTCGAAATTGTTTGGCTAATACCTAAACAAACATTCCGTGAAAATTGGAGCCCTTAAAAATAATATTTAGTACTAGACCAAGACGCATAAAGATTTCCCATATAAAATACACGTGAACTTTGATTATTTTTCTTCAAATCTCTACAACTCAGAGGCATTTTATGGTACAATCTTGGGCAATGGTAGGGTTTCTTCAGAATTGAATGCTCTACAAAAGTGTCCATTGCGGTGTAACCCTAACTCCCACCAGCGAGGTAGTACCGGTCACTAACCCTATTTTTTCATGAAATTCTCATTTTTTTGCCCCTATCTTGTAAATAACAAGAGGTACAGAAAAAGTGAATATGACAAACTTGTAGAAAATTCAGTTTCCTCCAAAAAGTTCTAGAACACGAAATCGCTAACATCGATATTTCTTGAGATATTGGGTTTTGAAGTTCAGGCAGTGTTTCTACAATTTAGCTCAATAATCCATGAAAATTCCACACTACCTCAACTTGAAAACCCAATATCTCAAGAAATATTGATGTTAGCGATTTGGTGTTCAAGAACTTTTTAGAGAAAATTGAATTTGCTACAAGTTTGTCATATTCACTTTTTCTGTACCTCTTGTTGTTTACGAGATAGGGGCAAAAAGCGAGAATTTCGTGGAAAAATTAAGGTCAATGACCCGTACTACCTCGCTGATGGGAGTTAGGGTTACACCGCAATGGACACTTTTGTAGAGCATTCAATTCTGAAGAAACCCTACCATTGCCCAAGATTGTGCCATAAAATGCCTCTGAGTTGTAGAGATGTGAAGAAAAATAATCAAAGTTCACGTGTATTTTATATGGGAAATCTTTATGCGTCTTGGTCTAGTACTAAATATTATTTTTAAGGGCTCCAATTTTCAGGGAATGTTTGTTTAGGTATTAGCCACAAAATTTCGAGGTGGGACTGAAAAAAAAAATAGTCGAGAAAAAAGCACCCTAATATATATGTATATCAAGTCATAAAATATTAATTATTATTAATCTTGTTCACAGATGATGAGATATTAGAGCCTCAAATTGAGTCAACAGAAGATTCGAATGATTCTGTATTCATTAACAATCACGGTGACCAATATGATAGTGCACACGAGGATGAAGACTATTGAATAACTTAATAATTTCACCAACATGAATTTTTTTTTTTTAATTATTATAATAAAATTTTTCTTGAATTGTATATATTCAACTTCTATATATTTTACTCTCCACATGTGTTTTCTCTCTAACCCGCGGGTTTCCATATTCCTGTTTTACTTGCACTCGCACGAACATGTTTTTCGCTCTGGCAGATGGTTGGTGATGGAATTTCGTTCTGGCATTGTATATTATTTATTGTTTATTTATTTTATTTATTCTGTTAAAATTTCAAGACTGATGAAATGACAAAAATGGATTTTATTTTTATAAATATTTAAAGCGTTCTGGCAACACTTAGGAGGGATGTAAATTTTCTGGCAAAAATTCCATGAAGACAAAATACTGTCGACAGTAATTTCATGAAGTTTCATGACTGATACTATAACTAAAATGAACCTTATTTCTTACCCTCTTTAAAATTTTAGGGTAGTCTACCCCGGCCACAGAGGGTTGCCAGAAATGGCTTTTAATTTTCAGTAGGTATAGAGGATTTACTGTGGAAAGTTTCGTGACTTTTGAAATGACCACCTAAAATTGGTCACTGGCTCTTGGTCTATAAGTATATGGGAGTTCTTGGGACTGTAAATTTCAAATTCAGTTTTGGAGTATTCAAAATGACTAAGCTAAAATGGATGCTGGATGATTGATTGATTTCAAATTTAGTATCCAATTTTCAAAACGGCAAATTTAAAAAAGAATGAAGTAAAATCGCCTTCAAACAATTGTTAAATAATTTTCTCTCTCTCTTATGCTCGTACATTCTGATCATGGGCGGAGTTAGAGCTTATCTATTGGAGGGGATTAATATCTTTAAGTTGTTAACGATTTATGTATAACGTTGACTCTCTATAAGCATAATGATACCTGAGGTGTATTTCGAATACTTTTTGAATGATAAGAGTTTATGTAATACAGTGAATTCTTTAAATGCAGCTGAAAATAAAGGGTTTATTTAAAATACAAGATTTCTTGGAAAAAAGATGCATAAATAAAATATGGGGATATAGTGTGTGCGAGATCCATTTGAAATGGTATTCATACTAACATGTTATACATGTTTTTACAAATGTTTACTCTGCTGCAGTGTTCTGTTGAATCGTGCAGTTCCAAGTAAAAATGTAAGAAAAATTCTTATTTAGCGAAGTTTCAAGGATATTTTTACGGGAGTGTGAAAATTCAACTGAATTTATACTTTGAATCGACCTAATATTGCGGTTGTTTCAAATGCCCGAATTGAACTTGAATCAATCGCATTTTGTGGTTGATTCACTGCCCAAAGAATGATTGAATCAAATAATTTCGAAAAGTTGAACCAGTAATTAAAAAGTAATTGAAAGAGGGGTCGTAATATTTTGAGTGTACGTGTGTATAAAAACAAAATTTCATATTTTAAATAGCAATAATAAATTTAATTAATGTAATAATTAATTAATCATGGTAGGTGGGTGTGCAATTATGGATTTTTGATAAATAATTTGAAAAACGAAGAGTGAACTAATTTTCCGATTTTTGCTCTGAAATCTTGGTAGGGCAATGCTATTAATTTTTTTTTTTCAATTTTTTTATGAAATCCTTCAGTAAATAATAGTGGCAGGCACAGGTATGGAAATTACTGTGCTATGAATTGCATGCGTTAGATATATTATGCAAATTAGTGTTTGGAATTTATCCTTCGCTGAGTAATCTTATTAAGGCCAAAAAATATTACATGGGGCTCAACCTTAAATTTTCCAAGCATGAGCTGAGCACGAGCGACGAATGATAGTGTTGTTCCCCCCGTTGCGTTGTGTGAAACATGCAAAAATGCAAAAAAAGGAGCCACCACAACAAGGGCAAAATGAATAGAATGAAAATTTGTCTGAATGCACCTCCACGAGGTATGATAACATGGGCTGCCTCGTTTGATATATAGCATCATAGCAAGCACATGTTATTCACATAGTTAAGGTAAATTACGACTAGTTGCAGTGCCGGGCCCGCGCACACCTCAGGCCATTATTATGATTGCACACTTATTGCAAAATCATATTTCTCCTCGCGGTAACGTATATCATGCGCAAATAGGAAAAGCCTATGGATCAGCATTGTTTTTGACGATCAGGCAAAATTCCACCAGGAATTCACTACATTTAACTTTAGACAGTGTATCAGCCCCTCAGCGAATATATTTACTCAAAAGTACCACATGACGAAGGTGTCAAGGAATATTAGTTACTTGACCTCTCGCGGCAGGTTAAATACTTCCCATTTCCATAGAGTTTAAGGCAATTTCGTGGTTAACTTGATTACATAGGGCAGCACTGTAAATTATGCCGCTTAACTTTTATGCACCGCTCCGCAAATTTCCCGGCAACTTCGCGAAGGCAATTTCAGGCGTAATATCAGCAATAAGACAATCTTTAGACAGCTTTCCATTGCGGCCGGGGCATGTAAGGCAATTCGATTGATCACATTTCCCGTCCGACGAGTAGATTTCAGTAACTGCAAGAAAAGGCGATTTATTAGGTGCAACCATGCTGCGGTAACCGCAATTGATTGCGGCTAATTTGTTTATACCATTTAAAACCGATTTATGGATCATATTTGGGTTTGTTTGTAATTTTTGTAAATTCGGAATATTTATTTTTATTTAATCGTTTAACTACTTGAGATCGGGTGGGTATCAGATTAATTTCACTTCCCGATTGTTCTAGTTCGACTTTGAGATTGTTGCTCTAAAAATTATTCTTGGACATAAAAATATGGTATTTTTCTTCTATGCTATTATATCCCGCCGAATATGATAAACACCCTAGATAGTAATGATAATACCCTATATGAGCTTAATTTAATGGGCGACTTCAACCTGTCCAATATTTAATACGTATGTAATTATGATGATGGTATTTTTTACCCCAGTAATAATTTATCGTCTGGGGTATCTTCATTCCTTGGTTCCCTTTTCTCTTTTGGTCTTAATCGAATCTGTCAAGAACTCACTAAACAGGCAGCTAGATTTGGTATTTTGTTCTGACTGGGAAAATACAATCGTTGGGCTTAGTAGGGGCATTATGTTTTCCCTTGACGAATACCACATCCCGCTTTAAATCAGAAAATCGTACATTCGAAGATGAGGTCGAATATATCTGTAATTTTAAGAGGGCTGACTGTGAGAAACTGTCTGATTTTCTTCCATTGACTTCGACCTTCTGCTCGATCGATCGACGCGGCCTTGACTGGTTCTTATACTAAGGTCTCTGAAATTATCGTAGTCTGTGTTCCTATTGAACACCGAAGATCTTCTACGTCAATTCCCTTTTTTGATAATAACCGTAGAAGACTAAGAAATATTAAAAACAGATTATGGAAGATTTATTTATCAGATAGGGATGACCTTTCTTATGATGCTTCAATCGAATTCGAAGCTTCAATAATTTTCAGTTTTCATACGCAATTATCGCAGTTCTGTATTCACTTCACTTTTTATTGTAATTTCAATGGACTTGCAGTTGATAGACGGATAAAGAGATAATTAATAAATTAGATTTGTGAACTACTATGGCGATATATTTCCCAAAGGTTAACGTACAAAAATCAAAATCGTCCTAACGAAGCTATTCAAGTAGGACAATATAAAAGATCTCCTACAACTGGTGACCGCGACACTGGCACTGAAGCCGGAAAGAACACTTATATTTTCGAGGTCGGCAGCCATAAGGTACTGGCTTACTAGCCAGTCTGTTGACCGAGATTACAGCATCACCTCCAACCACTGCCATCCACGACCCATCCACCTTTGGACCATCGACACATCAACACCATCATCACGGTCCAACGAACCAGGAACGCTACATTAATTTTTTTTTTTTTTAGAAGATTATCCCTTTCTTCGGTTATATCGTTAACTCACGTTAACTGGAGGGGAAGTAATGTGGAGGCATATAAGTATGCGTTGTATATTTTTAAAATGAAAAGTAGGTCTTGCCTAAAATAAAAAATCACTTTTTATTGTAATTTCAAAATAAATAAACTGGACTTGCAATTGATAGACGGATAGATAGATTAATGTACAAAAATCAAAATTGTCCTACAATGCTAACCGTACTCCTATTGATATTTACATTCTGATAACTCCTGACATATTATCAATGATTACTCTTATGGGCCTGATGGTTTTGCGCTTGTTGTTCTGAAATTGTGTTCCGCACCACTTCTGATTTCCCTTAGAATTCTGTTTAAAAAATCAATGATAAGAGGTCGGTCTTATAAAAAATTAATTTATTATTCCTGTTCATCAAAAAACGTAATAAGAACGAAGTGTCTAATTATACACCAATAGTGAAATTGTCATGTATTCCCTAATTCTTTGAAACTTTTATCTTGTCTCAAATCTCTCACCCTTGTAGAAAATTGATATCTTTATTCACACCATCACCAACTTGTTAGATTTTGTTTCTTATGTTATTGAGAATTTCTGATTGGACGTTCAAGTTGTTGCATATACTACTGTGTCCAAAAAATAAGGTGACATTGTATTTATTTTGAAAATTCTTTATTTATTGTTCCAAATCAATTTCATCCCCTTCAAAGTAATCCCCTCCCGATGCAATGCACTTATGCCAACGGATTTTCCAATCTTCGAAACCAAAGATAATATAAACTAGTAGTTTATATTATCTTTGTCGAAACACTGGTTGTAGTCACTTTCCGGGATGGCCTTCAGTTCCCTCTTCGCTGCGGCTTCAATCTCTTCTATCGTATCAAAACGGTGTCCCCGGATCGGTCTTTTGAGCTTGTTGAACAGCCAGAAGTCGCACGGCGCCAGATCAGGTGAATACGGTGGTTGTGGAACGATATGGGTTGAGTTTTTGGCGAAATGATCACGAATTAAGAGTGCCTTTTTTCCAAAAAATTCAATGTTTTCGGTACCAGTCGAGATTTGACGCGCTTGAGGCCCAAAACATCCTTCAAAATGGTATTGATTGAGCCTTTCGATATGCCAACTTCATCAGCAAGGTCTCTAATCGTTAATCGACGATTTTTCAACACCAAATCTTTGATTTGTTGGACGTGAGCTTCGTCGGTTGAGGTTGATGGTCGTCCAGGACGCTCTTCGTCTTCGACACGTTCACGGCCGGCTTGGAACTCACTATACCACTTGTAAACATTTTTTTTAGACATAGCCTCATCACCAAAGGCTTTCTGCACCATCCTCAACGTATCCGCAGCAGAAAATTGATTCCGCAAACAAAATTTAATGCAAATTCTTTGCTCAATAAATTTCGACATCGCAAAAAACGAAAAACTCACTTTTAGCAGCTCACAAAACGACGCGTATCTCAAACACTAATGAAAATTTTGACATGAAATTTCACACAGATGTCACTGACAGTACTACCAACCTAAAAAAAAAAAAAAATTCTCCAAATCCTTCGACGCGCGCAGTTTAAATTCAAATGTCACCTTATTTTTTGGACACAGTAGTATACTGACTTAATTCAGGCTTTCGATGACCTTTTCTATTCCATTTTTCTATATATACAGTGCTGTGCAAAACATTTGCAACTAAAATCATAGTTTATTACAGATCATTATAAAATTTCCTAAACCACTGATACCAAAAAAAGTTTTACAGTGCATTATTCTTTATTATGTCTAGTTTCCAGATATAACAATAGCAGAATGTAATATCCCATAATAAGAGAGCAATATCCAGTTTTTTATTCAACGTAACAATTTTGCCTCTGCAAAACATTTGCAACTTTATATATCAACAAATACTTTTCTCAGAATAAATGAGAATTGACAGTACTTTGTTAGTTAACTGTTATTTTCTATTCCATATATAGTTAATAAAAAATAATAATAATAATTTTCTATTCCGATCCAACTACTGCAGGGCATATAATCCAGTCTGTCGGTCAGGTCCATGCGCGGAAGTGTATTATTAAAATATTTTTTTCCTTTAAACGCAATTAAACTAAAAGTTCGTAAAATGGAAGTAAGTAATTTTACAACGAAATAAAAAACCGAATAATATTTGTTTACACAGATGGTATAAAAAGACATTAGTGAACTAAATCCACCATATCCAGAATTATAAGCAGTTTTAAAAAAACTGGGAGTATTGAAATTATTCATAAAGGGTGGTAGACCAACGAAAACGACAAAGGATCGTACAATTTAAATTTTTAGTAAATCTCGGCCATTCCTCAGTTCAAGGTAGTTAGGTAAAAAACGAATAAATCCTGGATGTGGATCCTTCGACAGTAAGAAGACGAGCCATAGAAATCGATCTTAAGAGCTACAGGCCAGCGAAAAAGCCACTACTTTCCGAAAAAAATGGCTGAGCTCGACTTGTCTTTGCTCGAAGTCATTTAGAATGGCCTCTAGAAAAATGGAGAACTGTCCTTTTTTCGGATGAGTGTTTAACTTTAAGTTTAACTTAGTGGGGCTAGATGGAGGGCAAAAAGTAGGACGACCGACGAACAAACGACTAAATCCGCGATAAACTGTGGTAACTGTGAAGCATGGAAGTGGTAATACAATGGTCTGGGGGTGTTTATCAGCTCAGGGCGTGGGACCTCTTTATGAAATACCACGGATAATGAAAGCGGAGGACTACAAAAACATTATGGAAAATGTTATGCTCCCTTACGCAAAGGAAGAAATGCCCCTGCACTGGCGCTTCGAACAGGACAATGATCCCAAGCACACCTCTAGACTTCTTCAGGCTTGGTTTTCGCAGCAAAACATTGAAGTTTTGAAGTGGCTCGCACAGTCTCCAGATCTCAACCCCATAGAAAAGCTATGGCAACTGGTTAAGAAGAATATGAGGGGTAAATTTTACAACAACCGTGACGAACTCTTTAATGGTATAAAAAAGGCTTGGAATGATATAACTTCTTTGCATATTGAGTCGCTATTTAATTCTATGCCAAGAAGATGTGCAGCAGTTATTGTAAATAAAGGCTATTCAACCAAATATTAATGATAATATATATTTAAAGTCGCCAACATTGTTAATATCAAGGAGTTGCAAATGTTTTGCACAGTCACTTTTGTATCTTAGTATGAAAAAACGAATATTTCTCCTTTTTTATTGAATAGTTACCTTTATTTTTTTAATATTCTTAAATTAGATATAATAAAGAATAAAATACTGTATTAGCTTTTTTGTTTTTAAGAATTTAAGGTTTGTTGTAGTAAGACATAGAAAATTTGGGTTTTAGTTGCAAATGTTTTGCACAGCACTGTATAGACTTGGTTTTCCAGACAAAATTTTTTTTTTTTTCGTTCATATTTATCTGACAGAACTTATCGAGTAACATTTGGAGGTGTTTAATCTAGATTTTTACGTTTACTTCTGGAAAGCCATTTAACTTACTTTTTATTTTGGATAGGGTAGCGCGGGGCTAGTTGAGCATAGGGGTAAGTTGGGCAATCGAAATATGTATCTCAGAAACTATACACCGCATGCTAATGCATCAAATTGTGGAAAGACGCGGTCGCGGAGGGGGGGAGGGGGGGGGGGGGGGGGTCATAGCGCAACCGCGAGTGACCGACTTGTCAATCGAGTGAAGTACAGGCACGCTTACTTTATTTAGCGATCAAAAGTAAATAAATTGTGAATGGGAATATTTCTTCTATACGAGTCAAATATTATCCGTTTTCAATGAGGTAGGTCAGTGTTAAACTTCCATAAAGGCTATAGCGGGATAAGGTGGTGAAAATTGCCCCCAGCGGAATCGCTACGACGGGTGGCGCTTTCGATAGGTTGTGTCAAAAGATGCCTCCATGCCAGTTTTTAGCCCTCTAAGTCTACAGTTACCGGTAAAATCGGTTTCGTCCCATTTATCGAAAATAAATTCTTACGGCCGCAGTTTTTAACCAAAAATTCTGAAAATTTCCACAAACCTTTATTTTTATGTTAGCAATAATCGTGGATTTTTACCTTTAAAATTGGGGTCAAGAGAGCTATTTTAATTTTTCAAATTATTTCTAGGTTAGGAACCCTATTTTTCGCCAAGTTTTAAACCATTGTTTTTTAAGTGTTTTTTTCCGTTCTTTCGAATGGCAGAATCAAAAGATCGAATTTCAGAGTGCGTCATTCCGAAAAATCAAAAAAACCGTTTTTTTTTTTTACATTTTTTCCACTTATTTAAGGCATAACCTCAAAATTCAAGGGCGCAATACTTACCCATACAACCAAAAATAGTCCAGGACTCATTTTCAGTTGAAAACATGGTTGCAGGATCGATTTTTATGTTTTTATGTCACCCATATGACCACACACACACTGGCGAAAAATAGGGTTCCTAACCTAGAAATAATTTGAAAAATTAAAATAGCTCTCTTGACCCCAATTTTAAAGGTAATAATTAGATTATTGCTAACATAAAAATAAAGGTTTGTGGAAATTTTCAGAATTTTTGGTTAAAAACTGCGGCCGTAAGAATTTATTTTCGAAAAATGGGACGAAACCGAACTTACCTCACTTGTGGGGTACGTTGAGCATCTGTGACTTTCTTCACTTAAACAGCTGTTGGTCTTAAATGCGATTTGTTAGAAAAAAATTACTATAGGCAATTTTCGAAACAGAAAAATTACTTACTGATCATTATGCATAACAAGCCATTAAGACTTATCGTTGAAGAGCTATGACCGCTCAAGTGAAAAGTTGCTCAACTAGCCCTGCCCTACCCTTACTGACGTTATCACGAAACTGATAAAAATGTGTAAAGACTTCTTATATGCCGATGACATTAAGTTATTTGTACACACTAAGCGAGCAGGTGACAGTCGATCAATTCAAAACGATCAAAACAATTTTTAGTCGTGGGGTTTACATAATAATCTACACTTTAATATTGACAAATGTGAGGTAACGACTTTTTGCAGAAACTAAAAATTCTTGCAATTTGACTATGATTACATGAATTATCTTGTATTTCAGTTTTCTAATTTTCACCATTTGTTAGTTGGCAACATTGAGTCTAATACTTTAATTGATAAGTTCCAGTTCAGAGTGAATGATTAAAAACTAAGGAAATTGTCTTTAATAGAAAGGAATGTTCGTAGATGTAATAATTATAATTTTGAACCTATTAATCGCATGCGCTTATTTATTCATAGTAATGCTGATCAATTTGATGTTGTTATTAACAAAATTGCTTTGAAAAAGTATATTGTACGTTATTATATTTAATTTCAATTTCACTGAGACAACAAATTCATAAAATTAACGAAAAACTGTAGTAATATTAATCAAAAATGTCATGCATTTCCAGCGACAAAAGTATGCGTTTCCACTTGAAAAAAACGGGCTTGACCTTGAAATGGCCTAAACATCAAATAGCCAGAGAATAATCCTACAGCTTCTGTTTGGAACATTTTTGCCGAAAACCTACTCCTGACGAGTTATTCTGCACTTCCTGTACTTTGACCTTTCTCTTAAATGCCCTTTAGAGGGCAAATCTTTAAAGTGGTCAAGGTCATACTTGAACATAAAATTTCCTGCTTTTTTAATTTCCGGGGTCAAAAGAAGTGCTTGCATTCTAAAAAAATCGACTTGACCTTTAAATGACCTTGAAGACCGAGGTTAAGGTCAAATCTAAGGTCACCGTTTAATTGCCAGGGAAAAATCCTACAACTTTTGTCTAAGGTATTTACCTCTGTGATGCCTACTTTTCAAGTTATTCTGGCGTCCCGGTACTTAATTGACACGGTGTATAAATAAATATGTAAATAATTTTTTAATTTCAGTCTTTGCTGTCCCTGTCATATAAGATTTCAGTTTGCATGATTCTGACTGCTGTTTTTCTTTTTTCTTATGATAAACAAACAACATCCTTAAAAAGTGCCTTTTTTTCTTTTCCAAGTAAGTCTAGAAGAGTTTTTCTAATTTGAACAAATGTTCTCAAACATCAATCAAACATCACAGCAATCTTAGAAACTTCCCGTTTCGAAAATAAATAACTTAAGTAGTTTGCGAGTTTTCTCATAAAATCGAATACATATGAACTTTCTATATGAAAAACATCGGTATTATTATATTGAAGTGATACTAGAGAGCAAAATATACGAAACTTTGGAAAGCACACTTAGTATTTGTGTGAACTTCTAAATAAGAACAGAATCCTAATAAATAAAACTTTACGTCAGAGCATTAACATTTTCATTTCTCGATTTATTACACATATAAAACTTTACAAAACGAAAGTATCGATATAATTTAAAACAATTTTTAAAAGCTGAATTGAAAAAAAACTGATTCCGATCATAAGAAAATCGGCGATTGTTGTTCCCGCTCAGCAAGTCACGATCGCCGAGTGCAAACAAACATAAATTATAACAAAAATTATTGCATGTGCTGCTGGCAAATTTACATTTATAAACTTACACTTCCGACACGAAACGTTGCTAAGTGATTTGAAATTTATCGCGCCAAATTGTCTCGTCGGCAAAATGTGGTGATGCCGTCGTCGCAGGTGAGGATGTCGTATATTTCGCGCATTAGCTGACATCTCCTAATCATCCGTCAGCGATCGCAATGGTTGAGTTAATTAAATTATCTACAAAATACTCCGGCTCTCGCAGAATACTGGTGAACGTGGCTAGACCGTTGTCGTTTGGATACCACCGAGCAAAGCGACGCCTCGTGTAGGAGCATCTTTCTGCGATCGCCGCTGCAGACGTCTTCTTGTGATAATTTATTGATCGCCGCGACAGTAAAGAATCCACGCTTTGCGGGCATACCCTGTCGGTGCAACGGTTTTATTGGGGAGGATGCAAGCGATGCTCGACCAGCTATCTGGTAATAATGCGATAAATTCGCGCTTATTACACATTGAGAATGTCAAAATGGACAACAATAATATCTGAGGAAATGTTACCGCTCGTTACGGTGGTGTTCTTAAATGAGTTACGGCACTGCAACTATAGGCCTCTGTCTAACTGGTCCACTAAATAGGTCAGCCAGGCGCCATAAATAACACGCCAGAAATGGCGATATTAAGGGACACAATGAGCCGTATGTCTTCGTTTCAACGAACTACGACTACGCTCCTTTCCTTCTATCTTCTATCTAGCGCTCTATATGACATCCTGTTTTTACTTTAAAAACGTAACTAGAAAAAAATTCATCCAAATTAAGCAAATAAAACGTAATTTGATTCATTAAAAGTTTCCTCATGAGAGTTATAAAACAAGCACAGATAATTAAAACAAAAAGGGAATTTTTTGAATAGCTTAGTTTAACCCATTAATGCGTAAAACGAGAATTTTGTGCAGGCAAGTTCAATTGTACGATTCGAATAGAAAATTGGGACGATTTACTTCCAAAATCGTACATAGGGAATTTTTTAGGGGTGCTCTTTCAGAATCTTCAGAATCTGGCACTTGTTTTGCATAAAAGCTTCAAAAACCCTATTATTTTTTGGATTTTTTTAAAAAAAGTACTTAATTTTTTTGGTATTTTTTCTTTTCAAAGTAGATTATCTTGATGTTGCTTCCTTCAGGATCTGGTACTTGTTTTGCATAAAAGCTTCAATTTTTTGGGTTTTTTTTTAAAGAAAGTGCTGATTTTTTTTTGGTCGTTTTTCAAAGTCGATTATCTTGACGTTGCTGCCACTGAATGGTCATATAACCACCAGAAATCGTGGTACGAATGTCTAAACTTTCTCAAACCATGGTTTTGAAGTCTTTTTTGCTTTAGTTTTTGCAATTTTGTACAGCAATGTAATAACAAACTTTGGATTTTTTTACACGAAAAGGATCAACTTTACAAAAAAATGTATAGAACAGAAAATACTTAAGATTAGCCAAAGAAAATGTGTGATTATTTCAGAATTTTTTCGACTATTTTTGGTGTTTGTGATTTGCTAATATTTGAAAAATCAAAAAATGTCCCAAAAAATTCGGAAAAAATTCACACGTGTTATTTGGCTAATTATAAGCACATTTTGTCCTATAAAATTTATTCGTAAAATTGATCCTTTTTGAGTAAAAATGTCACTCAAGTTTTTTATACTATATATTATTGAGAGTTTTTCAGAAATTCCTGGATCACATTTTTTATTTTCTTAAGTTTTAATTTTTTTATTATTGCATCCTTTCGTTGTCGCCTCTATCTTAAGAAATTTAATTTTTTTATAATTTTCGCACTTCAGAGCTGGAAATCTGCTTCAGGATTTTAACCGAAACTTGATTCAGTGAATGTAACAAGAAAAAATGGATTTATTAAAATTTTGTGTACAAAGCTTATTTTAGTATACTATACCGAAAAATAGTTCTCCGTGTTTTCATGAAAATAACTCTAGTATAATAACTATATACATATGTATTTTGAACATTTACACCACAAGAATCCGCTATGCTAAGATAAAATATCTACTCCGTACTTTGGACTTTAACACAAGAGTTTAATTACTGGAAAATTTTCAAAATTCACCAGAGCATGAATGAGGTACTTGAAGTTAGAGCTATTCAACCATTCTGCGGGGTATCTCATTAACTCCAATTAAAAACACGAAGTACATCTATTTACTGAGGAATACCAAGGTCCGCTGGTCATCGAATGTTTCCTGTTTCAATTTTCATGCAGCCACCATCCCATCCATTAGCGAGACAACATTTTATCACTCTTGAAAGTTGCACAGCTTGCAGAACCTTTGATCCCTTGCAGTTCTGATTTAATGAACAGGGCAAATAACGACAAGGTATTAAATCAACAGAAGGACCCACAGCCACCCAAAGACATTCCTCCATCGGAATTTTGGCCTTGATGGAATTTAAAAAGAGCTTCAACACCCAGCATCCCATTCAAACTCGGATGCGGATTGTTCATTTCAGTTTTGTTTACCTTTTTGACCCCGTTAGACTGATTTCACTTTCAACGTCCCAGGCAAATATGTATACCTGTGTTTTCTCTATGAAATATGAGCTTTAACAGAGATTTCTACCAATGAGATTATTAAATGCAGCTTGATTTTTCACTTATTACACTTTTTGTACCTCAATGTTGCTTGCTCTTAAGAGTGTTTTGTATATTGCTTCAATAAAGGAAATACATATACAGGGTGTCCCAAAAATACCAGGTCAGAGTGACATGGAAGATAGGTTAGCCTTAGATGTGTCGAATAAAATAAACATGACCTTAGTAAAAGTTTCTTAGTTTTCGAGATATTGTCACTTTTTTAATTTTGTTAAAATCTCTACTTTTAGTTAGAATTTCAACCACCATTGCTAAAAATAACTTCAAGTTGTTTACTTTTTTATTTGTCAGGTATCTTGAATAGTTCTTTCAGGCGTTAAAAGTAAAATTTTGCCGAAATTTAGTGTACCTTCCAAGAAAAATAACTCATTTGTGTTACCTTTTAACTCTGTCAAAATTGTAACTTTAACTTTGACAATCAGTCGTGGAAAAAAAATGTACTAAAAGAAACTGGCAATTATCTTAAAAACTACTCAATATAATGCAGATTCAGAAATCATATGATACTTGGGGAATTATTTTACAAAAAATTTGAAATTGCTATTTTTATCATTACGGGTTGTGCCAAAGCCGGACTCTATTCTGAAAAATAAAACACTATTATTGCGCAATCAATAGTAAAAAAATGCCACATTGCATTTTTATTAGCTGCCGGCCTTTGTCTTTTGTGGCTGTGGACCTGTTATCCAGTAAACGTGAATAGGACAGCTGCGACACTTTGCTATTACGCTTTTTCATTCATTCTTTTGGGGTATGGTGATATTGATTAAAAAAAACCCAAAAACTGTTGAATTTGTTTATTATTACAGTAAATGTTCAAACTATCTGCCTCCAACACGAATGCACAATCGACATCTTTTAACAAAACAGTTTTTTAATCTTCTCAAACTCATCTGAGATATTTGTCGTGACTCTGTTACGTAGTTTTTTCCGTGTGTATTGTATATCTCAGATGAGTTTGACAAGATTCGAAAACTGTTTTGTTAAAAGATGTCAATTGTGCATCTTTATTTTATTCGACACATCTAAGGCTAACCTATATTCCATGTCACTCTGACCTGGTATTTTTGGGACACCCTGTATAATATATTGTAATGAATTAAAACAACACAATCGGTTACAAGATAACCAATATCAACGTCAAAATCAATTAATTTTCTTGAGAAAATAACAAGAATATCGAGAACTTCAAGCATCATTTTTTCTTCAAGAATACGAATTATTTATTTCATGGAAAGTTATTAACTGAACGTAATTATTCAATTCTTTTGATTGCATTTCAATTGTTCCTACTATCTGTCTCTAAATAATAATATATGCGTAAATCTTCTAATGTGATAAGATTTTTCCTACACTTTTTTTATTTTACGAACAGAGAGATGAAAATCTCAAATTCATAAATAACTTTATTTTTGAAATTCTTCAGGTTTGCTTAAAATATTTGGTCATAAGAAGAAAAAGAAAAATCTTAAATTACATTATTTTAATTACAGTAGAAAATAGGAATTCCAACGCTTAAAGTTCAAAGTATTTTTATACTTTTGAGGAATTATAATATTTAGTTTTACGAAAAAAAATATTTTTAAATTTTTTATGAATAGCTAAAGGGTTACGATACTAACCTGAAGTATTATTTAGATGAACGTGCGACAGTACAGAACTTTCAAAGTAGCTTTTAGAACAACGTCAACATCAAGTTAACACTTAGGATTCCTTATAAAAAATCCTATATTTTATATTTTTTAAGCTGGGCACCAAGTAATTGCACTTAATCCGTCGTATTGCATTCACTAACTTTAATTTATTAATTTAATTAATTAATTTAATTTAAAACCTTAAAAATCCTAAATTTAAAATTAGCGACCCTAAAACCCAAAAATTCCTAGTTTTTCTAGATTCAAATTACATTTATAACTAGGAGGCCATTTTTTTACAAATTCAATTTTGGAATATTTAAAATTGGATACTTAATTTGAAGAGAGCGATACCAGAAAAAGTAATTTTGAATTTTAAAACTGTATACCGAATTTTCAAGTCAGTGGCTCCAAGCGCCACCATATACCTATTTTTATGGAGTGAAAATATAATTAATTTTCATTTCATTTTACCATTCTCTGGAACAGATATAAAAAAAAAAATCATCAAAGTGTGGAATTGTAAAATGTAATATTTAAAGAACAAAGAAATGTTTAAATTTAATAAAATGCAAAGGGCCCTGTACAAAATGTATGGGAAGAAAATATCTGTCGATTTTCCTATAGCTTCGGGATTGGGAAGGGATTGACATGTAGATTAAAGTTTCCATGGGCCCAAAGCTTGGCTATGCAAAATTTTCAAAATATTCGACCTCAAAGTGCGACCTCTGGGCAAAGTAAGAGTACCGGAAAATACTGCGAGTACTACAGTTGAACTAATATTCCTCAGCCATCTTTTAGTGTACTAGGTTTCGATCTTGAGAGTAACCTTCGAAAACTCAAATGTCCTAAATAATGTTTCAAACCAAATCCCAAAACTCAAGCCGCATTTCCCTATCATAAATTTAATATTACTGGTCACGTGTAACAAAACTCTTCTTCTTCCTTGACATGTGTCATATGCTATGTCTCGTCATGTATCATGTCCTGTGTCATATCATATGCCATGTTATCTATCATTGTGTCATTTCATGTCATATTTTGCCTAATTTGGCATATCATGTATCATTTCATGTTATGTTGTATTATGTATGTAATATAATATATCATGTAGTGCGTTGTCATTCTTCATGTCATATCCGATATTATGTCTTGTGTCATAACTGTCCTGTAACATGTCATGTATCATGTCGTCTGTCATGTTTTGTGTGGTACCACATGTCATGTATCAAGGGTCATATCTTGTGTCACCTCATGTTATACATTATTTGAAAGCCCGCCGAAGCAAAAAGAAAGGAATCTTCTGTCTTAAAAAAATATTGTAAATTAGTGTAAAAATGTTGATTCGTGTTAATATACATATAATACATAATACATATATTCACCTGGAAGACATAAGCTTGCTAGTGGTAAAATCATTTTTTTTAATTGATCGAGAGATTACCTCTATTAAACAAACAAACTCACAAACTTTACTTCTATTATATTAGGGTAGAAGTATAGATAATCTTAACCAAACTTACTTTTTTTTAAGCAATAGTTATTAAAAACTAATTCTACTAATGAAGGCGTGCAGAAATGGTACTTTCTATTATTCTTGGAGAACTTTTCCCTGAATTCTAGGCGAACTCAAATTTAAAATGAATTTGCATTTCAACCTCCCTCTGAACCCACAACAGGTGCACCACTGCGAGGTGCTTGAAAATAAAAACGTCAGCACATGTGTTTGCTACGATTTTTTTTTTCATAATCCTTCGCACATAGCAATTTTACAAGAGGACTTTCATGTGTAACACAAATCCCGAGCCACCATGGAATTTTGAATGTTGCTAGAATCAGAATGAATGGCAGAGTGTGGATCTTGTAGATTCAGTACTTCAATAATGCAGTGTTACCGATTACTTTACAATTTATGCTGAGCTCCACTTTAAGCAGTTGTTTTGAATGTGTCCCTTAGGTCCTGTAAAGTCGGGAGCATACTCGTTTAGTATTACGTTATGCCTTCAGGATATGATGATGTACAGTATAATCTTCTCCTTCCAATATATCTTCGTATGTATACTGTATAAAGACGAGCGACTAATTGGAGTTCGTCTATCCTGCTTGGTTGTGATGAGCAGCAATCAAGGAGTGGCGGCCCTAGAATTCCCGATTATGCACCTTTTTCAATAATACCTTCCTTGACGCGCATAATACCCTCCCAAATCCAGCTGCTTTCCATTGACCAATTTGAGAAAGAAACACGAACCGAACCGCCTCAGTTAACCCAAAGCGGAAACAATATCAAATTTCGTTAATTAAAAATAAAAGTACGCCCTCGTAGGGCTGCACGAATTGCTGGAGCTGTTCAAACACTTGAGTCTGAAGAGGTCTGATGTTGTGTCAATCACGTCGATTTCCAAAGGATCATACATAACTTTTATAGCTTCATAGCTAGTGAACGGGGTAGGCTGAAGTGCGGTACTGTAGAATCCATTATTACTGAGTTAGATAGGAATTCATGTCAGCTTTCGTGCAACATTTGCATGACTTCGTGACGAACGATGTGGGGATTTGGAAATTTTAAGCGGTTCAAAAATTAATATAAAAGTTCAGATTTCACCCAACGACCCCTCCTGTAAACTGAAAACAATACATCTGCCAGAATATCTGTTATATGCTGGGATTTCGGGTTGTTTCTGCCCCAATGAATGTGAACTCTTTTTAGTCGTTGTAGGTATCATTTATGTGATTTTAGGCATAATAAAAATTGTTTCATATAATAATAATAACTTACTATTCGATTTTATGGTCTCTCAGAATTTTCTTTAATTCTTCTCGGTCCCTTTTCTTTATAATTATTCGAATGTATTATATTATCAGCAAAATTATAATATAAACAAATCTATACCTACATTTATTTAAGACAGTAGTAGTGCCCGTTTCAACCAACGTAATACTGATACGGACAGCGTCAAAACGCCTGTATGGCACCCAAATGAGACACGGTACGCCTGAGTAAAAATTCGACTTTTCCACATGCAGGGACGTAACGTATCAATAAATTACGCACGAAATAGTCCAAACGAAACTCGGTACGCTCACACTTTTTCTAGACTAACCCGAAGTAAAAATAATCTAGTTGGTATTCAGTGAATCAGTTTTAATAAGAACATCGCGTTATATTGCGATTTCAGGGGGTCAGGGGTTAGAACTCCCCCGAAATTTTGAAACTTAACTTAAAATTTACATGATTTTTTAAGAACAGAACAAGGCTTGAACAGTCAGATGAGTAAAACTTCCGTTCTTCTTTTTTCTTTGACAATGATAAAATATGTTAAAAACATGTTTATATCTTAGGCAAATCATTTTTTAATTTAATAAAATTAATTTATTTATTTTAATGAAAATATGTGCAACTGTTTGACATATTGAATTACATTCAGTTGAGTTGAGTTTTATTTACATTTTTAATTTTGTAATATTTAATTCTATAAAAGTACATGCTTATATATATACAAAAGGTAATAATTGTAAATTGTTTTTCTTTTACATACAATATAAAAATTAGTATAATTTCTATATTGATATAACTTTTTAAAAATAATCAGTGATGTTTTTCTCATACCACAATGGTAGGTAGCATTTACCTTTTCAAGGGTCTTTTCAAAAAAGCGCTATGTCTTACAAAAAAATTAATGTATGAAAAAAATGCCCTCGGATTGACAAAATAGAATACTTCAGATACCTCATCGCAAAATTCATTAGCAAAGGTAAACAAATAATAGCTCCTGTCCATTAGGGCCTAGGCAATAATTATTGGCGCCTTTACTCAATTTGAAAGTAGTGGAATATTATAAATAGTACAGTCTAACGAATCACGGAAGGAAAGTTTTCCTATGTTTTTGTCCTAAGACGATAGAGAAATTCGGATTTGCATTTAGCATCCTATTTTACATCATTTATTTTTATCTTCATGTGTTTATATTTGATTTTTGATTGAAACTTATTTATTTATATTCGATTTTGTGATTGAAACACTGAATCAAACTAAACGCCGGCGGAGGATGAAAACGTCTTTGGCTCGCGTATATGCTCAATTCAAACGCCAGCTAACCCAAATTGAACAAACGAACAAGTTGTTCCATAAGAAACCCAACAGACTGCGAAGATCACCTCTGAATATAGTGGGAAAGGCCGCTTACTACTTATTTGGCATTCTATATGAAGGTTACACCGAGGAATTCAATGGAAAAATCGAGGGTGTTAAAACCAACGAACAGCACCTACTACAGTTGTTAAAAAATCAGACATGTCTCATAGAAACAACGACGAACGTTATGCAGCAGAGGGATGAACACATTCAAGGCCAATTTAAAATAATACAGTAGCACATTAACCTAATAGGTCGAGAAATACAAAGAACTGGAAGCACGCAGAACACGCTACAATCATTCACCTTCCTAACATCGCTTACAACCTTGGTACTCTACAACTTTGAAAGGATACAAGGCAGTATTATAAGTAGACGTACTGACAGATTTGCACCATGGGTGGATAAACCCATTGATCATTACGCCATCTCAACTAGGGGCACAAATACGTCTTATAACGGAAAATATTCCACCCACATTAACCTTGACAGACAGTGGAATGAGCATAGAACTGCTGATATACTGCCTAATGACAGTTTCTTTTCGAGTAATAGAGTCAAGTATCCGCATCAAAATAAGCTTGCCATTAATACAAAATGAAAGGTACCAACTCTTTCACCTAGTTCTCATGCCAACACGAAATGAAGACGTTTTCACCTTAATTCAGCCAGAAACACCATACTTAATAGTTATTATCCGCTTAACAAAGTGGAGTTAGACAAATGCATACAGCTCAGGACAGACCGATATTTGTGTCAAACTAATCATCCACTGTACACTAGCAGTTCCAGAAGGCGCGATGTGAGCTATAACTTCTGAAGCATGCGGATCAACTCTCACCAGACTGCAACATAGGTACAATGAAACCAACAAAGGTCTGGATACAACTCCGCTCATCAAATGCATGGCTCTACGTTATGGAAAGGGAACAAACTATCAACATCGTCTGCGGAACAACTGTTACCTCTAGGACTCTTACAGGAGAGGACATTCTCACACTAAGGCCCGAATGTGAGATTAAACAGGAAGCCATGACTATAGGTGGCTACGGATTCTACACCACCTTCCTAAACACGTCTTTTGTCCCGAGCTTAAACATCAGCGAACGTTAGCTTCTCGAGATTCCTCACCAACACCACCACTAGAAATAGAGCAACATTGGGAACCCAATAATGAGGCCTACGCCGCCATCCGGAGACGGATCTCGAAAATTCGGCAAGAAGAATACTTGCCACAAGAACTATCGAAAAATCACCTACACCTCTATGTTCTGAGCTACGCACTTACGGGCTTGATACTATTGACAACAATTATTCTAGCCATTAGACGTGTTGCATCATGCCGGAACCCGCAAGTAAACCATCAACACGAGATACCCAACGCAACCGAAAGAACATGGAACCTCACTACCGTAAAGACATATTAGAACACGGCCGGGAGGATGTACAAGAAGTACAAATTATATTAAGAATATACCTTTCTCATTACTTTCTGTTGATCAAATTCGTTTTCTATGTTGTTTTGATCATGTCGCCCCGGAATATTACCCCCACTGGTAGATGGGGTGGTTGCCTTTTTACCCGTGAGGGGGCCAGTTGCTGGTAACGCAAAGCCTTCTATATTATTTTGTAGCCTAGCTGCTAAAGGAGACTCTCCCTTGGCTGCGGCTGCTATGCCTGCTGTAGATGCCGCTGTGGTCGAGTAGCCTTTTGGGGCTGAAGTATGCTTTGGTATTGCCCCTCTGGCACTTGAGATGTAGTCCTCCATTATGCTCCAGTGTGCTGGTAGTGTAGTCTCTTCGGCTGATATGCCTGCTGGGATTGTTGCTGCTTCTGAGACCGTTCCTCTTGTTTGGTCTCCAATTGAAGAGCAATATACTGTTGCCAAAGAGACGTCTTTAGCTGCTTTGCTTGATTCCTGTGCTGGAATCTCTCTTAATTCATCTTCTAGGGAGAGCTGGTCTTCTTGCAGAAGTTGCGTGACATTGTCATATGCCCTCTTTACCTTATTGTAAAAATTCTCGGTAAAATATTTATTGCCTGCTATGTTTTAGCAGGGTTAATTCCTTGTGTGCAGTCTCGAACTCCCTCCAATACTGCGAGAGGGTGCCTTGATGACCACTTATGTAGGGTTAAGTTCTTCTCTTATTAGTTAGGCTTATCCTTCTTCATGTTGATGAAAAAAGTGTTGATCACCTGGCCTAGCTTCCATTGGGGGTCTAGAAGATCGTTGTCCATGATCTCTCATTGCTTTAGGACCAAAAATATGATTGAAACACTGAATCAAACTAAATAAACACCGCTTTGCAGCGGAACATGAAAACGTCTTTGGCTCGTTTAGTTCAACTGGCTTCATTCACTTGAGTTCTTACAATTTATACTTAACTAATTACTTAACTTAGCTTAGCCCAGCGAGTTATGTAATCATAATATTAACAAGAATACTCGCTGTGCTAAGCGACAAAATGACCAAAACAGCTCGCATGTGTGACCGGGCCCGCAGCTGTGATCGAGCTTCGCTGTTTTGCTTATTTCGAAATATTCTTAATATAATTTGTACTTCTTGTACAACATTTTAGATGCGATGTACAAACACCTTTAGCACTTATTGATTTACTCAGATTGTAACTGATAGCTGAAGAAGTTCAAACATATTTTGTAAAATATTTGTTACTCTTTCTTTTGCTGCAAAAAATCGAAAACTAGATTTTCTTTTGTGAAATCGTTTTATTTTTTAAGTTTGTATTATCTGCATTAGTTGATCTTACCTGTATTTCCACTACATATGATCAACAATAATATTCATCTGGGAAGCATCTGTAACTGCTCAAATTGTCTGATTTTCAAAATATTTTCCTAGAACATTTTCAGCAGAAGTCAGCTTTGGAAAAATACAGTGTTACGCATCTGACAGGTATTTGTAACCGAGAAAATCGTCTGGCAATTTTTTTTTTTTGTATTCAAAATAGTGTAAATTAAGATTAAGATACCATACTTGTGGTAGTACTTTTTTTTTAATTATAAATTGGCAACTTGGAAAAAATAGTCCGTATTTTTGCAACCGCGCTAATCCTGCCAGTACCTAGTGGATTTTTTTACTTCAATTACATTAAATGGTATTTATAAAATGTTTCAGCTTTGTGGCTGTACCTTAGTCGAAGTGGCGACCAGCTCTTAGACTATTAGTCTTTTGGAGGTTCTCCAGGATAAAGTACAAGGATAACTTTTGTAAGGAAAGGAAAAATTGCAACTTATAATAAATGTCAAATAAGCAAGTTTAGCTTTAAGAAATGATTTGAAGCATTTGGAAATGCACAGCAAACCTTGTGTCTTAGTTTAATTTAGTTGATTAAACGGTTTTATTTAGCTTGACTCCGTATATTTGTTGCAAATCTTGCGACAGCTTTTTCAACTACTTCTACTAAATCGATTGTTATGAAATTTTGCATACACATTTGGTTCTTGTGAAAATACATGAAAATGATAACAAAAAAATGGCGAATTTCAGAATGGCCGCCATACACATTAGAAAATAAATGCTGATCAAGCTGAAATTAGTTATATAGATAATACATACAATCCCGATGAAAATGCAAAAAAAAATGGCGAATTTCGAAATCGTCGTCTCACGGGTTAGAGGGGAAAAAAAATACAAATCAAAATAAAAACTGGAAAATAAAAAAACCCTTTGTGTTGCTACGTCAACGGGATAAGTAATAATCTGGGATTCTTTTACAGACTAAAATGAAAACGTGGGGCGGTTGTATAATTAAACAAGAACGACTTGTCTAGGAAAATGTGTTTCTAAGCCCACCTAAATATATTTCGAATGCGCTGGTCATTTGGACCCATTGTAGTTCCATTTGAATTTATTTTCTCCAGTACAATGCATGCTGTATTTTCTGAAAATATCTTGATTAATCTTTACAAGACACATATGATTAATCAAGAAATTTATAAAAAGTACGATCTAATTTTTATTTGTAAGAATAAATTTAAAATAAAGTGATACAGGTGAAAATGAACCCTCGGTAAATCTAGTGTTAACATAAAATGTACAGCCAGAATTCATAAAATAGATACAGTGATTAGAACCTGAATTCTTTACAATTTGTGATTTAATTGTACATATGTTGAATGAAAAGTATTAAGGGGACATTTACATTCTAAATTTGACAAAAATCGATTTTTTTTTATTTCATAAATGTGTTCTAATATATCATGGAAATGTTCTCCCAAAACCGTTTTGAGAAATTCAATATACATATAAAAAAAGTTAAAGACACATTTGTAGCGGTGCCTTACGCTTATCGTACCTTAAAATTATCGAATAAAAACTTTAAACTCGGTTTTCTCGAAACTACATTTTTTGAACTTGTCAGACACTTTTCTCAGGTTCTAATCATCCGATTTGAAAAAACTAAAAAGTATTCGATTCTTTATACAATATACTAGGTGCTATACCTCTAAAAACTTATATTTATATTATAAATCAACCCCTTTTACAAGGGTAGTTCACCTAAAAAATTCATCGATTTTTCAACACTTTTTGAAAATCTTCTATAAAGTAAACGAAAAAAATTTTGTTTTTGTTTTTGCCTGATCAAGGAAATAAGAGTGTCCCCGAAAATCCTCAGTCAAAGGACGGATCAAAAAACATTTTCAATAGATGTTTTGTATAGGAAAATCCTCAGTCAATAGACACTTTGTATAAGGAACATTTTGTAACCCATATGACCTGTGTGATCCGTGCCCAACATCTCCACATAAAAATGACCTCGGAGCAACGCGGTACAGTGACCGACACAAAAGTTGTTCCCTCTCCTCTTTTGGCCCCCTCTGCTGTTACTAACCGTTTCCGAGATATTTGACTTGTTACAATTGACCTCAGTCTATCCTAATCCTACTTTCCTGTATTCCTTCTATAGGACTTGCTGTTAAGGTCATGTAATTTTATTTTAGTTTAAATGGAGAAATACTGTACATATAATTTCACGTCTTTTGGTTAAATTGGTTTTAAATCATGATCCATCGTGAAAATATCATTAAAACTTCGTAAATAAGAAATAATCAGCGTCTGGCCTACATTATCACTCATCCTCTGCGGTGCCTTACTCAAAATGTCGTAAAGATTTGCCCACCGGACGAATTGCTCCGAGTGAAGATCAATTTCTGATCATCACAAAAAAATTTAATTCGCGTTGAATATCGTTCGAAATTCGATGATGAATTGGCCCAAATTAAAGGTATCGTGATGAGAGAGCGCTCATCCCTTTAATCTTATCTTTCAGGCTGTTCGTCTTGGCGATTTCACTGGCATCACTGGGCCAGGTTCAGTTCAGTGATGGTCAGGACTAGTCTGTCCGCCGATTTGTCATGGGGATCCACCTCCGAAACAGCTCTAAATTCCAAGAGGATCTGTATATAATTTTCCAGACTGTACGCGACCTTTGACCACATTTGCGATAATTATCATATCGCGCAGGCAGACGCAGACCGAAACTAATTAAATTTTCGGTGAAAAGGAGAAAAGGGCGTTGACGGTTCGTTAAGGTTGCAGCCAACACGTACGGCACGTTACCGTCACGTCGGTCCGGTCGTCGCTGGGGCCCTTCGTGCAGCGCAAACGCCCAAAGACCAGGAACTCGCCTTAGCAATCCGACTCTGAGGTCCCAGCCAGACACTTTAATAAAAGATTTTCACATGACGACTGCTGCAAGTGAACAATTTGTTGCCATTGGATATCGAAAATTGGTTTGCAGGCGATGGCCTCAAATCCTGAAGCCCTTCAAGAAATCGTGAACTAAATCAAACATTTTTGCACTTGGCCAGACTGAGGATCCATTCTCCCAAGCAGAGGGCTCGGGGAGTCGCGGACCGGCCAGCGAAGGTATCGCGAATCGCGCGGTACAGCACCTACATACCTACCTATCATACATCCGAGAAAGATTTTAATAGTTTGATCGTGAGATGCGTGACTGCCAGATAGTTGTTGATTTTTTCGTATTTTTCTGTAATTTTTGGATAAACCTCCTCCGGCTGGACTGGACGGGGCTCTTCAGCGAGCGGGCTCCTGCTCCATTATGCTCGTCGGGGCTGTCCGATCTCCATCTGTTGTGCGCCTTCGCGGATCGCGTTATGTTATGGCTTATATCGGGGCCGCTATGCTAAAAGACTGGCAATTATTCCACCCAAAAATTGTTCCTGGTTAGCCGTTGTTTATTTCCTTTAATTAAATATGAAACGATTCATTAGTGATCTGTTGGCCTTCATAAATTGTGACACTCTTGTGAATGATTTTTAACAGAAAGTTAAGGGGAGTGTACAATTTAAATATAAGGGGTTTTATCGGAACATTTTGGAGCGCTATAATCGGCAAAAATTGTAGAGGGATTAATAATTTTCTCAGGAAAAAAATTCTGTTAAGGAGGCGGGCTCCAAAAAAGACTTTAACTTAGTTGTATGGGCTTCCACCCATCACAGGAGTGGCAGCAAACGATTTCTTTCTTCTTATTTTTCAGAACATGATTTACCATCGACAACATTTTCAGCTTTAAACAAATATAATATAACAATTGATTTACTGAATACAATAAATATTTTGTAGCCGCATCCGCTCACCAACATCATTGAAGCAAAATGTTTTTGATAATTTTTTCTCATAAACAACACAGAAAAAAATTCGTGTAGCATCAAAAGTACATTTATCTAAAATTATACGAAAAACGATTGTTATCGAATTTTGTAGTAATATCGTCTACGAAAACTAACTTCAATAACAAATACAGTCAACCCTACTATAACGCGGAGCGAAAATTGCGACAGACCTCCTATAGCGCAGTACTCTTATCACGCGTTTTTCTTATAAGTACATTCCAACTTAACCCATTAACGACTAAGCGGAGATTTCAGATTCGATTAATTTTTTTTTCTATAAAAAGCCTAAGACCAACTAAATATTATTAGGGAAGAACATTTTCTAAAGTAAAAAGTCCTGCTCTTTCCGAATCTGAGGTCAGATTTGAAAAATTGTTTACCAAAAATTAAATATGGCCGCCCAAAGATGCCTAAACTTGAAGCATCGCCTGTCCAATTTTTCATAAACTTAGTATGAAGGGGGTTTCCTGAATTAGAATGTTCTAAAACAGGGTTTTTTGTGATTTTTTTTAGAACTACTATATATGCTATAACAATTATTTACATAAACTTTTTAACGAACTCTTTTGGTTCACTTAGAAGAGAATTTAATACTGAAGAAAAAAAACTTTCATTGAATTATATAAGTCGTTTAGTTTTTTAGCTATCACGCCCGCCAATTTAGAATGTGAAAATAAAAACTAGAGAAAACGCGTCTCAAAGTTTCCAATAGGCTCGCACACCTGTTCGATGCTCGTCTGCTTTCAGCTTTATATTCTTGGAAATATTTAGAATCTCCTCTGTCACTTTGTAAACATATTCTTAGATAGTTTATCTATCGATTTAAACAATAAGAAAAAATCAATTTCTTTGACATTTTAATTCAGGACAACCCCTTAATGGATTCTTAGAAATGACGTTCTAAAGTTACTCAAACTGTATCTTTGAAATGTATAACAATAAGAGAGTACATGAAAATGTTAGTAACAAATATTTTCAAGATTACGGATCCAATATGGCCGTCATTACAACAAACAATTTTTCTTTGCAAATTCAGAGCATGCTAGTAGTCATTTAACTTATGTTTTTGAGGTCGCTGATTTCAAATTTCATATCAGATTTTAATTTTACAAAATGGCGGATCCAATTTTTCTTTGCAATCCTTAAAATATTAAAACATTCCATGCAGTATTTGTCTTTAAAAAAATTCCCAAAAACCATCACTAGTGGTGTCCCTCAGTTCTCTAAAAAGTTAATCTATGGCATTTCATTTTCGATGTATTAAATTTTTGTGGTTGAAAATAAGGGAGAATTCAATTTTTGTATTGAGTGTGCATCACGTTTATGAATTTCAGTTATCAGTAAATTTCCCTAAAAATCAACAAATGATAAAGCATTGCTCTTTTTTAATATAACATTGTTTTTAAATGCGTTCAGGCGTATGTATATATTCAATAGGCCTATATGTATATTCAATAGGCCTAAATATGTCAACATATACTATACATTACATATTCATTGCCATTTATATCATAAAATGTTACTTACTAACCGTATCCATCACAACTTGGTGCAGAACAAATTAATCTAATTTATATTAATTTTGACTTTCTTATAACGCAGTTCCCATATAACGCGGTAGTGGTTTCAATATAACACGGTACGAATTAATCTGCTTAGTATTAATCTTTAGTTTCTTATAGTGCGATTCCATACAACCCTGTACGAATTAATGGCGTTATAGGAGGGTTGACTGTAAAACTTTTCAAATTCAGAAAAGAGATTACATTCGGATAAATTTAAAAACGCAATTCCTGGAATCAATTTTACAACACAAATCGGTGCATACTACATATAAAAGCGATTTTCAACTTTTTCAATTTTTATCCCATTATAAAGAAGGAAGAGCTGTGCTTATTTATCCTTGTTCTGCATTTCATTACATTTTCAGTAGGCTTCAAAGAGATCGGTTGAGTTCTATCTGCGAATTTTATAGTTAACATTAACTATTTATGGATATAGATGAAATTTCAAAACTTCGTTGTTGAAAGGCATTCTTAAAAGTTAAATATTTAGGAAACAAGTTGTGATCAACCAAAATGTTTGCAATCTTTTCATTAAAAGTCTTAATCTTTTCATTAAAAGTCTTAAGTGTTTCTACTATTTAGCATAATAATACATGAAAATTCCACGCTACCTCAACTTCAAAGGCCAATATCTCAGGAAATATAGATGTTACGGATTTAGTGTGCAAAACTTTTTTGTAGGAAATTGAATTTCCTACAAGTTTGTCATATTAACTTTTTCTGTAGCTCTTGTTGTTTACGAGATAGGGGCAAAAAGCGAGAATTTCATGGAAAAATTGGGGTTAGTGACCCGTACTACCTCGCTGGTAGGAGTTAGGGTTACACCGCAATGGACAATTTTGTAGAGCATTAAATTCTGAAGAAACCCGACCATTGACCAAGATTATACCATAAAATGCCTCTGAGCTGTAGAGTTTTGAAGAAAAATAATCAAAGTTTACGTGTATTTTATATGGAAAATCTTTATACGCCTTGGTCTAGTACTTAATATTAATATTAAGGGCTCCAATTTTCAGAGAATTTTTGTTTAGGTATTTGCCACAAAACTTCGAGGTGGGACTGAAAAAAAAAAAATAGTGCCGAAAAAAAAGCACCCTAATATATATATATATATCTAAAGAGGATCTAGTTACTTTTGAATTTTTTTCGCCTCTTTATTTCAAATTTAAACTTCAAACGCGTTTTTCTCGAAAACACATTTTTTAAGTCAGTAGTCACGATTACTTAAAAACTATTCCACCGATCATCCTAATATTTTGCATACTTCTTCTACATAGTATTCTCTAGGGGGTGAAGGAAGGATTTTCTTTTTGGTGCATTACAACTTTACTTATGTGGCAAAATATATTGATTTTTTATACCGAAAAATGATTTTTTAGCGCGCAACGCCGCCAAAAATTCAAATTTCGATTTTTTAACAAATCCTTCGTTCATCCCCGAGCTATACACGTATACTACAAGAAAATTTTTTTGTTTCAGATAAATCTAAAGCAAGATATAATGCCCACCGCATTTTCACCAAGTTTTCGAAAAATAGCCACTAGAGGGTCAATTTTCAAAATTTTCAAACAAAAATTTCACAAAATATTGTTCAAATGTTGCTTTTTTCAATAAACAATAGTTTCAATATAATTGTATTTATTGCACCATTAAAAAATGTGTCCAAAGTTTAGTAATTTAAGACCCATGTAAAAATTTATAAACAATTCATATTACAATGTTAGATCATAGAGAATAGGATAGCACTGACATACCGTGACCGTGTAAAACCCGTGTACGATATCAAAAAACGAGATTTCCAGTTAATTTTTTGAGTAATATCGAATTGCACCAGAGCTTAAATGAGCAAAAACAAAGGTGTGTGTGAAAAATTTCACTTTTACGGGCTACAGTAGGCTTATTTGCTTTGCATTTAGTGACCCTTTTTACCCGATTACGGCAAAGCCAAAAGGAAGGTATAAAACGGTATGTATGTAATGTATGTTTGTGATTACGTCTGCTCCACCGTAGCGCCTATATATTATAAGAACTAAATCAATATGATGGATGTTACATCCAAAAATTGGGAGTCTCTGAAACATTTTTTTTTCCTATCGTTTCGAGTGGAATGTCAAATGGAAGAGTAGAAAATTCTGAGCTCATAAATATAAATGTAGTACAATATTAAAAAAACGGAAAAGTTTAAAATAAAATAAAATAAAGGTTTAAGGTTACAGTTTACCCAACTACGGAAAAAAATAAATATAATTAAGGAAAAAAAAAGTTCCAAAACCTTTAATGTATGACAGTTCGTTCTAGTAGTTTCACATTAATAACGTTATAATGTAACTCAAATGCCGTGGTCGTGGGTTGTCAACTACAAAAAGCAAACATTCTAATTTGATAGACAAATGAAACCAATGGAGATGCCGTCAATAAGGGATAAAAAATATGCACGACCACGGCATTTGAATGGGGAATCCTAAAAACTCCCACATGGTGATTTTGTACACGAGTCACAGAACATTTATTATTTTCATTTCACTTTACCCCTCTATTGTGGTGTTCCCCCAGGCTTTTTATACATACCATTGCACCCCTTGAAAAGCCTACGTTATTCAATAAAAAAAAAAGAATCATCGACACCGGTTCATGGGTTCCAACGTTCTGGTCGAACAGACATAATAAAAAACATACATGGATAACATGTCGGTTAAAAGGAAACATCAACAATTTTAATTCATATTTAAATATAATTCTTTTAAGAATATAGAGATTGTAAGTATATATAATTATCATATAATCACATATTTATTACAAAGAGCTAAGTTTTTTTAAGGCCTCATCAATCCATTCGCGGACTGGAGCTACTTCCGTGTAAGTCGCTGGCCGAGTAGGATCTACAATTTGGGAGTTTTCAAATTTCATTCCGGCTGATATGATTCCAACCAACAAGTCTGGTCCACCTTTGGACCGCTTTACCAGAGGTCCGCCAGAGTCACCATCTAGTCCAGATGTTATAGCACCATATCCAATCGAACAGATTTGTGCTTTATCAATGTAGCCTAGTTGACGCTTGCACTCTTTCTCTGCCAAAATTTTGACCTTTGCTTTGCGAAGAATATCAGATTTTACTGTTTCTTGAATACGACCGAACCCAAGAATTATAGCCACAGTATTACTAAATTTTTTTGCAAATTTTTGCTTTGGTATTTTAATTGCTTGCACGTAAAGGCTTGGTTTAAATGGTGTCTGGAGTTTTACAAGCACTATATCCATGTAAAAGCCATTGGGATTAACCTTCGGGTGATATTCTAAGCTCCATACCATACTTTCTTGCAAGGATTCGTCTGGACCTAACTTCATATAAGAGCCAGCCCTAATTAGTACAGTGGAAAGTTTCACTTTATATAAACAATGCGCCGCTGTCAACACATAGTATGGTTTGATAATTACTGCCCCGCATGCGTGCTTGCCTTGTATTTGCACAGCAGCCATATAGGGAAACTCTCCATTGTTTTCGATGAGGGTTTTCCCTCCACTTATATAAGATTTTCCAGCGCTTATTCCGTTGTAAATACAATTGACTGTTTCAAACAGAACTACAATAACGATTATCAGCTTTCCAGTCATCTTTATAACTGGCAACTGTGCAGCTTACTTTAACTTTTATATAAAAATATTGGTATGACGCAATACATTGAACAGCTATTTCAATACAGCTGGAAAAATATATCAATCTTTCCTCAATATTGGGGGCTTCAATAGACCGGTTGGTAACGCGACGTATTGATTGCGAGCCAGCAGAGCGCTAGAGGCTGTGGGTTCGATTTCCACGAAAACCATGATCACAAAAAACGTGGTATCACAATGGGCCTTGTGTGTGTCTTCGGACAGCCACAACAATCTACATCAACATCTCTTCCTCAATATTGCAAATCTCATCATCGCACCTGAGGGAAAAAATAAAAATAAAAGAAATTGAGTTTTTTTAAAGAGAAGAAATAACCATACATGTGAACCATAAAAAAACTTATTTCAGTAAAAAATATCCATACTATACTCGAGATAGGGTCACCGCAAATTGAAAAGTACTTTGAATTTTGATTTAACATTTTAAAGAGATATTTCAGTATAGTATTTGTAACAAATGTTGGAGATTTACAGAACACCATTTTTTTCTAAGAAAATCAATTTCAGTTTTTATTTTGCAAAAGTAGAAATTAGTAGACAAATTGAGGTATTGCTTGACAAAAATAAGTACATATTATCGAATGTCCCTTCTCTTCTCCACGCAGGTAGCAAAATATGTACATAAATAATCAAAATCACAACTGTTACGGGGAGTCCGTAGAAGAAATAAGTAAGTAAAATCGGTACGATAACTAGTCGAATTTTCAATATTTTGCATTGTTTTTTTTTTTTAACTTCGTAATCGTTTTTTCTATAACCTGCAGAGCCATAAAAGCGGATCCAGCAACCTGAAACAAAGTTATCATACCGACTAGGAAGAGCCAATTATTTAACAGGGGAGGGCTCAAAGCCATAAAACTCTGATATTTTTTTTCACCAAAAAAGGTTTATTCCTATATATATGTAGAAATGAAAGTTCGTTTGTTTGTTGGTTGCTCAATGACGTCTAGACACTTCCATCGATATTTTTTATTTTTTTTTTTCAAAGGTATAACATATTCCAACTTAACATATAGGCTTATTGCTTTTCGGATAATATACAGGGTTTCAAAATGGCGGACCCTAGATGGCGACTGACGATTTTAAATTTAAAGCAATTTTCATGAAAATTGGTACTTAGAAGTTTTGGGGAATGCTGACTTCAAATCCGCTGTCCAAGTTGAAAAATTCAAGATGGATTCAAAGTGGCGACCAAAACTTCTCGATTTTAAACGGATTTGAATGAAAATTAATACAATGATTATTTTGAGGTCACTAATTTTGAATATTATGAAAATTTGTAAACCCAAGATGGCGGACCCAATATGGCGACTAAAATTTTTAAAATTCAACAGATTCTTATGAAAATTAGAACAAAGGGTATTTTCAGGCCACTAATTTCGAATTTACATTCAAAATTTATAAATTCAAGATGACGGTTCCAATATAGCGACCAAACTTTCTTGATTTCAACGGATTTTAATGAAAAGTAATACAATGAATGCTTTGAGGCCACTTATTTTTAATATAACTTCAAATGTGCTGTCCAGTAATGCTAATAGTAATTTAAGATAGTCGATTCAAAATGATGACCAACATTTCTTGATTTCAATGGATTATAATAAAAATTAGTACAATGATTGTTTTGAAGCCACTAATTTTAAATGTTATCAAAATTTGTAAATCTACGATGGCGTACTGAAGATGGCGACCGCCATTTTTCAAATTCAATGATGTATGTATATATATATAAAACCAAAAGCCTGTTGTTGCCCTATTACGCCTAAACATTACATAACATTAATAACATTTTCGGCCCACTGATTTCGATTCTGTATCATAATTTGGAAATTCAAGATGGCGGATCCAAAATGGCGACCAACATTTCTCACATTTAACGGATTGTGTCATAATTAAAATTTCAAAATATGGAATGTCTCCATGATTTTGAAACAAGTATCTTAATTTTAAAATACATGTGTTTAATTAATGAGCATTTACGCAACGCCGCGCCGAGAGAAACCGAGTAACTCAGTTAGTTATTAATATCTTCTTCACCTATAAATGATATAAAAAATATCTATTTTCGGCCATGGTAGAGGTATGTAACCCGTTAACTGAATTTTTTTTTACCATTGTTTTATATAGCACTGTAATTCTCCTCAAATTTGCACATCATTAATATCGTCGTCTTCCCAAACTTTTAACAAATTACTGAGGATCTCAGTTCTGACATCATTTACGTTATCGTAACATATTTTGCTTATATTGATGAAATCTGTTTAACTATGCCACGATCCAATGGCCTAAAATGTATAGGAGTTAGTTAACATACTTAAAGGTATTGTTGATGCGATCATTCAAATTCTGTGTAGGTGTTTTAACATTTTCGCTATTAGCTCATTCATTACATTTTTGATTTAAAACTATATATTTTCCTTAGCTTATTGTAACTTATAGTAAATCGTTTAATAGAGTAAATATGATAATAAATAACATAATTTAAAAATCAACAAAACTAATGAAAATTAAGTTTATATGCATACATATAATATTATCGAATTAAAAAGTTTTCTTCACTGAAAATGTTTTATTCACAAATCGCACTTCACAAACCTGAGGTACCATACTGATACTGCAATATTTACACAGCAGGTAGAAGCTTCATGGTCGAATATTGTGACTATTAAATTTCTTTCGTATAATTCGTTGGTTATAGGTAATCTTAATTTCAGTTAGAATACACGAACACAACAAGTAAATGTAACCCACAGCGCACAACAAGCTTTAGTAAAAAAAACATAAAAATCCGAACAAGAGTGTATCCCACGCACATAAATGTTCCGCAGTTGTGCCAGAATTAATAACTACATAATTATTATAAATATTTAATTATTTAATAATTAATATTTTTATTTAAAATTACGAAAATGACGTTCAACTTCAAAACAATCCCTTCAACTTTATATTAACCCGTTAATGCGCAAAACGAGGATTTTGTGCACGCAAGTTCAATTGTACGATTCGAATAGCAAATTGGGGCGATTTTCTTCCAAATTCGTATATAAGGGGTTTTTGGGGATGCTCTTTCAGAATCTGGCATTTGTTTTGCATAACAGCTTCAAAAACCCTATTATTTTTTGAGTTTTTTAAAAAAAGTGCTGATTTTTTATGGTAAGTTTTCTTCTCAAAGTCGATTATCTTGTCGTTGCTGCTATTGAATGATCATATAACCACCAGAATCAATCCGAATAGCTTAATCGAAAGCAAATAAAATATTATGCTAACAAAAGTGACAACATTGGCGAAAGAGTCACCATTCTGCTTTCCTGTTTTGTATCGTCTGGCCTTCTAGTTTACGAAAAACCGCAACATTCTGCGTTCATGGTCCCTCGGAGGAGGAATCGATAAAAGTCTGCGGTGCAGTAAAACTGGTGACATAACCAAATGTTTAACGCGTTGCATGCGATGCGCGCGATGTCAGGCTTAAAGGGACATTCTCATTAGACGTGAAAAAAAAATCGATTTTTTTTTTGTACATAAAAGTATTCCTTAACATCATAGTAATGTTGTCCTCAAACCGTTGTAAGAAATTTGAAACAAAACGAAAGTTATAGCTATATATACGTAACGATATATACCGGTTTCTATAGATTTGGAGCGTGCGTCGCACAAAAACTTTAAACGCGTTTTTCTCGAAACTACTTTTTTTCACCTGGTGCCAGTGATAAGTGATATCTCAAATTCTGCTCGATAGATTTAAAAAAATCAAAAAGCATTCGACTCATTAACATAAATACTAGGACATAGACCTTTAAAAATGCATAAAAGTACCCCACCCTCTTTTTTATACACGTACTTTCCCCCAAAAACATGGCCAATGTTTAAAATTTTTAGAAAAACAGTCCTAAAAAAATTAAAAAATTAAAAGTACCATTTTTAAAGGTCTATGTCCTAAGAAAAAGTCTAAAGAACAAAACCCATTTTGAATTTTGTCTTTATCTCCTCCAGGAAGACCGCAGGAACTGGTACAGTCAAGTCTCCTATAACGCGGTGTTTTTATAGCGCGATTCCCATATAACGCGGTGTGAAAAGTACGACAAGTTCTCCTATAACGCGGTCTCCTTATAACGCGTTTTTGATACAAGAACATTCCAACAACTCAAATGGCTTGAAAAATTTATCTATGGCAACACTTATTCGATATGTTAAATTTTTGTATGTACAAAGTTAATATTTGTGGTGTATTACCCTGTTTTTCAATTCTAGTTAATAGGGAATTTCCCTAAAAATGAGCTAAAAATAAAGCGTTGCCCTCTTTTAATTTATTCTAAGATTGTCTTTAAATGTGTTAAATGTGTTCTGAGATTCCATATAACGCGGTACGAATGATTTAATTTGCATTAATTCTGAGTTTCTTATAACGCGGTTTCCATAGAACGCGATTGCGGTTTCCATATAACGCGGTATAGATTATTTTGATTTATCTTATTTTTATGTTTCTCAAAATGCGGTTTCCATAGAACGCATATCCTGATTTGAATTTATTTGAAGTCTCTCATAGCGCGGTTTCCATATAACGCGGTACGAATCAATCGCGTTATAGGAGACTTGACTGTACCAGCTAAAAAGGGACTTTTCGTACAACACCCTCTATTGCCACAAAACGTAACGAACAGACAAAAAAAATTATTTTGTTGTATACTTCAATGCCTATGCCCTATATATTAAATATATCAAAAAAGTTTTTTGAATAAATGCAATAGGGTTTAAACAAAAAATTCCAAAAAAAGTCGTTTTTTTTTTGTCCATTTCAATGAGAATGTCCCCTTAAAAGAACTTGTGGAGTCATGTTCTTCGCATTACAATGAATATGCATCAGACGCAACGTTATGAGATGCTTCACTAACTTTGCGCAAATTTCTTGATTTTAACGCGACGCATCAAACCTAATCTTTCTTTTAAGTGTCAATTTAGTTGCGTTTGCTATTAAAGGTGGTTTGTGTCATTACCTTAAGCCTCAATACCTGAAGAATTCAGCAAATTGAAATCGGTGGTTTAAATTAAGTAGATTTAAAAAGAATTGTTTAAATTCACAAAACTCAGTGGTTTCGAACTTTTTCAGCAGTTATTGAAGAGTTTTTTTAGTTGCATATTGTATGTGGGTAGTTTTCACCCCTATGGGATAACTGGTGTTACTCGAGTGCTTACTTACGAGTAGTACGCGATTTTAGCCAGTCGTAGTATCCATCATACAAATGGAAATTATTTTAGATTTAATGTTTTTTCCCAGGTTTTTCCGTGTCACTTGAAGTCAGGGGTTGTTTGTCGCAACCCTATAAAGGTGGCTTTCGAGTATTACGTCAAATCTACTGCAGTTTCTTGTCACTTTGACAAAACTTAGACGTTTCGAGCTTTTTCATCGGCCATTGTTGTTTTTGATCAGTTAAGTAAAATATCTGGGTAGTTTGTAGTGTCAAATCTATTGGATGGACGTTAGTGTTTACCCTTAATTTAATTATGATTTGTTTACCCTTAATTTAATCGTGATACACCTGAAAATGTATATAATTCGTTTCACTAAGATCAAACAACTATTCTTGGAGCTTAATCTCATTTTCACCTTATTCAGGGAGTGTTTTTTGGCTCTAGCAAATGATTTTTGGGTGTATGCGTTTTTTCGGATTCGAATTCAGCGTCCAAAACTACATAGGGATATGATGCTCTCGTTCGCTGGTCTAACAATTTTGTGGGGTTGTGTAATAATTACTTTATAATTGCAATAAAATCCTCCCAAAAATGAAATAAACGCAAGTATTTAATTTGCAAGTTGTTGAAATGAAGTCATGAAGTCACCATGGGTCTATTCCATAACCTTGAGCAGAAAGAAGCGCAGTATGATTTGTTCGGGCCATATTTAGTTGTACTGAAAAATGTCTCCAAATTCTATTTGTCCAACTAACATCCACACTAGTAAATATGTATAGTGGACGTCACATGTTGCTTGTATATTAAATGTACACTCATATTTTCAATATCTCCATGACGACTTGGTTTTCAAAATTTTACATGAATAAAGTTGGTATATTAATATATTTAAAACAACGTTTTATTGTAAAAATGCGGCGTTTATAACCTGTTCTAAATGCAGAAATAATTAATATCACCCCGCCAAATGTAATTCATCATGAAAAATAATAAAATGTTGAATTTGAATGTACAAAGTCTTTTGCTATTCGCTTTAATTACAATCCTTTGCTGGAAAGTCCGCAATCCCAATTTTTTTCCTTATTTATGCCTTTTGCGCATAAATAAATAAAAAAAATAAAAAATTTATCAATTGCGGACTCGAATCTTATAAAAATTGGGAAAAATCCGAAAAAAAAGAATCCCCATGCTGGGATTCGAACCCGTGACCTCTGAATCCCAAACCCAAGTATTCACCACTGAACCAGCCGCCGCTTTGGGAATCTGTTACAATGACTGGGATTTAGAGCCGCGTGAACATTTTTGTATACTATTATTTTGTAAACACGTGGACATAGGGAGTTCCCACTTCGCGTACTTTCATTTGTTGCCAGACCCTACATGTACTATCAATTTGAGCGAAATCGGTGATGACGACCATGTGCCTTCTCCTTGTGAGATATAAAACTTTTTATCAAAAAGGATCATTTTGTCTTTGATTTTATCGATATCTCAGCGACTAATAACCGCACAATAAATTTAAGCACGGTTTCGAAAACTAGAATAAATTCTCCATAAGAACTTACCACGGTTTTTGAGGTTGACATTAATTTTTAAAAAAACTGTAACTGACTCTTTGCGGTTTTTTTAGGAAACTTGCCGCATATTTACAAATATTGATGGAAGACTAATGTTTTCAGATTTTTTACAGCTTAATGTATGTACCCCCAATATCCCTATAAATTTTCAAATCAATCACCAAGAATGGCAAAACAGAATTGGCAAAAAAATTTGGCCAAAAATCTTAAAACTAGAGACTTCAAGCTTCAAAATGTTTTCTGTTTCATTTCGATACGATCATTTTTCACTAAGATACAACTCTTCAAAAATTGACAACACATTTTTTGCTCCCTTAATTTTTTGTAGTAGTGTACAAAGAAGTTATATATAATGTAGATAAAAGTTTCATATATAATATTACTATTAAAACAAGGGCCCTTGGAGTGTTGCAGTCATATCTCAGCTAATTGTGATTAATCCTCTAAAATCCATCATTACTTATCGGCGCGAAAGCGGTAATAAATCTATAGTTCGTAAGAAGCGCATTATGTAGCTCACGCGTCAATGAAAGAATTCATCCAGGTATCGGCCGCACAGAAAACATCGATCGGCCAGCACTTTGACAAAGGATCTGTGGTATATCTCAAATTTGGCATTATTGGCCAATTTGTCTGATCTGCAGCGCTATAAATAATGGGACGCGTAAAAACCGATTCGATCTCCTCAATTGAACGTGCCCTAGCCCATTCGGCAAGCTGCTGCTGATCGGTTTGCCCCTCAAACCCGAAGTGAATATAAATCGTGTAATTATCGCTAATTTTTCCAGTTGCCCCACAAAACCTCTATATATGCCCGCAAGAAATGGAGTAAGAATATCGGCGAAAAGATCAAAAAGCCACTTACTTGGTAGGGCGGTGTTACGACACAGTTTCCGGAAGAACATGGTCCAGGCAGTGGATGCGATCGTCAAAGTGTTGAACCAGAAGGATCTAGGGATTGTCACATGCCACTGCAGTTTTGTCACTTAAAGCACGATCAGTTCACACGCAGGGTGCACTCACAGGGCAAATAAGTCCAGGGCAGTCACGTCACGACGGGCACGTGCTGGACTCTTGCACCTTCGAGTCGAGCTCGTCAACAGCGCGTTCCGCGAGCAATTACTGTGCAATAAGAAAAGAAGCCCAACGTCTTCTTCGACTTGAAGAGGGGGCCATGGATGGCGGCGTCGCGTCACCCATAGAGCACACATGTGCGGGGCGCGCGAATTATAAAGAAATTTTCCTTGTTTCACTCGACGGACGACGACGACGAACGGCCAGGGCTTATTTATGCACTCAAGAGGAGCGGAGCCGAATGGAAATGAGTTACCCAAGCGAAGCAGCGCTGATTAGCCGCCGCCGGAAAAGGCTGATGCTCTTCAGCGCACCGAACTCTTTTCTTTGCTTATAGCTATCCGAGTCCGGGGTTATTGTCGTCGTCGTCATCGACGTCGAAGTCGTCGCTGCCCGCGGCCCGCCACCGCTCCGCCACAGTCGCGTAGCCGTTCGCAGCGAGGTGTCTTGTCTTCTACGGAAATAAGACAATATGGCACTTGGCACTTCTTAACGGAGTCATCAACTGTAACACTGCCGTACGAAGCCACCATATATACAATTGCGCCGGGAGATGGTATCAAAGATCCATTTTTGGCGAGTAGGAATAATGGCGCAGGCGACTGAAATCATTCAGGTGTGCAGGAGTCTGGATGAAAGAAAGAAGAAATTACTTGTAACGGAGCTAGCTTGCACTTTCTGCTTCTGCAACAGATAAGCCACCTTGACTTGCCTTGTCAAGTTTTTTGTGGAATAAGACAAGATATTTCCGACAGAGACCTATCGCAAGTTTGATCCAATTGCGCCATTTATTCGCCTTTCGCATAATTCCAACCTGAATCGACTGTACTTGAACATTATAGCCCAATAAACTACATTAAGGGGATATCCTACTGTTAAATGATGAAAAAAAGTTATTGATTTTATTTTATTTTTTATTCTATTTATTTATTTATTACAATTCGACCTTAACATAATCTATTTTTTATTGTTTCCAAAATATTCTGTCAAATCTTAAGAGGAGAAATCATATTAGGAAGCTAAATTATATAGTAAGTGTTTTTTCTACAGTGAAGAATATAACTGAATGTTTTTAAACTCCGAGGATGTTTTGTTAATGTTTTTATTTACATGTCGTTGAATTTTGAAATCACTTCAGCCAGAAATATTTGATTTATTACCAATTCTCTATAGCAGTCTTCACACGGATTTCTAGCTTTACAGGGTGATTATTAAATTCAAATGTTTAATAGAGGTCACATTAATTACGACATTAGATCGAAAACATCTACGTGGCGCAGTTATACATGGAGATGAATCTTCAATGGTGAGGGGGTGTAAGGCACATTCTGAAACTGGCGACTTACACTTTATCAGTGGTAAAATGGATCACTGTTATTATATCAATATCCTGAAAAATAATTTAAAGCCCACCGCTGAAAAACTTGGAATTGAGAATTATTATTTTCAAACAGGATAACGATACCATACGGCTGCAAATACAAGATCCTGGTTATTGTATAATACACCACCATCGGTTAAAAACATCCCCGCAGGCACCGGACGTCAACCCTATTAGATAAATTGTGGTCAATTTTTGACAGAAAATTAAGAAAAAAGAACCTTTTTAATCGCTCTCACATGCAAGAACCATCTTGACCGCAAAAAAATTTACAAGACTCAAGAAAAATGACCCAATGGATTGCGCAAAGCTAAAAAGCGAGGCATAAATAAGAAGGCCCGAGGGCAGCAGGACAGCAGTCAATTACAAACAGCGAACCAACAACCATGGAAACTACTAACTCAAAGAAAGTGGACAACGCGGGAGAAATAATAAACACCATCATCATTAACCCCGAGGACATCAAGTCAGAAAACATCGAACTGACACTGATCATCTTAACAGTCGAAGTGAGATTGTCACTCTTCTACCAGATATACAAGGACTACAGGAGAGGACTAAAGAAGATATGCCAACAATAGCAGCCAGCCTTAACAGCAACAGCTACCCATCCAAGCCTACGAAATCCGCCAGGAAGCTGACCGGACACTATGGATAGCTACCAACAAACAAAAACACAACTGTCTACATAAAGAATCTAGCAGTACTAATTTATCCTAGTTTAAGATTTGCAAATACATATGTATGCTAAAGCTGATTCATACAAATAAAATAAAGAATGTTGAAAAAAAAAACATCGCTCTCACGGTAAAAAATGTTGAAGTAAAATCTAATCTTTTGCTTGTATTACAGCCATTTTTCAATCAACTTCGAATTAAAAGTAATTTTTCATCGAATATTACTCAAAATGCAATAATTTCTGTATTGAAAAGTAATCCAAAGTATATATTAAAACATTCGCTAATAGTTTTGGAGCCATTTTTAATATTAATTAGATTAAAAATGAATTCTTCCATCTAATTAGATTGAATTTTAAGTTTTTTATGCCCCAATGTGAGTATATCTAACTTGGGTGACCCATTTCATTCAGAGTATCTCTTAGAACATGATGCAGTCCGAGCTGGAAAGAAAATTTGTTCGGGCAAAGTTTAGCGACAGACGCGTATTCGATCCCATTAAAAAGACCGAATGTGATATTTTATCATTATTGTCGAGTAAATTTAGAGTGCGTTGTATGTTTTACTAAAAAAAATTTTCAACTTTTAGAAACATTCGACGGTGTTGAACAACATGGAGAGTTCACCTTAAGGTACTAGTTCCCTGTATGTAATCTAACTTAATACATCCTTTTTATTTGAATATTTAAGTTTAAGATTGACAAAAAAAAATTTTTTTCTTTTTTTAGTACTTTATTATATATTGTTGTAATTTTGCCCGCCGAGCGGCTGGCCGGCAAAACTACACCATCTGCCTTCGCTACGATTTGGCGGATTTGCCAACGAAACGGACAGACAGACGAACATAGGGACATTTTTTGTTAGGAATATTACTCGTCCACCGAAGTAGACGAGTCCAAAAAAATCGATGAGTGTTTCGATCCGAGAAGCCAAGCTGATCTCGTCAGTATGGCGCTTGGCTTCTCTGCCATAGACACTCACGAAGGAGGGATCGAAAGCTAATCCCTATATCTGCCCGATCACAACTTAAAGTGTGAATTATATGCGACAATGTAACAATATATAGAGGGCTCTCAAAAATGAGCAGTCCAAAAAAAGAGGAGGAGAGAGCGGAAAGTCCGAAACAAAAAAACCAAAAATCATCTTAAAAAGGAAGATATTTTATGAATTGCCACCACAATTAGTAAAAAATCGGTTAAAAAAAAATGGCGGATCTTTGAAAAAAAATTTGGAAAAATCGCATTTTTTTCGCAAATATGTTTTTTATTAACTTTTTCGGAATTTTCTTGTGAACTGCCCTACAATAGACCTTAGCAAACAAAACGCTAAAGTTTTATTCAAATCGGTTCAGCCAATCCGGAGATTGACTGTCCACCGTTTTGAAAAATGTAGTTTCGAGAAAAACGCGTTTAAAGTTTTTTTTACGATATATTTATGTGTGTATAGTCAAAAATGCGTGCGCATTAAAACAGCTCTTCGATTTTTTCGAATTTCTTTGTAAAGTAGCAGATGATTTCTGAAGGTATAAGGAATCATAAAGTACAAAAAATCGATTTTTTGAAAAATTTTGAGGGACTAGTTAAAAGATCAATAGGGAACATTATTTTGTGTATTATATGCACATATTTTGAATATGATTAATTAAATTAGTTAAAATGTCTGAATATTTCCTTTTTTTTTGCTTTAAAGTACTACTACCGTCCAGAGATAAAAAAAAATTACACTTTTTCATGATTTTTTTTCTCAGCTCCTTTATTCGATATTGCTACCAAATTTGTTTTATATTAAGTTTGATCTTTGTAGACTTGAAAAAAAAATTTATTTAATTTTTGTATTTAGAAATTTGTATATAGGGCGCTGAAAGCGGCAGCTCGAAAATCTGCTAGTCCAATTGCCCACAGATAATCTCAGGATTAAGATGTCTGATGTCTTCAAACGGGATTTTAAAAAGGAAAGTTCTTTACCTTGTAATTTACCACATTTAGTCGAAAAATACAAAACAAACCAAAAATACAAAAGTTTGAAAAAAATGTGAAAAAATTGACTTTTTTTTCATATTTTTCTCTTGCTAAAATTGTTGTTAATTGTTGGGCTAAATTGTGGTAAATTACAACAGAGGCAACCTAATCAAACAAAACGCAACAATATTTATTCAAATCGGTTTGGAAGATCCAGACATTATCTAGGGGCAGACTCAAAAAATTTCATTGCGAGAAAAACGCATTTAAAGTTTAAAGAGTCGCTCGGAGCCCATCCGCACGCTTTCGCTGTATAACGCTATAACTTTTTTTATATTTAATGTAATTTGTTATATAGTGTATTAATTTAAAAGAAAGGCTTGTTGTTTGTTTTCAATGTTGACGAGTTCCAAAACTTTTGTGAGACAGTACATGAAAAAATTATAATTACATTATACAGTACTACAATTGCATTAGAAAAGTGGAAAATCATTGGTCCTCCGAACACGGAATATCCTCTAGGGCTTTAGGTTTTTCCTTGTGTGAATAGCCAAAAAATCCCATGCTTTTCACTTCCCGAGTGAGTTCTGGGTACGCTCGTACTGCTTTAAATATTGCATTCTCTAGTTCCTGATACTGGAAATATGGTGGAAAGGGCATGTCTTCTAGAGCACACAAATAAACCTGTCCAAATTCATCGCCAACAACAATAGATCTGCCGCAATTCGAGAAACTGCGAAAAAAAATATACAGTGTAATTTATTTCAAATTTCAAGAAAAATTTTATTTATGTTACCTTGCTACGGTAAGATTAGTGTAAACACTACCAAAAGTCCGCGAAGATACAGGTTTTAAGATATTTCGTCGAATATCCCAAATTTGAATTTCATTCCCAATAGTGCATAAAATAATTGTTGAATGTGTAATACTCCAGCAAGCAGAATGAACAGGTCCAATGCCACAAATCAGTTTAATCAAAGGCTCGTTCATCCCGTCAAGCCATATTCGAATACACCTGCAAAATGGAAACATTAGCTAAAATTTTTATTCTTATTAACCCATTAATGCGCAAACAGAGAATTTTGTGCACGCAAGTTCAATTGTACGATTCGAATAGAAAACTAGGGCGATTTTCTCCAAAATCGTATATAGGTGGTTTTTGGGGATGCTCATTCAGAATCTGGCATTTGTTTTGCATAAAAGTTTCAAAAACCCTGCTGATCTTTTGGTATTTTTTCTTTTGAAAGTTAATTATCTTGACGTCGCTGCTATCAAATGATCATATAAGAAAAAGAAATCGCGGTCCGAATGTCTAAACTTTCTCAACTTCTGGTTTTTGTAAAATTGTCATTTTGTACAGCAATGTAGTAAAAAAAATGGGATTTTTTTACACGAAAAGGATCAACTTTACAACAAAATTTATATAACAGAAAAAACTGAAAATCTAGAATTAGCCAAAGAATACGTGTGAATTTTTTCGACCTTTTTTGGTTTTTTGGATTTAGCCAATTTTTGAAAAGTCCAAATGTGTCCCAAAAAATTCTGAAAAAATGCACACGTATTCTTTGCCTAATTAAAAGCACTTTTTGTCCTGTAAAATTTATTCGTAAAATTGATCCATTTTGAGTAAAAATATCACCAAATGTTTTATGATGAGATATACGACTGCCTATTTGACTTACTATTCCCGCTTCTCTACATGTCAGACAGCAGACATTGCTGAGTGATGTTTAAATCAGAAGATTTTACAGGTCATCTCTGTATTCCAGATAAAATTCAACTGGAATCCGAGATTCCAAACCAATACTAGACTTTTTACGGCCATTTGATGTGGTAATTAAAGACCACAGTGGCAAGCTAGTATAATACCCCTACTTCAGGGCACTATGTTTAGTATACATATAGTCGGAGGATTGGCTATGGCTCCAAATGCCACATTTCAACAGCTTAAGGTAAGACTCCAACCATCTTTCAAGCTGAAGTGCTCGCTATTGCGGTATGCGCCAAAACTCGTATTCTCAGAGCCATCAAGGGAGCAACGATTCATACTTATTTTGTCAGTCAGGCAGCTCTTAAGGCCCTTAAGTCCTTCTGCATTGACCAACCATCAAAACCCTAGCGAAGAATAATAAGGGGTCCTCTTGTGGGTTCCGGGACCCTAAAGCCACATAGCAGGTGATCTGACAAGAACAGGCGATCTTGCCCTTCATAGATCGGAACCTTTTTATGGCACCTATAAATGCCATCTCAAGGATGTCCTTAATCAAAGGATTGAATAAGTAAAATAATACTAAAAATCCGCCAAAAGCCTTAGACAAGCTACATTATTCACACCTGACACTCATAACAAGATCGGAAAGTTTCTTCAACTCAACAGAATAGAGCTTCGCATAATTACAGGGCTCTTTATTGGACACAGTCCACTGAGATGTACAACATCTACAAAATTGGCAAAGCGGACTCCGCAATATATCGCTTCTGTGCTAATGATCCAGGGTCCTCCCAACACTTGCTTTGCCATTGTCCAGCTAAAACTAGGCGCAGACAAGGATACCTAGGAGAACCATTCCCACAACCCAAAGTGGTATAGAACACAAATCCCAACATTATTATACGCCTAATTAAAAGCCTTGATTTGAGGAAATCGGTGACTCACAATAGACCTCACTTGATCGCACTGGTCGCGAGGCTTAACCCTTTTCACCCCTATATAAGGAATCTAAAAATTATATGATTTACTATTGAAGCGGAAGGTGCGATTTTTGTGCCCTCTATTTCGCACTCTGGCAGTAACAACCAGAACATGAGCTCCACTTTTTATTTATGTAGAAATACACTTGTAAATCGTAAATAATATTTCTTTAAATCCTTCCCTGAAAATTTAATGAAAACAGCCACTTTTAATATTAACTCTTTCTGGCTGGCCGGCATTTACTTTGATCATACGGTTTACTAGACTTTAAGGGAGCACGCTTGATATTTTTATTATTTTTACATTATTATTATTTTTATAAGGGTTACTAATTTCAACAGGTAAAAGTACATTCTTATATTTATCTATTCACAATCTCTATATATCTAAATAATAGAAAATACTACAATGAAACCGTCCGAAACCGAAAACCCAACTAGAAAATAATATTATGATGAAAACCGCATTTGAATTAATTTCATAAAAAATTCATAAGAAATTATCACAGAAAAATTGCACCATAAACGTCAAAATTTATGAAATTCATGAAAAAATATGAAACCAAATACATTTTTGGTTAACTGTGAAAATGTGAAAAATTACACAGGTACACAAAAAAACAGTTGTCTTGTCCACCGACCAGACCACTAACATTTTATGTTTTTGGAGTTGCTGATCTAATCCGAGGGCTGTTTGTTGGTATCGTTCAAGGTCGTTTCAAGGTCAACTTGACAAAAATCATTCTAAATAGTCTCAATCACCGTACATGTAGGTTTTAGGGGTCGCTGATTCCGAATCCAAGGTCGGTTTGTTCATATGAGATCGCGCTCAAGGCATGGGCGGAATTAGAGATTATCCATTGGGGGGCAGACTTATCAAGTATAAGAAAAACGAACAGAAAACAAATTTTCCAATTTTCACTCTGAAATCTTGGGGGGGGGGGGGGGGGGGGGGGGGGCAATGCCCCCATGCCCCCCCCCCCCCCCCCTAACTGCGCCAATGGCTCAAGGTCATTTCGGGGTTGAATTGGGAAAATCGAAAATAATATGTACGATGATTGATACAATTTGTACAAAATCGGAAGTGAACAGTTTCCTTATCAGTTACGGCAATATGAATTAAATGTTAAAAATCTTACCAATCACTTCCACAAGTCAAGAAAAGTTTTGGACTCCAAGGTGAAAAATCCATTCCATAAACGCATCCTTCGTGCACCTGCAGAACATCCAAAGATTGATTCGGGAAGTTCACAGAACATTTATGCATGCAGCCTTCGTCGGTCAAAACGTAACTAACATCTGATTTCTCTGGATGTATACATAGGGACAGCCCTCGTGGATTCCTGCTTGCTTCAATAAATTGTTCTTTCCTATAAACGAAAAGTCCTTCTGGAGAGCCAACAACTCGGTCAAATTGAATATGAATCACCCCAACTAAATTTGGGCTATTGACGAGGTAGTATCTCATCAATATACCATCTGTAGACACGGCTAAAAGTCGTTCTTGATCTGATACACGCATCCACCTTAAGCGTAAAACAGGCTCGGAAACAGGAGAAGTTAAAGGTGAGGAGACTGCAACTAGACTTTTCGTAGATTTTGATATGTCTCGCACTTCAACCGTCCCATTGTATAAACCAATTGCAAGTAGCTGAGGGTGGAGTTCAGAAAACTGGACTGCTGACACGGGAATTTCATACTCATACTTCCTTTCAGGATTCACAGGATTCTTAATGCTCCAAACACAGCAATACCCCATATTTTCCAGTTTGGTGGTTGAAAAACCAAAAACTCCGTAACCTACAGCTAATATATCGCCATTATTAGGGCAAAAGCATAAGTGGGATACCGCCTTCTTTTCAAACGTTATTTTTGGGAAAGTCCATAATTCCTTCATTGTATATCGGTATTTCATACGAAGATCAAGTGGATCAGGCATATACATATTGCGGAATCGCTTTTGTTTCTCAGTGAAAACGTTACCCGCCAACAGTCTTTCAGTTAACATGACTGCAAGGTTAAAGTTTGGCTTCTTTAAAATCGCTTCAATTTCGTCCTCCTCTCCACGTTGTTTGTATGTGGTAATTTCCATTGTCCGATTATCGTCGAGCGAAACACTAGTTGTGCTTCTTTCTAATTGAGCATAAGTATCGAACATGTCGTAGTTCGACACAAAGGTTCCAGCCTCAACTTTTTTAATAGTTTCCGTATTAGCATACCGTGCCTTATATAAGACCTCAGTGGTTTGGGCTTCGCCCTCTGCCTTCCTACGAACCCTTCCTTTTCCAACTGTAAGATAATCATACTTGCGGTTATCCTCTTCAACTATCTTGGCTTCATGAGAATCCTTTGGTACAGTACAACTTTGTTTCTCAAAAAGTACAAATTCTCTGGACTCTCGAAGAATCACTTTCATAAATTCTGACGGTTTTTTCAACTGAGCTCGAAGAATACCTTCACCTTCGCTATACCTCTTTTTCCACACCGGGATTTCATCGATGGACACTACACTAGTTGTAATCTGTGAAAAAGTTATTTTATTTTAAAAACTCTTCACCGAAATAAACATTCTTACATTTGCAATAATGTCATCAATAGTTGCCTTCATCCCTATACTTTTAGAAAAATCCTCTGCAATTGTTAGACCCGATCCTCTAGAAACTTTAGAAAGTTTAGAAATGTTCGAAGCTGTTGATAAACGTGGCGCTTTGTAATCCAACATTCTAATTAAATCATCGAACTTATCCAAATCTGCAGTAAACAACAACCTCGGGGTAACATCAACAGCGTTAACAATGAGCTAGTTACCAAGGCACTTAGTTGTTACGTCTATTGATTAAATAAATTACCCACCCTTCGCGTTTTCCTTTCTTCCAGAAAACGTTTTCGGACTGGCCTATCTACGAGTATGTTCTGCTGAGTTGCTGAGGGCACCAAGGGGCTTTGGCTATTCTTTGCGAAACCAATTTTTCCTTTACGACTCTGTTTGCAAATTTTTCATTTTTATTACGTATAATTTTTTCCATAAAGCTGATTTTACCGAAACATCCATTTTAATGCTTAGAATTATGAAGACCCCTACATTATGTCAACGAAAATCATTTTATGACTGGGAAATAAATGATGCCTCGATCGCCACGTAGGGCTATTGCTACTACTATAAGTAAAGAGTTTATAGCTTTTATATCTAATTACATTCACTAAACCGTTTAAATGTAGCATATCATATCCGTAAATAAAGACGAGTTATGTATCCAACATCATGTAAATTATGTAGCTAGACGTCAGGTATGAATACCTTGCAGAAACCATACTTTATTTCAACTAGGCCGTGGTCATACATTTTTTACTCTGTATTTGTTTTTATTTACAGTCAAAACAAAATCTATGTATTATTTCAGGATTAAAGAATCCAACCGTTCATCGTCTGCTGTTCATAGTATGCATATCATAGGTCAAGATAAGACAGTTGCTTTCTTTTTGTTTACTTTGTCTTACTCCTTTACTATTGTAGCTGTTTCAACCGTCTCACATGTACGTTTTTTTTTCATATTCATACAGAAAATTTTCAGCAATATACATATAGTATGTATTGCATTGACTACCTTGAAATTTCTTATTTAATGGCCAGGTTAAAAATCATCCACTCTGCTTTCCTTAATCATGTCATCCCAATTCTTTTCTCTTCTAAAAATTGCATTTAACTTGTTATCAGCCAAGTGTGTTATATAATCAGTCCTTACAAAAATGTTGGTAGAATCACTATATTTTTCCTGAAGGAAATTTCATAGGTTTTCTGACCGATTGGTCTTTTCTAGTTTCATAGTGGCGCTCCTGACCGCATGCTTAATTTTTTCAATAATCATTTGGTGCAGAAGGCATAATCAGAAGAATCTGATTATGCCTCTGTGATTAAAGATAGGGTTTCCCCAACTCGTATGCCGGCAGCACGAATGACCGTTTAATAAATATATATATTAGGGCGCTTTTTTTTCGTGACTATTTTTTTTTTCAGTCCCACCTCGAAATTTTGTGGCAAATACCTAAACAAAAATTCCCTGAAAATTGGAGCCCTTAATATTAATATTAAGTACTAGACCAAGGCGTATAAAGATTTCCCATATAAAATACACGTAAACTTTGATTATTTTTCTTCAAAAATGAAAATACGGGAGACACTGGCTACCAATTACCATAGACCTCAAACGCGAAATAAGACGAAGGCTACTTGCATGCATCGAAACTGGCGGAGAACATTTTGAACAGCTTTCATAGGACATACGTTTTAATTGTAATTAGTTAGCGAACAAAATGTATTTTTTGGTTAACTTAAGTATAATTTCTTACAAATTCGAATTGTCATGATATTCCATAAAAGGATTTTTGTAAATAAATTTTCGTATCCTTTTCCTACCTGGACATGTTGCACCTTTTTCGAAAGGTAATTAGATGCGCAACTTAAAAAAAATAAAAAGTAGGTATATTAATAACATGAATTTCGAAGAAAAGTGGGGCGAAAGGTGAAATATCGTGAAATAAAAGTTAATTTTCCAACCCCCAGGGGGGATTTTGGCCAAGGGTTTTGGGATAGGGGGGTGGTGTTGACCTTTTTGGAAAGGGGTTCGAAATAGTGATTTTTTGAGATCGGTTTGGGGTTGCTGCGATGCGTAGAAAAAAGGATAAAAATACAAGAGCGGTTCCCATATAAGGCAAAATCCTGATTTACCAATCACCCTGTAACTGCTCAACGGTGCGAGATACACTCCCCCCATACGATTTTGTGCTTGTCTCGGTCTGACCTTTCACCTCCTGCAATATTTCCCTTCCACCTCTAAACACCCTGTATAGGCATTAAATTTTTTAGTTTTACTTATTAATTTGAAATTTTATTAAGTTTGTTCTTCTTTGTTTAAAATAAAATGTTTTTTTTACAATTGAGGGTTTATTTTTCACTTTGTTATTTCAGAACATGTTGAAATGTGAAAGTGTAATATGGTCGCACGGTAAGTAGCATAAGTTGGTTTAAGCCTAGTTCAAACCTAATTCGAGCCTGATTTAAGTATGGTCAAATCTTCAAATTTCGAATAGTCAACCAAATCCTTCTTAGCTTTATATGTACACCGTTTTACTAATCTCATTAAAACGTAGGACGGATGGACAAACTCAAACATTTTGAGGAAATTCGATATGTATTAGTATTATATGTATATGATGCGAAATTCCTAAAATATTAAATTTTCGAAACATAAAAACTAGAGGAAAATATCCCTTTATAGTTTTATTATTAGCATAGATTACATTTATATGCTTCACAAGTTAAAAATAAAATTATGATTCATTGCACATATATATTTTTTCATGGACAACTACAACAGTTCCAATTGAAATTATACCCACTTGTCGTGGAAGCGTAACGCCAACAAATCATTAAATTTTCCGATGAACAAACAAAAAAATGTCACAATGAAATCAATCCAGACGTTTTGTGGTTTTGATATCTGATTTTCCAGGTCTGATATCGAGGATACTAAAAAAAGCTTATGTATGATTCCGGAAAACAGTTAGCAATAATCACTTGAAGAGTGCGTTTAGCAGAAAGAAGCTCGCTACGAATTTACGTGAGTTCATGGAAAATACGTGTCTAAAGAAGTGTACTCTGATGGAAAATCGCATTATCACTGGACTTCCGGGGCCGTACAATGAAAATGCAACTCCATATAAACAGAAGCGATTCTCGAAAGAAACTCTTGAAGCAGTTAAGAATAAGGCGCCATTATTCATGAACGTTTCAAAAACGATATTTGTAGGCGATGTTTCTGTCGGAAAAACCACTATTGTAAATAGGTTCCAGTTAAATTTGTTGACTATTTCAAAAGTGAAATGATAAAAAGCTTCTTGCAGATTCTGCTACAACAGATTCAACGAGGGCTACAAGGCAACTGTTGGAGTGGACTTTGAAATAGAAAATTTCCGAATACTGGAATCGCCATTTAACTTGCAAATGTAAGTAGACGTATTAAAATTAGAATCTTAATTTATCAAGTGCCAGTTTAAGTGATCACTATAATGCTCCGTACCGTAATTTTTACTCTTTCATTAAAACGGTGAATAAGGGCGAGACAAGCATATTTTCAACCAAAACAAACAAGAAATTGTAATGAAGGTGACCCGTAAAAGTATCTAACATTTTGAGGAAGACCGCAACACGACCTTAAAGGCTACCACGGCCGCATCATCGGCAGAACCAATAAATAAATATGTATGTGGATCTTTAGGACAAGCCGGAAAATGAAACTTTATACTTTAGGTAGCGAAGCCACCCGAGCCAAAGTGTTTAAGGCTGCGTGCATTACATATATCTTTATAAATTAGTTCGGCCGTAGAGTTCATTATTCACAAATTATTTCTACCACTACGGGTAGTGTCGTGCGGCAGTTAAAATATTTTACAAATTATTTCCATTCTGCGCGGCCGTTTTATATTTTTCTAGAACACTACGCACCGCATGCAACCTTCGTATCGCCGCGCCGCACTATGATATATTTTGAAGAATTTTTTCCATTTTTCAATTATCTCCCGATAGAATAATGCTATTGAGAGGAATTTTTTTTTAAATTAAAGTGCACACTTTGGCGGATATGGAAAAATTACTAAAAAGTTCTGATGACCTTTATTTGACCTTGAAAATTGTCTTCAAAATTGACATTTTTTAGAAAAAATTTATATTTTTGGATGTAGAAACTATATCAATCTTCCCTTTTATTTTATTTCTGGCTGAAATTCTTCGGGAGGAGTTTTAGAACTAGAGAAGATCAATAAAGGTCATTCGAAGATCACGCGGAAGTCATTTGAAGGTCATTTTCGAGAGGACTAAAATGAAATCGCTTTTTTCGCAATCTGACCGGGAAAAGGATTGTAGATTCGGTCCTTGGATGCTCAGGTCGACTTACGGCCTCAAGGATTATCGATAGTGGGTAGTCTAGGGTCATCCAGAGGTCATTTGGAGGTCAATTCAAAGGTCATTTGGTGGAAATCAGGAAGAAATCGCCTTTTTTCGCAGTCTGACCGGGAAAAGGAGTATAGTTCTTCGATGCCAAAATGGATGGAAAAAATTCTTCCAAATATATCATAGTGCGCCGTCTAGAAACTTTGCGACCGTAGTGAAGCCGAGGTGCTACCAAGGTGCAGTCACCGTTCATGTTTACACGGGGAGGTCTATTCAACCCGCTTTAAGTTGATTGTTTAAGGTTTTGGTAATTCTATAGTACTCTAGGCTACTTAATAGTCCCTAACATCTTAAAGCCATTACACCCACAACGGTAGACATTCCTGAAGTTTAAGGCAATAAAAATTAAAATTATCCTTCCATTAATAGAATCACTCACTTTCCCTACCATTTCATGCGCATTAATTCAAAGCTTAAATTTTAACATATACATAGTAAGATCAATAAAAGTTCGTTCTTATTTTTGGAGTGAATCAAAATAAAAAAGAAGAGCCAACATCTTAAAGTAAGTCTAAGGACGTTGAGAATATGCGTGATCGGTGTTCAAGCTCTTGGAGTAACATGATAATTATTAATATTATTATAATGATGATAGTAGTATTAGTAGGAATAGTAGTGTACTACGAAACACAGGCAAGCGTTAGCAAGGCTTCTGGCAAAACCCCCGGGAATAATAAATACAAGCCGTGAAGTAGACCTTCTCACTACCACATCCGTAGGGTGATGTAGTCCGATGATTGCCGCGAAATAACATTGCTTCTTATGGCGGTATAGCCCATTCATCCCGCTCCACAGGGCGAATCTGCTAAACTGTCCTTTTTACGAAAAAATGATGTTCCACTAATTGTAACTGGGGAGGAATACTGCGCGTATGGTATAGTATAAAAATCATTATAGGGGCGAGAACAAAATGTTAAAGGTATTTGCGTTCAAAAATTACTCTAGCAGCCCATTGAACAAATTACCATGGAAAGTCGTGATGCCAACTCGACCTGCCGCTGCTATTTTGTTCGAAGAAGTGGTTACAGTTTTTTTTAACCCATTAATGCCTGAATAACAAAAGATTTTATGGTAACTTCGAGGCCTTAACTTTTATCGAACGAGTGGTAAATTCCCATCGAGACCAACTAGACGTATTTTGAGGCGCCCGACACGACCCAAAAAAAAAAAAAAAAAGTGAAAAAAAAATTATTATTATTGTTTTTTTGCAATATTGTGTAAATAAATACCTTTTTCACGTCATTTTTTTCGAAAAACGACTGATTTAGTTGGGAAAAAGCAACTTTTTGCTACAATAATGTGCATAAAACGTGTTATTAGGACTTAAACTTCAAAAATATGCAGGCATTTTGTTTGTTAAAAATATTAGGCTGCATAAAAATTGCAGCATTGTAACTTATCTTCTACGCATATTTGCTAATACGAGTATTATTATTATTATTATTATTATTGTTAGGGGTGACCCTCATGGTGGGCACTGCGACCAGGCGGTCTTTTGTGCCGAATCCCCTTTACAGTAAAAGACGATCTGCTACCCTAAGGAACGCCAGAAGGTCTTTTACAGAAGATGAACGAGCTTCAGCCGAGTCCAGGAACTCTTGACCGAAGATCCCTCTTCTTAACCGTGCTAAAGCCGGACAAGCACACAAAATGTGTGATGTAGTTTCGTCGTCTTCAAGACACAGACGACACTCCGTCTCATTTGACAGACCTATTTTATTTAGGTGGTATCTTAGCCCATGGTGGCCAGTTAGGTAACCTACCAACAGTCTGAGATCCGCTTTACTCAAAACGTTGATTTCAGTGTAGGTATAGGGTCTGACGAGCTCTTTAGCTTGCCGGATCCCAGGGAAGTTATCCCAGTGTATGCACTGTAGATTCCTGACCCATTCTTCTATCACAGCTTTGGACGAAGACCAGCCAATGCTGCAGAAGGGCTCAGGGCCCTTGAGTCGAGAAGATGAACCTTCCCTGGCAAGTTCATCAGCAACCTCATTTCCCTCAACGCCGGAGTGTCCCGGTACCCAACAGAGGGTAACCCTGTTGGAAGTTGCTAAGTGTTGAAGGGTATCAAAGCATTCTTTAACAAGTCTAGACGAGAAGCGCCATGACGAGAGTGCCTTGAGGGCCGCTTGGCTATCGGAAAAGATAGTGATATTGGCACCTTTAAGTCTCTTGTTAATATTGAGAAGGGCGCAGGCTTCAATTGCATAGATTTCAGCCTGGAAAACGCTGGGCCATTTTCCCATTGCTATCGAGACCTTGGTGTTGGGTCCATAAACACCAGCACCAACACCATGTTCCGTTTTTGAGCCATCTGTGAACCAACGGAGAGTTCTGGGGTCCAGACTGAGGCCACCGCCATTCCAGTCTGCACGTTCAGGGATGAGAATCCTGAATCTCCTCCCGAAGCTCAGTTCCCTGGTCATGTAGTCTGTTATATAACAGATCCTTAAGTCAGGGATGCGCTGCAGGATACTCATGTGACCATTGTCAGCAATTTGCGTTTTGGATGTGATTTGCACTCTCAGAGCACTAATTGCAGCTGATTTCAAAATGAAAAAGTGCAGAGGTTCGACTCCTACTATCGCCTCCATGGCGAGTGTTGGACAAGTCCTCATGGCTCCTGTTATGGAGAGGCAAGCAAGCCGTTGTAGCTTGTTGCACTTAGCAATTGCCATCTGCTGCTGAACTTTGGGCCACCATACAAGGGCGGCATATGCAACAATTGGTTTGACAATTGTATTATATAACCACAGGATCATCTTTGGGTTGAGACCCCATGTCCTACCAAAAAGTCTTCTACAGGCCCACATGGCTCGCGTGGCCTTATTTAATGAGTAGTTAAGTTGAGTATTCCAATTTAGCCGCTTATCCAGCCAAATACCTAAGTATTTTACTTCATTGGAATATTCAACGACCGTTCCTTGGATGGATATAGTATCCAAACTCAGACGGTACCTTTTCGTAAAAGGTACCAGGACGGCCTTAGACGGGTTGATGGTTAGGTCCTCACTGACACACCAGTCAGTGACTACACGAAGTGCGGTCCTCATCAAACTCGTGACAGTTGAGTCAAATTTACCTGTAACGATTATTGCCAGGTCATCCGCATAACCGACAGTGTGGTAGCCAAGCTCACAAAGCTTGACTAGGAGGGCATCCACAACTAGAGACCAAAGCAATGGCGACAGTACCCCGCCTTGTGGGCATCCTCTAACTGCCCTAATGGACACAGAGGTGTTGCCCAGCATGGATGAGATTTCTCGCTCTCTTAGCATTGCATCTACCCATGCGATTGTATTTGAGTCTATACCCCTGCGCACAAGAGCCCTGGATATAGAATCATATCCTGTGTTGTCGAAAGCACCCTCTATATCCAAGAAAGCACACAGAGCTATTTCCTTGGCCTGAAGGGATTTCTCGACCCTACTAACTAAATTATGTAAAGCAACCTCTGTTGATTTACCTTTAGTGTAAGCAAACTGTGATCTGTGGAGCGGTGTTGATTGCTCCAGTTTGCACCTTATATGAAGGTCCAACAATCTTTCCATTGTTTTCAGCAGGAAAGATGTTAAGCTGATTGGTCTATAAGACTTAGGCAGCTCAAGGGGCCTATTGCCCTGTTTTGGAATAAATACAACCACCACCCTCCTCCATGAGCGTGTTATGTATCCCCAAATATAACTGGCTCTAAACAGACAAACCAAAGGATCCAGGATCGTATCCAGACAGTTCTGAAGTAATGCCGGGAAGATCCCGTCACCTCCTGGGGCTTTGAAAGGTTGAAAAGAGGCCACTGCCCATTTAACCTTGTCCCTGTCAAAGATGACACCGGACTTGCTACAAGGTCTGCGACTTGCTCTATCGCTAGGATTAGAGTCTGCAGGCTGTAGCGAATTTACTCCTAGAATTGATCCGGGAAAGTGTACTTGTAATAGGTATTCAAGTGTTTCCCTTTGCGACTCAGTGAAGGTGCCATCCTGTCTCTTCAAGAGTCCAACTCCATTGGAGACGTCCTTAGCTAGTACCTTTTGAAGACGGGCTGCTTCCGGTAATGATTCTATACCTTCACAGTGCCTTCTCCAGGATTCGCGTTTCGAGCGTCTCAATTCTTTGTTGTAGTCAGTGAGAGCAGATCTGTATTCGTCCCACTGCTTAGAGCGTTTGGCTCTATTGAATAACCTCCTCACATGCCTACGCATGTCCGATAGCTGTTCGTTCCACCAGGGCACCTTGCGTACCACTTTGGCTGGAACTGCAACATTGCTATCATGGTAGGAGGATATTATTACTTCATTAAGCTGGTTTGCAGCCACTTCTAGTTCACTGGTTGAGCTGATAGTGGTCACCAGCATGTCTGCCTTTGAGCTCACCATGGCACTCCAATCTGTTTTTCTTGGATTAAAGGATTTTGAAGTGAGTTCAGAGCGCCCTGGAATGTCGAATCTAATGTGTTGATGATCCGACAGTGACGCTTCATCTGATACTCGCCAGTTCACTATGCACTCGGACAGGATCCTGCTGGCAAGAGTGAGGTCTAACACTTCTTCTCTGACCGCAGTGATAAAAGTTGGTTTGCACCCCCTATTAACTATATCTATATTCTTACTAGATAGTTCAAAAGGTACTCACCCCTTTCATTTACGTCGCTGCTACCCCACACCGTGTGGTGCGCATTTGCGTCGCAACCGATGAGGAACTGTCGGTTAAGTCGTCGACAGTACTCGACGAGTTCCTGGACTTCTTCTGGTGGAACATCTGGCCTATCTCCTGGGAAGTAGGCAGATGCCAGGACAACTTCCTGTACTCCACCCAGCGTGGGGATCTCCACCAGCGCCGCCACGAGGTCCCTGGAAATAAAATTAGAAATGGGGAGATGATTGACACTTTTGTCTATCAGAAGTGCCGCACGTGGTACTTCTACCCCGCGGTCGTAGATCAACTTACATGAGTCGATGTTGAGTCATCGGACTTGGCCACTAATAACCCAGGGCTCCTGGATGAGCGCAAGGGTTATTTGTTTCTCGGCGAAGGTTCTGCACAGCGTGGCCGATGCCCCTTTGGCATGGTGCAGGTTCGCCTGGAGCACCCTCATGGTGCTCATTGCTCCTCTTTGGAGAGGGACTTCTTGACGAGGGCCGCCGCCTTAGCTCGTCGAGGTCCCTTGGTACTGCTACCCTGAAGGGGTTTGCGCAGTTTTCCCACCTTTGGCCTTTGCTGTTTCTTCTTAGCATTGGCCGAAGACGGCCCAGTGGTCATCGTCTTCTTTGTGGGGGCCGACTTGGCAGTCGCAGCTGTAGCCTGTCCTGTGACTCGACTAGTCGAGGGTCCAGCAGTGGAACCAACATCCACTGACCCTCCAGCTGGGGCGACACTGCCTTGAGACGACCCAGTGGTCGTCTTCTTAGGGGCCGACTTAACAGTCGCAGCTTTAGCCTGCCCAATGACTCGACTAGTGGAGGGTTTAGCAGTGGAGACAACATCCACTGACCCCCCAGCTGGCAAGACACCACCTCTAGCGCCGGTTGCAGCAACCCCGGAAGAGGGTAGGTCCACAGACACTGGTCCCTTTCCATCTGGCTTACTGCCGCTTCCCCCTACTACTGCTTCATCCTTAGTGGCGCCCTTAAGGATGAGCTTAAGGTGGGTAAACCTATAGGCGATCCTGCCTTTTAGTTTGGTCAAGGCTGCCATTGACGCATGATCAATGGCAATGACCAGATGCAGCAGTTGACCATGTGTCAACCTCTGCAGTACCTTCCACTGCACGGCTGAGAAGGCATTTTGGGCATCAATTGATGCCAGCACCTTCTCATTTGTGAGGGAAAGACTCTGAGGAAAGTAGCCCCGGATCACGTGAGTCCGGGGGAACTGCTCTTCCTCAACGAGTAGGATGTCAAGAGCGCTCTTGGCACGAATGTGCTCAAAATTACTCCTGACCCAGTCGGCCGTCTGCTCATTTGTGCAGACAAGAAGGAGCCAGCCGGTTCGAGGCATACATGCTTCGAGCTCCGGCTGGATCCTCTTGTCCACGAGCTCTATCGTGGCATCGACAATCGCCTCCTGTAGCAGAGCCATTTGCTCCGCTGAGAGGGGACGACTGTCCATGTCCGCCGATACTAGACCTAACTTAATGCTACTAACCACCTGGCTAAAGGTGGGTTTCGCGGACCCCATATGGGTCGTCTTTGGCTTTTTTGTAGCCGGAAGATCAGGGGACTTATCCTCTGAACGAGTCCTTTTTGACTCAACTTTTACCGGAGATTTAATCTTAGCTATCTCCAGAGACTTTTCCCTGGAGAGGCCACTCGCCAAAGCCTTCTTGAATCTCCTCCTCTCCGCATTAGTGAGCCTGACAAAACCGGAACCAGCGTCAAGCTTCATCCGACTCACCTCTGCGCCAACAGCCGTGAGTCCGGACTGTTCCGAACACAGGCTTACACAATCCGGTACCTCGTGGCAGTCGGAGTCTGTATCCGAGGACATTTCCTCAGACACAGCACTACGTCTGTCGCCCCTTGGCACCGACAGTGCTGGCAATGTTGGGGCACAGATGCTCTCCAACTTTTCAGAAGAAGGTTCTTCTGTAGAGTGCCCAATGGCTCCACTACAGGAGATGGATTCATGTAGCCCAATGGCTACAGTGTTTTCTGCCGTGATCGCTACCCGTTCAACGGCGGATGCAGTCGGAACTACATCAGTTTTTTTGGGGTTTTCCTGTATATTATCCAGTTTTGTTCCCACGAGAAAACGGGAAAGGAAGGTCACACCGCACAGAGCCCGTTATGCGGCGAAGTCTAATTGAAACTGGAGGGCGACCGGTATCCAGAGTCCGCATACTCACGACCAAGCTCCCTCTTGGCCACGCATCCCTCGGCGTATGCTGTTCCACCTTGGATTAGGGTATTTTATTTAAGAGAGTGTCCTCTCCGCCCGACTACCATTAGCCAGCACTCCCGGCAGAGACCTCCCATACCGGGAGCCTGTTTCCGGCCGCCCCCACGTGGAGGGTATAGTCGCACTACCATCAGTGCACACAGTTGCGGCACATGCACGCAGATACGGCACGTACACCAGTGTGTACGCGTTGTTCCCCCTGCGTGCATGCGTGAATCCCCCTGTGTACCTGACGGCTGACGGCCCAATACGAGTATTACTTTAGATCACTTTTTTTATCTCACTATGTTCGACTATTCCCAAAAATGTATATACACTAGTTCTGAGGGTCACTCATTACGAAGTTGCTATCAGATTATCGTAATTCAAAATGGCGGATAATTTTTTGCAAAATGTTCAATTTCTTCGAAAAAAGTGGGTATCCGGAATATGGGTATGGTGGGTTACACATATTATGCACTTTATTGCAGTAAAAAGTTGCTTTTTCCCAACTAGATAAATCGTTTTTCGAAAAAAAAAAAAAAAATGACGTGAAAAAGGTATTTATTTACATAATACTGCAAAAAAAACAATAATAATATTTTTTTTTCACTTTTTTTTTTATTGGATCGTGTCGGGCTCATCAAAATACGTCTAGAACAGTTGGTCTCGATGAGAATTGGCGACCCCTTCGATAAAAATAAGGGCCTCGAAGTTACCATACAATTTTTTGTTATTCAGGCATTAATAGGTTAAGTACGAAAAACTCGAATATATTATTCTTGCCACTATAACGTTTTTCAGATCGTTAGAAAGGTATTCCTCCATAGTTATAATTAGCAGAACATCATTGTCACGTAAAAGTTATAGTTTAGCAGTTCAGGCGCTTGGAGGTCATACTTCGGATCTTCCACCATAAGAAGCAATTTTATTTCTCGGAGATTATCGGACTATATCACTACGTATGCATTTTCTACTTCACGGCTTGTGTTTATATGAGAATTTTGCTTCACGTAAAACCTTCTGCATTTACAAGCCATGAAGTGGTCCGGTGTACACATACAGTGATAAGGCAAAGTGGTCTGATCCGTTACAAAAAATAAATTGGGTCTTATGGCGGGCAACATAAACATGGAAAAAACTTCACGGCAGCTTCCAAACCAAAGCTTCTATCTAAAAATTACTTTCCCTCACGTTTACCCTGATATTTTCTTTTCAATTCATCCAACTGTTTACCATCTTTTTATACAAAATATGTAAAATTTTTGAATCTGAATCCAACTCATCAAAACCCAAGAGCCCCAGACCACTTGCAAGGAACGGCTATTTGACAACTGGAGCAAAACTCGGCTCCGGAGAACCGAGAAATCACTGTAATTTCGTTAGGCGATAATCCACATTTTTAGCCCACTGATAGTAAAAGTTCCTGAGGTTGAATTTCCTAACACATTCGTTTTCCTAATAGATATAACGCGGATGGATGCGAATTTCCGACCATTAGAATGCATCAAACATAGTGATATGATGTATGTAATATGTATGCCTATAAAGTAAGAAATAAACACGTACTTAAATTTCAGAGAAAGTGGTGAAGCAAGTTAATAAAAAAAAAAAAAAAATCTTAATACCAGTGTGAGGTACCTTCCATAATTTTAACAAATTCTTATAATCAATCGTCCTACGAATTAAATCTTCATAAAAAATTTTAAAAGATCTATGTCTTTCATTTTCCGAACTAAAACATCTCCTATTTATTTTTTTATATTGATTGCATTTTCATAAGTCAATACAATTTATATCCATTGTAACTATTATTTAGATGGGACACAGCTGGCCAGGAACGCTTCAAATGTATTGCTCAAGCTTATTACAGAAACACAAATGGTATGTTAAATTAAATCTCTTTGAGCTATTCACTAAATTTCTTTCAATTAAGTTATAGTAATAGTTTTCGACATGACGAAAAATGAGACTTTAAAAACAGTCCCCGAATGGCTATATAACGCGATGAGTGTCAACACAAATAAGCCTCTTCTATTTCTAGTTGGCTCAAAATGCGATCTTCTGGTTGGCACTTTAATTTATTAAATTAAATTCATTGTTAATTAGTTAAATATTTAATTCTAGCCCAAAAATAAGCTGCAACAAGTTGAAAATACTGCTGCAAATATTGCTAAGCTGATTGAAGCAGAATACTGGTCTGTTTCGGCAAAGACAGGTTTTTGCATTGTAGAACTATTTCAACGAATTGTGGCATTGTCGTTCGATGATATGGTTCAACAGTCTTCGATTGAATGCAAAAATTCCAAGAATCTTCAGTCTAGTGTTCTAAGTACTTTACATATATTTGAATTCGATATATTTCGAATACATATTTATTTTATAGGACTAAGCAACCACTTTGACAACCCGAAACCTTCTACTGGATCAAGTTGTACATGTTAAGACGAAATTGATTATATTTAGTTATTTATACACAAATTATTATATGGTACAAGTATGATAATATATATATTTATAACTTACTAGAATTTTTCCACGCGAATTTTTCCATGATCGATAAAAGATATTTATGATTGCCAAATAAATATTTTCACATTTCTGAGTTTTCTGTACTTACCTCTTTGGTATTTCTAGGCGCATTTCTAGGATTATTAAAAAAAAAAACTATTTTAAATACGAAGTTACATATGAAGCGACATAAAGATTTTAATTTAATCTGTGAAATGAGAGTGGAAGGTTGAATTGAACACAAGCAAAGATTTTAATTTAATCTATAAAATGAGAGTAAGTGGTTGAATTTTGGGAAATGCTGAAATACGTCTTGCATTATTTATGTTGTAGATATTTAAGCTGTTTCAACAAAATCCGGCCAAAAATATTGCTTCCCACTAGCAACTTTTAGTGTTTTATCTCCAAAAAAATAAAGTATACCTGGTTAATTATTTATGTTTTGGAGTACTTTTACCATGTTTTATGTAAGTTAATAGAAACGTGAAGTAACGCGTCCCCATATACATTTTGAACCCTCTTACCTCTTTAGGGGCTGAATTTTGCAAAATCCCTTATTAGTGAGTCTCTACATTATAAAATGAAAAATTTATATAAACCGAGCCGAAACCGCTGAAGCTATATAACAAAAATAGTGAAGGATTGGTTTGAGAGAGTGGGTGTCGAAACAAACGTTGATCAGGACACTTCAAAGAATCGATTGGGATATAAGGGTGTACATCTTTCTTCGACACCCTGTACACTGACGAGCAAAACTGGCCAAGTGTTTCAAAATTTCGAAAGTAAGTGTTCAGCAGGCAATTAATAATCAATTCACATCATCCCACAATTTTTGTCTTTATAATATTATTCTCAACCTAAACACTTTCCAAAAAATTCCACTTCATTATGAGGCATGACTTTTTTCTCTATATAACTTCATTTCACCAGTTTTGCACTCTTATCATTTGGGTCCTTTATCTTGATTTCCCCTGAGGAACATCAAACATTTGCCTTTGATTCCTGGTTTGGTCAGTTCTATTAGTTTTTTCCCAAAATGAAAAATCGAAAAGAAGTTCAAGGTATCTAGTATGTCTGTGAAGGTAGTCCAGCTATTTTTGATATCGATAATTATGAAGGTTGTAGATTGTGCTAGGGTTATGCTGCTTTATGCCGCAATTTAAAAAACAAAATTTCGAAAAAAAAAATTTTTATGGACAAAAAAACTATTTTGCAAAAAAGTATCCCAGTTGTTTTTTTAATTAAAAATTACTAAAGTTGTGCTGGGTTATGTTAGACTTGTGCTGCTTTATGCCGTAAATAAAAAAATCCTTATTGTTCGGATTTGGATATGCTACGGCCAAAAACAAAAAAAAATTGCGAAATTACCCCAGCTTTTTTTAAAATTATTATTATTATTTATTTCTTCTACATCACGAGATCCAGTTAAATGTTCATAATATTGTCTGGCATCAGACGGTATGAGGTGAAGGGTGGATTTTATATCATCCATCTTTGATTGAGAAATAGGTTTTCCTTCTGGCCAAAGTTGCTCATAATGATTTGAAAATTTCAATGGGTCACTTTTTTATTTATGCATCTGCTCCTATAACTTCTATCTGTGATAATATCTGTGATATTAATGTTGACCTTGGACGGATACACCAATGAGCTATATAACTTGTCGCGTAATCCCGGTAAGTCCCAGGCTATTATAATCTATAAAAGCGTCTTTGAGACATCCAATCTACAACCAATTCTTTTGAATGAAGTTGTTGTCCCTTTCAAAAATAAAGTTAAGAACTTAGTAGCTATATTCAACTCAACTCTAACTTGGTCCGACCATATAACTTATTTGGCGGGTAGAATATTTGGAATTATCAAGCAATGGTGGAATTCCTGCAGGTTTTTGTCGGTGGGAGTTGGGAAACACTTGTTTAAAACGAGTATTATGCCGCTAATAAATTACTGTGACTGCCTTTACTCACATCTCGATTCAGTGTCGTCTACTAGGCTGCGTAGGGCTTTTAATGCCTGTGTTCGGTTTGCACAGATTTGATCATGTCCCACCTTACTCTGGGCGCGTTCTCGGTATGAGTCTGGACGATCACTTCAGATTCCGCAAATGTACGTATATACGAATTCCAATTGATTGTAAGACTGCAAAAAAATGTAAGCCAATTTAAGCGGACGTTTCTGGGTCTTTGTATTAAAACTTGAGAATTTCCTGCAACTCGTTCTTAGTTATACAATTTTTTTATAATTATTGTAATTATGTGTTATTTTATAATATTCCAATTGCTTAATTTTTAATTTAACTTTGCTTAGGTTTTACTTTTTCCTAAGTTCCATTAATTTTCATCTATTCTACTTGCTTTCTCTTTTTTTTTCTTTTTTTCTCTTTTTTTCTGTCTTAACTGATTAAGTACTTCAATTGGTTTCCTCTTATGAATAGGATTATTTTAATCTCACTTAATTTTAAATATAGTGTACGATATAAGGCTAGGCCTTTGTGCAGTTTTTCAATAAATTATTATTATTACTTTTTGCCCCTCTTTTTTGTTTTTTGTTAAGATCTACTTCATGGGGTTTCCTTCAAAGAGTGGTTAAAAGAAATATCCGTCCAGGTTTATCTTTAAAAATGTTTATTTCTTTAATTTTCAACCAGCTCACAGCATTTCCTTGTATATCTTTTTTCTGTTTACTATTTTCTTTATCATTTTAGAAACTCCAACAAAGTCGTCGTCTTGTGGAGTACGTAGCCGTGTATGGGTTTTTAAGACTGATTCTATGTCACTAAACTCGCTATCATTTTCCAAGAAACTATGCCTAGGAACCATAAATCGCAGGGTGATTTAAAAAACAATTGAAACAAGAAAGAAAAATTAAATGGATTATCTACAACTTGCTTGCGTTTAATTCGTTTATGCAATTTGGAATCTTGTTTGTGTATTTTGTAACAGTAATTTTGACGCATAATTCTTTAATACGCAACGAATGTATGTACAGGTTCTAACAAATGTTGACTTGTCGCTTGATACAACCCCTTATTATAAGGTGCTAGGAGTGATGTTTTAACACAAAATTGGCAGAATATGTACATAATTTATCCATGCCTAGAATCGATCTGCATTCATAACTTTTTTTTCGATTTTGTAGCTTAATACGATATTACATAACGCAATCCAATTGCGGATGTGTAAAAGTCGGACTATTTTGTTCAATAGTCTGTGGGAATTACATAGGCCAATCTTGCTTTAATAGTGCATCTAATACAACAACGATTGGTAATGATTTCGATATAAATGAAGAAATATATTATCTTAGAACAATCCTTCGAAATCCAACAACCAGAGTAGGACAAGGCGAAAAAAACGAAGATAAGGAAAGTACAACTGCTGGCGACGAATTTCATTATAGTAATAATAAAGAATTCTTTTTTCATAATTAACCATAACACTATTTTAATTTTAATCGATTTAAATCTATTATTTCATCAGATCAAATTGTGGATTACACCTACTGAGGAAAAAGCGCCAAGCACTCTAAGGTGGTGCGGAAGAGTGCATTTTATGAAAACAAATTTTCCAATGTTTTAAATCGCCATAACTCACGAATAATCACTTATACAAAAAAAATGTAGAAATCTTTTTGTAATAAATCACATGCTCTATACAATTTATATCAACTATTTTTACAAAAAAAAAAAGAAAAATCACTGCTTAACCTGTAATATTTCGTCATACCAAGAACACAACTCAAATGGGCATGTCGACATCTTTCGTCATGGAAATTTTTCAAATTTTATCACAATCAATATAATCAATAACTGAGGAACGATTTTCTTTTATTATTCTAGATCTGATATTACTCCTCACTGCAAAGAAAAAAGTTCCCATCGTAAAACAAATTGCACAAAAGTTAATTGCCCTGTTAACAGGTTAAGAGATAATTTTAAGACCATTTTTTGTATCTTTGACCTTAAATAAAATTGGTAGCACAATCCGACTCCATGGGGATTTTTGATATTTCATTTAAAATGATGATTTAACGATCTGTACAATTGTTCAACTCAATCGGAATTTCTCCAAGGTTGAATGTCTATTCTGACTGGACAATGAGTGTTTACAGCAACATGTTGAGAAGTGCGACATAAATCTATTATTATTATTATTAAACGGTTTGCCAGCCGCTCTGCAAAATTGAATAAAAGCCACATATATTCGATTTACTTTTATCCCTTAAAAAAATAGCAATTGACAATTGAATTGAATGTGTTTGGGTGAATAGTATAAATCCAAAAGATTAAATTAATAATTCAAATATATTAGATAGGGTGTACAAACTACAAAACAACGATCGTTATAAGCTTTTTACAAGGTTTAAATTACATTAGTTGAGTGGTCCTATGTACAAAAGAACGCGTCTTGAGAGAGAGAAATCACTAAAACTTAACGTTAGAGTCCTTAATAAAACTAGTCCACTTTTTGGTAAGTGGATATGTCGCTCCTAAGGAACTAAGCCGATCGGGTAATGCGCGTAAAGGTGCTCGCAATTTCGTGAATCTTTTCCGAGCTTATACACCTTTGGCTTCCTATATTACAAAAAGAAATAATAGGATAGGAATTTTTCTCGTAGTATATATACCTAATTTTTGGATTTAAAATCTTTCCTATTGCATAGAAATAATCTACTAAAAAACACAACACTCCAATCTAGTTTTGAAAATAAAACAGGTCATCGAGCGCGTCTTCTCATCTTTCCGCGTCTGTCCAAAAATCCAACAGCAGGAGGAAGGTGGTGGTGATGGTGGCAGCCAGGAGATGATGTTCTCTTTATCCATTATCGCATAGGTGACCCTCACAGTTGCCCCAAAAGAGGCAATTACCAACTCCACTGTAGCAGATGAGGAACACCGCCGTCAGGAAAACAAGGGTGCAAATCGTGCACGGTTTTCGCTCTAAGAAAAATCCAATTAAGTAGAGGACGATGAACATGACGTGCGTCTGCATGAGGGCAGGATTCGTAGGCTTCGGAATTAAAAGAACCGGGATTAGGCATTGTAGGCAGTACATGGTGTCGTCGTCTAGTTTTGAGGCTCGTCTACCGCGTCAACAAAATGGTCGTATTCCCATTAAAACAAAACTAATCGCAAGCCACACGCCTAGTAGATGGGGGATCTTTCGCGATTTACGTACGATACGACGAGGCCTGACAGTACAGCCCTTAAATGTCACTTTTCAGGGAGGCAACTTTCAAAATGTAAATGTGCTACTGGGTGCGCCCACAATATGGCGTTTAATTCATTCTTGCAATTTGAATCGTCTTGAAAATCAATTAATTATCAACTATGTTAATTGTAAAGATAATTAAACATTTCGTTTACACTTTCTGTGTGTATATTAATTGCTGAAAATAAAAATTCTCTCAAAATACACAATTCTAACCCTTTGTTAATTGGTGGTACGATATGCTACCAACACTGGCAATGGCACCTTTCATCCAAGACCTGTTATCACCTTTATTTTGCAGTTTTTTTCTTATCTTCGGTAGCATTCACTCAGATTAGGGTTAATTTTAGGTAAATTTCAGTGCTTAAATCCCACACCCAGTCCGCGATAGACAGTGCGCACTATACTTTCGCTGTAATCACCCGGAATGTCTTTGTCGAAGCCTTTCTACAGCCTCCTCGGGGCCTACTTCGAGCAGCTATTTAATCATCCTATCAGGACAAAGTCTATCACCAGGTAAGCAGACGAACTTGTTCTATTAAACGAGATTTATCACCGGCAAATATCTTTAGTTGTGTCTTAGCCACAACGGCTAACTATGCGTCCCAGAAAGTCTCCGGCCAGAAGAAAATTAACCAGGATAGTTTATTAGCCTACGGCTGCTTCGGGTAAAACGACCTCAAGTCTACTGCGTCTGGAGCACGTATTGAAATAATGAATCCTCTTCCCGGCAGATTAATATTTGGAGGAACAGTACCACATTACTTTTACTCAATAGTGGGCCGGGTGTTGCGGCAAAGCTCCAATTTCCAGAAACTTATATTCTTCCTAATCGAAAGGTTTATGTATGCCCCATTCTTCCAGGTGCTTTCGCTGTACTTTCTCTCCAGATTTGAGGTAAGTACATACTGTTTGTAAATGTGTAAATTTTCGCTAATCAGCATCCCAATAAAAAGTGAAGGGAACATTTTTAAGATAAGACTATCGTTCGTCATCTAGCTGATGGTATAGTAGATATTTGATAAAATTAGCTGCAGTTCAAAAGACACTAAACTGCTTACTCAGTGAGCAACGGGCTTATTTTCAACTGTGAATATTTAAATATGCGCAAAACCCTCCCTTGCTGAACGGAAGATATAGATATGTGGCCTAGCTTCCTCTTACTCTTTTATTCAGCATCTTCTTATCACTGCTAAGTGTGCTACCTATAATTTAAAGATATTCCAATCTCATGCTTTGCTCATTTTATAATCTATCTGCAGGCGTAATACCTACGCATTTTTTTAAAATAAATGTTGCACGTGATATGTACATTTCACGGTTTATTTATAGTCATGGACAAATAATTAGGAACAGTAAGGGCTTAATGAAATATTTCGCTGGAGCGGTTTATGTAAAAAGCTTAGACACTAGGATGGGTCACCAATATATAGAAGAATATAAAAGGCATTCTATCATTTTCTAATAATGATAAAATGTATTTAATTAAATCATATCGTCGTTGCGCGTGCAATACCGCGAAAGAGCAGTTTGTAAATACGCGTATCTGCGTTTTCACGATTTTACAGGAGGAAGAAAAAACTTAATATCTTAGCAATTTAACTATATTTTATGGACTGAACTCTAAGGCTACTTCTTTGCGGGCTAATTTATAGGAAAATTACGTTAACTTACTAATAACTTGCTTAGATTCCGTATAAACTCACTTTAATAATTTGCTTAGATTCTGTATAAAGTCACTTACGCAGTTTTGTTACAACAAATTACAGAAAAAGTAGTTTACAATTAGCAGGTACGCGGGTTTGAAATGAAACATTTTAATATAGAATTGAATTTTTTTTATGTCAAAAATGAGGTTTCTTACAGGCTAATTTAAATTCTGTGAGACCTACGGGAGCGAAACTATGTTAAGAATCCGTAGGCGCAATATTTCAATTCAATACGACGATATCTTCTTAGTTTTGTTGATTTAAAATAAAAAATGTTTGGTTGAAATTAAAGTGCTTTGTTAACAACTAGGTTTAAATTTTTCAATAAGTATAGAAAGAGTCCTTTAAGGGCCACCACTAGTGTGACCGCCTGAAAAAAAGCAGATTTTTGGGAATTTTTTTATAGACAACTACTGCATGGAATGTTTTAATATTTTAAGGATATATTTGTGAATATATGGTAAATACATTAAAACATTTTTGGACAAATATATTGAAAATTCAGAGAGTTATTCGTAATGTTCCACTGCTGCAGTGAGCGCGACCTTCAAAGTGTATGAAAAAAAAAAAAAAAAAAGTTTATAAAACTAGAAGGTATTTGCCGTGCCATGAACCTCGATTAAAAAACAAAAAAATTTAATTTAAAAAATATGGAGTTTTAAAAAAAAAACAAATTTTTTGGCCTGCCAAAGTTACATTTTTTTATTCGATCGGAAAGCTGGAGGTTCATGGCATGGAGAAACATATAAAAGAAGCTGCAATAAGAATCAAATCGATCGGATGATTTGTCTTCGAGTTACAACTGCATCAAATTTGAAAAAAATAGTTTCGAGGAAAACGCGTTTAAAGTTTAATTCATACATTTCTCAATACCTCGATACGATGAGCGGCTGCTCTTCAGATGGCTGTAACTCAAAAACTATTTGAGATATGAACTTGAAATTTTAGTATGTTATTTTCAGGGCTGCAAAAAGTAAATAAACGAAACTGAAAGAACAAAAATGTACCTACGTTTCTGTGCACATAAACTAAACAAGTATCAAACGGAGGGTTTCTGTGCACATAAACTTATCAAACGTAAACCAGTGTATGTTTCAGTGCACATAAACTAAACAAAAATGTACCTACGTTTATGTGCACATAAACTAAACAAAAATGTACCTACGTTTCTGTGCACATAAACTAAACAAAAATGTACCTACGTTTCTGTGCACATAAACTAAACAAAAATGTACCTACGTTTATGTGCACATAAACTAAACAAAAATGTACCTACGTTTCTGTGCACATAAACTAAACAAGTATCAAACGGATGGTTTCTGTGCACATAAACTTATCAATTTCGTTTATTTGCTTTTTCGGTTTGTGTGCACACGCCAAGGAATAGTTTCGTTTCGTTTCGAATTTCTTTGCAGGGAGTTTATTAAACGAAACAAAGCGAATTTCCTACGCCCCAAAATCAAAGACAGGGAGTAGAGCCGGGACGAAGAATGAGGCCAGCTCTGAGCTGTATATAGTACCGGCCTTTGGAGGAGGGGGAGGGGGGAGGGGAGGAGGAGTGGGAAGGGGGGGGGGGGGGGGGGGGGGGGGAAGCGGTAGGAGAAGGGGAATGGTGAGGGGGAAGGGGAAGCGGAAGGGGAAGTGGTTAGGGGGGTGGGAAGGAGGAAGGGGGTGGGAAGGAGGAAGGGGGTGGGAAGGGGGTGGGAAGGGGGAAGGGGGCAAGCTCGAGCGGCGCCCGAGGGCGCCGGTCGATTTAGGGCGCCAAATTAATTAGGAACATATTAAAATTTCTCAGAAGAATAAGTTTGTAGAACTGCAAAATTGAGTAAAAACCGCAACGAAACCGCACGTTTAATTTAATTTTCCAGCCCTGGTTTCTGTGCACATAAACCTCCTTATTAGGAAATTCGCTTTGTTTCGTTTAAGGTACTATTACCGTCTAGAATGCTAAAAAATTACATATATTCAACAATTTTTTTTTCACTTTCTATATTATATATTGTTATCAAACTTTTTTTACAGTATTAAACAGTTCTTGAAGATTACGAAAAAAATTTTTATTTTTATTTTCTATTAACTGTAAATTTAATACAGGGCGCTCAAATTTTCTTCTCAAAAAAACATTGCTGCATGGCGGACAGTTAATCTCTGGAACGGTAAGTCTGAAACATAAAATTCAAAAAGAGTTACAAAAAGGAAGTGCTCTTACGTGATAGTTTACCAGAAAAATTGAAAAATCATTAAAAATAAAAAAATGGCGGACATTTCAAAATTTTTTTCAAAAATCGCCCTTTTTTTCGACCTTTTTTCAGGCTCAAAAATTTTATATATTTTTTTTGTGGTCAAATTGTGGTAAACTATCACGCAGGATATAACAACGAACAGAATGCTTCAAAGTTTATTAAAATCGGCCCAGTAGATCCGGAGATTAACTGTCCGCCAGTTAAAAAAACCTGAACTCGAGAAAAACGCATTTAAAGTTTATTTAGAACATGGGAACAGCCGAGAGCGCGCTTCAATTGAGTCCTTATATCTCGGCATTGGCTTCGAATTTCGATTTAATATTTTAGACAGTTATTATTGAAGGTATAAAGAATCTAAAAATGTAAAAAAAAAAAATTAATTTTTTGAAAATTCTAGACGGTAATAGTACCTTAATAAACTCCCTGCAAAGAAATTCGAAACGAAACGAAACTATTCCTTGGCGTGTGCACACAAACCGAAAAAGCAAATAAACGAAATTGATAAGTTTATGTGCACAGAAACCGTCCGTTTGATACTTGTTTAGTTTATGTGCACAGAAACGTAGGTACATTTTTGTTTAGTTTATGTGCACATAAACGTAGGTACATTTTTGTTTAGTTTATGTGCACATAAACGTAGGTACATTTTTGTTTAGTTTATGTGCACAGAAACGTAGGTACATTTTTGTTTAGTTTATGTGCACAGAAACGTAGGTACATTTTTGTTTAGTTTATGTGCACTGAAACATACACTGGTTTACGTTTGATAAGTTTATGTGCACAGAAACCCTCCGTTTGATACTTGTTTAGTTTATGTGCACTGAAACTATTGCACGTTTAATTTAATTTTGCAGCCCTGGTTATTTTTAAAGTTATGACTATCGAAAAATTCAAAATTTCACACGAGTGAATAACGTGTCAGCCACATCTATAAGGTAAATAACGGGGATCGAAAATAAAAAATTTTTTCAAACCAAAAAATCATGTAGACATATTTGTTCAAATGTAGCATTACGATTCTTATGGCCTGAGCTTTAAAAACTTTATGTGCTTTTTAAAATCAAAAAAACAAATCAGAATATGATTTTGAATATAAAAAAAAATCATAATATGATTTTTATTTTTAAAATCTAAATAAAAATCAGAAAGTGATTTTTATTTTTTAAATCAAAAATAAAATTCAGAGTCTGATTTTTACTTCTAAAATCAAAAGTAAAAATCAGAAAGTGATTTTTATTATTAAAATCTAAAATAAATGTCAGGAAGAAATTTTCATTTTTAAAATTAGAGAGTGATTTTTATTTTTAAAATCTGAAATAAAACTCTTAAAATTATTTTTATTTTTAATTTGAAAACAACCGATGGCATTTAAGAAAAAAAATACGTATATAAAAACACGTGCTTCTTCGAATGCAACGTTGTGTCCAAATTTCGAAACAATTGGTGAAGAACTTGCGGAGATTTAAAATTTTAAACAAACGAACATTTACACTTTTATTTATATAGATTTTAATAACAAAAATCAATTTCCGATTTTTTGTTTTTAATAAAAATCATTTTTTGATTTTCATTTAAAAATAAAAATCATATTCTGATTGTTATTTTTGATTTTAAAAATAAAAATCACTTTTCGATTTTTATTTCTGATATTAAAAATAAAAATCATATTCTGATTTTTATTTTTGATTTTAAAAATAAAAATCACTTTCGGATTTTTATTTCTGGTTTTAAATATAAAAATCATTTTCTAGTTTTTATTTCTGATTTTATGAATAAAAGTCATTTTTTAATTTTTATTTCCGATTTTATAAAAAAAAACACAGATTTTTATTTTAAAAATAAAAATCAAAACATAATTTTTATTTTTGTCTAGAAAAATAACAGTCAAGAAATAATTTTCTAAATCTACCGAACGGTTTGACGTTCCTTGGTAAATAATAAAGAAATTACAGGTCAATTTATAAAAACATTCCCAAAATTCGTAAAGCACAGATATAGATATAATTTGCGTCAAATCCAAAAATGGCCAATAAGTTTTTTGAAACTTGCACGAAGAATTTTGCGGTATGAAAAAAATCTGCCTTAGCTGGGAAACCCTCTATGTAAAGGGTGGGCAATTGGTTTCGCGCTAAAAAATTGACAAAACTGCAGTATCATATCTCTGTTGTACGAAATGAATAGATTTACGCTTGAACAACATTTGTAAATATGGTATGGATATGCTTCCGTAGTATGTTGTGTTGCCGAAACAGTACAAATTCAGAAAAAAAACATTTCAATGGAAATACTATAATGCGATAAGACAAGTTATCCTCATGTTTATCCTTTGCGCTCAGCTGAGAATATTTCTGCTGTTGTCGAAAGTGCATCTAAACCCAAGAATATCAACTCGCCACAGATTGTAGCCACTCAACATTAGCCGCACTATCCTGAAGAGAATTCCTCAGATTATTCCCTTACAAGGCCCAACTGACTCAAGAATAGAAACAAAAGGACCATCCGCTTCGTAATCACTTCTCTGTTTGGACTTTAGACACTACCATAATATAATATGATTAAAAGCGGCACGCGCTTTTTTTGTTCTATCTTTTTCGCATTCAGGCAATGAATGCATAATTTTTCATTATCTGTCCTTAAAATCATCCTTTATTTATAAAGAAGCACACTTACAAATCATAGAAAATGCTTTTTTAAATTAATGAAAACAACCAACTAAATTTAAATTAATGAAAACAACCACAAGACTTCTTTTATGAGTATGCTAACTCCTTCTTTGTACCCGACATTTATCAATGAAAACCGTATTAAATGTTATCTACTTTTTATATTCCAAAATAAATTGGAAAATTTACTCTTTTCAACAATTCAACAAACTTTGAGAAATATTGAACAATATTTATTTTATAGCATTTTTAAAAAGCCTACACTAAATATTCAGTCGACTCTCGATAATTTGAAACTCAAGGGACTAGAGAAAAGGTTCAAATTACTAAAGGTACGGACACACCAAAAGCGAAGCGAGCGAAGCGGCGCGAATAATTTAAAATTTGGGAACATTCTGTCGCAGTAGACGCTTCGCTCATGTCGCGTTCTATTCGGACACTTCAATTGATTTGTACGGCACCCAAATTTTTTAAATTGTTCGCTTCGCTCGCTTCGCTTTTGGTGTGTCCGTACCTTAAGAGTTCAAAATAATAGGAGTTCAAATAACCAAGAGGAAGGGAGGAAAAAATTCAAATAAACAAGAGTCTGATTAACACTGGAGCGCACGCGTGGGGTTATACGTACCTCAGTGTTCATTTTGCTTAATATAAAAACAAGCTGTTTTACATTCATCTTTAAAAATGTGGTTAAAAAAAATTTGCTTTTCTATAATTATAATAATTGTTTCATTAATATGTAACACTATTTGGCTAAATAAAATTGTTCCCAAGTTCGGGTACTCATTTCTCCCACGCGTGCTCTCACGTACCAAACAGGGTCGCGTGTGCTCTAGTGTTAAAATTCCTGATTTTTATTTCATAATATTTGTACAATTACACAAATGTTCATTTTGATTTTGATACTTAAAAATTAATAACACACATCAATCCTTAACACACTTTAACGTTTGAAGCAAGACTCAAGACTGCGAACTAACTCATATCTCATTCATGTAAACAAACGACGGGTTTGTACATGAAAACAAAAATCACCGACTTCAAAAATTATAGAATGTCGGCGAGCAACAACTTCAAATTACCGAGGGGACCAAATCACATTTATTTTTTTCAATTTATCGAGTATTTTTCAAGGGACCTGGAAAAAACTTCAAATTATCGAGAGATTCAAATTAACGAGTGTCAAATTATCGAGAGTCGACTGTATATATTTTTGTGAGGATATATGACATGAATTTTGGCTTTCATTTTTCGAAATCCTGTCATCAGGAGCCAGTGGCGTAACTATAGGGTGGCAGGGCTGGCAAATTGCCACGGGCCCCCAACCCAAGAGGTCCCCGGCCCAAGAGGCCGCGAGCTCAGAAATAACCTATCATTTTTAACAAAATTTTATACCTAAGTACTTAAAAGTTAAAATTGTTTTAAGTACTTAAAATCAATCAAACTAAAGACCATATACAAATTCAAACTAATCATTAAAATTTCAACACATTCAAAACAAAAAGATGTCGATTTTCAGAACGCATCCATTGGTTGCTTCATTTTTTGTCGCGGTTCATTGGTGACCCGGGCGAGCTAGTGACGGTCGGGGAATTCCCTCATTTTGTTAACCAAATTTGACCGGTCTTGGTAGTTCTAGTTCTAGTGTTAAATAAAATTTATTATTATAAAAAAGCAAAAATGTATCTTACTGTTATCGCGGATTTTGATGAATTTTAGTGCATTCGAGAGGAAATTTCGCGATTTAACCGACAATTTTGCTGACAAACTTCATTTGGCCGGAAGGGTATATCGTACCTATTTGTACGGTGTGATAGGGGGTAAAAAAAATTTCTCTTAAATGAAATCCAATGAAATTAGCGAGAAAATGTCAAGGAAATATTAAAAAAATCGGCATTTCTATAATTTTTAATTCTAAAAAACAAAAAACGCAAAAAATTCAAGTTTTTTTTACTCCTTATTCTAGATTAAGGGGGTATTCAAGTCTAGAAATTAAAAAAAATCGATTTTTTTTTTGCTATTTTCAAAGTTTAACTATTCAAGAATATGTCTACAAGGGGATTTTTCAAAATTCAAATTATTTTCGGAGTTATAGGTATTTTGCTGACCCGGCATTTCATGACTTAGACTGCAAAAAACTTTACGCGAAACTTTAAACGCGTTTTTCTCGAAACTGTCTTTTTCAAAACGATACCCACTATTTCTCAGGTTCCACTGGGCCGATTTACTTGAAATTTTTAGAGCCTTCTTTATAGACTTGTCTATGGCTGGAACTACACCCATCCCCAAATTTCAATTTTTACTATTTTTAAAAAATTCGAAACAATCCGAAAAAGTGGTCCAAAAGGTGTTTTTTTTGTTCAGGCAGTCGCCATTTCGTGAAACAATTTTTTTCCAACTTTTCCGTAGTTCCAGCCATTGCGACATTATTCTAGATTAATAATTTTTTTTTGTTGCTTGGATTCAGATTGCTAGGAGGGTTGAAATCGTGGGTATGGTCACGTGCCAATTTTTTGAGACCCCCCACTTCATCAGCTGCTAATTTGTGGAATTTTTTAATTTTTTTCTCTATTCTTATAATGTTAATAAATAACTTATAAAAAAATGGATACTAAAAATATTAATTGCCTTTTTTTTACGACACTTCAGAAATTACCTGAAATTCATGCCTCTAGACTAGAATACCCCTTATATTAACTATAAAATGCATTATAAATCTCGGCATCGGCAAACATCGCTAACATTTCAAATTTTTAACAAACTTTATAAAGTGAATAAAAACCCCATATTTTTTTATTTAAAAATTTGAAAGTTGTTGTTAGGGTTCTCTTTTCAACTCTTAATTTTACTACAATATTATTTTTAACGAATTTTATTTTTAAAAAGGAGTTTTACACCAATAAATTTAAAATAAGGTTAAGTTTTCACGTACTAATTTTTATGAGATCTGTATACTCAAGAACTGTAATATTGAGTATATAATTGCTAAACATAGCAATCTTAAAGTTCTAATGGTTAATTAAAAAATAAACATTATATTAGCTTAGGTTTTACTATGGCAAAGTTAAACTGATTTTTCAAATATTTATTTTTAAATTAAAAAAAAATAAATATTTATATTTGGCACTACAGTTAGAAAGCCTATATTCTCAATATTATATGTAAAAAATTTCATACAGATATGTCAACAAACAAAAAAGTTACAGATTATGACACGAAAAAGTCACGCTGCCTGCGCCCACTGTGCGCCGGAGGGCCCCATCCGAAGAATTTGCCACGGGCCTCAGATGGTATAGTTACGCCACTGTCAGGAGCTCTACACAATAGATAATTTTTTTTTTTGCCAAGAGCGTATCGGGCACGCACTTGACTCTTGAGGGTTCCGTAGTGAAATTGGTGTAGTGGTAAAGAGTCAACACCTAAATAATAATTATTAATATTCAATAATGTGATTATTATTATTATAATTTAAGAGCACGAAAACTATGTTCGACTCAATAATATTCGCTTTCAAAGGACCCCGCAAATTTCTTATGGAAAATGGGTTTCACTGAATTTTCTTCAAACTTAGCATAGTGATAGTTTTCAACGTGCTGATCAAAAGTCTCAATGGGCACGAAGTCATCCTATGATTAGTTGCGGAGATATAGAGGGGTGAAGCGTGAGACATTTGCTGTACACCCAAGTAATAAAAAAATTTCGCGATTTTTTTACACGAAAACGATCAACTTTACAAAAAAATTCTATATAACAGAAAATACTTTAAATGAGCCAAAGAACACGCGTGAATTTTTTCAGAATTTTTTCGACTATTTTTGGATTTTTCAAAAATTGGCCAAATCCAAAAAACCAAAAATAGTCGAAAAAATTCTGAAAAAAATCACGCGTGTTCTTTGGCTCATTTAAAGTATTTTCTGTTATATAGAATTTTCTTGTAAAGTTGATCGTTTTCGTGTAAAAAAATCGCGAAATTTTTTTATTACTTGGGTGTAGAGCAAATGTCTCACGCTTCACCCCTCTATATCTCCGCAACTAATCATAGGATGACTTCGTGCCCATTGAGACTTTTGATCAGCACGTTGAAAACTATCACTATGCTAATTTTGAAGAAAATTCAGTGAAACCCATTTTCCATAAGAAATTTGCGGGGTCCTTTCTATTTCACCATGGCCATTTCAAATTTTTCAGAAATTATAATATATTTGCTTCAGTGTTCGGTATAGTTTTCATTTAAAGTACTTAGAGTTCTTTTTTATAACGTTTAAAAAATTAAGGAAGGGGGAGAAAAGCTTTGAAAGCGACTTTTAAATGGAATATCTCACGACTGAAGTGCTAAAATTAGAAAGTCGAAGAACACTTTTTAAGTCTGTCTGGTAACTTTTGGGTAACATTTACTTGAGTAAAAATCTGGTAAGAAATATCATATGGTAGTGGGGATAAACATCAAAAATTACCAGACGACTTCAAGTAAAAATTGGGTATACCTTCCAAATCTTACTTGTATATGTAAATTGTCAAACATGATCAAAATGTCAGAGGGAAAACTTATGGATTTATTTAATATTTGCGAAGATTTTGAATCTTGTTTTTTATTTATTTACACATTTTTTCAATAACTTCTTATATCTGAATCGAAACGTAAAATTTAAACACGCAAATGACAGATTACACAGTGGCAAGCAATCGGTGATTTTACCCAAATTTATTCGGTCTTGCAGCGTGAGTAAAATCTGGTAAAATTGGGTAAGAGAAGTGCTTTCAAAAGCTCAATTTTTACGCTCCGTGAGTTTAACAGACACTTAAGAGTTTTACCCATGAGTAAGAACTTTAGAGTTAACAGACTTTTTATTACATTTTGAAATTCGGTTGTTTCTTTTCACTTTTCAATATATAAGAGGGGGTGTTAAAAAAATTGTTATCATTTACGATAACTGTTGCAGTAATTTTTAATTCTTTAATTTAATATTTTTCTAAATGACTCGATCTATTGATTGTAATGCCAATCGAATGACTGGTTTTCAAAATGGTGGACTATCAAATTTTAAACTTTGTACGATTTTAATAAAAATTGGTAAACAGAGGTTTTTGGAGTCGCTGATTTAAAATCTAATATCAAAATTAATGAATCCAAAATGGCGGTCTGTCAAACTCTAAACATTACCTATGAAATTTTTGTAATACATGTCGGTTGCCGCGGTCGCTAATTTCAAATCGACTATCAAAATATACGAATTTAAGATGGTGGACAATTAAAGTACTGCCATACTAAACTCTGTTTCATTATGGAACATGCAAGTCATGTAAAATTCTCCCTACCGATTTTTTATATTTTCTTCACTTTGTATTTTCACATAGTAATTATTAAAAATGTTAATAAGTTTCAGAATTTGAATGAGAATCTTTTATATTGCTTAACTTTTCAAATTATGGTTAGATAATTTGTTTTAAAAAAATCGTTATTCGATGTCCTTTAATTTTTAATTGAATTTAATACCACGTTCGCACGGAGTCAAAGTTACGTGATGTTGGGAGGCGATTTTGAAACCACATTTAGATATTCTCACTGGTGATTTCGTTTGACATTTGCAGTTTCTGATTGTTTATTTCAGATTAGCTTCAAATTCAAAATTTTCGCTGTTATTTAAATGTGAATAGTCATTTTGTTTTTAGGATTAATAAATTAAAGAGAAGCAAGTTTATATTACTAAGAAATAAATACACATATATTAATACCAATAAGATAATTTCTAAAGTCAAAACTCTTAGGGAAAATTTTTTTCAGGATTGTTACATTGGTTTTTTCTGTGGTTTCATTCGTAATTCCCCAGAATCTTATCGTTTAGCATGATTTTGAAACTGAAAATCAAGGGGAATTTTAATTTGATTTTGTCCGAAATCATGAAAACGTTCAAAATTATGTAAGTTTGACTCTGGGAACACGGTATAACGCATTTCGTTTAATTGTTGATTTGCTTGTATCTAACTCATATTTTCGTTTATTAGGGCTACAATCATGAATATGCATCTAAAAACCTAAAGAAACTCTATTGGCCGATACTGGAAGCAAATTGGAAATATTTATCACTGCCGGTGCTTCTAAATATCTTCTTTGTTCCACCAATGGTAAATATAATTTATTTTATTATTAAGATGTTCTTAATTCACTATTTAAAAAAGAGACAAGTTTTTGAAAAAAAAAAAAATAAAAACAGAATTGCTTTGAAATTAAAACTCGGTAAAAACAAACAAGTATCCAAATCAAGTGGGGAGGAGGAGGACAGCACAGAGCATTTCCTCTGTGACTGTCCTGCGTTCTCTCGTGCACGTAGGGACGCGTTTGGCGCCGATGTCATGAGGATGGAGGACTTCGATTCTCGATCTCTGTTTGAGATTCTCCGGTACATTAGGACAACGGGGAAGTTCAAATAGAGCGGGGGTTTTGAGCGCAATGGACTTGAAGTCTGAGCGTTCGGGGTGCTTTGCCTCCCCCCACAACAAATCAAATCAAAAAAAAATCCAAATCAAGGAAACATGTAGTTTACTTACAACCAGATTTTCTCTATCTCCACTAGATATTGCGATATAGTATTAAATAATGCTTTCATATATACTTTTTTCAGCTACGCGTATTGGCTTCCAATGTAATTGGATTTCTTTGGGTTATTTTTATTGCAAGCAAACGCAGGAAAGCTCAGATGGAAGCCTCTAACTCACCAGCACGTTCAACTCCAGATAGAAAGGAATGAAAATTATTGAACAAGTGATTTAGGCTAAGAACTAATTGCTTATGGTTACTAGGGAAAGGACTCTGCTTTTCAGGACGAATATTGGCTAATACTATTACAATATATAAGGAAGTTAAAGGATGATTATTTTATTACATTATATTATTGAAGAAATATAATTTTATATCGAGATAAGTTGTTTGCTTTTCATTAGTTTTAGGTGGGTCTAAATATTATGTCCTTGCAGACCTAAATTAACTGGGAAAACCTTTAGGCCAGAGGAAGGAAAATGTTTGAAAATGGCGGAGCTATACAAATTTCCGGGAAGGTTGTGGCTCGCACTGAAAGTGCAGGGAGTTCTAGCGTTTACTGTATTGGTCTCCAGCAAATCGGTAAATAAATTTTTAATCTAAAGAAATGGGGAAAAAATCAAAAATTCAAGATCAAATCAAAGATCAAAAATTTGAGATTCAGGATGTCGGATGCAATATGGCAACTTAAGATTAGCTATTCAAGGGATTTCTGGTCGCTTATTTCGAATCTGGTATTTGATAGTGCGGCGTTCAGTGTGGCGACCAAAATGTCCTAATTTTAAGAATTTCAGTGCAAATTAATACAAAAGGATGCCCACCAAAATTTTTTTCCGAATCATATCAAAATGCATAGTTTTCGAGGCCACTGCTTTCAAATCTGTTATTATAATTTGGAAATTCAGAAAAAGTTAACAGTTAATGCATCGAATATACCACGTATTTTAATGGGTTTTAGCTCATTTATAATGAATTTCAGTAAAATATAAGCAAACAATATGAAATCTTGCAAAATCAACAAATAAACACTTTTTAGATACATGATTTCAAAAAAAATTCTTTCAGTGGTGAATTAAGGGGTTACATGGGCCTTAAAGGTATAAAAAAAACGACTTCTTTAAAAAAATTTATTTCAAAAACGAAAAATCTTTTTTATTTAAAATTTAAACATGTGAAAGTAAAGTACTTAAAGTACTTGTAAAAAAAATTTCAGCCAAAAATATTGAAAATTTTCCATTTTCCAGCCGTTTTTCGTCGTCAACCTTTTTTTTGCGGTGGACATGATATTTATTTAGTCATTCATTCAGTCTACAGATCAATACAATAACCCTACAGACTAGAATATATTATTACAAAATTCAATAATTCATTTAAACGACATATTCAATATTATCAATTGAGAGATATATCTTCCAGGTACGTGATTTTGGATTTGAAACTTGATCTACATAAAGAGAAGTCAACGAAATCATTGAAATAATTAAAATTAATAATGCACCTAGTAATAACTTCCTGAGACCCATAGTTGGTTCTATGATAAGGAGCAAGTAACAGCTCTCTTGAACGAAGAGGTCTTTCAGGGGCATAAAGCATTATCAAGGAGAGTAACTCTGCGCATTTTATGTCATTGCACAACAAATCCCTAATAAACATGGCACAACAACAATCGCGTCTAAACTCGAGTGTTGACAAACCAAATAACAGACGCCGAGATTTATAGGGTGGTAAAACATTTTTAAAAAGGTTGCATTTGAAGCATAAAAATCTAGTGAAGTTCTTTTGCACTGCTTCTATTCTACAAATATATGTAGTATACATAGGGCACCAGATAACAGCGGCATATTCTAGCAGAGATCTTACTAACGAGACATAAATTTTTAATGGCGAAAGGATCAGTAAACTCTTTGGTACTCCTTTTAATGAAACTAAGCATTTTATAGGCCTTTGAAATGATATGATCAAAATGGAGGGAAAAAGAGAGCTTTTTATCCAGGATAACGCCTAAATCGGTTATATCCTCAACGCGATCTAAAGTTTCCGAATTTAAAACGTACTTATAACTATAACAAACAGCGCTCCTGCAAAATGATATAACCTTACATTTAGAAATATTAAGATGGAGACAATTAGTTGAGCACCAGCTTAAAAGACTGTTCAGGTCTTGCTGCAACATTGAACAGCAATTTTGATCAGTTATTTTAATGAAAATTTTTAGATCATCCGCATAAATTAAGCATTGAGAAAATAAAAAGCAATTGACAATATCATTTATAAATAAGATAAATAAAATGGGACCACAGTGGCTACCTTGTGGAACACCAGAATCAGCATTAAAAATTCTAGAACAGTAACCGTTAATAATCACACTTTGTTTTCTATTACACAAGTAAGAAGAAATCCATTGTAAAAAGGTAGAGTGAATTCCGAGATGATAAAGTTTATTAACAAGAACAGATATGTTAACTTTGTCGAACGCTTTAGAGAAGTCAGTATAGACTGTATCAACTTGGTAGCCATCTTCCATAGCGTTTAAGCAATAAGTAGTAAATAAAGCGAGATTAGTAACTGTAGATTTTCCTTTTAAAAAGCCATGTTGCTGTGAACAGATAACTTCCTTACATAAAAAAGCCAATTTATTCGCCACAATACAATCGAGTAATTTAGGAATTACTTTCATCAAAGAAACTGCTCTATAGTTTATTACCAGATGCTTAGCACCACTCTTAAAAATTGGTTTGACAGTGGAAATTTTCCACACATCAAGAAAATTACCTGTAGTTAGCGATAAATTAAAAATAAAGGTCAAAGGTAAAGCCAGAGAATCAACACATGATTTGAGAAGACCAGGAGACAGATTATCAGAATCAGGACAGTAATTATACTGGAGATCATTTACTGCCGCTCTGATATCAAATTCAGTTAACGATAAAATACCAATATTCAAAGGAGTGTCTCGATTGGAAAGCATGGAAATACTAACTGGAGTACCATCACAATACACAGATTCAAAAAATTTAGCAAAGAGTTCGCATGACTCCTGTGGATTATTAGATTGATAATTGTCATATTCCATATAATTTGGAAGTCCAGAGGATTCGCGTTTATTATTTAAATAGCTCCAAAATGCACGGCTGTTATATTTAATGCGGGATTCAATAGTGAGAATACATATATTGTTTATAAAGAAAACGATGCAAAAACTCAAATTCATTCCTCAATCGTTTAAAGTTTGCAACGGCGACATCATTTACTTTGCCATGTTTATTAAGCGCATATCTGCAGGCTTCGGTGTGGATTCATCTGAAATCAAAAATTTTCTTGTAGTTTATGCCCTTGGCTCGTGATTGAACGAAGGAATTTTCATTCGGTCAAGTCGTTCTTGTTTTATACGAAAAAGACCTTTTAAAAATGATGAGAATCGGAAAAACGCATAAAAATTTGAGACGAAAATTGATTCAAACTCATGTCAAAATGTCAAATTTCATTTTTTTTTTCAATTCTTTCGTTCAATCACGAGCCAAGGGCATAAACTACAAGAAAATTTTTGAATTTTTGATTTCAGATGAATCCACACCGAAATACTATATCATGTCCACCGCAAAAAAAAAAGGTTGACGGCGAAAAACGGCTGGAAAATGGAAAATTTTCAATATTTTTGGCTGAACATTTTTTTACAAGTACTTTAAGTACTTTACTTTCATATGTTTAAATTTTAAATGAAAAAGATTTTTCGTTTTTGAAATAAAATTTTTTAAAGAAGTCGTTTTTTTATACCTTTAAGACCCATGTAACCCCTTAACCTGAACACTGGTAACGACCATGGGCTATTCTACTTTTCGACGAATCCCTGTTTATAAATAACTCGTCACCATTCATTAATATAAATTAATAACATTAATTTGCAAAATATCAAAACAATGTGCTGCGTTGATATTATTTTGGCAATACTCCTCCTCCTCGAAAACTGATTTTGTTCGCCGGTATGCAATCAATAAGCTTTTCGGAGCCGTAGCACACATGATTCTCTCTTCAAAGCAATATACCATATGCATGCTGACTCTTTCAACAAGCTTCTTTAGGGTAGTCGCTCATGTACATGCTTTTTACACGATTTAGCCATTCCGTACAAGTTTGTATGTATTTCTAAGGTGAAAAGTTTTAAGAAATCATGAAAGTTGCGAAAATTAAATTCATCATATAGTATATTTAAACTTGCCTCCCACTATTCTTTTAAACGAAAGCTGTGTCTAAGCACACTTCTTCAGGTAAAATAGGAATAAGCACAATTTTTTAATGTTTCATAATGTAATCTTTATTTATAAATTAAAGCACACAAATAAATAGATAAATAAGTTAAAAACGACATTGCACGGAAATACAAAGTTCTCCAGACTGTCAATCGGGTAAGTAAATAAATAGTAAGTCAAAAGTTAACAATTAGAACCGGAACGAATCCATTGAGAGTCCGGTTAAAAGCGTCTCTGGTAAAAAGTTGTATCTTACGTAATATCAACAATCGTTATGGATGGTGTGGAAATGAACAAATGGGGATTTGAAATACATACATAATTATGTCAGATAAGATGAATTTCAGTTAGACTATTTTTTCTAGAGAGGATATTTTGCTTAAAAAACATTTGACGGACTGCGGCTCCTTGATGCTGAGCGGTACGGTGATCGCGGAGTACTCTCACGACTCCTGTAGCTGGATCCACTGGAAATTGATGACAATGGAGTTGGTCGATGATACGGTATCGGCCTTTTACGCGCACTGTTAGTAGTACAGAGTAATTATTTTGTTAGTGTAGTTATTGTGCGATGGAGTTATAGTCAATTGTGTGTAATAACTGCTGCATGTTAAAGCAAAATTGTGTAATAAAAGCAACTGCCTCAGTTAGAATGAAATAATAAATTTAAATGAAACTTACCAGCAACTGAAAACTAAACTGCAACACACAATCTACAAAAAATTTAAAAGATCTCTTCACTCAAATAATAAAAAAAATAAGATTTCAAAATATTGCAAATGCAATTTATTATCATTTAAAAACATTCTTAGAGCAACCTAAAAAAACTATCCATACAATAGGAGCGTTGCTAATACGAGGGTCAGGATATATTACAAATCATACAGACTTTAAAGTATAGGATGTAACTGAAACTATAATCCATCCATTGAGCTGAATAATGAAACGAAATCAAAATGAAACACTAGTTACAAAAGAAAACGCAGTGCTTCCTAATAAAACTTCTTCGAAGGCTCTATCGTGATCTTCGATATCTCGATCTACTAAAAAAGAAAGAGAACTTAAAAATAACGTGAAAACAAGTGAAATTATATAAATTTATAGCTAGGATCAGCTTGACAAAAATCGATCAACAACAGCTTCTCGTTTACCTGGTGATCCTCCTTCGATCTAAAAAACTGGGAGAACCTCTGCGTCGGGGAATTGATGGTGAACGAGATACCGACCTCGATCGCGATCTAGAATGTCCCGAACTGTCACTATTAAAGAAAAAATATATAATATACTAATGGAAATATTTTATATATTTTACCTTGAAGAGCTTCTCGATCTACTAGTCCTTGACGATCGACTGGAGCATGACGTGCGACTTCTTGACCTAGAACTACGACTACTGCTGCCGCTGGATGAAGAGTAGCTGTCGATGAAAAAAAGAACTCTAAGTTGAAACCAAATTTGTTAAGTAACAATACTTACGATGATCTAGACCCACTTCTTGAAGATTTTGTCTTTTCTCGACTCGAGCGCTTGGATCGACTGCTACTTCGTGTGGGCAATTTTTCCACTGTACTGGTGGCAGCGGCCGTCGACACTTTAGCCACAATGGACTCGATTAAGTTGGTTTCGTTCAGCGCCGACACAATGGGTTGCGGTTCGTTGATCTTGAAAGGTTTTATTACAATTTTAGGTTTATGTTGATTAAGGTGTTCATTCTGATTATCGCTAGATGGGGGTTCGATTTTGTTAGTGGAGTTAGTCAGTAAATTAAGTTTTGTATTCGTCTGAGTATTACTGGCTGATGTAGGACTTTTTTCCGGCTGACCGTTGGCACTTGGCGCCAAAGTCTGAACCTTAACAGTGTCCACAGATGGTTGTACTACGTTAGTCGATGTGGCGTTAGCAAGAAATGTATTCAGGGAGTTAGTGCGAAGTATATCGTGTTGAGGACTTACTTCAGTCGCCATCTTTTCGATGGTTTTGATTTTCTCCTTTGCTTTTGCTGCGATATCGCTCTTAAGTGCTTCCAGCATTTGTATATCCTTTCGGAGCTGCTCCTCATTTTTATCCTGTACTATTGCTTCAATGTACTTATCCACATTTCGGCTGCGGGTTTCGTCATTTTCACTTTCATTATTTTCATCACTGTCAGTAGCGCTGTGAAGACGGACTATGGGCTGTGGAGGCTGCGTTTGCGATTTCTTGCGGTCTTTTGAGTGAGAACGAGACCGCTTTGAAGATTGACGAGCCGGCGGAATTGGTGGTGATGGGGAGCGTTGCTTCTTTTTCGGCGACTTTTGTTGCTTTTTTAATTTCTTTTCCTTTTCAATTTGTTCTAAGATATCGCGATACCTCTCAGGATTCCGGCATGCGGGTGAGTAACTTAAATCGGATGAACCGGAGCTAGAGCTTGAGGATCTTTTTGAATTCTTTTGAACGCCTTTTGCAGGAGTTCGGCGAGTCTCTTCTTTTCTAGGAAGTGATTTTTCCTTTTTGGGTGGAGACTTTAAAAAATCTTCTCTTTTTGGTGAAAAGGTGCGTTTTGGTGGCGATTTGAGAAACTCTCTCCGCCTTGTATTACGATCACGACTTGAACTCCTCTTGGGCTTAGGAGAGGGAGAATTTCTTTGTTTGGAAGTATACCGACTATTTCTACTTGAACTTCTGCTTCGCGAAGGATCTCTTCGTTTAGATTCATCCCTTTCTGCCGATCTACGAGGAGTACGAGATCTCGACCTCCTCCTTTCACGGCGGGGAGATGGAGATAATTTTCCTTTTTCTTGTCTTCGGTCACGGGGATCACTTTTGAATGGATTAATCCTTGCCCTCTTTGGAGATAATGATCGGCTTCTTGAACGCCGCGGAACAGGAGAACGCACGCGATTTCTTTTCTTTTCAACAGATGGCGACTTTTCCGAATTATTTCGTTTTCTGGAGGATTTCCCACCTTGATATGATTGTGACCGATCGCGTTGAGCTCGACCTCTTGAAGATCTGCCCTGATTTGAGTTAGATCTTTCACGAGCACTTAGCATTTTTTCCACACGTTTACTTTGTGATGAAGGAGATCTTTCACGACTATTCTTCCTTTTTGAATCCCGTTTCTGTGGAGATGGAGATCTGTATCTGTCTCGGTTATCCCGCTTTTCTGGAGATCGCCAACTTAAGGAAGATTTATCTCTTTGCGACTTTTCTAATTTTTTATCATACAGGCTTTGTGACTTCTCACGATCATTTCTCCTGCTTGGCGATCGTTTGTCCTCCGCAGAAACAGATCTGTCTCGATTACTACGTCGACTTAAATATTGGGAAACAAGTGGGGAGCGCTGTCTATCTTCTTTGCCTTTTTCGTTTCGTTCTTTAATCTGGGAGTCTGCACGATCATTCCTTGGTCTACTACCTTTATCTTCAGAAGGCGTGCGAGTAGTGCGTCGTTGGTTTCTTGAACTCGCTGCTACTTTTTTTGTAGACTTTCCAACTGATTTAGAGCGTGACTTATGTTTCCGTTTTGGAGATGGGCTTTTATCGCGCGAATTTCTTCTATTGAAACGTTTCGTTTCTACTTTTGCAGGAGTGTGAGAACGGCTGCGATCTGATGCATGTGCAGAATGCTTTCTTTTACGATCAATTTTCTTAATAGGTGATTTAGATCGTTTATCCGTTTTCAATTCTGCATTCGAATCATAATTTTTATTCTTACAAGCAGGAGACGATCTTTTGCGAACAGGTGAATGGGATTTTGATTTCTGCTTTTCCGCACGCTTGTGCTTGTCGGACTTTTTTATAGAAGACGATTTTTCTCTCCGCGTACGTCTTGGACTTATGGATCTCCTTTCAACGTTGGGTGAAGCAATCCTTCGTTTTTTAGTTATTGATCTTGACCTACGCCCTTTATCATTTTTTTCGTGACTCTCAGCTCGAGTTTTCCGAGAACGATCGCGGCTAGTTTCTTTGACCTTTTTCCCTCTATTGTTCTGACGCTCTCGAGAACGTCCACGTTCTTCCTTTCCATTTTTTGCTAGAGGACTTTTCTCACGTGGTCTAGTTGTCTTCGATATGACTTCCGGTGAACTAAAATTAATTCTTAAATTAATCGTCGAAATTCATCACAAATAAATGCTCACTTACCTTGATCTCGATTCTTCGGAAGCAGAACGCTGCTTCTTTTTCTTGTCTTTTTTCTTCTGTTAAACAATTAAATATTGACTCAATATACATGTTCATCAAAAAATTAATATTAATATATTGCTTTAAAAATTAATTTCAATTAATTTTTGTTTCATTGTCATGTTTTGTACAAATGCATTCAAAAGTGAGGATGTAATATCCACGTTTTGATGCCTCTGACAAAAGCCCGTCCGAAACATTGTTGTGAAAACCAAAACATAAATGTGGAAGAAAATAAAATACTTACAAAACTATAATAGAGCCTGCTGGAAGCTATCCTATTAAATGAAGCGCCATAGATTCAAACAAAACTATATATTTTCTCTTCTTTATAGCTTTTTTCTAGTGTCACGATCTATATTATTTTATTAATTATTTTTTCTATATATCGAGGGAAAAACCACATATATAAATATATAATAACTTCAAAGGATTAGACATATTTTCCAAACTCAAATACTCAGTAAAAGCCAGTTTGGTGAACTGGAGTATAATTTTACCCTCGATACATATAAAGCCGAAGCAATTGAGCGTAATTCCGCGATTTACTTTGTGCTTTAACAAAAATTCTTCGCTTACCTTGTCTTTCTTTGCTCTCTTCCTCTTTTTCACTTCACGCTCCGAATCACTGGACTCCGAATCGCTTTCACTGTCCGATGAGTCCGAGTCGCTTTCCTTATGCTTCCTCGATTTCTTCTTTTTAGATTTGCTGAAATAAATTGTTTAACTTGAATATTACCTCAAAAATTTACCACGTACACTGCATATCTATTAGTAAAATTTCTACTTTAAGGAAATTTGAATTGGTTAATTGAGAAAACTGACTTAGTTTTCTTTATTAATATGAAAAATAGGAAGAACTTCATAGAGTAGAAGTAATAATTTTTAATTCAAAACAAGATATAGGCCATAAGCAGCGAATTATAAGGTTGTTTGATTGGTTTTACACAATAGTTTAATTTATCTCAAGTTTGAAATATTAGACCAAGTAGCTTACAACACAAACATTCTCGAAAAAATATCAAAGACAAAAAATCCTAGAATATTTTATTATAGTTATTTTTATTTTCGCATGCGAAACTGCCTGCAGTGAAAATAAACTCTTAGCAAAACTAAATATTCTACTGGTTTGCATAAAGTACGCAAGCAAAAGTATAAACTCGAATTTGTTCATGTTCAGAAAAGTTATTATAGCCTAGAAAAAATTAAAACGATTTTGAGGCTTAATAAATCAGGAAAGTGCCGTCAAAATAAAAAGTGGTAAATTGACCACAGTTTCATTTTGAAAGACCTGTGCCCAATGACACCCCACTCAATGGACTACGCGTGAGACTTACGGAGATCTATTATTGAATAATGCTACGTTTATAGAGCACGTATCTTGCATATCTCTTAAGTACCGGGGTCTCTACTCTTATTAGATACTAGTTAGACTAAATACAATGAAATATTGCTTTTATTGAATCCTTTATAATGTTTTATAGAGTGTACTTGGGGCGTGACAGCGCATTCTGATAAGATACTGGTCCTTTAAGTTTTCTTTTGTAGCAAACGAAAAGAAAGACAAATTTTCAAAATTGAGTTGCTAAGAAAATTAGTGTCATATCTAGTCGAGTAGAGAGAAATCGACGTCCGTAATAGGGTAGGCCTCTAGTGTATTGGCTGTCGAGTGGACTGAAAATCGAATAGAGCCAAAGGATAGCAAGTTAATAAATCAAGTAGCTTTTCAACCTCAAACTGATAAAGTTAATTTAAATTATTAAACGACCGAATTTCAAATAAATGAGATAAGGAGGAAAATTAGCAATTAGGCACTATTTTTTCGAAAATGTTTGTATATGTTAAACTCACATCCATGTTGAGAGAATAATGCTAATGGAAAAATGACTTATTTATATATACTGGGAAAGTCAAACACGGGTTATAGAAAATCGCAAAGTAAACTCGAAACTATGTATCATCAGTTAAATTTTGATTGATTTATGGACGTTGACATTAAAGTCGAACATCAACAAGGGTACAAAAGTTCAAACGCAACGATCAATAAATTTTTACAAAACTGTAACACAAAAATTTAACATAACAGATGGAAATCCTGATTATCGATATGTAAACCCCGTCCAATAGGAATGGAATATAGACCAAAATCATAACTCTTGCTTCTTCTGAACTCCGAACAAAAACCAATTCAAAAAACCTCAAGTAAGAAATTAATTTCAAATGTTTATCACACAGCACAGACCAACATAATTTTTACTCAAACGCGTTTTACACACTAAATAATAGTTTATAACAGATACAATGCCTTGTTATAAAAAAAATACGATTCTCTGATAGGCATAATATCAAAAGGATATTTTTATCAAGAATTTCCACAATTTGTCAGCTTTAATTTGTTTACCTTTATGAAAACTCTTCAAAATGGTCTGTCTTAGGAAAAGAAAGATGAGAAATTATTTTTAAAAAATTTTGTTTTGGAGTTCTATTAACGATGTTGTTTTAAGGTACTGTTGGGTAAGTAAACCGAAAATGAAAGGAGCAAATAAAAGTAAGTATGTTAGCACAAATAAAAAGGAACTAAGGTGGAGCTAGTTTAGTCAAAGGTGATTCTGAAAAAATGCTAAACAATAAATAGGGAAAGAAAATAAAATAAATGAGAATTGTATGTACTAAAACAAACGAGAAATAAGTGAAATGAAATTCGTAATTCAGAAAATACTTACCACGGATATCTTGTTATAATTTTTTATAGATCATCGCAATTAAAACGATTTTTCATATTTATTCCTTTAATTATCTTTTGTAATGCAATAAGAAGAAAAACGATTTCAAAGTAGTCGCAGGTAAAAATGTTAATTGAGAAAATATACGAGTAACAAATCAACTAAAGTGGTTATTTTTTTTAGTTCTTCCGCTATGTGGTTTTGACTTGTATTCAACAATATTCGATAAGAAAATGTCCAACTATTTTGGCACGAACAATTCTAATAAAATTGGCATATCAATTACCTTTCTTTCTTGTGCTTTTTTGATTTCTTCTTCTTGTCCTTTTTTCTTTCGACGCTGGAGGAGCTATGATATAGAAGAAAAATTATATAACATCATTCTGTAAAAATACTTGATATTATTTCGTACCCATCGCGATTCTTCTTCTTCTTTTTCTTCTTTTCACTCTTTCCTTGAGCGTCTTTTTCTTTTGACGGAGTCCTCACGAGAGCATATTTGCGATTTTTCTCCTTATCCGCTTCCCTCTGGGCTTCTAATTCCTTTTGCAGGGCTGTACTTTTAGCCAATTCCTCTTTGGCTTTGCGATCAGGATCAAAACTTGACCCTTCGACAAAATATTCAGAAATACCAAATGCCTCACGCAGTTTCGCATTTTTTTCTTGTTGTGCTTCAGCTACTTGATGCGTTTCACGAACACTGCAAAAGAAAAAGCATACTTTTATCTTGGACTTAAAAGATATGGTGAGTTATATAAAGAGAAAACTAAAAAAAAACACTATTATGTGTGAAAAAGGACTCAACCTTGCTATTATAAGCTAAGAGAGCAAATATATAATATATATGTAATAATTACTCCAGAAAATCGGGCCGGACTCGAACCTGCGACCTTCGAATCGCACTTCGATTCTCTAACCAACTGAGCTGGCCGGCCACCGATGCCTTTGAGCAACTACGACTCTCTGATAAAAAGTGCAAACGATCCCACATATGTACATGTAATACCACACTGTCCTAGTACCTAAAAGATGGGCTTGGTTGTTTCGACCGAAACAGTCCGCTCATTGCTTTTTTGAAGCTCGCTTTTTTCATGAGTACAATCCTCAAAAATATGTCTACTTCGAGGAACAGCAAGAGTTATTCGTTTCTTAAAATAAAACCTAGTATCTTCAAGTGTAAAAAATCTTGTAAAAGTTATTTAGATACAATCGAAAAACATCCTTAGGTAATTATTTATGTACATATTCTTATATATTTGTTTATTTAGTACAAATCTACAACGATAGAAATAGTAAATCCATTTATACAGAAATATTATACAAATTTGTTTAAAAAATCTCCCCAATAATCAATTTGGCTGTGATTTTAAATTACTTTTTAATTTATTTGTTACTATTTACAGGCAAAATTTTGACAAATTAACTAAATAATAATAAAACAGCAAAATGATTTTTTATCCAAGAAATAAATTTATCTGACTATTCCTCTTAGAAATTTCGCAAATAAGAAAAATAGATAATAAAGTAATAGTAAGTTGGTCGGTAGGTTTTTAAATGTCGGAAGGTTGGTGCAGAAAACGTTAATATTGGTTGCGTTTTTTTTTCGCCTATAGCAATCACAAAATAATTTTCCATTGAATTGAAATATGACATAAATCTTAATGTATTTTTCTCTTTGCATAAAGATAACAAAGGAAGCGTAGAAGGTGAAGTCACTTTTCAATAAATTGACAGGAGGGCCTACTGTAGTGACCGTGTAAGAAACAAACCTCTTTCTCATATATTCATATTGCCCACTATCCCGCTTAAAAAAAAACTCTGCGCCAGAAGGACTGACCACCACTATATTAGCTATAAATATTAAAGTGTTAATAGCAACTAGAACTAGAAAGACCAGTCAAATACTCAATTCCTTCCTTAAATTAATTTTATTTTTTTAAATTATCCTTTAAAATCTTTTTCCATTTATAATTACCAATTCAAATTCGAAAGCATATTACTTAGGTGCAGAAAATTGTTAAAATGACAAGCTTGCACAGCAGTCATTCTAATCATAACACATTATCGGTATTATTATCCCGCAGACTGGCGGGTCGGTTATTTATACCTTTTGTGCAGGAAATTGTATATGTTACCTATTTTCCAAATTTCATTGAAATTCTACTATTATTACCTGTTTCCTAAAATTTCACTTTTTTCCACACTTAACTCATTATTGCCCGCTAGACGTTTGAGTTAAACTCACGCTGTTGTCCGCAAATAATATACTAAAAAGAAAGACCCCATCAAGGAATAAGCCAAGGTCAAACTTCCGGTTTGGTGGAATTGTAAGAAATCAACTACTTAATCAATTATAAGATCCCATCATCATTCCAACAGAGGTTTCAAATTAAATAAAACCGTTTAAAAAGAATTTTGTATTCATTCAAAATTCAGTTAAGCACAAAAACGTTTTTAGAGTAATTATTAACTTTTTAAATACTTTATTTTTTAATTCCTTGTAGTTTCCAAAGCTTAGAATTTCTTATTTAATGAAATTGAAAACATATGGAACTCTACCCCACTATCATTTTTTTTTACAAAAGTCGCAAGTAAATTCGTAAGAATTAAAATTTGGATCAATTTCAATGTGTGCTTCTCTTTACAAATAGTTGAAACAAAATATACCAACAATTTCGTAGCACAAGTAATTGGATAACTAAATAAAATCGAAAACTTTAAAGAAAATTATATTCTGTACTAAAACCAATAACAGAGTTTATGCTATTACCTCACAACGCTCCTAAGTTCCTTTTTGCAAAATGGAGCAAAAGAACTTCTTGCAAATTCATAGGGATGCTGTACACTCCCGCAAGAGTTAAATGGAATAGCGAATCCGGTCAAAAATCCTTTGCCGCTTCCACTGTTGCCTTTCAAGCCCGAAGGCTCGAATATAATTTTTGGCAGATGGTTGTTGTTTTGTGAGAGATTCGAAACTGCGCAGGAGCAATGGCACACGTACATTGGACGCATATTTCTGTATTTGCCCATATTCACAGGCCCGTTGTTAGCCATATTATGCGGTAAGCGGCCAATATGTTGTTTAGGGTTTTTCCCTTTAAGGCGTTTGTTCAGCGGCTTGAATTTATTCTTTACAGAATTATACGTGCTTAAGATGTCCTGGTTCGGGGCATCCTCTCTAGTGTCGTGCTCAAAAAAACGCTTTCCTTTACGTTTACGGCGACGTTTTCCACTAGCCTTATTATAATCAAACTTCGAATCGTTGTTTGCTTCCACCACGGAAGATACTTCGGAAGAAATCATTTTAATCCTGATGATAATGTCGCCAGTAACAATAACACTAACTAATTACTAGGAAGACAGTTGATTTACAAAGTCAAAACGCAATATGTTCAAGAACAGATCGAACAGCAAATATATCGAACTTATCTAAAGGCGGTTGGAACTCCAACTGCTGGAAGACTGTGTGATTTTGTGTTCTCTAAAGAACCGAACTTCACATAATCACAATTAACTCTTTTTCTATTACTTCTTAAATCTACTTGTAATGGAAGACTATTAATTTATCCAGGATTCTGGTTGCACCAACAAATTAAATGTTCACCACTGGGGGCATATTGCCAATTTTGCCAAACGCACATTTTCAGTCAATTTGCATTTCAATTAAATTAGATTTTTGCAAGCATAGCAGCCCATCAGCTAATACTCCCACAGAGAGGCGTCTCCATGTTTATCGATTTTTACCAACAAAACAACATAGCGCAAATGTATTTTTTCGCTAATTTGTTAAACTAATTTCACATTGGTAAAGTTCTTATAAACATTTCTTTATCTGTCAACGAATTAAATGTTTTCAAATTTATTATTAACATAATTCGGTTAATATTTAAAATGAGGTCAGCACTGGCAAAAGGACCAATGCTGATGGAAGACTTCGTGAAACTGTTGGCGAAAGGACCATTTCTCTGACACAGGGAAGGGTATGTTCTCTTAGAGAAAAATGCAGGTATTGATTTTTGCCCTTTCTCCGAGAGATGGATGTTTCTGGGGAAGGGATAAATTTCCCAGATTCAAGTAAATATCTCTTATCATTTAAAGGAATTATATATGAAATGTATCATTAACATTAAAATAGCAAAACTAACAGAGCTCTGCTGACCTTTGTGTGGATTACAAATAAACAAAAAGTATGAAAATAAGGTGGAAATGAGAAGCATTATATAAAACAAGGCCTATTATTTCTAAGGAGCTTGTCAGTTTACTATATAACTTGACAGTTATTTGAGACAAAACTTTACTTCTGCGTTTCCTCACATAAAGTATAGTGTTTTAAGCATCATTTCAAAAAATCTGAAGAATATGCTCAATAGTTTCAAACATTCACAATCTTGTAAATGATATCGCCTGGGCTTAGGAATTTAGAAAGTCTTTTTTTTACTATTTATCTTAATAAAGGGTGTCTTCTTGAATAAATGATGAAATTAGGTAGGTATATGCTGTTTTGCAACAACAATACAGTTTTTTCCACGTGAAATATGTAAGCATTGAAGCGTGATTGTTGTTAATGTCATTTTTAATCCTATTTTTATCGAAAATGTGGTGTAAGAACACTGTCGTTTTCGGATTTGCACTTTTATAGAAATGATCTATTACTCACCCGAAAAAGAAATGTTACCACCTGTGTAATTTATGTGAGGTTAAAATTTTATTTAACCCTCAGTCACAAAGGTCGGGTGAACCATACCCAGAGCCTTTTAGAAACGCGTAGCATTTTCCAGGGGGAAGGGGTACATGTCTAAAGCGCATGCGTAAAAAAAGTAGAGGTACCAAAGTACCTAATTAGTGCTTCGTCAAAGTTATTAGTGTCACCTAGCATACTGTTTAATTTGTCCGAATATTGGTTTGGGCATTTTCTACCCGCCACGTGTGAATTCTTTAGAAAACGTCGATAATCAAAATTTGACAAGTAAGTAAAAATGCGTACAAAAGAGCAATTACATCAACTTTTGATGTATATTTTTAGTATACAAATAATATTTTATCATTTTTTTTCTTTCTAGCGATCAAAAAATGAGCAAGATGCGTGTTTTCTGTGACAGTTTAAGGATAGTAAATTCGTATATGGAGGCCTATTTCTAAAGTATGAAGACATAATTTTTTATGTAAAACAATTTAAGTTGGTGTTTCTTGAACTATTAAACTATAATAAATCCTTGCTTTTAGTATGGAAACCCGTGCACGAAGGAATGTGGTTGAAATTTTTTTGGAAAATTGCTCATTTTCAAATTACAAAAAAAATATGGTTTTTGGAGTAAAATACTAAGTCGTGCTGTTTTTATGATAGTTCGAACATTTGTTTACAAGGATTGATGGTTTATACTTTTTAAAAATCGTACTTGATATGTTTTATAATTTTTTAAAAAAAAAATGTTTTTCTGAAATTTTGCTTTATTTTTTTTTTTTTTTTATTGCTGTGTAATTTTTACAATTAATAATTTTTTATGTTGGGAACGAAAGGTTAATATCCCAAACAAATGAAAAAGTAGCATCGAAATTGCTAACGAATACTTTCACTATACGGTATTCACGTCCAAACTCTGGACGGGCAGACCATGCCCGACTTTGTGAATTCTAAATGGAAAAGGCCTTGTGTGACTGAGGGTTAATACTAAAATAAGAATTTTGTTTCGAACATTGGTCTCATTTGTCCAAGAATAACAAAACAATATAATTTTAGAAACATAATAACATCAGGTATTTAACAAATAATAAAAGAATCCTCTTCCGGACCGTCACAGTTATTAAAAATTCATAACAAGGCGATTCTTCTTTTCAAGTTAATCTTTTCGACCCTATTAAACCGTCACATAAAAAAATGCGGATTTGTATACTTATCTCGATAGGGTACGTCATTTAGCGTCCCGATCATCACACTTATTCAAACGTGAATATAAAAGTCAGAAAGTGAATTAAACTGTTCCGGCCGTCAGCTGCATCACTACATGGTTTCATAATAGTGTACTGGAAATTCCCTATCCTTAAATCGTTTAATACACTCAGTTGCACAATGATACACGCACTTAGAATATGAAATTATTTTGCACATACGGCAATACTTTGCCAAACTATATAATTGGTAATACTTTTAGTCGAATAACAGATACATAGAAAGAAAAATTTTAAGTCATACCCTTACGTTACAAGAATAACGGTACAAAAAGTCATTTTTGTCTGTTGCACAAAGTTACACGCACATTCCTTATTAGGTCTGTAAAGTGATAAAAAGTGAAGTAAAGTCTTTTTAAATGCTAAAAAGTGAATTTTAACAAGAAATGGGGCACGGAAAGAAATTAACAGAGAAGGAGAAAGGTCAAATTGAGGCTTTATATCGCGTTGGTGTGTCAAAACGAGCAATCGCTCGGGAGCTGAAAAGATCAGACTTTGTTATCCGTAATTTCTTAAAAAATCCCGAAGGATATGGGATAGCAAAGTCTGCGGGGCATCCTAAAGCACTTTCAGAACGTGAAGAAAGAAAAATTATCAGGACTGCTTCAAATACCATGAAGAGCTGCGCTCAAATAAAAAGAGAATTAAATCTTCACGTTGATCGTACGACCATTTGGAGGACTTTAAAACGCAGTCCTTACATTATTCGGGACAAATTAACTGCTGCGCCTTCTTTAAAGGATGTGGACAAGCAAAAGAGGTTGGAATTTGCACGCCGTAACATGAATCGCGACTGGACGTCGGTATGCATGCTTTATAAAAAATTATTGCATTTTAAATATTATTGGTTTCTTTGAAAATATTGATAAATTTTATCTTCTTTTGAATAAAGGTAATTTTCAGCGATGAAAAAAAATTTAACCTAGATGGTCCAGATGGATTCCATTCATACTGGCACGATCTTCGTAAAGAAAAGCGGTTCTTTTCAAAACGCAATTTTGGGGGCGGTTCCTTAATGGTTTGGGGTGCGTTTAACAAAGATAGAAAGTTGAGTCTCTCGTTCCCTTCTTCGAGGATGGACAGTGAAGAATACCAGGGAGTGCTTCACGACAATTTGTTACCATTTCTGCGCAGGAATCGGCGTCGGTCTCTAATTTTTCAACAAAAGATAATGCTTCTGTTCACTCAAGTAGGAGCACAAAAACTTGGCTTGAAAACAATAATGTTGAAGTACTTGAGTGGCCGGCTCGCTCCCCAGACTGCAACCCAATTGAAAATCTCTGGGGGATTCTTGTCCGACGCATTTATGCTGAAAACAAACAATTCCAAAACATTAATGAACTGAAAATGGCTATTTTGGACGTATGGACCAGTATCGATGCAAATATTTTAAAAAACTTAGTGGATTCAATGCAGAATCGAATTTTTTCATTAATCAATAAAAATGGTGGTTACACCGGATATTAATGTAAATACTAAAAATTGAGGATCAAATAAAAAATTGAATTTAATAGGAGAACTTTACGTGCGTGTAATTTTGCGCAACAGACCAAATCGATTTTTTTTCCAATAATTCTTATAAAAAGCGTTTAATGTTAATAATTTTTTATTGATAATGAAATATCAACGAACCTTAGTTTTGTGCAATACAGAAATTTGTAAAACTGTTTAGAAAAGAATCAATAACAGCAAATTTTATATTGCGTGTATCATTGTGCAACTGAGTGTAGTTAATTTAAAATGTATTGAATCTTCGTTATTAGCGATAGCAAAATGAGATTTTCTGCATCAGTAAAAAATATATATATCCTATAGTTTTACTCTGTCGGTTTACTGATAAGGATAGCTCTTTATACTGGCGCTAACGATAATTTACTATATTCTACATTCATTGATACTATTAATCAACTAAGTGACACTGAATTTGCAAATCACCATTAGTAATCTCATTCAGTGATAGTAGGAATGCAGATCATTCACAATTCAGTGTTAGTGAATTTTAGTGCAGTATGTCTTAAGGTACTATTACCGTCTAGAATGCTAAAAAATGACATATATTCAACAATTTATTTTTCACTTTCTATATTATATATTGTTATCAAACTTTTTTTACAGTATTAAACAGTTCTTGAAGATTACGAAAAAAATTTTTATTTTTATTTTCTATTAACTGTAAATTTAATACAGGGCGCTCAAATTTTCTTCTCAAAAAAACATTGCTGCATGGCGGACAGTTAATCTCTGGAACGGTAAGTCTGAAACATAAAATTCAAAAAGAGTTACAAAAAGGAAGTGCTCTTACGTGATAGTTTACCAGAAAAATTGAAAAATCATTAAAAATAAAAAAATGGCGGACATTTCAAAATTTTTTTCAAAAATCGCCCTTTTTTTCGACCTTTTTTCAGGCTCAAAAATTTTATATATTTTTTTTGTGGTCAAATTGTGGTAAACTATCACGCAGGATATTACAACGAACAGAATGCTTCAAAGTTTATTAAAATCGGCCCAGTAGATCCGGAGATTAGCTGTCCGCCAGTTAAAAAAACCTAAACTCGAGAAAAACGCATTTAAAGTTTATTTAGAACATGGGAACAGCCGAGAGCGCGCTTCAATTGAGTCGTTATATCTCGGCACTGGCTTCGAATTTCGATTTAATATTTTAGGCAGTTATTATTGAAGGTATAAAGAATCTAAAAATGTAAAAAAAAAAAAATTCATTTTTTGAAAATTCTAGACGGTAATAGTACCTTAAGTGAAAATAAAATTTAGTGCATTGAAATTTTGAATTCGATAATCAATTCGAATTACACTACAATTTAGTGATAGTGCACTACGTACAACTCTGGTTTAGAGTTATTCCTTTTTTTAGATTTCTGCAACCGATATCGAGCTAAAGTAATAAAGTGAGAGTCTACTGTATATTAAATAGCTCTTACTTAATATTTAAGTCAATTATTTAGTTCAACAAAGGTGATATCAAACGACATCGCGTGAAACGTATTTAGTTAATATGTACTACATTATAATTCATTTATTCCTTATTATATACTGAATTTATTATTCAAAAGGTAGTTTTATTACTTTTTTTCTTCATTTTGTAGTTATTGCGGGTTAGGAGCATAGTGGCAAGTATATCCTAAACACAGTAATAACAAAGTCTAACCACAAGACCCTTAATTAAATATTGTATTTTTCTCATTCTTAAACATGTCATATAAATCGTGAATTATTTTGCTATTCTTGTTACATTGTGGTAAGTAGGAAATACTCGTTCTAGATTCACAAAACATGCAAAATATTTCTAAATATAGAACTTTGGATATGCAAATAATAAATCGATAAATGATGTATCCTGCGACAATCACCGGCAGGTAAGTATTTACGATTTCATTACGAGACGGATGAGCACAATCGAGAATTTATCACAACGTAGAATATTTGTATAACTTACTGTATTATTTGAACTATTCACCAACAAGTGTTTTTCACTCACTATACTTTTGGCACACTTCTTTCCGGTAATTTAACACATTTTAAGTGCACACTTTATGGGTTTACTAAAGGGATTTAGTCCCTCCAGAAAAATTAAATACAAGAAGAAGATACTTACGCCACCCGGCCAAATTCATCCTTTGGTATGTCTCCTTTCCCTTGTCCCATTAACTTCGACCGGTAGGAGTCGACTTTCCCTTTTATTTCTTCAGCTGTGTATCTGCAAAGGGAAAACATTTTATTTTTAACTACTTTAGTAAATCTATATCGTTAAACTACGAAACGCATTAACTGCAGTGCAATAAGAAACGTTCTCCGGTTAAAAATTGCCTTGGAGAAAAAGCAAGGAGCACCCCAACAGCAACTAGTTGTGACTATACCAAGTAAAATTTTATTCGCCCAAATTACGCCCGTGTTTCGAATGGAGAGGAAAATTCTAAGCGAATACGTTCTCGGCAGGAATATAATTGTGCAGTGAAACCTTGCTGAAGGCCATGCAAGTGACGTAATGTACTAAGCCATTGTTTTAGGGGAAGTTCTTCACCCTTTCGGACAAAGATACACTGCGTTACTTCCCCAAAAGGGCGGATACAGTTCAGGCGATAAAAATTGATACACTTTCGGCTTTTTTTCCTCATTAATACAATGTACGCTTTAAAGTAAGTGAAATTATTTAAATTACTGTCAAAGGTGATCGTTTTTTTTTCTCCGTCTTCTATTAAATAATTCAGAATAATATATGGCTATTGCGTTTAAGCTTATCTTAAAATGTATGGCATTCTTCAAATTAGCATATTTTGTATTTCAGTTATTTAATCTTATAGCCCTATTCTGGCATTGTGACCGGTCACAAGTCACAAGCTCTTGTGATGTTTGATTATGATAGTTGATGTGTGCGGTATTCTGAGTTAGGAAAATCACAATAAATTTACCTCAGTGTCCTGTGACTTCCAACTCAAAGTACCAAAAAATCACAAATAGTGATTCACCACACCCTTGTGATTCTCTTGTGACTTATGACTGGTCACTGACGGTTGCTAGAATAGGACTGTTAATGTTTTTCAATTTTTTTCGATATTTACGAGGGCAAAAATATATTTTAAAATTCCACTTTTTTTTTCAATGATTGCTAAAAGTAAGTAAATAATCTAAAAATTGTAAACTTCCATCTTGTATGCATCTTTAAAATTTCGAGCTTATATTTTTATAGAAGGAAATTATCAAACGAATTAAAAATATATATACCATTTTTGTATTATATATTGTACTTTTTGACAGACTGGACATTTTCTTTTTAAATACCAATGAAGTACATACTTTTAAGACTATATCTGCTCAGGATGAAATTCAACAAAATTCAGATACTAATTGTTCGATTGTATAAATTTTGTTTACTGATGTTTTCGTAATTGCAGCTAAAGGCAGTCATATTTTTTTATTTTTCAATTTCAATGTATTTCAGGCTTTTTCAAAAAATTTGCCAAAAATCTACTCGCACCTATAAATGGCCATCAAAACTCCAAAATATTAAAAAATGGCTTAACAGTCATAAATATCTAGTTTAATAAACGATATGTCTTTCTTTTTTCTTTAAATAGCTTAATCTAAAAATTTTAAGTTATCAAGTTTTTTTGAGAAAAACATGTTTAAAATGTTAAGTATGATAAAATGTATAAATATTTTTTTAGAAGACCATTTATTAAGAAGCATCCCCTTTTAGTAAAATTACCACACACTATATAATTATTACAATATTTATAAATGCCGGCAGTGCATTATCCGTACACAAGCGCGATAAATAATAAGTCAGTTAAGGTTACTTTCATTATCAGCCCAAATAGAATTCAGAATTAAATTACGTTCACACACGTTCACGTTTTGATATAGTTTTAACTTTCATTTCTACCTGAACTCTACTGAAACTTGCTAAGCCCCGCAGAAAATCTGTGATTAAAATTTTAAGGGCATTTTCTCACAATTTTTGAACCGGAAGGGAGTTGCTCAATAACTGGTCAATAAATGGAAAATTCACTATTTTAAGGACTTAATATTTTGAAATATATAAGAGAAAATGTGCATTAACTCCATATATTTTTTAGGCGGCCCATACACGGTCAATAATATTAGAGTAACTGACTTAAGTGTTTTGAGTGCTCACATGAACAATAAATTTCAGAAGTATTTTTGAGCCGTAGAACGTGCCACAAAATTAACTTTTATCTCACACAATGGGAAAAATTATTAAATTATATTATTAAGTAATTATTTAATTAATTTTTAAACCTTATTGTCTCTATTTCTTTTAAATAAAATAGATCCATTTAAGTCGAAATGAAATTATAGAATTAACTATTATTAAAAATGTTTAATAAAAATTAAAAACTTTGAAACGAAACGTAATTTCTTATTTAATTTTTATTGCTTTACCCATTTACTTTTAAAAGTTTTTTACAGTTTCCGCAACAGATAGGTACAGTAATAGGCAGATTTCCGTGAATTGAAATGCATGTGATTGATATTTAATTACTCATAAGAGGACATATTTTCAGGTGGTCTATTATTCAGATTTTAAGAAAACGACCTCGATGCATGCATAACATAGGCTTATTTATTGTCCCTGAAAACAACACCGAATTATTTTTAATTATATTCCAAAATAATTTACACGATCTGGGTTGTTTGGTGTCTATTTCAGTGAGCATACTGTATTCCATGATAACGTATAGCATACCTTTTTACGTCGCATCCACTAAATTCTTGAGGAGACTGTAAAATCGATAGCTTTCCGTCGTCTGGAAAACACTTCAAAATGCAAGTAGGGCAAAAACAAGAGATTAACCTGGGGAATGTTTAAGGTGGTTGACTAAAGAGAAATTCGCTTGGTGTATACCGGAAAGGACTTCTTGCCTAACACATTATGTAAAAAGCGATAGGCATGCGTCACCTAAATACATGTGCTTAAGAGGATTCCTTCTATTAAGCCGAGGGGACTTTATCTTAAACTGTTAGGAGTTTTTTCATGTGAATATTTTAATTAAATATACTCTACATAGAACATAGCCCCAGAGATACTAGAAATTATATATGCACGAAGTAACACGTATTAGAAATTTCCAATTCTGAAGCCCTACCTCCGAATTAGTTGAATTATGGGAAGGCTGTAAAGTAAAGAATTAATATTTCTGCTTACCCTTGCTTTTCCAAAATCTCTTCGAACTCGGCGCATTTCACCTCAATTTTTCGCTTGCGTTCGTGGTCTAGAATTCCCTGATTCGGTTGCCGATTGAGAGTTGCATCGAGTTTGGAAATATCGTCCTCTGATTTATAAGTGATGTTGTCCTTCTTTCCCGGCCGTACGAATGCCCAATTTCTTTGGACGTGTCCATTTGTGCCAGAACCCCTCGGGGTGGGCAATCCAATACCGTTATACATAATATAACTTTATTACTTTTAATAATCTAACTAGATTTGCGGGCCCTTCCTCATTTAGGTGTTTGCCACCAGCGTTATCTACTCGGGCCCGGTTGATAAATCGATATACAACTACTTTCCAAAAACTCCCTAAAAATTCACGTTCGACGGGAAAATTTTATTCTGAATTAAAGAAGATAAATTCAAGTCTATATATTCAAGTATATCCCAATTAAATCTCAACACTTTTGGCACAAATATTCGTATTGCGCCCACTAATTAAAACACCCGAACTTGACGTTTCGCCATGTTAAAGACGTTGTGGGACGATTTGGAAGCAGAACATTCCCTGGTTCCTTTAACTTGCTATTAATGCTCTTTCCAAATTCAAAAACTTTCCATTTGCTGAAGATCTGTTCGAACTAGTTTTAAAAATTATTTAAGGGGTTATACCCCCATGAAATTTTGAAAAAATAGTTTTTTTTTTTTTTTTGATAAATAAATTGTTTATACTTTTAAGAATATTTTAAGCGTTGAAAAATTCCAAAATTCAAATTATTACCGAAGTTATAGCAACTAGAAGTGACCGCGTTTGGGAGCTGATACGAAACTCAGGTAGCGTTCGGACCGTTACGTTTCCATCAATTTTTAACAATAATATAATTCCTTTGGAAAGATTGAACTAATAGTAACTCAAGTAACGAAGGACATCGCAAAAGCAGCAGAAAACCTTATGTATGGTCCAGTAATCGCAGATTGAAAGTAATTAAAAAAAAAGTGCGTTTAAGCCGTTAACGTCGACTTTTTTTTGTCTTTAACGTTTTTCTCGAAATTCCTTTTTTCAAACTGATGTACACGATATCTTAAAATCTACTGAACCGATTTAGCTGAAATTTGCACCACTTATTTTTTATAATATTACCTAAAGCGGATTTTTTCGATTGGGTTCCGTATTCAAAAGTTTTATATTTTTAAACTCAAAATGTTGATGGAAATTCGAGTTTTTCTTTCATACAGCTGTTATTTATCCAAAATAAATTTTTTAATTTTTTCCCTTCGTCACGCCCTAGCTATTATACTTCTGAAGAAGCAATTTTTTTTTTCGGACAACGCTGGACGGAGAAATTATGTACCCCGTCAGCAAGGATTTTAAAATGAGGGTCCCACTGAGCGACTCATATCTCTGCCATTTTTAATGTTATTTTTTTTTTAATATTGGAAATTGTTTTTAAATCGATGAAATGTATACGTATAGAATAATTCATATTTTTAATGGCCGTGTCACAAAAAAAGTTTATTTTTATGCTTATTTCTTCGAACGTCAGGGTGGTGTAACCCCTTAAACAAATTGACTACTTAACACCAGATTTATGTGCGGGTTCCCAGAAAAGTTTAATTCTGAGGGATCCAGTTTTGAGTTTACCTAGATACTTTTGAACAAAATGCACACAGTGACGGATCGTAAAATACGATAAGTAAATTATAATAAAAATGTTTATTGTCGACATTTTTATTAGGTTTGTTCGTTATCAACCCTCTGGTACCACAGTGCACCATAGCAGCGTTGGTTTTTAAACGACAAATGCCAGTTCGGTGTTTTTTTTTTAAATCTGTGCCACTCCGAGGAGCTCCGATTTTACCCCAGCTAAATTCCGGAGTAAGCTCACCTCTAATGACAAATATAACTTTAAAGGCCCAATTACAATGACCGGATCGTGAACGGATAGAAATGTCCAAGTATGCAGTGAAACGGATAGGAAAAAAACACCGATTACAATGACGTATCTGTTCGGATTAAATCGTCAAAGTAGTTTCTTTAAATCTCAAAAGTGCGAAAAGTAGAAATGCATATAAATCGGAAAAGAAAAGCATTTTCAATATTTCTAATGTTGTGTAAAACTTAAAAAATGGAAAATAGATGAAAAAACCGGTGGTGGCAGTTCTTCTGTTTGACACTTCAAACCGTCAATCCGTCGATTTCTACACAATCCGAAATTTACTGCGCGTAGTTCCGATCGAATGCGCTTGAATCCGTTCAATGTAATCGCTGAGGTAGAAAACGTATGGTGGGAAAACCAATTTGACATTTCAACCCGGTTCTCTTGCGCTCAGATCCGGTCATTGTAATTGGGCCTTAAAGGCCCAATTACAATGAAAGGATCTGAGCGCAAGAGAACCGGATTGAAATGTCAAATATGTTCTCCATATATTTTCCCTTAAAGCGTTGTTCAATAACTTTAGCTACGTTCTTTTATGCACTTGTTCCAGAACAGCCCATACATTTGTTGTTCTGCTCGTGTGCTGCAAGCTCCCGTTCAGCTTATTGAAATTTGTTGTTCGGTTCTCTTAGTAGTTCTACTGAAAACTAGGGGTGCTATTTGTAAAATTTTGGTGTGGTTAATGTCTCGCATGTTGGTAAAAGTCAGGTGATCGCTGTCGAACAGCAAAATAAAAACAGTTTGAGATAATAAATTGTGTTTTAAAGTAAATGCTTGCCACTTCAACTTTTTTATTTTTATTTATCACCCCAATTCACGTACATATTTACTTTAAAACACAAGTGTGGACACACGCCTTTGAGATTTCATAGGGTTGCCAACATCTCCAAGCAAAAATTGTGTTCTGAATTGTTCTTTTGTGCTGTTCTTGTTCTACTCCGTATAGCGAGCATAAAAGAACACAGCTTTTGATATCCTAGTGAAATCTCTCACCAAACTCGTCACTTACAGCTCCCAAATTTTCGTGTAGAAACAGACACATATTTGCTCCCAAAACGTTAAAAGCATTTTCTAAATGATTTCCAAATAATATGAAACCGCAAAGTTTCAAAGGAAGTTCTGTATAACTCTTTTATAGCTTTCCACGCTCGTCTTTTCTGTTTCATTTACTAAACTTTATAATCTTAGTTAATTCGATAAATAGAAAATTGAGTGCAAACGGAAATGAGCACTTGAATGTCGACTATAAGAAAAACGATTTTAAAATTAATATTTTATAATGGTTATAATATTATTTACTTATTTTTAGTCCCCTATTAAAATTATTATTTACATGTATTCAACTATATAAACGATAATAGAGGGTGTCGAATAGGATGGTGTGAAAACTAATGAGTCACTATTTTTTTTAAAAATAGAGAGCTCGGTAAAATATAAATACTTTTTAATAAAGGAAAGTTGTAATTTTATTCCATGTCCATTTTATTATAAAAAAAGTAAATATATTTAATACAAACCATTAATTTAAATTTAGGAGAGAACGTTAATTACTAATGATATATGAGGAGTGTCTTTTCAAAAGGGCTTATTTCTCATTTTGGAAAAAATTCTTTTTTTAATGCGATTCGATCCTAACACTATATTCTCAATGATTTTCAATGATATTTTGGTTCTAAACAGCTTATTTCCTTTCGAAAATCGATTACAAAAAGAGCCTTACGCGTCAAATAGACTTATATCCATAGCATTTTAGTCCATTTAATCAATTTAAACATTCTCTTTCAAAACAGCCACAAGTTTTGATATTTTTCGAGATTTTATTATTTACTAGCTGGGTTACCCGGTTTCACCCGGCGTTGGGTAAATACTTACTAATTAAACACTTCTCAAATGTTCTAGTTTGTTATATCCTAGAAATTGTTTCAACCCGAAAACCCCTTTATGGATCCGCTATCTTGAATTTCCAAATCTTAATAATATTAAAAATTAGTGGCCTTAAAATAATTATTGTACCAATTTTCATTCAAATCCGTTGAAATCGAGAAATTTTGGTCGCCATAATGGATCCGCCATATTGAGTTTGGAAATTCGAGACATTCGGTTGCCATATTGGATCCGCCATCTTGGATTTACAACTTTTGATAATATTCGGAACTTGTATCCTCAGAATAATCCTCAGAATAATCATTGTACTAATTTTCAGTAAAAACAGTTAAATCAAGAAAATTGGTCTCATATTGGACCCGCCATCTTGGATTTACAAATTTTGATAATATTCGAAATTTGTAGCTTCAGAATAATCATTGTATCAATTTTCAATAAAATCCCTCGAAATCGAGACATTCTGGACGCCATGTTGGGTCCGCGAACTTGCATTTAGAAATTTTGATAATATGTAAAATTAGTGGTCTCAGAATAATCACTGTACTAATTTCCATTACAATCCGTTGAAATCGAGAAATTTTGGTCGCCATGTTGGATATGGAAATTTTGATAATATTCGAAATTAGTGGCTCCGGAATAATCATTGTACTAATTTTAATTAAAATCCGTTGAAATCGAGACACTCGGTTGCCATATTGGATCCGCCATCTTGGATTTACAACTTTTGATAATATTCGGAACTTGTGTCCTCAGAATAATCATTCTACCAATTTTCATTAAAATCCGTTGAAATCGAGACATTCTGGTCGCCATGTTGGATCCGCCATGTTGGATTTGGAAATTGTGCTAATATTCAAAATTAGTGGTCTCAGAATAATCATTGCACTAATTTTCATTAAAATCCGTTGAAATCGAGAAATCTTGGTCACCATATTGGGTCCGCCATCTTGGATTTGTAAATTTTGATAACATTCAAAATCAGTGACCTCAATATAATCATCGTACTAATTTTCATTAAAATCCCTTGAAATCGAGAAATATTGGTCGCCATATTGGATCCGCCATCTTTGATTTGTAAATTTTGATAACATTCAAAATCAGTGGCCTCAAGATAATTTTCATTAAAATCCGTTGAAATCGAGAAATATGGTCGCCATTTTGGATCCGCCATCTTGGATTTCTAAATTTTGATAATATTCAAAATCAGTGGCCTCAAAACAATCATTGTACTAATTTTCATTAAAATCGGTTGAAATCTGGAAATCTTCGTCGCCATATTGGATCCGCCATCTTGAATTTCTAAATTTGGACAGCGGATTTGAAATCCCCATCCCGCAAAACCCCTATGTATCAATTTTCATGAAAATCACTTCAAATTTAAAATTTACAGCCGCCATCTTGGATCCGCCATTTTGAAACCCTACGTATTATCCGAAAAAAAATTAGCCTATATGTTAAGTCGGAATATGTACTACCTTCGGACAAAAAATTAAAAATATCGATGCAAGCGTTTAGGCGTGATTGAGCAACAAACAAACAAACAAACAAACGAACTTTCATTTTTATATATATATAGGGAAGGGATAGGGATTTGTGTTGTTTTAGATATACTGACAAAATGGCTTATTTCCAACAGGTACTAAACAAAACAGCTTAATTCTAAAAGTCTTTGTCAAAAGTGCTTATTTCTAAGATACAGCCTTAAATATATATTTTCGTGGGGTCGGTGGTAAAAAACTAACAGTGCTATAAAAATCATGTCAACATTATGTAAACATAGTATTAAAATTCAAAATACATTAAATCATCAAACCATTGTTTGAAGTTTTTTTGATTTTCTGAAACATATGTTAGTGATGAAATAAGCCCTTTTGAAAAGACACTCCTCATATAGTTTCGATATTTTAACCATCTAAATTGCCACAAATATCCAAGTGCGTTCTAAAACTATTAAAAACATGTTCTTACGTTTCATTTTAACCCTCTGTAGGGCAAGATCATAAAACATTAAAATTATGTTAAAAATTGACAGGTTTAGGGAAATAAAAAATACATATTTCTCAGAAATTAAAAAAATATGTATTATTAATTATTTATTTCACATTTAAGGGAGTGTAACATTACTGTAAAATTGAGTTAAACGTAAACAAAAAAAACTAATTTGGTATGGAAGGAACATATTCATTCACTTATCTATAGGTTTCCAAGAAAATAACACAATTTTACACAATTTTTGTATTTTTTTTATAAAATTTAAAATTTGCTCGACTTTCAACTTGTCACTTTCAATTACGGGCGAAATTCTAATCGATTAACTGTTAACAGTTTACGCTCTCTATGATGATTTCCGTGGATACTACATTGTTCAATAATATGTGACAGCAAAGTGGCGCCGATTTGAATGAACTAAATACATTCGGTGCGTATTCTAGCGGGATTTTTGAGGTTTGTGACAGAAATGTCACACGGCGCTACAGAGGGTTAAATACCATTGACGATTCTCCTGATTTAATGAAATCCTCTATTGTTTGTAATAATGTAGCCCCATAAAAAGAAATCACATTAAGTGAGATCTGACGAGTAAGGTGGCTATTCTATTCCTTTTCCCCTAGCAAAACATGGGTACCATAGGCTAATAACTTGATCCCCATTAAATTTATTGACGACTTGAAATACTTCTTGTGTGCGATGAGGTGCTATTCCATCTTGAATAAAATAAAATGATTTAACGAGACCTCTCTTTTTCATATGAGAAAGGATTTGGTCTCTAACATCCCTTTGTACGTCTCTTCAGCGACAGAAGATTAAAAAAAATGCAGGTTTGTATTAAATAGGTTTAATTTCTTTATAATAAAATTGACATGAAATGAAAATGACGACTTTCCTTTATTAAAAAGTACAGTAATACCCCGAACTTACGCGATAGGTGGGACCGAGCGATAACCGCGTAAGTCAAATTCGCGTAAGTCGGGGTATAATTTCGCATATAAATACATACAAATTATTTTTAATTGGGGCCGGAGGCTAAAGAAAATAATAATTTAGAAAAAAAAATGTTTAATAAAATCTTAGATAATACGAATACAAAATCGCAAGCCGAAGTTATTGTGATGTAGAAAAATTTCCTCGTAGCATGCTAATAATTTTCTTATTCCCTGCTTTGTAGAAGAAATGCGCTCTTCGTTGGAGTCTATATTGTCTAAAATTTGTAATCCCTTTTCAATTGAACTGAGGCCTTCTGTCAAGTTTCCAACCGTCATTCGATCTTCTGATTGAGCTGGATCTAAAGGCCCAATTACAATGACCGGATCTGAGCGCAAGAGAACTGGGTTGAAATGTCAAATTGGTTTTCCTACCATACGTTTTCTACCTCAGCGATTACATTGAACGGATACAAGCGCATTCGGTCGGAACTACGCGCAGTAAATTTCGGATTGTGTAGAAATCGACGGATTGACGGTTTGAAGTGTCAAACAGAAGAACTGCCACCACCGATTATTTCTCCTACTTTTCAATTTTTTAAGTTTTACACAACATTAGAAATATTGAAAAAGCTTTTATTTTCCGATTTATATGCATTTCTACTTTTCGCACTTCTAAGATTTAAAAAACTGCTTAGACGTTTTAATCCGAACAGATACGGCATTGTAATTGGTGTTATTTTCCTATCCGTTTCACTGCGTACTTTAACATTTCTATCCGTTCAGATCCGGTCATTGTAATTGGGCCTTAAAGGCCCAATTACAATGACCGGATCTGAGCGCAAGAGAACCGGGTTGAAATGTCAAATTGGTTTTCCCACCATACGTTTTCTACCTCAGCGATTACATTGAACGGATACAAGCGCATTCGATCGGAACTACGCGCAGTAAATTTCGGATTGTGTAGAAATCGACGGATTGACGGATTGAAGTGTCAAACAGAAGAACTGCCACCACCGGTTTTTTCATCTACTTTCAATTTTTTAAGTTTTACACAACATTAGAAATATTGAAAATGCTTTTCTTTTCCGATTTATATGCATTTCTACTTTTCGCACTTTTGAGATTTAAAGAAACTACTTTGACGATTTAATCCGAACAGATACGTCATTGTAATCGGTGTTTTTTTCCTATCCGTTTCACTGCATACTTGGACATTTCTATCCGTTCACGATCCGGTCATTGTAATTGGGCCTTAAAGAATCTTCAATGTCTTGCTCTTGCTCATGGATTTCATGCTTCGATTCTGCGCGACACGTTCGAACATCTACATTAGCTGAACAATAGTATGAAGGGAGTGAGTAATCAGGAGTTGTGTGGCGCTCAAACAAAAGACGAATCGACGAGATTTGAAAATCGCGTAACTACGGGTTCGCGTAAGTCGGGGTAGCGTAAGTCGAGGTATTACTGTAATTACATTATTAAAAAATAGTAACTGATTAGTTTTCACGCATTCCTATTGGACACCCTGTGTATTGCCGCTCACCTCTACAAATGAGGAACCGCTTAATCCATTGAAGTGAGGACCTAAAAAAAATATTGTATCGATGGACTAATTTGTTACGGTAACAACTCGAAATAGACTTTGCGAAAATTATGCTTTAAACTTATCGATAAATTTAACCTTTAAAGAGAATTTTAATACATCTAGCCTTCTAAATATATCCCACACACTCCAAAAGAGGCTAGATTTAATTCTACTCCCCGTTTTGAAAAACCAAGTAAACCATTTCTGTTTGTTGCTATAGTTACTCAATTTTTTGTTATAAAACAATAGCAAAAGTTAACACAAAATACAAAAGAATTATCTTGTCTATTAGTAACAAGAAATGTTGTGTGGTGATAATATTCAGAACTATAAAATATTTTTAAAAAAGTTGGTGTGCAGCAGGAAAATGTATTTCATTATGTACTATAAATCGAAAAAGTCTTTTCCATACTTCTTTCCCATATTACAAAGGAAGAAACTTATAAATTAGTTTTGAAATATCGAAAGTGTGTTAAAAACAAGAGAAAAGAAGCAAAACAAACTCATATTTATTAATATTCCATTTTAAAAAATTCCGCCATAATTTCGAGTCTCGTTTTTTAATTTTCACATTTGGTAAACAAATAAGCCGTACCAACCTAAACAGTTAAAGTTCCGGTGGGAGAGATAGAGGAGAGCTCCTTTCTATTCTGTCTTTTTCACGAAAATGGCACCCAAAAAGCCAACGGAGAAATCCGGTAAGGAGTTTTTCAAGGGATTTGTGCATATTTCTGGGTTAAAATGAATTTAGCAAATTGAGAATTTGTTCAATTAGTGCTAGTGATATTATAATTGATATTATACTGACGATTTCATGAGGAATTAGCCGAAGAATTTTTGTGTGTACAGCCACGCGGTTCATGGTGTTTTTGACAACTCAACGTGATCGAGTGTTTCTGAATTACCGTCGAATTTTTGTGCTGAAGTTATGCACGTTGTTGATTTATAAATTGCCCATAAATGATAATAAACTTAAAGAGGAATTCTTTTTAAGTAAAACAGTTAGATTACTTTTATAACCTCAAATTTTGACAACACTGCGTCTGCATTTCTTTTCATAAACTTCTGTGGGAGTATTTTTATACAAGCTAGAGCATTTGAGCAGTATTCCTGGATTCATATTTTGCGTTCCGTAAAATATGTAAGTGAGGGACATACCATAAGGAAATTTCCTAAATTCACGGCGATTAGTGTTAAAAAACTTTCCACATTTGTCCCTTTTTCTGATAGCTAGGCGATTTGCTATGAATCATTACCCATAAAGTCTTCTAACATTGTAAAATTACTAAATTAAAAATAAATTTTCAGATAAACCCGGAGACAAGAAACCTGAAAAGAAGCCTGCCGCTGCATCAACGTCAGCGGGGGCTGCTACAGGTCAGCCAAAGAAGCCTGCGGAAAAGAAACCAGCCGCAGAGAAGAAACCCGCCGCGGAGAAAAAACCCGCTGCAGAGAAGAAACCCGCTGCAGACAAGAAACCCGCAGCAGAGAAGAAACCAGCTGCAGAGAAGAAACCCGCTGCAGAGAAGAAACCAGCCGCTGAGAAGAAACCAGCTGAGAAAAAACCCGCTGAAAAGAAACCAGCTGAGAAGAAGCCAGCTGAAAAGAAGCCTGCTGAAAAGAAGCCTGCTGAAAAGAAGCCTGCTGAAAAGAAGCCCGCTGAAAAGAAGCCTGCTGAAAAGAAGCCCGCTGAAAAGAAGCCTGCTGATAAGAAGCCCGCTGAAAAGAAGCCAGCTGAGAAGAAACCGGCCGACAAGAAGCCAGCCTCTGCTAAGCCCGCTGCTGCTGCCAAGCCTGCTGATAAGAAGGCTGGCGGCGATAAAGCCACCAAGAGGCCTGCAACTGCTCCTGCTGGAGCTGGTCCAGCTAAGAAGGCTGATAAGACCGCAGACAAAAAGGCTCCAGCTGCTAAGAAGGCTGCCGCTGCGCCAGTCACTAAGAAAGTTGCCTCAACAACTTCTGCTGCTGCCAAGAAGCCTGCCGTCAAGAAAACAGCCGCTACCGCTGCTGCTGGCAAACCTAAACCTAAGGATGCCAAGGCTAAGAAACCAGTTGCTAAAGTCAAGCCTAACCTTAAGGATAGGCCTGCTCAGGCTAAACTCGCTGCCAAGGCAAAGGCCGCCAAGGCGAAGGCTAAGCCAAAGACAACTGTAAAGGTCCAACAGAAGGGCACTGCTAAGGCAAAGGCTGTTGCTATCATTAAGGCCAAGAAAGTTGCAACCAAGGTAATTAACTATAGTAATATTTTTCTGTCATAAATAACCACATTACTATGATGATATTTATGTAGGAATCTCATTGATTTCCCCATGAAAAGAATTTCCAAGCTGATAAATGATTTAAATGAATCACTTTTCTTTAATCAACATTTTGATAATTGTCAAATAAAAGTAAACATTTTTTTTTATAAATGCATTAAAAACTGAGTAAATTTAAGTAAGTCAGGGAAAGTGGTACATTTAAACTGTAAATATGCTAAAAAACCAATATGTAGCTAAAAACAATTACTAATGAGGTTGTCATTATATTTTTGTAAATAGGTAATCAAGGGAGCATTCGGCACCCGCACGAGGAAAATTCGCACAAGTGTGCATTTCCGCAGGCCAAAAACCTTGAGATTGCCGCGCAATCCAAAGTACCCAAGGAAATCTGTACCCACCCGAAACCGGTAAGTCCCTCATAATTAAATAAAAAGTAACGAATTTCCTGCTTTTCATCTTGATTCTCTTAAGATTCGCTTTTCCAATCAAATTAACAGCCTAATATGTTTATCATTTAGGCTTTTCCCTTGAAATTTAGCTAAACATAATTTTAAACGACAGTTGAAATTTAAATAAAAAAATATTCGTTTACAGAATGGATGCTTACAACATTATCAAATATCCATTGACGACTGAAGCTGCGATGAAGAAGATCGAAGATAACAACACATTAGTGTTCCTGACACACTTGCGGGCGAACAAAAATCATGTCAGAGCAGCTGTTCGCAAACTGTACGATATTAAAGTAGCAAAAGTAAACATTCTGATCAGACCTGATGGACAAAAGAAGGCATACGTTAGGTTAGCGCGGGACTACGATGCGCTGGACATTGCCAACAAGATTGGCATCATATAAACTGTTTTTATCCATGATCATCTCCCATTTTATGGGTATGGTCTTTTTATTCACTAACAACATTTGAATAAAAAGTTAGAAGGTGTATACTTGGTTATTATTTCTGGGCTTGCATTATATCAGGGTTTCAGTTTTTTTTTCTTATTTGTTTAAAACTCGTTAGAAGAGCGTGTTGTATATGCTCACAAATCCATCAATCTTATACAAATATTTAAGGGGTTCTCGATTAGGTAACTTTCGAATTTATGTAGTCGTACCCTACAAATTTCTTCAAAATAAAGTAGAAAAAAAGAATATTTTTTAAAGATGCCAGGTATTCAAAAAGTGTCATAGAAGCAAGGAAGAAGTACCAAAAAGTGAAAGGGAGGGATACCATTTTTACCCGTTACGGTCATGACATCGTATTTATGATCCGATTTTCACTTTTCCTACTTTCAGAAATCGATTATTTTTTCCTTATATATTTTTTTTTTTATTAAGAAGGGAAGTTGAAAAAAGTCTTGCAACACATTTAATTTTTTTAATGACATTAAAATAAATTTTATCGCAATTTGAATAATTTTCTGCATATCAGGGGCCGTATCGTGGATTACGATACGATTATATTTACGATCATAGGCAAATTTTGTATCATGGAGTACGATTGTGTGTAAATCGTAGTATTGCCATACGACAAATAGCAGATTTCTATGTGGAGTGCTTCGTTAAATGTGCGAGGTGATTCAAATTTTCTTACATGGGACCCAAAAAGTTTTTCTGCCAACAAATTCCACAAACATCCACTCATGTCTCTTTCCCTGCATTTGATTTAAGTTCTCCTTTTATCAAGTCTGGATGCTGCTCCACAAATTCCACCATTACTTTCCACTGTTTTCTCGTAGTTTGTTTATAATAATACAACAAATTTAAAGTTCGTGTTATTTCTTATTGTTATTTTAATTATAGAAAACCTACATTTTAAAAAGAAAATTGTCCCGAAGCAGCACCCTTTACGACAAAAAACGAAAACTTGGCACCTCGTAAACAAAAGTACGAGTGGTTTAATATCATCGTAACAAAAGTACGATGTCAGTTACGATATTGACCGAATAATCGTACTCGGTGATACCAATGATACGATTTACGATTTTCGTACTTACTGAACCTTCTGCTAACTTTTTGTAGATCCGCGTCTTCATTATTAATAATAGTTTGCCCCCACAACCTCTCGTGTGCGCCGAATTTGAACCCTTTTTTCACTGCAAAAAATGGGTTTCTTTCGATTTTGTCAAAATTGGACCGCAGAACCTTCTTCCATTTACATATGTTATACCCCTATCCAATGATCGTCTTCGCAAATTAAATATATTTGTAACATAATTTTTGAATAGAACTACTTTATTAAGGCTACATTGTATTAGATTATACAGGGTGTTTGGCAGAAGGACCGACAAAATTTGTTGGTGGGTTCATTTCTAATTTTTTACCTAAGTCGTATGTGACCCGGTTACTGATATACGACTTGTTCGAGTTTATTTTAAAAAATGCCCTAAATTCCCCCTTCAAACCCTCATAACTGTTTTGTTTGTGGTCACAATAGCATGAAATTATTTTTTGTTGAATGTTTGATTTATGTTTTCCATCTAAACAATAAAATTTGATGTAGTTTATTAACAAAAAAAAGGACGTGAGCTTTCAAAATCCAACAAACAGGTAATTGCGTGAACAAATAGTTTTTTTCAAAATTAATTTTAAAATAAGCTACAACTGAGAGCTTTGTTTACTGTTAAAAAATTCCTTGGTTTACGCCCGTGCCAACGATATGTCACATGTAAAATAGTCATTCATTAAAAAGCGGTAAAAATTAAGGATTCACTGCAAAAAAAAGCGGTGATCGTAAGCAACTATTTGTTTATTTTAACTATTTTATTTATCGGTAAAAAATTAGAAATGAACCCACCAACCCACCAACAAAGTTTGTCGGTCCTTCTGCCAAACACCCTGTATATACATTTTTGACTTTATTTTTTTCTATTTTACTATCAAACGTAAAGCAACATATTTTAATGGGTAAACATTTTAATATACCTTATGAGCAATACAATCCAAAAGGTTTAATGAAAATTGAACTGAATTAAAATCCGTTCGGAACGTAGGATATTCAGAGGCAGGATGGCACTCTTCGTCAAAGAGTTTAAAAAACAATTTTGTTTTTAGTTTCGAAGTAGTTCTTCTGTATTACTCTGTTTATCACAAGAAGTGAATGCCTGAATTATAATTCTCTGATTAGTTGCGTGAAATTATTAGCAGGGTCACATATAACTCTGTAGCGAAAACTGTGTGGACCACCGGTGGTCCACACCGCCAGATAAAAGGAATGCCTGTTGATCACTGATGTTCCACGTCGTATTTAACGTGTTAAAGGCTTTGCTATGCTATGTGCTATGATCAGCCGTGAGATGGTGGTCGTGTTGGCGGCTTCACAATAGCTATTTTATAATAGATTACATGACCAGGGAACTGTGCCTTGGGGGAAGATTCAAGATTCTCATCCTTGAACGTGCAGACTGCAATGGCGACGGTCCGAGACTATACGCCAGAACTCTCAGTTGGTTCACAGATGGCTTATAAATGGAACGCTGGCGCTGGTGTTTATGGACCCAATACCAAAATTTTCAGCTGCCATTGTAACCAATCCCAAATGGTCCAGCCTCTTCGAGGCCGAAATCCATCCCATTGAATCCTGCGCTCTAAACCATAGTAACGGACTAAAGGGTACCAACAGTACTAACTTCTCTGATAGCCAAATGGCCCTCAAACGGGTTAGCCTCTGTTGGGTACCAGGACACTTTGGTGTTGATGAGGCTACTGATTAACTAGATAGTGGAGGTTCATCATCTCGATTCAAAAATCCTGAACCCTTCTGCAGCATTAGCTGGTCTTCAACCAAGGCTGTGATAGAAGTAATAGAAGAATGGGCATGGGACCGTATTCCGTTCCTCGATTCGAAAGAAAACGACAAATCGGCATTCTGTAGCCCGATTCCGACTCTAGATTTCGATATGATGTGGCATTCTCTTTCTCTATAACGACAAATTTGTCGTTTGATCGTTGCATTTCACGATGACATTTTAGTTATCGAGATTTATGTTGAATTCGTTTGTTCAGAAAAGTGCATAGAAATGTAAGTAAAATATAACATTTTTTTATATATAACGTAGGTAACATAAATTAATTATATTCAAGGGTTAAAGACAATATGAAATTTTAGTAAAATTTATAGCAAATAATGAAGATATTGCCAAAAATTATTTACCCACAAGTGATGGAAAATTAAAGGCCCGAAAATTGTGGGAAAATGTATGTGTCGAGTTAAACGCCAATGGACCACCGGTTAGAGATATAGATGGCTGGAATAACGTAAGGAAAATTATAGATGAATGGTTTATTTGTAATGTTAATTTATTTACAGGTATGGTCAGATTACAAATTTTCAGTAAAAAAGAAGTTGACCATAAATAAGAAAAATCGTTCCGCTACTGGAGGTATCTCTTGCAAACTAGCTTCTTTTAATGCTTTAGAGGAGACGGTATTAAATATTTTATCTATAAATGAAGCACTTGAAGGAATTCCGAAATCGAAAAAAATTTGGAATAGTACAGGAATCACCTGAAAGGATAATGCTAAAAAAAAAACCCAGAGCGAACAGATACAGGATGTAGGTCAGAATTTCAGTGATATTAAATGAAATAATTCTGTATATATTTCATTATAAGATTTGATGGCTAGATAGAAGATATTGCTATTAACTTAGCGTCAGGGGTAGTTTTTTATCTTTCTTTAATGTTATGTTTTTTAATGTTATTTTGCAGTACTTTGCAGCTGAATTGTAGTTAGAATGCAGTTCATCTATTATTGTTTTATAAAAATTATAAATCTCCGTTATTAAAACGGTCCACGCTACCAATATCTCCGTCCCGTACGGAAAGATGCGTGATACCCTTTCTTGGAATTGGTAGCGGCGGCGCGGCGAGCGAAACTTCTTTAGTGGGCTTTGTTCTAGAAATAGTAATTATTATTTTATTTAAACGTACATTTTGCACCAAAAACCCTATTGGGGTTTGTCTAGATACTTAGAGTTCGACGTTATACAATAAAAAGAAAATAAAATCGAGTGCGTATAGACAATGTCACACTATATGTAGAAGGTAGGTAATATGTAAGTAAACTGTTTGAAATATATTTTGTGTTACTTCAAACGGTGTTTTTATCACGCAATCCAAAATACCTAGTTGCCCATTGATAGATCGTTTTTATAACGGAGATTTGTAATTATTATAAAACGATAATAGATGCACTGCATTCTAACTACGATTCAGCTGCAAAATGCTGCAAAATAATATAAATAAAAAAAAATGAAAAAATCACTCCTGACGAAAAGTTAATAGCAATATCTTCCATTTAGCCATCAAATCTTATAATGAAACATATACAGAATTATTTCATTTAATATCACTGAAATTCTGAGCTACATCCTGTATCTGTTCGCTCTGGGTTTTTTTTTCATACTTTGTGAGCATTGTCCTTTCACAGGAAATTAATTCAGATGGTCAAGAGGAATCTATTATAGTTAATGATGTAGACCATCAGGATATATGAATAATGAAAAATAATGAGGATACAGCGGCGGCAACACAATTTTAAGACAACGAAATCAATCGTCGCTTCCAAAAAATAGCAGGACAAATGTAGTACAAATGTTAGAAAAACAAATTACTGTACAAAAGAATTTGCTGAGTGAAACGAAAGAAAACACTAAGATTTAAGGAAAAATGTTAAAAAAGCATAGAGAAACTAACAGACTAATGAAAAAAGCGTACGATTTATAAAAAGATAAATTTATATTTGTGCAAAAAGAAGCAATAGAGAAAAGAAAACTAAAAGTGCAATTAATTGAGCTAAAAAAACGAAGAGTAGAATTAGAACAAGAAAAACTTAGTTCTCAGCAGTAAAAATGTGATTTATGTTAACAGTTAAATTGGTTAAAAAATTAATGAAGTTATTTGGTAATGAACCCACTTATTTATATTCATATAACTTGGAGTTATTTTTTTAATACGACGTGGAGTGGTTTATTTTTCCGTATCACTTGGAGTTGTTTGATTTATCTATTTTAATTTAATCTTATAGTTATGTTTTAAAAAAATATATATGTATTCATGTTTTATTTTATTTTTATTCAAATAAATTAATTGCGTTTAATACTAAAAAAGACTTATTGTGACATCCAAATAATAAGATTAAATTTGAATTAAAACATTGTATATATTATTTCATCTCTTAATCTTACAGCTTCTTTATCAACAGGCAGATCCAAATTGTGTGTTGCTTGTGCTCCGTCTGCAACTTGTAGGGGTGCTTCTTTTTCTGCTGACACTTCTTCATCCAACGGAACATCGTAATGTTTAGCCATGTTGTGAAGGGCACAACAAGCATTAACACTCTTAATAGGGATAAGCAAAGAAATCGTTGTTTCAAGTTTCCGATAGTTCTTTCAATAATGTTCCTAGTCCGGGAATGAACAGTATTGAAATGAGCTTCCAAGCTGTCTTCTTCTGCTTACTTACCTAGAAGCCAAGTTCTATTATCATTTTGGGACTCCAAATATCGCCTTATTTCACTCAGAGCCCAAACTGATGCATCATGAAATGCACCTCCATGACTAGGTTAGGTTAGGTTAGGTTATAGTGGCTGCCTCAAAAAGAGGCACACTTAGGCCAACACAAGGCCCATTGTGATACCACACGGGACGACCCCGATTTAACTAACCGTCGAACCACTTCGAGAGTTTGATGAAACGTTCAATATCCCTGACGTTCTTCACACTCAGGTCTGACAGGTCATCAAAGAAGGTAGCGCCCAGGTGCTGGTACCTATGCCGCGCAAGCGCTGGGCAGTGACAGAGGAGGTGGTTGATACTTTCCTCTTCCTCCTCATTCTGGCAACTTCTGCAGAAGTCATTTGCTGAAACGCCTAGCCTTCTGGCATGTCTCCCTACAAGACAATGCCCAGTTATCGCAGCTACGACGTTGCTAATGGACACTCTTTTGAGTGAAATAAGGCTCTTTGACCTGTTTCGGTCGAAAGTTGGCCAGATAAGTTTGGTGGTCGCACATGTGCATTCTCTCCTCCACCTATTCTTTGCGATACTCGCATACACTTGCGAGATCTCCTTCTTACGATAGGCGAGCGGTGCCCCTATATCCCGGATGATATCCTCCTCCGGTAGGGTTGTACCCTTTCTGGCGAGCTCATCCGCCCTAGTATTGCCCGGGATGTCATTATGTCCCGGTACCCATATAATGATAATCTTGACCCTCTCTGCTACTTCGTTTAGCAGAGAGCGGCAGTCTGCTACGACCTTTGAGGTCGTAAAGACGCCCGTGAGGGACTTGATTGCGGCCTGGCTGTCCGTGAAGATGGAAATGTCCTCAGAACTTGACATATTCCTTCGCAGCCATTGTAAGGCCTCAGCGATAGACATAACCTCAGCCTGGAAGACGCTGCAGTGGTCTGGCAAACGAAAAGACGTTTCAAGGCCTAGGTGTTCGGAGTAAATTCCGCCACCAGTTTTGCCTTCTATCTTAGAGCCATCGGTATAAATCTTTATCGAGTTTATACGATTAAGAAGGTCCTCATCCCATTCATGCCTAGTCGGTATGAGTGATTCGAATTTATTATCGAAGCAAGGTTTTGGAACTATGTAATCCAACCTAGGAACACGAGTATTAAGGATTCTGGAAAGCCCATAGTCCACTCTTGTCCATGGGTGCGTTGAGTTAAGCCTGACGGCTGTGGAGGCTGCGGTTTGCTTGCCAAAGAGTTCTATTGGGAGGAGGTCTAAGATAACATTCAGGGCCTTGGTGGGAGTAGTCCTGAGGGCTCCGATGATTAGAATCGAAGCCATTCTTTGGACCCTCCCCAACGCATTTTGATGGCAAGCCTTGTCCAGAGCAGGCCACCACACAAGCACCCCGTAGAACAGGATCGGTCTGATCACCGTCACGAAGAGCCACTGAACAATGCGTGGCTCAAGGCCCCATTTCTTGCCAATCGCGTTCCTGCAGGAGTATAGGGCCGTCGTGGCCTTTCGTACTCTCTCTGCAACGTTGGCCCTCCAATTCAGCTTCTTATCTATAATGAGACCTAGATATTTGACTTGGTCTGAAAGCCTTAGACTCACTCCGTTAAGGAGTGGTGTAGTAAAGGAAGGAATCTTGTGCTTTCTTGTAAACAGCACTAGTTCCGTTTTATTCGGGTTAACTCCTAGGCCACATTTTTCACTCCATGATGTGAGTTTAATTAGGGCCGTTTGTAACACCTCAGAGAGCGTGCTCAGGTACTTGCCTGAGGCCGCGATTACTATATCATCTGCATAGGCAACCACGCAGCACCCCGAGCGATCGAGATCACGGAGCAAACTGTTCAGAGTCAAATTCCACAGAAGAGGCGACAGGACTCCACCCTGAGGTGTACCCCTGTCGACAAATCTCCTAATGGAAGATGCTCCAAGATCTGAGCTGATAACCCTGCTGCGTAGCATTCGCCTTATCAGCTCAATCAGCGGTTCGTCCAGTCCCAGGTCCCTCATGGACCCTACAATTGCATCCGGCCTGACATAGTTAAAAGCCCCCTCGATGTCCAGGAAGGCCGCGAGCGTGTATTCTTTGTACAGCAAGGACTTCTCTATACGGTCAACGAGGGTATGCAGAGCTGTTTCTATAGCATCAACACATGTGATTCTCATCAATCAACAGTCCATATACAGTCAAGTATCCTATAACGCGGTGTTTTTAAAGCACGATTGCCATATAACGCGGTGTGAAAAATGCGACAAGTTCTCCTATAACGCGGTCTCTTTATAACGCGTTTTTGATACTGAGCAAATTTTCCTAGGATCTGGCAAGCTAAAGAGCTTGTGAGACCCCATGCCTACACTGAGATTAACGCTTTGAGAAAACTAGAACTCAGATTGTTGGTAGGCTATCTATCTGGCCTCCATGGGCTAAGGTACCATCTACAATTCATCTTTAGACATGCATCTCTGACCAAAGTTTGTTTCCCCTATTTGTTCTTATGTACTTACTTATTCAATTCAATTTAATGTTTGCTTAGTATAATAGGTAGCTTTTTGAATTTTTCTTCTTCTTCTGTTTGCTTCTCTTTGCTTTAGTTTTAAATGTATTTTAAGTTTAATTTAAGGATTTCAGGATTATTAGACATTTATCTCCACCAATTTGGGCACATTGTAAGAGAACTTTGTTCTTGTTGCGCTTTTCATAATAAATTATGAATTATCAATATATGATTATATATATATAGGATATATACCTAACGTCTGACAAGTATTGACGGAATGTTGTCTGTGCGTGAAGACGATGAAACCGCGTCACGCATCTTGTTTGCTTGTCCTGCTTTAGCACAGTTAAGAAGAAAGATCTTCAAAAGATTTTTGGACTCGGCTAACGTTCGTTCATCTTCTGTTAAAGACCTTCTGACGTTCCTTAGGGTAGTAGATCATTTTTTACTTTAAAGAGGCTTCGGCACAAACGATTTTTCGGTCGCAGTGCCCACCATAAGAGTCACCTCTAACAATTAATAATAATAAAATCCTACAATAAAAAAGTTTAGAAACAATTTTTAAGATAATTTTACGTTCTGAAAGATTGATAACTTTTTTTTTCATAAAATCAACAGTCCGTGATATATTAAATTTTATTTGGCGGATTTTTTGCGTTTGTCTTTTTAATTATTCTAAAACACGTTACTTTGTGAAAAAAATTCCACTCTAAAAGCTGAATTTAAGAAAATCGCTAAAACCTGTAGTAAACTGCAGCTTCAGAACCGCAAAATTTTTAAAAATGGTAAAAAACTGAATTTATCCCGGTTTTTTTGTATTGGTCTTCTTAATTATTCTACAACACGTTATTATCCGCAAAAAATCAACTCTACAAGCTTAATTTAAGAAAATCTTTTTTTTTCTACAGGGTGTCCAAGACCACCGTCCACCCCTTCTAAATCGATCAAAAGGCAAAAACTTTTTTTTCGCTAAGCTGATTGTTCCATTTAAGTAAAGTGGGTATGCTCTATCGATTAGCGCTATGTTCTGCTTCCGGTCTCGAGCGAAAGTACGCTATTTAGACCGGAAGTGCCTTTTTTTTGTTAAACGGGATGGGTATATTTCGACCTTGAATTCAGATTCCATGATGAAAAACACACGATTTTCATTACAAACATTTAAAAAAACAAAAAAATTGTCACCCTCTAAATGAGCTTTGAAGTTCTTCAAACCGGAAGTAGACCTTTAACTACGGAATTGCATTTTTTGCGGCGAATTCACATTCTACGTCATAACCATTTTTATGAAAAATGATAGTAATAAAAGTTGTGTATTTTTCGAATTCGAGGTCGAAATATACCCATTCCAATTTAAAAAAGTTACTTCCGGTCTAAATTACGTACTTCCGGTCGAGAAAACACGTTTAAAACACGTTATTATCTCAATAACTTCTATCTCTATAAGCTTAATTTAAGAAAATAATTTTTTTAGCAATAGTAACCTGGAGCTGCAGAACTGAAAAATTGTTTAAATTGGTAAACAAATGAAATTTATCCCGGCTTTTTTTATTTTTAATTATGTTAAAACACGTTATTATCCACAAAAACATCAACTCCATAAGCTTAATTTAAGAAAATCATTTTTTACCTATCGTAACCTTGGGCTGCAGAACTGAAAAATTGTTGAAATTGGTAAACAAATGAAATTTATCCCGGGTTTTTTGTATTTTTCTTTTTAATTATGTTAAAACACGTTATTATCCGCAAAAACATCAACTCCATAAGCTTAATTTAAGAAAATCATTTTTTACCTATCGTAACCTGGAGCTCCAGAACTGGAAAGTTGTTAAAGATGGTAAAAAATCGCATTCATCCCTGGTTTTTTGTATTGGTCTTTTTAATTATTTTAAAACACGTTATAATCTCTATAACTTCTATCTCTATAAGCTTAATTTAAGAAAATAATTTTTTTAGCTATAGTAACCTGGAGGTGCAGAACTGAAAAATTGGTAAACAAATCATCTTCTTAATTATGTTAAAACGTGTTATTATCCGCAAAAAAATCAACTCTATAAGCTTAGTTTAAGAAAATTATTTTTTTACCTATAGTAACCTGGAGCTAAAAGTTGTTAGGAAGGTATAAAAAAATGCAATCCAGTTAAAGTCAAGAAGTTTATTTAGTTACTGTTTTGGGCCCAATACAATATTATTACAAAACAAGAAAAATATACATAGGCATCATCACTACACGTAGGTACTTTAATACTAAAAATATTATAAATTGGTGTGCGGCGCACTTCAGTAATCATAAAATAAACATAAAATAACAATTTTAGTAGTTTGGAGCAGATCATCACATATTTTTCTTCCAATCTGTAGCCGGCGGAATAGGCCCGTTCGGCATCTGCTAAGTTTTGCTAACTTAATAAGAAGAGATTCCAAAGTCCATTGGGGACTATGGAAGAGAAAAGGCTTTCTGGAATATCGGTAGTAAGGCTGGGAATATTATAAGAAGCGGAGAGTCCCTGTATTTTATTTACATGAAGAGCAGAAAATAGGGATTCCGTGTAAATCTGGATTAAATAGGGTTTAAATTAAAATTACCACTAGCCGACTGTACAATGCATGGCCAGCGAAACTGAAGGGAACTTAGCAGTTGCAGTCACAAGCGCAGCGCTTAACTCGCTGCTTCTCGGCTTTGAATGGAGCCTCTCTGATGGATCTTGGTTGAACGACTGTAAAATATAAAAGGTTTAATTAAGTCCTTAAATGTAAATACATAAATATTAGTCCAGTAGCAGGAGGCAACAAAAAAAAGAGGCCTTAGTGGTCAAATGGTTGATTTTATCTTTAGACTTCGTTATATAAACCCTTAACTGGTACACCTCAAAACTATTTCATAAAGGTCACACATGGGCCAAATGAACCCAACTAATTTTAAAAATCTGTAGCTTTGAGACCAAAAATTAGAAAAGAGTGTGTAAAGCCAAATTTTGAAAATTTTAATACTATACTGATTCAAACAATTTTAGAAATTTGAATTAGAATTAATGAAAGCTAATTTTTCAGAACCAAAGTTATTTAAGAGGTCCAAAAATCCTGTGTGATCGTTAAAGTTTAAATCTAAATCCGATCTTGGCGAATTTCCGGAACAACAGCCATTTTGAAACGCAATGTGCGAACATTGACAGAATTAGCAGCTATCTAATATCTAACTAGACTACAATTTTTGTCTGAAACATTTTTTCATACAACATTATTTGTAATTTAAAGAGCATGTAAATAATGAACTTTAAACACAGTTTGTCCATTGGGTCATCTACAAGTTTAGCATGTGAGGTAGCAGTCGTAAATTCATACTTTAAAAGAGTTTAAACAACCATAAACCATTGATGACGACGCGACGGATCAATTTTAAGGCCCAGTTACAATGACCGGATCTGAGCGCAAGAGAACCGGGTTGAAGTGTCAAATTGGTTTTCCTACCATACGTTTTCTACCTCAGCGATTACATTGAACGGATACAAGCGCATTCGATCGGAACTACGCGCAGTAAATTTCGGATTGTGTAGAAATCGACGGATTGACGGTTTGAAGTGTCAAACAGAAGAACTGCCACCACCGGTTTTTTCATTTATTTTCCATTTTTTAAGTTTTACACAACATTAGAAATATTGAAAATGCTTTTCTTTTCCGATTTATATGCATTTCTACTTTTCGCACTTTTGAGATTTAAAGAAACTACTTTGACGATTTAATCCGAACAGATACGTCATTGTAATCGGTGTTTTTTTCCTATCCGTTTCACTGCATACTTGGACATTTCTATCCGTTCACGATCCGGTCATTGTAATTGGGCCTTTAGAGTTGATTATATTAAAAAAGTTGGTATAGCGAAAGTTTATATATTCAATTACTTTTATTTTTAAGAATGAGCCATTTCCGTTAATTTAACTACATCCCTATGCTAATTCTGAGAAATATCTTGCTTATAAAGCGATCTTTTTACTTTATTTAAGAACGAAAATAAAGAAAAATTATAAATTCGAAAAATGGCGGAGAAAAAATATATGTATAATAAATGTCTCAATGTTTCAAAAATGGTTAAAACAAATTTTAGTACATTAGTATTTTCGGTTTGATTTTGCGATATGTCATATTTCCGAAAAAGTGTATAAAACGTGGAATTTTTGATTGTGTTTTGAAAAATCGAAAGATTTAGTCAGTTTAAGCAAACCATTGCACAATCTTTGTAAAAAGTAAAGTTATCGTAAAACTTTCTGTTGATATTTTGAAAAACTCAAAATTGCAGTTTCGGAAGTCGAAAATTTTGATTTATTATTAAGACCCTATATAAAATATGCAGAAACCAGAACCACCCGACCTTTTGTAAGGTAGAAGGATCCTGCTACGGAACTACATATACGTGTAAAGAAAAAAAAACTCACAGTGTTGCCTTTCTGGCTCGGTGGATTCATCCGAAGCTTCCTGTTGCTCCATGGGTTGGTTCATTGGTGTTGGGAGTTGGACAGGGTTGGTTAAGCTACGACCAAATGGGATTCGACCAAAGGCGCCACGTCCAATTAAGAACTGCTCGGGCATTGGTGGGTTTAAGGTTTCCTGGGGCTGAGGTGGCTGCTGCTGCTGCATATTAGCTACATGTTCTTGAGATTGGGAGTCAGAGTCGTTGTCCTCAGAACTGCTGTCGGATGATTCGGCACTTGAACCAGTGTCTTCATGCGAAAAACGGTTAAGCTCTGATGTAAGCCTTTCTTCAGCCATCCGTTGAATGTTCCTCAAGTCATCGGGAGTTATGCCTGCACGTTGTAGGGCAAAGTGTAGGGGTACTTTCTGAATTTGGATTTGGGGCATATCGTTCATATTGGGAATTTGGAATGGGAGTTGATGCATCATGTCTTGAGAAAGTTGGATTTCGCGCACTGGAATGCGTTGCACTTGAATACGAATTTGGGGCTCGGGGCGAGGAGCTTGCATAATTTGTGGTGGTACTGGAGGACGCATTGGCATCTGTTGGAAAGGTGGAGGCATTTGGTGGATCATTGGCTGTGGTGGCATATTTTGAGGCATATGTGTAAGTGGAACTTGTTGTGGCTGTGGGCCAAAAGGAATTGGAAGACGCTGAATGGGGAAGAACATTGGTGGAATTTGCTCAGTTTCCTCTTTGCTGAAATTGAGAATAACACTAAAATAACAATCTAAAATAAAATAGAAAAATACAATACCGTTTGTCTTCCTCAGATCCGCTTTCACAGAAAATTGAGATACGTTCGCCTGTAATCCTGGCTTTTTTAGGATCGGTCGTAAGATTAACTCCGAATGGAAGTTGCATTGTTTTAGCCGGTGAATCTACAAGTTCTTCAGCATGTTTACGTTCGACTACACAGTTCATTCGAGATCTGAAAAAATATGTCGTAAGCAAAACAAAAGAGGGTTTCTTTAAGACTCGTACTTTTGATTATTTTCCAGCAAAGCAGCAGCCAAATCACTGAGATCAAGCTCAAGAGGAACTCTCATGTGGGGTTTTTGCAAATCTTCAGTCTCATCACTGTCGGAGAAGGATGAATCGGTTTCAGACTCATTTTCATGAACAGGTACTTCCTTCTCAAACTTGGGCTCATCAATTTTCTTATTCGATTCGTCTTTGTCTAAGCTCTGAAGGTCACCCTCATCGTTGTTTCCTTCTTTACCAATCAGTGCTTCAGCACGCGGAATTTCCTGTTAAAAGAAAATTATTTAACCGCTTAATTAAATCGTTTAATTATTATGATGTGAAGATGATTTGTGGTTCTCTAACAATCATGACGAGGTGAAACGACCTAACGCTTAAGTGGGCTTTTATCTCTCGTAATTTCTAGATATTATTTTGTGCAAGCTTTTAATTGATTATTTTGCAGTTTTAATAACCGCGTGCTATTAATTTATAATTATAAAAACTTATATTCAAGCTTCTTGAAAACATTTTGTGAAAAAATTGTTACCCGAACCCAAGTTTTTCAATAGACGATTTTTTAAATATTCTAAGAGGCTTAGGCGCATGACATTAAATTAGTATTATACAAGATGATGTTATAAGAGTAATCTAATTTTCCGTACAGGTAAATAAATACGAAATTATATAAATATATAGCCTTTTTCCCTTCCCTGATGTACCAAGCCAAACATGTAATAATTATTTATCAATGTAGTTGTAGCCCCACAGGGGGTGAAATTTTTATTAAACTTTTAATATGTGCGTGTCCTAATTCTTTATCCTAGTAACTAACAGCTCGATTCTCTAATCGTTTTGAATATAAAGGCCTGTGACATAAGGACGGACACACAAGTGAAATCAATAAATATAGGTTCCATTGCTACCTCTCAAAAAAATCAGTGAAGTGAGAGTGGGTTATCTCATGAACACCATTTCGAATATTTATTTTTAAATATGGTGCAACTTCTAGGGTTTTTCATAATTTTAAATTTTTCCTTTTATTTTGATATTATCATGCACATCCAAGATTTCTCTAGATTTTTGTAATTTTTTTTTCAGATGTAATGGGTAAGATAAGCAACATTCACAGTTTCTTAATCTTTTTGTTGGTATTCAACACAAAAACAAATTTATAAACCTGAAATTTTAAAATTATATTGTCCGTTGGATGCTACAAAATATTTTATTAAAAAATGTCAAGTCAAACTTGGCATTGGATTTAGACAACAGAACAGTTGGTCATATTTCGAATTTTCTATTTGTTCAATTTAAATGTTATATGATTATTTGTTTGATCGATTTTATTACATATACTATGTATAATGTCACTACATATAGGACATAGGTACTATTTATAATTTGTGAATTGACTAAATTAAATTTAAAATTATATTTTTCCCTCTAAGATTCGAAAGAAAGTTGTATTGTATTGTATTTTCCATTTCTCTACAATAGAAGTAACGAAACAATGGCAGCTTCAAATCAAAATTATACAGACACCTTTTCTTGTGGAGTATGGCTTGAATGTTTATGGCCAAAAACTTCCCTGTAAATACATACATAAATATGATTAACAGTTTAATTAAACTTAAAAGGGTCCTACAACTCAATTAATTACCTAGCTTGTTTCTAACTTTCATTCCATACACATACTAAAATATTTAGCACGTAGCAAACTCATTGTTCGACTGACTCGATTATACCAGCGTAGGTATAGTATTAGCAGATCGAAATTCAGGGGCGTTGGAACCAATGCGTGCATTTTGAAAGCATTTTTACGTTCTTCCGTTTATGGTCGTGTTAATAAAGCAATTAAATCATAATGGCAAGTGCACGCATTGAATTTTTCTTTTTTACTTTCCACTACCTCCCATAAGCGCCTTTTCACTAAATCCGTATATTCCGTGATATACCCGCCAGCGCCGTGTACAGCAAGCGCTTGCAAAATTGCATTGAAAAGTTAAATAAAAGGAAGCGCAGACTTGACGAGCGACAGTTTTAATGGCCGGTGATTGGATGCAGAGATGCAATATTTTAATACCAACCTACCACTTTTATATTTTTATTAATGGGAGAACTTTTTTAACGCCCACCGGTGCTGTGGTAACTTAATTTAGCTGGAAAATTATACCAGAATTAAAGTGGCTTATTTTCTATTTATTTATCTTTTATATGCAATAATTTACTATTCGCAGCTACTGCTGATTGAGAACATTGGATCAAATTACATTCAGAAGTGAAAGTATAAAGTTAGCTTTCGTTTTAATCATCCGAAAAGAAGCTTTACCTTATATGAATTATATTTTCTGATTTGTTTTCCTTTCCTTTCATAAGAACATACACACATGAAATATTTTTTGTTTGAGATCAGTATCAACTGGCCTTGGAAGAATATTTAAACGCAATGCATCATGCTGGGGTTCTTGTAATATTTGTTCATTGCTCGTGGCTTTCACTACAGAGTTCATAAATAAGTCCACAAAAATGGTCGGGACAGGACAGTATATAAATTTGAACGGATAGCCTAGAGTAGAATAAGCGTTAATGTTATACTACTGTGATCAAAAAGTAAGACCATTTTGTTTATAACTTTGAAAATTTTTATTTACTCTTTCAAATCTATATCATCCTCTTCAAAGTAGTCCCCGCCCAATACAATACAAATATGCCAGCGATATTTCCAATCCTCGAAACACTTCTGGAACTTGATGATTGGAATGGCCTTCAGTTCCTTCTTCGAATTTTTCTTTTATCATCAGTCGATTCAAAACTGTATCCCCGAAGCGGTCTTTTGAGCTTACAGAATAACCAGAAGTCACATGGAACTAAATCAGACGAATACGATGGTTGTGGAACGACATGCATCGAATTTTTGATGAAAAAGTCTCGAAGAACCAATGCAGAAATTGAGTGTTTTTGGAACCAATCGAGATGTGACTCTTCTCAAGCAAGGTTTGGACAGATCCAAATGAAATGATGACAGTATTAGCAAATTCTCTAATTGTCAACCGACGATTTTTGAGCACCAAATCTTTGATTTCATTGACATGTTGTTCATTGGTCGTCCGGGACGCTCTTTGTCTTCAACGCTTTCTCTACCTTCTTTGAACTGTTTATACAATTTGTAAACATTTCTTTCAGACAAAACCTAATCGCCGAAGGCCTTCTCCAACATTTTAAACGTTTCTGCAACAGAAATTTCACCCCGCAAACAGAATTTTATGTAATTTCTTTGCTCAATAAAATCACACATTGTAAAAATCGAAAATTTCCCTTTTAGTTGTTCAGAAAACACAACGAAACTAACCAAAAAAATGACGTACTGGCGTGAAATTTTACACAGATATGAGGGACAGTGCTGCCAACCAAAAAATAAGAAGATTTGCTCGAATCGATGTACTCGCGCAATTTAAAAATTGGCTTTACTTTTTGATCACAGTAGTAGTTAGCAAAATAAAATGTTAAAACTACGGGATTTCTTTGTAATTAATATACTTTTTCATTATTCTTATTAAAGTAAGTAGGTATATATATATATATAATCCAACGTTTACATTAAGCGCAACGTCTGTCTGTTTGTCCGGACTAACTTTAAAAATTATTGAAATTATTGTGATAGACTGAAAAAGTGTCACAGTGTTGTAGCGCTCTCGCCAAAATCTTTATTTCTTCCTTGGGAAGCTCTTATACGAATGTTAGATTTCCCTGGTTTCCGGCAATCGGTGAATTGCCGCTTTCATTGTGAAGCGAATTTTATGATATTCTATACAAAATAAATGATTGACTATCACCCTGATCCGTAGAGAATTCTTTTAATATAATGCTATTACTACTTTACTTGTCTGATACTTTGTACTTGTGGAAGGGTAAATATTTTTTTATAAATTATTCACTGAATCATTTTTTCAATTACATAAAAACAGTATGACGTACAGTATAATGAATATATAATGAAATCTCAATTTGCACTCCTTCACGGAGTGGAGTAAACGAGGCAAGCTGCTTTGAAGAATTTAAATAAAATCCAATATGCGACTCGATCTTGAGACGATCAGTTTACTTTCATTTGTTTTGAAAGTATACTCAAATTCTGACTGACCAAGTCGAAGTGGCAAGGTCAATTCATTTAGCGTTTTCACTTTCCTCTCCTCTTGCCAAGCAGAATTAATTCAGACGGATTTCAGCAGAAGAATAGAGCCAGTTATTGCGGTGACTTGCACAGTCTCTAGATAATGAATTCGTGAGATAGAGACCGAAAGTAGAAAATTCATTTCTGATGGTCATTAATCATCGAGGCTCTATTTTAAGAGTCTCAAAACCCCTCTGCGTTTGAAGCTTTCCCAAAATAAGACGGGTAAAAACATAATTAACGAAAACAAAAACAAAAACAGTCGACAGGGCAAAAACGTGGGTAAAGTAGGTTTCCTTTTACTTTTGACCTATAGCGATTTTGTTGGCTTCACCGCTTAAGGCAGTATTATTTTAAGCTGAAGATTTTTTCCCAAAATTATGTAGATTATGCCGGTGGAGATGAATAAGTCCATTAACATTTAAAATTACCAATACAAGCTATTACTGAATTTTGTGAATGCGTGATAACATCACAGATTTCCAGTTTAACTTACTCTTTACAATTCTACGTAAATGCCATTAATCTGCGAACTCTGCAGTTTTTGCTAATTTACAATGCAAATTTTGTATTTAGTGCGGATAGAGCTGCTTCGATGTATGTTAAGAGTCTTTATTACCAAATATACTAATCCAATGTCAAATGAAATAGAAAAATATAACACTACAATGCGGCTGCTTCACTTATATAGTAATATGTGTAAGTAAATAATAAATGTCTACTAAAAGGTGCGTCACACTCTGCATAGGAGAAGAGCTTGTGACTTAAACTGGTTTTCGAGTTCGCTTCAGATAAGAGTGCAAAGTTCATTTAAAAAATAATATTTAATTTTGTCGCATGTTCTACTATGAATCGTGATTTTTTCTTTCTGTTGAAATCGGCTATCGAATTTGTGGTGTGTTTTGTCTTCTAAAATACAATGTTAACAATAGAAATAACGAAATAAGTTAAAATTAATTAATTACTTGATAGAAGGACAAATATGAAAAGTTACAGGTAACAAGTTCCATAATACCCCAATGGGAAATCGAGTCAGCTACGCTTAAGGAAGTCATTCAGAAGTAAATTACAAAATCACTCAATGAAGGAATATACAGTAGGTGGCCAGCTCATTATAACCACTTAGCTATTTCAACATTTCATGAATTGGGGGTAACTTTTTTATTGGTTAAGTAGGTTTAATATAGGACATATATATATCACTGAAAAGCCCAAAATGTCTACTTTAGTACTTTATTGCTTAACATTTTAAATGTTTAAAATTTGGTGTGCCCGCCGTTATTTTTTATGAAGGCAGCAATTCTCTCGGGCGTATTTTGAATGCAATTATCGATGCACATATTGATTTCTTCTGCACCGTGCCATATTTCAAGGATATTTGGACTAGGATTTCTACGGAGGGATTAGATCTTTTAAAAACTAGGGATTTCAAAATGTGTCAAACGATTTCTATGCGATTTAGGTCAAGGGCATTGCCAGGCCAAGGAAGGATTGGGATTTTATTTTCTAACATAAAATTTTTAACAAATTTAGCTGAATGACACGGTGCACTATCCTGCTGGAAGGTCCAGCCTTCTCGCCTGAATCCTGTTGTAGTGATATAAGGCAATTGGGTATTCTTTAGGACATTTATATTTTGTTCCTGCAGCATCGCACCATCTACTTTATAGAGGGGTCCTGGCCCTCTCTCGTGTATGCATCCCCAAAACATGACGCCAGGGGGATGCTTCACCTTTTCTTGGATGCAGGAAGGGTGAAACTTCTCTTCAGGCCTCCTCCGCACAAAATTTATTGAGGTAGTGTACACGTTTCATCGCTGAAAACAATCTGAACAAAAGTTAAAATTTCGATGTTTAAATAAATATGCCACTAAAAAAAAGCTATCATTCACAGGATTAACTTTTTTCCAGTCATCCGCTGTGAAGTGTCGATGAGCCTTAGCGAAGGATAGCCTCGCTTTTTTCATTTTTGGCGTCAATCTCGGCTTTTTTGTTGGCCGCCGACATTTTAAACTGGCCTCATTGCAACGACGTCTCAGCGTACGCTCTGAAAGCTCGATTCCTTTGATTGTTAGAATAGTGCAGATTTCCCTCAATGGTAGAGAGCGATTCGCGGCAACCGTACTAATTATTGCCCGATCAGTTCTTGGGGTCTTTTGACGCCGAGAGGTCACCGAACGACGTGAACGAATCACCTGGTCTTCACCATCCCGATATTTCTTCGCTAATTTCCCTACACAACAATGGTTGACGCCCTCCAACCTAGCGATTTCCCGAAGAGAGTGTCTTTTGCCTTTCATTAATGCAAAAATCGCTGCAATATTTCGGGTTTAAGATCTTTTTTCTTCCCCATTTTCTAAAAAATTAGAATATTTCGATATTCAAGAATCACAAATCACTATACTCAAAAGCAAGAAGAAGAATATATCAAAAACTTACTTTTCTAATTTATTGAAGTCTTGTAATAATTTCCAACACAAAATTTGTAAAGTAATAAAAATTTTTCTAATGTGTGCAAAAAGTTTTTGGTATTATGAATAATAATGATGACTGAAATTTTGACATACCCAACGCTCTAATCACTTTAGGCACTGAAAATCAAGTGACACAACACGGCAGGCTACATCCTTAAATAGCCTATACTTATATCTACCTAACGGTACATAACTTCTTTAGAAGTGGCAATTTCAAAATGCCACTACATGGCTTACAACGAAATTTTGCACGTGGTTATAATGAGCTGGCCACCTACTGTATTCGTTGCATTCTTTGTTACTGATTATGACGCTAGGACGAAGGAATACACTTGTGAACCGCGTGCGCATCTGTGAAGGGAGTTCCATGATTTTCCTTTTATAATCGGTTTTTGTCTTATCTCCCCATGCCTGTGCATTTTTAATATGATGCGCCCTGAAAAGCTCTGCCGGTTACGTAATTTTCTTCTAGTTTTTCTAGCTGTTTTTTTTATAGTGTTTTTTAAGTGAGTTTTATATTGTGTAAAATTTATGTTTCATATGTTGAATTTTGAGCTTTTATTTTTATTGCATTGAATATTTTTATATTGAATAAATGAAATATTAATAAAAAAATTAAAACAGTGAAAGATTTGAACTTGTCATTTATTATTCCTATATTTTATGTGATTTTTCAGAGCCATCGCAGTTAGACATTTCTTGTAAATATAAGGAGTCAATATTTTGGAGTTTCTGAAGGTGGTTATACTTTTTACATCTTCGTTTTTCACTCAGGTTGACATCTTCTGAATTGCTGAAAACAGAGTTCAAAGGAAGCGATATCAAAAAGCCTTTATTGCTTCCTTTTTGACTGAATATGATGCCTTCTGAATTGCTTCTAGGTACTACGAAGAGGAAGGGAATATAAAAAGCTTTTGTTCTCCTTCGTTCCGCGGACATGCCTATGTTAAAAAGATATAGAAGAGAATACGGAGGGTTATGAATTCTCTGCTTTCAGAGAAGGCTTCGGTATGCATGGTTGGGTGCTTCCATTTCCCATTGGGACGTAATCGCATAATGCATATCTTAATGTATCCTTAAATTTATTCGATGAGGGAACAGAGTATAGTATGGATTACATTTGGATGAGAGTATAGTATGGATTTACATACTTATGCATATACCTGAAAAATCTTTTTTTCTGCAAATCAATCATATCACGTTTCCAAACTTATCCTAAAGAAGTTTGGAGAGGCAAAAATTATACTTTAGGAGGATCGGATTTTTGAGAGGACATGATTTAATAACATGTTAAACTTTGAACTTATTTTCTCTAAACTATTTTTTCCATTTGTTTAGATGATAAAAGGAACTATCCAACGATTGTGCATAATGTTACAATAACTCTTCCAGATTTATTTCCTAAACAAAATTAACGCTCGAAAATACTTGCAGTATTTTTAGAATGCCTCTACTTCGGAGATAAATATTTTTTTTGTTTAATATTTTGAAGTTTAAAATGCCATTAAGAAATAATTAATCCTATTACATTACTTTGGGAAAAACAGTTTTACAAAAATTGGTTACTTTTTCAGCTTCCGAATCTGCCTTATTCCGCGATTCAAAGCAAATTTCATAAATGTTAGTCGATTTATGTTGTCGCTTTTTCAATGCATGGACCGTCACTCAATACACTTGGCGTGTCATATTTTGGGATAGACCTAAGAAGAAAGACAATATGTCTAGGTTTATCACTTTTATCTTACAAGAGCTCATCAATTCCCTTGAAGTAGTTGTTGCTCTGATAACCGTGGGACTTTGATTCTTGATCCGCTGTTTTTTATCCTATTTATAAACGACTTGACTATAAAAATATCATCTGACTGTCTTTTATAAACTGACGACCTCAAAATCTTCAGAGTGATCTATAACGCACAAGACTGCGATATCCTTCAGCGTGATTTGGTTGCTCTGGAGGACTGGTGTGCCGTGAACTGTTTGTCGCTGAATGTCAAAAAATGTTTTAAAATGTCTTTTACGTTTAAAAAATCTCCCACGCAGTATGATTACTCTATTGACTCGGTAACGCGGTCGGAAGTCTCTCTGTTCAAGGACCTGGGGGTAACATTCTACAGCAAACTTATTTTTGATTCCCACATTGGGGAAATTTCTAAAAAATCATATAGACTGGCCGGTTTTATTCTGCGTAGGTACCTCTGCATTCTTCCATAATACGTCAACACCAAGGTTACTTTTTGTGACCATTGTTCGTTCAATTCTCGAATACTGTTCGCCTGTGTGGTCACCTTACCATCAGACCAAAGTTGATATGGTCGAATGTGTGCAGAGAAAATTCACAAGCCTCTTTTACAAGTTTAACAACTTACACTCATTACTCTGTCAGACTATTGTTCCTCAATCTATCTCCTTTGGTTGACAGTAGGCTTTACATCGACGAATGCGTTCTATATTGCATATATAACGGGATCCTGGAAACATCACTGGGGAATAACCTTAACTTGCGTGTGCCTTCATTCTGCAGTAGAAATAATAATGTATTTTCACCGCCCTTAGCCCTTCTTTCCGTATATTTTAATTCTCCGGTAGTTCGACTTCAAAGGAACCATGATAGGTTTCAATTCGGTCCTCTGAACTGCCCCTTTAGTGGTTTCAAAAGAGCTGTCTCTGCCAAATTAAACTTAGCTTCATAATCAAATATTTGCATTATTACTTATTATTTAACTTCGTTTTTCGTCAGCTCAGTGTAATTGGAAATTGTAATTTCTGTACGAAGCTGCTATGTAAATAAATAAATAAAAAATAAAATTGGTTTTTTCAATATTTATAAGTGCGAAAATAGGAACAGATTATGTTTGAGGTCTCCCCACAGATTTTGATGAAACTTTGTAACATTATTCATTTATAGTCAAAAGGGGTGGATACGTAAAAAAATATTGTCGGTCTCTTATACTACGTGAGATTTTTTGCACATTCGTCACGTCAAATGCGCGTTCCTACAAAGTTTTATCAAAATCTGTGTAATACCATATTTCTGTTTTCATTTATGGTACGAAGCATTCCGAAAAATATATCAAAACAAATTTCAAAGCTATGTAGCTTGAAACCACTAATGCGGAAAGACTCACTTCCGGATTATGATACGGCAAAAACCGACGACCGAATCTAGATTGTTATCAATACCAACAAGCCATCAATTTGTCTAAATTACGATACATACCAGGTTGATTGCGATTTTTGTTTCAATGTCACCTGAATAACCCACACGCGTTAAAAATGACACGGAAAGTACTTGCACCGATCATATTACGCAAAGAGAGCGAGAGAGTAGGCAACCAACCGTTCAGTAAAATAAATAGACTCGATTTCTCTATAGTGAACTATTACTATGGTCGTACCTATATTTTTATTTTATTTATAGGGTGGACCTGGCCCAACTAACAATAATTTTTCTAAAAATCATTTCTAACAGCGTATTTATATTTTACTTCTCGTAGAATTTATTCTTGTATTACCTAGTTTTTATTATTCGCAAGGAGTTCATCGTTGATATAAAGTCTCCAAGTAAGATTGACTTTTCAAGAGATATGTTATTCTGATTATTGTCTTACAATAATTATGTGTTTATACATATATTATGTATTAAAAGTAATAGTAAAGTAAGAAAAAATTCTTTTAAGAATCTCAGTTAAAATTGTTTTAAGAACAAATGATTATTATATTATAAGATCATTAGGAGTCAAATTTTATAGCATTATGTAGAAATATAGCTTTTTGCAAGAATTCTTAAAAGAAACTTTAGGAGAGATAAGAACACCTGTTTATTTTTTTTTTTTTTTTTTTATTGACAAGGCAGGCATGATCAATCAATAATAAGTTGAAAAATAAATTATTTAGTCTCTTAGAGGTTTTAGCAAAAATATTTAATTTATAAAAAATTAATATGAATGTGCAACAAAATATACTCAATCTTATTTGAAGTTCATCGTATAGGTTGTGACGACACGTCACGCACTGGTGCCTCGGTTTATTATCGTAGTAGCATTTGAAAAGAAGTGGAAAATTGTAGTAGGTTTGCGTAGGCGAGTTTTCAGAGAGGAACTGACTTTTGTAAAGAAAACAGGAAGATTTTGTTTTTCAGAAGAAAATATTTAAAAATTAAATTAAATTAAATCAGCTAAAAATAAATAATAACTATCATATTCTAAAATAAAACATTATTATAAAAAAGGGAAACTAGAATATTTAATAATAATCACATTTACCTCTTTCCCTTTAAGGTAATGCTCTTTTTTTTTGACATATTCTTATGTATAAGTGATTTGAAGATTTCTTCTTCAAATCTTCTAATGTCCTAACAGATTCATTTTATATGTTACTTCTTGGTTACTAATGCTCTTCAAGAATGTTTAAGAAATAAATTTTTGAATTTAATATATTAGCTAAAGTCTACTTTAATTATCACAAAATTTTTGAAGGCTTACAAGAAAAAAACATTTTTTTTAGGGTTTTTTGCTTCGATTTCGTTTGAACTTAAAAGCATATTTAAAATATTAAATTACAAACATTGGTTGGCCGAATTCTCTGTCCCAAATATTATTAGTATAACACATTAACTAATGTTTCTCAGAAAAATTCATGTTGTAAGACAGTGACGACAGTAAGCCGAATATACTATACGATGAATTAATTCCCAATTGAAAATTATATAATAAAATGATTTGTTGAGGACTTTTTAGATTTTTTTTGTTTTGTTTAAACCATAACAATTGTGACGATTCTGCAAAAAAAAAAAAAAAACATAAAAACCCTGTTTTGAGTAAAACGCTTTTAAAGTGTGAAACTCAGTTTTCTGACGAAGAAAAACAAAAGCAAGCAGTCTACAATTTTTTTTGCGATTCATACGAATTAAATTTGACTGGAATTTAAAGTTACTTTTTCCCATAAAACGGTTCGATAAAAACGATGCATGTGGCAATTTTAAACGAAATAGGTAATTAATTTTTATACAAATTACGATGAAGGAAGTAGTTAACAAGCTTTATTCATTATTTCTTTATCCTGTCTTAAGTGAACGATTACTTTTTTACATTTAATTTTTAATTTCATTATATTGGGTCGTTTTTTTCTGAAGAGGACACCGGGCTTTCTGGGTTGGACCGTACCCATCACTGCCCCACACTGGGGCATGACTATTATGAATTTACGGAAAAGAATGGATGGATGGACAAAATATTGAACCATCGCAAATGTCCGATATAATCAGTACAAATAATGGGGTCAATAATCTTTTCCAAAGAGATAAGAAAAGAAAAAATATATTTAGCACATTATTTCGAGGGCGAGGAAAGCAAAGAAACAACAAAGATATTCCGTCCGTTTACGAAAGCATAAATACATAACAACTGATGGTCTTCCTGCTTCCGATCCAGATGCAAAAGTTAAAGGCGCAGAAATTTTCCACAGCTTGAATCAGTGGAGCATCAATTGCATAAGAGAAATTGAATTGCATTAATTTGGCCACGTCAACATGCTCAGCTGGAAACAGCGCGCTTTTCACTTCCATAATTTTTCACTACACTGCAAATGGATCTAAAACCGCGAGACTTCCAATAGTATTTCTGCAATTTCTTTCGCGCATAGTAGGACCACTTCTGGATATGGTCAATACAGCCACATTCAGTTCGATCTCTGTGAAATTCCCGCAAAAGCTAAAAAAGTGAAGAAAATGAAAAACGCAAAACAGGCATAAAAAATGCATGTTAAACCGCTCTAAAGTGAAAGTCTCGAGAAGGTGGTATTATAGCTGCGCGGTTGCCTTTTCTCGGCGCAACGAAACGACGAATTTTCTAAGACTTCTTTGCCAAGACAAGACGATTGTTCAAATCGCACGGGGATTACGCAAGTTCTGCTGCACTGATGGTTTGAGTTATGAGATGGCTTCTCTGCCACTTCGGCAAAATATAGCAATTTTCTACATGGATGGCGACGTTAGGAGTGGAGATGTTTCCCAATACCCGGAGGCCATTCACCTCTCGTCAAAATTGGCATTTTGCAATGAATTTACAGGAAGATTGCCTCCATTGTTGGTGAACGCTTTGTGTTGGATTGAACTCTATGATTTTATATCGCCCAAGTCTCTGCAGTATAATTACTAATTTTAAAGAGTTAAGTGCAGTACTTCTCCTACATTGGAGGAAGATTTAGTCAGAGTCTATGTACATGTGGGGCAACAACCAAAATTCTTTTGGCTTTCAGAGCGATATTTAATTTGTACTTTTTAGAGTAACTTCGTTCATGCTCATTAATCTGTGCTTAGCTAATGTTTTTAGACTGGGTGATTAGTGGGAGATTGCAATGCTTTAGGCATACAGTAAATGGCTTTAGCGGAAACTGGAAAGTTAGGTAATTATTAGCTTGAAATAATTGTTAAATGAAAACCTAAGCATAATTTCTGATTCTTTGCGTCATATTTTCATAATTGGTAATATCAAAAAATTTTTACTGATAAAAATTTTGCTGTCATAGAACATCAAATAATAAAAAATTCAGAGATTAAGTTGAAAAAAACGTGATTTTATCAGGATTCACCTTAATAATTGCATCTACAAAATTTTAATAACATAACATCTGCGGGTATTCACGTTTCATTTTATTTACTATTATAACGTATCCTTGTAAAATATATACCTAAAAACACTGGTTGCCGTAGAAACAATTGAATGTATGAAAATATAAAAAGACCCTCAATCAGCAAATAAAAAAAAATACGTCTCTCTTATTTTTCGATACTCTATAACATATTTCAATTGCATCAAAATCGGTGAGACACACCTGAGAACGTTTCCTTGTTAGAGAAAATGTATTTAAATTTTTTATTTTTTATCTACTTTTCAGATTGTCCGGCTGCACGCTGACATCAAAAAAAAATATTTGGTTCCAACAACTAATTTCGTAGTTCCTTTAATACGTTAGCGGACGTGAATGCTGTAGTATTCATTTTCGAAATCACATTTAACCTCGTACGTTGCATTATCGGCATTCAATTCTTTATTTTTAATTTTTAACTAATTATTTGAAACTCGGGCAAAATGTGACTAATAACAATTTTAATATCACCATTAGTTTAAAAATAAATTACTCATTTTATTCCCGCAGCTAGATTTTTACTGTCCGCGAGCGTGATTTTTACCTAATAAAATATGCTGATAAGCATGACTAGAAAAATCTATTTACAAATTCTAAAACTATATCTTGTTATTTTAACAACATATCTAGTTGATAACGAGGTGCATTGTTAGCACTTATAGGATCAACTCGTCAAATTGACAGTATTAAATAATTTACGCTAACTTTTATAATTCTGATTTTTTCTCTATTTGTGACTTTTAACTATTTTTGAATTTTCATATATGTACGGTTGTGCTGGTGTTAAACTAATTTTCATGAAGGCATGTAAAAACTATACATTCTTGTTGAAACAAACACTGACCATGTTGTTATGAAGAATGCCTTATCAATTTAAAGTGAACTAAAAGTTGAATTGAAATGATTTCTTTTAAAGATTAGTGATGAGCATAACAAGACCAAGACCAAGATTAAGACTATGATAATCGATACGAATATTAATACCAAATCTTGGTCTTGCACGCTTGATTTTGGTCTTGAATTTAGTGATGAGCAAAATCGGTCTTGGTCTTGCAGAAATTCTAAGATTAAGACCATGTAACACACGGTTTAGTGAACTTTTATTAACACTAGAACTACCAAGACCGGTCAAATTGACCGGTACTAAATTTCTTGCTTGAATTAATCATATTTTTTGAAAATATCTGTTAAGAGTAATACCAAATCTTATTAAGGTTCAAAATTACAACATATCGCGAACCTATTTCCATTTATAATTATTAATTTAAATGTGAAAGCATATTACTTTAAAGGTGCCAAAAATTATCAAAATTACAAGCTTGAGCGCCGGTAGTTCTAGTCTACTGAACTGATACTCGAAATTTGAAAGTGTTTAGGTCCAGAGTTTTTGACACATTGTACGGGCTCTTATGGGCCAGCCTTAGTCTTGTTTTGCTCATCACTATTAAAGATGAATAAAATGTATTCTAGTAAATGGATTCTCTTTATTTCAACTATTCTCTAGTCAAATTGACGTTAAAATAGTGAAATGAACTATAATCTAGTTAATTGAAACAGAAAATTCGTATATTGTCGAATCAAATAAAAATATTTTCTCCAGTGTGCAAAGGAAATGCATATTAGTCTAAATTTAAAATATAGATACACTGAAGCTGGAGCGCGAAGAATGGTTCGGCTCTTGAAGTATACGTTGTGGTAAAAGAAAAAGAAATACAGAATTAGTAAGTAAGTAATTCATCGGAACCAACGGAATCGAACAAGAATTAGAGTAAGCTGCGGGACAGAGTGTTACTGGATTGTAGCGCTCTATAATGACATAATTCATATTCCAAAAACATATTTACTACGTATACATGGAGGATTGAGGGATCGAGAGATCGAAAGATCGAAATTCGATGTGCGTATATGACCACACCGGATCGAAAGATTGAAAGCTCGAAATGTGATCGAAGTGACTGATAAAATAACCTGCACAGATCTTGCGTCTTATTAATACCTTTGCGAATCACCACACAGCAGTTCATTTCAGTTTTTATTTGCGGCTGTCCCCACGGTCCCCACACAAACAACTTCAAAAACTTGAGCTGTCAAAGCTATTTCGATCTTTCAATCTCTCGATCCGCGTTTATATGGGATAATTTCGATTCGATCCAGGTCGAGAAGTTGGATCGGATCGAGTCGATCTCGTTTGGATTCGATCTGCGTCTACATGACATTTAACTGGATTGAATTTGGATTGAATCCAGATTGAATACCCGCATGTATACGTAGTAATTTTTTCTATTTCTGGGACGGTTTTCCAATGCATATTAATCTCTCATTGGGCTGTTAGATATGCTATATTATGTACTTACGTGGATTTATTTTTATGTCATGATTGTCCATGCCAAAAGTGATGCATACTTAAATTATTGTACTTTTAATTATTTTCAAAATTATAATTTAAGTTTTAGGCTACGCCACGAGTTACACTGTTAATAAGTCAATATGGCTATTTCTTGTTCAACTTCACCGCGCGTTCGTGCAAGAATGCATTTGGTGAAAATTATTTAAATATTACTTTTCTCTGTATCATTACTTCACTGAACGTATATAGACGATAAAGTTAGTATAAATAAATGTTTTAATTCTTTTAAATAGGTTTTGGTGAGTCAAATGCATTGTTCAAAATGCTAAATCAAATTGAGGTTATGTGTCTGTGTTTTCTTAGCTTTTGTCTGAATTCGTCATTCCCTCACTGTCATTCCCTCATTATTTAAAAAAGTAAAGGGAATGACGATTGTGTCAGGAAATGATTTATACATTATTATAATAAACTACCTATATAAGAAAATGTATTTTTGGACTTCTTTACTGCTTAGTTTCAACTGGTATTGTATGACTTTTAATTTTAAACAGATATTTCGAGCGATAAAAAATGGCACGACGAAAGAAGTTCCCTTATTTTGTATTTTTTTACAACTCATTTTTTATAATGTTATGAACAAAAATATGGAAGACCATTACTCTCAAGAAGACTTCACATAGTAAAACTTTGGATTTCTGCTATAAAAAATGATTTTCTGAACACAAAAAATTTACATGTAACCTAAACTGAAATTTCGGAATTTGGTAAGAAATACCCTAATATGGTTGTTATTATTTCTTAATATGAGCTTCGTATTCTTATTTCCTCGAATTTTTTAATATAGTAGACACTTTTAAGATACATTAAATTGTTGGCGGTGTCATCATCACTCATTTGTAGGCTTGGTAGTTAAATAATTAAATCAACATTTTAATTGACAATAAATAACCAACCATAAAACAAGAACTTAAAACACAACTTTGATTTAAATTCTGGTTTGTGCTGATGTTCCATTTGGTTGGATAGCTAATCGCCCGAGGTCGCCTAATTGTTTTGAGCGTTTGAGAAAAAAAGCAATAAAATTTCTATTTTTCGTACCTGTCCGTGCAATCTCATGAGTATTTAAAATCTAAGAAAAAAAATTATAAAAGTTCTCGATGCGAAGCACGTAATATATTTTGTAGATTTCCACAGATACAGTGATCTAGCGATTCTATTGTTAATACTTTCTCAGTTCCTTAGCTTCCTATTTTTAGTTTTGTTTTTTTGCTTCCCAAGATAATAATTAATAGCGCTTTTTAATGGAAAAAAATTAATAGTTTTTTCGCAGTTGGCAAATCGTTTGAGCTTCTTCACATGTCACAGACCGATGTGCATTTATATGATACATTACATAAGAAGAGAATATTTTCGTTCTTTATCACTTTTTTCTCACATATTTTTGTAATATCAAGATGAAGAAGGTTAACATCTAAATGACCTCTATTAATGCAAACGAGCACAACGTGAACAATGAAATCGCGGCAAAAAAAATTAATCGTGAAGCAATAAGCACTAACCTTATTTACCTGCTGAAGAGTCTCTAGCATTAGTTCTTTCTCGAGAACGGAATCCAAGGCCATCATTTGGTCACATGATGCTCGGGCCTGCAGGTAAGCTGATGCCAAAATAAATGCTCCGATTATGAAAGACGATACAATCACAGTAAACGCGACAATTTTCGCTATTTGAACAGATGTTGACCGTCGCTTGTATGCCTGCAAAAAGAAATATTTGATAAAAATTTATTTAAACAGTTTAAATGCCACGAAAATAATATCATGTGCAATGTTAAATATCACTTCGTAACATAATAGCTTTTAAATTATATTTTTATTACTTATATAGTGGAAATGGACTAATAAGTATTAGAAGTGGACGGTAACGAGGATGATAACGAAAATTGTTATTAGTTAGCATCGCGATCTCGATCGATTTTTTTGTTCTTCTCTGTTTTCCAACATTATATTTGTTAATATCGTCTTTGACTGCTGATGGGCGAATTTAATATGGAAAAAACCTGCTAAAAAATTCCTTCCAAAACACAACGAACAAAGAGTTAAACCTAGTTAAGAAAAAAAGAAAAGTAATTTTTAACATTTCATATATCCTCCCAACTCCCAACTCCTTCAGTCACGTAACATAAATCTAATATACAATGTCTGGAAGGAATTGGAATAGATGTTTAGAAAATATCAGATAATCAGCAAAAATCAACTAAAGAACGTAACAAGTGATGAGTATTTTAGTTAACGATTTCTAAACTCATATCTCATACTACTAATAAAACTGTAAAAGATGGTACTACTCCTCCATTTAGGAGCGAAAGTGGACATGCGTTACTTTTATGTTAAGGGTCTAGTGCGGTTTCCCTATCATGCTCTAACACGAACTCTAAATTTCAGTCGGGTTGGTCTATTTTCATTTATGCTAACGATAACAACAATTGTTAACAATTGCCGATAAATCCATAATAATTATGATCTTTTTTAGTACGTAATCTTGACAACTCAGGCATTGTGTCTGCACAATTTTTAACCCATTAATGCGCAAAACTAGGTTTTTGTGCACGCAAGTTCAATTGTACGATTCGAATAGCAAATTGGGGCGAATTTCCTGCAAATTCGTACATAAGGGGTTTTTGGGAGTGCTCTTTCAGAATCTGGCATTTGTTTTGCATAAAAACTTCTTGCAAAATGGCCATTTTGTACAGCAATGTAATAAAAAACTTCGAAATTTTTTTACACGAAAAGGATCAACTTTACAAACAAAATTTATATGACAAAGAGTGCTTATAATTAGCCAAGGAAAACTTCTAAATCAGAATTTTTTGGACAATTTTTGGTTTTTGGATTTGGCAAATTTTTCAAAAATCCAAAATCCCGAAAAATTCTGAAAAAACTCACACGTGTTCTTTGGCTAATTATAAGCACTTTTTCTCACATAAAATTTATTCGTATAATTGATCCTTTTTGAGTAAAAATATCACCAAGTTTTTTTATGATGAAATTTGGTGATATTTTTACTCAAGAAGGACGAAATATACGAATAAATTTTATATGACAAAAAGTGCTTATAATTAGCCAAAGACAACAATTTTTTTTCAGAATTTTTCGGGACATTTTTGGATTTTCCAAAAATTGGCCAAATCCAAAAAACCAAAAATAGTCCAAAAAATTCTGATTTACATGTTTTCCTTGGCTAATTACACAAGTCGACACGATTTTTGATTCTGATTAATATGCAGTCATTCCTCATTGCTTTCGTCTCACAATTGAAGAAAATCAACATGATTTTTAAAAAAATTTGCTTTTGTGCCCAGGACAGCAAATTTAAAATGACCAATCATCAAAATTGTTATGTTTTCATTTCCTTGTTGGGGGCGGACATTTTTTAAATTTTCGGTTGCTATATTAGATCCTCCATCTTTAATATATATTTTGGTAACAGATTAAGTTTTGTTAAGTCTTTGATTCATTTTGATAAAAAACCCCATAAAATTGCAAATGTTCGGACGCCATATTTAATTCACCACTTTGGAACCCAATACAAAAATGTACCTATACTATTTTCTCTAGTATAACGTACTTTTTGGCAAAAAATCAGAAATATCGCACAACGCATTTAGTTGTAATTGAGGTTCAAACTATCCAAACGAATGTCAAATTTTCCTTCACAAAAGCAAAGTTTTAACAAAATTATGACACTTTTGCCACAAGCAATAAGAAAATAGCATTCATAACTCAGACTCAAAAAAAAAGGTTAATTTTGTTGACCTGTATTATAAGCACTTTTTGTCATATAAATTTTTTTTTGTAAAGTTGATCCATTTCGTGTAAAAAAATCGCGAACTTTATTAAATATGACTACACCGTTTTATTCCGGCCTGGTTTGGTAAGGTGCCGCTTCTGTCAAAATAAATATTCATAACGACATTCTAATTAGTCAATTAAAATTAAAGTCGTGCATAACACCATATGAGTAGCATATATGCAAAACCCGCTATATGCAAAAAAAGTCAATATTCAGTTAATGGTGGAAATATTAACCTTATGTCTTCTGCCATCTGAAAAACAATATTTTGTGCTGCAAAAAGAACTGAAACTCTTTTGAAATAAGGCGAGAAAAATGCACACTCCCTACATATCTGTGAGAACTTTTACACGTTTTCTTTGAATAACTCAAAACTTTTTATAAAGCATATAGCGCGTTTTGCATATGGGCTACTCATATGTCTAATATTTTGGGGCTCTGTAACCAAACCTTAATGATGTCGGGTTGTATCCTATTAAATAAAAATGTCAAATTGCAAAATCAGCTTATTTTAAATAACTTGTTCTGTTATAATCCTTTTTTTTTATTTCGTTATTTCTTCGCTTTTCGAGGTGAATTTTGCTGGTGTAAGACATGGTACTCCAGTAAGTTACTATTTTTTAAAGGAGGGCTTCAATACCTCGGTTGGTGACGCGACGCTTTGCCTGCAAGCCAGCAGGGAGCTATGGGTTCAATTCCCACTAGAAACCCTGGTCACAAAAAGTGGTATCATAATGGGCCTATAATGACCTTAATATGTCTTCAGATAGCCACATCAATCTACTACATCTACTATTCATATCATATCAAGTTATTTATACGTATACGACACCGAATCATGATTGACAATTTTTAAATTTTGTGTTTTCTATCTGTCTATGCGTTTGTTTGTCTCGCTATAACTTCGTTATCCCTCAACCCATTTTAATGAAATTCTGTACACATACATAAGGACATACTGATCATGGGTTAGGCTATATATTATCCGGTTTTGCTCACAAGAAAGTATGACTACCATACAAATAAAAGACATTTAACGATTCTGATTAGGCACAATCAAAACGCGAGTATTTGTTAAAATTACACTAGTCAAATTATTTTTAAATAATTTTATGAATTCTATTATTGTTACCATAATGTATACATGGTTGATGTTCATGCTATTATACGTTTAAAGACGAGTGACAGAGACTACGCCATTCTAATATGAAAGATCTTGTGACAGATGAACAGATACATACCTATTTTGCAATCAAAAGAATTTTTGAAACGATCTTTCAAAATAGGAAAGAATAATATAATTTGAGGGAGACAAATTGTTTGATTTTAGTTGGGTCCATGTAGTCTGAAATTTGTATTTACCCATCTACTACCATATGTGTTTAATGGCCAAAGTATCAATTTCTCTATCTAAACTACGAGCATTTTTCTTTAAGAAAACATTGCCACAATTGAAATCATAAATTTTGCTCGTATAATAACTGAAATTATATATTTTATTAGGTATTTTTGGTGTACATCGACACAAACAAATCAGCAAGTACTTGGCTTGTTAGTTTAGCTGGGGAATCTAGACTACACTAATCTTGAACCTAGTTCCATGTGAAGTTTCACATATTCGCCATAAATATTATTTTGCAGCAATATTTATTCGAATATCACAATCACAATTATGTGAAAACAAGCATTGTTCTTTAGAATGCGAATACTAATCTTCTACATAAAACACGTTTATCCGCCATACGTGTCTCTTTGACTTTAATGGGAGTAAGAATAAAGAAAAAGATGAATAAAATCGGAGGCAAACAACAGACGCCCTGGATGGTTTTCTTGTAAGATCTTTTGTGAAACAAGTGTTTTTCCTAGTCCATTGTATGTATACTATATCTCCTGAATAAGTATCGAAAATAAATCTGACATTTCCAAATTGTTTTCAAATATTTATATTCCTGTTTAAATTTAGTTTTTAATTTAACTATAATCAAGCAAAAAAAATGTGGTGCATCGGCTGATTTCTTTTGGAAAATGCTATAAAATAAACACTGCATACTATTTTGCAAAGTTTCTTGATTTATTGAAAAGAGTAAATCTTCCGATTAGTTATGGAATATTTCATTTTAGCCTCGGCTGGCTTGGCTATAGCCATCTTGTCAACCCAATTTTACGAATAGTTCGATCAATATTGTGTGCCTGAATCGTTACTGGATTCCTCATAACCTCGATCTTTAGCGGCATTCTACAAAAAAGGCCCACGGCGGCGGTGTCGCCGTGGCATTATGTCGATCGACATTTCTTTTCAAAATTCGCACTGTTTTGGCAACACAGCACTCTCTTTTTCAATATTGTTTAATCGTAAATCTATTTACTTCGTATTGCGGAGATATGATACTGTGTTTCTTTCAATTTGATGAGCGCGAAGGAGCTGTCTGTATCAAAATAGCATGTAATTTAGAAAGAAACCAACAGGTGGTCCATCGTATAGATATTCAGTTCACTATGCCAAAACAATTCCTTCAAATTTCTTTATGAAAAATGTTTGTTGGGCTATTGCTTCTTATGCTATTATTTACTCTTATTTGAAAGATGTACATGAATTTCAATGATATTATGTGATGTCATCGTTTAAACAACCATAGAAAGAATGCATTTACCAACCTCGTAGCAAACCAAACATTTCTTAGTCATAGCTGTATTTTTCGGCTAAATAACATTGGATCTTTATTTGAATGGTAAATTCCATTATTTCTCAAAACAGAAATAAGATATTTCTGCTAAAGCACCTTTAAGGTCATACCATTGGACACCAAAATAGTTAAGTCCACGGCCTTCTACTTAATTGCAATCATCAGAAAGCCTTCTATTGCAGCGAAATCTACACCTGCAATTTTTTCCATTGTGGGTATTTAAGTCTTAACGGAGGTAATTATGTAAAAAAGGCAAGTAACAATACACCCACACATTAAATTCAACTTATCTCGAGTAGAGGTTCTGTTGCTTTTGCATTTTATCATGACGGCATCGTCTTGCGTCTGCGCCCAGTAGTAATTTATGCTAAACAGTCATATTTGACCACTATATCACTTTGCGGGGTCGTTCTGTACAATTACAAATAAGTACATGCTTTTATTTTTGGTAACAAACCGCTTACGCGTCTACTTCCGCGTTTTATGTTTACTCCCAACACTTTCCAAGTAAAAATTTCGAATTCTTTTTCTTATGTGTTTTTGGGTAAATGCCGCGCTGCGCCCGCTTTCTTTTTAATGCTTTGCTAACAAATTTGCGACACTTCGTGAATTATATCTCGAAGGCGCTTTTCGTGTCAGGGTACTTTTGTGTTGTATCAGAGTTTCACCTCATATGCTGTGACCATGGACAAATGACCGTCGTGACGGAGACAAATTATTGAAAAATGAAAAATGATTAGAGTTATAGAATTCACTTCCTCAATATCGTTCAGTGATTGCAGCTGTGGTTTGAAAAATTTGTTCACCAATTTTAAGATATTTCAGTAATTTATTTCAATTTTGTTGTAATTCTTCGTAATATATATACCAATACAATATTAGAAAGTATTTGCTTTTATGTGGCTGAATATGTTAATATGTATTGTATCTATTTGGGTCCTTTCCAGTTACACTTGTGAATATGTAGCACTTTTGTCTTTTCTGAACGCATAGAAAAGTGCGCATAGAAAAGTGCGTTATCTAACAAAGTTTAGAACCCACTATCCTAATGTCGGTTCTTCGCCTAGTTGGAATGTCGTAAGTTACATTGGAAGAAGGATGTTTTCTCAAAAAGGGAACTAACTTAAGGATATCATTTCAGAATTCGAAATCTTTGGAAAAAATCATGCTTTAACCCGACTGGAATTTATAGGGGGCATGCCTCATGAAGCGTATGGACCTCATGTGGCAGGTGAGGGGCATGCCGATAGAGGGATTTCCCCGTAGATTTCTCATGAGGACCTCACAAAATAAAATCAGCGATACTGAAGTGAGGTTTATCTTATGAGTTTCTCACAAGGGTCTTATGAGGCAAACCTAATGCATTTATAACCTTACAATGGAATAGGCAATCCCAACATTTGCCTTACGGAGGTTCGATTAGGCAAACATCAAATATACACCTAGGCTCATACTTCTCAAATGTGCTAGTTTGTTATATTCTAGAATTTGTTTCAACCCGAAAACCCCTTTATGGATCCGCCATCTTGAATTTCCAAATCTTAATATAATTCGAAATTAGTGGCCTCAGAATAATCATTGTACTAATTTTCATTAAAATCTGTTGAAATCGAGAAATCTTGGTCGCCATATTGAATCCGCCATCTTGCATTTGTAAATTTTGGTAACATTCAAAATCAGTGACCTCAAGATAATCATTGTACTAATTTTCATTAAAATCCGTTGAAATCGAGAAATCTTGGTCGCCATATTGAGTCCGCCGTCTTGAATTTCTAAATTTGGACAGCGGATTTGAAATCAGCATTCTGCAAAACCCCTATGTACCAATTTTCATGAAAATTGTTTAAATCGGGTAGCAATTATTTTGCCTCACCACATGCGGCATTCATAATGATGCGCGAATGAGGCAAGGCGTTATTTGCCCCTTCGTGCGCTTTATACGGCACTACGGCAGCCTCATGGGACCCACACGAGGCAGTATGGCTAGCTGTACCCTCCAAAATTCTAGTCGGGAAGTTACCGACAAAAATGTCAAAATTGTTATTCCCGACTAGAATTTTGGAGCCCCACACGCTTCATGAGGCATGCCCCTATAAATTCTAGTCGGGTTGCTGTTCCATCTGGCAAAACTCAGAGCACTCCCATGAGTGTTCTACTTCTTATTATCTATATTAGGATGACTTATTACTCTATTTTTATTTATTCGAACGATTATAAAATTTACAAGAATTCCCGACTATTCTATAATAATTATAATCATTTGTAGAACGTGATCTTGACACAATTTCCAGGCATTGTGAAGAATTTTGTTTTTAAATATTAAGAAATGCAAAATCAAAGAGGACGCCTCACTTTTATTATAATTGACATGTTTGTTGTCGGGTTGTATAAATCCAATACATAAAAATGTTAAATTACAAAATCAGCTTATTTTAAATAACTTGTTCTATTACAATTGATTTATTCATTTCGTTACTTTTTCGCTTTTCGAGGTCAATTGAATTTTTTTCTTCTCGAATAGTCTGCGATGAAATTTTTGAGAGGTATTTAGGAAATCCCCATCTATCTAATTTATTCCATACACGTTCAATTCTTGCAAATAGAAACAATAAGTTTCGTAGACAAAAGATCGCAAAAGCACGTCGCAAAAGTCGTCCACTTGAGTCAATAGTCGCATACTTTTGCTAAACAAAATTGCGACTTTGTCGAATTCACACTCTGCGAAGTACTTAAGTTTCTTAAGGCAATTTATTACGTAAAATAAGCAACTAAAATTTTTTCGCATGATGCAATATGATAAAACTCTTTGCTGTCCATATAAATTTGAAAATTTTCTAGGATTAGGGACTGCGTGAGTTTCAAAGAAGTTGCGGTGAACGTACTCCATCAAGATGAGCAACTTTACCCAATGGTCGCAGCAAAATCTGCATAAATCAAGAAAAATATTACGAAACGAATAAAGGTACCAGCTCACGTACGGCGGTTAGTACTTGCCTGAATGTTTGGCCAGGGGTTTTCCATCGCAAATTACACACCGCAAAATGCATTAAGGTAGCAAAACTACTGCAAATCCACTTAAGATTCAAGCGACAAATCATTAGATCAGAGACTGCTGGACAGATAAATGCGGCGGTCGCGAACCGCATTAAATAAATGCCCGTTTTTGTGTGAAGCGACGCTACGGTCATTAGCACTTTACATCGGGGTGTTACATTCACTTATTATTTTAGCCGAAATCTGAGCTTTTTTTCTTTGAATTTCTATCACCGCGGATATCAAATTAAAATTTGTAAACTTACCAATTGTATCAACTTTCGTTCATTGCTCCGTAATAGGGCAATATAAACAAATGACAACATTGTATTGAAGATACGAAGAGTTTTCAAGCCCAGCTCCATTCCCTCTCTAATTTGACCCAGATTTATTCAAGTTTGAAATTTAGACTCTACCTAGCCAAGTTGTTAAGCTCCACATGACATGCCACTATTGTGCACTCTTCCAACGCGAAACTCTCAGCTGCAAAAGTACCACTGCATCCAATGCCTTAGTTACATGATACCATGGTTAAAATGTGAGCCAGTTAAATTCTTTTCATCGCTAACTGCTGGACTATGAGAAGAATGCGCTTTTCTTATTAAATTTTTTTTTGGGATGCATTGTTAAAGTTTTTCTTGAATTTTTTGATGTTATTAGGAGACTGATTCAAGGTGAGTAACAATGACTGCAGTTTTGCAAAAAATTCGAGAAAAAAAAACGATAAACGTGCAATTCGTGTTTCTCGTTTTACGTCTATTGTTGTTGTGGAACTCACGGATTGTTTGGTAATGTTTTTTTAATCAGAGATCATTTTCAATGTGCTCTTTGGTTAAACTTACATTGTGTTAAAGTTATAAACACAACCAAAACTCCTTTATCAAACATACTCGAGCACTGTTAATTATGAAAAAAAATTATTTTTATTACTAATAACAAGTAACAAAAAAAAAATTCGGTATTTAGAGATCGTTTTTAAAAAAGGTAAAATAAAACGATATGTAAAATAATATGTTATACCATTTTCGTAAAATGAAGAAAATAAGGAGAAAATTAGAAAAAAAGATGAATTATAATACAATTAGTCTCGTTAAAATAAATAGCGAAATCTAGGTTGTGGAAAATTCCAATAACCAGTATGTATTCTTTTCTATTGAAAATGTTTTATTTATAACAATATACTGACAAATGAGACAATGGCAAGCTTGTTTTCCATTTTGCACCTGTTTCTACAAAAATTTGGTTTTTTCCTAAAAATTCATATTGTTTCATGCGTCAAAGGTACGAAATGTCGCCGTGTTTTTGCGTCTTTGAGTTTTCGGAAATCCCAAATATCTGTACAATTAACATACATTTTAGGTCACCAATATGGCGAATTGTTGGAATTGTTTAGTTTGCAATTTCTACTTGAATTTTACGCATTTATTAATTACAAACATATCTTGAAATTTCTAATGCGTTTGTACATTTAGATTTTTCAAATTATTCTGTCCCATCGTAGATTTCAAGTAACCCAACAAAGTTTCTTTAAGAATTTGTGATTTTGTCATCGGCAAACAATAATAATAAGAGAATAAAACATCTTTTGTATCGAGATACTTTTTGAAGTTTCCGAAATATGGAGTATCCCATCTTATGTAGATATAATAAATCATCGAATATATTCCGATTATTAGACTTTCTTATGTCTAATAAAGATGGTATTTTGTCATTCCCTACAGTGTTTATTGCAGTCTCAAGTTACCCCCTAAATAGAGAATACCTTTCAACTCCTAATAGTAAATAAAATGAAGTATCTCGCAAAGATTTCACATCATCATGAAATAGCAAGGATGTTTAATATTTTCAAGTGTAATTAACCAATACCATCAGCAACTTTAACCAAGCACTGTGACTGGCTTATGTTCTTTTTTTTTTATTATACCTTTCAAGTTTTCATCATGCTCTCTGTCACGAAGAGCAGAATGATCTCCACGTAACAAACGATTGCAAAATTCTCACATTCCTTGCGGAAAATATTTATAAGCCGAGTTCAGAAAATCAACGAACCATTTCAGCTACATAAAATTTACAATCAGTGTATCTACCGAAGCTGGAACATAGTTGAAATAAAAACAAGGTAGGCTGTTACTTTCTATACAAGTGGACTATAAAACGGAGGAAGTTTTCAATGCTGCGAAATATCAGAAAGCAAAGTATATGCAATCAACGCAATTTTAAGGAAAAAATTATCATAGAAATAAGTGAAATTGTAAAATTCCGACTGCGTGTGATTAGTATGTCACTTCGGCGAAATAGCGTGCAATGCGTTCCTCTAATACTTGGTTGAGTTCACTTTTCTGAGTGCGGCATTGAGGCTTTGATCAGTATCTGATTATGTAAAAGCATATTTATTGTGCCATTAATCTTTAGTAATTTTCACCTTTTTATGGGCAGCATACACACCCGCATATGGTCATGAGGCGTCGATTTGCCTCATAACAAAACGCGCTAACGCAACATTTGGTTAGCGGGGCATCAAAACATTGCGCCGACTTTCTTTTCTCCACATCCGCTCGTAATTATTGTTATAGTAATAGTCAAACATTTCTAAAGATATTCACTGACTAATTGCTACTCATCAATCAAACCGATGAGGAGTTTCTAAGAAATTGATTTAACAAAGTTCGTGGCGCCTACGCTTCGGTTTCATAGTGTTCGCAGAAAAAGGTTTGTCGCTTAAATCTTTTGTTTCATTATTTCATTTCACCTCTTCATGCTGTAGAGTCTCTCACCTGATTGTCGTGAAAGATTTTATTTAAATAAACAGGAAATTCGTATTCATTCGCAAATTTCTTCTTTTTTCTATGTTTTCTGAAAGTTAAATTTCACTTTGCAGTGACTATGTGTGATTTTCCGGCGCTTTCATGGGAACATTAGACAAAAACGTCCGTTGTGCTGCACCGATAGTGTTAATTTAATCTTACAGGTAAATGTTTGTGCAGTGGCAAAATGTTTTTACGATAAAAAAAAAATCTAAAGCACACTTGCTGGGAGATAATCGAATCCTTTGTGTTGGTTATGAAGAAATTTTCACCATCATACACATGCTTTATGTTGTTTTTATTCCACTTTCCATATCCATGGACGCATGATGTTTTGTTGCTTTGCTAAAAACAGAGAGAATCGTGTGTTTTATACTTTTGTTGCTACCACTAAAAAACGCATAATTAAATTGTAACGTTTTCTGTTTCTCTTTTAATTACACATGAGTACTTTCTGTTATTGTATAATTATGTTTAATGAGAGATTTTCATCTAATTAAACGCTTGAATTATAGTCAACAATCAGTCCTTTATTAAAGTACGTGGAAACGACTTTCTAGGCTGTCGTAATCTTGGAATTGCCTCTTTAATTATCACCTAATACGCATTTAATTTTAACAATGAAGCTAAAATCCTACCAATAAATCAAACTATCAATTATTATTTAACAATAAACATATTTTACTGTAATTTACTCAATATATTTTGAGAAAAATTTAAAAAATACATATTTTGGAAGTCGACCTTGAAAAATGAGTGCAATGTGTATATATGTTTTTTTATACAACTTTGTAAAACAATCCAGCTACATGTTGTTTTAAATACTTTCATACACGTGCGTAGACAAAAAACAAGTTTCGTTGTTATAGTTACAACGTACACTTTTAAAACAACTTTTCCAAATAAGTACGTTTTCAAACTTTGTACGTAAATAACAAAGTTTGTTATTTTAGTTACAACGTGCATTTTTAAAATAAAAATGTTTAAAGCAGCGCCGTTTAATGTAACTTTATTATTTTTATTATTGTTTTTGAAGAGCTTTATTGTGTATAGTTGCATTTTGAAGGTGGTCTCAGTTGCCCTTCATACTTAAAAATTTGTCGAATTTATTGCTTTACTTTTCACAATTTTGATATTGAAATCTGTCCAGCTTTTAGAATTTTTGAGCGGATATAGGCAAATGAGGTACTGTATAAAAGGTGGGTGCACTTCCAATAATTTTTTTTTTCTTGGAGCAAACGTTGATCAGGACGCTAGGATACTCCATAGAATCGATTGGTATATGTGACTCTCTGTATAAAGCAATTGCGAAAAACCAACTATTGAACTAGTTATTATGGTCTACATAGACATATTTAAATATAATTTAACAAATAAATCCTTAGACTAAGATTGGATTGTTATTTCAAAGTTGGAAATATTTGACGGTCACAAGTTTAAAAGTATTTCGTTATGAACAAAAACATATCATGCATTTAAATGGTGGGGAATATTTTAAAGTAAATATAAACAATAGTTGAATCAAAAGCTCTAGAGAGTTAATTTTACCACGTAATTGTTCCAAGATGCCAACATGTTTGATTCCAAAACAAATATAGTTAATGGCGAAAGTAAAGCATTATGTTTTGAATACGTTTACAATATTGTTTCGAAATTGTTTGTTGTCAAATTAACGATGGAAATTGTTAACTCCAAAATTTAATGCTAAAAATAATAATTTTCGGCATTGGCCCCAAATCATATTAGAAAATTATTAATTTAAAGTTATTTTGGTTGGTTTTACTACGTTTCTAGAGGACTTTTACCTTTCATGCTTTCTCCTTCATCATGTACATTACATTATATTTATTATTTTCTATTGAACAAAATTAAAGAAAGTTCAGTGTACGACGGTTTTGGGGAGTCAATATTATAAATCGGGAAGTTTGCAACCAAATCCATTTTTTTAACTCAAAGTGTACATTTTGCCTTTTGGAAAGCCAATAGACAAAGAAATTCTGATTGTCAATCATGTGTCAAAAATCACATCACTCAAAGGACTACCATTCTGCTCAATACACTGGCGCAACTGTTGTTGAGAGTTCTGAAAGGATGAAGTCCTCTTATTTTGTATTACATTGCGTAAAGCTTCTAAGGTTCGTGGGTTTTCAATAAAAACCTAAGACTTCAGGTAACCCCACAAGAAATAATCAGAATCGTATTCCTTGGCCATGCCGTGCGATATTGAAATGCATTCTAAATCTCCGTTTCGATAAAAGTGTCGTAAGTAAACGGTTCCGAAGTTAAACCCATTCCAAAATCAGCATACATTTTTGCCTAACCCTGTAATTTTTTTCTAAATAAAATTTATATTATTTTGATTTGTTGTCACAAAATTTGTAAACGACATGGGGCTCGTTCATCTGGCTCTTTGGTAATTCAGAGAATACATATTCAAATCGTTACGAAGATCTACATGATAGTACATTATGATTTATGACTATTCAACGTAGATATTGGTGAAGCCAATCAGAATTCAACCACTTTAAATTTTATAGATGTTTTCTACTTCGACAACCCTATAGTATAGATATTACTTGAAGCTATTACTTTGAACACAAGCACGATTTATTCAGAAATGGCGTGCCCTATCAGTAATTGCCATGAATCGTAAACAATTTTTCTAGAGTTTAAATAAATCTCGTCAGCATGATCGGTGATATCTCCTCGTCCAATCGACTTCTCCGATCACTGACGTCAGAGTATTCTCAAGTTTCTTTCTTATCTTAACCAGTGCGCCGTTCGTCCGTTTTAAGAAAGCGATTTGCAGTCAAAGCATGTACGGATTTGCGGCTGACTACATTTGGAGCCCAGGGCAACGGATATATTCTTTAATGTTCCATGCCCAAAAATTACTCCTCGAGCAACTTGCTTTTGTTTTTTTTTCATTAAATACAAATTTATATTCCTTACCAAACTTTATACCTCCTCTTCGCCGTATGTAATGTTTTTTTTTTTTTTTTAATGAAAATGCACTGACGTATGTGGCCGATCGCAAAATATTAATTTGAGTATTGTGCGCCGGTAAATGGAGTGAACTTTCTGGAGGGAAAACTGGTTTAAATTGGAAATCTAACGATTTTGTATTTCACCTGCTTGCAGCTGCGGTTGATTTCTTGCCGGTCACCACAATTCTAATATTGTGAAAGGTATTACAGTTTCTCTGATATATTCACAATTCCATTGGCAATTGTGGCTTCATTCCGCTAAATATTCATTTTCGTTGCCGTTTGAGCGTAAAATGTGAAAGGTGGCAACTGCTTCGTGAATCTTTATATATGAGATTGCATCGTTTCTTGCTTTTTATGCAGATTCTTTTCAATTTAATATTTATTACAGAAACGATCTGAAGTCTAAGATAGCGTGGCCTTGCATGCGAGAATATATAGTAATTCAACGCGGCTTTAACAGGAAATGAACGTACCGGGTATGTGACAGAAGATTATTTTTCGAAGCCATCACATTATAAATATTATGAGTAAATTTAGGAAATGTTGAAGGTGAAGATGTTTTCGTAATGGGCTTTTTTCTTTCTGATTTTTTTCATTAACGAAGAGATGACCATGGGTGGCAAACTGATTCGTCAGATTATAGCAACAAAGCAGTTCTTTTTTTTAATTTTGTGATTTTATAAAAAGTTGTTAAATTCATAAAAACCTAGTAGTTTCTCCTCGTCAAAGATTTTATTTTTTGTCCTCTATTATGCTTTATTCCATTATCATAAAAGAAAATCATGTTCCCAAACATTTGATTAAGGTCCAAAAAGCCCTTATAGAAAATAATATTTCCAGTTCATATAATTTGCAAAATGCAACAATTAAATACAACATTTATGGATGTCATTCCCGACTAGAATTTATAGGGGGCATGCCTCATGAAGCGTGTGGGCCTCATGTGGCAGGTGAGGGGTATGCCGATAGAGGGATTTCCCCGTAGATTCCTCATGAGGTCCTCATGTGGCAAGTGAGGGGCATGCCGATAGAGGGATTTCCCCGTAAATTCCTCATGAGGACCTCACAAAATAAAATCAGCGATACTGAAGTGAGGTTTACCTTATGAGTACCTCACAAGGGTCTTATGAGGCAAACCTTACAATGAAATAGGCAATCCCACCTTTTGCCTTACGGGGGTTCGATTAGGCAAACATCACATATACACCTAGGCATACTTGACGTTATCTGCTAGTGGGTTATATTTGCAAATTATCAGCTGGGCTCGATTAAAGCACAAATCCCAGTATTATTAACAGCTGTCTTATCGTGTTTTCCTTACAAAAACTTCGTATTTTATAATCTATTGCATGAAGTATCATCTTCTTGAGAATCCCTCGACGAATCCCCCTACGAGCTGACAGCTCATCGCCATATTGCGGCACTCGTTCTTTTTTGGATTCTACCCACAGGACGGACAACTCGCCTCGGACTGAGTTTAAGTTTATTATAATAATTTATACTAATAAAGAAGTATTTCCACATGTATATAAGTATAAGGAGTTAGGATTACATTATTAAGTATTACAAAGACAGCCTGAATGAGGCAAGGCGTTATTTGCCCTACGGCAGCCTCATGGGACCCACACGAAGCAGTATGGCTAGCCTCATAGGGACCCTAGCTGTACCCCACCAAAATTCTAGTTGGGTTTTGCCTCATGAGGCCCACATGAGGCAGTCATAATGATGCGCGAATGAGGCAAGGCGTTATTTGCCCTTCGTGCGCCTTATAGGGCAGCCTCATGGGACCCACATGAGGCAGTGTGGCTGGCCTCATAGGGGCCCTAGCTGTACCCCACCAAAATTCTAGTCGGGTTAGTGCCCATTGAAAATGAGCTTCAGATTATATGGCTGCACAGTTGCCTTTATTGGGTGACTCCTTTGAATGACAGAGTTAATTCATGGAAAACAATGATTTGGAGACCCCCTCACAGATTTCGATAAAACATTGTAAAAGTTCATTTGTGGTTAAAAGTGACAATACGTAGAAATTTGTTGTCGCTAACCTGTATTACCAGAGATATTTAACTTTAAAGTTGCAGTTGCAAATTGTATAAATATCTTAAATTAAAATGATTCCAAATTAGTATTGTAACAAAATGTCCAAACATTTTTGAAATTAATGAATTCGAGAAAAATATTTTTTTCGATCTATTGACTTATTTGCAGGACTTTTGTAGAATTATTTATAAAAGAAAGGAGGAGGAAACCTTTGTGTGAAAATCCAGATATATACTTAAATATATATAACTTTTTTTAGCACTTTTGACCCAAAATGAACGAACAAAATTTCATCAAAATCCGTCGGATGATTTCAAAACTCAATATAAGCCGAAAAAAATAACACTGCGGGTCAGCATTAGTGTAGACATGCTTATATCTTGATTAGAACAAACAATATAGTCAACGTCATTAATTGGCCAGTCCGTCTCAATAAGAATTTATGGAGATTGATAGTGTCAATTTCAATGTCAAAGAAAAGGATGAACTTCCAAAAATTTATTAGAAAATGTATGTGGAAGTCGGAGAACAGTACGTCAATTACGCTACGCAATTTACAAATATCGACAGAAATAATTATAAATCTAAGAAAAATTTCTTTGTATATCTTCCAAAATTATGTTTGATAATGTTTATTTTCAATAAATTCTTTATTTTCTCAATATTCATTAACTACACTTTTACTCTCAACAGCTATAGGCATATTATAACTTTTTCAATAAAAACGTTCTTCAACATTACTATTATTAACAACTGTCAAGTTTTTAACAGATATCGGAAACAATACAAAATATATCACAATTAGTTAAACAGCTAAGGATAAAGTAATTGAATCAAAACAGAAAATGATATATAGTTTATAAACATTTTATTGACAACCACAATGTAATATTGTGGTTAGTATTTGTGGTTATATATCTCTTTTTTCAAAGTAATTTATTATTAACTTTAGATAATAACCTTTACATAATGGTTCCACCACACTACAATAAATGGTAATAGAAAATTCATTTGTCTCTTCCGTTTAGAAGCTTATACACGGAAGAAAAGGATATCATAATTTTCTAAGAATATCAAATAAATAAATAAATATAAAATAATTAAAACCTCCTATACATATAAGATATACGTCATGATCAATTCCATTTTTATTAACTTGAATATGTTGCTCACCTCGAGGCAAAGAAAAAACGCTTGAATTGATGAGGATTGGCTTTTGTCTAAAAATCTACATGAGCGTATAACGTAAAACTTGAAAATGATACATTCAGATAAATATCTGGTTCCAATAACTAATTTCATGGTTCATTTAACTATTATGATTTTCACCAAAATTCAACAAAATTACTAGTAAGTATAACCAGAGAAATCTATTTAAAAATTTATAATACATTCAGTTCAAATGATATGTCGGAATCAGGTCAGACAACGACGCCCATTCTTAACACTAGTAAGACCAACTCGTCAAATTGACGGATTTCACACATATTAAATAATTTACCCTAACTTGTAACTAACGTGATATTATATTGATTCTCATATCTGCACACTTAATTCTTTAGAAGCAACGAAGAAAAATATAGAGAAAAGAAATAAAATAAAGCTGCTTCATTAAAATAAATTAGGGTGCAATATTTTAGGCCACGGTTATTCTAGCGTTAAACTAACTTTTGAAAAGGCATTTAATAGCAACGACATGTTTGTTGAAACTATATATCTTTATAGCTTAATATCTGATCAATGTGGACTAAAAGTTAAATTGAAATGATTTCTGTTTAAAAATTAAATATTCAAGCAAAATTGACGTGTAAACCTTTTATTTCAACTATTGTCTAGTCAAATTGACATTAAAATAGTTATGAAGTAAGATCTAGTTGATTAAAACCGAAAATGCGTACTAGATGAATTAACAAGCCGTCATTGTTGAATCAACTAGAAATATTTTTTTTTGGGTATAGTGAGAATAACTCTGCTAAGTTTCGATATTGTTATTATATCAAAATGCAATTCATCTTTTTTAGGTTTTGCAGTACAATATCAAATATTATCGCAGTAAAGCCAATGTTAAAGTTACTGTGCACATACTGAAATGTCAGGATATAATACGGATAAGACTAATGGGGAATTCTTCGTCTTACAAAGAGAAGGCACCTGGTCGTCATCACCGATTTCGCTCAAATTTATAGCACATGTAGGGCTCGGCAACAAATGAAATTACCCGAAGTGGGAACTCCAGATGGCCACGTGTTTACAAAATAATAGTATACAAAAATTTTCACGCGGCTCTAAATCCCATTCATTGTAGCACATTCCCAAAGCGGTGGCTGCTGCAGTGGTGAACACTTGGGCTTGAGATTCAGAGGTCACGGGTTCGAATCACAGCATGGGGATGCTTTTTTCGGATTTTTCCCAATTTTTATAAGATTCGAGTCCGCAATTAAGTGAAGTGATAAATTTTTTATTTTTTTTATTTATTTATACGCAAAAGGCAGTAACACTGCAGGTGCTGGGAGGTCTCTGAAGCCTCAGCACAGAAGCGGCACGTGGCCGAATTGGTTTTGCCAATTTCGTTGAGGTGATATTTCAATGGACTTAACTTAAAGAAGTTTTCTTTGATTAATCTTAATTAACTTCGGTATTCAAATTAATCTTAATATACTTTTCTATTGAAACTGCTTCGAATTTACTCTTCATTTAAGATTTTTTAAATCTCCATAAAAATTAGGGCCGATACCGCAGTCTTTTAACAGCAAACGAGTAAAATGTCACATATATTTTTAGAATAGTATTTAGAAGTCCTTAAATTTAATACCGAAGTGATGAGTTTCAAAGATTTTAAGTGTGTTGGATCCCTAAATCCAACATCAAAGAACATCTAAAATCACCATTTTCATCAAAATCGTTTTAGCCATTTGATCATTTGGGTGACTCAGAATCATAAACGAACACGCATTTATATGTACAAACTTTAAGAAAACTTGTTGGGAGTTAGATTTGTTTCCACAGTGTTAAGTTTTACAATACTTTTCGAATTTTCTTTATGTTCGTAGCAATTTATTGTTTATTACAAAAAAATATTTTTTTCATTTAAATTTAATATACACAGATAAAATGCAGATTATTTTGCTTTTAAGAGTGTTATTTTTAATTACTAACAAATATATGTTATTCGCAGCCCAACAAAAAGAAAAGAGTGCTGTTGATTTCGGAAAATGTTCACTTATGTGAAGCAATACGAGTATTTGTATAGTATTTTCATTCTAATGTAACACAAAATTCACAATGGCGTTATTCACCTTAGTTAATTATAGTTCAGATAGTATTTTAATTGGAAATATTTCAAGAACTCGAAAATTAACCAGAGCTCGACTAGAAGTGTTTGAAATGTGGTTATATGTATTCCATTATGAAAAAAGTTGTGGACATCATTAATTTGTTCATTAATTGACAAAACAATGTTCTTCAAATCATTTAATTCGAATTATTAAAGAACTCATTTAATTTCTCGTTGTGCAAAAACATCGTAAGGGAAATTCCATCTAATTAATTTTTACTCGCATCATAGTCTGTATACTTTTAAAAATCGTAGAATGAAAAATGAAGCCGTTTTTCAAATTTCCAATGAAAATGTTACATGCTACATACCGTAAAAAAATTTAGTTTTAATTATGGAAAAAAATAATAATGATAATAGTGGACTTATATTTTCCTCACAAAATAAAATCTGTATCATCTGTAAATGTTAGAGATAGGAAGAGTTTTATTTGTTAAAAGCAAATCAAGTCTCTATATAATTTTTAAATTACACATTTCATAATTACCATAGCTGCCGGACATTGTGGCAATGCAGCTATTTTAAATCGTTGCGGTTTTCATAATAAAGTCATAATTTCAGCTGTTTTTGAAGCTTTGCTTCCTTTGGGACGTTGTGCGGGAGATTCGTTCACAATTTCCGACGGTAACGAAAAAAAGTAACGAAAATAATAACAATAATACAGTCATTCGAGTTTATACACATTATCGTTCTCTCTTTCTCTCTATATTCGTATATATATACGTATATGACAATCTCGACAATCAAACTGATTTAATAATATCATATGCACTTATTGACTTTGAAAAAATATTTCTATAAATATTTATAAATTTGACAGAAAAATACACTTCATTTATTTTCACAATATTTTAATAATATCATATGCACTTATTGACTTTGAAAAAATATTTCTATAAATATTAGTAGGAAGCAAAGCTTCCATCGGCCAGTCCCGCGACTGCCATGTATTTTTTTTTTATTAAGTATCGGAATGAAGATAAAGCCGGTCTCAAAAACTTATTGGCATACCAAGAAAAATCCTGTGCAAAGCTATCTTTTTGCCAAGCATAGAATAAAATCCTATTTCGATCAGTGATTTCATTCTTGATCATATTTTAATTTTTAAAAGATTAACCACAAAATATATAACGGTCAATGTTAATTAAAAAATTCAATAATCTTTTCTTCTGCCCTTCTTTACATACTTATTTCGTGACTTTAGTGACGGTAAAACGTCAGGTGTATTTTAACCCATTAATGCGCAAAACGAGGATTTTGTGCACGCAAGTTCAATTGTACGATTCGAATAGCAAATTGGGGCGAATTTCCTCCAAATTCGTATATAAGGGGTTTTTGGGGATGCTTTTTCAGAATCTGGCATTTGTTTTGCATAAAAACTTCAAAAACCCTATTATTTTTTGGGTTTTTTCAAAAAAGTGCCGATTTTTTTTGGTAATTCTTCGTCGCAACGTCGATTATCTTGTCGTTGCTGCTATTGAATGATCATATAACTACCAGAAATCGCGGTCCGAATGTCTACACTTTCTCAAACCATGGTGTTGAATTTTTTTTTTCGCTTTGGTTTTTACAAAATGGCCATTTTGTACAGCAATGTAATAAAAACCTTCGCGATTTTTTTACACGAAAACGATCACCTTTACAAAAAAGATTTATATGACAAAAAGTGCTTATAATTAGCCAAGGAAAACATGTAAATTTTTTCAGAATTTTTGGACTATTTTTGGTTTTTTGGATTTGGCCAATTTTTAAAAAATCCAAAAATGTCTCGAAAAATTCTAAAAAAATTCCCACGTGTTCCTTGGCTAATTATAAGCACTTTTTGTTATATAAAATTTATTCGTATAATTCGTCCTTTTTGAGTAAAAATATCACCAAGTTTTTTTATGATGAAATTTGGTGATATTTTTACTCAAAAAGGACGAATTATACGAATAAACTTTATATGACAAAAAGTGATTATAATCAGTCAAGGAACACGTGTGATTTTTTTCAGAATTGGTAATTGTATACTTAATTGAAGATATTAATTCAAAAACCACAAAATTATTTTTAATTTTTATCCGTTTTCATTTTAGTTGCAATAATGACAACTTAAATTATATTTAATATATACTCATATTATACATTTTTTACTTCAAATGCGAGTATACCTATTTGTTTAATTATTTTTGACTGTTGTTATTACTTCGTTGTATAACGACAACTGATTTAATTTAGTTGTAATTTTAATTAATGAAAAGAAATACAGGTATACTTAACTTATGTAATGGCAGATCCAAAAATTTTTAAGAGGTAATCTGGAATCTACCATAGCACTTCTTATCTCATATTGATTATCTGTTAGATAGTTGAATAATTAATTTCTGCATTTTTACCATATATCATCTATTTATTGAGGAGTTCTTATATTTTTCAGTGTTATATTTCTAAACCGAAAAAGATTAAATCGATGTTATAACCACAAACTTGTTTCTGTGTTTTTCATACTCTCTAAGCCAAATTTTGTAAAAACATAACAAAAAGAAGACTAACCCATTTATTTTCAGTTTATAAAAGAAGAGGTAAGAGTAAGTTGGGCAGAAGAAATGAAATCATCATCGTTACTTTCAATATGCGTTGATGAAAAAATTGGGCATGTTAACAAAGTTAATAAAGACTACTTAACGCTAATTAAGATAGACTGTACAAATAATAATTCATTAACAAAAAAAAAAGAAAAAGAAAAATATTTTCTACGGCTTTTTATTAAATACATTCAGATATGTATTATAGTTACATACATCCAAGGAAATTGAGAAATGGATTGAAATTCAAGTCTATTCCCGAAACAGTTTGGGAAAGAATAAAGTTAGGAAAGTTGCTTGCAGCTTTTATTTAAGAACATTATAAGTATTGTTTAGTTTGTATCTTAGAATCCATAAAATAACTAAGATTCCCTATTATCAAAAAAAAAATATTTAGTACTTTTGCATATGAAAAAGTGAAGAATACAAATGATACATATGTAGACAATCTCAAATTTCCTGAGTTTGGACACCCTAGTGAGGAGTATTTCATGTCTAGCTAATTATCACAAAAATTACGACAATTCCACTCATAATACAAACAGCAACGCTCGTGTCAAATGACCCATATACTCTCGAACTACTTAGTAAGAAACGAAAGCAATACGAGGCATCTTCTGGAATTATTACATAACACCACAGCTGCAAACACGAAAAACCTGTCCATTTTCCATGACCAACGTTAGATTTATGCCGAACTGAAGATGCTAGACACACAGTTCCATCAAGAAAATGGCAATCTTAAGAGCCCATAAAAGCTTCTCTGCATAAATTTGCAGTTTCTTCTAAACAACGCTGAATGAGCTCAAGGACTCCCTGATGGTGGATGTTGCTTTTGGCATTTTGCAATCGCCAAATTGAGTAAGTTGTGGTAGCATACCAGTTTCTTGTTTTATAAATATTTTGAGGCTTCAAACATTTTGTATCTTATTTTTACTTACCGGTGGCGGTTCACTGGTGGTGCTGTAAACCTCACTGGCTGCATACTCGGGCTTTATTTGTACAGTAGCCATCGAGTCGAGGTCTTTTTCCGTCATTTGACGAAAAATGTTGAATTTTTTATAAAACACTGCGACGTTAAAGAATACTATCTGTATAAAATTTTTTTAGTTCGCACCAAACCGTTCTTTTTTTTTTAAATATATTTTGGATTCCTCGAAAGATCACTACAGTCCTTATGTATATTATATATTTCCACTTGGCTATTCGATATAGTTTTTTTCTCGACCGAAATCTATCTTGAAACAGAAATGATCACAAATCAAAATTTTCCAGCACAAGTTGCAAAGTAGATAGATAGAAAGTAGAAAGTTCCGCGGCTCACAATATAGAAAGAAACGTCTAAACAGATCGGCTACCTACCGACGTCTGAACCTTAGCCAGTTGCTCACTAATGTTTTTTTGAAAACTAACAGTAAACTCTGAAAAGCTCCACCAAAATTGATGTGGTTCTGTCTGTGACAACCTTAGCCCACTCAAGCAACCTGTACGAGGTGCAAGAGGTGAGCGGGAGTCGATCGTGATTTTTACATAAGAGAAATTCGCATCGGGGGAGCAGCTACATTCACATTTACCTGTGCGCACCTTACTCAGGTGGGGAGGTTTCTGAACGTGCGCGTAGCAGCTTTTGTATGCCGCTACCGCGCAGAGTGTTACCATCAGCGATATTAATTAGTTTTACATATTTCCCGTAGGATCCATTGCCGGGAAAATTGATTTTATGGTTTATCTTAAAAGAAAAGTAGAAATGCCAAAGGGCAACTTTATTTGTCTATTTAACAAAGGATGAGGTCTTTCACTTGTTGTGCTGTATCGTCAGGTAATTTCATCCTAACGACCATGCTATTAAATTTATCCATATAATGACATCAGCGACACTAATCACAGCTTTAAAACTAAAATTATTGTTTTATCTGACTAATGGAACTGTTTATATAAAATCTGAAAGCGATTTTGAAGCAAATAATGTAGTAAGTATAAAATTTACTAAATGTAATTTATTCGCGAAATTACTTTTAAACTTTTATCTTAATGTGATGGGAAATAAAGATAAAAAATTCATATACTCGATAAAAACCTTAGGATATATCAGTGCCTGTTTAAGAGGTTATACACAGTCAGGATTTTCAAAAAATCGATTTAGGGTTAGTTTATTTTCGTAATGTACATATTAGGGTGCTTTTTTTTTGAGACTTTTTTTTTTTTTTTCAGTCTCACCTCGAAATTTTGTTGAAAATACCTAAACAAAAATTCCCTGAAAATTTGAACCCTTAATATTAATATTAAGTGCTCGACCAAGGCGTATAAAATACACGTAAACTTTGATTTTTTTTTCTTCAAAACTCTACAGCTCAGAGGCTTTTTATGGTATAATCTTGGTCAATGATAGAGTTTCTTCAGAATTCAATGCTCTACAAAAGTGTCCATTGCGGCGTAACCCCAACTCCCACCAGCGAGGTAGTACGGGTCACTAACCCAATTTTTTCATGAAATTCTTTTTTTTTTGCCCCTATCTCGTAAATAACAAGAACTACAGAAAAAATGTAAATGACAAACTTATAGGAAATTTAATTTCCTCCAAAAAGTTCTTGAACATCAAATCGCTAACATCGATATTTCTTGAGATATTGGGCTTTGAAGGTGAGGTAGTGTACAATTTTGATGAATTGTTGTTGTTATTTACAAGATAGGGGCAGAAAAACGAGAATTTCATGAAAAAATTGGGTAAAGTGACCCGTACTATCTCGCTGGTGGGAGTTAGGTTTACGCCGCAATGGACACTTTTGTAGAGCATTGAATTCTGAAGAAACTCTATCATTGACCAAGATTATACCATAAAAAGCCTCTGAGCTGTAGAGTTTTGAAGGAAAAAAAATCAAAGTTTACGTTTATTTTATACGGGAAATCTTTATACGCCTTGGTCGAGCACTTAATATTATTGGGTTGGCACGAAAGTAATGAGACACTCTAGAAAACTCTACTCATGTTGTTTTTCTAATCAATTGTTTTCGACCATATTCTAGTATGTTATAGAACATTCTAGGTGCTTCAGTCCTAGGGGTATATAAAAGCGCACGCATGATTAATTCAGTCAGTTTGAAGAAAAATGGATGAGCGACAAGTTCGAACTCTATACCTTTACGAGTATTTGTTAGGCCATAGTGCGCGAGCTGCGGCAGACAACATCAACACTGCATTTGGCTCAGATACTACACGTCACGCAACAGTGTCTCGTTGGTTCAAACGCTTCAGTACAGGAGACCGAAGCCTCGAAAGTCAGCCTCGCTCGGGACGAACACCAGCTTTCGACAATGATGATTTGCACCATGAACTGCAACAGAAGCCGGATGCAAGCACTCGTGAATTAGCGACAAAACTCCACTGCAGCCATCACGCTATAGAACATCACCTGCACGAGCTCGGATATAGGAGAGTTTTATCCCGATGGACACCTCATGCCCTCACAGATGCCATTCGTGCTGCTCGGGTCGCCGTCTGCCAATCGCTACTACTTCGACCGCGCCGGAAGGAGTTTTTGGAGGATTTCGTCACAGCCCGACTAGAATTTTGGTGGGGTACAGCTAGGGCCCCTATGAGGCTAGCCACACTGCCTCATGTGGGTCCCATGAGGCTGCCCTATAAGGCGCACGAAGGGCAAATAACGCCTTGCCTCATTCGCGCATCATTATGACTGCCTCATGTGAGCCTCGTGAGGCAAAACCCGACTAGAATTTTGGTGGGGTACAGCTAGGGTCCCTATGAGGCTAGCCATACTGCTTCGTGTGGGTCCTATGAGGCTGCCGTAGGGAAAATAACGCCTTGCCTCATTCAGGCTCTCTTTGTAATACTTAATAATGTAATCCTAACTCCTTATACTTATATACATGTGGAAATACTTCTTTATTAGTATAAATTATTATAATAAACTTAAACTCAGTCCGAGGCGAGTGCGCCTTGATGTTGTCCGTCCTGCGGGTAGAATCCAAAAAAGAACGAGTGCCGCAATATGGCGATGAGCTGTCAGCTCGTAGGGGGATTCGTCGAGGGATTCTCAAGAAGATGATACTTCATGCAATAGATTATAAAATACGAAGTTTTTGTAAGGAAAACCCGATAAGACAGCTATTAATAATACTGGGATTTGTGCTTTAATCGAGCCCAGCTGATAATTTGCAAATATAACCCACTAGCAGATAACGTCAAGTATGCCTAGGTGTATATGTGATGTTTGCCTAATCGAACCCCTGTAAAGCAAAAGGTGGGATTGCCTATTTCATTGTAAGGTTTGCCTCATAAGACCCTTGTGAGGCACTCATAAGGTAAACCTCACTTCAGTATCGCTAATTTTATTTTGTGAGGTCCTCATGAGGAATTTACGGGGAAATCCCTCTATCGGCATGCCCCTCACTTGCCACATGAGGACCTCATGAGGAATCTACGGGGAAATCCCTCTATCGGCATACCCCTCACTTGCCACATGAGGCCCACACGCTTCATGAGGCATGCCCCCTATAAATTCTAGTCGGGAGGGGACGAGTAGTGGGTTCTCTACGAAAACAATACGCGCCGTGTCTTCTGGCTGCCACGAAAGCAAGACCCACCAACTCAACCAAAGCAATATCAAAACCGCGGCGAAAAAGTTCTATTGTGCTGCTTTTGGGATTCTCAGGGCATGCTGTTTTATGAATTATTACATAATGAAACAGTTAATGCTAACACATATGCGGCGCAGCTCGATAAACTAGCCACAGCTATCAAAGAAAAAAGACGAAGAAGAGCCAATGTCATTTTACTTCATGACAACGCTCGCCCGCTCACTGCATCCACCACCCGCCAACAACTGCAGGGCTCAGGCTGGGAGACGGTACCTCATCCACCATATTCCCCAGACATTGCCCTTTCAGACTATCATTTATTCAGAGCCATGAAAAATGATTTGCGTGATAAACGCTTTAACACTTTTAATGAAGTTGAAACCTACGTAGCCACCTTCTTCAACTCACGGCCCGCTGAGTTCTGGGCAACAGGCATCCAGTCCTTGCCTATACGTTGGCAAGAAGTCATAGATGCTCACGGCGAGTATTTGATTGACTAAATGTATAGTAAAATAAAAATTTTAGAATTTAAAATGTAAAAACAAACTGTCTCATTTCTTTTGTGCCAACCCGATAATATTAAGGGCTCAAATTTTCAGGGAATTTTTGTTTAGGTATTTCCCACAAAATTTCGAGGTGGGACTGAAAAAAAAATAATCTAAAAAAAAGCACTCTAGTACATATATTTAAGTACACCCACAGAAAATTTCATATCAATTCGATGAATATTCTTGAGGTTACACGCATATTTGTAGTGATTTTTTTTTACTAAGGTAGGCGCGGGTAATAAGGCCTAGCTAAGGGACATATGAAATAGAATAAAAAGTATCTATCCGAATCAACAAATTTTAATGTTAATTGAAACTTTAGATGAATTACTATAAAGTGTAAACTAAAAATAACAACTTCTGCCGTAAACTAAAACAAAATTAAACATTTTTGAAAACCTTGTCAGTAGGCGTTATTATACTATAGTACACGGAGAAAAATAAACTAGAAAAAGTATAGAGAAATTCCAGCAAAAATTATTGTTTTGTACTGTAATCCTGCAGCATTTTTCCGTCACGAGAAAAAATAATTTTTGTATATGTAAAATTTCAGAAATGTTCGTTACTTTTTGATGAACATTCAAAGTAAAAAGTATTCTTCTATTCTAATAAAAATTAATGTAGAAATAGCAAAATGTATAGTAATACAATCTAAATTTTAACAGTCAAATAGGAAAAATTGATGTGAGCACTACGAAAGTTCCAGTGCTAGAACTGTAAAAATTACAATATCAGATCTGTAAAAATCACGCTACCAGAACTGTAAAAATTGCTAAGCTGAACTTTTTAACTTTCTTGGATATGTAATTGATAAAATAGTTGATTAATTATTAAATAACATTTTCATGATTAATTCACTAAAATTTCTATTATATTATAAATAAAAATTAAGAAATAAATATAAAGTATGTTTTCAAGTTATCTGTTGCACTACTGCGTCACTAAAAACACGTTTGAACATGAATCATGTACGACCTAACGATACAATATACGTATACCAAACGTATAATATACATATTCATGCATATGAATAGCTCATTGTATATATACACACGCAAATGTAATCAAAATATACGCTTCGTCTTCCGAAATCTTCCGAGTTTGCCCGAATGAACTTTTCGGCATAGGAAAAATTAATGAGCCAGAACTGTAAAAATTCCAGTGTCGTATTGTAGAAATTATAGAGTATACTGTATTATATATATTTTATTTCGTAATTTTTCTCAAACTTCTCGATAAAAATTCCTAGCACCTAAAAATTTGCAGTTCTGACTATAAAAATTCCTAGATAGATTGTAAAAATTCTTAGACCGAATGTTAAATAAAAATTTGTAACCATTACTTACTGTCTAGTAAGAATATAGATATAGTTAATAGGGGGTGCAAACCAACTTTTATCACTGCGGTCAGAGAAGAAGTGCTAGACCTCACTCTTGCCAGCAGGATCCTGTCCGAGTTCATAGTGAACTGGCGAGTATCAGATGAAGCGTCACTGTCGGATCATCAACACATTAGATTCGACATTCCAGGGCGCTCTGAACTCACTTCAAAATCCTTTAATCCAAGAAAAACAGATTGGAGTGCCTACAGAGCCATGGTGAGCTCAAAGGCAGACATGCTGGTGACCACTATCAGCTCAACCAGTGAACTAGAAGTGGCTGCAAACCAGCTAAATGAAGTAATAATATCCTCCTACCATGATAGCAATGTTGCAGTTCCAGCCAAAATGGTACGCAAGGTGCCCTGGTGGAACGAACAGCTATCGGACATGCGTAGGCATGTGAGGAGGTTATTCAATAGAGCCAAACGCTCTAAGCAGTGGGACGAATACAGATCTGCTCTCACTGACTACAACAAAGAATTGAGACGCTCGAAACGCGAATCCTGGAGAAGGCACTGTGAAGGTATAGAATCATTACCGGAAGCAGCCCGTCTTCAAAAGGTACTAGCTAAGGACGTCTCCAATGGAGTTGGACTCTTGAAGAGACAGGATGGCACCTTCACTGAGTCGCAAAGGGAAACACTTGAATACCTATTACAAGTACACTTTCCCGGATCAATTCTAGGAGTAAATTCGCTACAGCCTGCAGACTCTGATCCTAGCGATAGAGCAAGTCGCAGAGCGTGTAGCAAGTCCGGTGTCATCTTTGACAGGGACAAGGTTAAATGGGCAGTGGCCTCTTTTCAACCTTTCAAAGCCCCAGGAGGTGACGGGATCTTCCCGGCATTACTTCAGAACTGTCTGGATACGATCCTGGATCCTTTGGTTTGTCTGTTTAGAGCCAGTTATATTTGGGGATACATACCACGCTCATGGAGGAGGGTGGTGGTTGTATTTATTCCAAAACAGGGCAATAGGCCCCTTGAGCTGCCCAAGTCTTATAGACCAATCAGCTTAACATCTTTCCTGCTGAAAACAATGGAAAGATTGTTGGACCTTCATATAAGGTGCAAACTGGAGCAATCAACACCGCTCCACAGATCACAGTTTGCTTACACTAAAGGTAAATCAACAGAGGTTGCTTTACATAATTTAGTTAGTAGGGTCGAGAAATCCCTTCAGGCCAAGGAAATAGCTCTGTGTGCTTTCTTGGATATAGAGGGTGCTTTCGACAACACAGGATATGATTCTATATCCAGGGCTCTTGTGCGCAGGGGTATAGACTCAAATACAATCGCATGGGTAGATGCAATGCTAAGAGAGCGAGAAATCTCATCCATGCTGGGCAACACCTCTGTGTCAATTAGGGCAGTTAGAGGATGCCCACAAGGCGGGGTACTGTCGCCATTGCTTTGGTCTCTAGTTGTGGATGCCCTCCTAGTCAAGCTTTGTGAGCTTGGCTACCACACTGTCGGTTATGCGGATGACCTGGCAATAATCGTTACAGGTAAATTTGACTCAACTGTCACGAGTTTGATGAGGACCGCACTTCGTGTAGTCACTGACTGGTGTGTCAGTGAGGACCTAACCATCAACCCGTCTAAGGCCGTCCTGGTACCTTTTACGAAAAGGTACCGTCTGAATTTGGATACTATATCCATCCAAGGAACGGTCGTTGAATATTCCAATGAAGTAAAATACTTAGGTATTTGGCTGGATAAGCGGCTAAATTGGAATACTCAACTAAACTATTCATTAAATAAGGCCACGCGAGCCATGTGGGCCTGTAGAAGACTTTTTGGTAGGACATGGGGTCTCAACCCAAAGATGATCCTGTGGTTATATAATACAATTGTCAAACCAATTGTTGCATATGCCGCCCTTGTATGGTGGCCCAAAGTTCAGCAGCAGATGGCAATTGCTAAGTGCAACAAGCTACAACGGCTTGCTTGCCTCTCCATAACAGGAGCCATGAGGACTTGTCCAACACTCGCCATGGAGGCGATAGTAGGACTCGAACCTCTGCACTTTTTCATTTTGAAATCAGCTGCAATTAGTGCTCTGAGAGTGCAAATCACATCCAAAACGCAAATTGCTGACAATGGTCACATGAGCATCCTGCAGCGCATCCCTGACTTAAGGATCTGTTATATAACAGACTACATGACCAGGGAACTGAGCTTCGGGAGGAGATTCAGGATTCTCATCCCTGAACGTGCAGACTGGAATGGCGACGGCCTCAGTCTGGACCCCAGAACTCTCCGTTGGTTCACAGATGGCTCAAAAACGGAACATGGTGTTGGTGCTGGTGTCTATGGACCCAACACCAAGGTCTCGATAGCAATGGGAAAATGGCCCAGCGTTTTCCAGGCTGAAATCCATGCAATTGAAGCCTGCGCCCTTCTCAATATTAACAAGAGACTTAAAGGTGCCAATATCACTATCTTTTCCGATAGCCAAGCGGCCCTCAAGGCACTCTCGTCATGGCGCTTCTCGTCTAGACTTGTTAAAGAATGCTTTGATACCCTTCAACACTTAGCAACTTCCAACAGGGTTACCCTCTGTTGGGTACCGGGACACTCCGGCGTTGAGGGAAATGAGGTTGCTGATGAACTTGCCAGGGAAGGTTCATCTTCTCGACTCAAGGGCCCTGAGCCCTTCTGCAGCATTGGCTGGTCTTCGTCCAAAGCTGTGATAGAAGAATGGGTCAGGAATCTACAGTGCATACACTGGGATAACTTCCCTGGGATCCGGCAAGCTAAAGAGCTCGTCAGACCCTATACCTACACTGAAATCAACGTTTTGAGTAAAGCGGATCTCAGACTGTTGGTAGGTTACCTAACTGGCCACCATGGGCTAAGATACCACCTAAATAAGATAGGTCTGTCAAATGAGACGGAGTGTCGTCTGTGTCTTGAAGACGACGAAACTACATCACACATTTTGTGTGCTTGTCCGGCTTTAGCACGGTTAAGAAGAGGGATCTTCGGTCAAGAGTTCCTGGACTCGGCTGAAGCTCGTTCATCTTCTGTAAAAGACCTTCTGGCGTTCCTTAGGGTAGCAGATCGTCTTTTACTGTAAAGGGGATTCGGCACAAAAGACCGCCTGGTCGCAGTGCCCACCATGAGGGTCACCCCTAACAATAATAATAATAATAATAATAACCATTACTTTTTAATATTCTTTCGCATAAAAATCGCTAAAAAGAGATAATGCTGCACGGTTACTTTGGTAGAACAGTAATTTTTCCTCTATATTTTTCTCCGTGTATGATAATAGGGCCTAAGACTTTGACATACATAAATAATCAAAATAGGCTTCTTAGATTTGGTAATTGAGATCAATAATAATATATATACATTAATTATGCTTAAAGTCTTAAGAATAACAACAAATTTCTTTGTTTAACAGCCATCAAGACACTCAAAATTACCTGTATCATCCTGGATCTAAGTGACAAGCTGCTCCATCAAATATTAACGTTCCTGCACTTTTGTACCTGGCTAGGTGCTTCAAAAATTCCTTGAAAAGTTCATTAGTCATATAACCCTTTATAGATTTTCTACCAATGATTCAGGTGAAAAGTTGTCATATAATTCGGGCTTCAACGTATAACTTTAAATATGATCATTGGTAGTATAGCGCTACCAAGTGCATACTCATTTCGTGATGGTGACACTTTCAGCGTGTTATCCCCCATCTTTGCTTTCTTTGTAAATGCACTCTTTTATCTTTTTTGTCTGCTGGTGGTGAATTGTTAAACAGCAACCTTTCTCATCCATATTATAAATCCTTTCAGGATTACTTTTCAAATCTAGATTATCATAAACTTCATTCAGTCTTTTGAAGTGATCATCAAGGATAAATTTATTAAACTTTTGTGCCCTGGCCGGGTTCATAAACTAAACTTTTCTTCTAGATATTTCCGTATGGCTTTTCATAAGCGCTTTAAACCAATCTTTACCAGCAACTCTAGCATGTTGATTGAAGTTGTGCTTGATGTTATTAAGCTCACAAAGTGTATAGACCAAGCGTCGGAGAATTCGTGGTATCACAGGCACCTCATAATTCTGCTAACAAGATCAACTTCCAGAAGTCATTTTCAGACCACAATGCTCGTTTGGGGGGCATCGTGGTTGTAGTCAATAAAATAAATAAGTAAACAGTTGTAATTACTTATTTATATTCCTAACATTTTGAAAAAGACATAACATAAACTGTAAAACAGTAAAATGTTGATACAAAAAAATGAGGATAATAAGGGCTATGCTCAAATTTGGTAGGCCTTAATAACCGCTGGTAACGTGCGTAAAGAAGAACTAAAAAGAACATTATTCGGATCATGATATATTATTCAAACATCAAAGGTCGTAGAAGCATGAAATAATAGAAAATTATAGTGCAAAATTATATATATAAGTACATATAATATTACAAAAAATACTTACGATTGATTTGGACGATTTCTTATTATTCGTGCTGCGCAACCGCCCCTCACAATGAATGACACCGCACTAGTGGCAGCAACAGTGCCGGATTAGCCATGTAGCAGGAGGCAACAAATGCTACGGGCCCCGCGCTTTGGGGGCCCCGCGCCTTCGGGCAAAAAAACTACAAATCAAAAAAATGTAAGCCACCCACTAAGTCACACACATAGTAGCAATTCTCAGTGAGCGCTGGCAAAACCCCCGGTGAACACATAATATAAACTATAAACACCAGTGCCGTAACCAGCGGGGGGGTCAGGGTGTTAGGACCGAACAGAGGTAGGAAACCCTCCCCCCGAAAAAAAATTCTGGCTACGGCCCTGATAAACACTACGTTCTAGCTGCTATGAACCCCTTGCCGCACACATACCCCCCGCGTTCTTCAAATGTTCAGAACCGGGAGTGAACTAAAATCTGAGAGAACTCAAAGAGAGCCAAGAACACGACTGGGGTTCTATGGGGTTGGCTCACGATATGCTGAATGCTGAGTTCTCTCTCTGGGGTCCTTATATAGCGACCCCAGGCGAAAATTTTCGTACAAAATTTTTTGTTTGGCATGCAAGTTCTTTATATGTATACTTTCTTTGCCCACACTGCTTAAGGGGAGGTTCTCATCTAGAAAGCCAAAAAGTAGGTAAAGTTTGTGATTTTTTTGAAGGCAAATGACAAGACATAGGGAAATGATATTTGGCATTATCTTTTATTGTACATTTATCTGTACGAAAAAATTTTTTTATTAAAAAAAAACAAAAAATGGCGCCCGTTATTCAACTTCTCCGGAGGCATGTTTGTGTACAATTTGCGTACAAGATAACTCAAAAACGGTTCAACCGATCAACTTCTAGTTTCGTGCATATTAAAGTAAACAATTTTCTTCATAGAAAGAGTGGAGCACATTTTGAAAATTGTAACATTATCTCCTTTTTGTAAGTGATAAACTATGAAAAAAAAGGGCCGAAAAAGGCCTTAAAATTTCAAAATCGCGCCATTCCGTCAATTTTAAATTTTTTTTAAAGTCGTCCACTCTTTCTGAGACAAATTTATTCTAGTTTATAATAATATCATCATTATTTGATTTCAGACCAATCTGCGACCCCTAAATTGTACGCAGCTGGGCAATTTTCGAAAAACATGCCTCCGGAGAAGTTGAATAACGGGCGCCATTTTGTTTTTTTTTTTAATAAAAAAATTTTTTCGTACAGATAAATGTACAATAAAAGATAATGCCAAATATCATTTCCCTATGTCTTGTCATTTGCCTTCAAAAAAATCACGAACTTTACCTACTTTTTGACGTTCTAGATGAGAACCTCCCCTTAATAGAGTGAATAAAATACGATTGCAGTTCACCAGCTCTAATAACAAAAATAGAAGAAAGATAGAGTGTGGGGAAATGTGAGTGCAGAGAGAATATGTATATGAACTCTGCACTCACAATTCTCCACACTCTATTATTTACTTTCTTCTGCTTTTGCTATTTGAGCTGTTAAGTGTCGAATATCTACAACAGGCGATACTAGTAGTTTTTTAATGATAAACAATAAGAAAATAATTTTGAGATTTTGAACGGAAGTTCTATTATCGTCAGCTCTTATCCAGATGACGTGGAAGATGGTTTGGGCAATGAAATGGTGCATTTCGCTGAGCTGCTCAAAACTGAAGTGGCTGCTGGTATTGACAGCAAAAAGCATGAGGCTCTGGAACTTCAATTTTACAAACTCAAAAATTCATTGGAATCGTGTTTTCCAAATTAGGAATATTTTTACGCATTTACTTGAGTTTGATGATCACAAACTGCAGCGGAGAACGTTCTTTTTCAACACTAAAAAGAATTAAAAATGTGTTAAGGTACTATTACCGTCTAGAATGCTAAAAAATGACATATATTCAACAATTTGTTTTTCACTTTCTTTATTATATATGGTTATCAAACTTTTTTTACAGAGTTCTTGAAGATTACGGAAAAATTTGTTATTTTTATTTTCTATTAATTGTACATTTAATAGAGGGCGCTCAAATTTTCTTCTCAAAAAAACACTGCTGCATGGCGGACAGTTAATCTCTGGAACGGTAAGTCTGAAACATAAAATTCAAAAAGAGTTACAAAAAGGAAGTGCTCTTACGTGATAGTTTACCAGAAAAATTGAAAAATCATTAAAAATAAAAAAAATGGCGGACATTTCAAAATTTTTTTTCAAAAATCGCCTTTTTTTTCGACCTTTTTTCAGACTCAAAAATTTTATATATTTTTTTTTGTGGTCAAATTGTGGTAAACTATTACACAGGATATAAAAACGAACAAAATGCTTCAAAGTTTATTAAAATCGGCCCAGTAGATCCGGAGATTAACTGTCCGCCAGTTAAAAAAACCTAAACTCGAGAAAAACGCGTGTAAAGCTGCGTGAACACCTGCGGCGAGCCGAGAGCGCGCTTCAATTGAGTCGTTATATCTCGGCACTGGCTTCGAATTTCGATTTAATATTTTAGACAGTTATTATTGAAGCTATAAAGAATCTAAAAATGTAAAAAAAAAAAACATTTTTTGAAAATTCTAGACGGTAATAGTACCTTAAGGAACACAATGGGACAAGAAAGTTTGAATGACCTCACTATAATGAGTATAGAAAATGACCTTAGAAATATTGATGTGACGAGTGTTATTTCTAAATTCGCTTGCGTTAAATCACGAAAAGCCTTTTTCTAAATGTTTTGGTTTATTTACATCATAAATTTTAATAGGTAATGCAACTCAAGGGCCCCGCCCGTCACATTTGCTACGGGCCCCGCGCTGGCTTGATCCGGCACTGGGCAGCAAGTGAGCTAAAGCGTCGTGCTTTTGAAACTTTAAACGCATATTTTTTCAAAACTGTGTTTTTAAAGTCGGTGAGCAAGATTTCTCGGAAACGGCTGAACTGACCAGTTTCAAATATTAACACAAGCTTTTTAAGTATATTTTTTAGTAATTAATTGAAGGTTTTTTGTCATCGATAAATATTTTCCATTTTATAAACAATTTAAGGAAAAAATGTTTGTTAAAAATCGTTTTTTTTTTTTTTAAAGCCTCCATTTTGTCAAAAATTCTTATTTTGCTTATTCCTTCGATTAATTACAAGATCAAACAATATGTTAACGAAATATTTTTGGTTTTTTTTCATTTTGGATGATCCAGTCCAGAGATATCGTGCTCACCGCAAGACGCCTTTTATTAGAATTGCTCCCGGAGATCAGCTGTAGCAGATTTTAAAATAATTATTTCTACAAATAAAAAACATTAAAATACACTCAAGAGTTACCACAACAAATGTTTACATTAATAACTTAAAAGGTCATAGAAAAGAAGAAAAATTAAGTAACATTAGTTTTTCCTAATCAATTTCGGTAAAGGCCTGACTGAAATGGATAAGTAAAAGTAAATAATTTATTGATTAAAATTTGTTTAACTTCATAGAAACATTTTTTATTGTCGGCACGTTTCGATGTGGAAATTGATTGTGAATAAAAGGTCACCACTTTCATTTTGTAGTTTATATCCATAGTACTTTATAGTAATGTATGTATAATTTATTACATATTTATATAAAGTAAGAAAATCTACAAACGGTAGGAATTGATCAGGAAAACCTCAGCAGTCTCACATCAGGCATGTTCAGTTCCTTAGTATTGCTTAACCTCAGTTAAAAATTTCTTGTTTGTAATTTAGTTAGAAGTTATGAAAAATTCAATGCGGAAAATCTTAACTTAATATTTCTACAATTATATGTATGTGACCGACTGTAAATATGCGGACTACACCAAAAGATATTTATCTTTTTTATATTAACACTTCACGAAATCTTTGAATATTTGAATGCATAAATGGACAGGTAAAGGCGTAAAACGATAAATACAAAACACGGAAGCAGAGAAAAAGAGAGCTGAAATGTGGATAGTAATTTTTGCCTCTATAACGACGTTGTGTACATTTACTATATGAAATCCACACAGTAGTGGTTTTTGCCGCAAAATACATCAAATAAAATGTATAGTATAGCTTCCAGGATCTATCCACTTTAACTTGACTGCCTGATGAATTATTGTGTTTCTTTCTTCATTTTGCACTTTATATTCATTGTAGGAATAAACAGTAAATTTGCAACCTTAATGCCAATGCCTTCACTGCTTTCATGAAACTTTTGCAAGTAGCCATTAACCGCAAAGAAGAGACTAATGCTATAACATCCAAACATGATATTAAAGGTAATTTTGCTTTCTTACTGCTAACGATGGCTATGAATCTGAGTCCGAAGGAAAAATCTGTGGTCGTGGCCGTGCCATGTTGGACGCTAGGAAGCTAATAAAGGCCCAAAATTACCACATTGCCATTAGAAAAAAACCAAGAGGAAAGCGAACACTTAACCGGTGTTTTACAACTTCCGAATATTAAAAATTAGATAGACTCTCCGCTCGATTACCGTCTTCGCATTCATAATTGTGTTAAAGAACATGTTAAGCTGGGTGATCCAGTTTAGGCCATACGAATTACTTACTTCGCTGGAAAGCAAACCTTCTCGCTTTAGCCAAGTTGGTGGTAATGTCGTCGCTGCAGCAATCGAAACTCTTCATGGCTGATCGAGCATGGGAGAAATCGTCGTCACAATATATTGTATGGATAAAACTCTGTATAGGGGCAGGTGAACTTTCTGTAACTTGCTACGGTTGAAGAGTCTGTACCAAGCAAAGACCTTACAAGCGGACTATGTCTTGCAGCCTAATTAAGAAAGGTAAAGCTCTGCAATGATGCAACACTCGTTAATTCAAATGGAGTGTGGAAACAAACTCATTTCTTGCAATGCAAATGCTTGCGAATATTTTCGAAATTTGGAGTTTTAAACATTGCATTCACTTGCATAGATACGTAGGATCTTAAGTAGATTTAAATTGATTATCTATGGCTTTACCCATTTTTTGATTTTCTATATCTATTCTGTTATGCATAAAAAAAAATTCCCTTAGGAAAAGAAAAAAAAATGGTAATGCAATTACTGAGAATTCCTTTTATGTATTTTATGAAAACACGAACATTTAATAATTATGCAACGAAGCAGTAATAATATTATATATGTCAAAAATATTTAATTTATTTCTCTGTAGATTACACTAGTCTGTGTTTTTTATGACTTTTCCTTCGGATGACCAAACGATAGGTGTTGTCAATAGAATTTTTTTTGTGTATTACAAATTAAGAAACGAAAACTGGGTTTTAGAGGGACATGTAACAAATTAATAGAGAGTTATTTATCATCAAGAACGGCAAAAACAAAGTTGAATAATCAATACAGCCAAGAACAAATACAAAAGTGTGGTGTTCCACAGGGATCAATTTTGGGACCTCTTCTCTATCTGCTCTACATAAATAATATCCAGAATGTACACTTAACAGGTAGATATAAAATATATGCCGATGACACTGCCTTACTGTATAGAGCCAAAACGGAAGACGAATTAAAGGATAAGGTAAACGCAGATTTGGTAAATCTCAACACGTGGTTACAAGGGAATAAGCTCACGCTAAATATTGGAAAAAATAAATATATTATTATATTTAGTTTTTATTTATATTATTATATATTTAGTTTTTATTTATATTATTATATATTTAGTTTTTTATTTATATTATTATATATTAAAGTAAAAAATAAAAACGATGTTGACCCCAAGATTGAAATAGATGATAAGAAAATAGAACGAGTAAATGAAATAAAATACCTGGGCCTCACTTTGGATGAAAATCTTAGTTGGAACGCGCATATATCATACGTAATAAAGAGAATTACTCCGATCATAGGAGCAATTGGTAGAACAGGAAAGATTAATAATTTTGTCCCTAAATTAATATATAATTCGCACATTCTAGCACATATTAGATATTTAATAAACATTTGGTCCCAAACACCACAATATAATCTTGAACGTATACAGAGACTAATGAATGAATAGGGCTCTAAAAGTATTGCACCGTCTTCCGTGGGACACACCAACAAAAGAATTTTATGACATATCCAACAATTTTAGACTGAAAGAAGTAATTTACATAGAAAAAGCCAAATTTATACACAAAGCAGTGAAAAACAATATAGTATTCACAAAGAACAGGGAAATACACAACTATAGCACACGAATCAGGGACCTACTACGTGTGGAAAAGGCCAGAACGGAAAGGAATCGCAGGACTCATTACCAGCGCAATCGAGATTTACAACTACCCGAGGAAATAAAAAAAATTGACGATATAAAAAGGTTCACAAGTGCAATAAAAAAATATGTAAGAACAGGTGCTGTAGTAAACTAACAATAGGACGTATAATAATTGTAAATAAGGTATGAATGGTGAGTATTTGAATGAGAGATACAAAAATAAAAATTAAAACCTTTGAGTGAATGGGTGCGCGCTTGGTAATTTAGTATTAAATGTTAAAATATAATTTAAGTCAATTTATTGTTATTTTGAAAGCTAGCTGAGCAGCTCTTATACCAGCATCAAGCTGATTGAGCGGCTGCGAAGAAATTTGTAATTGTGATATTCTTTTTTAGAGATTTAGGTTCAACAGGATCCACAGAGCCCGAATCCTTGTACCGTAACGGTGAAGAGTTGGGTGAATGTTTCCAGCAATACGCTGTGAAGTTCGACAAAGAAAAAATCTATTATTATTATATAAAATCTCCAATCACGTTATGTTTTCGAGAAAAATGGAAAAATAAAACAAACCATATCTATCTATTGGTAAATCTTTAATAACAGATTTTCCTAAAATTCCGTATCTCTGATCACATGAAAGTCGGAACCACAAACTATTTGCATAAAATAGGGGAGACTGGTCTAAAATGAAATACTAGGGTAAAATGACACATTGCACGTATCTGCAGTTCTAGCTTTAGTTCAGTCTTTCGCAGTCCATCCGTGGAAGCAGACGTATCTACCAGCGCTTCTGTAAAAATTTTAGTGAGTTCCCTTGGTTTTTATTAGAGTAGTAGTTAAAAACCTATTTTCAGTCATCTATAATATATTATTATCAGAAAAATCAAAGTGTTGGTATAAATAAACTGGGAGAGCTTGAGAAGAACTTATGACATCAACGAGGACTATAGTTCTTCGTAGGGGTTGTATGAGTGTAAGTGTTATTTGCATGTTCGTTGGAAATATTTTCTTTACAAAAAAACAAAATTCTACGTTTGAGGGTAAAATGAAATACTATTTCAATTTACCCACAAGATCAATGAATAGACATGGTTAAGTTTGTTTTTTCAGTAGCACTTTTTTAAACAGTTAAATATACTTACAATTATGCTTAACACTCAATTATAATATAAGTTACTCCAAAAACTCACAGTTCTTCTTCGACGTGATCATTCGTCCTGGCTTTACTTATATAAGATACAGATTTTGATGCAGATCTAGGTCTGGTGAAAAGTAAATTAAATCCACCTTGCACAAGAAATGGGCACACAATGAATGTGCAGGCTTATCTAAAAGAGCTACACACTTTGTCTGTCACGTGTGCAAATAAAAAACAAATATCGATACTAAATCTATATACTATGTCATTTTACCCACAGGCACTTGGGTAAAATGATACTTTGAGGCCTTCTTAGAAGTCATATTTACACAGGAAAGAAAGACTTATTTTATGTTTACTTTTATACACTGTATGTATTTTATGTTTATGTTTGTTTTTGTCGAAAAATATTTTACGTTTTGTTGACAAATAAAAAAATATACGCACTTTAGCTTAAGGTGTTTCATTTTAGGCCAGTCTCCCCTAATGTGATTTTGAACTAGGGTATCCAATTGTAAAGTTCGGTAAGGGCGGCAAAATTTGTATAGCCTACTGGCGACAAATGTATTAATCCGCCACTGCATTGAGATTATATAATGATTTCTATGCTTTTATACTTTCTTTCAAAATAAATAATATCCGACAGGAATTTTCAGTATCATTCCATTTTTTATTTTTAGACTTTTTAAAACCAGGATAATTTATTGACATCGTCCATTGAAAAGTGACATTGTCAGAACTTTCACATAAAAACTAATTCGCTTCATTTTAAGATTAATTTGTCTTCTTATAACATTTCAATATAAGTAGTTGTTTTACATAGAAAAGTAAATTGATTTACTTCTAAAATATTAAAAGAATTAATCAAAGTAGTGTAAAGACTGATTATGAAAATGTAACGACTAATTATCTAATGCTTTAATTATTTTGTATGGTATAGTCTATTTTTTTGAGAAGAAGAAAACCTTTATTTTGAATTAAAACTAGTTGAAACCTAGTCCACATAATTTACCAAATATAAAAAAAATAAGTATGTTAATAAATATTATAGAAAAAAATGAAACTTGTTTGATTTGTAGAAATATTTCAGTTGATTGGTAATGAATTTAAGTGCCCCGTGCATGTATCAAACTACCCCACTCGTGGGGTAGTTTGATACAAATTTCATCTTTTATTAAATAGGCCCTAATATTTTTAATGAATATATCTAAGAGTAAATTTGACTTATACAAGTTAGTTCCTGGTAGTTATATGATCATTCAATAGCACCAACGACAAGATAATCGACTTTGAGACGAAAAAAGACCAAACAAAATCGTCACTTTTTTTAAAAAACCCAGAAAATAATAGTGTTTTTGAAGTTTTTATGCAAAACAAATACCAGATTCTGAAAGAGCACTCCAAAAACCCTTTATATACGAATTTGGAGGAAATGCGCCCCAATTTTCTATTCGAATCGTACAATTGAACTTGCGTGCACAAAATCCTCGTTTTGCGCATTAATGGGTTAATGAACATGGTGATTAAAATTATACTCAATAAACTAAATAAAAATTAACTTCACTCTCAGTAGTGTCTTGATTTGAAGTTTTACATTTGAGTGAATTTTCAACATTACATATTTTATACAATACTTAAAACACAAAAATTATAATTAATTTCAAATAATTTGAAAATATGGGTATCTCTAGTTTGTTATTTGATATTAAAACAAAAACACATAAAATTCTTATTCTCCTCGAGTTGTACCTAGTTACTATTTTTTTTTTTTTTTTTTTTTAATATGTAGACATTTTATTTTGATAGACAAATTCAATCACAACGGACTTTGAAACCATTGTAATCCTCTGATGAGTCATATATCGAATAGTGTGGGCGATTTTTGAATTACTTGTTGTGAATAACATTTCATAAGTTGACTTATAATTTATCAAATAAACCGGAATTTGTATATAAAAGCAAAGCTTCAGCTTTGCACATAAACAATGAGTAAAGCGGACCAACAGGTTTACTTAAGATATTTTTTATCTTTTGAAATTATCATTATGAATACAAGAGGATATATACAGTCTGCATATATAAAGCTGGCCTCATCATAATCGTGACATTAAAATAAAAGAAAATTGTTTTTTGGGCAGATTTAATTGATAACATGAGCTGCTGTGTGAAAGAGCAGAACATTGTTATTATGGAAAAAAGCCAGTGCCAGTTACATGCCATAACAGTAAACAAGCACTTAGCACTTTTACTAAAATATCATTTACCATCTAAATGGACTAAACATTTTGGGGAAATTACGTTTTCCGCTAGCGTTTTTTGCTTGAACTATGAACGCGATGAGAATTAAGTACTCGTAAAGATGCTAACAACAAAAATTGACGAAGTTGACAAGACAGCAGCAGAGGACTAGGAATCATATAACGAAGGTGTTGCGAAACACTCCTCTAAACATCTAATATACCAATTACTGACTTTTTTTTTATGGACAGCCATTGTCGTTTGTATTTGAGGGCAATGAACCTTACAATATTGCACTAGAGTACCCGAAATGTATTTTTATTATTTTTCTGCTAATTATTTTCGTATATTTTTTGCTTACAGAATATGGTATATCTTTGCCCCACAGTGAGCTCTCTAATATTTTTTTTTTGCGGACCTCTGCATGAAAGGAAAAGTTGATTTTTTGCTATTCTTGAGGCTTCTTCCAGTAAGCGCCTAGCTAGTTAATCAGCGGTGTCATCATCATTATGTGGCCAGAGTGGTACAGGCGAGTTTCTAAACTTTCGCTTTCATGCAGAGATATGGCTTGGACTGCCATACTCATCGGCAGAAAGAAGTCAGTTGCAGTTCTGCGTACTACGATATCTCGTCATCTGGTCAAGTGCCATAATTACCGATGATAAACATAATTAGCCCGCAGTTAATTATTTTCAACAAAATAACAGATGATTGGCCACCAATTCGTATTAAGAAGCGACACTGTCATGCATTTTATTCGCTTAAAATTCACACTGATTACACTCACGTGTAAAGTGAGAGGTATACACCGCGCGGTCGCTTTGCAAAAAAAAAGTCGCCAGAAAATATTATTTCTGCTTGGATGAAGAGAAATTTTCAATCCATCCTATGGTTTTTCATCAACTACAGCAATAGAGCATGAAATGCATTTTTAGTTGACTGTTTGCCGGCGATCAAGAGAAATTCATAACTCAACATGGTGGTAAGCATTGTTTTCTTCACACCAATCATACCATTAAGGATGAAGTTTTTCACTTCCGCACCTACCGCTCTGGTTTTAATTATGCGAAGTAACATAATCTTGATGTAACCGATTACATGGATCTAAGGCAGGTGGAGTTTATGAAACTATTGCATGGCCTATACCAAATACGCACTTCCCGGTTAGTATGTCTTGGACATTCTTGGACAAGTATAAATAGGGAATTACCTTCATTGGTTTTTTTCGTACACTTTACAAATGTTACGAAGTCGATGGTCGGAAAAATGTTTATTTCTTGCGCTAATTTTTCTCAGACTATTATCTTGAAAACAATTTTTAATTCCGCGGTATAATTTGCGTGAAAAGGCAATGAGAAACACTTGAAATTTTTAAACCTTAAAAAGCGTTCTATAGTTTTTGTGCAAGTAAGGGTTACTTCCCCGACTTTACAAAATTGTGAGTCATGAAGTAATGGTAAAATGATTGTTTTAGATAAAAAACAATATAATTTCCAAATAGTTATTTTAATGTATTTGGTCAACAACAAGATCAAACTGATCTTACTTTATATACAGATATACTTTGTCTAATTTTACGGGAGTTTGCATTAAGCATAAAAGATATCTTTTGATACAGCACCAAATTTGGTTATGTATTTTGGAGTTACTATTCCAGCAGTGTAGTAAATTTAGGATACCAGTTTATTTTTGAAGGATAATACCTACAAAAAGGGGTAAATTAAAAAAAAAACTCTATGAAATAATAAGTAAATAAATAAGTTTTAATGACCCAAAGACCAAAGAACGACAAAAATTGAAAAGATCATTTCAAACAACTTTTAAAAAAAATCTAGAATCTCCTTCAAAATATTATTAAATAATTTACTTAAAAATCCTTTGTTACTTCTTTCAATATTGAATCCTACGATGTCACCAGGTGTTTGAAATCTGCGCGAAAATCTGACTACTGCAGGGTCTTTGAAAATTTACGCCTAGATATTTTCTTGAAATAAAACACGTAAATATTTAGATTTTTCTGAGTCGCTTTATTTTGATATAAGAGTGTCGATAACAATTATATGTGAAAAATTATGTTGAGAAGAGCAATTTCAGGGTTCTATATAAACTTAGTTGTTGTTGGCAGTACTTAAACTCTCCTTTTGTGAATCGGACGCTAAGCACTAACTTGTACAGTTTTTAGTCTGTCGTCGCCTGTTCGCCTGCACCCTGTAACAAGGAGATCTATTGAATAAATTCTTATTCTGAATCGAGAGTTGGTTTTTTGTTTAATCACGCTTCGCACCTGCAGATAGCACTCGCAACAGGTTATGGGCCCAGCGAGATAAGGTCGCGATTCGGAATAGCTTCTCGAGTTTCTTGTGAGTACGTAAATTGACCTGCAGGCAACACGTGTTTTTTCTGTGCTCTCTAACATGGCGGACGACAAAACTAAGGTTCCACTTTTCGACGGGACAAACTATTCTAATTGGAAATTTCGGATGCAAACATTGCTTGACGAACTCGATCTCCTGGAAATTCTAGACGAGCCGTTGAACAACTCTCTTCAAAGCGTTGATGCAACAAATGCAACACCACAGGAGAAGACGAGGAAAAAGGACCAGTTGAAAAGGTATGATAAAAAGTGCAAGTCGCAAATCGTTCAACGAGTGGCCGATAGTCACTTGGAGTATATAAAAGACAAAGACACAGCTTACGAAATATGGAAAGAGCTGGAAAGTACATTCGAAAGGCAAGGCTTGGCAGGTCAATTATTACTCAGAAAAGAACTGCTGTCAATGAAATATAACCCTGCAAAAGAGACGCTCGAATCGCATTTCCAAAAATTCGATCGCATCACGCGCGATTTGCGGTCAACCGGCGCGAAATTGGAGGAAGGCGACATCGTGTGTCATTTGCTCTTAACGATGCCCAGCGAGTATGATTCCGTTGTAACGGCACTCGAAACGCTCAGCGCGAAAAATCTCACTCTGAGCTTCGTAAGGACTCGTTTGCGTGACGAAGACATGAAAAAGCAAAGTAAGGAAAAAAAGGGCAAAGTCGAAATGCAACTACCGCTAGCATTTGCAACACCGGAAGGAAGAGCCAAACAGAAGAATCCTAAATTTGGATTTAGATGTCACGGTTGTGGAAAACAGGGACATTACAGATCGCAGTGCTGGAAAAACAAAACCGAGAGCAAACAAAAGTACAACGCAAACCGAAAAGCAAACGTAGCAACTGGAAGCACATCGGGAAGTGATGAGAATGGAAGTTCCAATGAATACAGTTTCTCGGCCTTTTTTGGTGGAAAGATGCAGAGCACGTTTTGGTGTTTAGACTCAGGAGCCTCCGAACATCTAGTGAAAAGCAGCAAGTACGTAACCAATATTAAAAAATTGGATTATCCTGTGAGTATAAAAATTGCAAAATCTGGAGTGACGCTGACAGCGGAAACTTCTGGAGAAATTCGAGGTAAATCTGTCGTTGGAAACAAAATATACGATATTGTTATTTCAAAGGTCCTAGTCGTAAAAGGCTTGGAAATGAATCTGTTGTCGGTCCGAAAACTTGAGATGCACGGATTTGCAGTAATTTTCAAGGAAGGCTGCGGAAAAATTCTCAAAGATGACAACATCATCGCGGTGGCACAACGCCGGAATAAATTGTACGAGCTCGAAATTCTAAATAACATCGAGGCAGCTAACCTCAGCGACGTCGATGGAACTGCGGTACTTTGGCACCATAGACTCGGGCATATAGGAAAAAGTGGACTCCAAAAATTGTCAGGGATCGTCGATGGAATAAACATAACCTCGAAGAAAAGCACGTCGACACCTTGCGAGATCTGTGTAGGAGGAAAACAATCAAAACTCCCACACAATGTAAAACGTCAACGAGCTAAAAGGCCGCTTCAGCTCATTCATAGTGATCTGCTCGGACCAGTCAACCCAGAATCTCACGACCAAAAGAAGTATCTTCTGACATTTATTGATGATTGCACCCACTTTACTGTTGCCTATCCAATTGAATCAAAATCTGATGTTTTCCGTTTTTTTCAGAAAGTATGAAGCTATGGCCACAGCTCACTTCAACCTTAAGATATCGCGCTTCAGATGTGACAATGGCCGAGAGTACATCGCGAAGGAAATGATAGAATACTTTGAAAAGAAAGGAATTCAAGTTGAGTACACTGTCCCATATACGCCGGAGCAAAATGGGGTCGCAGAAAGGCTAAACAGGACAATAGTGGAGAAGGCTCGGTGCATGTTATTGCACTGTAATCTGCCGAAGTCTTTTTGGTCGGAAGCAGCAGTCACGGCGGTATATTTAATAAACCGCTCACCGACGGAAGCAATCAAGGATTGCACTCCAGCGGAAATGTGGTTCGGTTCAAAACCTAACTTAAAAAATCTACGTATTTTCGGCTGTTTGGGATATCTTCACATTCCAAAGCAATTAAACCCAAGGAAATTCGACACACGAACACAAAAATGCATTCTACTGGGCTACGCTCCAAACGGCTACAGACTTTGGGTACCAGAGGGACGAAAAATAGTGGTTGGACACGATGTAATCTTCGATGAGTCAACGTTTCCTTCTCGCTATGATGACGTAACTACGGCAGACTGGAATGCTGACGAGACAAGGGTAGAGGAACCGGAAGAACAGGATTCTGAGGAGAAAGCAGAAGAAGATGAAGATGACGATTGGAAGGACGCATCGGAAAGAGACTCGTTTGATCCTAAGTCTCCAAATCAGATAAACACACCACGACGTTCTACACGGGAAAGAAAAACGCCTGCATACCTCAGGGAATTTACTGTCTTGGCACTGAATGCGGAGGCTTTTGTTGACAATGTACCATCAAACTATCACGACATCGCTGGACGTGACGATAGCTCGGACTGGTATAAAGCCGTGTCGGAAGAAATTCGTGCACTCGAAGAAAATAACACTTGGACTTTCACCAAATTACCAGCAGGGAAAAGAGCAATCAACAGCAGGTGGATATTTCGATTAAAAAGAGACCCACAAGGAAATCCTGAGAGATACAAGGCAAGACTCGTTGTAAAAGGGTGTTCGCAGGTACGAGGCATCGACTACGATGAAGTTTATGCACCAGTGGCAAGGCTCACTACTGTTAGAACGCTCTTATCAGTAATTAACGAGGAAAAACTTCAGGCAATACAAATGGACGTGAAGAACGCCTTTCTTCACGGGGACCTCGAAGAAACTATATACATGAAAGTTCCGGACGGGATCAAGGGCGGAACCGGATGTGTATGTAAGTTAAATCGCTCAATATACGGACTGAAGCAAGCCCCACGGGTCTGGAATGAGCGTTTTGATTTGTTCATAAAAGGAATTCATTTTGAGCAATCTTCCCATGACCGGTGTCTTTACATCAGGAAAACCGACTCAATCAAAGTTTACCTATTGCTCTACGTGGACGATATAATTTTAGCTGGGAACGACGAAAAGGAATTGAAAAAGGTCAAAACTGCTCTAGAGGGAGAATTTTCCATGTCTGATTTGGGTGAACTTCGAAGCTTCCTAGGTATCAGCATCACGAGAAGTGGAAACCAGATGACACTCTCTCAGTCTGCTTATATTGGGAAACTGTTAACACGATTTGGAATGCAGGAATGCAAAGGAGCAGAAACGCCGATGGAGGTAAAAACTCAAATCGAGGAAGAAGAATCTGCGGAATGTATCATCGATAAAAAGCCATATCGCGAGTTGATTGGCTGTTTAATGTACTTAATGTTAAATACCAGACCTGATCTCAGTGCTGCCCTTAATTTTTACAGTCAATTTCAGAGCAATGCAACTGAAAAGCAGTGGGTCGAGGCGAAGCGGATTCTGCGATACTTGAAGCAAACCCAGGACTATGGCCTTGTCTACCGGACCCAGAAAGCCCCCGTGCTTGAAGCCTATGCAGATTCTGATTGGGCAGGATCAGCTGATAGAAAATCGACTACTGGATTTATGCTCCAGGTTTACGGAAACGTAGTATGCTGGACGACGAAAAAACAGAGCACAGTAGCTCTGTCCTCTACCGAGGCTGAATACGTAGCACTGGCGAGTGCTGCAGCAGAATTAGTATGGCTCAGAAATCTCATTCGAGACCTACATATCACCTGTGAGGAACCGACAGTGATGTATGAGGATAATCAATCCTGCATCCACCTACTGAGCAAATATGAACACGGCAGGATGAAACACCTAGACGTTAAATATCACTTCATCAGGGATCTCGCGATGAGTAAGAGTATCGACGTAAAATACATTCAATCGAACGAGCAGAAAGCCGATATTCTTACGAAAGGACTACCCAGAAATTCATTTAAAAAATTTAGAGCTCTTCTTGGTGTAGAGCCTATAAGTTCCAAAAGGCATTAAACCTCAACTGATTGATGCCGTTGAATTTCTAATTTTATTTTTGTTGAATTGTAATCATTAACATAACTTTTGAATTGTAATCATCAATTTGTACTTTTGCTGAACCCTTTTAATTGAGGGGGGGTGTTGAGAAGAGCAATTTCAGGGTTCTATATAAACTTAGTTGTTGTTGGCAGTACTTAAACTCTCCTTTTGTGAATCGGACGCTAAGCACTAACTTGTACAGTTTTTAGTCTGTCGTCGCCTGTTCGCCTGCACCCTGTAACAAGGAGATCTATTGAATAAATTCTTATTCTGAATCGAGAGTTGGTTTTTTGTTTAATCACGCTTCGCACCTGCAGATAGCACTCGCAACAAATTACATCGTTTAAATGTCCACTACGGGCACATCTACCTACCTATCAAAATCTATCAACATTTTCAATTAAATACTTCCTCACATTAAAGCATTTAGCTCACTAATTTCAGCCCGGGTGTTGTTTTTTAGGTGTGCAATTGTTGCTTGCTTATCCACATAGACTTTACTTTTCAAATAACACCAAAGAAAGTTATCTAATGGGGTTAAGTCACAGGACTTAGGTGGCCATTGTATATCATCCTTACGTGGAAACACTCGCCCTGAAAACTTACATATCAACAACTCAATGTTTTTTTCGTCTGTGTCTATTTTTTCAGGTTGAGGCCACAAACAATCTTCAATCAATTGTCTATAGCGCTGTGCGCTGACAGTTGCATTTTCGAAGAAGAAAGGACTAATGATTTCACCAGCCCATAAATCACACCAAATAGTACATTTTTGTGGATGTAATGCTTTTTCTGAAATTATTTAAAGATTTCCTTCTTCCCAAATGCGACAGTTCTGTTTGTTGATGAATCCATCCAATGTGAAATGAGCTTCATCACTAAATAAGATTTTCGTGATGCCTTTTTTATTCTAACAACCAATTGACAAAATTTCTACGTTGATAATGATCTCTTTGTTTCAGTTGTTATATTAGTTGGATTTTGTAAAAATGTAAATGATGGATTGATCCCTAGTTGCTAGGCACGTCGTGAAATTGATTTTGAAGTCTCTTTAGCGACACTGTGGACTACAGCAGTAATATTTTCAACATAACTTTTTGGTCTGCCGAACCTTTGTTTATCCTCGACAAAACTAGTTTTTTCAAATTTTTTCACTAATCTTTGAATTGTTGACTCTTTTGGACGACTATTTACATCAAAAACATCATGTATTTTACTAGTCCAGGCTACCAAGGTAAAAAAGAGGTATTACCTCCGAATTTTTTGAGCATGCATCGATTTTAATGAAATTTTGACAGCATGTAGGGAATACCTCAAAATGCAAAATCTACCCTATTCTGATGTGTGCTTTTTCCCTGGGGGTGAGTTCCACCCCAACTAGGGGGTGAAAATTTTTTTGTGGAAAATAACCACGGAAATCGATTGAGGAACAAATTTTAAGCAAAAATTGTTCTTAGCATTGTTTTTGAAAACTCAATAGTTTTCGAGTTATACGCGATTGAAAATTGGCATTTTTCGTGAAAAAAACCACGTTTTTAATCGATTTTTTATGAATAACTCAAAAACTATTCATTTTATCAACAAAAGTGTAAGAACCAAAAATGAAGCTTATAAAAAAACAAAGAGATTGGTGCCTTTTAATTGATTGTAGGTCTAATACAAACCGAGTAATGATTTATTGAAGGTTGAATACATTATTTGAACGAAATTTTTTTTAAATTCAACGTCAAATAACGGAAAAATGATCAATTTTTCGAGAAAATTGCGTAGAACCTTTTTCAAAGTATTTTTAAAAAGCTTTAAACTGAGGGTTACTAGAACTCTCTAGCATGAAAACTAAGAGAGTTATGGCCGAAATAAAATTGATTTATATTTTTTTTGTAGAAAAAAAAATCAATTTCACCCTTGGCTATAGTACCCAAATTGCAATAAAAAGATAATTCATGATCAATTTACTTTATTTATGTACTCACAATGATTTGTGAGAGTTTGAACGATTTAGAATGCATAATTTCGAAAAAAATTATGATTAAAGTCGAAAAATTATTTTCGAAATTTTCAAAATTTTTTCTTTTTTTCAAAATTTCGGAAAAACTATAGGATATACGTTAAAATTAGTAAGGAACAAAAAGTTAGCTTTTTTTTTAACAAACATTTTGCTTTTTTTAAATTTTTTTTAGCTTGTAAAATAACTGAGATATGACCTTCCAAAGCTTGCCCTAACGTATGACTGGTGCCATTTTAGAACCCTTTAAACGTTGCCCTTTTAAAAATAAAGGGCTCAAAAAATGTAAAACTTTTATATACTTATAGCTCATGAAATTCCCTTTAAAACTACGTTTTGAGCGACTAAATAGCTTGAAAATTAACCGAGATATGGCCAAAAAACAAAAAACAAATTTCTACAAAAAAAATATAAATCAATTTTATTTCGGCCATAACTCTCTTAGTTTTCATGCTAGAGTTCTAGTAACCCTCAGTTTAAAGCTTTTTAAAAATACTTTGAAAAAGGTTCTATGCAATTTTCTCGAAAAATTGACCATTTTTCCGTTATTTGACGTTGAATTTAAAAAAAATTTCGTTCAAATAATGTATTCAACCTTCAATAAATCATTACTCGGTTTGTATTAGGCCTACAATCAATTAAAAGGCACAAATCTTTTGTTGTTTTTGTTTTTTTATAAGCTTCATTTTTGGTTCTTACACTTTTGTTGATAAAATGAATAGTTTTTGAGTTATTCATAAAAAATCGATTAAAAACGTGGTTTTTTTCACGAAAAATGCCAATTTTCAATCGCGTATAACTCGAAAACTATTGAGTTTTCAAAAAAAATGCTAAGAACAATTTTTGCTTAAAATTTGTTCCTCTATCGATATCCGTGGTTATTTTCCACAAAAAAATTTTCACCCCCTAGTTGGGGTGGAACTCACCCCCAGGGAAAAAGCACACATCGGGATAGGGTAGATTTTGCTTTTTGAGGTATTCCCTACATGCTGTCAAAATTTCATTAAAATCGATGCATGCTCAAAAAATTCGGAGGTGAAAACCTTGGTAGCCTGGACTATACGAAATGTATACCTTTTAAAGATCGACTGCATTTATAATAAGTTTGAAAAATTATACTCCGTTGTTGTAGCGTGTATACATGGTTGTATGTATAAGTACACATACTTGACAAGTGTGATATATAAAAGAGGGTAGCGTTAAGAAGTAATCGACTACCAAGATCTAAGCGTTATTCTTGAAAGACCCGAATTAATCCAATACTCAATAATGAAGACAATCAGTTTGCCTTGATTGATTCTTGAAAATTGGCTCATGCGTTTCAAAGTTATGCAGATATAGAAAATAAATATACACATACAGGTCGAATTGTAATTAAGTCAATAAAATTTACTTATGGTGAAGGTAATGACGAATAGGTTGATTTGAGATTACAACAGTAAATGTGCAATAATAGAATAATAATATTTTAATTTTATCTAAAGTAATATTATTTTGTTATTATTTTGTTACATATCTCAATGAGACTCAAAAAATTTAGAATGTTTGTGCTATCTAATTCCCGGAATGCATAATGCCCAACTTTTTACAATTTCATAACAAACAAAAATAAGAACAAATTCATGAATTCTTTAGGTTTTTTAGGTTGTTGTCTATTGGTCTTCTAATGAAAAACCCGGTGAAATACGAGTCCGGCTCACACACAGACGTTTCTAGAATTTCTAGAAATGTAGAAGACCTAGAAGGACCTTGGAGGTACGGAACCGTAAAAATATCAAGAATTCGGTACAATAAAACTAAGAAACGAAATTTTAATAATTTCAGATAATTCCGAACTACAAATTAACGGTGGGTACATCAAATAAATAGGTAAGGTCTTCTGTAATTCCCAGCAGTCCGCCCGTACTTGACCTTAATTTTCCTGTACTTTTTACTAAACTTTTTTTTTTTTACTATTACTATGAATATTTCCGAATTTTTTGGACCAACAAGTTTTCAAACAGAGAAGAAAATTAATTATGTTTTCCGAAATCATAAATATTAACACATTGCTTTATTTTTTCGGCAATCTTTATTAGATTCTCTATTAGAGTGAATAATTTCAAATTTTTTGGCTCACAAACTACGGAGATAAAAGTAGTTAATTTTGAGCGCACATTTGTCCTTATACGCATATGTCAAAAACTACAAGATTTAAAATAAAAATAGTTTGTGTGTTGAATGTGTTCGTATGATGCCTAACTTAGCTTTGGGAAAACCTCCAAAAAAGTAAAAACCAATTTATTTTTTTCTGACTCCCAGACTAGATACAAACAAGAAAGCTTAATAACTCTGCAGGGAGAGAAAAAAATAAAAAAATACATTAATTATTACTAAGATACGTATAATTACCACGATAAAAAAAATTTTAAAAGTTATAAGTAAGTTCACTTTGTAATTCAAAACGTGCAGCTTAGTTATACCAAAGAAAAGATGCTTCGTAATTTCAAACTTCGTGTTTAATAATAACAAAAACAATTTGTTGTAATTTCAAACAAGATCTCAAGTACTATAAAATAGATACAATGTTTTGTAATTCGAAGTATGCTATGTATTTTCGTAGTATTGTGCTTTTGATATTTCTGGAATGGTCGAGCTAAATTTTACTAAACGTTTTATGATGTTAACAACTTTCAGTTCTTGATTTTACTACTTTACTTGTTGAGTTAATTTAATACACTTTTGTTGATAAATACCTAGTACTCATATAGTTCTTTCTAGTCTTTTTATAATAAAAGGAAATTGGCTCTGTTGTGATTACAATTCTTTCTACTAGTATACAGTACTATTAAATTCACTAGTACTAGTTTTTTACTATGAACTTACTTTCTACTAGTATACAATACTATTAAGTTCACTAAAGAAATTACATAAAGGATTTATTGAGCTTAGTAATGCTCTAAAATAGGGGTTACCTACGAAATCCCCACGCACATAATACAAATCAAAATCCCCAAACACAAAATTCCTAAACACGAAATCCCCAAACACAAAATTCCCAAACACAAAATCCCCAAACACAAAATCTCCAAACACAAATTCCCCAAACACATAATCCCTAAACACAAAACCACCAAACACAAAATCTCCAAACACAAAACCTCCAATTCCCATTTAATGTGTAATTCTAATCGGTCACGCAAATTTGATAAATGTCAAAATTTGTACCTAAATAAATATACTGTATAATATTTTCGATACGTTTACGATCAGTAAAACAAACATTTCTTACAAGGAATATCTTCAATTGAAATCGTTGGCCATAGTGCAATAATTTCTACAAAATAAGATTTCTTCTTATAGCAGAATAGCCCACCCATTTCGCTACACACGGCAGATCTGTAAACTATCATCTTTAGGAGAAAATGGTGTTCTGAATAAAACAACTATAACGAGGCGTGTTTCTTTCTATAATTTTTTGGGGACTTTGTGAATTGGTATTTTGCATTTGGGGAATTTGTGATTAGGTATATTACATTTGAGGATTTCGTGATTGGGGATTTTGTACGTGGGGATTTCATAAGTTTTCCCTAAAATAAACATAACTTATAGTCCAGTCAATCTAACCTCTGAAGCGGAAGTTTGTGATGGGAAGCTAATTTTTGGATATATTGTTGGGGACGGTGAGAAATGAAGCTCTTACTTTTTTCCACACTCAGGGGTGTTTGCGAAGGGGTGAAAAAGGGTGAAAAAGGGTGAAAAAGGTTTTTTGTTTATAACTTTGAATAAAAAAGTCAGCCTGGATGGAAACGTTAGAGGGTGATATAATAAATGATTATTCATCTTGTATTAAAGTTTCCACAGGTTTTGTTTATTGCAAAATTGTTTATTAACAATTTCACTCTCCCAAACCGAAAAAAATCACGGCTGATTTTTTTAAAAATACTTAAGCTCGTACGATGTCTTTCATTTTCACAATATCACTAGAAGACGCAATCCCCCATCATATACCAAAAATTCAAAACGGTTCCATGCATTTCACCTGAGATAATCACCCAGATACCTCACCTGTTTTACACCGAAAAATGTACAGTTTTAATCCAAGTCAAGATATCCCCCACGAATCGTCGCCCTCCGACCAGATATCGCTGAGCAGCGCACATTTTTCACATTTTTTCCCAGCCCACGGCGGGGAAGAAGAAGATTTGCGACTGATTCAAAAACGGAAATCGCTATAACTTTCGATGTATGTAACGGAACTTAATGTATGATGGCTTCAAAAATCACTTATTTTTTTCTCCATCTTTTCCTCATACACCACTTTCACCTAATATTTTTACTTTTTTTTATATTGAATTAAACTTAAAAAAAAAATAAAAATTAATTACATTTTATTCCTTTTCTCCCACAAAACTAAACTTTTTTTAAATATTCTTAATTTTGTAGTTATCTACAGATTCCAGCCTTTATTCCCATAATTTTTATTATTTTCCACAAATCCCCCCTGACCCCTCGAATAAATATATTACCCCTTAAATTTTACAAACAAAAAACTTGCCAAACATTTTATTTTTTTTCTCCCACAAAACTAAACTTTTTTTAAATATTCTTAATTTTGTAGTTATCTACAGATTCCACCCTTTATTCCCATAATTTTTATTATTTTCCACAAATCCCCCCCTGACCCCCTGAATAAATTTATTACCCCTTAAATTTTACAAACAAAAAACTTACCAAACATTTTATTTTTTTTCTCCCACAAAACTAAACTTTTTTGAACTTTTAATAACTTTGTAGTTATCTACAGATTCCGCCCTTTATTCCCATAATTTTTATTATTTTCCAAACATCACCCCCTGACCCCCCCGAATAAATTTATACTATTTACCATTTTTTAAATTATTCCCCATTTTTACTATTCAATTTTTTCCACCAATTCTCAATTAATCTCACTTTTTTTTTCACCCAACTCTACTTCAAGGTCTTCCGAAACTAAATCTACATTTTTTTCTCCATTATTGCTAATAGTTTGTCCCCAATCTGCCCCCGTGTGTGCTAGCGGATCATTTTTCGCCCAAAATATTAATTTCTCCCCAGTTTCGATTTACGATTATTGCATAAATACCTACTCCAATTGGGGACAAACTATTAGCAATAATGGAGAAAAAAATGTAGATTAAGTTTCGGAAGACTTTAAAGTAGATGTGGGTGAAAAAAAAAGTGAGATTAATTGAAAATTGGTGGAAAAAATTGAATAGTAAAAATGGGGAATAATTTAAAAAATGGTAAATAGTATAAATTTATTCGGGGGGGTCAGGGGGTGATGTTTGGAAAATAATAAAAATTATGGGAATAAAGGGCGGAATCTGTAGATAACTACAAAGTTATTAAAAGTTCAAAAAAGTTTAGTTTTGTGGGAGAAAAAAAATAAAATGTTTGGTAAGTTTTTTGTTTGTAAAATTTAAGGGGTAATAAATTTATTCAGGGGGTCAGGGGGGGATTTGTGGAAAATAATAAAAATTATGGGAATAAAGGGTGGAATCTGTAGATAACTACAAAATTAAGAATATTTAAAAAAAGTTTAGTTTTGTGGGAGAAAAAAAATAAAATGTTTGGCAAGTTTTTTGTTTGTAAAATTTAAGGGGTAATATATTTATTCGAGGGGTCAGGGGGGATTTGTGGAAAATAATAAAAATTATGGGAATAAAGGCTGGAATCTGTAGATAACTACAAAATTAAGAATATTTAAAAAAAGTTTAGTTTTGTGGGAGAAAAGGAATAAAATGTAATTAATTTTTATTTTTTTTTTAAGTTTAATTCAATATAAAAAAAAGTAAAAATATTAGGTGAAAGTGGTGTATGAGGAAAAGATGGAGAAAAAAATAAGTGATTTTTGAAGCCATCATACATTAAGTTCCGTTACATACATCGAAAGTTATAGCGATTTCCGTTTTTGAATCAGTCGCAAATCTTCTTCTTCCCCGCCGTGGGCTGGGAAAAAATGTGAAAAATGTGCGCTGCTCAGCGATATCTGGTCGGAGGGCGACGATTCGTGGGGGATATCTTGACTTGGATTAAAACTGTACATTTTTCGGTGTAAAACAGGTGAGGTATCTGGGTGATTATCTCAGGTGAAATGCATGGAACCGTTTTGAATTTTTGGTATATGATGGGGGATTGCGTCTTCTAGTGATATTGTGAAAATGAAAGACATCGTACGAGCTTAAGTATTTTTAAAAAAATCAGCCGTGATTTTTTTCGGTTTGGGAGAGTGAAATTGTTAATAAACAATTTTGCAATAAACAAAACCTGTGGAAACTTTAATACAAGATGAATAATCATTTATTATATCACCCTCTAACGTTTCCATCCAGGCTGACTTTTTTATTCAAAGTTATAAACAAAAAACCTTTTTCACCCTTTTTCACCCTTTTTCACCCCTTCGCAAACACCCCTGAGTGTGGAAAAAAGTAAGAGCTTCATTTCTCACCGTCCCCAACAATATATCCAAAAATTAGCTTCCCATCACAAACTTCCGCTTCAGAGGTTAGATTGACTGGCCTATTACTGCAATTTTAAAAAGGAAAATGAAAAATCTGTATCTCTTCTAAGTATTACAAAAAAAAGTATTATTATAAGTTGAATACCTGATATTCAGTAAATTAGTAAGTATTAGTTCCAAGTACAAAAGATTGAAATACATACTCGTAAATAAGACATTTGTAAAACTCTCCATTATTTTGTATCACAAAACAAAAAAAAACAAATACTGGAAAATAAATATTGCTATTCTTTGTAATTCTCAAAAATTACTTAAATGGATTTCTTAGGATTACTTCCTGATATTACATATTAATTAAAAACTAATTGTAAAAGATTTTTGTTCAAATTACCATAAAAAGCAATTACAAAATGTTTTTCTCAGTATGTCAAATTTTAAGACGATGGCATGTGTAGTTCCTCAGAAAAACAGCTGTATGATGCAGACAGACTTCGAAATACAATGGTTTATTTTTTTTTCTTTGTTAATGGAAACTTAATAAAAACAACACCATGCGCCGCCGATTGTCTGATACTGTTTTTCCATAAAAAAGCGATCAACAATTGAGGACCGCTTTCAAGCCAACAATCTTTATTGAAACAAAAATGGGAAATGCATATCTAAATGTTCGAAAAATATACCGATTAGATAATGTGTATAGATTTTACAAAACTTGAAAAAGAACTTTCTAATTTTTCTCTAAACGTCTAACGTCTTTTCAAACCACAATAAAAGCCACAAGATTAAATAGCAAAACAATTTTTGTTTGGTTACGATTTTTTATGTACCGTTAAGATGTAACGTACTAATAAATTAATAAAAATTATTAAAACAACGTAAACTTTTCATAAAAGTAACATACTTCGATTAATTTTATAATACGAGCTTTTTTTCGAAGATGAAACAACATCATTAAATGTTTCAATTTTGCAAAAACTGACATATGGGGCATTTCACGTGAAGCGGACAACGAAAAAAATGTCAAGTACTGGATTTTGTTCATAATTGGGGTAATTGTACTTCTATGGGACCTAAATACATAAATGTACATGATTATTTTTATTTTTTTTTAGCTTAGTTACCAATTTATGCGACTTCAAAGAATTGGCAAAATTTGAGGAACGGATTTTTCGAATGCTATTAATACAGTTCATCAAATGGATTGAATAATAAGTAAATCGTGTTTATTGGAGAATATTAATTATTTTTCTTAGAAATTAATTAAAATTTGAAATTGGGTTTTTTTTCCGTATAGTAAACCGGAAGTTAAAATTAAAAATTGGACTTTTTCCAACTTTGTATTTTTTTTAAAATTTTTTATTTTTACCAAAAAATTAGCTTGTAGTATAGAAATATTATACAAAAAAATTTAGAATAGTATCTCTATTCGTTTAGAAGATATGAATTAAAGTACGAAGGTACCGCATGGTGCTGAGGGGTTCCTTAGTGTGGCTGTCTTACTCGCTACTTACGGTTTATTATTATAAATAATGAAATATGGTTAAATAGCCATAATTAAAAACAACATTTAATTAATTTGTGTGATTAAATTTATTATAATAATCATAATTTTTAAATTATTAATCAATCAATTAAATTTTGTTCGGAACGTTTCGGTCGAAAGGTTAAATATAACAATGAGGTTATAAAAATTAGTATAATTTATTTTGTAATTTTAACTACTTTACAGGTCGTGGTATAACTTGTTAGTTTTACAATTATGCCCTCAGACGTTGGTATATACAGTTTATTGGTGTTGGTACATAACATTTGAAAAAAGTCTTTGCTTAGTATTGATGCAGAAGACTTTGATTTACTGGAAGATTCTGTTACCACTTTAGTCGTAAGAAAATTGCATGGGAGTAAGATATAAAAATAACTTGTTTTCGGCGTACTTCTTCAACTATCTCGAGTTTTGTTGTCATTGACAATCGTGATTAATGCTGAGCTCAACTCCTATTGTTTATTCCGTTAATTAATTCAAATACAAAGAACTAATGAGATTCAAACTTTCTTCAAGGCAAACATTTCCTTCTCAAGCGAGTAATTTCGTGGAATTATAATCGTTGGCCACAGCTGCATTCTGTTTACATTAGACAGGCGGTTCAATGCACCTCACAATTTCTGAGAGGTTTTAGAAATTTCAATTAAGCGGCAATTTTCGCTGGAAACCACTCAAGCCCGCAAATACATTCAGATAAAAAAAAGGAATTATGCAGCATTAAGATTCGCGTGAGTTTCAGTGAAAAAAACGAATAGTCGAAATGCGCCTTTGTTCGCTGCTATGGCAAGCATACCTTAAATGGAAGATTGTTGATCTCTAGCCGGTTGCGGCGGTGGCAGCAGTACCACTGTCTCTTCAAATAGACAAGATCGCGTGATGTGAAACTATCAATGCAACTAAACAAGGTTTCACCACGTCTCAATGGGCACTAAGGGCACCGCCGGGTCGTAAAAGACTTTCGCTTTCTTTGCAAAATTTGCGAAGTAATTAATAGCCCCGGCCAGGTAGAGGCCAGAGCACTGCACTACGAAAATTATCTTCGCTAGGGGCTCTAGACATTTTATGAATTTATAAGAGCAGCCGGAACAATGTCAAATCATTCATAAAAATACAATAACGTCAAAACCAGTTGGAATCGAGCAGCATGTCTCGACTACAGCATTCAAAAACCAATTTCTCTGCGAGGTAACAGCGAAATAGACTTAAAAGTAAATAGAGTGAAGCCACACTATCAGATCGGAAGAACAAAGTTCAAACCTTACCAATCATCATTTATGCCGGCGTCATTATGAGCAAAATCAAAAATTCATATCACTTTTTTGCTGACTTGGAACTCGGAAAGAAAATGTACCTCTACCGATGCTGCAACCTCGAGACGAGCCCATTTTATATACCACATTTCCGAGATAGATTGGATAAAAAAAGGAAAAGGTTGGGGTTTCAGTTTGAAGGCGCCGGCAGAAAGTGCTTGCCGCACATCGTCACAGAATAGGTCAAAGATCTCGCAGATGATATTCCTTTAGTATTCAAACAATTTTATTTGCAACTCGAATTCATGTAAACTTTCACCGAACATCGTTTTGCCAGCGCATCTTCTCGGCTTGTCCCAACTGTGGGTGTTATTTGGAGAAGCATCCATATCCAATACCAATACTTGCTGCAAGTATCAGCTGGACCTACACTCTGTTGAACTTAAAGGAAAATCGTTTTTGTATTTAACAAGTGGTTTCCTGGGAAGATCTCCATTCATTCCGGGCTTCACGTACAATTTCTTAAAGAAAGTGCTGCGAATAAAGGTTGTGAAATCATATTTTTCTTCTTTGCGATCATGACTCAGAATGCATGGCAAATAATCTTCATCAGTCTCAATATGCAAAATAACCAAGCTCGGCAAAAGTTAAGGTAGAGGCGTAATAATTTGTAGCACAAGTCTTCTCAACCGACATCAGATTTTGAACAAATGTCACCAAGTTCTGTTTGCTCGAAAAATTTCGTTTTTGCATGTAGAACAAATATCTTGTTATACCAAAATCGTATGCGACAAAAGTATACATACCCCGAATCGAAGAATCAGTGTAGTTCGTGACGGGACAAAAGTATACATACCGCGAGTGTGTTTCTTCTGTGGACATTTATTGTGGGAAAACTTACGTGATATCCATTGCGCACCACTCCGTCGTAAATATAAATTTTTGTTAAAAGTAAAATGTGGAGTTTAAACAGCAAAATTTAATATTTATAGTTAAAAATGCCTAAATGCAAGGAAAACAGCATTGATCTGCGAAAGCTCATCGTTGATGATTACCTAAATGGACTTGGATATGGTAAAATAGATGCTAAATACAGTAAAAGTAAATCCACGGTTCAAACAATTATTAAAAAGTACAAAAACAGTGGTTATGTTGAGAATTTATCAAGACCGGGACGGCCTAGGAAAACAACGGACCACGATGATGTCAAAATTATAAGAGAAATAAAAAAAGAGCCGGCGTTATCAGCTGGCTAAATCTAAATCTAATCTAATCCAAATATTAAAGAAAAATTATCCGTTAATATTTCCGAGCGGACTATACAATGACGGCTTCGTAAAGTTTGATTTATAAGCCATTTTAAAATTAGGAAGCCTTGCATTTCAATAAAGAATAGAAATCGAATAGTCTGGAATTCGCCAAAAAATATTAAATAAATAAAATATCTATGCCACTTTTTTTTTTTTTGGAAAAAGTTATTTAGAGTGACGAAAGTAAATTTGGACTGAAAAATGTAAAATGAAGACAGAGAGTATGGCAACGTCCACATGAAGGACTGCAACAAAAGTGCATTCAGAGCAGAACAAAGTATGGCGGTGGAAACGTTCTCGTTTGAGGTTATTTCAGCTATCATGGTTTAGTGGTTTTAGTGCACTCAGAGCAGAACAAAGTATGGCGGTGGAAACGTTCTCGTTTGAGGTTGTTTCAGCTATCATGGTTTAGTGGTTTTAGTGGATCAAAGAATGACAGCAGCATATTACGTCCAAATTTTATCAAATCACCTGCAGTCTTCAGCTCGAATAAATGGGTATTGGCTACAATTTCATATACAAGCAAGACAATAGTGCGTCCAAAGCTCTATAGATGTTCTGGAATGGCCTCCTCAAAGTCCAGACTTAAATCCTATAGAGCATTTGTGGAACTATTTGGACGAAAAACTCAATCGGATGGAGTGCAATACGAACAGGGCTGCATTTTTTAATAAAATGCTAGATTGTTGGAATAATATACCCCAAGATTTTAGTCAAAATCTGGTTTTAAGTATGCCGAGACGTCTACAAGTTGTAATCGATGCAAATGGCATGCACACAAAGTATTAAGACTACTTTTGGGGTCTGGAAAACTAACAAAGGACGAGGCTCAATAAGGCCGGTTTTCGGCCTAAATTTTTTGGACTTGAAATTTCTTTGAAATTCTTTTTGGGTTTTTATCTATAATCAATATATAGTCAATTTCAACCAATACGAAACTTCCAAATACCCTCCCCCCTCTCTGCCGTCCCCCCAAAGTTATGAAAAAGCAGCTATAAATAGCACTATTGTAATGCATTAACGCTTATAGAAATTGTTTTAGCTAAATTTTTTATTTTACAATACAGATAATGCATCTAGACAACCAATCAAACATAAATACCATCCTTCCCCCACCATACCTCCTCCCCCACGAAATTTCAAGTCCTTCCTGCCAAAAAATGTAGGCCGAAAACCGGCCTTATTGACCCTCCTCCTTTAGGTATGTATGTATACTTTTTTCGGCTAATTTTTTCCTGTTTTTTCAGATTAATTTAAAAACTAACTTTAAGGTTGGATTAAATAACATTGTTTGTTGAGTTTTAAATGTTCCTTTATCACCTGTTAAAGAAAATAAATTAAAAAAAAAATAATTTGTTTTTTACTATTATAAATTCAAGGGTATGTATATTTTTGTCGCATACTGTATATCTAATAAAACTGGGTAATTATATTAATCTAATTATCCCCCAATATGTACAAATAAAATACATATTGCATAAGTATTCATATATAAACAAGTAGATATTTGTTATGTATATAAACATGTAGAAATTTTTTTATTAAAACGATCCTGAGCACGTACCCTATAATCCCAACACTCAATATCCGAATGTCTCTCTCCACGTGTCGTCCAACCACTTTAACTATAATGTGTAATGTATTTAATTTATCAGTAAAGTAATAGTAATTCAATTGTCTGAAAAATTTGATAGAATAATAAAATTATTTTAATTTTGAATACAAATATGTTTATAAATAGTAAGTTCAAGATTTATATATTACGTGATCTAAATTCAACCATAGCTTTATGTAATCTCTCAGGATAACTGGGATCATGGTCACTTATTTTATACCTACAGAGTTAGACAAAAGTATTCATACATGACTATTTGTTGAATAAAGCAAAACCAAAACTAAATATTTATTTAATGTTTTTGGGAAAATAATTACTCATGCTTAAGCTATTAAATAACACAAAAATAAAATAAATAAAGTAATCTATTCTGGAAAACAACAAAATATTTCAAATTGCACCTTTTCACCTGGACAAAAGGTTTCACACAGTTTATAATATTGCGTTAATTATAGTTAATTTTTTTAATTTATTATTTCGTCGGAAGTCCTTTCTATTTGATTAGCTCTTTTAATCTCCTAGGCATCGACTGCACCAGCTTTTTTTGTGTAATATGCTGTTATTTTTTGCCATTCTAATTGGAGCACCTCCTTTAAATGTTTTGTTAGAAATTGTGTGATTCCTGAATAGTCGTTCCAATTCGTCCCACACATGCTCAATTGGATTGAGATCCGGTGACTGCGGGGGAGTCGGTAAAGTGTGAGCAACATTGTAGGCAATCCACATTTTACCATTATGAGCCGTATGTTTTGGATCGTTGTCACGCTGGAAATAAAACTGATCACCTAACCCTAACTTTTCGGCACTTTTTTAAAGTTTTTAATCCATAATTTACTTTTAAAGAAAACAAGCTCGCCAACACCTGATGTAGATGTAGATTTCAGGAGGCGGGCGATGATACCCAGCACTTAGACCATGTGGTCCATTGTACATACCTCAGGAGAAGAACGCCATCTAATTTTATCTTGTTACCCTTCAAGAGCCGTTAGTCGTTTGGTTCGTCTAACAAAGCTTATTAGTTTGGGTAACGTAAGATTGTGTAGCTCTGTCGTGGCTACTATAAATGCTCCGAGTGTATCGGCTCTCGCTCTAAAGTAGAGGGGGCAGGAACTCAGGAAGTGGGCCATGGTTTCCTCCGCCAGCTCGCATTTACAAAATGGCGAGTCAACAATCCGCAAAGTGTGAAGATGTTTGTTCAGCTTGCAGTGTCCCGTAATGACACTGATTGCCAAGCTGATGCTTCTTCTATTGCAGCTCACCAACCATTTAGTTAAGCCTTGATCGGCTTTTTTCAAAATAGTCTTCAGCCAACACCTGAAGCAACCATACTGACCCAAACCTTGACTCCCCACCACTGTGTTTTACTGTGCTTGTTAGGTTGTTTGCATTTAACTCTGTATTGGGGTTTCTCCAGACCAGGGTTCTACCGTCAGACCGAAATATATTATATTTACTCTCGTCGGAGAATAATATATTATTCCATAACCCTTCAGGCTTATTTATATAGTCCTTCGCGAATTGCAACCTCTTGCATTATATCCATTACGAAGAAGCACTCTGCGTATGGTTTTAGAATGAACATCTTTTTTAAAATCGACTTTAACTTGAGCTGCAACCTCTGATGATGTTGTCCTGGGTTTTTTCTTAATCATTCTTACAACCTGTGTTTTGTAATTGTAATTCATTAATGGGATTTATAAGCCGAAATAAAGTGTTTTCAAATAACCTGCGCTTCCTCCGTTGTAGTTAGTTTTCGTGGACGTCCATTTCGTGGAGAACTTTTAAATTCTGTGCTGTTTTTGCAACGTTTTACAATACTGAAAATTGTAAATCGACTTTCTACCCATTATATTTCCAATTTCTCCATACGATTTATTTTGTTTAAAAAGCTTCAAAATTATTTTATGTTCTTGTTCAGTAGTTTATTTTTGCTTGCGAGCCGCGATCACTACTTTAAGGGGTTATAGACAGTCAGGATTTTCAGAAAATCGATTTTTTTCGTAATGTACATTATTTAAGTACACCCACAGAAAATTTCATGTCAATACGGTGAATATTCTCGAAGTTACATGCATATTTGTAATGATTTTTTTACTACATGTTAGGTGCTTTTGAAACTTTAAACGCGTTTTTCTCAAAACTGTGTTTTTAAAATCGGTAAGATCGGTAAGATTTCTCGGAAACGGCTAAATTGATCAGTTTCAAATTTTATCACAAGCTTTTTAAGTATATTTTTTAGTAACTAATCGCACCGATAAATATTTTCCATTTTATAAAAAAATTAAAATTGTTTCTTAAAAATCGATTTTGTTTTTAAGAAGCCGCCATTTTGTCAGAAATTCTTATTTTGCTTATTCCTTCGATTAATTACAAGATTAAACAATATTATAGCGAAATATTTTTGGTTTTTTTATTTTGGATGATCCACTCCACAGATATTGTGCTCACCGCAAGACGCCTTTTTTTAGAGTTGCTCCCGGAGGACATAACAGCTGTAGCAGCTTTTAAAATAATTATTTTTACAAATAAAAAACATTAAAATACACTCAAGAGCTACCACAATACGTGTACAATTTTTTACATTAATAACTTAAAAGCTTTATCTCAAGAAAAATTCTTGAAAAATCGACTATTATTGGGCCTCCTGACTGTAGATAACCCCTTAAGTGACCAAACCTTCATCGGCAATTTTGAGGGGAAAGGTGGCATTTTAAGAGGGAGAGGGGGATGGGGACAAGAACAAAAAATTTTTCAGCACACTCCAAGGAATCGATTGGTATAGCGTTTCCTAGGTTGAAACGGGACACCCTGTATATCAACGGTGGCTTGACAACTTTCAATTTTTCGTCAAGTTGACTTTCGTTCAACAAAAGTATTCAGCTGGCACTACTGGTACCTGGTAAACGTCAATCAAAAAGCTGCTGTCATTTAATTCCGGGAATCTCGTAGCGCATCTGTTAGTGTATAACTAATTTTCCTCGGTCTTCTGCCGCAAAGGAATAATAATAAAATGGCAACTAAAGCAGCAAGTGCAGGAAAAGGGTTTCAACCTGTAAGACTAAAAAAATACTTTACAAAAAGCCGAAAACACCCACACATTTTATTTCTAACCTCTTATTTCCCAGGACACCGATGTTCACGTTACCTTCGAGGATCAGCAAAAGATTAATAGGTTTGCCAAGCATAACGCTCGCCTGGAGGACTACAAGATTGAGTTGGAAATAAGGAAGAATGACTTGAAGAATTTGGAAGAAGCAGCCGACGAAATCGAGCTGTTCGATGAGGATGAGATGATTCCATTCCTCATCGGTGAAGTTTTCGTCTCTCACAATTTAAGCAAAACACAGGTGAATATTGAGTTCCTCTTAATAAGAGTAATATTATTAAGAAAATAATATCAAATAGGAATTGCTCGGCATTGAAAAAGCAAAGAAGCAGAGGGAAATTAAGGAGATTGAGGAGAAATGCCATGACATCCAGCAGGTGATGAACGAACTGAAGGCTCAATTATATCACAGATTTGGAAGTAACATTTCTCTCGAGAACGACGATTAAATCACACGCATTTGCTAAATATTTAAATTACTTTATTCATTAAATCACAAAGTTACTTTATTTTCTAAATCTTGATCAATTTCCCTTGTATTCGTTTGGTTCCCAAATATGAAGAGTATATTCTCCTCAGCTCCCAGCATTGATATATCCTGCAGGAAGTAAAGATTACAGTGTTCTTTCCGTACGATTTAGGCCTTTTTTTATTTTTTTTTTAAATAGTTGGAAGATAACTACAAATGCACTGGTAATTTTTTGTGAAACGTATATTTATGGTGAGCACAGCTGTATGAAAGGAAATTTGCAAGAAATTAGGTTGCCAAATAATACATTCTTCAGACATAAATCCTATTTTGTAATTATAATATTAATCGGACTAACAGCTATGGTTCTATATAAGTTCTCATAACACCTTGGTGGTCCCAAAAGGTCGGGTAATTTTAATTTTAAAAAAATATGAAGGGGGACGGCCAAAAGGATCACAGTCACGCTTCGGTAATTTGGAATTTGCATTTTAAACTCTCATCTCTATAATTTAAAAGCAATTTGCCCGCAGATTTTTGATTTTGGATGTGTCTTGATGGAAATTATTGCTCATAGCTTGTGAATCACCCTATGGATTCTGGTTATTTGAGTCGAAAATTTTCGAATTTTGAAAAATAAATCCATTTATTTCCAACATATTTTTTGTATGGAATGTAATTTTATATTGTTTAACAATGCCCCCGATGTCGCCTTTCTTCCGCAAAAACCCGTAGCCGGCTACCTGCAACGGTTTTCCAACGAAAGGTAATAACGTGTATTTACGATGGACCCAAAGAATTAATTGTGTGGGTCACCGTTGAGAGGTAAGGTAACGTATTATTTTTAATTCACCAATTATACCCGGTCTGTTAATAACTGGTATTTAAGGAATGTTTTAGAACTATTGAACTCACTTGTGTTATCATTTCTCAGATTTTCTTATCAGCTCACCTCAAGGAATCACGGTATACCCCGCGGCACCTTGATCTGAATCACCCTGTATATATATTGTTAAATAGAAATCTCGCTCGCACAACCAAACCGAAAAAATTACTGGAAAACTTTTAAATTTTTCAAAATAGATAGCAGTTAGAACGAATAACACTGGTCTGCATTTTTCATTCTTGCCCTGAAAGGTGATTACGAAAAAATAATAATAAAATAATATATTCACATTCGAAATAAAGGGCTCGAAAAATAAGGAATTTACAGGAACATATCGTAGTATTATTACATCAATTAAAAGTAATATATTTCACTAAAATTAGATAAATACGACGGGTTCCGTAAATCTAGTGTAAATGTTTTTGACAGGGTTTTTTCCGTAGATTACGAATCGGAAAATGAATTTGTTCCATCACTTCACATTGGAAAAGTAGAGTTAAAAAGGCATTACTTTAACCACTTCTGTTATTTTCTTTAGAAAAATTAACGGTTGTACAAGCTAGAAACATAATCCAAAAACTGAAGTATTAACTATACATACAGTGAAGTAAGTAATATATGATAGTAAGGTATGTGCGCTGACGGACAGACTCTGAATCCACACTTCGCGGTCTACCGGACTTAGGCCGGCCTGAACGGAATTTCTTAAACCGTCTGGTTACAGTGCTGTGGCAACCTTCCCCTTTCGCGACACAAATATTTCGAATCGCCTCAGCAACATTGTGTCCGAGTTGGTATTCATAAAGCAAAAATTCTCTAATTAAGCGGTTTTATGTATCCATTTTCAATGTCATTAAATGCCAGCGAAACGTCGAAGTGAAACACTGACCGCGTCAGGACAAACCTTACTAATCACGACAAAAGAAGGTATCAAAACGTTGCAAAATTTTTGGCTCACCCCAATATGTAACTGATTTTATATAGCTATGATTAGGAACCTAATGTTTCAATCGAGGAATATGTAGAGCTCATAAGATATTCTGTTGTTTCTAAGAAATTACCAAAAAATTCTAAAATAGTTTTTTTTCTAAATTTTAAAACTACTTTCCTTCAAAACACGTATGTGATGGAACATTTTCGTTTTCGAAGAATCAGTCGTTTAGAATAGTTTTTTTCATAGTAGTGTCATTAATAAAACTAAAACGAAATTGAAATCGGTATTTAAGCCTTCCTACGTCCATGGGAGGGATGATGACGCTTATATTAATTTCGTTTTTCGCTAGTACTCGTGAAATGAGAGCAAGAAGAAAATTAAATTAATTTATCTTTGAATGGAACATTTGGTTTTTACCCTTATTAGTTATGTAGTCAACATTTTGATATGCTGCCTTTGACCTAACCGAATGAAATTTATAGTGTTACTTGCCACTGAAGGAGAAAAGTTTTTACGTAGGTAAATTTTCCCTTATTTATCTTGTAAGTTTTTGATATATTGCCTCAAAGATAATAAAAAATAAAAAGGAATTACTAAGAGTTTGTAAAAATTCATTTTCCTTCATTAACTTTATATTGGAAAAACAACAGTAATTTCTTCCATTATTTTGGATTAACCAGATATGTGGGAAGATCTAAAACTCAATTTCTTTATGACCTAAAACATTAAGTATGTATCTAAAACCTAAATGCAATTTTACTATAAGGACTATTATGAAAAATGACTGACAAAACAAAAATAAATTAAAAATCACCAGTACACCGTGGTCTTCTGCTAATATTCTGAAAAATTGCTAGTGGGGTAATTATTTAAAATAGAAATACCTTCAAGAAGTCTTCCAGGAACGGCGGTTTGTAGTGTTCCCATTTCTTTAGTTCATTCAACTGCACTTGCTTTTCCTGGGTGGCGACAGTCAGTTTTATTTGGAACGGATCATCGTCGTCTTCATCGAAATTCTCATTCTCACCTGGGATCTGTGGTAGTTCGTGATTTATTATTATTACTTATTCAATAAGAAATAGAACTCACCTCTCCACTGCCTTCACAATTACAATTCAAACTATCATGTGTCGCACACGTATCGAAATTCTTTTGTATACTAAACAAATCCTTGAGATCTTCCTCCGAAAATTTTGAAGTAGATTTTCCATCTGCTTGATTTATCACGCACCCAGTTAAAGAAGTCTTTTGTATTTGACGCTGAAAGATTTTCTCCTCGATAGTGCCACATGTAACAAGCCTAAAGATTTGTACATTCTTGGTTTGGCCGTCCCGCCAAATTCTAGACATAGCTTGTAAATCCGTTGCGGGATTCCAATCGCAGTCAAAAAGGATTAATTTCGACGCTCCACAAAGATTTAAACCAACTCCTCCTGCTTTTGAGCTAAGTAAAAAAACGTTGAATTCCGACTTGGGTTTGTTGAATTTCTCGACTATAGAATTTCTTTCTGTTGGTTGTGTTGTTCCATCTAGCCGTAAATACTTGTAATGTGATTTATCACAAAGGTTCATTAACATGTCTAGCGTCTTTGTGTGGTTTGACACGAGAACGACCTTCTCTCTTAGGGTAACTATTTGTTTCAACATTTTTGTTACGAGCTCCAATTTTCCAGAGGCAGATGGACCTCTGGAGTCTTTCGATGAAAGTAAATTCTTTAAATATGTGTTAAAAGCATTATCTTTTGAGCTTTTTGTTATAAGGTCCGGATGATTGCAAATCTTCTTAAGCGCAGTAATCATCTGTAAAAGATCTTAGTTAGCAACAAAACATAATACATCAACTATATTTGAAATGTTAGAAAAACATGTTTAGATGAAGTTAGACACGGATGGATTTTGCAAAAATAAAACTAATGCTTTATACTGAGGCTTGACAATATATTTTTTCTGAAGTTATTTTAAAATGGATTAAATTTTTAACGAAACACTTATATTCAACTAGACAAGTTCGAAACGATTACACCCTACATGCATAAATAACATAAAAAGTCCTCCTCTAACCTACACTATCTCTGAAATTATTATTTTATATTATTTGAAATAAAATTCTCCATGTTTAGTTTATTTCGTTTTAGAGCTAGGGGGCGAAGTAACGAGACTAATAGAATTACGTTTGGAAATATAGACAGACAAAAATAATTCACAAGAGTATACACATTTTTATTTTCGAAGTTTCGATGTGCGTAATAATGACCATTTAGATTGTGAGTTGTATTTTGTGAAAACCTTGTAGCTACTTGCACTTGGCCGTTTTTTGTTTAGGAGAACAATGAGATGTTATGAGCTTAAAGAGGTCGAAGTAAATTTCGTGACCTTAAACACAACTGTTGCAATGAATAATAAAAAAATTATAATTTAAAAATCTCGATATCAAACCTATTGTTTTCGAAAGTACAGATATTCGAAAATAATTAATAAATTTGAAAAATATAGCGATAATTTAATTTTGTTGCCTCTTCTTTAGTGAAAATATATTACTAACAGGTAAAAAAAAAATTTGTAAATGCTAATAATAAGTTTTACACATACCTGCAAAGAAACTGATTCCTTTGTAATAAGATCCTCCTTAATTTCATACCATTGCAATGCTTTTTCTATTAGGGAGATCTGCAGTTCTGACGGCCTCACAAAAACTATAAATTCTTTCTTAGTTGGCAAATATTCAATGTTCACGCTTTGAGTTCGTCTTATTATAAATTTTCTCGTCATAAAATTCAACTGCTCTGCTTTCTCCTTTCCAATAGACTTACAAGATGTCGATGCATTTAGAGCCTGAGATAAAACGATGGGATTCTCATATTGACGCTTGTATTTTTGGTAATCTCCCAATATACCTGGATTCACAAAGCTTACCAAAGTATAAAATTCTTGGAGATCATTTTGAATAGGTGTTCCAGTTAAAATAATTCTTTTTTGAACCTCCAGTTGCATCAGACATGTATAAATCTTAGTGCTCTGATTTTTAAGTCGGTGCCCTTCATCACAAATCAACATATCAAAGGACATTTTAACAAATTCCTCAGCATTGCTGACTAAAGTTTCATAGGAGACGATTACAAATGGCATATGTTTCTGCCCCTGAAACTGGGATACTTTATTTTTTGCATCGACAACATAGGCAAACATGCGTTCTGCGCCGAGCCATTTAGATATTTCCCTATTCCATGTTTCAACCAAACTGCTTGGGGTCACTATTAAAATCCTTCCGAGAACTCGTTCCCCGCCGTAAGGCCCTCGTCTTAAAAGTGTGTGGCAAAGGGCAAGGCATTGAAGTGTCTTTCCCAGCCCCATCTCGTCGGCTAATATCGCTCCAAAATAATAATAATAATAATAATAATAATAATAATAACAATTTATTTGCATAGTACATAAGAAAAACATTGTTCTTTAGTGTACATTTGTATGTGGGGTAGTATTGATATTATAGTTTAAAACAAATGAAAGAATAAAATTATACTTATTAACAAAATTGGAAATTAAAAATTTAAAAATTAATAATGAATTTGCGAAGTAATAAGAACGAAATAAAAAAAAAAAAAAAATAAAAAATAAAAAATAAAAATTACAAACAACAAAAGGTTGAAAAGAAATGAGTGCCAGACATGCTCTATGAGTTTTTTATTTGTCTTCTTTAATCAGTGAGGTGCTCTGTTAGTCGGCTCCTAAAAGTGCGTGGGTTTCGCGCTCCCTTGACAGTATCCGGTAAGGCATTCCACAACCTGATTGCACGAATAAAGAATGTCCGTTCACTGCTTAAACAGTTATAACGCGGTATTAAGAGTTGAGAGGTACGACCAGTTGACAGAAAGCTAATGAAGGACTTCAAGTAATTTGGAGACCTACCCCAGACAATCTTATGTAAGTAGGTTAGGGTATGAAAGTCTAAATAAGATTTAAATGAGAAGCCTAAAAACTTCTGCACATACACCGAAACATGGTCAAATTTACGTAGCGCAAACACATACCTCACTATTGAATTTACCGTCAATGCCAGTCGTCTCAAAGATTTGCTATCAAGTCCACCAAAAACAGGAATACTAGCAGTGATATGCGGCAGAAGAAGAGCTTTCGCTAGTTTTATGCGAATATTAATTGGTGTAAAATGGGCAGAGTGCCACAGTGAGCGAAGCCCATTGTATATTCTATAAGAAATTTGGCTTACGTGGTCATTCCATGAAAGAACCTCATTAAAAGTGACGCCCAAGTTCCTAACGCGGCTCACATAAGGGATAGGTTCTCCATTTAAAAATATTTTTGGAAATGAGCTTTTATCCATGATCCTCTTAAATATAACTATGGATTGGGATTTATTCGGATTGAGAATCAGATTATTTGTCAGAGCCCAATCAGAGATTGATCGCAAGTCGTCGTTCATCTTTGTAACAAGTTCGTCGAGATTATTTTTAGGACAGGACAAGTACAACTGGACGTCATCTGCATACATATGAAATTTACAGAAATTGATAGATTCACTCAAATCATTCACAAATAACAAAAACAACAACGGGCCCAGCAAAGAGCCCTGGGGAACGCCACTAGTGACATTAGCAAAATTTGAAAATTTGTTGTCGGAATATACGGTCTGGCACCGTTTTGTCAAATAATTAAAAATCAGTGAAGTTGAGGTTCTATCAAATCCAAATTGGTAATACAGTTTACTACAAATCTTAAAATGGTCTACAGAGTCAAATGCTTTAGAGAAGTCAAGTAGAGTTAAAACAGTCAGGTGATTTTTGTCAAGTCCAACACGAATATTTTCAATTACGTCCAACAAGGCGGAAGTACAGCTATGTCCTTTTTTGTAACCAGATTGAAATGCGATAAGCATATTGGAACTGGAAATGTATTCATTAATCTGAGACGATAAAAGCTTTTCAAATACCTTAGACAGACAGGATAGAATGCTAATCGGTCTAAAATTCTTGGGATCATTATTCTGTTTATTTTTTAAGACAGGAATAATCTTGGCCACCTTCCAAAGTTTGGGAATAGTTGAGGTCATCAAACAACAATTAAAAATATTAGTTAATGCTGGAATGCAGTGGCCAACAATTATTTTGATAAATTTTAGATTAACATTATCTAGTCCAATAGCATTCGACTTGATACATGCAATAGCGTCAATAACCTCATCGTGGCTAACATTCCGGAAACTAAATGCAGATGAGTTGCTTTCCAGAAACATATTATCAATATTGGTTGATGGGCCTGGTAAAAATACGGATGCAAAGTATGAGTTCAACACATTTGGCTCAACTAAGCATGGCTCATCAGTCTTATTATGCATTCCAGCCTTACGTATGTTATTCCAAAGCTGTCTCGGTGGTAAGTTAGTTTGGAACTTAGCTCTGTAGTAACTCATCTTGGCCCCTCTCACTGCGCTATTCACCTGATTTCTCACTATTTTATACAATTCCCAAATCCTCTCATCAGTGTACCTCCTATATAGTGCGTGCAGCTTATCGCGACGAATTATGAGTTTCCTAATGGACTCAGACCACCATGGACAATTGCGTTGGTCTACTCGACGCTTCCTGATCGGAACATGTGAATCGTACAATTCCATTACGAAATTATTGAAAGTATTTACTTTATCATCAATATCAGTGATTGAAAAAATTATTGGCCAATTTAGAGATGCTGCATGAGCATGTAAATTTTCGTAGTTAATATTTTTAAAGTCTCTGTATGTATAACTAAAAGAATTGTCCGTATGTTTAAGATCAATGTCCAACGTTAAGTAGATAAGGTCATGATCACTTATACCTGGCAAGGATAATTGATTAAAGAATAGGACTTTGTCAATGTCACCCACAATAAACAAGTCTAAGAGGGATGCGGATGTAGAACTATAATGGGTAGGCAACATATTATTGACAATCTGCAGACCAACAGAAAGAAAAAGATTACAAAAATCACTAGCTTTATTGTTACGATTTAATAAATTAACATTGAAGTCTCCACTTACAACACAATACGGATAGAGACAGGAGGACTCATTCAAAAATTCAAACAGTTCCTTACAAAAATCAGCATTGGGCGGACTGTAAACAGTGCCAACGAGGCATTTAACATTCGCTCCCAACACCTCAATAAATAAATATTCTGTGGACAGATCACCGGACATAGAAACAACACGAGCCTTAATATCCCTCTTAATATAAATGGCAACACCACCACCGCGACGACTAACACGATCATGTCTGAATAAATTAAATCCAGGTATAGTGATGATTGCATCAGGGACAGAACTTCGCAACCATGTCTCGGTAATACAGATTATGTCAACATCAGATCTCCGCAACATATTACGCACCTCATCAATCTTCGGCAAAAGGCTTCTGGAATTAAAGTGAATGATTCTCATGCCCTGGGCTCTATTTTTGAAAACTTTTAACATTAGGTCGGTTGAAGAAAATGCATCACCGGAAAATTGGAAAACCATATTAGTCAAGAGCACGCGAAGGCGAGAAAAAGCCACCACACACCCACAGAGCCACCCGAAGAGCCAAACGAACGTAGAAAATTAATGAGAGCAGAAACATCATAGAGCACGCTATTTACAAGTTTAAGGTACATCATACAAAACAATTTTAAAAGAATCTGGAGAGTATATATAATAAAATAATTATTTCAAAAGTAAAGAAAAATAAAAAAGCTAAGCAAAATTAAAGCTATATATGGAAGGTTCTAAAAGTAGAGATGATAAATAAATTATTTTAGAAGTCAAGAAAAATAAAAAACTAAGCAAGATATACATGCAAGAATCTAAACGTAGAGATGATAAGCAGTTACATATTTCCTGACCCACCACAGAATTGTCGCAAATTATCAAGGGCAGTGATGCACACAGCTTCCTCAGCATCGTTTGGCTTAACAAATACCTGACCTCTGCGAACGAACACGGATGACAGCAGCGATGCACTCCAAAGTCGAAGAGCTTCTCGGTGAATTTGGGCATCGCTCGGAGTAAATTGTCGCAAGCTCTCCAGGGCAGTAATGCACACAGCATCCTCGCTTCCAGTTGCCTTAACAAATACCTGGCCACTGCGTACAAACACTGATGACAGCACAGATGCACTCCGAAGTTGAAGAGCCTCTCGATGAATTTGTGCATCATGCGGAGTGAGACTTTCGCCGATAAATATTTTTCCTTCACGATCGGTCGAATTTGGGTAAAGATCACCAACTGTGAGCGATTTATGGACCTTCAAATAGGCATATAGCTTGATGAGGAGATAATTCTTGTCCTGCCTGCTGTTCATTTTAATAATAATGATCGGAGGATTTTTGGATTTCCGTTCATTTGAATTCGAGTTCTTTTTATTTCTCACTCTGAAAATTCGTTTCAAACTGACGGACTCGCAGTTAAGAGTCTTACACAGATTATTAAATGCAATGTTCAGGTCTTCGTTTTTGACCACCGGAACACCAGACCAAATCAAGTCTTTAGAAATGGTCTCTCTTTGCAAACTAAGGATGGTTGCCGACATTGCAGACATACTTTGCTCAAGCGATTTAATCTTGCACTCGAACTCATCCACAGTGGCGGATTTAACCGAAAATTCAGTTTCTAATTTTTTAAGTCGGTTACTGATATCGGCTTTAAAATTATCAATTTTGTCCTCAAGAGAACGTAGCACACTCATAATGTCCGATAGGGATGGCTGAGTGGCATCTGGTTTGGCACTAGTCGCGGGGGAGCTAAGCTTACTTCGCGTACGCACACTCATATTTAAATTCAAATTAAGAGAAGACACTCGGTTTCTTAAGGGAATTTTCCAACACTGAGTAGTAACGGTCACTAGTGCACTGGTTGAACAGTTTGAATAATTTCGCAAAACAAAAATTAAATTAGATCAAATCGGCAAACAAATGAATAATCCAAATAAATAATGTCAGCACAAAAACCAGTAACTCGTAACTCCACTCTAAGCGCAACTAGAGGCCGCAAAACAGGCAATGTATCACAAAATAACGACAAAACTGGGCAGGAACAGTCAGCACGTCTAACTCGAACAGCACATCAAAATAATCCGGGTTCCTTAACCCCAAAACACATTCATATAAAAATCGAACACCTTCCCTCTGATGGGGCCGCAAAAATCTCGCAATAGAAGTAGATATTTGAACCTCAGTCACAGGTCGGTTTTCTTGATTGAATTTCCACTGATGTATGTTGGAAGGTTCTTGCATCACAACAGGTTCAACTGATTCAACGTTCTTGTCGCTTTTAGGCAATTTTGGCATTTTAACAGGAGGTGCAGAAAGATGCAGATTAGGGACAAAGACATTGTTGATTTTCCTCTTTTTTCCCTTAGCCTCATTATTTCTTTCTTCAGCAGCATCATCTTGAGAAAAGTTGTTTGCCTTGTAAATAAACTTTGAAGGATTTATCAGTTTTTCTTGAACTTCAACCTCTTTGCCTCCAACTACCAGGTGGTTACCTTCATAAATCTCAGTAATCTTACTAACACTTCCAAGGTAATTCCCACTTAAATCTCTCAGTGTACCGGTATTATTTACTATTTCAATGATACCATCGTTTTCATAGGTTTTGTGCTTTTTTGTGGTCCTTTTACCCCATACCACACTAAAAACTACTTTGTCTGAAGTATTTTCAGTTTTCTCCGTAAGCGGTGAACATTCCTTTTTAGAATCACTGCAGCTTTGCGGTTCTATCCTAATTTTTGTCGCCTTTGTATCGAAGAAAGGTGATGTTTTATTTCTCACAGATGGTGCACCAGATCTTCGCATTGTGTTTTATAAAATAGATTGTTTACTCTACATTTAATGATGCAGAAACTAGTCCATGTAGAGATTGCAAGAATCTATATATATGCCTCTACTACAATGTTGATAGCTAGCCTTACCTGTTACAATGAAAAAAAAAATTATATAAATAAATATAATGTCGACCAGACACTATGTTGAACAATTTCTGTTCATGATTCTCAAACAATGTTTTCGTATCTAAATTTTATATATATAATCTTTTTAATTAAAAATACATATACAGAAATATAAATATGTTTATTTATGAGAAAAAATTATCAATTTTAGAGGAGAAGAATCAAAATGAATATATTAGGGGTCCTTGTGGTCTTTATTTTCGGATCTGCACACTTGGAAATTCAAGATGTCGGATCCAATATGGTGATCAACAATTCTCTTTTCAATTTTTAGAAGACCGATATGTGAAAATTTCATAAATCAGTGCAGCCGTTCCTTTACTTGATATTTGATAGATCAGCAACGTTGGCAGTTTCTATACCTGTTTGTTAAATTTATTTTTAGCAAAGCATAAATAAATACGAAAAACTAAATAAAAGATACTAAGTAGGTTGCGTCATCAGGGAAAATATGATAAAAACCTTTTGAAAACACAAAATTCTTTCGAATCTAGTTTTTAAAAAAAACTAAAACTTGCTTGTACTCTTATGGCAAATGCCAATTTTTTAGTGCATTTCAGTAAAAGATTATTTAAAATATATATTACGTGTTCAAAAAATTACACGCGCATGGAGAAAAAAGGAAAAATGATACAATGTGTTTTGAATTGATAGAAGTATTTTTTCCAAAAAAAACAGTTTATTTTACATTTAAGAATATTGATAGTGACAATTTATAAATATTTAAATTAAAACTTAGTCACTCCTCCTTTTTGTTTCACAACTTTTTGAATTCTTCTATGCATACTTGCTACACATGCCTTAACACGTTGAATGCCAGGATTTATTCAGCTACACATTCAGCTATTGGGTGCCGGTCACCGGTGACCCCCACGGCATTCAACGTGTTAATCATATCTTTAAGACCTTCGCCGTTATTCCCAATATCTTCGATATTTTTTAAAAAAAATGATATTTTTGGGTTCGGACGACTATACACTTTCGATTTCAAATATGCCCAACAATTTTATATTGGATTTAGATCCGGAGTATTGCCGGGCCAAGGAAGAACTTCAATTTCCTCATCATTTAAGAAATCTTTAATTACTTTCGATGTATGCCTGGTGCTCGATCTTGCATAAATATGTAATTCGAGCTCACATACATAAATGAATTGATATGTGGTAAAAGCACGTCTCTCAATATAATCTTATACTGGTAGGAACGCAAAGTTCCATTCACAAAATATATTGGGCCCGGGCCTTTTCCACTAATGCATCTCGATATCATAATAGCTGGGGGTGTTTAACTGTTTTTTATATGCAGTCCTCATTGTAACGTTCCCCTGGATGCCTCCGTACGAAATTGAACGCTCCCGTCTCATTTTTGCTGTCAACTTTGGCTTCTTTGCTGGACGTCTACATTTTAAGATTGCCTCATGAAATCGTCTGAGAAGAGTCATCTGAGAAATATCCACCCCTTGCTCTCTATTTTGCCTATGTAAAGTCCTAACGGGTGCTCAACATTCTTGTAGTGCCATATGCAGAATTTTCCTGTTGGTCCTCATAGATGTTTTCCTTTTTCTTCCAAATTTGTCCGTTTACTTTCTGACGCAGAGGTTGAAAGATTCAGAGTTCGTGCTATCCTATTCACTCTAAATGCCGAAATACTTTCTTGACGCGCGATTTCTCATTTGAAGAGGTTTTTTGACTTCAATTGCCATACTATAACACTTCTCTTTTCAATGGCGATGTCTTTACTACGTCGCATTTTTAAATAAATTATAAACACTTAAAAATGTGTCTACACTCCTGTTTATAATAGATCTTGTCTGGTAACTTTCATATGGTAGTGGGGATAAATATCAAAAGTTACCAGACGACTTCAAATAAAAATTGGGTAAATCTTACTTATGTATGTAAATTGTCAAACGTGATCAAGATGTTAGAAGGAAAACTTATTGATTTATTTAATATTTTTGAAGATTTTGAAAAAGTTTTTTTTATTTATTTAAACAATTTTTCAATAACTTCTTCTTCTATCTGAATCGCAACGCAAAATTGAAACACACAAATGACAGATTACACAGTGACAAGCAATCGGTGATTTTACCCAAATTTACTCGGTCTCCGCAGCGTGGGTAAATCTGGTAAAAATTGTGTAAGAGGGGAAGTCCTGTCAAGAGCTCAGTTTTTCCCCTCCGTGAGGTTAACAGACACTTTCGGGTAAAAATTTTACCCGCAAGTAAAAACTTTATAGTTACCAGACAGACCTAATAGGTCTGTCTGGTAACTTTTGGGCTAAAATTTCTTGAGTAAAAATCTGGTAAAAAGTTTCATATGGTAGTGGGGATAAACATCAAAAGTTACCAGACGACTTCAAGTAAAAATTAGGTAAATCTTACTTGTGTGTGTAAATTGTCAAACGTGATCAAGATGTTAGAGGGAAAACTTATGGATTTATTTAATATTTTTGAAGATTTTGAAATATGTTTTTTATTTATTTAATCAATTTTTCAATAACTTCTTTCTTCTATCTGAATCGCAACGCAAAATTGAAACACACAAATGACAGATTACACAGTGACAAGCAATCGGTGATTTTACCCAAATTTACTCGGTCTCCGCAGCTTGGGTAAAATCTGGTAAAATTGTGTAAGAGGAGAAGTGCTGTCAAGAGCTCAGTTTTTCCCCTCCGTGAGGTTAACAGACACTTTCAGGTAAAAATTTTACCCGCGAGTAAAAACTTTATAGTTACCAGACAGACCTAATATCACATTCACTAATTCTCAAATTGAAAATCGGTAGAAAGTGACAAAAGGCTTACAGCTTTCAATATTAATCACAAGTATACTCTTCAAAAGCCGTCTTCACAAAAATTTCCAATTATTTGTCAACATGTATTTCTTTCAAAAGGGACTAATATTAAAATGATTCCATTTATATACCTCCCAGTCTTAATCAGGTAGATTTGGTATATCCCTAATTGCCAAAATATCTTGGAATCATTACCTACCAACCGGTATAGTTGACAAAATTCCCTGGGAAATGGTTTTATTGCGGGAAAAAACCCACTTTTTACAGAATTCCTTAAAATAACAGACTGCGTCTAATTTTTTGAACACCTACTGTATCTGATATAATCTAAAATCAACAAGTAAACCTGCTCATATATATGCATACAAAGTTTTAAATTGTAACAGATTCAGATTCATAATAACGTTGTAAATTTATTAAATGTAGTGTTGAAAGAAAATTTATTTATTTGGATGGAGGTGCATAATCCACACCCCTGACCTGAAGAGGTTAGTGAACATCTAAATTAGTGGTATGAATTTATATATCGATCTGTAATTGAAGAGGTTAGTGAACATCTAAATTAGTGGTATGAATTTATATATCGATCTGTAACAGACAATCCATACATACAAGGTGTTCCAAACCCCAATACCTAAACGAAAGAGACCAAAGAGTCAATTCATTACTGACCAAATAAGCATTTGAAAAATACTAAAACTGGACAAGGTTTTTTTTCAGAAAACGATCTTTGGTTTCGTTTGATTTGATAGTCCTTCGGCAGAATCAAAAACTACTAGAAACTAGCGATTTTTCAGAATCCAAAAAAAAGGGAAAAATTTTATAAAGAGATTATTAATAAAATAAAATTTTCAGTCGTTTTCATTTGCACGTTAGTTTTTGGATCACTGTGCAGTTTACAGAGTCGCAACTGATTTATAAAAGTGTTTAGAAAATTGAAGAAATATTTTAAAGCGTACTGAATCGACCCAGATTTCTTAAACGAATACGTATCACATACCTATATATCCTTTTCCAATGGAAACTTGAAATTCACTTCTTATAATTGAAATCTGACAGACAAAACATAAAAATTAAAGAAGAAAACGGAGTATACATCGCATTTGATTGTTCTCTTCTAAACAAAATTTCTTTTGCATATTCTCAAAATGCTTTTTTTTAAAAAGATTTAATGATTTGATTTATAATATACTACAGTCCGTTTCATAAAGTCACTTGTACAAATGTATATCAACTACACTTCAATTTTCTTAATTGACCTGCATACTATTCTGACCTTATCTCGAAAATAAGAAAAACAGAAGACCAAATGAACTTGATTTTGTGCATTCCTCCCAGAAAAATATATGCACAAAATAAATTTAAATGCACTCATCAAAATTATCTCGTGTTATAACTATGCACCTCATTATTTCTTGTAAACTCAATATTGTTTTTTATGTTTCTGTTTATTACCTTGTGCATGTACTTTGCCTTTTCTATATAAATTACTTCCTTCAAGCTAAAATTATTCGTGATACTAAAAATTCTTTGTTGGTTTGTCCCACGGAAGACGCAACAATATTTTAAGAGCCTTGTTCATTAATCTCTGTAAACGTTCAAGATTGTACTGCGGCGATTGTGACCAGATGTTTATTAGATACTTTACATGACTCAATACGTGAGAATTATATACTAGTCTGGAAACAAAACCATTTAACTTTGCGGTCCCTCCTATTGCTCCTATTATTGGTGTGATTTTCTTTATCAACGTCTATATACAGTGGTGGCCAAAAAAATAAGAGTAAAACGCTTTTTCTGAGATATTTCAATATTGCAGCTATATTTTTATAAATAATCTTTAAAAACTTAGTTATTTCTTTACATAAATAATATTCCTTTTATGTAGCATAAATAATTTCCATAAAGTTAATTAGACAAATAAAAAATTCATATAATTAAGTAATGTCATTTTTTTTTGCTGGTCAAAAAAATAAGAGTGCGCTATAAGATCAAGAAGAATAAAAGTCAAGTATATATTTAAAATAGGGTAGCAGGGATTATCTGACAGCTTAAGTATTTGATTGTATGTCCTTTATTTCTTAAAACACCTTCAAACCTTCTTGGTATAGAGTCGATGAGCTTTTGACACATTTCGATAGGTATAGCATACCATTCCCTCTCAATTTCCCTCCATAAAACCTGCGCATTGGCTGTTTTTTTAACAGAAACCTTATTTTTAAAAATGTCCACAGATTTTCAATTAGATTTAAATTTGGCGATTGAAAGGGCCAAGGCAAAACCCCAATATTTCTTCGTTCGAACCACCTAGTCACAACCTTTGCAGTCAGCTTGGGGTCATTATCCTGCTGGAAGGACCATAATAAGGGCATATTGTCCTCTGCAAACATAGCCATTCGGTGTTTTATGTTTTTAGCGCTTAATAGTGGAACCTTTCGGGCAATTCTGCCATGTAAATTGTGGTACTGCAAACGCCTGCGTATCGTTCGAGCGCTGATATCTTAACGCGAATTGCTTTTAATCGACATAGATCTCGAAAACGGATCTTTAAGCACCCCCCTAATGATTCGCTTGTCAAGTAAATTTATTGTATTTTGGACGTCATCTCGTTTCTGTTTGTTTTTCGGGTAAATTTCGCTCTTTCAATATCCGCGCTATAATACATTAAGAACGATGAAGACCCTCTGTGATAAATTTAAACGTTTTGCCTCGATCTCGAAGTTGAAACATCAATCGCGTTTCTTCTTCAGACAATGTTTTGCACGCCCCATAACTGATATCAAATTTATTGAGAAAATGTTCAAAAACTATGTTAAACAAAAATCCTATAACAAATTTGGGTTAAGGAAGTGAAACACACCAGAAAAACTGAAAATAAACGAAGCACTCTTATTATTTTGTCCACGACGAAAAACGGCTTCGCAGACAAAAGTAGCGGTAGTTTTCTCAATGCACATGGGAAATTAGCAATGGAGTAAACAATGTTTTACAGTAAAAAAATAAAATAAAAGTTGCACACTTCATATGCCACAGAAGAATGCATTATAAGAAAAAGATTCATGAATTTTGAAATTGAAGGCACTCACTCTTATTTTTTTGGCCACCACTGTATGTAACTTTTAATTTAAGTTTTCGTCCAACCTGAGGCCTAAATATTCCTTCCTTCTATCTCAATGAATGGATTTATATCTTGTTTATTTTTTATCTTAAATATCATGTATTTGGTTTTTCTAATGTATAGTGTGAGCTTATTTCCTTGCAACTTGATGCATTTATTCACTAAGCATACAGCATGTTGTATGCTCAGTGATTTATTGCAAATTTTAAAATCATCACGACCGCACGATGAAATTGCATGAGCCTCGGATGAAATTTAGCTTCGAACAGAGTGGTAACAAAAAGTAAAGACTTACATTATCCTCTTTAGTCTAATTGTGCTCAAGCAGTGAACATTTTAAAATATGGATGGCTAAAACTGCTTTGAAAAGCAGTTGAAGAAAAGTTTTGCGTATTTCCGAATTTATTCATAGGGAGAATTGAAAACTGTATTCGTTATAAGATCACTACATTAATTAATAAGTTAATGTTCCCTTATTTACAAAAGATTTCAACGATTGACTCTCAACTTCCCCTAAAATGCAAACAAATCCCGCAAAATTTATAAAATAAACATAAACAACCGGCTGTCAAATACTAGCTAGGAACTTTCGTGTATTTAAGTTGTCAAACATGGCTTGAGAATTTTCTGAACATGTAAAAAATCGGTGAAAATGAGTTCAATTGAGGAAATATCTGCTCGTTCATATATCCTTTATTTAAGTTTTACCTATAATAAGATATATATTTAAATATAATACTAATAATAATCAAATTTAACGGATAAATTATCAATAAGACCGAATAATTGATTTTTCTTGTCATTTCATTTGATCGCGTTATCATGGCAGCCCCTTTCTATGTTCTTTACGAAAGAAGGCGACGTTGAGTGTCTGACATCTCTTGGCACTGACACGTTTATTTGCGTTATTTTTCGAGTTCTAGTAGTAAAATAATATTGCGAAGTGAAGCAAAGACAGGAAGAAAATGGCCCAATTCGATTTAACTGCGAGGAATTGCCAATTTCTGGATCGGCACCTTACTTTTCCGTTGCTGGAATTTTTATGTGCCAAAGAGGTTAGGTTTGCGGGGCTTGACCCGTATGCGAGGGCTTCTATTAAATTTAATCGTGTATTCAACTCACATTCATTTCCAGATCTACAGAAAAGAAGAATTACTGGAATTTATCTTAGAAACAGTCAACAAGACTAATATGATTGATTACACGATGGATACTCGTCAGCGTCTTGATCTTGGTGATGAAGTTCCAGAAGAACTAGCCCAACGGAAATCGGAAGTTCTTGCCACTTTAAAGGAACTCCAAAATGAAGTTGCCCCCATTATGAAGGCTACAGAAATGTTGAAAAATAGTGACAGTATGAAAGATTCGAAAACGTTTTTGAACGTTTTACAAAAGGAACACAACTTCAAAAGTGAAAATGTGGAAAGCGCCTATAAACTCGCTAAATATTTGTACGAATGCGGTAACTATCAGGATTCTACTTCTTATTTGTACTTTTGCCTCTTAGTTATGTCGCCTAGTGACAAGGTAATATGGTCGATTTTATAGCAAATTGAATATTCATTTTACAATATTTTTACCTACAGAATTACTTGAACGTACTTTGGGGTAAACTAGCAGCTGAGATTTTGATTCTCAACTGGAATTCCGCTTTGGAGGATCTCTCGCGTCTACGTGAGTTCATCGACAACAGCAATTTTTCGAACATTCAGGCTCTGCAGCAGAGAACTTGGCTGATTCACTGGAGCATCCTTGTCTTCTTCAATCATCCGAAGGGACGAGATCTGATTATTGAGATGTTCTTATACAAGCCTCTGTATTTAAATGCGATTCAAACTATGTGCCCTCACATATTGCGCTACCTTGCCACAGCTGTTATTATAAATAGAACTCGAAGGAACGCACTGAAGGATTTGATCAAAGTCATACAACAGGAATCATACACTTACAGGGATCCTATCACCGAGTTTCTAGAGTGCTTGTACGTAAACTTTGATTTTGATGGAGCCCGCATGAAGCTGCACGAATGCCAGACAGTAATTTTGAATGATTTCTTCATTGTTGCTTGTTTGGATGAATTTGTCGAGAACGCCCGTTTGATGATCTTTGAAACTTTCTGCCGAATTCATCAGTGCATCACCATAAGTATGTTGGCCGACAAGTTGAACATGAAGCCGAATGAGGCTGAGTGCTGGATTGTCAACTTAATTCGTAACGCTCGCTTGGATGCTAAGATCGATTCAAAACTTGGACACGTCGTCATGGGCACACAGCCTCTCAGTCCCTACCAACAACTGGTTGAAAAGGTTGACTCTCTTTCAGTGCGTTCAGAAGCGCTCACGGGATTGGTTGAGAGGAAAAATAAACAGAAAAATCCGGAATCGATTGACAGTTGGAAGTATTACTGAAGGATTGAATTAATTTTACTTAAATTCTAGTAAACCGTATAAATTGCGTATTTTTGCTAATATTTTTATATTAGGAAATATACTCTGTTTATTCGTGTTTGCTTCATTAAGTGAATCCCTCTATTATTTTATATGCGCTTTTTGTGCTAAGGATAACATCATTCGGTTCAGTTTTATTGTATTAAAACTTATCTGTCTACATATTGTTTTTTTCATTTATAGTAAGTAAACAAAAAGGAGGTAACAGGGGGCCCTATTTTCCTATTACAATATTCTGAGTTCGAATTTTAATTATGCGACGAATATAAATTAAAATTCCAAAGATTGCTTTCAGATTTTAAACATACTTTATGTGTAATACGCTATACAAATTGATTTCTCTACGTTGTTTCAATTTTTACTGCACATTTCCCTAATTTAAAAACACGTTATCTCGAAAATGGTAGGAGTTAATCCCTGATTTTGGCACAAAAGAGTTTCGGTCGCAGTACCCACCATAAGAGTCACTCTCCTAGAAATGAATAATCCCTGATTGATAAAACATTATTTTCATAAAACCGGAATAAATAAATGTTTTTAAATTTTAAGACAATTTTGTGTTATTTATTTAATTTATCATTGCGCAATGGAGTCTTTTCTAAACAGTGGAGAACTTCTGTTATTATTCCTCTACATAAAAAAAGGTAATAAGTGATATTTCCAATTACCGCCCTTTCGCTAACTTACCCGCCATCGCCAAAATATTCGAAGCGCTTTTTGGCAAAGTCATATTTTCATTGTAAACCTTTTCTCCATTCTTTCCAACATGGTTTTGTAAAAGGAAAATCTACTACGACTAATTTACTAATTATTATTGTACTACCGCTATTAAAGCTGAAAAACAAGTCGACTGTATTTATACGAACTTTAGTAAAGCTCTCGACGCACTCAATCACAGTGTCCTGATTTATAAGTTATCTGTTCTTGGTTTTACCACTGTTTTCGTGAATTGGATCAACTCGTATCTGTCTGGTCGAACGCAGTGAGTTAATTTTCGCGAAGCTTTTTCTGACGAAATAAAAATCTCTTCCAGTGTCCCTCAGGGCAGCCATCTGGGACCCTTGCTTTTCATTATTTACATCAAATGAAGTATCTCTGATATGATCTTTCGACTACTATCCAATGAAATGGACTCTGAACTTTTAAATTCTGACTTAGACATCTTTTATAAATGGTTTTCTATCAATTGCCTCTATCTCAATATTAGTAAGTGCACATGCATGTCAATTTCTCGTAGGAAATTCTTCTGAACTTTACTTACTCCTTGGGAGTTGTTTTGAACTCACGTATGTCCTTTGAATACCACATTGACATTAAAGTATCCAAATATAATGCTACCTTGGGGTTTGTAAAAAGATGGCGCAAGGAATTTGATGATCCGCATCTTGCTAAAATTCTATTTTGCACATTTGTTCTCCCAATACTTGATTACGCCTGCCCTATTTGGTCGCTTTTTTATGCAGTTTATATTTCTCGTATTTTGAGGCTGTTCAACGGATATTTTTTCATTTTGCTCTTCGTGGTCTCCACTGGGCTAATCCTTATTCACTACCGCCTTATACTGATAGGCTTAGGCTTTTTTCACTTCGTCCCCTGAAGAAAGACGAAACATCTCCAGAACTGTTTTTGTATTTTTGACTGCATTCAGGGTTCGATGAATTCTCTGGAGCTTTTAAATATTCTTAAAATACCAGTTCCTTCTCGTTCCTTGAGGAATCATGATTTCTTTTTCGTTCCTCATCACAACACCAATTATGGTTTGAAAGGGCCGACTTCGTCAATGTCGCACCTGTTTAATTTGCATTATCACACTATTGACTTCAACTTGACTGCTTGTATGCTTAAATATGTAGTAATCAGTGTATTTTGATGAATCTTGAATAAATAAAAAAAAAAAGTGGTAAAACCACATATTTCGACACTGCACCTAAAGGTTTTTAACAATCGCCTACGTCGATCAAAATGAAATTGAAAACTATACTCAATTTCATTCGAATTGAAATTACCTCCCGTATTATATTATCAGCCCTAATGTATAATGGTAATACGATTGGCTTTGTCGACTCAGTCAAAAGACTTCCTGTCTGTTAAATTTAGGAACAAACTCAACATTTTCAGGTAGCTAATGCGATTGTTTAGCAGATCAGCTATAAGCAATATTATTTTGCAGAAGTCTACTCCGCGCCTTGTTGAAATACTAAACTTTAAGACTCACATTTCTGCCTGTTTGTATACCTACCTACCCAGTAGGAAAAAAAGCACTTGGAAAGCCCTCCTGAAGCGCTTTTTTAAAGCACCAAAGGGCTGACGCTCCGTAAGAAGCTTCATTTTATTTTAATATTGATTGTCATTAGAAGTAAGCACTTTCTTTTTGCTTACGTAAAAGGGGTTTAGAAAAAGGAATTTTAAATTCTATAAAATGTCCGTTCCAATCGTTTAACCCTTAGCTGGCACACTTCGCTCTCGTAACATAGCTGGCACATGGGATTAATAATTACCCCAGTTAAAAATAACCGCTCTGGGAAACAAATTATGTAATATTTTCTTTCAGAAAAATTCATACATAGGTGTTAGTCAACATGTCTTTTTTATGGTAGCAAGGTTGGCAAGGGTCAAAACTCATATGCGGCTCTCCAAAAAATTGTATCATTTTCAGGGTTTTTATATTTCAAAACTGTCTCTAAAGTAGGTCTACAATTTTATATTTCGGTGCAATGATACAACAGGAAATACAACAAAATGTTGCTATTCTCAGTTTCGTTTTTTATAGCTGGGGGAAATTAGATACGGATCGAATCGTTCTGCCTGTTATAGCTGAATTGCATGCAAAATCATAAGTGATGAAGAATACATGCCATTCAGCTAATACAGACGAAACGAAATAATTCGATTTGGTTCTAATAATGACACATCTATTTCTCCGTGATTTTTTTGATTTGATACACTATAGCGATTATTCTCGATCTCTGATATCGAATCATACATCAGATATAGTTTTTCTTTTTGTGGGAAGTAGAAAACAAATTTCGGCATGTTAAACATAGAAAGGCATGATAAACTACCCGAATATAGTATTATTTTCGAAATGATTAATCGCTAAACATCGAACAAATCAGGCTTGGCGAGTTTTTCAGTTAAAACTGTGTAGTTATTTTTTTCCAGCTAAACCTGCGATTCGAAAGCTTTCAAGATTCTTCCTAGCATGTTGATCCTTATTTTATTAATCCAGACAAAAATTAGCAAACTCATTTTTCCAATGTAATTTGCGCTCGGATGTCCCGTCTGGGGCACAATTCAGCTATTGCTTATTCAAAGTCGTCGAGTACAAAGGGTCAATTGACTCCTTCAATAAATAAAACTTTTGTTTCTACAGATCCAAAATAAACAAACAGAGTAAAGTTTGTCATAGCGCTTCTAATTATAATAATAATATATATTTTTCTTCATCGCACTTCACAACATATTGCTTGAAACACTCACCCAACTTTTCACCGATAAGGATCAAGCGTTTCAGCTCTGTGGATCCTGTTCAACCCAAATAAATTTTGAAAGAATAAAAAAATTTCAAATTTCTTCTTAAATAAACAAATTACAATTTGTTTTTTAGATTTTTTGCAAAGACGCTACTCATAACCAATGAACTCCACTATCCTGACACAATCGTCTGTAAAGTTGAGAAATTTTTGGTTCTGCAAATTAAAGGTAGTAAGAGTGAAAATAATTAATTAAACATACGAAATACAGTGTTTTATTACGTAATGTGTAAACATTTAAAAAAAAATTACTGTATCAAGTAGAGTTGCTCGTTAAAAACGGGGGCCATAAATACAACAATATTGGATTTAACCAAAACAACACAACATAGAAAAGGTATCGTCTAGCACTTGTGGAGGTGGGAATTCGAGTCAAACAATTAATTGCTACCTTTTCTTAGTAGCAACTCCGTCACCTTTTACGACCAGCCACACCTTTAAGGGTAAGCTCTCAAGGTATCGAATATATCTCCTGCAGAAGTACAGCCACACTAGGCCATAGAACATGCAGATGAAGCTCTCGATGTAGTATCCATCTATAGATGTAAGGCATTCACCTTCCGCTGTAACGCATTCCTGAATGAAAATAATAATAATTATTATTATAATTAAAATCAAAGCGTTTTTGTATGTACAAAGCTTGCTTACTAGACTGAGAGGCGAGATAAATTCGGAACATTTAAATGGAATAGATTTTTGAAAAATATATTTTAATTTTTTACATTTTTGCTTTAAAATGCCGATTTTCGGCAAAACATGTTTATGTACCTAAAAATGTTCGGCAAAACATGTTATGTAAATAAATATGTTCAGCAAAACATGTTATGTACCTAAAAGTACATTTTCGGACGGCTCTTCTTCGAGAAAGTATAACACTTCTTCGAGAAAGTATAAAACTGAAGAAATACTAATAAATTTGATATTATGGCATTGGATATGCAAAAAATAAGGGCAACAAATTATTTGTTTGTTAAGTTAGCGTGAATTTGTGTAATAAAAAAGAAAATAGCGTACAAATTACTGAAATAACTTCCTTATTTCACTAGCTATCAAAAAATGTGTAAAAGTTACAATCAACGTTAACATTAGCTTAACTAAAGTATTTCGTGGTAGTGTTAGAATATTAGCAGTCTGAAAATGTACAAAAACCAATTGAAAAGTACAAACATTTAGCTACATAGCATTTTTTGCCGAAAATCGGCATATTTCAAGTAAAAAGATAAAAAATTAATTAATTAATTAATTAAAACTAACCATTTTCGGATAGGGTAGCATATGGCCAAATCTGTTGCAAATAGGCTCTACTTTTACCCCTCCAAAGAAATGTATCCAATTTCCCATAACCCTGTATAAGTGAAAAACTGAGATCGATCTATTTTGTTAACACATACAAATTTTGCCACTTTTAACCTTGTGCACCCGACTGATGCCTCCATGGATGGACACCACTCAACTATTGCTTACGCAAAATCTTCGAGTGCAAGGGGTTAAATTAATAAACATTTTGTTTTACAATGTGACTGTTAAATGTTTGTGTAAAATTCATATAGGAATCCTATACATAACATTCAGCTATTTAAGATCATTACGAATTCACCCGACAATCGACAATTTTAAAGATCAATCTCCGTCAACTGAGGTTAAACTTAATATTTTGTTCTCTAAGTGAATTCAATCTGAAGCTTGATTTTTTGCATTTATGATTCTAATTTTTCAACTTTATGAATACTGGATCCTCTAAGCTTCGCTTCCATAAGCACCCTCGAATGAAGCTCTCATTAACGAAAACAAAACTCTAATTCCTCAGTCTATAGTATTAGCCCATTGAAAAATAATTTTACCTCTTGTTGAGCTTTTGTCGAACATTGGTTATCAGGTAAATCCTCCTTGGGATGAATACATTCCTTCCAGGTGAGGACATCAACCAGCCACAGTACAACCGTGCTCGGCCAATTCCCGCCAAGGTTGCATATGGTGTTCAGCAAAGTCATATAGGTGCCTCCAACTGCTGGGTCCGATATCTTCGCGAAGAAAGCCATCACTGCTACGAACATGCTGTACAGGAATATTTGGTATATTGCGTAGTTAACGAGCAGCAGTATGTAGTACAAGGTGGGCACATTGTCCTTTGTGATTAAGTAGGGCGTGAAATAAGTGATTAGGACAGCAGTGACACTAAACACCATTCTGTAGGGTATCGCCCAAATGTAGACCTCCATAGGCTTAGGGCCAGTAGTGTATTTGCTTACGACTAAAGGGAGAACTATTTGTAGTGGAATGAGTGGAACAGCCAGTAAGGCTAATTTGTCTTTAGGAACACCAGCGTCTATCAGTTTTAGCCCCGTCACAGTATCACAGGCAGCAAATGTTACTTTTACAGTGAGAAGAATGCCGATAAGAATTTGAATTGGCCGCATTTTCAGGATGTCCACGAGCAGCCTATATGTCTGCTGAATATTAAGTTGTGGATGGCCTGTGGAATCCTTTTCAGCGTTGCCTTTATTTTCTGGCTTCAGCAAAGCAACGAGAGTTGTAACAACTAAAAATACAATGCCCCAAAACCATAAAAAGACCGGTAAAGTGACCAGTCCAGAATCTTTGGGCTCTGCTCTCAGGTAAGAGTTGCAAAAGTCTTTCGACTCCAAAGCGATGAAGGCAACATACCCGAGAAAGTAGCCAGCAGTTTGTCCTACCGAATTGCAGGTAGATGCATGTCCTACGTTGTTTCGTTTCAGCATGGTAAGTGCCCATCCATCCACAGCGATGTCCTGTGTCGAGGCGAGGAAATTAAGAGCAAAGAAAATTGTGGTTAAAAATGGAACGTTGGGCTGCTCTCCCTCTCCTCCCAGCCACTTGTCGACGTGACTCGAAAGAAATAGCATAAAAATTCCAATGAGGTACTGCGTTGGCACAAGCCATGATTTCCTTCTTCCGATCTTGCTAAAGTACACTGAGTCCACGATGGGAGCCCATAGAAGCTTCAAGCTGAAGGGCCATATTGCGAAGCTAAACTCGGCTTGCTGCTTGTAACTGGCGCCTCTGTTCTGGAGAAGCATAGGAATAGCTGCTGTTAGGCCCAAAGGAATACCTTGGAGCAGGTACAATAGAAATAAAAGAGCAACGTTTGCCCTGTCCCCGCGAATATCACTGTTCTCATGATGATCCTCCTGAAGCAATGGTGCATCTTCCTGTAGGTCGCTGCTTCTCCTCTCTAGTGAATTTTCCGTCCTGCGGCGAACACTCATGATCTCATTCCAAAACTATCAGGTGTAATAAGCAACTGGGAAATTAACACGTCAGAGGTACACAACAGAAGAGTTGCTTATGTTTTCTCGATTTCTTGTAATCGCGTGGTTGTCCTTTCAAGTGTTTAGTACCAAGATGTGCGCCTTCGTTACAAAAAGTGATTCCGTGATAAAAGAATATTTCATTTAGTTAATATTATGCAAATCTTGTGCACTTTATGCATGGAACACACAAAAAACGAGCTTCATCCACGAATGATGTTTTGACAGCTACCGAAAACTTTGTCAAGGTTGGTAACATATGTGAATATAATATAAGTGAACTCTGCTGAAATTCTTATAAGTTTAAGTTCCGGCGTATAACAGTTTTGAAAAGTTATTTCCGGGGATAGCTCTAATTAATAATAGATTTTATATCGCACTTCTCAGCATGTTGCTGGAAACATTCACTAATTCTGGGCTGCCTAGGCATTCGAATTTAGGCTCTGTGGATCAATTTTCTGAAAAATCTTAAAAACTAAATAACAAATTTTAAAAATATTAGTTAATTCTATTTTGTGCTCCCCAGACAAATAGTATTTGGTATAAGGGGTCACACATGAATATATAATATTATTAATTATTCCGCTTTAATTGTGCTTAATTTTTCGATTTAATAGAATTTTTGATAAAACTTTTAAATTCCACAATACTGCGAGTATTGCTTATATTTTCTGGTAAGCTATTATAATAATTAACTGCAGAGTAAATTTGATCATATTTTAGTCGGTTAGTCCTTGGTGCCGGTAGATTATAAGTTCCCATCATTGCTTTCCGTGTATCCCGTCAATTTCTGTTCTCAAAACTATGTAGGTTAACCCATTAATGCGCAAAACGAGGATTTTGTGAACGCAAGTTCAATTGTACGATTCGAATAGCAAATTGGCGCGAATTTCATCCAAATTCATATATAAGGGGTTTTTGAGGGTGCTCTTTCAGAATCTGGCATTTGTTTTGCATAAAAACTTCAAGAACCCTATTATTTTTTTGGTTTTTTCTTTGGTCATTTTTCGCCTCAAAGTTGATTATCTTGTCGTGACTGCTATTGAATGATCATATAACCACCAGAAATCGCGGTCCGGATGTCTACACTTTCTCAAACCATGGTTTTGAATTTTTTTTTTGCTTTGGTTTTTGCAAAATGGCCATTTTGTACAGCAGTGTAATAAAAAACTTCACGATTTTTTTACACGAAAAGGATCAACTTTATAAAAAAAATTGTATATGACAAAAAGTGCTTATAATTAGCCAAGGAAAACATACAAATTTTTTCAGAACTTTTTGGACTATTTTTGGTTTTTTGGATCTGGCCAATTTTTCAAAAATCCAAAAATGTCTCGAAAAATTCTGAAAAAATTCACACGTGTTCTTTGGCTAATTATTTTTGTCATATAAAATTTATTCGTATAGTTTATCCTTTTTGAGTAAAAATAAAAATAGTTTTTTTATGATGAAATTTGGTGATATTTTTACTCAAAAAGGACGAACTACACGAATAAATTTTATATGACAAAAAGTGCTTATAATTCTATAGTTCTAGTTCTTCCTATTTATGACTCCATTAAGTCCAGCCATTCTCCTCCTGATGGTTTCCACACGTTTAGTCCAAGTAAGTTGATCATCCATTACCATTCCCAGGTGTATCAACAACATGGGCGGAATTAGAGATTATCCATTGGGGGGGCAGACTTTTATCAAGTATAAGAAAAACGAACAGCAAACTAATTTTCCGATTTTCCCCAGTTAAACTCGGGTTTCTGAATGGGAGATCCACAACTACAACCTTCGTGTCGCGGACGCCACAGGTTATGGAGAAAGGTGATGAAGTCGACATTATCGCCACTGATTTCAGTAAAGCATTCGACAAAATTTCTCATCAAGTTATCACTCTCAAACTAAACTTTCGCTTTGACTCTTTGATCTCTGACCCCTTTATATCCCATTTTGGCGTCCCTCAGGGCAGTCACCTTGGTCTACTTATCTTTATTTTGTCCATAAACGATGTTGTGAAGGTAATAAGTCATTCCGAAATTTTAGTTTATGCCGACGATATGAAGATTTTTAAACAAATTGCCAGCACATTCGACTCTTTACTCCTACAAAATGACCTGAATAGTTTCTTCACCTGGTGTATGCATAATTTTCTCGACCTTAATGTCTCCAAATGCCAATCGATCACTTATTCCCGCAAACGTCTCATCACCTATCCTAGAACAGTGAACTCAACTTCCGCTCTCACATTGATCATATCATTAGCAGAGCCAACTCAGCCTTTGATTTCATTAAGCGCTGGTCCAAGGAATTTTGTTAGGCCACTACTAGAGTATGCCTGCCAAGTCTGGTCTTTCCACTCAATCCACGCTCATTAATAGAATTGAATCAGTTCAACGGAAATTCATCCGGTTTGCCTTGCGTGATCTTCCCTGGACTGATAAGGTCAATCTACCAGCTTACAAAAATCGTCTAAAACTGATTGATTCAGCCTCTTGATTTGAAGTCGCCGAGATAGTCTTTGTCCATCAAGTTCTAACTGGGCTTATCGATTGTCCCAAGTTCCTACACGGTATACCCATGAGAAAGTGGCTACAGAGGCTTGGTCACATAAATCGGCTTCACAGGCCATGAAGGATATTGGCCGCTTTCCTACACAAATTTGTGTAGCTGGCTACAGGGTATGTGTGGCCACCTACATGGATTTGTGTAGCCGTCTACATGATTTTCTGTAGCTGGCTACATGATTGTGTTGCCGCCTACATGAATATATGTAGGTGGCCACACACACCCTGTAGCCAGCTACACAAATTTGTGTAGGAAAGCGGCCAATTTCCTTCATGGCCTGTGAAGCCGATTTATGTGACCAAGCCTCTGTAGCCACTTTCTCATGGGTTTGCCAGCCAATAGAACACTTAATCATGTGGTCCTGGTAAACAAGGTTCTTCCGCTGAAGATCAGTATTCAGTGATGTCAGCTTCCGAATCTTCTCTTTGAGGGCCACAATCTCCTGCTTCAAGGCAGTGCACTCCTTGTTGGGAACTACAGTGTGGTCGTTTCTGAATCAGTACTGAAGTCCCCGTCCTCAGAGCTGCTTGAACTGTCAAAAAGGGTGTGCTGCATGGAGGTTAGAGACCAGGAGAGCCATCGCCCGCCGTAGAAAATTGTGTCCCCGAAATATGGACAAAATAAGTGAGGCGTTGCGATCGCGACGTTGTCTCAATCAAGGCGGGTACTTTAAATAACGATGATTGGCGCAAATTGTTTTTCAGTCTATTTCTCCGATCAGATGCTAAACCACTTGTACATCCACGCACAATACAATATTTCACCATTTTGTAATGTTCCTTTTTGTCAAAGCCAATGCCGCGAAGAAAATTTGTACATTATGCTAACTTCGCAGATACTACTTGTCACGACAGCGCGGCTGGTGGCTGAAAAATGAACTATAAATTTACAGGGACAAACGGGTAATACTTTAGCACGTAGCGATGGTTCTCCTGGTCTCTAACCTCCATGGTGTGCTGACTGATAATATGCACGGAGCCACACACCGAGCTTACATGGACACACATGCACACCGCTTGTATCCGCCTACACACAGCACGGCTACAAGGCATGGCTTCATGCCTACACGAGCCTCATGTGGCCAACCACATACAATTATAGCGGCTACACAATTATGTAGCTGGCTACATGGCGACATGGGCGCATGGCTACATGGCTACACAAAACTCATGTAGCCGTCCACATAACAAGAAAGTGGCTACACAATCATGTAGGCGACCACACAGAAATGTGTAGCTGGCTACATATTTTATGTAGCCACTGTGTAGCCATTTCCTCCTGGGTATCCCTAAATACCAACCCCCGCAACTTTAGATCTTTCCCTTTTTCAGAATGCGGCGGAGAGTCAACGCCTCAGCCGCTTTCGACTTCCATGTCGACAAAACCTCACTCAAGCGTGCTCTTTATTTTCCCTAGCCACCTCTACTAACTCGTTCCTCCTCCAACAGATGGCTACTTCATTTTGTGATACAACTTTTAGCTTGGGTTGGTATAAACGAGAAATGTGAAGGTTAGACAAAGGCAGAAAAATAATTTGTATACCTATCTTTGTTTTTCTTAAGTCCCCAGCTGATTGCCGCGAGGAACATTTTTATGAAAAAACTTAAAATTGAGCGTGATATGAGAGAAATCGGTTCGTGAAAGCTCAATTATTTTTAATTTGCGTCAGTTTAAACCAGGGCTGCAAAAAGTAAATAAACGAAACTGAAAGAACAAAAATGTACCTACGTTTCTGTGCACATAAACTAAACAAGTATCAAACGGAAGGTTTATGTGCACATAAACTTATCAAACGTAAACCAGTCTATGTTTCAGTGCACATAAACTAAACAAAAATGTACCTACGTTTCTGTGCACATAAACTAAACAAAAATGTACCTACGTTTCTGTGCACATAAACTAAACAAGTATCAAACGGAGGGTTTCTGTGCACATAAACTAAACAAAAATGTACCTACGTTTATGTGCACATAAACTAAACAAAAATGTACCTACGTTTCTGTGCACATAAACTAAACAAGTATCAAACGGAGGGTTTCTGTGCACATAAACTTATCAATTTCGTTTATTTGCTTTTTCGGTTTGTGTGCACACGCCAAGGAATAGTTTCGTTTCGTTTCGAATTTCTTTGCAGGGAGTTTATTAAACGAAACAAAGCGCCCTAAATCGACCGGCGTCCTCGGGCGCCGCACGAGCTTGCCCCTTCCTCCCCCCCTCTTCCCCTGCACCCCTCCCCTTCCCCCTCACCCCTTCCCCCTCACCCCTTCCCCCCTCACCCCTTCCCCCTCACCACTTCCCCCTCACCCCTTCCCCCCTCACCCCTTCCCCCCTCACCCCTTCCCCCCTCACCCCTTCCCCCTCCCCCTCGCCCCAACCCCTCCCCCTCCCCCCTTCACCCCACCCCTTCCCCCCTCACCCCTTCCCCCTCCCCCTCGCCCCAACCCCTCCCCCTCCCCCCTTCACCCCACCCCTTCCCCCCCCCCCCGCGACCACCCGGCCTTTCCCCTCCCCTTCCCCTCCCCCACCATCCCCCTCCCCTGCCCCTTCCCCCCTCCCCCTCCCCTGCCCCTTCCCCCCCTCCCCCAAAGGCTGGTACTATATACAGCTCAGAGCTGGCCTCATTCTTCGTCCCGGCTCTACTCCCTGTCTTTGATTTTGGGACGTGTGCTGATCGAGGCGCGGTTGCTTTTGCGGTCACATTTGCAATCACGCATGCCACCCTCGTTATTACGAAATTCGCTTTGTTTCGTTTAATAAACTCCTTGCAAAGAAATTCGAAACGAAACTATTCAGTTTCTGTACATAAACCTCGTTATTAGGAAATTCGCTTTGTTTCGTTTAATAAACTCCCTGCAAAGAAATTCGAAACGAAACGAAACTATTCCTTGGCGTGTGCACACAAACCGAAAAAGCAAATAAACGAAATTGATAAGTTTATGTGCACAGAAACCCTCCGTTTGATACTTGTTTAGTTTATGTGCACAGAAACGTAGGTACATTTTTGTTTAGTTTATGTGCACATAAACGTAGGTACATTTTTGTTTAGTTTATGTGCACAGAAACCCTCCGTTTGATACTTGTTTAGTTTATGTGCACAGAAACGTAGGTACATTTTTGTTTAGTTTATGTGCACATAAACGTAGGTACATTTTTGTTTAGTTTATGTGCACAGAAACCCTCCGTTTGATACTTGTTTAGTTTATGTGCACAGAAACGTAGGTACATTTTTGTTTAGTTTATGTGCACTGAAACATACTCTGGTTTACGTTTGATAAGTTTATGTGCACAGAAACACTCCGTTTGATACTTGTTTAGTTTATGTGCACAGAAACTATTGCACGTTTAATTTAATTTTGCAGCCCTGGTTTAAACATAATTGTACGGTATTTTAGGGCATTTTTAATAGCATGATTTGCTCCATGAGGATTGAGCCTGTGCTAAAAATGGTCTCATTTTTCAGACGACGGTTAGCAGTCCAGTTCTTTCATGTCAGTGGGCCTGCGGGTTTTATGCGAGAACGAGATAGTTAGAATTCCGTCGAAATTACTGTCAACCAGTTGAGAGTAGATCTGGCAAGTCTTTTATAACTTGGCAGCGCTTGTCAGTTCAGCAGATAAACTATTATTTGTTATTTGAAAGCGTCGTTGTTCGGGAGTTTCAAGTTAATTATTTGCATTTTTGGAGCGATGGTAACAATTGTTACCAGCGTAATAAGCAGCTGTGAGTTTAGCAGAACTGTTGGTCACTATTAAACTGAAACGCGAGATGTCAAGTACCACCAAATTGCCAGGTGAAGGTACTAGCAGCGAAGAAATCAGTAAGGAGGTTAGGGTTTAAAATTATTGCTGTGCCGACATAATTTAATTTCTCAAATATCAGCCAAAATCGACTACAAACTTTAGCGAGTCTTGTGAAAAGACATTTGCCCGCCTAAAATTTTTTGTCTACGCCGACGTAGGCTCAAAAGGAGTTTCGACCGAAAATCATCTAAAGAGGTTACAAAGTCTCAGAAAGGAGCTGAATTATATCAAAGAAACTGAGTGGAAATATGAGCCAATTGAGAAGCGCATTGGACAACTATAGTGCACATCATTAACTTTCGAACGAATCCAGCAAAATGATTTCTCTACTTAAACACGTTTTCAGCTATTTTAGCTATGAAAATAATAAGTTAGAATTAGAAAAGAAGCTGGATGAGGAACTGGCGAAGTTGGAAGAAGAGACAAAACAGGAAGAGGACCAAACTTTTAATAGACGGCGTAAGCCTGATGTTGACCAAATTTTGAATGATGAAAAAAAATGCTTCAGGAAAATGGGTAAGTGAAATTTAAAACTAACCCACAAGTCTTCAGTGGCAGACAATTTCTTGAGTAAATTTATTTATTGCAAGTTATTCGGTAAATTTAATCGAACGATCGTCGTATTTTTTTATATTTACTAATAATGAAACTACGAAGGAGTTCTTTGTATTCCGCCATAATTTCTAAACTCGAAATATTGAACACATAGAGGTTACTGGGCAAAAAATATGCTATATTAATTATTTGAGTGTTAAGAGCTTTTGGAGAAATCCGATCTAAAAGTGCCAAGAAGCGCGATAGCGTTTCTCAATTTCCACGTTTAAAAAGCCGCAGTGCGATCGCGCTGTTTTTGTTTTTATACTTATTAGTAGTGAGTCTTGCGTTATTGTTGCTGTGCGTGCAAGTACCCAATGAACATTATCAGAAAAATTCGCATGAACAAAATCCCAGCATGCACTTATGTACATAGCATAGGGAATTACTGGTGAAAGAATAGGCTTTACATTATCCCGCTTTGTTCACTAGAAGCTCTTGCTCCCATACAAAACAAAGACAAATACGTAATCGATTCTGGAAAACAGGTTATTTAGGCGCGGGTGAAATCGCGATTTAATTGAAGTTGATCAAGTCTGAAATTAAGTTCAATTCACACATTCCCATGATGTCAGTTCAAAATTAGTCATGATTTCAATCGTTCCATATATTTTACGTTTACATCTTCAGGATCTCAGGTGTCGAGTTTTCCGGCAATAGTCATCCGGACAAGAAAGTTCGTAACAATATCTTTAGGAAACTGGGTTTTGATTTATTAAAACAAAATTGTTCTTTTCATTATTTCAGTTTTTATTAGATTTCGGTTTTTATCTTCCTCACAAGAGAGATCATCTGCTTCACAAGATTAATTCTTTTAGACAAAGAAAAGATCCCAAAACACCTCTTATCTGAGCACATGTTTTCCTTTTTTATTTTTCGGGAGAGCCGAATTTTGAAATCATAAAATTAAGGAAAAAGGGAAAACCCATAATACTTCCTATTGTGTAATTTTGGTCGAACATGTTTTTGCGTGTACAGTTTTACCTACATACAAATTGTAAGCATTGCCAAAGTTCTTTATTATTTTTATTTGAATATCGATTTAGAATTTTACAGCAGTACTCAAATCTGGCCGTGTACATATCTTTAGGCCTTCATACTAAATACCAGGTTTTGCTTATTAAAAGTGAATGTATTTCTTCTTTAATGGCTTGCTCCCATTTATCCTTGTCATCTATAACTTTAATTTCTTTTCATTTTTAAATGACCCATTGTTTTTAAGTTTTTGACACGTCACAATTTAAACTCTGGGTCCATAACCTTTAGGAAATTGGGGTTGGTTTATTAAAACAAAATTATTCTTTACACTATTACAGTTTGTATTTAATTGTAATTTTTGTCTTCCGCACAAGAGAGGACGGGTGCTTTAAAACATTAATTTTTTTAGACAAAGGAAAGATTCCAAAACATCTTTTATCGGAGCAGATGTTTTCCTTCTTATTTTTCGGGAGAACAGAGTTTTGAAATCATAAAATTAAGGAAAAGGGGAAAACCCATAATCCTTCCTGTTTAGTAAATATAACAGCTGCTAGAACGAGTTATTATTTTGGTCATGTTTTTGCCTGTACAGATTTACTTACTAAATAAACTAGATACTCAAATCTAACAATATCTTGAATAAATCCGAAACTGTTCAATGCTTGTCAATTCTGAATAGCTAAAGTCCCTCTGCGTCTTTTATGTCTCATCACCAGTGCGCCAATTAATAAAACAAGATTATAGAAGTAGATTATTCCAGAGGCGCAATCTGGACAAGAACTTTCCATACGAACCTTTCGAAATTTTGGAGAGTAATTTTATGAGGAGATTAATACGATGTTCCATAATAGAATAGGGTAAATACATTTATGTCACTGATAGGCTGTGTGCGGCGAAATATATTTTCTATGTTTATAGATCACGACTAACGCTCAGTATTTTCAGGGATAATTACCTCGATCCAAAGTAATCATGGTATTATCGACAAAATGTTTCTTTTCGATATCTTAAGTGCAGCAAGCGATGTCGAAGAGTTACGTGTGGGATTCAAAGTTGAGTACATCGCCTATAAGACGGATGAGAATGAATTTGTGAAGGTTGTAAAAATTCTTCAAGTCATAAATGATTATTGGGACATACAACCAACAGAAGAATTTGTAAGGAATCATAAACATAATTCGACGATTAGTTATGTACAAATCAAATAACTTGTTTCCAGATTAACAAAGAAATATCCCAACTAAAAGAGGCAGAGCCAGAATACTTTAGCACCCATCAAAGAAGTATTTTAGGGCTAATAATTCATAGGAATGAAAGCTTAATAACCGTGGACACTGATTACGAGAAAATAGATGTTGACTTGGATGCCGTTTGCTTAGAATTCGTACCACAGTTGGGAGATCGTGTTTATTTGAATTGTAATGTTCAAACAGATATGTCCTTTGTGGATTCTGCTGGAGAAGTTCTGGAAGTAATAAGCGTGTATCCGGCTCGATCAAAGAATATAAAATCTTCGATTACGGCTGTGTATGATACTTGGGGCGTGATTAATGGCGATTGTTTGTTTTCATTTGATATTCTACCAGAAAGCTACACACCTGAAGAGGGAGATATAATTACTGGTGATATTGTTGAGTGCAGTCGGGTAGGTTGATTTCATTCAAATATTCAAGTATTAGTATTAAATTCTACTATTATGATTTTATTTTTACTTATGAAGGAATTCTCACTTTTAGGAAAACTTCGTTTGGCGTTGCATTAAACTTGTTCCTCTTGAAAAGACGAAGGCAACTTTAATTTCTCTACCACCTTCGAATAATAATTTATTCACGAACAAAGAAGGAATTGTCGTAACGAACAACATTAAGTTTAGTTTTAATAATCTTTACGAAATTGTAGAAAAAGAACTGGTAGTTTCAAACGAGAGCGAACGAGTACACAAAGTGTTACGGTCAGTATTTTTGGGGAAAAAGGCAGAATCACAGCTAAGGTTATTGGAGCCAGGTTTAAAAGATAGCTTTTTCCTTAATCCAGGAGAATCAAGAACATTTCGCCTTCAGGGAAAGGCACAATTTTATGGATACAGCAAGGAAATTTTTGTTATTACTTTTGGTTCTGGATTTAAAATTGGACGAAAGATCCAAATAGAAGTGGGAGTAAATGAGGAAAATAATAAGGAAAATTTGCCTGTTCAAAGGAATTTTGGGAAGAACGGTATTTACGCGAATCAAGTTTGGTCTAGGAAATATGACCTTGTCCCTGGAATAAGTGTTGTAATCAAACCAAAGTTTGTGACAAACAGAATACCGATGTTTGATGTGCCCAAAGGACTTAGAGAAGCTGTACTTACTTCGCATAGAGGTGAAATACCGCTGAATGTGGAAAACATGTATCCATGCGTTAGGGAAGAACTCTCAAACTATAACTATTCTTACCGGTTTTCCACACTTCTGCATCTAGAAGAGATTGAATATTTTATATCTATCCGACAGTATGATCGGGAGCGAGCCCATTTTATAAGAGAACATGAATTCCTAGCCCTAGAAATAGAAAACTTGGCTGAAAAACGACCGTCTTTGATAATTGGGGATAGTGTCAAGGTAACAAATCCTTGGGCTGAAGCGGCAGATAACAGGTGTTTTGAAGGAATCATTCATAAAGTCCTCCACAACCGTATTCTTTTAAAGTTTAATTCTGGTTTTCATGAAAAATACAATGGAGAAGATTACAGAGTGGAATTCTTTTTTTCACGCTTCGGTTTCCGCAAGCAACACTATGCTGTGAAAAAAGTCATTCATCATCTCGGACAACAAATACTTTTTCCATCGAAAATTAAATTAAATGAGGATGTTCAGTTGAATATAAGTTTAGATGAAGATTTCAATCTTATTCCTGAGGATATATCCAGAAAGGTCAAATGGTTTAATCCCAATCTGAATACTGTTCAGAAAATTGCTATAAAAAACGTGCTCCGTGGCGAGGCTAGACCAATGCCTTATGTGATTTTTGGTCCTCCAGGAACAGGGAAAACCATGACACTGGTTGAGACTATTCTCCAGCTTGTTACTCTTCTCCCAAATAGCAGATTATTGGTGGGAACTCCATCTAATAGTGCGGCAGACCTAATCGCTTCCCGACTCATAGGATGCGAAGCTTTGAAGCCTGGAGATTTTGTTCGGCTAGTGTCTCACAATTTAGTTGAACGTGATCTGATTCCGGATCATCTGAAACCCTATTGTTGCACCGCCGATATATCTGCTGAAGGAAGTACTAAGGATAATGTAAGTATTAGTTATAACTTTGTTGCAGTGGAAAATACAAAACAGTAACTTTTGCCCGCAAAAACTTCTAATTATGTATAAGTACCAATTGATAATGGCTGGGCAGTATACGTATTAAATTCAAGTCAATTTGCATTGATATCTATAAAAATTGAGAAACGGCTCTCGTATTGGGTCCGTCTTCTTAAAGGTTCCACTCCTCTGGAGTTTAGTTATCATCCTTATTCCAGATTTGGATTTTGGTTGGTTTGTTGAGGTGGCGACCCGCCCCTGGGCGGAGTCCAATTAGCGCTAAGGCGCGCCGTTTTGATACCACAAAATCCCCAGAAAAAAAGAAAGAAACCATGCTATTGACGGAAATAGAAATACCAAAAGATCAGAGCCAGCCTGTGGAGCTCAAAAAGAGAACAATCTCCCCGATCTTGGCCATAGATAAAACCCCGATGCCAGCGAATAAGTGCCTGCCCAGCGCCCGGTACCTTGCTCCAGCTAGTGCCGGGCAGCTGCATAAGAAATGAGAAAGAGTCTCTTTCTCATTGGGATCCTTGCAACTGCGTCAGTGGTTATTGAAAGGGATCCCCAGTCTAGCGGCATGCTCCCCTATGGGCCAATGACCCGTAAGTACCGCCACCATCCTGGCAATATCCCCACGAGTTCGCTTGAGAAGCTCCTGCGTTCTACTCAGATTGTAAGTAGGCCAGGTCGCTCTGGAAACGCAGCATGTTCCCATGCAACCCATCCTGTTCAAAACTTCGTTGTTGATAAGATCGTTCCGTGAGATGTTTAAAATCCTTCTATAAAGTCGCATCTCGAATGCTTCAATCTTGTTAATCGCTCGCCTACTTAGGGTCCATGCTTTCGCTCCATAAAGTAGTGCTGACCAAACATAGCATTTTTATATTTTTTGCTTCAATTCTAAGTTGATTTCTTTTCTGCAGAACAACTTGTGCATGGCCTTAAATACATTCCTGGCTAATTTGATACGTGTGCAGATCTCTCTTCTACTGCCTGTGTTATCCTAAATTAGAGTACCAAAATATCTAATCCTACTAATTCTATCCACTGGCTCATTGCTTATAGACAGAGAAGAGGTCGTTATTGAATCCGTCGTAGATTCGAAATCAGTGCCCTTTTAATCTTCTGCCCCAAGTGTTCATTTTAACACAAACGACTTGAATCATTGTAATTTGGATATTGGCTCCGCTATTTTGAATTGAAGTTGAACAATTTTGGAAGTCATTGGATCCGACATCTTTAAATTTAAAATGTTGAACCTGAAAATTGCTGAAAAGTTTTTGTGTTCTGTTTGTTCATTTCATTGAATCTGCTTAAAAATTGTGGGCACCATATGTTGGATCCAGTTTCTTGAATTATTAAAATTATTTAAAATGAACGGCTCGAAAACCTCCAAAGTTGTTTTAACGACAATCTGTTGAGTTTTAAAACTTGTGGCCACTCTATTGGGTTTTGAATTTCCAAATTTCAATAACAGATCCGAAATCAGTGGGCTCTAAACCCCCCGAATGGCAATTTTCGTGGCATTCCCTTTATATTCTTCCTATAGCCTAAAACCTACTTAGTACCTCAAGTACCTATCAACTGGGAACTTTGTCTGAAGGTTTTATTTGATACGCTGTGAAACGAACAGACAGACACTAGATTTCAAAAACTGTTGCGTTCTGTTGTAAAACCTATATTACCGCTCTACACTTTATGTTCTCCAAAAATTATTCAATGTATATAATTTTTGACCTTATATTATTAGACGTATAATTGGTTTTCTTTTACAGATGATCGTCACAGACTCTGGATTAAAATTAAAATGCCAATTGAAGCATTTGGGGCGGCACCGTATTACTATAGGAACATGTATAAGCCTGGGCACTCTGCTTCAAATGGGATTCCCGCCGAGTCATTTCACACATGTCCTAATCGATGAAGCAGGACAATGCTTAGAGCCCGAATCTATGGTAATCTTAACGCAAGTCGAAAAACTTTCAGGTCAAATAATTCTGGCTGGAGATCCACTTCAGCTAGGTCCAATAGTTTTGAACAAATATGCCGCTGAGAGGGGCCTAGAAACGTCCTTTTTGGTACGCCTTCTTAACAGAGTTCCATATAAAAAGGACAAGGAAAGATTTAGCGATACAGGATACGATCCCCGTTTGGTCACAAAACTTGTTTACAATTATCGTTCGCTTCCCAGTATTCTCAAACTATACAATGATTTGTTTTACAACTCTGAGCTGAAACCAATGGTAGACGAGACCGAAAGTAAAGATGCGCAAATTTTAAGATCATTGAAAGATGTTTTACCTAATCCCGACGTTCGGCCAGACAATCATGCAGTTTTTTTTGTTGGTATTCGTGGTGAAAATCGCCAAGATCCAGACTCACCTTCATGGTATAACGCTGCAGAGGCCCGAAGTGTAAGATAATAAATTAATTTTTGAATTTCACTTTTTTTCTAAATATTTTCATCGTAGGTCTTTTTGTTTGTTCTTAAACTATATAAATTGCAAGTAAGTCCGAAAAGTATAGGGATTATTACTCCCTATCAAAAACAGGTCAGATGTATGAGAAACATATTCGCGGAAGCTGATTTGATCCTACCAAAAATTGGATCGGTTGAAGAATTTCAAGGACAGGTAGGCGCATCTTCAACATTTATTTGAAATAGAAACTTTAACCAAATTATTTTCTTTAAGGAACGAGACATAATCTTGATTTCTACAGTACGCTCAAAGAAGTCTCTGGTTAAAATTGATCTTAGACATGCTCTTGGATTTGTGCAGAGTACCAAAAGAATGAATGTTGCAATATCTCGGGCAAGAGCAGTTCTTGTCGTTTTCGGTAATCCTCATCTTCTCACGTTAGATCCCTGCTGGAAAAAGCTGATCAAGTACTGTTTGGACAATAATTCGTACATAGGGTGTGATCTACCTGCAGATATGCTATGAATTTACTTATCACATATACCTTATTTTTAAGCAGTCTTAATAAATAAAAATTTTTACATTCATGCATTTCGTCTTTAAAATTAACTTTTTAATGTTCGACATGCTTGTTAAGTAATTTTCGATCAATCTCGTCTTTTTTATACTCTATTAATACTAGGTGAAAAATGACACCGGAAATGGATTTACCATCCCAATAAATACAGTAGGTGTTCAACGAATTAGACGCACGTGCAGATTTTTAAAAAAGGTTTCTTGTTTTGTCTGTTTGGTGCATAAAAACTCTTCAAAGAATTTACTTTCATGGTAATTTCAATTCATTATTATTTCTTGAAAATATTAATAGCCGGGAAATCCAATATACATCCTTTTAGCAGGTAAGAGGTGAGCCCATAAAGAACATATCCTTTTTCTGCCTCATTTGGTTCTTAATTGGCGAAGCGTAAGGTTCATTTAAAGTGATTTTATAGAATCTTATTAGTTGCTTTAAAGTTGTAACGCTGTTTTAATTGTTGTGTAGTGATTAAAAACATTTGATAAATGTGAAATTAAATTTTAAATTGTGATAATTTATTAAAAAACAAAACAGTGTTTGAAAAGTTTTGAATTTATCAAATTTTTCGAAAATGGGATGTTTAAATGATGGAAAATGTGATGGAAAAAAGAAAGAAATTATTGCTCTATTGAATACTAAAATGTATTCCCATCGAGAAATCGCTAGAAAAGAAAATATTTCTTCCTCTACTGTAGATAGAGAAGCAAGAGTTCTTGCAAGTGGACATTTATCTGGGAGAAGTCAACGGAAAAATTGTCGTGAAAAAAGAAAAAATTCTGACAGAGCGGACCGGAAAATTTTACGAACTGCATTACAACAACGGAGAGCGTCTGTCCGAACTATTTAAAAAAAATTAAACAACCGAGGAGTAGCAATATCCCAGAAGACATTACGACGAAGGTTATATGAAGCTAATATAAAATGTAGGCGACCGGCAAAAAAACCAAAATTAACTAACTTAATGAAAGAAAAGCGATTAATCTGGGCCAAGTTTCATCGAAATTTTACAGGTGATGACTGGAAGAAGGTAAAATATGAAAATTACTGTAATAATAAAATTTTTTTTTCTTGAAAATTTAGTTAGTGGCAATAAACATGAAAATTTTCACAAATTGCAGGTGATATTTAGCGATGAATGCCGCTTGGAAGCAGTTATCGAGAGTACTCAATTTGTGAGGAGAAAACCGGGGGAACGTTACCACAAGCACTACGTAGTACAGACAGTGAAACACCCACCATCTGTTATAATATGGGGTTGTATCAGTGGAGACGGACCCGGTCCAATATATTTCGTCGATGGAACTTTGCGGCAGGATCGATATAAACGCATCCTTTCTAATGTCCTTCTTCCCTACATAAATTCTCTACCTTACGTCCGTTCCCATTATACATTTATGCAAGACGGGGCACCTTGTCACACATCCCAATTAATTAAAAACTTTTTAACTGTGGAAGATCTCAATATTCTTGCTTGGCCTGGCAATTCCCAAGACCTAAATGCCATTGAGAATTGCTGGGCTTACTTAAAATCCAAAGTCTACATCCTCCCTAACCCTACTGTATCACAACTTCGAAAAAATATTGAAAATATATGGTACAATGACGAAGGACTTAAAGAGATGATCACTTCATGAATTTGCAGTATGCCGCAACGAATAAAAGAAGTAATTATAGCGAGGGGGGATAACAACATTAATTTTTGTTTTTGTATTTTTGTTTAAAAGAAATAAAGTATTAATATTATAGATTATTGTCTCGAAAAACGTTTGTTTAAAATAAATATTTCCTGTAAGTATATCAAATTTATCAAAATTCACTGCTGCGTCTAATTGGTGTTCAACGAATTATACTGTATAGATATTAGGGTGCATTTTTCGCGATTATTTTTCTCACTCCCACCTCGAAATTTTGTGGAACATACCTAAACGAAAATTCCCTGAAAATTTGAGCTCTTAATATTAATATTAAGTTCTCGGCCAAGGCGTGCAAAGATTTCCCGTTTAAAATACACGTAGACTTTGATTTTTTTTCCTTCAAAACTCTACAGATCAGGGGTATTTTATGGTATAATCTTGGTCAATGATAGGGTTTCTTCAGAACTGAATGCTCTACAAAAGTGTCCATTGCGGCGTAACCCTAACTCCCACCAGCGAGGTAGTACGGGTCACTAAACCCAATTTGTTCATGAAGTCCTGTTTTTTTTTGCCCCTTTCTCGTAAATAACAAGACCTACAGAAAAAATGTACATGACAAACTTGTAGGAAAGTCAATTTCCTACAAAAAAATTCCCGAACACCAAATCGCTAATATCGATATTTCTTGAGATATGTGCTTTGAAGTTGAGGTAGTGTTTTTACAATTTAGCTCAATAATCCATGAAAATTCCACACAAAAAAAGAATTTCCAGGAACCTAGTTAAATACCCTGACTTTTCCAGTCGAAAAAACAATCCCTGACTCCCCAGTTTCCCAGATTTTCTAGATGCGTAACAACCCTGTTTTATTTATCGATTGGGGGTATCAAAAAGACGTATAACACGCGAGGTACCAGAAAAAATCAAAACAAACGCTCCATCTTCATTTGGCTATTGGAATGATTTTTTGTAAAGTTGTCTGCCTGCTGGACTTAAGCAAGAGAGACAAAGCTAGAATTCGGTTAAAATTTGGTCTTACTTTCGAAACCAGTTTTTGTTCGGGATCAGCAATTCAATTATGTTAGTTTTGTATTATATATATTCTAATTAAAAGAAATTCATAATAATTTGTTTAAATTCATTGTTAAGAAATAAAAATTGCGACGTTAAATCTGTTTTACGCGCTTGCAAGGCAACACATTTTTCATCGTTAAGTTTGGATTAATAAAGTTACGTAACGGTTTTAGGAACCCTCCAAAAAGATCAGTAACGAACAGAACAAACACTGCAAATTTTTCTTAAAAGCGTATCTGTATAAAACAATTTTTAGGAGGAATTTATAAAGGTTAAAAAATTAAAAAGAATAACAAAGATTCCAAAAGTATATCTTTATTTAAATGAAAAATAAGTTTTGGATTACATTGAATGCATGCAATTATAAAACGAGTTAACATTATAACTGTAGGACATTCGTATGAGAATTCCTGTAATGAAAAGTAACCGAAAAACAAAAACACGTCCCCTACCACATTTGTTGAATTGTGATGATGGAAGCGAACGATTTGATGAATCTAAATTTGCTCACTGAGTACACGATAATGTTTGACATATCATTTTATATCTAAATAGAATCAATCACAAAGTCAAAGGCACACATCACAGCCTAGAGATTGGTTACGCACGTGACGTAAAAACGCAAATTAATCATATCCGTCTGATCCTCCTACTTCTTCCGCAGAGGGCCTGCGTCTGGCAATGCACTAGCGCGGAAATCAATAGTCCACCAGAGCGCCCTTTGCTCGCAATACTATACTATCGCTTCATAGGAAATAAAAAAAACCAATAATTGGTTCAAAGTTGCTAGTTACCCGGTAACTAGCAGAGATAGCGTGTGCCAGTGACTAAAATTATTGTTTTTTTTTAATAAAAAAGAACTTAATGGAAATGATAAAAGTGTGCGAAAATTCATGGAAAAGCAGTCTATCGAAACTTAACTTAAAAAACATCGCTCACGGCGGCAAATAAAAATAAATGTAAATCAGTGTCTGCCGTCTAGCTAGCTACCGCGGTGATCTGATCTACATTACCTCCTAATTCCATTGCAAACTTCAAGAAATTATCCTAATCGGAGTAATTCCACTACCCCTCACTGAGATATGGTTTTGAAAAAAAAAAACTAACTCTGATCCTACATTCCTGCATATTATTCACCGGCGCTCTTTCTTTGCAAGAAGAACTATGTTTTGTTAAAGAAAAGCTAAGTAATTCTTTAAATAGTCGAAACAATAAATAACGTTAAACTTAAAGCAATAATGGAAATAAATCGCTTCACAAAGTCTGAACAAAAGCAGCTAGCTCTGTAGAGCTATTGACAACGTTCGCAAATTTATCGGCGAATTTCTCACGGAGCTCTTTGAGGAATACAAGAATATTTTCGTATGTTTCCTGGTCTTTGAATTCCTTTTTGTATAAGATATGTAGGCCTACGGCAATAATCTGCTCAATGTGCTGAAGAATTTCTTCCTTTCCTTGGATATATAAGACCTTGAAGGATTTAAACACAGCGCTATTTTCATCAAAGTCATCCTTGAGCGGCAAGTGCTGCATATAAACTGGTAGCACCTGGCTTAGTGGGATTAGATTGCAATTGGTCATGATGAGGCGTGCTAGAGCACCGCAGATGTTATCTAAAGTTCCTGGATGTTTTTCTAGTGAAACAGCATGAGAGAGAGCTGCTAAGATTTTTGGAAAAGCTCTGAAAATACTCAAATTAGTTACTTATGGTATCTTTTTTTTAATGGAATACATACTCGTGCGACTTTTGCTCAGAATGTAAAACCAGCTCTCCCAGGCCAAAGACAGAATTTTGACGGACCTGTTCACACTCATCAGTAATACCAGCCAATAAAACTGGTAGTAAATCATTGAAAAATGTACCGCTGCAACTTTGTAAGGGGCTGAAACATTCAGAGATAGCACCATAAGCAAATGATCTTTGGGAGCTCATTTCTTCCTTTCCTTTGGTCTTTTCCTATTATAATAAACATTAAAAATGTAATTTAAGCATTGGGATAAAACAATGTTAAACTTACAATTTTTTGGACCAAAATTGGGCAAAGCCTTCCGAAGAACAGTGCAAAATCCTCAGGGGATAATGCATGTCCAAACAGTGGTAAAATATTTCCAGCAGTTTCAACAATAGCCTCATCGTATTCGCTCTCTTCCTGTTCATCGTCCCCAGTTGGTTCATCGAACTGGCAAGCGACTTTTCCCAGCATTACATTTTGAATACAAGTGAAAATTGTATCGATCACCTCCTCAGTTGGGATGGCGACTCGTTTCATTTCTCTTAAAAGTTCAGCATATCCCTCTAGAGCAGCCATCACAACCGTACACTCTTCATCAGTGGTGATTATATGTCCTAGTTTTGGTATAAGAATTCCCAAAGCATTTGAGACACCTTGATGATCGTTCTGTTTAAACAGAGCCAGTACAAAAGTACAAAGGGCATCAATGGAGACTTTTCTGATATCTTCCTGAGGATGGTCAATCATCTTGTAAACGTTCTCATAAGCAGTTTGCAAATAGGGGATGAAAGCAGGTCCTGTATGTTCAGCAAATCCTTTCAGCGCCAAAATTGCTTCTTCCTTTTCGTCCAGGTAAGAATTCTCCACGCTGTATCCAGCGATTTCATCCAGATCATCTTCATCATCAGAGTCTTCAATATCAATTTCCTTGTCTAAATTTTCATCGTTAACATCATCTGGAATATTAATTAGTCCGTCCTCTTTGAATTCAGGCACAACTTCCTCCGTGCTAAGCACACTATCGAATAGGCGCTCAATAAGTTTTGGCATAACTGGAGCCATTTCTGCATTAACAACTTCTGCCAAAGCGGCAATTAAGTTGTAAAGGGATCTCCTAAGGTCTGGGTCATCAGCATCTTCGAGGAGGGTTAGGGCAAAGTTCATAGTGTCATTTGCCAAGGGCATAAAGTTCTCCTTGCCAATTGTTCTGGCCAAAGCAGCAAGTGTATCGATTGCTTGTGGGCGGAGGGTGCAAATGTCTTCATCATCGGTTTTTACCAAATACATTTTAAGACCCTCAATCAGACGTGGGAAATAAGGCAACATATTAGACTTAGCGGCATTCGCAGCGGCCGAGACAGCACTTAGAGCCAATTCACGGAGACGAACGCAATTGTTCGGATCGAGAGTTTGGAAAAGTCTGAAAAGTAATGAATAAAGAGTTATAAAAAAAAAACATCCTAACATTCTTTATTAAATATAAAAAAACGTTACCCTCTTTGCTAGAAGTCAATTCTTGGAAGTAATTCGGGGAGGGGCATTTAATTGGCCCCAATAAAAAATATGGTTTATTATTAATTTATGAGACGGTTACATTTAGTTAACGATGAAAGCAATTGAAAATTGGTGAAACTATGGGAAAAAATTAGCGCATAATTGAAGAGTAATATATTATTGACTTTTTGACACTGATTTTACAATATTAAATATAAATTCTTCACCGCAAAAGTTTAATTCCCATATTATTATTATATTAATTATTGTAAAAATAGAAGTCACATTGTGCCTGTAGGCCAAAATGAGATGATTTTTCGGGATGCATACATATGTCCACAGTTCTCAAAGTGTTAAACTTATTGTTAGATAAAATTAATTCTTTTAAAGTGAGCTTTCCGACTATTTTGTTTTTCTTTTTGTAAGCTAAAGTGACCAACGATTTATTTCCACTCCTTTACAGAAAATCGAGTAAAATATAAACTAAAGAAATAATAGTTTTATATATCCACTTACCTTTCCATTAAAATAGGTAGGTGTGGAATCAAAGCATCTTCCAAATTCTCGCAAAAAGTTTCCAAAGCGTAGAACATTCGGTCAATATGTTTTGGTTCAGAACCGCCGTTCTATCAAAAACTCTTGTCAATATTTCAAAATTTACATATATCAAAATGGGTTCAGTGTAGTCCAAAATTATACAACATTTACCCAGAAATAGTGGGGTAACTGTTGAAGACTATTTGGGCATGTTTATTTACCTGATAAAGGGCTAAACTGCGGGATTAACAATACAATCCAAACACAGTTCGAATAAATCAGGATTTAAATTAATTCAAGTTTCAACTTACCTTGAGTTCATTGCAAAGCTGCTGTAAATATTCAAAAAGAATGGGTAGCACATCAGGAGCATATTTGGTGATATCTGGCTGCAAATGTTCGGAAAACTGACCAAGAGCAAAGAATGCTGCATTGCGAACAATTGGATTTGGATCAGTAATTCCAACTTTAACGATGTCAAGAAGTGCGGCAAGGTATTTTGCGCAGATTGCTTCGGAGCACCCTTCCGCAATAACCGCCATACATAAGTACGCTGCCTTTTTGGGAAGAGGATCAGCTCCACGTAGAGCTGGCTCGAGAAGTTGGAGTAAAGGTGGGATAAGTTTTTCCGGGGGTACGTGTAGAGCAAGCAAATCCATGGTTTGTGTTGCGGTTGTCATAGGACTTGAATTATCATCCCCGAGGAAGTAATCTTCATCATCGTCTAAAAAAAAATTAATTGAAATTCTACTGCCTTAAGACTGTATCTCCTAATCATACCATCCTCATTTTCTGGTTCTGTCGCCATAAGGTTAAATACAACAGCGATAATTGGTTCAATAAGTTTCTGCTTAATGATAACCTTCTTCTTGAGTCGGACCAGCCACCCAATATAAGCAACTGCCTTCACACGAATTGAGCTGTCCAATTGATTGTTATTTGATGCCTCTAGACAAAAATCCAGAAGAGGCTTAATCGCCGCAGTTAAAAGTTTTGGGGTGTAATCAGCCATGTTTTCCAAAATATCGAAAGCTTTTACAAACTAAATATAAAATAAATAAATATTCTTGTCTACTTTTCTGTGTTAAACTATTTTCATACCTTTTCTGGGTCTTGCACAGCGAAACCCTGTAGAGCTTTGATAACGAGTGGAATCGATTTTTGATAAGTTCCTTCAGCAGCATTGTGTCCTAAGATAAACGGCACCAAGTATGCCATTCCTAGCAAAATGTTGTAGATAACTGGCGTAGCCATATTTCCACTGGCTTCTGTGGCAATCAGTGCTGCTGTGAACATTTCACATATTGCCTCCATATGAGGAACAAATTGATCTGGTGCAACATCAGTCAAGATAGCAAAAGTCGATGATCCCAATTCACTTTGTTTTGGATCAGAAGAGCTGCAGTGCTCAAAAATGAATTTCAGCACTTCACTCATCCATGAATCCTTTTTGTCGGCCTCATGCTTTACTAGAACACCCACAAGGTGCGCGATTGCAGTGCGAACAGATTTTTCTTGCTCTTGGATGAGAGCATTCAGCATGCCTTGTTTAATACTGTTGAAAATTGGAATTCATTATTGTTTTTGTTTCATAAAAACGAAAAATTTAATCGTACATTTGTTGCTGATCTGGGGCAATCAACTGCCAATTGCGCAATTTTCCCAGGCGTTTTCTCAACAACACAGCGGAATACTGCCTTATTTGAGATTCCTTTGCTGACACAACAAGCTCGCATAGTTGTGGAATTGTTTCTGGACGCTTGTATGCCTCTTGAAGTTCAGCTGTTGCCTATTGAACAAATAATATTAGTAAAAGATAGACAACATTTACGTCTAAATATCATAATATGATATAATATATGTAGCGATCAGTGCTCAGTAGTAACATATTTCTTAGCGTACACTTCTATACTGTTACGTAAATTTACCATTTGTTGTCGTGGTGATGAGCAGTTTCTTCTATCTCACCTATTCTGGACCCACTTTATGTAATGTGATAAGTAACAACCACTGGTGACGTTAAATGGCTGAATTCATATATCATTTTACATAAAGGAATTTTCTTTCAAGTGTTTGCAGCGATATTTAGAGTGTAGAGATTTTTCGGATCGTTAATTTTAAATGTGGGGGTTAAAATGATAGCCTCTCAACATTAAGATTTATCGTCGACGTTACCTTAAGTTCAAATTGTGAATTGGATTGAAGGAAAATGGCCACCAGTTTCGTTATCGCTTCTCTGTTTGGGCTTTAGAGCAGCTCGAAATGGACTTCGATTTTGCTAAAAAATCTTCTTTTCGAATGAGGAGGTTTCAGGGGTTAAATAAACAAGCAAAATTACCGTATTTGGGGCTGGAAAACCCTCACGTAGTCGTAGAGATGCATCCTCAGCGTATGATTTTTAGAGTGGCCTTTTTCTTCGAAGATGAAGATGGTAACAACGTAATCGAGAGATGATAACTGCTACGGCGTAATGATATTCCATTTTTTTTCTCCAAAAATAGAGGAAGTGGACTTGAGCGAGGTCTGGTTCCAGCATGATGACGCTACGTGTCACACAAGCCGTGAAACAATCAATATTTTGCGCAATAAGTTCAATAATCGTGTAAGATTGTGGAGATTTGCCATGGCCACCGCGCAGCTACGATTTGATGCCTAATCGACTACGTCAAAAACTACCTACTTTATCTACTTTAAAAAAATATTTTTGTTTTTAATCTAACACATAAAAACCGATGATCGCTTGCAAGTGCATAGCAATTTTTGGGGCACTGTACCACGCAGGGGCAGATGCCTGATTTGTGTCAATATGCTGTCGTCCTGTGCTGGGTTTTGTTTACGTTTCATAAAAAGTTAAATAAATGTTTCTTTTGTCATTAGTAGCGACATACTATGAAAACTACTCCGACGTGCATGTGTTAAGATAAAAAGTGGAGAAATCACAATGGATACAGCATAGGGCTACGTCACCGAACGGATACTACGGAATTACATCTACACGGCACGTTTTTCAATATATAATTGTAAATATATCATGGTGTAGTAATAAAACTACTTTTTTTTTCATGAAAAACAATGGTCAAACTTTACCCTATTTTTCCTACTCCTAAATTTATGTAAGCTTAAGAGTTAGAAGTTGTTCGTATAAAAGTTAATTAAATTTTTAGTTTAACAGTGATAATAATGTTCTATAGATTTTTACTAAATAGTTTCGATACTTTTTTTATATTATTACGAAATAGAAAATTAATCCTAATTCATTATTGTCTCATTAATTTAACCCAAAGAAACATATTAACTGGCTTCCTTGATCTCATAATAATAATTTTATTCTTCCTGTTTTACGCTGAAGTGGCAACTAACATGTTCGTCTCCACTTGGATGAAACAGGGTAGCTTATTTACTAATGACGAAGCTTCCGACTTCAATTAAAATTTATAAATACAGCACGTTTCTTCGCATACAAATGATCAGGATTTATGGAATGGGCGAAAGGACATTTTTAAATCAAAGACCAATCTTACAGTACATGTAATGTTCGAATCCAAAAGACTTGGTAAACAATTATAATTTACAGGTGTACAGTACTTTTAAGCTTAGATTAGGAAGGAGAAGTAATAGTCTTTAAGTGCTTTGTGTCATTACTTATTCACTAAAGAAAAACTTTTTTTTCTTTACTGCCATTTTTCATGAGCTTACTTTACCTGCTTTTCGCTGAAGTGGTAACTAACATTTCCGTCTCCACTTGGATGAAACAGGGTAACAGATCTATGTACTAATTACGATTTTTGTATATATTTTCCCATTATTCCGTCGATATCTGAAACTCTCTGAATGATTATTCATTAAATGCCATTTCGCTCGAACGACCATTCATTTTATGGATCTTATACGGCTATTTTGTAAATTTACTGAATATAGTTACATCAGAAGTAGCGAGTTGGCTGAGTAATCTTTATTATTTATTACATTAAATAAAAATCTACACATATTTACACAATATACTAAAATCTAAATACAAATAATTTTTTTATCACAAATAACGTAACATAAATTATACGTCGTTTCGAGAACACGTTCGTAGATAGATCGTAGTATTATTAAAAACCTATGTACACTACTTCAAGTCAAATACTACAAGATGTTTGAGGCACTCTAGGGAGGATCACCAATGCATGGTAAAAAAAAAAAGTAATTTGTCACTTTCTAACAATGATAAAATTCTGTTTGATCTAATCAAATATAGAAATTAAGGGGGTAGTCCAGTGAAAAAAAACTTTTTTTTTCGTTTTTGTTTTTTTTTGCTTAAATCTACTCTACTACACCTAGAAAATACTCCCTTAAAATATCTAAGCAAAATATTGAATAGTTTTAAAGATACAGAGAGTTTTCGAGAGACGTGTAATCCGAGCGCTCGAAGGTCCCCTGGCGTGTTTCGGAGCAAGCAGGACTCTTGTATTTCTGTTTGCTTCGCCCATTTTTTTTCGGTTTATAACGGTCTAGGTCCTTCTGCTTTGTATTTAAGGTTAGTTATGTATGGAGGAGGCATCGCGTTATGTATGGAGCAGGCATCGCTGACTAAGGTAAAATTAATGTTTTTAGCTTTTTTCCGCATAAAAAACTTTAAACGCGTTTTTCTGAAAACAGCATGTTTTGACTCGGCGGACGTCAGATCTCAGAGTCTTTTGCTCCGATTGATCTAAAAATTTAGCTGTATATTTCTTGATTGTGTATCTATCGTCGGAACTAGAATTATTAAAATCCATTGTTTATTTACAAAGTTAAAAACAAATTAAGCACCCGAAAAACACCCGAAAAATTCGAAATGCCGCCATTTTGTTATTTTTTATTGAAAATTAATAATTCTAGTTCCGACGATAGCCAATGTTCTACAGATTAAAACCTCGTTTGAATTTTTTGTTTCAAATGAACCGTTGCAGAGATTCGACGTCCGCCAACAAAAAATTTCTTTTTTTGGAGCGGCCATTTGGTCGAGATGACATCGAAAACAAAAAAAAAAAAATTTTTTTCGTATATTTTACTATCATATGTCAAAAAGTTTTTTTTAATAAAAATTGACTTCTAATATGAAAAAAAAATCGTTGAAAAAACAGTCGTTTTCACTGGACTACCCCCTTAAGTCATATCATCACCCCGCGCATGAATTTTAAGGTTTCCAGAATTTTAAAGTAGAAAAACGTTTAGTTGAGCTTAAAATGCGTTATTATAAACCATTAACCCCTGACACGTAAACATGTTTTTCGTTAGCCCCTTACAGGTTCACTCATTCAAAACAGTTCAATGGCGCTTTTTTTAAATATACATATCTCGGCTCCTAATGGACCTAAAGACTTAATTTTTAAATAAAAGATTGCGCGATTTCTCGTAAAATGAACCGACTTAGAACTCGTTCCGAGTTGTTTAACACACTGACTGCCAGAATCATATTCAGCTCTTAATTCAGCCATAGCCATCTACGAGATATCTTGTAGCTGGCAGTCAATGGGTTAAGGGGTCGAAAATGCGAATCATTTTTCGAAGGGTCTAACGTCTGCTCCGGCCAAACAGACTTGGTAAACAATAATAATTTATAGGTGGACAGTACTTTTATACATCGATTAGGAAGGAGAAATAATAGTCTTTAAGTGTTTTGTTTCATTACTTGCTCTATAAAGAAACAGTATTTTTCTCTTTTCTTTACTGTAATATATAATGAGCTTACTCTACCTGCTTTTCACTGAAGTGGTAACTAACATTTCCGTCTCCACTTGGATGAAACAGGGCAACATATCTATGTACTAATTACGACTTTTTTAAATATTAGTAGAGAGATCGCAGTATTATTAAAAACCTACTTACACTATTTCAGGTAGGATCACCAATGCATGGGAAAATATAAAAATAATTTATCACTTTCTAATAATGATAAAATTCTGTGTTTCATCTAATCAAATAATAATAATTAAGTCATATCTTCACCCCACACATGAAATTTACAGTTCCGAGAATTTTAAAGTAGAAAAACTATTAGTTGAACTTAAAATGCGTTATTATAAACCATTAACCACTGAGAGGTAAACATGATGTTCGCTAGCTTTTTCCAGGTAATGAGTGTGAAAATTGCCCAGTCGCGTTTTTTTAAAAATATATCTCGGCTCCTAATGGACCTACAGAGTTAACTTCTTTTAAATAAAAGGTTACACGATTTCTCGTAAAATGAGCCTAATTAGAATTCGTTCAGAGTTGTTTAACTTTTTAAGGACGGGGAAATGTACGTTAAAATTTACCTTTTATTAGACGTGAATATTATAAATAAATTCAATGAACTTCTTATGTGGAATCCCGCACCTCTTTGCTGGTCGATATATCGACCAAGCCTGTCAGTAACGTAAATCCCATATACAAAATTTGGCGCGAGGGTTTGAAAATATTTTCCTACACAATTTGATCTTTCCCAATTTTGATAATATTCGAGTCCGCAATTAAGCGAAGTGATAAATTTTTTATTTTTTTTATTTATTTATATGCAAAACGCATAGATAGGGAAAAAAACTGGGATTGCGGACTTTTCAGCAAAGGATTGTAATTAAAGCGCATACCAAAAGACTTTGTACATTAAAATTCAAACTTTTATTACACAAATAACAAACAAAAATTTGACCTTGAAATAGTGATTTTCAAGGTTAAGGATGCTTTTAGGAATTTTTAAACTATTTTTCTATATATACTTCTTAAAAGGTTAATGGGTCGAAAATAAGAATGAATTGTCGGAGATTCTAATACCTACTCCGGGCAAATGGGATTTTCCGTATAAGTCAAAAATTCCCTCATTAACTGTCAGGGGTTAAATACTATTCAGAAATAAACAAACGTTATAGAATATATTTAACTGGAAGAATATTGTATAAATTGGGAACTGAAATAATTAGTAAAGATTCAAATTTGTTTAAAAAGTTCTTAGTAAACACTTTCAATGAAAAGCATAACGGACGGAGGCAAGGATACTTTTTGGAAAATTTTGAAAACCTAATTGCATGGAATGGATAAATTTTGGTTAAGATTGCTACAGTTTTCGCACCCTACTTGTTCGTATTTGCTCGCACACTTGACCTGTTCTTTGTAATAATAGATTTTAAAATTATGATATCCTATCTTGTTTTTTTTAAAAATATTTTTATGGAGAGAATAAAAAAAACAACGAACCATCCGTGACGATGGAATACCTCAAGACGCTTTTTTCTTGTAGTTCTTGGACATTATATGTAAATATATTATTAATTATATAAGAGCAATGAATTTTGGCTTTAAAAAAATTATATGAACCGTTATATTTGAAAGTGATATAAGTCCACTTTTTTTTTGAAAATTTCGCATGAGGACTTTTTACCTGCACGTTAAAATTAAACTGGAGATTAATTTAAAAAATAACGATTTTACTAATTTTGAAAGATACACTTAGAGGAAAATTGTTTTGAAATAATGATACAATTCAAAAATTCTTTTTAAATAACCATACTGCTCATTGAAAAGAATTTATATATATTTTTGCCAGGTAAATACATATAAATTTAAAATTTCGTGTTATTATGTGGATGAATTGAAAATAAATAATTTCTTACTTTTTCTTGCTTTACCTAATTTTATCTGAAAAGAATTATCTTCGACAAATCCTGTATATGCAATTTCTTAGGTGAAGAAACTTTTTTCTTAACTAATTTTTTTCTTTCTAGCAATCGTTACTACATCATATAGAACTGTTCTTACATTTTAAATATCCCTGTAGTATTACTTTGAGCGTCTAACGCAAGCTCAACTTCAATTACTATTATAATTTTAATATAATGACCATTGCTTCTTGGATCCATGTCTGATACATAAATTTTACTTGCAGGACCTATGTTTAGCTAACTGCTTTTATCTGAAAATCGAGCATATACCTTTCTAATTGGACCTATAAACAGAAACCGTTCAAATTCAACAAACTTTTCATAAATTTTTGTTTAGCCTATTTTTAAATCTGAACTTTGGTCGGGGTCTTTTATGAAAAAAACCTTATTTGATGCCGAAACAGCGCAGTTCTGAAATAGAATATGGGTTAACTCCAATAAATCCAATAGCACTATTAGGAACAAATCAATTACATTGTTCCAATTTTGGAACTCTAATGGATCACGTCCTTGTCTAGCTAACAAAAGTAACTAGTAAAGAGCTTCAACCTTCTTTTTCCATGAAAAATGTCTTAAAGCATTGCTACTCTAGAGAATGCTGGGACTTTCTCAAATATGTGCTGCTTCAACACTTGCGTTAAGGTGAGAGCACAAAGATTTAGCCCGATTTACTTTACTTCATCTCCTGCACCCGTCCCGGCAGATGTAAGGTCGCGCGAAATGGCCCAGCCAGCTGGCTGAAAGGGGAAATAACAGCCACGTTAAAGCTTCCCAGTGCCCGACGAGCACCGTGAAAAGTCCTCAGCTGAGTTCTTAGACGAAATTCGATTACACCGAAATGCATCTATCCACCAAACATCGTGTGGTTCTAATTGCCGACGTTTCCTGTCTTGCACGGAGAAATTGGGGAAGTGCTTACGTTGCCGCTAGCCAGCCGGAGCCGGAGCCGCAGCTTCCTCAACCATTGACCCCGGGCCCTGGCGTATGTATTCGCACGAAATTAAAAAAATGAATTTTATCAATCAAATTAGCACTCGGCAACCGCCCAGTCCCGATGATCTCGACGCAAGTAACGCACAAAAAAAGGAGGGCACGTGAAGAGAATCGGGAAATTGCTGCGAGATGAATCATGCCGTGCCAATGCCGAAACATTCTACGCGCACACCGCGAATATGCAAAATCTCACGTGGAGTTTTGTCAATAGGACTAAATTTAGAGAGATTTAATTTAGGAATAGTAATAGCATCCAAAAGAAGTGGAGTGGGCACGTGTTTTAATAACTCAAATAGAAGGTGCCTCCCTGCTGGGAGCTACTTACTTTCTGGATAACCTCGTTGTCGGCGACCAGCAAATTTCTAATGATTTGCTCCATTTCGCCTTTTCTGTCTGGTTTTTCTGTAACACTTTTCTACGACCGAACTGAACACACCAAAATCTTCACTAACAAAGCTAAGCAGCCACCAATTAGATTCTCTCGACGGGAACGAGACTTCCGCCCGTTTCCTTTCTTCGCTGTAGCTGGAATGGATCGACGACGGTTTTTGCCTTGCCTTGCCAAATGCCAGCCGCAATTCGCCGAAAACGTGGTGGGTCAATGGGCGAAGAAATTTTGCCCGGCGCTGTCAAATAAGAATCGCCGGAAGTACTAGATCCGCTCTAAACAACTTTGAGTACAGATAGGTCGAAAAGTGTAATGAGTGATTCTGATAAATATTTGAAAAATTCTAGTCAATAACGATTTATATTACTCTACTAAAACCAAATTCACTTTAAACTGATTTCACTATTTGCATAATAAGGAAATCCAATGGATTTCATGTGAGCAACCTTAAATACTAGTGGTAAACAGCATACTATAGCTATAGCACACAGGACAAATTGATCTAGGTTTTCTTAGTTTTACCTTAAATTTAAAGGTCTAAACTTCCTGGTTTAAACATAATTTTATTATACACCGTGTCAATTAAGTACCGGGACGGCAGAATAACTCGAAAAGTAAGCATCACAGAGAAAAATGACTTACAAGGAAACGTTCTCAGGTGTGTCTCACCGATTTTGATAAAATTGAAATATGTTATAGAGTATCGAAAAATAAGAGACACGTATATTTTTTTATCTGCGGATGCGCACATTTAGGGGGTGAAAAACTCCTCTAAAGTTTACCCCCCAAAAACAGTTTTTCCTAAATATTTCAAGTTCTAATGAACAAAATGGAAATGATGTCTCATAAATATACTAACCTTTTGTAAGTAATCGGGTTCCTGGGGGTGGCAACCCTTATTTTTTATTGCAGAAAATTTTTTTTTTATATTTTTGCGTCACAAAAATAACAGTTTTGGTTAAAAATCATTGAAAAACGTTTTTTTACATACCATTTTGAAAAGTAAGGTCTTTGTAAAAAAAGCTCCTCAAGGAGGTAAACAACCCCTAGCACTAATGCGTAAATGATGTATATTCTTTCAGACATCAGTTTTTTCGTGAAAACCAGTATTAAAGGGTTTTAGGAGTCGCTGATTACGAATCTAATGTTAAATTTAAAAAATTAAAATTGGACATCCAACATGGCGGACAAACTTTTGAAAAATACACCAATTTTTATTTAAAAAAAAACAATAAATAAAAGTAAAATGTGCGTATCTGCAAATAAGAAAAATACGTGTCTCTTATTTTTCGATACTCTATAACATATTTAACCTGAGAACGTTTCCTTGTTAGGCAAAAGTTGTAGGATTTTTCTCTGGCAATTAAACGGTTACCTTAGATTTGACCTTGACCTCGGTCTTCAAGATCAAGGCGATTTTTCTAAATTGCAAGCCCAACTTTTAGCCCCGGAAATTAAAAGAGCAGGAAATATTACGTTCAACTATGACCTTGGCCACTTTACAAATTTGGCCTCTGAAGGTCATATCAGAGAAAGTTCAAAGTGCGGGAACTGCAGAATAACTCGTTAGGAGTGGCTTTTCGGCAAAAATGTTCCAAACAGAAGTTGTAGGATTATTCCCTAGCTATCTGATGGTGACCTTAGGTTTGACCCTGACCTTAACATTCAAGGCCATTTCGAGGTCAAGTCCGTTTTTTCAGGTGGGAACTCATAGTTTTGTTGCCGGAAATGAAAAGGAAGGAAAATTTTCCATTTGGGTGTCCCCTCTTGGCCATGGGAGTCCACCACAAGGTCAAACTACGACAAATCGGGTATCCTTCCTTTTCATTTCCGGCAACAAAAGTATACGTTTCCACTTGAAAAAACGGACTTAACCTGAAGGTCAAGGTCAGGGTCAAACCTAAGGTTACCATCAGATAGCCAGGGAATAATCATACAACTTCTGTTTGTAACGGAATCAGAGGTCGGATTTTTGAAGTGTTCAAGGTCATACTTGAACGTAAAAGGGTTCCTAGCTATAAGCATTGACTTTTGGACCTAAACCAAACCTTCCATATACTTGAATATAATTGCTCGTTATGATTAATTATGACCTTATAGAGGGTCAATCAACAATCATCTTGTGTCTAAGAGCATATATGTGAGTCATTGCAGAGCAATTAGCTTGAATCTCACTTCATTCATTTTGATTGCACTTTATGGGTAGCAATCGCTCATTTTCACTTGAATATCATATGAAATGATGAAAACGAAACAGGAAGCTCAATTCCCACCGGGGACCATTATTTTTGATGATGAGACTTTTCGATTGAGTCTTACCAATCCCTCAACTTTTGAATTGAAATTCCTTAGCTCTCGAACCAAGTGAATCAATGGAATAATGAATATACGAATAATTGCTCAAAAAAATGAGACCCTTCCACTCCTTCGATTTTCATCATTTTTGGCATACATGTATATCTTGACGCCTTTTATCATATATCTCATTTCCAGCTCTGGACACTCAAAGGAAGCTGTTACTTACTGGCCTTGAAGATTCACACTGCTTCCAAACTTCTCATTTCAATTTACATATGGGTCATTCTAAGTTAAGAGGTATTAAGTTATTAGGAGAGGCGGCACGACAAAAATAATAGAATTTTAATATGATTGCAGTATGTTTTTATCGAAGCACTTATTATCTTCATATGCGAAAAGCAGCCAGTCAATTTATTTATTTTTTATTATTTTATAACTGACCAGGGGAGATACTAGATACAGGGGAGAGACAAGACGTACAGGGTAGAATACTTTATGAACAGGGGAGAGATATTTATGTTATTTTATGAAACAAATCACAGTAGTAGTTTAAGGATCAACTTTATTTTTATTGTTAATTAATAATAATCAGACGTTTTATTGTACAACAGCCATCAGTAATTATAAAAGTAACTTAAAAACTTAAATTCTTATTTGAGTATGCAAAATACAAATGGGCCCATATAGCTGGAGGTGAGTGCGACAAATTTTTGGACAAAGTGCAGAAACATGTGCCTTTTATGTCTTGTCCAACTTCTTTGGTATAAACTATAACTGTGTGCATACTGATTTGTTGCCTTGAACCCCCGAAATGGAAGGACTGCACTTCTTCAGAATATTTGGTAAAATAGTTTTCGCTGAAGTCCATGCGTATGATAGCATCTTGTACTGACTGAATTATGAACAACAGTACATTCAAGTCTCCTATAACGAGATTGATTCGTACCGCGTTATATGGAAACCGCGCTATGAGAGACTTCAAATTAATTCAAATCAGGATATGCGTTCTATGGAACCGCGTTTTGAGAAACATAGAAATACGCTAAATCAGAATAATCTATACCGCGTTATATGGAAACCACTGCCGCGTTCTATGGAAACTGCGTTGTAAGAAACTCAGAATTAATACAAATTAAATGATTTGTACCGCGTTATATGGAATCTCAGAAATAAATAAATTCTATATAAATCAGACCTATATAAAAACTGCATTCTCAAAGTAACAAGTTGTGGCTGATACGGTTAATAAATGAAAGTTTATAATAGAAATGACAATGAATATGTAGATTTTTACATATTTAAATTTTGGTTTAATGAATACTAGAATTGTTAAACAGGGGAATACACCACAAATGTTAACTATGTACATACAAAAATTTAACACATCGAATAAGTGTTTCCATAGATAAATTTTTCAAACCATTTGAGTTGTTGGAATGTTCTTGTATCAAAAACGCGTTATAAAGAGACCGCGTTATAGGAAAACTTGTCGCATTTTTCACACCGCGTTGTATGGGAATCGCGCTATAAAAACACCGCGTTATAGGGGATTTGACTGTACACGTATTGGCTGTAAAAATACTCCAACACGACATATTTTTATCTCCCCTGGACAGTAAGTATCTCCCCTGGCACCTTAGAAGGCAGGGGAGAGAAGACAGGGGAGATACTTTTCTGTTAAAAAATTGGTATAAACGTCAAAGTTTTTGTAATACGTAATTAACAAAGAAGAATATGATTCTATGCATAATTTACAGTAATTATATAAAGAAAACAAGTTATTTAGGCTTATAATTGCGCTAAAAAACTTACCAGGGGAGAGAACGCATTCACGGATTCACAACTACTTCCAGTAAGTGGCGTCACTGAAATGGCGAGCAAAATGGCCGTACGCTTGTGTCGTGAAGGCTTGCTGCTAACTTCACGTGGAATGCTTTATATTTATAGTCGCAATTTACGCGATAAATTTATACATTTGTGATTTTTAAACGAATACAAAACGCCAGGGGAAGAGACGCTAAATATGAAGGACAAATGTAGACATTATAGTTTTTATGAAAAAGAAAATGTTAGTAATTGTTTTTTCTTAGATTACATTAATTTAATTAGTCTAGTTTATAAGTTATATGAAATATAGTTTATAACATAATTTCAAGTTAGTCAAAACTACTGATTGACTAACATAATCTGTTGGGGGACAGACCAGGGGAGATACATTTTTCATGTTTTAGGCTCTTTTGTGACAAAATTAAATACACTTAATTCGTGAATTTAAGTGACCATAAAGAAGATGGTAACTTTTAAGATATAACAGGCTTATTTCAAATAATTTAAATATGTATATATGATTTTTTATCATTGCCGTTGAAAATACCTCATAACTTAGAATTACCCATATATATGTTTTCTCACTGTCATTTCAAAGTACATTAGTGTATGATATAACTACAGCAATCTAAAATCCAAACTCAATCTCTGTTGGACACTAGGAGGACCTAATGTTCAAAAGGTTTTCGCCCTCTAGCTCCCCTGTTTTTTGATATACGAAATAAATATGGTACCTCCAAACTTAACTCATAAGGACACATCCATGTATGGTATAGGTATGGGATCTTCTTGCTTAGGTCCAAGCGGAGCCGCTTATAGCCAGGAACCCTTTCCTGCTCTTTTAATTTCCGAGGTCAAAAGTAGGGGTTGCAATTAAAAAAAATCGAATTGACCTTGAAGACCGAGGTCAAGGTCAAATCTTAGGTTACCGTTTAATTGCCAGGGAAAAATCCTATTAATATTCATTGTTCTTTACTTGTTCAAGTATCACTGTGAAATTATATCACAGACAATTTTGACTCCTGAACCATGATTTTAACGGTACTTCTGAGGGGTAACATGCCGTTAGCTTCGGAGAACTCTTTGACGAATCTCTCGAAAAAAGAATAAAGTAATAAAGTTGATCAAATGCAGACTTAGGCGAATTGGGATATATAAATGTAACAAATTTGAGGAGCGTTCCAATTGCTTGACCACCCACTGTACATATAAGAATTTTTATAAGAAATTCTGCATGTAATTCAGCTATTATATTAAATGGTTATGTTTCTCATAATACACATATGTAAAAATTAAGTGTTTTGACCTACCTATAATTAAAAAAAATTGGAATTTATTTAATCTTCTTAATTTAATTTTTTTAATCTTATCTCGAAATTAAGAGTCCACATCTTCAAGTTCATAATTGGAAGGCATATATATTAAAAAGTGGAACAATTTACCTAGAGATTCAAGACTGTTATATATACAGTGTTGAATATTTAAATAGGCCTTTTATAAGAGTTAAACGTTTTGTAATGCGTAAAGGCAATAAAATTAATTGCACAGTGGGATAATTGGCTTTAAAGTGAACCTTAAAAATGTGCACTTACCATGCAAGTACCTGACGGTAAGTAAAAGAGTACATACATAACGGGAAGAAAGGTGTTTTATTTGTCGCTATTTTTAAATTGCTTTAATTTTTGTTTTGAATCTAGAGCAGAAGCAGCTTTTGCCTGTAATTTTTCCATAACGGTCATTTCCGTAGGAATATTAAGCGCTTTTTCCTTAGCAGCAGCCTTCTTATTTTTCACCAAATATCTTTCTGCGGAAAGTTTCTTCTCCAACACTCTCAATGCCATGGCATATTGCTTCGCGCTATTTTCTTCAGTTGTACCTTCCACCTTTATTTCGTTAACTGGTTCTTTACCAGCTTCAGCTAGGATATTCTGAAATTAAATGTTGTTTAATTCGATTTAGAGGTATTTATATGATTCGTTCAGTGGGGAAGAAGCTAACATATAAAATAATTATAAAACATATAATGTTATTAAGAAAAGAGTTGCTATAGTTTATGGTTATAATACATTTTTTCCCGTGCATTATTCGATAAAGGTACGTATATAAAATATAACACCGTTTATATTTTATGATATCGGGTGATACTACCGGAGTTATCATGTCAACCGCGATCGAAGAAATCTCGAGTGGAGACATCATCCCTGAAGCGTTATTCTCACATTGCTTACAAAATCTGAATGAACATTTTTTATATAAAAGTACAATTGATTGATTGCTACTTTATTTTTTTGTAAAATAAAATCCAAATAAATGATGATACTGAACGAGAAATATTTGAAAATCTGGATAAGATTTAAACCAGTTAAAAAGGCTGATTGTATTACCTTAAAAGTTACTAATTCCTTCGAATTCAGGAGAGTAATTGCTGTGCCAGGCCGCCCAGCTCGTGCAGTTCTGCCTATTCTGTGAATGTAGGTGCTCACATGGCGAGGGACATCGTACGAAACAACTATATCTACCTCAGATATGTCTATACCTCTTGCAAGTGCATCGGAGCACACTAGACTGGAGAAAATAGTTAGCCATGTCCAAAAACTAATAATTTCCTTAACATTTACCCATTAACTTTGCCCACTGCAAACTCATTTAATATTTGAGCACGTGCTTTTGGGGATAATGAAGCGGAGAGTTCGTTTATAACATTGTGCTTTTGAAAAAGAAACTGCAAAATAAAGGCCAACCTGTAAGAATTGTTTCAAGGACAATCTTAATTAATCTTGAATTAACCAGATTATACTAACCTGTGAGCGCTTGCAGCATTGTTTGTAAAGCACAGGAACTTCTTCCACCTGTGCTGAGTAATCAGTGAGTACAAGGTCAGCGGTTTAACTTGAGGCTCTGTGATGCAGTACTGTTCCGTTAATTCGGCGGGGGTTGTATATTTTCCAATGAATTCCCCTCGCTTCTCATTAATCTGATTTCCTTGGGATAAATTCTCTGCCAACTTTTCTAAATCAGATGCCATCGTCAGAACGGAGGTGAATAGCTTCGGCTGGAATAATTTCAAATTTTGCAGTTTCTCTGGATCTTGGGATAAGGTGGCTGAGAATAATAGTTTGTGGGGCTGCTGCGCCGCAGGCCCTTCAAGATCATTTATGCAAAGCCCAATTGAGCGCCCCGAGAGAAACGCATCGGAGGTGCTTCGCACATGGGTATCGAGGTGATACAGCCAATTGTGGTGAATTTGATCCATAATTCTATCAGCTTCGTCTATCACAAGGAATTTGAGATCTTTCAGGCAAAAACCTTTGGTCGCATGAATGTGTTCAACAAGTCTTCCAGGGGTAGTGACAATAATGTCTACTTTCGAGTAGTATTTATCTTTAAAGAGCTCAACTAATTTCAGCTGCTCCTTTGCAAACGGGACTGCTTTCGACAGCAGGCAAATAGACAAATTTGTTTTCCTAGCGACACTCGTAAACACACTATGGACTTGATGCGCTAGTTCAGTTACAGGAAGAACGACTAAACACCGAATTTTTCGTTCTACCCTTTGGGAGAGGAGTTCAACTATGGGAACAGCAAAGGCTAAAGTTTTACCACTACCTGTTGGAGCAGAGACACAAATATCCCTTGGCTTGAAAGGAGCTGGTTTTGCATGTTCCTCTAAGATCCAGGGAATCACTTCTTTCTGTACGGGGAAGAGATTCTTTAAGTTCATTGCTTTCAGGTTTTCTCTCATGTTTTCAGAAAGATAGCACAGCTTGTCTATAGACTCTGGTCCTTCCAAATCCCCAGACAATTTTGTGGCGATTACAGTGGGGTTAGCCAACCAAGGTGGCAGAACCATAGACACTTTCTTCTTCTTCGCAAACACATCATCCCCAAGTACTTTAAATTCTTCGCGCGCTGTTTCCTCTATATCCTTAGGAACATTTAAGTTTTCCTCATCAGCTTCCTCTTTTGAATTTGGAGGTATGTTTTCTTCAGAAACCCTTTTTGCTTTTTTCGATTCATGAACCAAGAGTTCTTGCTGATCATTCGCCACAGTTGCCACTTGTTTAACTTCATTGTTTTTCGTACTTTCATCATCTTTACGCAATTTTCGTTTCCTCTTCTCAACTTGCTTTATCAAATTCTTCAAGATTTCATCCTCATTCTGCTGGTTTATATCTGCAGCTTGCTCGTCATATCTGAAGATGTAAATTTGGTAATTGACACTAATTTAGGCATTCCAAATCAATACCTTTTCACGGAAAATAATTCCATTTTTACAAAGACCGGAATACTTTGAGCGGTTTGTTTTCACAATTCAGTTGTCAGTTGTCAGGCCCACGTGTGTGAAGTCGGTATAGTTACGGACAAAAGTTAAGATTTCTGGCTTGGTGTAAACGCAGTTTTGTACACCCATCCCTCAATTTGCACGTTAGATATGTTCCTTGAAAAATCGTGTTCATCGAAACCGTGTAAAAAGAGACGTCGTATACATACATATAAAAATTAAATAAGCTTTAGACCGTGTCGCTCATAATAACTGAACATTGGTTCTACTGAACGAAGCCTCCAAAATTGAAGCTCTTTTTTTTCAAATTCAAATTCAAATTTATTTCAAATTCAATTTCATAACAACACTGTTTAACCTTTAACTGGTGACATGGAGACTCACAGGCTTACTGCTGGTATAAGAGCAAGTAGAATTTAACAATAATAATAATATAAACAAGAAAATTAAATAAAAAATAAAAAAATAAAAAGTAAGAAAGAATAAATAAAAATGAAAAGAATAAGAAAAATATCACATTTAATTGCACTATATTACTGTCTACCGAGCAATTTTTTAAGTCTACTTTTAAACATTGGCAGGGAATTAATAGATTTTAAGCCAGCGGGTAATTTGTTAAAAAGTCTTGTACCAATACCATTCGTCTCCTATTAGTTCTCGGTTGAGAAACAACTAAATGGTGTCGGCTTCTTGTACCATGGGGGTGCATCTCACTCCTAGTTATGAATGTCTGGTTGCTCTTCTGCAGGTTGTTTTTGATTTTGTATATGTAGATGATCTTCGCATAGTCAATCATCTGCAGTGCGCTCATCCCTCTCGATGTCTCATAAACTTCCAGAGTAGGAGTATACCACCCAAGCCCAAGCTCTGCTTTAGAAGCTTTAGCGATCAATCTATTATCTGAACCAGCGATTTTGAACACAGAGATCGGCAAAAAAATAATCACCCTTAAGGTACGGACACACCAAAAGCGAAGCGAACGAAGCGAACAATTTAAAAAATTTGGGTGCCGTACAAATCAATTGAAGTGTCCGAATAGAACGCGACATGAGCGAAGCGTCTACTGCGACAGAATGTTCCCAAATTTTAAATTGTTCGCGCCGCTTCGCTCGCTTCGCTTTTGGTGTGTCCGTACCTTTATTCTCCTAGTCGTTTTCTTACGATACGACTAGCCGAGACACATTTTTAAAGCTGAATTTCTATGCAAAATAGTGTATTGGGTTGTCACGTCGTATGAAAACGACTCACAGAATACGAGTGTATATTTCTCTTTCGATTTTTCAATTTGTAAACAATTTGTAATTGCAACATTGAAATTATCAACTATTCAAAAATTAATAATCATCGTTCTAGAATTTTCCATTGCACAAATAATCAGTAATTGGTCAGGCAAACATTTATGAATACCCAAATACCGATAATTTGCCCTCCAAAAATTGTGATTATTCAAGCAATCGGTAATCCATGGGCCAGAAATTAGTGAATACTCAACTAGTCAGCAATTTTCTGTGAGAAATATCTGATTACCGACTAGTTAAGTATCTCTAATTTCTTACCGATGAATTACCGATAGCTTAGATAATGGAAAATATATTTTGGCTTATTACCAAATTTATTAATAATTGCAAATTTATTTACTAAAATTGTAATTTTTATGGTATTGGTTATTATCATTGAAAATATTGACGAAAAAAATATTTTTGCCGATCTTTGTTTGAACATTGGAACCAAGCATTGATAGCATAGGTGATCATGTCGATTACGTGTGCGTCCGTGACAAGTTTTTTTATGGGCGTGCCGATGTGTATACATCTTTTTAGGGCACCTATCAGTGGTGTGATTTTACTTCGAATCAACCCTATATGATTTTTCCAAGACAATTTGTCATCAAGGATTACTCCAAGGTATTTTGCTGCTTCTGCTCTATCCAAGATGGTGTCTCGAATATGTATATTTAATGTAATATGAGGTTTGTTTTTTTGTTTAAAAATCATATACATATTGTGTTTTACTTTTGTTAACCGTAAGTTCGTTTTCAATAGTCCATTCAATATAGGTGTCTAGCACTTCATTTATTTTCTGTTGTAGGGCTCTTGTATTCATATTAACCCTTAAATGCGCGATTTTTCTTGTTATTGCGAAAAAAATATATTTGATAGTATTTGGAAAATAAATCAAATAAAAAATATTTAAAAAAAATATTTAATAATTTTTTTAGTTTTATTTAAAAATATCAATTGTTGTTTATAAACTACACTGCACAGTGACACCAAAGATGACGAACTATGGTAAACAAATCAAAAGTAGTTTTTAAATAAACTTTTATTATTTAAAAACAGTTCTGTGTAATAAACAATAATATTTATTTCATATTCTTATATACAAACTTCATCTGAAAATTCTTATAAAAATCGTTATCTACCACCAAAACTTCTGAACATTAGTAGATGTCACTTTGACAAGGCCATAGAGGGGGAAAAATAATTAGCTGTGTTGCCAATACGCAGTTTTAATTTCCCAATCAAATGTTAACAATAATAAAAAAGATTATTTCTAAAAAGTTGGTATATCCGAATTTATATAACATTTTACTGTCAGTTGTTTTTAAACAATACTGCGCATTAAAGGGTTAAACATTTAGAGACATATTTTTTATGTTATATACTATTTCAATTCATTTATTAAACTGAAAGCAATAAACACGAATTTCTATAATAAACAACAAACAATAAAAACAAAAACATGTACATACGATATGCTTCATCATAAAACTTAAAAGAAAAGAAATTATATTTATTTAATAATAATAATAATAGATTTTTATGACGCACTTCTCAACATGCTGCTGGAAAAATTCACCTAATCTAATTCTATACCTCCCCGGCGTTAGAATTTAGGCTCTGTGGATTCTTTTGTGAAATGCCTATATTACATCGATTTAAAAAAAGTTAATTATCACCAAAATGGCTTGGATATGTTCGTCTCGATATACTTAATTGATCGAGACAAAGCTTCCAACACTACATAAAGCTGCATTTCTTCAAAATGCTTGTTCACATTGGGGTATGCATGATATATGGAACATCGATGTATCGGATTCATTGATGTTTAAGAAACGATTAATCGAACTAAACTAATGTTTTTTAACACCCTTGATCTGTTTGATATATCGATGAAAATATAATGGGCAATGTACCAGAACCAAGTTTTCAGATTGCACTTGATCTAGCTGGAATAAAAGAAGTAAACTATTTTGGCTAAGAGTAACAGACAATTGACTGACCATGGATATGTAAACCAATATGCACTGCATATACATATTATAAAGAAAAACAAGATTTATTAATTATTGCACTTAACACAATTTTGTAAAATATTATTTTGAATTCTATGTTTCTCAGAAGTTTAGCTTGACTTAGTATAATATAAGATCAGTATGTTTCTTTGCAATTATGGCTGAGAGCAGACATACGACTGGAGCGGTAAAAACCTTTGGTCGATGAGAGTACGTACGCATAAGACTGCAAAGGGTTAATGAGACTTTAGAGTTATCTATTCATTCACATTTATGACTATTACTACTATGCCACTAGTGTAAATAATGTATAGATATATCGGAGCAAAAATATTAGCATTTTCATATATCGATATTTTTCAACATCTCTACATGACAACCATCTAGAATCCACAACTTTCTTTTTGGGAACAGCTAAAGATAACGACATTATAAATTAAATATTATATATATATAAATTATACGGTGGCTCCCTATATACAGCATAGCGCTGACCGTCAGAAGTCAATTCATTTTAAGCATATTTTTGATAATTTTTTTTGAGCATATGGTAAATTGTATCTATTAAGTTAGTTAAATAAACATATGTAGCGGCCCTTCAACCAAAAATTTCGAAATTTTGATAAAAAAAACAGAGAAAGTTATCCACTTGAAAATTAAGGTCGTGTTTTGGGGTGTGTTTTAGTTGTTTAAGATAGGCGTAAACATTGTTTATTATTAAAATATATTGTTAATAATGGATCAAGGGCCCCCAGATTGAATTTTACACATGACTTTAAAATTTCAAGTGGATCCGATCAGTGGTTCTCGAGATACACTGTCCCGCGCACTGAAAATATCAACTTTCGGGAAAACGCGTTTGAAGTTTTAGAATCATTTCGTCTTGTTCGCTAGTTGTGCCGCATTAACAGTTGCACGCTTCTCTTTGAAGCACTGTAACTTTCTAAAAACTGCATAAAACGCAAAACGGTTTTAGGATCATGTTTTTAACATATTATAGATTGATAATATGTAAAAAAAAAAAAAAATCGATTTTTTCATCGCCGATCAAAGGAACCTCCCCTTAAATCAAAAAATTGAAAATATTTGGTTAGGTTATGAGTTTCTCGAGATAATGACGATTTTTTTTGACGATTTTTCAATTTTTGGCATCATTTTGAAGTTAAAAAAACGAATTAAAAAATAAAAAACCAGTCAAAATCAGCCTATTTTTCATAGTAAAACTAATTATAATGCACAAAAAAAAAAAGATTATCGCGACGTCACTACCTCATATTTTATGTACTTAAAGAGTATGTCAAATTTGAAGAAGATCGGTCAAGTAGATTTTGAGTTACAGTGTCCACCGACTTTGAACATGCTAACATGCGTTTAAAGTCTAAACACTGAATTTATAAGGCAGGAATAGCTCGAAGCCGGATCGGCGCGGCGGAGACTTACAACTCCATTATCTCCGTAAGTTTTACTCCAAGCGACTTGAAATTTTAACACAACAATCTTGAGATGTTGTATATTTAAATGAGAAAATTTTTAAAAACGCATAAAAATACCTAAACGAGGAAAGGCTTTTAAAGGACATATCGCATTTATAAAAAAATATACAAAGATATTTACACTATTTAAAAAATATTGGCATAATTAGTAGATTGTTATGGGGTTAATTTAATATGATACATAAACAGTTGTTTAGCGTTATTTTTAACATATTTTCCAATAAAATATCGAAGCATTGCTGTCAGAAAAGACTTTCAAAAAAGAGGTACGGCAGAAGTATATGTAAATAATTTATCATTGAATCGGAGGTGTGATAATGATATTTCAGAAGGTCTGCGAATTACAGAAACTGATTTGCCTACTTTTGAAGACCCTGAATTAATTTAATAATGTTAATAATAATTCGCTTCGATATTTCCACGGGTTTAAATTTCTTCAAAAAAAAAAAAATTGTTATCAATGTCAGAATTTTGTTAAAGTAGATACTTTAAATGTCAGTAGCAGTGAGTTATTTTTAATTAATAAAACTTATTCCTATCTTAAATTTAGAGTATCTGCTGATGACTTTTCTTCTTTTAATTAGTCTCCACAATGATGTCTTCACGAGCTATTTTAGGAAAATTTTAATTTGCCGAATATAAGGAAAAATATATTTGACCGTTGCATTAAAACAACAAGTGAGAGTCAAATGTTTAAAATCAGAAAGTTTATTCTTAACATTTTACTAATAATATTAATAAGCAAAAATAGTATGTGATTGCCGCAAAAACAAGTCGCAAAAGTAATTTTCCGCAGGGTTCAGTAGAGCTTAAAATAATTAGATTTTAAATTTTATGTATATTAAACAACCCTAATAATGTTATAATATGTATTTCTTATTTCTTAAAAATGTTTTTCCTTATTTTATTAATTTTGTTGTTGCTTTTTGTAATAATGCAAAATTAAAAAATCATTATTATCTACACTACCTGAAATTCAAATGAAATTTTTTTAAAAAGTGCCAATTATTTTTTTCAGTGTAGGATCTCTTATTAGTTGAAAAATTGTTCTACGGTTGGTTTACTTTCGCAGGGGCTAGGGGGCCCATAGATCGCGGGGCTCTGGGCTCAAACCCAACGAGCCTATGAGGAAAGAAATCTTTCAACACAAAAGTTGTGGGTAGCTATCAAGGCATGTCATTACAACCATAAACATGTTCGGTTGACCTTGACAATGGACCGTAACCCATTAATGCGCAAAACGAGAATTTTGTGCATCCAAGTTCAATTGTACGATTCGAATAGAAAATTGGGGCGATTTTCTTCCAAAATCGTATATAGGGGGTTTTTGGGGATGTTCATCTGGCATTTGTTTTGCATAAAAGCTTCAAAACCCCTATTATTTTTTGGGTTTTTTAAAAAAACTGCTAATTTTTTCTGTTCTTTTTTCTTTTCAAAGTTGATTATATTGTTGTTGCTACTATTGAATGATCGTATAAGCACCAGAAATCGTGGTCCGAATGTCAAAATAATCTCTCAACATGGTTTTGAAAGTTCGTTTTTGCTTTGGTTTTTACAAAATGGCCATTTTGTACAGCAATGTAATAAAAAATTTCGCGATTTTTTTTATACAAAAAGGATCAATTTTACAAAGAAACTGTATAGAACAGAAAATGGTTGAAATTAACCAAAGAATACGTGTGAATTTTTTCACAAAGTTTCAGCGAGTTTGACCGAGACCCGGACACAAATTGTATGGAAAAATTTGTGTGGGATCCTTTATTTGACCAGCGTTTCTTTGGAAGTCCCCAAATTTCGTCTTCATACCGCTGTGGTTTCACTATCGTCTTGAAACAGCGATGTTTCAATCTCAATGGTACAAAACGTTCATTCAGCTCCTTAAACTCCTGCGGGGGGAAGATACTATACAGACACCAAGGTATTCAGCGGCAAGGCCAAATTTCGTCCCAGTGGCGTAGTTACAGGGTGTCTAAAAATATTTGCCTAATTCTGCTATATAGGTATGTAAAATAATCGAAATAGTTTTAAAATAAAATTCGAAATCTACGATCACAAAAACAATCTAGTAACGACTAACTAAAAATTGTTTATTGTTTCGTTTTTATTGCTGAAATAACATTTTATCGTTAAGTTTGTTATATTTTTAATTTTTGGTTGTAACTAAAACTAATAACAAATATAGTTCGCATACATGTGTATTCAAAAAGTTAAGAATGTTCAAAGTTGTCAACTATAAAAGGAATTCAATATTTTTGTTAATTAATCACTATATTTTTTTAACATTCTTAAATTAAGATTAGGGCTGTGTTTTATATTATTAAAAAATTAGAATAATTTCTTTTAGGAAGGTTCACGTAACATGGTAACACGGTGAGATGTTATCAAACTTATAGAAAAATTGCAAAAAATTTGTTTATGCAATTACACCATTAATCATCACTGTTGAATGTTAGATACAAATAATTCATGGAATCGTGACCTCGGGGGCAATATTAAACTACCAATTCCTGGAACGCTGAAAGTGAATAAACCTATCTACCTAGGTTGTTCTATGCGAAACACTGCGCACCGCTAACGCTTAAAAGTCAGTTGCTTTACCCTTAGAAAGATAAATATTCACAGATCTTATTATGTATTTTATTTTAGGTAATATTTGTCCTTTCCGAGTTAAACTTTTTGCTGCGAGCATAAAAAACTGAAATTTGATTTTTGCGTAATTTATATTATAAATTATGAATTATTCTTATAAATTTTATAGGAATAATTCAAAATGTAAAATTAAATAGATGTTCATCATTTCCTCAACTGAGTCATGTATCAGTGTTAAATGAGGATCCCACAATTTAACCCTGATATGTGGCTTAATTGCGGAAATGAAGAACATCTATTTAAACAACTAGAGTTCATCCTGAATTCATTCTGAATTTCGTTTCCCTTATATAAAATGTAATAAATCAAAACAAAAAAATATTGAAAATATCAGATATTAACACATATCCGTCAGGTATGATTTACACCAGTGCCGGGCAAACTCGGCTCTTTTCACTCCTGAGAGCTCCCCAGGTACATTCTAGGAGCTCCTGAAGTCTGTTATTTTGACACGCGAGAGTTCCCCAGGCTTGGAGTCAAAGCCGGTTCTGTTCTAGACCAGAGTTTGACTCCAAGGGAGCCTGAGGAGCTCTCGTGAGTCAAAAGGGCCGAGTTTGCTGAGCTCTAATTTACACTACCATTGACCAAATGCCAACTTTGTTGACACTATTAGTAAAAACGATATGTTCTATATAAAAACAAACTAACTTTTAAAAAGTCATATATCTTTTACTGAAATTTTTTACATAAAATTAATTTTTATTTATTAACAGTTATTATTCTTCAAATTTCTCAAGTATCCGAACACCCAAGCGCTTAAACTTTGAACAAACTTCTTCTACAGGGTGATCCAAAAGTATGGAAATAGTTAAATAACTTTCGAGGAATGCATTTTGTAGAAAAAAGTTTCAGCAATTTTCCCTTTTAAAGAGCCATATTGACCTTGATATGACCTTCGAGGCCATGGTTAAGATCATAGTCGGACGTAAAATTCTACATTCTCCCCATTTCCGTGGTCAAAAATATGGGTTCCAATTTAAAAAAGTCAACTTGACCTTGAAATGACCTTTAAGGCCATGGTCAAGGTCAAATCTACGGCCACCATTGAATAGCCAGAGAAAATGCCTAAGACTTTTGTCTTAAACTTTTTTCTCCAAAATGCATTCCTCGAAAGTTATTTAGCCGTTTCCATACTTTTGGATCACTCTGTATGCACAGTACCAACTAATACGTTTTTAAATTACTTTTTTTTTTTTGCGTTTTCACCCTTGTACGACTCAACTGAAGCTGAAATCAGTTTTTTCATAGAATTATCTCTGTTTGGTAAAAATTGCGTTTTAATTTATTCGGATTTAATAGAACAAGAATCAATTATTTACTGCCATATACCAATGACGAGTTTTTGTCACTTGGCTGCTGGCGATTATCGGTGAAATGACGAATTTTCATCATGCGGACGGATATGTGTTAAGTAATGCGTATAAACTCATACCTAAACTGGAAGTTTAAAAATTTCAAGATAAATCAGAAATTACAACTTTTTACCTTTCACACGATTTTTATTATAATTTCTACGAAAGATTCTTACATTTTAAAGAGTTGGCTTGTTAAACACATTAGCAATCGTCTAGATTAGAGTCTGCGTGTTATAAACATGCATACAAAATACAAAACTAATTCTTACGAGGGTACGAGAACCGAAGGATTAAGGCAGTATTTTTGTCGTTTTAAAATTAGAAATTGAATACTTATGCCATATCACATTATTTATCGCAACCACTGTGTTACGTATGACGCTAAAGTTAAAGATAGTTAACAGGAAGTAGATTCAGAAATGATGGGTAACAAATGCAGTACAATTTTTGTAATATGCTAGACGAATAGTTAAACGGTGGCGTAATATTCCCCAAAATCCAAGGATATCTACAAAGTCTGTATGTAAGCATATGTTATTTCATAAATAACGAAATTATTTTGTTTTGACTTTAAAAAAAGATAATAACCACCTTAGTGGAAAAGGCCCACGTTTTAATGTCATTAATCAAACATTTAAGTGTTAATTACCTTAGACGTATTACGACAAATTATAATTGTTATTCTTTTCTGGAAAAAAAAAAACGAAATATGTACAAATTCTCATACAAAGGTGAGATTGCGATAATTTAAAAAAAGGTAAATTTTTTGATCTTTAGAAGCGCCTCTCTAATTTCCAAATTATAATTTGCGTGATCAACGCAGCTTCCAACAAAGGGAGTTTGCTATATATAATTTAATTGAGTAGTAAACGTCCTTCAGTCAAATAATAATCGTTTTTTTCTTCCTAATTGTCAGCATCTTGCTATATTTTTTTATTATATTTGGGAAAGGGCTAAGTACAGCATATCTTTATAAGCAGGCAGATCCATTTAAGGAAAAAAATATCTTTATCAATTCAATCATGTTTTGAGTTTTAAGAAAAACGTTGAAAAACCTTTTTGCAAGATACTTAGTCATCAAGAAAAAACTATCAGGTTCCCGGTAAGAACCTTTAGGGATGTAGAAAAACTAGTTCAGCCTTGAGTTGTAGATGTCTTGCGGTTAAGCTGCAGGTGAAGGCCTACAGTTTTTCCCTCTCCCTAGTATACCGTCCAGAGATTCTTTTCAATAAAATAATAAAAACGATAATGTAAACATTAAAAAAAAAAAATGAATTAAGAACACCTTGATAAATTCTTTTATTGATGTGGGTTAATGGGACTCATTGACATTCACTTTGATTTCTGAAATGTGAACTTTACTATACCCACCTTCCAATGAAAATTTGTAAACGGTAGGAAACTTGTGTTGTGGAAGGATTATTACTTATGCAAATCAAACTTAAACCACAAATTAGCACAGTTTTGCTAACAACAGTTTGTGTTAGTCTAGAATTAGGAAAATCCATTTAGCAGAACTCAGAATTGTCTGTTTCTATCGGAAACAGAACAATCGCTAAAAAGTGGTATGCGGTTTCTTGAAATTTAAGCACATTTTTATACTGAGGTTTATATCCAGAAATGCTGACCAAAACGAGTTTTTTTATTAAATAGAGCCAGCTCAAGCCTATGTGAGGGAATCCCCTGGACTGAAGATTGGCATTCACCGGCTCTTTCGAAAGGAGAAGAAATAATTGAGTCATCTTGTCGTTTTCTGTCTAAAGGTAACAAAATATTGTATTTTATCTACATAAGTTTTATGGTTTTCACCTCCGTAAATGGTACTTCACCTTTCTTCTACGTAACTAAGAAAACTCACTAGTGATCGGACGCTGCATAACAGGTTGACCAACACAGATTTCAAAATAAATCACCAAAAAGGTTTGATCTTGACATTGGCAAATGTCGCAAAAGAATTTCAATTATACATACAAAGAAAACAGAACCTAAGAAGTATTGAGGGAACTTGGACCGGTTTTTTGTAAGAGATGCCGACTTAGTGCAAGTTAAAGCGGCTAATCCAAGAAAGGCATTGGCACTGCACTGGCAATGAACCATGTAAACACGGGGAAAACCACAGACATGGCAGAGACAAGAGGAAGCCAATCTGTCGTCAGGATTATTCTATTTAGATTTCTTTTTTTAAATATAACTTTTAGTGCACATGAGATTGGCATAATAATTGGACTGAACAATTAATGAGGTCTTGCAGGTGCAGATGGTAGGCACAAGGCTCACTAAGCATTGGCGTAGCTAGGGATTTTCCCTAGGGTGGGCAGCCGTCCAGCTGAACAATCATTTAATGAGAAATTAGTTCATTCACTCTCCTTATTACTATCTGGCGTCTTTCTTAACTACTTAATAAAGTTGAAAGTCTAATGGTGCAATTAAATCCATAATTCTATACTAATATTATAACTAATGAAAGTAAATCTGTCTGTCTGTCTGTTACCTTTTCACGCTTAAACGGCTGAACGGATTTCGATAAAAATTGGCAAGAAGATGTAATAGTATCCTGGGGAAGGACATAGGCTAATTTTTACCGCGGGAAAATGTATCATTCCGAAGCGAAAATCTAATACGTTGTTTTTAAACTAGAATAGTTGATATTTATAAACCATCGCCTACCACAGTTTGTGGGTCATTTTCTTTAGATGTACTTGTTGATGCTTTAGGTTGTATAGAAGAACTAGAATTACTTCTATTTCCCATCTTTTCATTATCATGTATCACCGACTATTCGGGTTTTTTAAAGAATGTTTTCATATCTTTAAATACGAGGGGCGTTCAATGCATTTTCGGTGTAGGTATGAAAGAATAAGCAGAAAATTCTGAATAAAATTTATTTTTCAATGTAGTTCCCCATCACCTCAAAACACTTATTTGAGCGGGAAACTAACTTTTCTGTAGCCCCTAAAAAATATTTTTCTTCCTTGTCTCAAAAATATTCATCAATTGCCGCCTTCAACTCTTCATCGTCGAAAAAATGCTTACCTCGAAGATCTTTCGATTTGGGAACAGAAAGTAATCACTAGGGGCCAGATCCGGGCTGTAGGGTGGATGATTGATTTCTTCAAATCCGCATTCCCGCACAGCAGCCTTGGCAACGCGCTCTGTGTGAACCGGCGCGTTGTCGTGATGAAGCAAGACACCGGCGGTCAATTTTCCATGTCTTTTTGCTTTTATAGTCTCATGAAGTGTGAATTGTACCCACGGGTAGGTTAGTCCTTTCTGCTAATATTTTCACTCTTACAAGACCATCTTTAAGTACAAGTTTCTCAACGATTTTGACGTTTTCTTCAGTAGTGGCACTAACCGGTCGTCTTCAATGCTCTCTCTACCCCGTTTGAATTCACTAGACCACTTCTGAATAGTAGATAATGATGGAGCAGAATCTTGGTAAACAGTCACCATTTCTTTGTGAATAACTTTTTAAGTCTTTCCTTGTTTTGTAAGGATTTTTATCACAGCGCGTTGCTCGATTTTTTTCAAAATTGTCGCATCAGTCATCGTAGTTGCCTTTTCTTAATGATATATTGAATACTAATGGTGACAGTTAAATAAAATTTTATATTTATACCCTCAAAAAGTGTCTTTAACTAATGAGATAATTTAATTACCCTCATCATTAGTATATCACCCCGATACTGAGAATAAATTGAACGCCCCTCGTAAAAACAAACAAAAAACATTTCTAAATGAGGCGAGGCGATTGATTTAATTTGATGCCAACGTTCTAATTTACTAAAAACTTAGTAAAACAAGAAACACAACATACCTTACGTCTTTTCGATTAACTTGTATTAATTAGCTTTTATTGAATACTGTAATCCAAATATTGGAAACACCTACTACCGCGCGCAATAACAATAGCCGAACAAGTGCACACCAACACTATTTTCTAGGTAGGGTTCGTATTGAATCTTAAAATAAAAAGCAATTAGACAGTATAGTAATTCTCCAACACTGTCGATTTTTCTAGGGTGGGCAAAGAGGTTTCTAGGGTGGTTATTGCCCACCCTTGCCCCCCCCTAGCTACGCGCATGTCACTAAGATGTTATGACTAGTAACAGAAGAATTCGATTTTTCGAATGCAATTAAAATTTTCCAAGAACTGCAAGTTGAAGATGGAAATTATCCGATTATTTCAAAGGAAGTACTTTTCCATTTCTTAGATTTTTAAACGATAATGGTTTTAAACTTCTTAAATGTATATAATCAGCACAATATATTCTAACAATTGGAATGCCTATTAAATACGCAGAACATTAAACTGAATTAATTTTTTTCCTCCCACAATTTTAGATTTGGTATGTATTATGTTATCATTATTTTTTTACTCATTAAGGCCTTTCATCTGACTCAGATTTTAGTACTGTACCAAAGAATCTTCTTCACTGTTCAAATTGCTGGTTTATAACTAGAAAACTAAAATATATATGAATTTCAACAAAATGAATAATAATCGTAAGCATAAGGTCTAACTTAAAAGTAGGCGTGACTCTATGAAGAAATTCAGCGGATTTGTCTTGGAAACCGAACAAAGATAGAAAGAAAGATGGGATCCGTCTATAATTAATTTTGTAAGATCGAGATTGGAGGGTAAATTTTAGGTTATCTTCAATGACCTTAAAAAATAAGAGATTTTGAAGCAAATATGGTAGGATTAGAGAAGAATTGTAAATCTTCTAATGGGTCTTGAAAAAACAATTAATTTTCAAAATAATAAAATTACACAAGTACTTTTAAATTTTTTTAAATTAGTTACAAAAGTTTGCATTACTTAAAAAAGAAAATAAATTACTTGACTTTTATCGACATAATTAAATATTCGTTAATGTTAAGCGCAAAGAAACTTGGAAAACTTCCAACGTCCAGGTATTAGTCAGTTTTAATTAGTTCACTGCAATGACTTTTATTATTATAAAAATAATGATATGCACTCTTTACAGTCACATTTTTTCATATGTTAAATTATAGTGTGATTGACATGAAACTCTATTTTTAAATATTTGTTATATTATTGGACAAAAAGCTATTTTTTCTGGAGTATTTAAAATCATGAGCGAAAAAAAAAATCGTCGAAAGCTCTTTTTTGTAGTTGTGCTCGTTTGGTTGAAGGCCAACTTGGTTTTATAATTGAGAAATGAAATCCATTAAAAAAACAAAAATTCATTCAATCGTTTTTAAGTTATTTTCTTTTTCTTTAAAAGCATCACTGAATTAAAAATGTATATTTTTACGTCGTTTTAATGACGAGGTATAGTTAGTTTATTTTTAAATCAAATTATTATTTTGAATTTTTAAAAAATTATGAGTTTATCAAAATGCAAATCTTGCTTTCAGTAAAGAACTATTAAAAATACTGTATGCAATTACAGTTAAATTAAACATCTTTAATGGTGTGACACCTGAAACATATTGCATTCAAATATCGTGTGGTATATTTTCGATGACCTTTTTAAAATTAATAGACACAGACACTGGAGTATGACAACTAAAATAAGGTACTAACATAATATTTGTTTTGTACTTTATATACAGGGTGTTCAGAGGTGGGAGGTCAATACTGAAGGGGGTGAAAGGTCAGACCGAGACAAGCAAAAAATCATATGGGTGGGGGGGGGCATCTCGCACCGTTTGGCAGTTACAGGGTGATTCGTAAATCAGGATTTTGCCTTATATGGGAACCGCTCTTGTATTTTTATCTTTTTTTCTACGCATCGCAGCGGCCCCAAACTGATTTAAAAAAATCACTATTTCGAAGCCCTTTCCAAAAAAGTTTACACCACCCCCCTATCCCCAACCTCTTGGCCACAATCCCCCCTGGAAGTTGAAAAAATTAACTTTTATTTCACGTTTTTTCACCTTTCGCCCCACTTTTCTCTGAAATTCATGTTATTAACATACCTACTTTTTATTTTTTTTAAGTTGCCTATCTAATTACCCTTCCAAAAAGGTGCAACATGCCCAGGTACGAAAAGGATACGAAAATTTATTTACAAAAATCCTTTTACAGAATATCATGATAATTCGAATTTTTAGGAAATTATACTTAAGTTTACTAAAAAATACATTTTGTTCGCTTAAAAACTAATTACAATTAAAACGTTTGTCCTTTAAAAGCTGTTCAAAATGTTCTCCGCTAGTTTCGATGCATGCAAGTAGCTTTCGTTTTATTTCACGTTTGAGGTCTATGGTAGCCACTCCCGTATTTTCGTGGCTGCAGTCACAATCCTGGTTCTAATTCTTCTCTCGTGTTGATTGGTCTTGAGTAAACTTCATCTTTCATCATTCCTTATAAGAAAAAGTCCAGTGGAGTAAGGTCCGGTGACCTAGCAGGCCAAGGAATCGGTCCACCTCGTCCAATCCAGCGCTCTGGGTAATTTTCATTTAACCTTGCCCTAACAATGTTCCCAGTATGCGCAGGTGCTCCGTCGAGCTGTAAATAAATTGCGCTTCTGGTGGCCAGGGGGATGTCCTCCAACAGATCCGGAAGGGTATTCTCCAAAAAGTCCGAGTATAGCTGACTATTCAGCACTTGGGGCAAGATGAAGGGTTCTATCAACTGGTTGCCGATGATGCCAGCCCAGACATTGACACTAAATCTTTGTTGGAAGGACCGACACCTTGTCCTATGTGGGTTCATATCTGACCAGGTGTGGAGGTTGTGGAAGTTTGTGATGCCATCCCGGGTGAATTGCGATTCATCCGTCCACAGAATTCGGTCTTTCTTCTTCTGTTTTCGATGTCAGACTCGAACAGTCAAGTGCAAATTGCAATCGTCTTTCGGAATCTCCTTCCTGTAGTCCTTGGACCGGGATATGGTGGTATGGATGTAGTCCCTCTCGGTTCACAACGGTCCAAACTCTCCCTGAAGACAATCCTGACCTTCGTGCGACCTGCCTGATGCTTATTACAGGGCTGTTCCTGACGATGTTGAGGATTTGTTGGTGGGGGTCCGCTGAATCGGCCGATTTTCCTGCGCGCGTTTCTGCTCTGGGGGCGGTTACACTTCCGGTTTCTTTTGACCTTCTGAAAGTCCTTCAAAATACCCTTCTGTCGGGTACACGTCGATTCGGGAATCTCCTTTGGTATTGTCGTAAGGCCTCACTATCATTTCCTTCTACTAAACCGTACCCGTAAATTATATCGGCATACTCGTCAACACTGCATTCTGCCATTTTATCTTAATTTTTCTATTAAACACCCGGTTTTATCGCTTGCTTCTTCAACTGTGGTCAATGTCCTTTCAAACTTACCCATTTTTATACCATAATTCATAGGAGGTATTAGAAACGGAGCGTCAGGATACTTAAGAGTCAATACTGGATATAATAAACTAATAACGCTATTTAACGATATTACATTTATTATTTTATTACTGTTTTGCTGAAATAATAAAAATGTACTACCTTTGTTTCCAAAACAAACATTTCCGAACTTGCTGTCATAAAAATTGTTTACTTAACGACTTTTTCCATTATTGTGCAATAAAGTAATTAGGTACCTGTGAGGATGTTTTAATTTCAGGACTTTTGCAACCCTTTTCTACCTGGGCATGTTGCACCTTTTTGGAAAGGTAATTAGATAGGCAACTTAAAAAAAATAAAAAGTAGGTATGTTAATAACATGAATTTCGGAGAAAAGTGGGGCGAAAGGTGAAAAATCGTGAAATAAAAGTTAATTTTTTCAACTTCCAGGGGGGATTGCGGCCAAGGGGTTGGGGATAGGGGGGTGGTGTAAACTTTTTTGGAAAGGGCTTCGAAATAGTGATTTTTTGAAATCAGTTTGGGGCCGCTGCGATGCGTAGAAAAAAAGATAAAAATACAAGAGCGGTTTCCATATAAGGCAAAATCCTGATTTACGAATCACCCTGTAACTGCCAAACGGTGAGAGATGCCCCCCCCCCCCCCCCCCCACCCGTACGATTTTTTGCTTGTCTCGGTCTGACCTTTCACCCCCTTCAGTATTGACCTCCCACCTCTGAACACCCTGTATATAAATATTTGTTTGTAATGTTTGCGTTTAAAGCTGATGATTAAATAAACATTTCTCGAAAAAAAGGAATTGCGTGGAGAGCCATGCCTCGAAAATTTTTGCCAGCATAACATTGCTCTTTGGATAGCAGATTCGAAATCAGGGACCTCGAAAATCACCGTATCTTCATTTTTATTAAAATCCCTTGGAGTATATTAAAAAACGTAAGAAAAAGCTCAAGTCCAAGCAAGTATCTTAAATGGAAATTGTTCTTTGCATACAAGGTTCGAAATAAAAGACCCCAAGACCAAAAACCCGAATATTAATTTTGATGGGATTCAGCGACCCTGAAAACGGCTAAGTACCTAAGAAATCTCTTTGCCCGATCTTCCATAACATGTCAACTGTTATGGTCTGTCACGTCGCGGTTTTATTTATTTATTCGCAATGAGACATACAATGTCTATTAAATACAAAATGCAAAATAACAATAAAAAAAAACAATATATAAAAGGAAGCAAACGATCAAACTACGTCAACCAAGAAAAATCCCATTAAGTTAATAGTAAGAAATATTACCTATAGGTTTTAAAGAAGTTAAAAAGCCGACTTCTCAATTGAGGAATAGACAAATCAAAGTAAAAAATGTAGCGTTGCAATGAGCGTTATTGGTTCATGTAAACCGTAGTTGGTTCGATGATGGTGTACACGAAAAAGATTACAATATCTGAGGCCAGGACAAGGAACAGATATACTTAACAAAGATAAAAACTGTGGACTGTCACATTCACCAGACATAACCTTAAAGCCAAATACAATTATGGAAAGAGTGCGCATATCCTGCAGTATTGCCATGGAAATCAGTTTTAAGCGATCTCTATACGGTGTTAGGCTAAGGGGATTAATCCAAGGAAGACCGCCAAGGCCAGATCGTAGAAATCACTTTTGAACAGACCCATTTCGTTCTGAGTTGAACATGCACGAAGGTGACCAAACCGGACTGGCATATTCTAATACATGTCGAACAAACTTGATGAATAAAAGTTTTGTGGTATTCGGATCATTGAATTCCTTAGACCATCTCTTGATGAAACCTAACAATAAATAAGCCTTATTAATAATAATATTAATGTGATCGTCAAAAGTAAATCTAGAGTTGAAGTTAACACCTAGATCTTTCACTGAGTTAAGTCGACATAATTCACTTCCATCCATTAAGTAGCAAAAATTTATAGGATTTTGTTTCCTTGAAAAAGACATAAGAGTGCACTTACTACTTACATTTTAAGGCAGATGATTCGAAGAGCACCATTCAAAAAATTTAGTTAAGCCTTCTTTAAGTAGCAAGCAGTTGTTTTTGTTAGTGATTCTATAAATTTTAGCATCGTCAGTATAAATGAGAACTTTCGAGTGGGAAAGCATATAAGTCACGTCATTAATAAATAAAATAAAAAAGCAGAGGACCCAAATGACTTCCCTGTGGGACTCCCGAAGTGTTAAAGATAGGTGAAGATAATGCATTTCGAAACGATACAATTTGCAATCGATTAGTCAAGTAGGTTGACAACCAATTTAAAAAGAGTGGTAGTAACCCCAACTTTCTCATCTTGAAAATCAGTATTTGGTGATTGATTCTATCAAATGCCTTACTAAAGTCAGTATAAATACAATCAACCTGTCATAGTAAGACGAGAAGGTTAAAAGGTTAGACACAATTGATCTGCCCTTTACGAAACCATGTTGGTCCTCATTGATTATGGATCTACAATAAAAATACAAAATGTCACAGACAATAGCCTCAAACAATTTATCTAATGCTGACAGCTTAGCAATAGGTCTGTAATTAGAAATATCATCTTTACGACCTTTTTTGTGTAATGGTATAATGTAGGACAATTTCCAACAATCAGGAAAACCATCGGAAGACATTGATAAATAAAATAAATAACAGATAACATTTACTAAAGTTGCACTACAAGATTTTACTACTCAGAAACTCATCATATCTTTTTACATAATACGAGTAGTATAATATTTAACTACACTTCTATAGTATAATATTTAACAATACTTCTATAAATTGTTTTATAATTTTTTATTTCTTATGCATATTCGTACTTTAAATTTCGCGATGCATACTCCTAAACACTTTAAATTTCGCTATAGAGAGGGTTTAATTTAACGTTATAATAGCATTCCATATTAACAACGCCCCGTTCAATCTGCGAACGTCATGAATGACACCATTGACTGCGACATTTTTCTGCTCAGATCGGGGACATGAATGATGCGTCTTATTATTATAGTAAACAGGTAGAAACCTTTGTACGAAAGACTAATCACAAACCTGTTTTATTAAGGCTTTCGCCAACGACGTTTGCGTTGGATGTGCACATACGACGCGAGCACTATATTGTTTTTCCTGTGGTATAATGTAGGAGAAACAAGGCTTAATACAATAATTTATATATAGTATATAATATAAAATAGGTACCTATGGCTTATTATAGTAAATTGTTAGTTATACCCTAAACTAAAATTAATATCAAGAAAATTATAGCTAATAAATTCAAATATAATGCACCATTTACTCTTTCGCAAATCCTCCAATACAAATAAATGTATTTACTGATACCGGACGAGTTTGATGAATCGTCATATGCAACAGATCAATTCTGATTGATTCTGAAAACCGTGTGTTTTAATTTGAATCATCCCCATTAATCATTAACAACAATGTGTACGTATATAATTTTTCATGTCTATATTTGTTTAGGTTTATATTTTTTTTATGTCAATAAATTGCTCGGAAAATCCTTATGCAAGATTCTAATACTCAGAAAATAGCTACTTCCATTTGGAGCATTTGACTTAATGACATTTAATGTGAATATTGCAACTTTTTTAATTGACTGCTAATTAATGAGAACTTTAAGTAGTTAGGTTAAACCAAATACAAAAAATCCCCTAGGAAAAAAATGAAACAAGTTTTCTCAGTCGCATTTAAATAAAATTTGAGTCTTCTTCGTAAAGTTTAATCACGATTTTGCGATTAAGTAAGTTATTTAAATGTTTCTTATTTCGACTTGTTGTGAAATTAATCAGCACTGTGCCAGTTAGAAGGAAACTACAAATATACAAATATTATTAATGCTAATCAATAATAATTACATAGGCAATTTTACAATCGAAAATGATATATAAAGGTTTTTTTCCGTTGATTACGAATTCATAAAGGAAAATCCCTAACCAGATCATAGTTTTGAAAAAAAAAAACATTAGCCGCAATATCGCTGCCTCGAGATTTGAACGCACGGAAATCACTCTCTTTTTTTTATTATATTCGTCATATGATGCAGAAAAAGATTATGCAGCTCAAAATGTTAAAGATTATAAAGCGAGAAAGAAGAAACAAATTCAAAAATATAGTAATTTGTATACGGGCTCTGGGTTCCCGTAACCCCGTGCGGTCGTTGAAGGTTAACATGTAAAAACCCTGTATTTTAACCATTTTTGAAAAATTATTAAAACATAACGAATTGTCATAACGTGGCTTCAATAAAAGCTTAAACCTGTATCTATTATAAAGAAGTACGAGGGACTTTAACATTATCCGAAATATTTCATGAAATTTACTTATCCATAAAGGGATTATTTCATACAACAGATAGTGAATAAAGATGACAAAATTTTTAATTTTATTCAATCTAAATCTATATTTAAAAAAAATGTGGTGTGAATTTTGGACGTCTTGAAACTTGTAGTAATGCGAATAAAATCATTTTGGCTCCAAAAAAATCTGAAATTCTTAAAAAAACAAAGCCAGACCAAGTGCAAATCGGATTCACACACTGTTCTGAGAACTCCTCACTTTAAATAATATATTTTAAAGAGAAATTGTTATTCGTCACCTTATCTTTGTGAGAGTGAAAAAAAACAATGTATGTATTTTATATATTATATAAATTCCTTTCTTTTCTCGAGCTGTAATAGATCTTCTATATACATACGACGCGACTAATCATAATATTTCTACTTCAAAAGGATTTCGTTTTATCTAATTCCATATTAGGAACTAAAAGTTTTAGATAAGATTATGTAGATTACCCTATAACACATATGCTTGAACATTTTTTGTTTAGAAGCAAATATTTAAAGTTCTGATATGAATATTCATTTACCACACTATCTTCTTTTATTTTGGAAGACACCATCTTTTTCCTCTTATGACAAATTGGAGTTTTTGGCCAATTTTTTCAAAATAGCAAAGTATTGTCTTGTTATCTTGAAATTCATAATACTGAATATTACACCTAGAGAATTGATTTCAAACGCGTTGTATTTTTAATCCACACGTCATGGCAATTCAAATACTCTTATATTAAACGCGCTGGTGGATTTACCAGCAGGCTGAGTAGGCTAGACCCTAGGGCGGCAGATTTTAGGGGCGGCAAATTTGGAGCCACAAATTTTTTTATTGCTTACAGAAATTAAAAAGATTCATATTTATATACCTAAACTAATAGTCCGCGGTTTCGCTGGCTGTCGACATTCTACCAGTAGATATAAATTATATATAAATATAAGAGATAATACATCGAAAACTCTAATAGGCTGCATAATTTGTTTTAACACTAGAACTACCAAGAGTCGTCCAATTGACGGGTATTCAATTTCTTCCATGAATCACTTATATTTTTCAAAGTCATCTTTAAAGATGAATGCAAAAGCTTATTAAGGTTCAAAATTACGACATATTTCAAAAATCTTATCTTTCATAATTACTAATTCAAAGTTGAAGACAAATTACATTGAAGGTGTAGAAATTTGTTAAAATTACAAGCTGGCACTCCGGTAGTTCTAGTGTTAAATAATAACAAAAAATTAAAACGGAAAGGAATAAAGAAGTGTATAAAAAATAAATAGAATAGTAGCACACCTCACAATTACCAAACATATAGGTTCTATGAAAAGTTTTCATTTCTGACCAAAATGAGTGAATTGTCATCATGGAAGAAATGTATCCTAATGATCTAGTGACTGACTTAGTTCAAGAATGCATACATTTTCAGTGCCACCTTTCTTCTGAAAGAATTTTGGTGAAACCAGATTTTGGATCATTGAAAAATCTATCTTCGTTCCTGCGAAAACAGAATTTGCAAAAAGTTTTATTCAAACTTGGATTTAGCACTTCGCATGGCTCTATGTACACCAGCGATAAATTAAAACGGGTAAAAAATAATCTAAAATCTACCTTAGGTAAGCCAAGAAAAGCTAAACACCTTAGCTTTTTTGTGCATAGAGTCAGAACTAATGAACAAGATTTCATACGACGATATAATTGATGATTTTGCAAATAGAAAATCGCGCAAAAAGGTATTGTAAAACTTTTATAACTTAATTAATTAAATTTCATTGTCATCTTCAACCGGATTGTTACCAGATAATTGAATATATTGTTTTTAAACTGTAAGTAAGCGCAACAAAAATTATTTAATTATGTTTACCCCGCCTTATTAGTAGTACGTGATTAAGCTTTTATTAATTCAGAAATATACCCAAAAACTATTTCTTGTGCAATCTTAACTAAATCGTTGGGTTGTAAAAATAATCTACGAACTAACACATCGGTCCCTTAGTTCACAATCATACTAATTATAGGAAAAAGGTGGTGTAATTAGGACGCTAGTGCACAAATCTGAAAGTTACAATTTCATTGACAAAAAATTGTAATTAATATGATTGTGAACTAGGGTATTGAATTGTAGAGGTCGGAAGGGGCAGCAAAATTTGAATAGCCTAAAGTGTAGTGTAAATCCGCCACTGATCAAACGCTTTTATCTTTCAGTCGAACTGCAATATTTTTGGAATCAAACGTAGCGTATTTAAAAAACAGAAGCTATGTTTAACGTGTGTTTCAGAAAAATGCTTTAAAATCAATCAAACGCTTCCACTTTGAAACTAAATTCCAAAACATTTAAACCAAAGGTAGTGCACTTCGGTAAAACACGTGAAATTAATCTACTTCATTTTCAATTAAATATATTAATTTCTGAACCAAATTTAGCCCTTCATCGAGGTAAGTAAAATAAATTTCTTTAATTTTGTACTGAATGTATATTATGGATCATATATCCTAATATATAAATTTATAAATATATACTACATATGACATATACATTTGTACTTATCATATGAAACGTAATGAAAATTGAATTTTTACTCGATGCCACCAAAAACTGAAACCAAGAATATCGGGAGGTATGTAAAATCAAGATGAATTTGATTCAAATGGCACATAAAAGGGACCATATTGAGACTGTGTGGTGTAATTTAGCTGAGTTTACTTCTGTGTCTGGGATTTTATGCATCGGCAGCTAGAAGAAGAAATTAAATGGGAGAAAATTTAGATCAAACGTACCAGCTTTTTTTTGCGATTTTCGTTTGAATGCAAAAAGGTTTAAAAATTTATATTTGCTATATTTGCTTTAAAATTGAAATTAATTTTCGTTTAAGGGGACCATCTCATTCAAAATTTTCATAAAATCGTTTTTTTTTGTTTTTTTACATAAAAGTTATCCTTAACACTTTAATGACCGCTCACACAACATGTGTGTGATAGCCGGAACAACTGTTAATGGCCGATCACACAACATGTGTGTGATGCTATCGCCAACTGTTATTGGCCGGTAACTTTATTTGTTATTGTGTTTATTCTTATTGTTTTTTTATTAAAAATGAATTATTTACTGAATTTATATAACGCTTTTTTTAATTAATTCTTTAAAAATATTGCCGGCCCCTGGCGAAGTTTAACTGCGCAGACGTGCGGCCATTAAAGTTTTAAGCTCACAGAAATACTCTCTCAAAATTGTATTTCGAAATACGTAATAGAAATCGACTTGTAGCTGTATTTATAACGGTATGTAAAAATGAATAAAATCCGGTTTGTATACAAATCATTGCTTGCCGCGGCAGCTGCTTTTTGAGTAAAAAAACCTTTAAACGCGTTTTTCTCGAAACTATGTTTTTAAAATTGGTGTAGCACTTTTCTCAAAATCTACTCAACGGATTTGAATAAGTGAAAGTTTATTTGATTCACTATATTAAATACTAGACAATAAACCTCTAAAAAGTCATAAATTTCTCCCCCCTTTTTTTATACACGGAAAAATGTTTCCCAAAAAAGCATGATTTTTCGATTTTTTTGTAAAAACATGTATAAAATGAGTAAAATATAAAAAAAATTAAACATGTCAGGAATAGAACCTCGTTGGAATTTTCACTGCGACGCCCTCTACAGCGGCCATGGTGCACTAAAAAAAAAAAAAAAAATTTGTTTTATGTCATTTAAACAATGTATAACAACATAAAAAAGATTTTATGTACGTAACTTTAATAGTTTTTTTAAAATAAAGAATTTAAAACATCAACCTTTTTTCTTTTTTGAATGAGAAGGTCCCCTTAAGAATTCAGGCCCATTTTCTTGCTATTGCCAACAAAAATTGGAAAAATCTTCGCACTTGCGCTATTTCTAGAATGACATGGCCCTCCTACGACAGGAGGAAAACGGTCACTGGCCCATAGGTGAGCACGCAGCTAAGCTAGGGATCCCCTTCAACCCTTACTGCCGCAGTTGCGAAGACCCAAATGAGAAGGAGACGCCTGTCCATTTTCTGTGCAAATGTCCGGCCCTTGCTGTGGCTAGACATCGCGCAATGGGTGATTATTTTATTGATGATCTCAGGGAGATGTCCAAAAAGCGGGTTAGTGACATTGTTCACTATCTCAATGCCACAGAATGGCTTTAGCCCAAGGCGAAGTTTCCCTGCCCACTAAACCACCCCAAACACATTAATAACCTGATTATAGTTAGATTGTTGTGGTATCAAAATGGCGCCTTTGTAGCGCTAATTGGATTCCGACGAGAATCGACGTTAGAATCGCCACCTAAACCAACCAGGTCCCCTTAAAGTACTTAAAAATTTAAATACTTGAATATTTAGATCAAAAGTGTTGGATTTCGATTTCACCATAACGAAAAAAAAGTATGAATTTTTTCTAAAACATTTAGTTTTAATGGTTTTTGGCTGACTTGAATGCAACATTTTGATTCAAACAATATTTTCTGTGAACGTACAGTCTAAATGCCTTAGAATTTTGAAATAAACTTCATTATTCCCTCAGTGTACCACATTTGAAGTAACTCTTTCTGACCCCTTGGTCAAACTTTCTTATTTAGTTTAAATTTAGCAAAATCTCATATTTTCAATAAAAAGCTCAGTTTTGATCGAGGAGATTTTTGTATTTTGTATTCCAGTATTAATTCTTGCTTTCAGACACTTTCGTTTCTTATGCTACACGTACAGCCTATTAAGCCTTATATTTTAAGGTTAGCCTGATATCAACTATGATGTTCTGAAAAGTACAACGGTACTATTTTCAATAAATAACAATTTAATCGATTTTGTAGTTTTCAAGAAATGCATAGCCTTCTAACAACGATCCACTCCACATGCAAATTAATGATCGTACATAAATTTAAATTCTTTTCTTTATAGAACGACGAGTTAACAATTCAGTAAAAAGATCGGTGACATTTTTAAAAGGAAACATTAACTTCAAATAAAAATTGCATAGATTTCAGTTGAAAGGATTATGTAAAAAGAACCTTCTTTTGCAAAATGTACCCATTCTTTGAAATAGCGAACTTTGTCAAGGCTTTAAGATTATTCAATCTACATCCGAATAAAAAAGCGATGTGCTTAAACTCGTTTCTAACGAATATTTGATATTCTTATAACTAGTTTACCCCGCAAGTGGGCGTGTTTGGATCGCTATTCGCTTCAATTAAGTAACTAGGTATATATTAGTAAAGTAAAAGCCGGTCATGCTTGGATAACAAATGCCGCATAAAAATACAAAATACATCATTCTCTTAAGTATGTTAAGTAGAGGTCTTAGCCCGCTTCCGTTTAAATTAGACACTAATAGGCTGGTGGAATTTCTTGTTACTCATTGCTCAGTGCAGGTCTCCGTGATTTTATCCGGTATGATTCAGTAGTAATTTTACTTGTCTTGTGAAATTCAAAAATTCTTGACAAGTCTTTATATTTTATTTTAAGGCCTCGTACTCGTACAGTGGAAAATGTCGTAGCTAAGGTCTGCCTGTGGGAATGGTAGGTATATACCTGTTGTACAATAGTATGTATAAAAAGCAGTTACAAAAACGGTAAGAGTTTTAAATAAAAAAGTTTATACAAATCAGTTCTAGATTTAATCTTATTAAAGAATGGCCTTTTGCAGCCGACACGTGTTAGACTCAAATTATAATAGAACAGAAGCATGACTAAAACAAAGCTAGGATGCTAGTTTTATCGTTATTTTATTTTATTATAATTTGCAAGGTTATTTTAGGCTGTAAAATCCTTATATTAGAAAGCTTAATTTTTACGATTTAAACACAAAACTTCCATTTTGCTGGACGAAAAGATAAAGGTATATAATTTATATGATTATTGCTTCCGTTGCTAAAATATGAATACCTGTTCTGCTTCTAAAAGTTTTAAGGTTAACTTTATGTACAATCAATGAAAGAATCTTTCTTGGTTTAAAATTCGTCAAATGGGCAATTGTGTCTTACAAAATTTGTTTAAAGAAAATAGATAGTATACTGTATGAAAATTCGTGTAAAGAAGTTGTCTTTTTTTATAAAATAATTTTTCAAATTTGTAACGAAAATACACTTCAAAAATTTGTTGAATACCCATTTAATTAGATTTGCTTAATTTTTTCAGAAAGTTAAGAGTACATATAGAAAAAAATGCAATTTTTCAAAAAATTCAACTCTTATGAAAGTATTGAAGATTGAGGTCCGTATGCACCAAGCTGACCTAAGACTGGCTTGACTTATGTTCGAATAATGGAATGCATCAATCAATCTTTAAAAAGTAGCATAAACATTTCGAAACATTTTCGAATTGCTGTTGAATTGGATGTGACACTTCAGTGGTATTTCAGTCGGGTTTTGATAAGAAAATCTATGTTATTGTTTTCTTCTATACCTCGTATGAAAAAGAATAATAAGACAGAACGGCTCTCATTTAAATTTAGCTTTTCCCCACTTTATTTTATTTTGGCAAAGAAATCCATTTAAATGCAGTAGACAATCAGCAATACCAATTCAATTATCAGGACATATATAGCTCTTGTATAATATTTTTACCTTCAATTTATTGGTTAAAACTTGATGCTTCCTCTTTCAATAGAAGAGAACTGTAACTTTAACCCATTAATGCGCAAAACGAGGATTTTGTGCACGCAAGTTCAATTGTACGATTCGAATAGCAAATTGGAGCGATTTTCTTCCAAATTCGTATATAAGGGATTTTTGGGGATGCTCTTTCAGAATCTGGCACTTGTTTTGCATAAAAGCTTCAAAAACGCTATTATTTTTTGGGTTTTTTAAAAAAAGTGCTCATTTTTTTTGGTCATTTTTCTTCTCAAAGTCGATTATCTTGTCTTTGCTGCTATTGAATAATCATATAATCACCAGAAATCACGGTCCGAATGTCTATACTTTCTGAAACCATGGTTTTGAAAGTTTTTTTTTGCTTTGGTTTTTGCAAAGTGGCCATATTGCGCAGCAATGTAAAACAAACTTCGCGATTTTTTTACACGAAAATCAACTTTCCAAAAAAATTTATAAAATATGCTGCAAATTAGTCAAGGAATACATGTAAATTTTTCAGAATTTTATGAACTACTTTTGGTTTTTTGGATCGGAAAATTTTTGAAAAATCCAAAAATCTCCCGAAAAATTCTCAAAAAATTCATACGTGTTGTTTGGCTAATTATAAGTACTTTTTGTCATATAAAATTTATTCGTGTAATTAATGCTTTTTGAGTAAAAATATCACCAATTTTTTTATGATGAAATTTTTTAAATAATACGAATAAATTTTATATGGCAAAAAGTGCTTATAATTAGCCAAAGAATACGTGTGATTTTTTTCAGAATTTTTCAGGAAATTTTTTGATTTTTCAAAAATTGGCCAAATCCAAAAAACCAAAAGTAGTCCAAAAAATTCTGAAAAAATTCACAAGTTTTCTTTGGCATTTTTTTCTATACTTTTTTTTGTAAAGTTTATCCTTTTCGTGTAAAAAAAACCAAAGTTTTTTTATTACATTGCTGTACAAAATGGCCATTTTGCAAAAACCAAAGCAAAAAAAAACTTTCAAAATCATGGTTTGAAAAAGTTTAGACATTCGTACCGCGATTTCTGGTGGTTATACATATAATCATTCAATAGCAGCAAAGGCAAGATAATCGACTTTGCGAAGAAAAATGACAAAAAAAAAATGAGCACTTTTTTTTAAAGAACCCAAAAAATAATAGGGTTTTTGAAGCTTTTATGCAAAATAAATGCCAGATTCTGAAAGAGCATCCCCAAAAACCCATTATATACGAATTTGGAAGAAAATCGCGCCAATTTGCTATTCGCGTCGTACAATTGAGCTTGCGAGTACAAAATCCTCGTTTTGCGCATTAATGGGTTAAAGTTGAAGCAAGATATTTTTAGTTGCCTTTGGTGTAAAAGCTTTTTATGTCTGCTCAAATAAAGCCACCCTCTGTTCTTACCAAATGGTAAAAAAAATCTTTTGCATTACCTTGTATAAAAATGTCAACATTATTTTTCTTAAATAAAAAAAAAAAAAAAAAATAGGTACATTAGGTACTTACAGTGTGATTGAGTTTGATGTATGTAATTATTTTTTATAGCAATTCTCAATTAAATTTTATTGATTAATAGCTTATTCATCTTTGAATGAAATAGACTTTAAAAATTACATCAGCCCACCTTAATATCACCATGGGTAGTATCAAAACTACGTAGAGTTAATCACCTTTATCTTCAAAGATAGTCAACTCATTACGGCGATTACTTTTCTAATTGAGAAGGATTTTTTCTAGTTGAAGTTAATTGCAAACAAAATGGAACTAATGTAGCTACCATGTATAATTTATTTTCTGAATACCTGATGGATTTACCTGCAAAGATATGGGTATCAGAACGCACACTGATATTTCAGGAGCGGATGTAATAAATATATAATGAAATACTTTTAATAGTCTTTCGTAATGGAAATTTTGTGTTAGAATCATAAAACATGTGGAAGATTTCAAAGTGGAAAAACTTAATTAAATCCAGTACTTTAAAATCACGTGCTTGACTATTTTTACTAATATAAAAGATGTCTACGTCTCCTGATATTGGCGTTATTCACATCCGTAAAGATTTTGGGGCAAGTTTTGGGGTTTCGTCTTCAAGGTTAGTCTTACATTTATTCCTTTAAAGAAGTTAGAAAAAAAGCTTTATTTGATTAATAATATAATTATATCTTTCAAAATTGTATAATTCTATAAATAAATGCGAAATTGTTTTTAAAAGTTGAAAAACAACGTAACAGGGAAACCCGGTTAGAGTTTTAAAATCAATTTAATTACTGGGAACTGAAGGCTAAGTTATTTTAGAATCCAGCATTTTGAAGCTACAGAAATAAACCAAATTGCTCGATGTTGATTATTCTTTTTAAGAAATAATTAAGTATAATATGGTTGGAAATACGTTAACGTCATCACTAATCAAAATCGTACCTTTCGGATGGGAAAAAAACGAAAGAAAGGTAATAGGTGAAAAACCGTCCTCCATTATCACCGTGTGGGCTTCAGCATCCATCTCCACCGGCAACTAATGTGTTTGTTCTTGTGAACTTCTTTTGTACACAATAAAATGAAAAAGAAGACTTTCATTTCTTCACGTATTTATATGATTCATATAGCGTATATATATTTTAAGCGGATTTTCTAGAGAAAAAGTTTAACGAACTTCAAGTGCAAAAAATTCGGTGGTTTTTACAATGACCAAAAATTTATATGTTTCATAAAATAATTCTCTGTAATTGCTTGAATGCGGTAAACATATTTATCATCTTTATTGTGGTTTTATTTTGAATATAAAATGCAACAAAGAGCGTATTTTTTTTAGGAAAAATGACTGAAAACGATTTTTACTTCATAGGTAATATCAGGTACTTATCTGATGATCGCGAGCTTGTGATATGTTTAATTTATTATTAATGTATGCATGTTGTACTGGGTTAATAACTTTATGAACATAAATATATATATATGTTTGTTTGCATAACGTACGTTACCAAGATGTACGCTCAGTACATCCACCTTAGATTTGAAAATTATCAATTCGTGAAAAGATTTCATAAGAAAGTGGAGTAATGCCCTGATTATGTAATTATAAAAAGGGTAAAAGATTATCAAAAATTATATATAGTACTTGAAAAATTTAAATAATTATATCATATATATCAGTTAGTACTTAAAAAGATAGTCGCATGGAAATTGTGCATAATTATTATTTATACTGGTCAAAAGTAATTTTGTATGCGAAGATATGATAGCTAAGATAGATGATGTTTTGTTAAATAACAAAACCACAAAACAAAGAATTAGTTGCCGAGTATCAATATTTGCAGAAAATCCATCGAAACTCAATTTTCCATACATTGGGTTCGGGATATTCTTCTTGTTTTAACGAAGTTGACTCCAGAACCGACCTAAGCAAAATCGATTGTTTAAATTAAACAATTAGGTAAATACAGCGCTAAAATTGACGATTAATTTTTTAAAGACTATAAAAAACCAATTCTCCCCAGTTTGAAATTTATTGAATTTGAATACAATCTATATATCTATATAAATTTGTTAGATTTTCTATAAAACAATTACTATTATTTTTGATTTATTTTAATTAATGATTGAAATTTAAACGAATGTTTGTCATTAAATCCAAATTTGAAATTTAGTATAAGAATTAACTACTTTCAATTTCCTTTTACAAATTCGGTCAAATCAATGAATTCAAACCTAATTAATAATTGTTGTCTTGGCAACGAAGTCTAACCATCCAGACTCAACTTCAATCTCAGATTAACAAGCCTCTTGCCAATTCAGAGTCGGGGATCAAAGTTGAAAAGAAGATAAATAAACGGAACGAAACGAATTCTGCGTGTTATCCCTGCTGAGCGGAGTATGGTTATGGGGTAAAATTCATTCAATTCTTCCCGAAGAATATTTTATTTCTCTGGATTTTTTGCTGTATGGAATAAGTATGTTATGAACGCTGAAAATATCTGCGTACGAAAACGTTTGTTAATTAATAAAACACAAATGTAATTTTATAAACATACCGTATTTTTGCTTGCTCCTATTACATCAAATACGACGGAGAAGTTGCCATGCCTTTATCAATTTGCAGCAGCTTCTCCAGAATACTCCTTTGCCTATCAATTTTTGATTTCTCTGTATTAATTCGTGTCACGACTTTCTCTACATTTTTCACACATAGTTCAAAAATAGTATCTTGAATTCGGATAATTTTCTTTTAATTTTGGTGTAGTAATGATTTTCCATCCTGACGGCTTAATCAATTAAAAGTTCAAAAAACTCTGTTATGGTACGAACAAATTTTTTCGCATCTTCATTTGGATCTCCGTTTAAAAGTCCTAAACGGATATCTAAAGGCATTTTCCATAGCTAAATATTGAATTTCGTCATTGAGAGTTGAAGAAACTTCGTTAGTTTTTGGATCTCGTAATGTACGAATTTTGAATTTGAAAGAATTTAATGAAATAAATACACAAATACAATTTGCTAATGGTTCTTGAAACATCTGAATATATTCGTTCACAATATCAAAATATTTTAAAATTGCTTACTTACTTACAGCGTAGTTGATAAATACAGGATTATATACATTGATTATATTTAATTAATGTTCCCAGGCTTTCTGCCCCTGCTTTGTTATCTTTATAAAAAAGACTTTCCATCACTTTTGTAAATATGTGAGGAGATTCTAAGTCCAATATGGAGGACGTCCCGAGATGGCGGAACACCGTTTTCTTCACAACCCTTTTGACGTGGGTTACAGCTATGCATGAAATACAAGGTAGTACAGTTGACAATGCAGTTATATACTTGGGATCAAAGATATTTAAGGTCAACCATACATATGTACCCTTTAGTAGACAGCAGTGGCGTGGGGTGAAATTTTTGAGAAGGTAAGCCGGTGCAAAAATCAGAAACTTAATAGCGAAAAAAAAACTTAGCAAATGAAGTCAGATATTACAAAATGTGTTCAACAGTGACTGCGTGTATTCTTGTCGAATTTAGTCGGCCACTTCTATCATGCTTACTTGAAGAGTTTACTAAATTATTAATGTCCGTAAAACCTGTGCGACTCCAAACACTCGAAGAATTCGAAAAAAGAAGACATGGGAAACAAAACATTTTATTTAATTTGCAGCTTCCGGTCAGCCACGAATATTTTTCATAAATCGACTTATTAAAATGTTTGAAAAACCCGTCCTTACGCTTGTAATCTATTTTCATCGACGGTTTAGCGCGACCTAATTCGATAACTCTGCTTTTTTGCTGAAAAGATAATCTATTAAATTCATTTGCTTGTTCTAATAAAAAATCCGTTAAGCAGCATTCAACACTAAGTAACGCCATTTCCAACAAAATTAAAGACTGAGAACAAGATATAAATAAAAAGCTACTAAAATGTCCTATAACAGACCACCTAGACCTTACAAAATTCTCACCAGCTTTTCACAATTAAATTCTATATATTAAAGTACAATTACACTTCACTTTAAATCAAACATGCACGACAAATCCTTCAACTGACAAATTGAAACAATTAAATAATCGTCATCCGAATAGCCGAACCTAACGAAAAAACCCGAGAAGCCGGATTCTATCGTGTTATCGAGAGGTAATAAAGTAGCACCACACCACACTCATAAGTCACAATCCGTTGAGCACCAAGGCAAAAAGAGACACAAGTTAACAATTTTTTTATTAAAATATAATAAACAAAACCACAACACCCCTCCCTTCCGAGAAGACGACTTCTGCCGTGTTCTTGTGAAATAAGGGAGCATTCACTCCTACAATTCACAGCCCCTTCAGTATCAAAGAAATTTACAGTCAGCTGAATATTGTTTATGAAAAAAAAAATTAATAACCAAACCCACCCCAACCAACCCCACTCACCCGAGAAGCCGCTTTCTACCGTGTTATAGGGATAATAAGAGAGCACCACTACACTCACACCTGTTCATAGAGAAGACACGAATCAGCTGACATTCTAAAAAATAAACAACCACCCGCCGAAGTGACCCGAGTTTCAACTTATGCAAAATGAAAACAACCGAGAAGCCGGTTTCTATCGTGTTATTTGCTTATAGGATTTGCTTTTAGTGAGCAAAGGATATCACACACGATTTCTTTGTTACTCGTGGAGAAAAGTGTGGGCTTGAGTAAGCCGTAAAATGACCGGCTTACAGAAGCAGCGAGCGAGCACTTCATACCCGATGCAAACCCTTGATAGAACCTGCTACGGTGCGAGTGAAGGTTCCATCGTACTGCAACAACAGATTATGGTTGTTTTTGGTTGTAACACTTGTTTTGCCATGTTTTCTTTACGAGATGAATTTTGGCAGCGCTTTCCTGGAATTTTACAGGCATAGAACAAGTTTTAAATTTACGGGAATAGGATGAGTTCCCAAAAGGGAAGCCGGTAGGAATCGTGTTATATGGACCCCACGCCACTGGTAGACAGTGATCACCAGACAAATTAAGAATACAACAGCTTGATCCAAGAAAATAGACAATATACCATGTAATAAAAAATACCTCGAAGAAATTAATCGCATGAAAAATTAGAGAGCTTCTTCCTAATAAAATATATACATATATGTTTAACATATTAAAATATATACATATATATTTAATTAAATTATTAAAACTAAAAGAGTTGATCGCGACAAGTTGTAAAGGAGGAGGGTCAATAAGGCCGGTTTTCGGCCTACATTTTTTGGCAGGAAGGACTTGAAAGTTCTTTGAAATTCCTTTTGGGTTTTTATCTATAATCAATATATAGTCAATTTTAACCAGTACGAAACTTCCAGATAGCCTTCCCCCCTCTGCCATCCCCCCAAAGTTATGAAAAAGCTACTATAAATAGCGCTATTTTAATGCATTAACGCTTAAATAAACTGTCTCAGCTAAATCTTTTATTTTACAATACAGATAATGCATCTAGACAACCAACACTGAGCATACAACACATGTTGTATGCTCAGTGCAGCCAATCAAACATAAATACCCTCCTCCACCTACCATACCCCCTCCCCACGGTATCCCCTCCTCTGTAATTAATTAAAAATAGAATATTGTCAGTTCATATAGATAATGCGTCTAGACAACCAATCAAACATAAATATCGTGGGGGCGGTGGTATGGTAGGGGGAGGGTTGTATTTATGTTTGACTGGTTGTCTAGATGCATTATCTTTATTGTAACATAAAAGATTTAGCTGAGACAATTTCTTTAAGCGTTAATGCATTAAAATAGTGCTATTTATAGCTGCTTTTTCATAACTTTGGGGGGATGGCAGACAGGGGGGAGGGTATTTGGAAGTTTTGTATTGGTTGAAATTGACTATATATTGATTATAGATAAAAACCCAAAGAGAATTTCAGAGAAATTTCAAGTACTTTCTGCAAAAAAATTTAGGACGAAAACCGACCTTATTGACCCTCCTCCTTTGAAAAGGAACATCAATAAATACAAAATATTCAACATAATTACCCTTCCCGTATTAATTTAACTTATATAATTACTTAGGCCCAATATTTAGGTTTTAGTTTAAATGTCGTTTAAACCCAGATTGTTATAACCGGCGTTTAATCATAAACTAAGTTTATCTGTCAAATTAAGTCAAATCCAGTACAAACCTTTGTTTTTTTTAATGATTGCAGTTGTCAATCCACTAAAATGTTACAGTTAATATAATATCCGATTATTGTTATTTTCATAATTTTATAAAGCTCTGTGTCGTTCAGATTTTCATCGTCAGAATCACGAAACAATTTTGTACCAATTAAATCTTATTTTACGTTGTCGGATTTTCTACTGTTGGATTGGTTGTTTTGAAATTCCTTGTCAATCAAATAAACGTTAAGGTTTAAATCTTCAGTTTTTTCGTTAAGTGGACATTTGATTTTTTTTTTATTTCAAAAATGTGTTCTAATATATCATAGAAATGTTCTCCCAAAACCGTTTTGAGAAATTCAATATATAAAAAAAAGTTATAGACACATTTGTAGCGGTGCCTTACGCTTATCGTACCTTAAAATTATCGAATAAAAACTTTAAACTCGTTTTTTTCGAAACTACATTTTTCGAACTCGTAAGACAATTTTCTCAGGTTTTAATCATCCAATATACAAAAACCAAAAAGTATTTGATTCTTTATACAATATACTAGGGGTTATACCTCTAAAAACTTATATTTGTATAAATCCACCCCTTTTACGAGGGTAGTTCACCAAAAAAATTCGTCGATTTTTCAACACTTTTTGAAAATCATCTGTAAAATAACGAAAAAAAAATGTTTTTCATAATTTTATTGGTAGGAAAATGTCTCAGGAACATAACATATTTTGAATTTTGTCTTAATTTTTTTTAGGAAGCTCAAAAATTGTCCTACCGTCAAAAACGAGCCTTATGGAATGCGCCCTCTACCGTCACTGCGAAGAGTAAGAAATGTTCAAAAAATTTTTTTTTATGTAGTTTAATATATATATTTATACAATCAAAAAACCGTTTGTCAATAAATACTATACCTACATTTTTTTTATAAAAGTTTTAAGAATGTGATTTTTTTCCAATTTAGAAAGTAAATGTCCCCTTAAACTGCATTTAATCTATGTTTAAATGTGTGGGAAAATAAGACTGTAGTATAATCAGTCAATTTAATCTGTTTATCGAATTAATCTTCCATGCAAAAGCTGGACCTCAGAAGACCAAATAAACTATAAACTGGAAGTAACATTGAAAAATTGGAAGTTTTCCAATACAACGCAAGTACACACTGCGCATTGATTGTGATTATTATAATGAGGTCCTTTAACGCCTGCGATATTTGGCAAATAGTCAGACATTTAAGTTTAGGAGATAGTTCACGTTTTTAATTTATAATTCTATCTTACATTTATAGTAAAATTGAGGGCCTTCACCTTGCCTGCTTTTAAGCTAATAATAATAGTCCGGAGTTCCACAACATTTTATATCCACTTTAAGGCATTCATAAACAAACGAAATTTGAGAAGATCTTCCCTTATCACCTTCTATAAATAACAGTTTCTGCAATTAAATATGGTACCAATAAAAAGCTAATTTTTCAGATGAATACCAAAATCGGGTTAAGGTTTCTTCTAACGGATTGAAAGTTTGACTTTCAAAACTGATTTCTCACAGGTGTTGCTACCTGGTTTATTAATTATTTAATTTTAAATCATGAAAGGAGAAATTAACAATACAAATGAATGTGATTTTTATTGTGACAATTGCTTGAATAATTATTTCTGACTAGTATTATGCAGAGCCTGAAAATGCAGTATTCTTCCACACGTAATTTTGAAATGATATTGCAGAAAAATGTTATGATATGAAATTATTTATTTATTTGAACTGAATTTATCTATGCCATGTGATATACAATTTTTTTATTTTTTACAATCTTGACTTTGAATTTGTTTATCCGTATCACTGTATTTAGTGTTGTATGATATTAGATTGTGTTGTTTCAGTTGAAAAAATTGGCAAAGTATATAAAACTTTTTTTTAAATAATTTATTTACTTTTAAAAACAAAGAATTTAACCATATAAGTGATGGGAATTTATGTGGAAATATTCTTGAAAATCCAATTTTCCAATCTTCTACACGATGTAGATTAGAGAAATTTAACAATCCCCGATTCTGGATAAAAATTAAGAGCTCTTAACCTCTTAACTACTATCAAAAATCCTTTTAAAGGAATTAATATGCTACCACATTATTGAAAAAATATTAGAAATACACTGATTTCTTATAATTTGTGAATTCTTCTGCAAAAAGAAGTCCATTTTTCAAAAAAATTAAGAGGTTAAGAGTTCTTAACTTTTAAGTAGAATTGGGGGGTTAGTCAGCCCAATAGCCAATAGATCTTTTAATTTTAAGCTTCCACATATTTATTTTAACTTTCTTTTAAATTTTCTACATTTTTTAATTTTTGGCTTATTTCTTTTAGAGAAAGGATTCATTAAAAGGATTAAGACTCCTTTTCCTAATCGTGTAACTATTAACTCCTTGGCAGTCAGTTTGAGTCTGACAGAAACTAAGAAATTCATAAAACTATATTCAAAAGATTTGCAATATTTCTCTAGATTAAAAATTACTGATTTTTTTATGCTTGAAAATATTAACCCCGCCAAATATCCCATAAGAATCCATATCTATATCTTAATTTCGATATCGACAATCTGTGGGACCAGATTGCTTTTATATTTATTTGATACTCGTACATGAGTAGTTGACAAAATTGCAGTGTATTTGCAATAATACAAGAGCTGCAAAAACGTCTACAATAACATGAAAATAATATTTTCAAGAAGTGTAAATAAATCTTAATTCTCATATGTTTCTTCCCAAAATGTTACATTCTTTTAGCTTTCAAACGTTAAAGATCATTCGTGTATTTCTAGTAGAAATACTTTGGAGAAAATTAAGGTAAAAACAAGAACTTTTACTTTTTCAATATTTGAGTGGCAATGGAAGATGGCAAAGGGGCTCTCATAAAATGAAATGATGGTGGATTCCCTTCTTTAACATGTGGTATAAAAAATATTCCTATCGAGTTTTATCCATAAAAAATATGTTGCGGTTTTGCTTATTTGAGGCTTTAATATGAAATGACCCTGTAAAAAAAAAAAAAATCCCTTAAAATTCTGAACTTTATGGGATATTCATGAAAATTTCTACTGATAAGTTTTTGCGGTTGATTTCTAATATATTCTTTATTGTCAGTATTGTAAAATACAAATCAAAGAGTAGGTATTACCCGGTTAACGCCTTCAGATGTGGAATATTAACTCATTAATAATATAAGAAGAAGCTATTTTTACTCTATAATAGTCATCACAGAGTTTACCATAAAATGGTAGCTAAACTAGAAATATATCGATCTTAAATTAGCCAAACATGTTATTGTTATTATTTGAGTCCAAAAAAAAAAAATTCAATCTTTAGTCACTGCGGTATTTGGTATTATATTTTATTTATTTAGGTTACACCTAAAATAAAAATTGCTGCACACATATTTTCAAGTATAAGGAAAGTGTTGGTTAGGGTTTTTAAATCTTACTTCTATTGCATAGTATTGCATAGCGGCACAGAAATATTTAATACTAGAACTACTAGTGCAAACTTGTAATGCATCTTTTCTGCATCTTTAATGTAATATACTTTCTACTTTGATTTGGTAATTATGAATAGAAAAGGTTTTCGAATATGTATATGTCGTACTTAATAAATTTTAAGAGATAGCGTTAAAAAATATAATTAATTCAAGGAAGAAATTGAGCTCCTGTCAATTTGACGGGTCTTAGTAGTTCTAGTGTTAAGGGGACTGTCCGATTTTTTTGCTTCAAAAAATCGATTTTTTTTTTTTCGCTTAATCAATAGTTTATACTTTTAAAAATAACTTGTAAAAATTTGGAACCGATATCTTGAGCGGTTCAAAAGTTACAGGTCATTTAAGAGGCGTGCCTCCCGTCGCGCGGCCGTCTGAGTCGATGAGCCGGAGAGCAGGTGCGAGCTATGAAACGCGTGTGAATAGCGTTCGGATTTGTGGCCTTGAATTGATGAATGAAATATAAGGAGGTAGGTATTTTTGATGTTTCTTTGTAAAAAAAATCCCGACTAAAGTCCACTTTCTTCGTGAGAAAATACACTTTTTTCTAGCCAAAATGCACTTTAAACTTTGACAGTGAATTTCTCCGTTCGTCGGAATTGATGTCGGTTGCGCTAATTAAAAGAAAACGGCTCATGATTTTATCTTGAAACTTGGCACACTTATTGTTATAATATATACGCCCATTGTAATAGAATCACATTTTTTATTTTATTTTTTTTTTCAAAGATATTGCCAAAAAACTAAAAAAAAAATGACGAAAAAACGACTTTTTTTTTCAAGTGTCCGCCATTTTGTATGTTTTTTCCCATTTTAAAAACTGTCCCTATTACAATGGGCTAAACAGTGTAAAGTTTTAATAAATTTATGAATTTTTCATTTTTGTTCACCTGAGGCAAAAAGATTCGCGCAACAAGCGGACGGAGCGGCAAACTTTGAAGAGCTGGAGGGGGGGGTTCCCGGTTCCGGAGTGACTCAACAAAATTCTCTAATGTAGTCGAAGGATCAATAAAACGTTTAAAAAAAAATCGTTGTCATACCTTCAGTAGTTTTCTTGAAAAAAAATAATTAAAATGACCTATTTTTTGGCTTAAAAAATCGGACAGTCCCCTTAAAGAATCTATTATAATCTATTAAAGAAATATAATGTTGTAATGTGTAAGAAAACTACTTGTAGGTTACATTAGTTATACCTTTATTTTCTGGGTTGCTATGCGGTTTTGAAAACACCTTGCGATTCTATAACGACAACTTGATTAATCTTGTTTGCAAAGCTGGCTAATTAAGAAAGACATGTGAGAGTGTAGAATGGGTTATTAAAGTTATTAGTTCGATATTGGCTTTATTGCCTGTGATGAATTGTTTCGAACCATAAAACAGGTAAGAAAAAAGAGAAACGGTAAAGACGGAGTTAATATATTCTGCTTTTATATAAAAAAAAAATTAATGAGCGAGATTAATTAGAATTAGATCATAGCACGGAAATCCCTAGTTCATATTCTGAGAGAGAAGCATTTCCCATTTCGTCAAAAAAGGTTTTTTGTTTTCTGTTTACCAAAAGTTTTCTAAAAGAACGAAAATCTCCAAATGACTAATTTCGTAGCGCCGGTAAAGCCCGTGCCGTAGCATAAAAGAAAACAGTTAATTTATGTCGTCTTTATACCTGTTTCGTAAATACGCAGGTATATGTGTGATCATATCAAATAAAAGAAATTAATAGCAGCATTTTCTCAGATGTCCGAGATGATCACGTGTGGATGTTGTAGGTCTACTTTTAGTGTGGGGTTTCTCCTCTTATCACAAAAGAGTCACACTAGCGGCTGGTGAACCTCTGAGATAGCCGCGACTGGCGCTCAAACTTAACGATATGCGATTTTTGAAAGCTCCTACGTCAAGCGATCGATTCGCTTTTCACGGGTATGCCCAAAACCCACCCAGATGTTCGACGTAAAGTGATAGGTGGGTGATACCCCTGGACCGAATTAATATCATGAAAGCGCCGGAATCTCTCACGGTGAGTGATCTTCAGGCATAAGATTAAGATCTCGCCATCTGACTTGAAAAGGGGGCTTTTCTCTGACGAAGAGTGGCTGCGTTCGCGCGCGTATATATCAGCCTTTTTAGTCAGAGGATATAAATGCTAAGGCGTCCGGTAAGAACTGTTCTGTCAAGGTGGCACGCTCGACTGTACTAGCGCGATCAAGCAACTTAATCGAAAGTGAGCACAATTCGACAAGAATACAAAAAGTTGTAAATAAAATTGGATAAATAAAAACGGTCGGCGACGATAAAAATAAATGATTTAACTAACAATTATATATAGTGGAAAGGTGTTGTGCTAAAACAATTTATACATTGTTTTACGGCTTAAAAATTTTTTTTTTTCACAAATCATATGTTAAGCTTATAAAAAGGCGTCGCGCTAAATTAATATTTAGTTAGTCTGTATCCGTCCGCGAATCAATCATGAGTTTTAAAGTTTCACATTTTACTGTATACGGAGTGTTTCTTACAGCCGTGTTTGGATTATGTTTCTTGAATTCAGTGTAAGTCTACAATTATTTTTTGTGTTTTAATTTAATTTAATAATTGTGACAATTTGTGAGTGTTTAATTCCTTAGATATAACTTGATGCATTTATTGCATTAACCTTCTTTATATACTATACTACGAAAGAAAAACATTGTAAAAGCAATGGAAACAACATTAAATCAACAATTTCCATCATTAATTTGATGAAAAACAATTTTGAAACAAGAATATTTCTATAAACCGAAATTTTCGTTATTGCCAATCTTTGTGAAATTGAACTTTGTTGAATATCTTACTTAGTGGTTACATAGTTGTTTCAAAATAGTATCAAATGTACAATGATCCGCAACCAAGTTAAAAAATAATTAATAGTAATCAAAAACACGCAAATTTATTTGATCTTATAGTACATTAGGATATTTTTCTCAGTGATACAGTGCCAGAGTCCTAAAAGACCTTTCAAATCAAATTAAGTAGAAAATAAGTCTAACAAGTTTTAAAAGTGCCTTTCCTGGAGTAGTCAATGAGTATTAAAAAGGAGTTAATAATAGTTAAGCTCAGTTCTCCAAGCATTTGTAATGGTTCATAACTTTTAATGTTTCCTGCCTGGAAAATTAAAAACTGCAGAATTTTAAGATCTAATTTAAAATTAGATTAAGATTAATTCCAATTGATCGTTATATATTTTATACGATTAGTACATATTATGATACTACTGATATTATGTTATTAAATAAATTTAAAGTGCCAGAATGAAACGTTTAAAAAATTTTAAAAATCAAACAAGGTTCACGTGTTCTTTTTTTCAACAAATATTTCCCTATTGCATGAAACATGCCTTTTTGTTGCTAATATCGAGATAAGTAGAGGACATTAAAATGAAGGCTAATTTGTTTTCAAACAGTAATATTGCACACTTTAGATCAAACAAACTAATAACAATTATGTAATTTACAAATATTAAAACAATTGATTTAATATTTCTTTAAAAACGTGTTTAAAAGTACATTCTTCTCAATGTTAGCGCTAAGATTTTTATAGTCTTAAAAAAACTGAGTGAAAAAGTCGATCTTAATTATATTTTTGACTATTTTATTAATGAAAATATACTCAACGACTTTTTTTAAGTAAACTCTACAAATGCATGATAGAAATTAACTATCTTTTCGTTAAATTTTCATTAGATTCTATTTTTATCTGGCTAAAATATTGATACATTCTTTATTTAAGTATAATATTCCGTTCATTAATTTGACATAATTTACAAATAAACTAAAATTATTTGTATTTATTCCGTGCATTGAAATAAGTATAAATTTAATTTTAATAGTGAAGGTTCAATTTATTTAAAAGATCTGTGAATAGTTGGAGTAAGCGTAATTAACTCAACTGGGAGAAAATGCATTTGGTTCTGGTTATATCTGCCATGGCATAATCCGAAAAAATACAAATACTTGCAGTGAGCATTGATATCTCACACATTTATACAAAAGAATATAAAGTTTTCGAATTTAATATTCAAAGGAAAGAAGAATATCCTCTATTTGAAATATTTTGAACTTACCAGTATCTTACAAAAACAGAAATATTTTTTTTCTAAATAAGATGCCCTTGTTTTTAGTCTCTTCAGCAGTTAGTACGTACTTTCTAAAATTGTTATAAATTTTCGGCAGTTTACTGGAAGACAGTTCATATAACTAAAACAAGTTAATTTTAGCGATTTTATTGTAAATGGCGACTTTTTTTGGTATTGACAATATTCTTATATTTTACTGTTTGATAAATATTGTATTTGACTACTATGAAATTTAAAATCTCACATTTACAATCACATGCTCTATAAATAATAATGAACATTAATTTTTTCAATAGATGTATGTTTGTTCAAAACACTGCCATTGTAAATTATTTGATAATTTTTTAAAACCCCAGCTCACAGTAAAAGTAAAAATAAAACTTAACCCGAGAAAGATTTACAGAAAGACCGTTTTTCATGTATTTCCTGCAGGACCCCAGTTCTGTTTAGAGCCCAAAGATCACGAATTCTTTTGTATTTGGTGCGCCGACGCTCAAAATTAAACTCTACTTTTGAACCGTTAGATCCTTGAACAAGTTTTAAATGAATTAAAATTTTATTTATATAGAATCTCTATATCGTCAATTCTTATTTGCTTCTCCAAGATTTTAGAGAGACTAATGGGTTTAAAATAAAATTAAAAATTTGCTTCGTGGAGATTCTCTAGATTCTGTATTATCTAAATAATTTGAAATTGTAGCATAAATCTGTCTTTGCGTACACATCGTAAAACGCTCAACTTTTTAAGTCATAAAAATAGTACGCACTGTTTTATTTGGAAAAAGATAAGTCTTATTTACTGGATCCCCTGCGATATTCGAAATAAGCCCTAGTTAAATTGGAGGTTAATTGAGGTAATTTAGATATAGCGTTAGAAAGATCTTTGATAAAAAAATAAAAATCCTTCGGCAAATTATACCTTTGTTAAATCTTTTTGGGACATTGAGTTTATATCTTCCGAAATTCCGTAGATTTAGTAGAAAGTATCATCTTAAGTAATGTACTTTGTTTTATTAATTTACATTTCATTTTTATATTCTATTTTAAGCTCTGTTGCAAATGATTATATGGAAGTGTCATATAAATATTTGAATCAGTTATACATTGCTTACGATATTTGTGATTCGAGCTATGTTACCAATGTGGTTAACCCGAAATGAAGGTTAGTCACGGTACATTAGTCAAGAAGGCGTGTTTTGCATTGTAGTGCAAGGTAATTTAATTTTAGATTTAGACCATTTACATTTTGACGACACGATAATGCTAATTTGCATTAAAACATGCTATAGGAATAGAATTTTTTAATGGATTAGGAAAAACGAAACTGTAATATATTATGCAATCAAAATGAACAAGTTTTAATAATAACCTTAATTTTAGGATTTAGTCTAAGAAGAAAATAGAATCATCTACTAATGTTGAACAATTTTTTTAAATGCATATAAATGTTTACATTACAAAGTTAAGTTGCAACTAATAAGGTCGAAGTGAATTTAATGATGATTCTAAAAATTCATTAACACAGATCGTTTTATCATAAGTGTTTTTCAATATCTGCTTTAGGAAGGGAGAATATCATTAAAATGAATTCTTCTCTTAAAATATTAATTGGGTCTTTAGGTCGTTACTGCACATGGATCACACGGACTTTATACAAATAAAAGAATCGAACTGGTTTATTATCACGTCGTGCAAGCAATATATAAATAAAAATATTAAACATTCGATAAACATAAAAAGTAATAAATTAACTCGAAGCAGTTTTGATAAAACCTTTTAAAAACTTACACTACATTAAAATTGAATGACGATTTCTTCTTTGTTTACCAAAATAAAAATAATTGACTAATATTGTTTGATTGTGATTAAAGTGATTTTATTCGACCTCTATAGAAATAAAATATTTGCCATTTATAAGATTGTTAAAGGAAATTCCTTAGTTTGACTTGCTTAACCTCTTAAGAAATTATATGCATGGATATAAAAGTGATATTAGCTGGATTAGTTCAAACTGATCACTACGAAAAATAACAATATTTGAACAGTTGATTATATCATTTATAGTCACATATACTAACTTAACATTATTGTAGTATTTTATAGGTCTGCGATTGCGTAACTTGAGTCATCAAAATTTTTCATGTTTCTTTTAGACAGTGAAAGATCGCAGCATTAGGTGCAAAGGCTAACCCTACGTCATAGAGACCTAGATAATATAGATTTATTGTGACACTGGTAGTTTTATAAAACCGGACCATTGAATTGTAAATATTTCCTTTCAGAAGTTTATTATATAAGAAGACGTCATTAAAACGTAAGCGGCAGATAAATATGACTGCAATTTTTATTCAATGCAAACCTCGATATATATCTTGGAAGGTTATAACGTCATTTTTGTAGGTAGGTCAATAAAGGTGAGCTTTTGAATATTTGAACCAACATCAAAACTTCCCCGGTGCATCCAAATGATAGGAGGGTGATCAAGTTATCATTCGAGTTTTTTTCGTACCATTTGCTTTTTGATTTAACAATTTCCACTTGATTGTTTTAGTTTTGGACTCATGTATACTCTGTTTGAACATCTTCCTTAAAATTCCGAGTGAAGTCATAAATAATAAATTATAAATTAAGAACCCTTTGATTCTGGATAAAAGTTAAGAGCTCTTAACCTGTTAACTGCTATCAAAAGGAATAAATATTCTGTGGAATCATTTAAGAAATGTTTGAAATACGTTGATTTCTAATAACTAATGAATTTTTCTGTAAATAGAACTCCATCTTCTGAATTAAAGAGATTTTTTAAAGCAATTAAGAGGTTAAGAGCTTTTAGCTTTTATGTAGAATCGGGGGGTAAATCAGGAATTCAGCTTTTTGTATAAAGAGGTATATAATAATACTAATGCATAATAAATAACAATTTAAGCCGCCTTTTTCTTTGAGTATAGGGTATCTAAAGGTGATACGCAGCTCAGTCAAAATTTACATTGAGTATTAATGAGAACTATTATCGCCTGTGGTCGAAATTCGACCAAAACTTGTTTTCCACATAATTAATTGGAATTTATTTGCATGCAAATTCTTAATTCTTAATTCTTACCTTTACACTATGAGACGCTATGTATTTGTTTACATAACTTGTTTGTTTTTGTAATATTGTCCCTTGCCTCACTTCTCTTGCTTTCCCTACTAAAAGGTATCTAAGCACATACAGCCATGAACGTGATCAAAATGCTTTCATTTAATTGGTTAAAGTGTTTTGTATTTGGAAATCATGTGTGTATTTTCACTTTATTTTACCTGCTTTAACGGCAACATACACACATGATTTTTTTGTTTTTGTACACATCTATGGCACAATACCTTTTGAATGATATAATTTTTATATATCGGACAGTCCACGTCAATATCTTTACCCTTCAGAAATTGACCTGACGTTTTGAAAAATTCAAAATGGCGGAACCAATATGGCGGCCAACTTTTCAAAAATGAACGAAATTTGAATAAAAAAATTACTATGATATTCTGCATAAAATTCTAAGTAAGAAATGTCTGTAGCAAATTTCTGAACAAAATTGCCGTTTTTGAAAAAAAAATTCATGAATTTTTAAACATTTTCTATCTTGGTGAAATCCATATTGGCCATTTTGGATCCGACATTTTGAATTTTTTTGACATCTGTCATTGTATTCATCACTAACGACCTCCTAACACCTGAGTATTTTTTAAATCTTTCTGATATGCCAATTGTCAATTTTTTCCTATATAAGACCGAAATTTAGGATTTCATCAAGATAGAAAATTTTTAAAAATTCATGAATTTTTTTCTAAAAACGGCAATTTTATTCAAAAATTTATAAGAGACATTTCTTACTTAGAAATTTATGCAGAATATCATAGTACCTTTTTTATTCAAATTTCGTTCATTTTTAAAAAATTGGCCGCCATATTTGATCCGCCATTTTGAATTTTTCAAAACGCCAGGTCAATTTCTGAAGGGTAAAAATAGACCAAAAATTTAAGCCCAAGTGGTGGCCCGGTTGTCGTGGAATGTCCGATATATAAAATAAATACTAAACTAAACTATATACTAAAGGTATAACAATTTTCGAATAAAGATCCGATTACAATAAACAGACACCTATCTTAAATTTAACATATGAAGTTAACTAAATAAAATTACATATTTATAAAGAATTGAGTTGGAAGTCTGAAAATTACGGACAAACTCAATCATATTTTTCATCAGTTATAGGACTAATAGAACATTCTTTTAACGTGATTTTTTATCGATTTAATTTAGGTATTCATCTCTACGGATTTAGATAAATTATTATTTAACATTAATATCTTAAATTGAGCGAATTGACTTGTGGTGATGTATAGTGACGTACTGTATGTAAACGCTTCAAATTAGTTATATTCGTCTTATTTAAAAAAAAAAGTAAAACATTAGGAAAACAGATTTAAAAATTCAATTGGACATTTTTTTAAAAATTAGTTCAGCTTTCTCAGTTTAAATGTTCCACAAATTAATTAATAAGGTTATTAAAATCGATGCATAACCTAGTTTTTAGTTCACCACTTTGATTAATTTTCTTCTTTTTTCGTAGAAGTTTTGATTAGCCTTTTGCAAAAAAGGAATGTGTAATAAAATTATTAATTTAATTTTTAAAAGACTATTGCTATTTTAAGTCAACCCACAAGTTTAACTGATTATTACGTTTAATGAGGTATTCTTTATTATATGTAGACAGAGATCTTATAATGAGCAACAAAACAATTCGCTTCGTTTCGTCTATTTAAACTGACATGCATGCAAAATTTCGTATTACATGCAATTTAGCTATTACGGACGAAACAAGGGGATAGTTAAGCCCCAGATTAATCGATTTTCAGATTGACGAGGGGTTTAAATCTACTCGTAACTCATAGAACAAACATTCTAATTGGACTTGTAATATGGGAGATATTTAATAATGTACACACATTTAATTAATCTGAATCCTTTTGATAGCTGATTCAATCAAATGGTACAAATATTGCCTTATCTGGTATTTTAAGGTAACCCAGAAAGCACATAAATTGATTAAACAAAAATTCAGCATTGTTATAAAAGACAAGAATCAGGACAGCGAATGCAGCTGGCCCTCGCAGCGTAACTATGAACAATAAATTTACTATCAATTCAGTGGGAATAGCCACATTGTTCTAGTTTTCTACCCGCCAGCTACTGAGACTGCTCACACCTATCTCTCCGAGATTTTTTAACACTTTACCTAAAGTGCACCGATCTTAACTAAGTAGGTGGTTCTCAATACCATCTAGTCGGCAAGAATGTTGTTAAGTCAATGCCAAGATTATCGTGTAGATAAGAGGGGCTCTGTTGCCTTAAGATGAGATGAGATCTTTATAAAAAAAAATCTAGAGACATCTCAGCGATTAATTAATCACTATTCTTATCAACTTAAATCATTTTGCTAAGCAAATATTATTACCCGTCTGACCCCTGCGTTATGGATAAGTCTGAGGCGCAACACGCCTTATACACTTATATGTCCAGATGTTTAATGCATTACAAGTTAATACCTCATATCTATAAATTTATAAATTGACCTAATGCTAGTCTGAAGTCCAGCAGCCCGTCGAGATGTATCTGCAGCATTCAGCCGATTCAAACGACCATTCGCAAGGCAAGACAAATTAAAATTTTCTGAATAGCTCTTCGGATCAAAAATCTCAAGCGCTATCAATTAGCGTAATTACCTCCGTCACCACAATCATGAAATCGACACTGAGACCCCAGGGTAATTGGCGCTGATGGATCGTGATTTTTATCTATGAAAATAAAAAAAATAAAACAAAAAATTCAGGCATACTTAACAATTTTTTTTCTCATCAGGTTCAAACCGCAATAAAATTTGTATTATTTTTTTTAATTCTCTTGAGACTCAAGATAAAATTCGTGAATGCATCCGAATTTTCGTGATACAAGAGATTGCATATCTGAAATATGAAGAGGTACAGGAGGAAAGAGTTTTCTTCTGTGGTTAGTTTGAGATTCGGTTGTTATTAGCACTCTCGTGATATAATGTTTTGAATTTACCCGCTGAATTGTCGATGTGAACGAACCGCAAAAGACTTAGTCCGCTGATTCGGAAGTAACACGTTTAACGCCGCTCAACGTCATATATGCAGATATGTGAAAGCGAAGGTGTGAAATTTTGTAGAAAACAGATGAGTTATGACTTGGGAGTTGACTAGAGCTGTAGTTGTTGGGGGCAATGGACAATTACTACTGTGTTAATATCCAAAAGCTAAGTCCAAAGAAAAACTTTAAAAATTATAAAATTTTATAACTTTGAGTGTTATTTTGGCTTTGTTTTTCTTAAATACAGTGTATCCCAAATGTACTTTATTTTTGTTATTATTGTTATTAAGACTCTTTCGCTTTCACAGCAGCAGAATTTCTGTACATCGTAATTGAAGACTTCAAACCGATTTTAAACCTTAAAACTAATGCTTGCAGACGTAATAATTGTAATTTTAACCACACGCAACGATAAACATGGATTAATGATTTATAAACTCGACTTTTATTCTGTTGGTTATATTTGTATAGTATGGTACAATTTGTATAATATGGTATGGTTGTATGGTTGTCTTTTAACTGTTTACTTCTATCTCTTTTTTCTTATTTTTTAACTCCGTTTACGCTTGGACTAATTGTAAATTGAATGATTCAATATTTGTTTGTTATTATAAAGATACTTGTGGTATTAAGGGATATCATCATCGCGCTTAATATCTATGAGTTGTTGCTTTTATTATTTTTACCAAAATCAGTTTGATATACTAATTAGCACTTAAAAAGCATGAAAAATTGATAAAATCGAAATAAACCACAAATACAAAGCATAAAAAATAGACAAAATATGTTTAAAGTGGGGACCGTTCTGGTATAAGCATAACTGATGGAGTGGAAAGAAGAATTGCGAATATGCAGTGAAAAATAATATTTCTAGTTGATTTAACACTTGTTAATTCATCTGATACGAATTTTCTGTTTCAATCAACCAGATCGTAGTTCATTTAAATATTTTAATGTCGATTTAATTATTGGATTGTTGAAATAAAAGAAATATATGTCAATTTTAGTTAATTTGTTAATTTTTAAACAGAAATCGTAGCAATTTAACTTTGAACTCACATTAAATTGACAGGTATTCTTTAAAACTTAACATGGCCAAAGTTTGTTTCAACAAGTATGCAAAGTCATTTAGTACGAAGTTCCAAGAGGTTGTTTTAAGAATAAGTTGTGTTACACCTTAAACACTAATAAACTTACAGTGTTTTCTGTTTATTCATTAATGTTTTGCTAGTTTTCATTAGTTGTGAATTGCGTTCATCAATATTCTTTTCAGTAAGGGAAATTTACAACTTCACAATTTCAATTTAATCGTTATCATTCTTGATTTTAGAATATTATTTTTCTCTTACTGTAGATACCTGATTGCTTTAAAGGTACAGTAGAATCCCGATTATCCGAACCTCGATTATCCGAACATCCGATTATCCGGACTCATTGATCTCGGTTCTAATTGTCAATTTAAAAATATTTTGAGAGCGTTGTTTACGTTTTGTGTTAGAAATTTAAAATGTCCAAGCGAATAAGAGTAGTGTTGTCTCTTCAAGACAAATTGAAGATAATTGAGAGTATAAACAATGGTGAATCTGGCAGTAAGTTGGCACAAATATATGGTGTAGGAACTTCTACGATATCAGACATTAAAAAGAATTCTGATTCCATAATGAAATTCACCTGCGCGCTTGAGAAAGAAGATGGAAGCTCACAACGTAAAGTCAGGAAAAAATCTCAAAATTAAATTCTGGAGAATGCAGTTTTTACTTGGTTCTTACAAAAGAGAGCATGCGGCCAGCCCATTGTAGTTGTTGTTACAACTGAAGCGCATCAGGGACTTGGCCGCAATAAAAATATGTGATTCATTACGTCAAAGATCAATAACAAGTTATTTGCAACCAAAATTTTAAATGACATAGGTATTATGTAATTCATTATCTATCGTTATAGCTCGTTTTTTATATATCGTATTATCTAAACGACGCATGTAAAACCCATTACATACATAATAAAAAAATATGTATTAAAATTTAAATATTGTTTGATTTGCTTTAAAATCGATTATCCGGATTTTCGATTATACGGAATACCCCTGGTTTTATTTGATCCGGATAAACGGGATTCTACTGTATTTAATACCAAAACACGAATCGACTAGCCTTCTTGTTGCTTGTACAATGGACGTCATTGACTGCATTAATTTTGTTTTATCGTTTCAATCAGATATGTACTTTAAATAACAAGGTGGTTTTATAATTTATCAATAGGGTTTTGGTTTCTTTTTGCGAAGAGTCCGCCTATACAGAGCCCAATATGGCGGCTAAAACCACGTGACCTCCATCACTTATTTTTGCTACTTATGAGGCTATAAAATCGGTCGCATCATTCCGATTGAGGTCTACAAAAGCCCAAATGAAAGCTTTTGACTTCTGCTTTCAAAACCTGTATCGCAAATTTTTTTTGGATTGCTCAAAATCCAATATGGCCGCTAAAACCATGTGACCTTTATAATTTTACCACTTAAAAGAGTACAAAATGGCTCGCAGCATTCCGATTGAGGCCTACAATGGCTTAAATGAAAGCGTTTTTTGCTTTTTTTGCGTTTTCATTTGGGCCTTTGTAGACCTCAATCGGAATGATGCGACCGATTTTATAGCCTCATAAGTAGTAAATGTAATGGAGGTCACGTGGTTTTAGCCGCCATATTGGGCTCTGTATAGGTGGACTCTTCGAAAGCCAGTGTGCATTCGAAAGTAGAAACCAAAATCTTTCTTTTGAGCCTTGGTAGACCTTAAATGGAGCTCACCATTTTTGGACACCAGGGGCTGGTCCGTTCACAAAGAAAGCCTCATATATATTATTTTTTATTTTTAAATGAATTGTATGCATTTTTTTGATCATTAAGTAAATTTAATTTCTTCATAAGAGGACGGCAAAATGATTTTGGGTGGAAAAATCTGAGAATGATGTAAACTAGAAAACCAATACAACTTTGGAGAAAAAGTTATTTCGATTTGTGGCAGGATTAAAATCGTAAACAACTTAAAATACACACATCTCCATACTTATATTAATTACCAAAAGTTGGGGATACTGTGAAATAGAAATAAAATACACAATGTGGTTTCAGGCCAACCGTCGAAATTCTATTCTGTAAACAACACAAATTATAATTGATCTGTTTACGAAATCGAAATGGATTCAGGATAACGTGAGTCTGATTACTGAATCAGACTTAATCAGGTTTTTCACCATAAAACTCCCAATTTCTGAAAAACTTAGTAATTTATCTTTGTGGTTTAACCAATTTATCACATCAATTTAATAAAATTGATATGCAAAATTACCAACTTAAAAACAATACAAAGTTATCTAAATTTAATATATATAACAGGTATTATTTCTGCTCATGTTATGTAATGGTGTCAATATCTCCATCTTTTTAACTGATCATTTAATTAGAAAAAAAATACCCATAAACATCACGTTTGGATTAGGATTTACACAAAATCTAAATATTTCAATTAATCTTATTATATATATAATTAAAAAAAAAATACATATGCATGTCTGCAACTCAAACCAGACGTTTAAAGAACAAAATAAACAAATAACTAATTTGCATGTTAGTTGATTTTTATTTAATGCGCTAAAGGGATTTCAAAATTCATCTCGATCGACAGAAGGTGAAATCTCTGTTATGTAAGACGAGAAAAATGATCTAGCACTATCCGGATATACAAAAAAAAAGTAATTAGCAAAGATAGTAACGTAATCGAATTCGATATAATAACAATAAGCTTGATTACGTCTGAAAAGATGTAGCGTAGTTGAATCAATTTGAATTGATAATGATCGAGCATGATTCGTGATTTAGACTATACTGATCGATCGTTAGCATTTAGAAAAATATTCCAAGATCACTATCGATGATATTGAGCACGAGCATTATTTTTACGGTACAACACCTTGTCATTTACACGTGCCGCTAAATAAACAGCTTCCGGAATGGGTTTTAAAATCTTTCGGAATTTTACAATTAGTTCCTGACATGCGCCTCAATGATTGTGTTTGGATTAAGACATGTTCAGTTAAACCATTTGTTTTCAATTTTCTTTTTTATTTGATTTCAGATATGCAGAACCCTACCGTCGATTCCCTAGTGATTTCAAATGGGGAGTAGGATCTTCATCATATCAGATTGAGGGTGGATGGAACGCTGAAGATAAGGGTGAATCTATTTGGGATCGTATGACACATACCCATCCAGAAAAAATTAATGATCGAAGTAATGCCGATGTTACATCAGATAGCTATCACCAGGTATGTTGGGCAACCTGTGATATTCATGTTTTTTATCTACTTAAGATCATAAGTAATAATTTATCATATACTCTTACGTTTTACTTCGGTGACAATCAGCAAATAGTTATAGAAAACACAACACAAATTACCTTAAGATTGATCGTTGTCGCTTAGTATCAATCGAAAGTTTTTTATTGTCTTAGATGTATATTGCTTTAAATGTAATTTTTTTCGGAATTGAAAATTCCACATTATTTGGAAAGTCTCTGCGGTAACTCAATTATGTTGATTAAAAAAAAGACTACATAAATCACATTAACAAGGTGACAATATTGCTCATTAGTAACATGCACATTACAAAAGCTGCATGCCTTGAGCAGTCATTTAAGCTTGGTGTTAAGTATGTTGTGAACTTGGACAGATTCTCTACAAATCATCGTTGACAACATAATCACAGTCAAGAGATGCAGTGTACAACCTCAGGTAGTTGCAAGCTGCGATCATAAAATGGACTAGAGAAGAGATGTACCGAAGAACGTGAATTAAAATGTGATTGCGTGTATAACGGACTCGTATTATAGTTGATGAACTTTACTCATTTTACGCGGTCACTTTTGAGTTAAATGATGACTTGTGTTAGGTTTTAAATATCAAAGATGTACCTCATCAGTTATGAAGATGTTTTACTTTATAAATTGATGCAAATGCCGTATTGCTTCAGTAATTGCCTTATTTATTGTCACTTAAGTTGCCAGTACTTCTTGTTTATAAGGCATTGATTTGAAAACACAAAACACAACTTCCGGGATGCAAAAAATTTAAATATTTCCCACTATAATTGGAATTTATTCCTAAAGAATATTTTATTTTTCAAACAATTCCCATGCAACACTTGTAGCAAATTTATACATCTATGTATTATGTTATTGAAGGGGTACAACCGTTTATGCATACGTTTATCCAATATCATAGAGGTTCTCACCTAAATACGAGATTGTCAGCAATCTGTAGGTAGTATATTAGAAGCGGTTTGTGTGAAATCTTAAATATGTATTATTAGTGCAAAGTCAAAAATTGTAATCCTTTTTTAACCTATTTCCCGTGCCATATCTAAATAAAACATATATCAAGCGAAAGGTATTTTTTCATAGATGTGCAGAATATATGTTTTATTCAAGTACGTGCATAAATAAAATAAATTCATGTAGAAAGGTGTCATCGTTGAATCAATTAGAAATTAGTGTATGTTATGTTAAAATATTTTGATTAAAATTATCCTCTATTTTGACGAATACTAGCCAATAAATTAAATTTTTTTTTCTGCTTCTGAACAAATTATATAGGATTTTTTCCGTGAATTATGAATTTACAAACGAAAATGCTTAATTAGCTCCAGTTTTCGGGAAAAAAGGTTCAAATTTTCATTTTAGCGAAGTAACAAACTCCTCCTAGAATTCTTTATTTTTTAATAATTTTCCAAAAAAGGCCAAAATAAGTTCTTTTGTAATGTTTAACTCTATTTTTCTTGAAAGAGCGCGGTAATAGGAAAATTTTGTTTCCTTATTTACAATCTACGGAAAAAATTCTATGGAAATTACCTTATAGGTAATGACGGGCAAAAATCTTGTTGACCCCTGTAATTATATGAATATCAGGAATATCGTATATTTTTCATTTTATTTGATACTACTTTTGGTATCGTGATAGGTGTATTTCCATTTTATGGATCATTTAATATTAATTGTAGGGAATCCGCATCTTTTAATAGCTCTGATGCAAGTATTATAAATTTTATGAATAGTCTCATAGATAAATAGGAATAAGAGATGTAAAATATAACTATTTAATTTTACAGCCGTCTTTAAACTGCAGTAATTATCATAAAAATGCTGTTAAATGTTCTGAATACAGCTGCCTATCCACTTTTCATCTGTAACAGTGCACTCATAAATCTTCCAACTCAAATAGCAATTAATCATTCCGCTCCAGGTGTCTTACCTAAAAAAAGTTATAAATTCAATAAGTTATTACTGCTTTGATCCTTCGGTAATTTGTTAAGCGGAAAACTATAGGCACATAGAAACGAGGTGCCAGTTGGGGCGGTAGATTTCTAATTTCCGTGATATTAATGGAAAGTGGATTTTTGTCTATGATATAGTATAGTAATTTGCAAACAGGTGTGGTTTTATGTGTCTATCAATTATTCGTTACATTTTGCTATGAGGTGGGTCTCTTTTGCTGTTTTATATATAGACATTTCCAGGTTGACTAAACTTTTAAATTTATTTATTCACTAGTTGGACAAATTTCTAAAATAATAAATATACTAGTTCGTAGTAAGCCATTGGGGAGAGGCAAAGAAGGCAATCTTCCCTCGAAATCCATAGTTCTTAAAGTACTTAGCACTAATATCTATACTCTGCTATTATTCTCTACCTCGTTAATTAAACTTTTCCAATTATTATCCTTCCAGTGGCGTCGTGACGTTCAAATGGTTCGAGAGCTAAACGTGGACGTCTATCGATTTTCTATATCCTGGCCAAGAATCCTGCCGACTGGTTACACGAATGTAATTAGCCGAAAAGGTATCAAGTATTACAGCAATCTAATAGATGAGCTATTGAGATACAACATAACTCCAATGGTTACAATATATCACTGGGAGCTGCCGCAGCGGCTACAAGAACTGGGCGGCTGGACCAATCCGGAAATAATTGATTTGTTCCGTGATTACGCGAAAATCGCATTCGAAGCGTTTGGTGACCGCGTCAAGGTTTGTTAAGCGCATCCACCTGTGGAACGTAAACAGAAATCATTAATAAATCGTTAATTTTTCAATTAGCTTTGGACAACAATTAATGAGCCTTGGCACGTTTGTGAACATGGATATGGAGTTGATTATATGGCACCGGCCCTAGACTACCCTGGCATACCAAGCTACCTATGCGGCCATAATTTACTTAAAGCACACGCTGACGTCGTTCATATGTACAGAAACCAGTTTCAAGCGAGACAAAAAGGTATGCTGCATATCATGCTATAATTAAAGACGAGTCGAGAACTTTTTATCAATGCATAAGTATATACTATTAGCGACTTGTCTAACAAGCCGCGCATGCACCAATAGCGGGCTAATAAGGCGACGCAATTAAGCTGTTACCCGATCTCAAGGATCAGGTGTTCGCTTAATGTTTTACTTAGCGCCGATTTTGTATACCAGAGGCCATTAAATTTGCGTTTAATTAGTTGGCACGCATAATTTATCATTCGATTAGTTCATTTGAAAATAATTTCAATTTCATTTGGTTTTCCAGGCAAAATCGGAATTACTCTGGATGTGTCGTGGCCAGAACCAAAGACAAATTCCGATGATGACAAAGAGGCATCCGAAATGGCAATGCAATTCTATGTTGGCTGGTTTGGACATCCAATCTTCTCCAAACACGGCAACTATCCGAAAGTTATGATTGATAGAATTCATGCTTTGAGCAAGGAACAAGGATTTATGAAATCTCGACTACCACGATTCACGTCTGAGGAGATTAACCACATTCGTGGAACATCTGACTTTTTTGGAATTAATACTTATACTACGGTGCTGGTTACCAAAAATGACCACAATAATACTGCCAACCACAGAATACCTTCATTTAACCATGATATGGGCGTCGTTGAATCTGTAAACCCCTCTTGGAAAGGTTCTGGATCTCCATGGTTACATGTAAGTATTCTTTTTTTTTTTTAACTTAAATTCTTATCTATTTAAATATCTCATTATTAAAACAAAAGTCTTCGGAAAGCTGCATTTTTTTATTATTAGGTCTTTACAAGAACGATTTTATAAGTCAATGACTTCATTCGGTTTATTTTTCGACATCGTTCAATTTTAGTTTAATCAACAAATTTTTGTAAATACAAAATATTTTACAGAACTTAAGAGCGGGTACATTTATATATCATTGTTATTATTAACCAAAATATTTAAAAGTTGGGAGAAAAAAGAAGGACAGTAAGCTTAAAATACCATATCTATTTAGGGCAACAAGGACAGAGACTAAAAAATTAAAGAGAGAAAGAGAGAGATTTAAAAGCAATAACAAACAAAACTTTTATGATTCAAGAAAATTTGCTATACAAACGAGTTTAAAAAATTAAATAACTACTAAAAATGTCTTATTGTTTGTGTCTGTAGCACAGCGATAAGCATGTTGGACCATTACATTACATTACAAATACCGAAAAAATCTGAAAAAACAGTTTTTCGATATTTTGACACTGTTGCACCAAATCTAAAAATCTGAAATAATTCATGGATATAGCTTCACATCCAGAAAATAATATACTTGTTTTTCGTTGATTCTATTTTTTTTTTGTTTTTTTTTAAATTGAAGTTTAAAAATTTCGAACTTGTATAAAAATTTGAATTTCCCGCCAAAAATTTCGAAAAAATATCATGTTATAGCTGACAAAAAACCCTATAATTTGAGAAGAATTAAGAATTTTCTCCGTCCACAAGAAGCCGAGATATCGCGAAAACACTGAAAATCACGTTTTAATTTTTTTGAGGTTATGTGAGGGTCTATGCGTCTGAAAATTTCAGCAAAGATATACTTTTTCATGTACTATATAAAGATATTTTTTGTTTTTTTTAAAGCGCTGGGGGCACTTTTCACCTCCTTAACCGGCTAGACCCTTTAAAAATTAAAATTAGGAAAGCTTGATTGGAACTATTTCATTCGTTCAATACGTTTTGAAATGTTCGTAAGTTGGTCTCTAAAACAAATCACAATTTGCCAAAATAGTTAATTGAAAATTTTCCACTTATGAGTAGTATCCCATGGTTTATTTGAAAGGTTTTCCCTCAAAAACAATAAAAGAGAATTGTAATCATAATTAAAAAGTAATAAATAATTACCACAAATCATCGGAATGATATAACTTGAAGCAATTATAACATCTTTTACAACGCTTTCATACTCAGTTAATCGTTCAGTAAAACTCCTCATAAGCCTCATTTAATTAGACGAGATTGCCTCTCCCTAACGATAAATTCATCATATGTAGATAAAGAATATAATACACAATCCTTATCTAGAGTTACATATATAGTATACTAGGGCAATTAGAGCTTTAGGTAAAAAAAAAATTGAATGCATTTCTTCGTTGAGTAAATGTCTATAGCTAGATATTATTCACACCTATTATAGTGTCGTTAATTACGTGCTGACATCAATCTAATTACATAGCAGGTGTCTCCTGAAATGTACAATACCAGATGCATGTTTGCTCTGAGAACGACTTTAATTGCAAACAAAATGAAGGCGCCTAAGGAATGAATAAACGCACTATAGATTTAATCTAAAATAATAAAATGTATAATTAAACAATTAATAACACTATTATGGCCATAACAATACTGCAATAAATTGTGACCGCGATAGCCTCGAATAATTACATAATATTAGATATGCATAATTCTGGTGCGTACAATAAGTCGGTCGATATATAAAAATATTAAAACATATCATTCCGACAAGAAATAAGACTAGGAATTTCTCGCAATTTGAATTGAAAGTAAATTTCTATGAATTTCTAGAAGATCCTGAGTTTTTGCGAAAATCTATCTATCTACGTTCTAATTTAAAGTGATTTTACTTAAACAAAACATTGGCATAAATCGCTCGTAGAGTTCTATTTAAAATGGGCGTATCTCAGCAATTGTTGTTGACCAAACGGAATTGTCCCGGTTCTCTGAATAATTAAGGCAATCAGGTGATATTTACTCAGGTACGATTACGACGAGCAGGTTTAATTTTACGTTGCCAGCTAAGTACCAGATTTCTGCTCCTCATTAAAATTCTATTTTATACATTGTTAATTTTTTTTTTATTCTACTAAAAGCTCCTTGTCCTCTATAAGACGCAGAAATGATTTATCATGTTGTGGCAAAGGTTATGCTTAAACTTGCTTACAATCCTTAAGTGAATAAAAAATCAGTTCTAAGCGAATATAAGCAATCAAGCGAATCGAAGTGGTCACACCTATTACTTATGAAATGATTGCAACTTTCACTACATCACATTGATTTTTTTTTTAAAATCAAACGTGTTTTTGCCTCCGTCGAGGTCATTCGAGGATTAATGCTTTAAAGACAATAGCCCCTACGGTCAATGACAATCCAGGATGTCCACAGAACACACCTACGATATCCGATCGCGTATTTTTGCAATTCGCACGCCCACAAATAATGAAAGTCATGCGTTTTTTTTTTTTTTTTTAAACTTACTATAGATTAACAATTTAATTTAATTCATGTTTAATTCATACACCTGTCACTGGATGTATTCTTGAAATGATTGAAATGAAACTATTCAATACGTTTGATTAATACGTGCCGTTTTGTAATGCAAGCGTGCTTTACTATTTACTAAATATCATTTTTATTCATTACAGGTGGTTCCTCTTGGCATGTATAGACTGCTTAAGTGGATAAGCAAAGAGTATAACAACCCACCTGTTTTGGTCACTGAAAATGGTGTTAGCGATAAAGGAGGTCTTGAGGATTACGACAGAGTTGATTATTACAACTCATATTTGACTGCTGTTTTGGATGCAATTGAAGAAGGATGCAATGTTAAGGGATATATTGCTTGGAGCTTAATGGACAGCTACGAATGGAAAGCCGGCTATACGTAAGTTCTTATACATACTTTTTCACATTATTCCATTTTTTCCTAGAATGCCCAAATGCTGTTCTCCACTACTGAATATTTGCTACAAGTATTCGTTAGTTTGCGAGTCAAGCAGAATAATATAAAACCTATCCCTTAACCAGTAGTCGACCCAGCTTTAGTCGGTACATATGTAGAAGGATCTCGTAATGTTTCAAGCCTGGCTTAAGCTGCCATGCTAAAGTCATGACTGGCTTAAGAATGGCTCAAACTACATACATTCTAGCTTGTCACTAGTTTGGCTCTAGCCTGGTTCAAGCTTGACTCAAGGTTGGCATAAACTGGCGCATGCTGGACTTAAGTTGACTTAAGTTGGATTAAGCTTACCTCAAGCCTAGCTTAAGCCAGACAATATATGCCCTATGTATATATGTTTAAAAAATTTAGCTTAAAAGGGAACAGACAGACAGGCAGAACTTTTTATTGCATCTGTATAAATTTCAATGCTATTTTTGTTCCTCCAGTGACCACTGCATTACCACTTAATATATAGTATATTTCGTTGTGTAAAACAAACAAAATAATGCACATACATTTTATAATGACAAGGTCCTACCTTGAAATTACCCAAAATCCACATTTGATATAATATTTGTTAGTCAGCATTAAACAGCCACAATACCTCAATGTTTTTCCTATGTCCTAAAAATTGGTCTACGAAGTTTTTCTAAAACTTTATACTGATAAATTCTCTTTATTACAGCGAAAAGTTTGGACTTTACCACGTTGATTTCAAAGATCCTGAACGCAAACGTACACCAAAATTGTCTGCCAAGGTATATGCCCACATTGCCAAAACAAATAGGATTGATTGGACCTATAGGCCAAAGGAACCAGTAGTTATTGCACAACCACAACTTTCAGCTCAATCGGGAGCCACAATTGCCCGAAGTATCCTTCCTCAACTTTTACTTATTTTAGGCGCAATTTCAATCTTCAAGCACATTTTCTGTTGAGGATGGTTAACATCGTAGTTAGTAAGTCACATATTGTGATATTCCTATAAAATGCAATCAATTCGCTACAGGCAGAAATCGTTTAGCTTGAATTCATCTTTAAATACTGTTTTTGCTACCACAGTATTAATAGAAATTAAGTGGTCTTTATAGATTTTCACTATTGCGATGTCTGCTTATGCCAGTAGTTAATTGTTTGTAATCATTACTCATGCAAATGTAAATTGATCGCACTTCGTTAAGAAGATTACTTTTTAGTTGTTATTTATTTGTAATTTAAATTATATTTTAATTCAATTGTAAATTTAAGAAATAAACCAATTCGAAATATCAAAGATTTTTATTCCTATAAAATAAAAAATAACTACAGGACAGGACGTTCCATTTGTAGACATTCAAATCGAATATGCAGGAATGGGCTTCAAGCTTAGACAGTTTTTTGATTCTTCAAATGGGTGATGTTTGAAAAAAGTATAATTGAATTTTTGGTGCATTTGCTGTGTGCCTGTCGTTCAAATTAGTCAAAAAATTATTGTTTTATTATATTATTAAAGTTTCTTGAAACTGTCTGCAGAGTTAACTATTACTCCCATAATTACTTAGTGTTTTTCGAATCTAGACAATGAGCTATTACCCTAAGTATAATGAAAAAGAAGGGGAAATTGAGTGCGCGAAAATATTATACTTCTATTGACATTGAGAGACATAAAGTTGCTGTAGCACCACTTAATAAAAAGTCGACACAATTACCCTATCAAGATTCGAGAAACAATGCGAAATAATCTAGCGTCATAAGTCATAAGCGTAACCGAGAATTCTGAAAGTGGAAACGCGTTTCTGATATATGTATTTAGCATAAAAAGTAGCTGACTGCGTATACTACCCTAAGGAATATCTGATGAGTTGTTATTTACAAAAAGAAAGCTTCACAAAAGAAGACTACGCAAATACAGAGTGATCAAAAATTATGGAACGGAAAGAGCAGAAAATTTTACGTCCGGCTATGAACTTCATCGTGACCTCGAAGGTAATATCAACTGAAGATGGTTCTTTAAATGGGAACCTGCATTGTTGCTGCGGATTTGCAAAGAGCAGAAGTCTTGCGTCCGAATGTGACCTTGACCACAACATTGATCTTGACCATGACTTTGACCATGACCTCGAAGGTCATATCAAGGTCAAAGTGGTTTTCTGAAGGGGAAACCATATCTTTGGCCATGGAAATGGAGAGACTATGACCTTGGCAGTGACCTCGAATCACGGTCATATCAAGGTCAAGATGGTTCTTTAAAGGGGATCGTAAAATGTTCCGCTTTTTCCATTTCCGTGGCCAAAAAAATGGGTTCCCTTTAAAAAAACACCTTGACCTTGATATGACCTTCGAGGTCATTGCCAAGGTCATGGTCAGGGTCAAGGTTGTGGTCAAGGTCACATTTGGACGCAAAACTTCCACTCTTTCCAAATCCGCAGTGACAATGCATTTTCTCCTTTAAAGAGCCATCTTGACCTTGATATGACATTCGAGGTCATGGTTAAGATCATAGTTGGAGTAAAATTTTCCGCTGTTTTCATTTCCCTGGTCAAAAATATGGGTTCCCATTTAAAAAATTCAACTTGACCTTGAAATGACCTTTAAAGCCAACTGGAAAAAGACTGAGGCAAACCGAGTATAAAAACTATATATATGACGAATTTTATGGCTAATTATGTCCCGCCATTGTTATGTTTTCCTATGTATAACTCACATAAATTAATTATTTTTATCGCCTCGTAATCGAACCAAAATTCTACTGGTTCTACGAGGGTGAATCAAAAAGTTCTTGGAATCAATATAAAAATATAAAAAAAATCGAACAAAAATATTTTATTTTTCTACGTAATCTCCTCCTAATTCAATACATTTGGGATAACGCGTTACTAGCTTTCTTATTCCATGCGCAAAAAAATCCTTTTCGTGACTCTAAAAAAACTCATCTATGGCATCCATAACCGCGTCATCAACGTCAAATTTAGTTCCACGAATATGCTCATTTAATTTTGGGAATAAGTGAAAATCACTAGGGACTAAGCTCGAAGAGGAGTTGGTGGGTGGTCAAAGATATCGAAGCTAGTATTGCGAATTGCCTTGAGGGCAAATTTCGATCGATGAGCAGAAGCGTTATCATGAAGAAACAATACGCCCAACGACAGTTTTCCACAGGAGATTTGAGTCTCAAAGAAGATTCGTTCAGGAGATTTGAGTCTCAAAGAAGATCGTCGATTTGGGCGGTCATCCAAGGTCGATAATGACATTCTGCGGTCTATGTTGGAGAGCAACACACATCTAACCTCTAGAGCAATTGTAAAGGAATTAGGCATCCACCATTCGACTACTGAGGAGCACATCAAACATTTTGGATTTGTATTGAAGCAGAGTATTTGGGTTCCGCACAATTTGACTGAAAGGAATTTATCGGATCGTGTGAACAGATTGTTCATCTCACCTTATTAGACACAATGTGGAGTCGTTTTTGGATAGTCTCATTACGGGAAATGAAAAGTGGCTTCTATATGAGAAAAAAAGAGAGAAAAGTTTGCTACAAACCTGGAACATCCACCACAATTATTGAAAAACCAGATCTTCATCCACGGAAGGTAATGCTCTGTTTGTGGTGGGATAGAAGAGGTCCAGTATACTACGAGCTACTTAAACAGGGGCAAACCATTAATGCGAACATATTTTGTAACCAGCTTGATAAATTGAATGCAGCTATCAAGGAAAAGCGGCCAGTATTAACGAACAGAAAAGGAATTGTAGTCCATCAGACAGAAAACTGGCTTATAGGTTTTTCGTACATAATCAACAAAAGATTGAAAGCAAAAGTTTTTAAATCAATATACAGTAACAATATTCATTATCAGTGCAATTCTTCTAATTTCCCTCCATACCATTTTTTCAACAGTTTTAGTATCCATTAAACATTAAGCATATGTCCACATGTGTAATGCCTATCAGGCTATAGTTTCATTATTCATTTTATTCCAGCAAATAAATTTTATTAAGTAATTATTATAATTTGTGCAAACCAGCCCCAAGATACGCGTCTTGGAACACCTGGTCCTGAACTGTATCAGAACTCAGACGGGTATAACTCGTTGACGACAGGTGCAGAGTTGGAATCGATTTCCGATCAATTGTTCGATCAACTTAAAGCTGCATTGGTACAAGATAAACCACTTTTCGCAGACGCGATAGAAGCTAGACAAATTACTTACAAATAAATAAGAGTAGTAGACGACAGCCGGGAGTTAATTAAATCTAAATTATTCGCACATTTCCATTCAATTAGCAGTAATACGGATTCGGTAACTACGTATATATAAATAAATATTTTTAGTGAAATAGCGACACGTGCTTTTCTGCTGATTTAAAATAGACTGGCAATAGTTACGAAATGATTTTTATGGACATTCCTAGCATAACGTAACAATAATTCGTGAGAATGCAACCCATAAAAGAATTCTTCATGACCATGGGAAGAGTATGTTTATAATGTAAGGCAATTTCGCGGACTTTAACCTTTTTTCTTCCATATTTCAAATAAAATAGAATTATTGTAAAGGTAAAAACATTGTGTCTGAAATAATAGAGAATTCGGGATCGTATTATTCTCAAAATATAAAAAAAAAATTATTTTCCATGCGTCTCTTTGTTTACCAGTAAAACTGTCTTTCGTTATGTTTACGATAACTTTTGAAAAAAGGCGTCCTTTTTAATTTTATTTTTTTTTTCTAAATCTTCATCTCAATGAGAACTCCAATCCAAACCTATTGATTATGGTGCCATTGCGATAAGTGGTTTCGTGCAAATCGATACATTAGCATCTCCGTGGCTGCTGATTTCAATCAAATCTGCTTTCAAAATTTATGAATTAAAGATGCCTAATTCTAATCTTTAAGCAATTTTCGTGAAAATGAGTAGATAAGGGTTTCTGCGATTGCTGATCTCAAATAGGCTTTCAAAATAAACAAATTCAAAGTGGTTAAAGTACTGCTATGCTAAACTTTATTTTATTAACATGGAAATAATGTATGGTTCTTCCCACCAATTCTTTTCAACGATCATTTCCTATACATTAAACAAAGCATTACAATGCTACTTTGCTCCCATGTTGGTGAAATTTTGAGTGAATAAAACTCTGTTATGCCAAAGTTGAACACAATAGGACGAACCCTTTAGAAGTTATAGAAATGTAAAACTATTAGGCTCCGTTGTTCCTTCTTTTGAGATACGGAACCTAAAAGGATCCTTTCTAGCATAATATGTATAAGAAATGTGTTGATCAAAGTTCTTCTGGAAAAAAGTAGAAATTTCCGTAATGCAAATATGCACATATATTTTATTAATTGATAATTGTAACTTGCAGATGTGGACTATAATACGCGAATAAATATTCTCAAACTGATTTACTTAAAATTCATGCAGTAAGCACTAAACGATTATACTTTAATTAATATACGCCTTTAAATATCAATTTATCAATTTATTAGCAGAAGATTATCCGGCTTAGCAGTTACGAGCTGGATATACAGTGACTTACAGGCTCGATCAAGTACTTGCATATTTGCGCAACCTTTTGAGAATTCGGCTAATATAGATGTTTTTGTTATCTAATGGTTTTATTAAAAGATGCCCTCCATTATTTTAAAATACTTCACAGTGCGAACATGGAAGCGAATTTATTTTACAGGAAGTATTATTTGATCGGTTGTGTGAGTTAAAAATATGTAGGTGTAAAAAGTGGTTGTCTTTATTTATACTTTCTAAAAGAATTCATTAATACCCTCTATATTTTTAATTTGAAATAGATTCAGAGTGTGAATTGTTGCATTGTTGACAACATTTTAAGTTCAATACAATGCAGCCAAGTTATGAGAAAGTCCAGAAAGAAATCAGTACTTTGTTGCAGAGAAGTTTATCTATGAGATATATATGTATATGATTAAACCGAAATATTACAAGTGGAAAGTTCGATAACGAAGTTCAAATGCAACGATCGTTAAGAGCGAGTGATGACGTAAATGTAAGCGCAAAATCTATATGATGCGTGCTACGTAAATGAGGATTAAAAGGCAGAGTAAAAATTAAAAAGACATTACTCACAAACCGCCCTAGAAAGTTGCGTAAAGAATTCGTCAAAAAGTACAAATCGTTCGAGATTCATGATCCGACCGCATTTATTTTCTCAGACGAGACAAAAAACAATCGAATAGATTCTGATGTAGGTGTGGAGGGAAAGAGGACAACATCGGGAGCAACGAATTATAAAGAAGATTGTGAAATTTGGTGGTCCAAATTTAATGATTTATGGAACTTGCAAGAGAATCGAAGGACGTACTATACTGAGTGATCCAAAAGTGTGGAAACGCCAAATATAACTTTTCAGGAATGCATTTTGGGGAAAAAGGTCTTAGACAAAAGTTTTAGGATTTTTCCCCACTTTATTAAATGGGAACCCATATATTTGACCACGGGAATAGAAAGAGCGGAACATTTTACGTCCGACTATGACCTTGGCCATGATCTGAACCATGACCTTCGTAGGTCATATCAAGATAAAGGTGGTTTTTTAAAGGGAAACCTGCATTCTTCCTCCGGATTTGGAAAGAGCAGAAATTTTACTTCTGAATTTGACCTTCATCATGACCTTGATCACGACCATGGTAAAGTATCCAGCAGGCCGATTAAAACACCAGAACTACCGGCGCTCAAGCTTGTAATTTTGATAATTTTTGGCACCTTTAAAGTAATATGCTTTCACATTTAAATTAATAATTATAAATGGAAATAGGTTCGCGATACGTTGTAATTTTGAACCTTAATAAGATTTGGTATTACTCTTAACAAATACTTTCAAAAAATATAAGTAATTTAAGCAACAAATTTAGTACCAGTCAATTTGACTGGTCTTGGTAGTTCTAGTGTTAAAACAAGGTTAAGTGTGCACCTGGCCGATTAAGGCAAGGTGAAGTGTGCGCTCGGCAGATTAAGGCAAATGTTGTTTTAACTGAGCAGAGATTCATCTCTTTAAAGCTTGTGTTCAAAGTGAATATCGTCAACTTCTCACGATATCTCTAAAACGAATCGGCCGATTGCGCTGAAATTTATGATAATTCCGTGATCATAAATATGTGTTCCCATTTAATCAATTTGGCCTAGAAATGATTTCCAAGGTCATAATCAAGGTCAGATCTAAGTTCACCATTGAAAGGAAAAAAATCCTAAAACTTTTGTCTCAAACCTTTTTCCCCAAAATGCATTCCTTAAAAGTTATTTTGCCTTTTCCACACTTTATTTTGTTATTATTTTTTCTAGAAATCCTTTCTGTTACTTTAGTAATTCAATACATATTTGAATTGCAAGTCCTCAACAATATACCTTTTTGTTGTTTTTCTTAAATAAATACTTTTAAAATCAATTTTATTTTCAGTGCCTCATTTTTGCACCAAACTGTACTCATCACTTTTTGGTAACACGCAATATTTAGACAAGAGATCTTCGCATTCTAGAGAAAACTTCTCCTATATTCGTTATTTAACCCTTCAATTCCCATGACGAGATTAATAGAAAAAATAATATTATTTTTCTGTTATGTATTCCTTAGACGAAGACTTAGAAGAAGAATAGTAAAATTATTCTAAACAAATCTTTTAGGGTTTTTATAAAAAACGTGTCACCTACGGATGACACTTGAAAATTGAACACATATTTTGGAATTTGCTTTTCACACAAAATCCACTGATTATATTAGTATATTTATTAAAAATTGACATGCAGTAAGAAAAAATAGAATACTCAGGCTTTTCACATTTTTTATTGCATTTTTTGCAGAGCAAGTCACTGTCATGCCAAAAAATTAGAAATATAATAATAATACCGCTAAAAATAATTTAATTTATTTGACAGCTGACATGACACCAGTGTGGAAAAAAAAAACCCAAATATTAACCCTTTGCAATCGAAGCTTGTTTTCATTCATATTACTAGCAACTCGAAGCAATTTCGATAGAGAAATCATATTCACATATATGTAAATGATATGCACATTAAAAGAAGAGTGAAGTTATTTCGATTTGTTTTTGTCCTTATGTTATGAACTGGAAATTATTTGCATTGTCTCCATAGCGGAGCCCTCGAGTTTGAAGACAAATTTTAAATGGCTCTGCTCCGGAACCCTCGAGTGCAAAGGGTTAATATTCACTAATATCCTAATAGTAAAAAGTTTCTTGAGTTATGTTATCATTTAATAGGAAAAAAAAAATTATAAACTGCTGTCACCTACAGGTGACACTGGGAACTGACGGGTTAAGAAAAGTTCGACACGAATAAGATTTTCTTACCAATAAATCCTTAACGAGAGGTTGTCTTTTTCTTTAAGCTATATGTATTATTAATACAATTCCTCCAATTATGCAAAGTAAGCATATGTTTCAGCCTTGACAAGTTCGTTCGAAGCGAAAGTTCTCCGAGCCATACCAAATCATTATTTTAATTTTATTTTAAACCCATTGGTCTCGTTAAAAACTCGGAGAAGCAAATAAGAATTGACGCTTTAGAGATTCCATATGAATTAAACCATAATTTTATCGCCAGGTAGATACGTCCACTTTAGAAGTGTTCACTTTTTATAATTAGAATTTGTTAACTCTATTTAGCTCTTCTACATCCTACGTTATATGGTTCCGAAAATTCAGACGTATCCTTAAAAATTACAATTATTATTTATTAGTTTATTAATCCTCTTTCATATAAATTCTACTTATTCTTTAATAAAGTTGTAATAAATTACTACAATAATGAAAAAGCTATTCTAATAAAATTATACCAAATATTAAGTGACCCTTAGACCTATTTCGTGGATCCAAAGGTTCAAATAAGAATTAAGAAGTCTCTATTATGATCAATTAAAACTTTTTAAGGGATCTAAAAGCTCAAAAGTAGAGTTTAATTACGAACAGCGGACCGAATACAAAAGAAATCGTAATCTTTGAGCTCTAGGCTAAATTAAAATTTCCATTCGAGATATCTTTATGTTCAGAAAAGCAGAGAAGACTAAAGAGACCAAATCCAGAAATAATGGAGAAGTTATTCATATTCTTTAATTTTATTTAATTTTGTTCAAGCCGATTGCGAACATGTGAGCTGATGTATTGACCTAATATGAAGTAAAGATGTTTTGTTTGCCAAATGCAGTCACTTCAATATGTAACATAACCAATTCAACTTTGAGTAACTTGTTATTGATGAAATAATATTTCGAGCAGTGTAGGATACAAAAAAACTCGTTTAATTGAGATGTTTTGCATCTTTACCTCGCGCATCACTCGAAGGTGTCGTCATATACAATTGTATTTTACATATTTATTTATTTTGTGTTCGATTGTAATCTCATTCTTATACTCCCAGCTTCCTGCTCTTTAACAAATCTTAAAAATCCACACAATTGAACTACAATAGTTTAAATTGAATGTGTACATCCTAGCGCTAGTAGCAGGAAAAAATGAGTGTGTCACTACAAAGAGCAATGCTTTAATACATTACCTCAGAAGCAATATTTAAAAAATTTTTCCTTGCGATTTTGACCGCGCTTAATTAAGTTTGTTTCCACGATCGGTTAAATATTTATAACCAACTTTTTGGGTTTTCGTGATAACCTCTGTAGAGTTTTCAGGGTGGTTTTAAAAATATTCTAAGATTACTCCAAACAAAAAACTATATTTTAAACGCGAAATTATATATGAGATCGATATAAGGACATATGACATAACACTTGACTTGACACTTATAAAACAAAGTAGAAGGAAAATCTGAAAGCGTATATTTTCACATACACAGGTTTTAAGAATAAAGCCTTAACCGTTTCCACGTTTATTCGTCTAAAATAGATAGATATTTCAAATTAATATTTATTAACCGTTGAATAATGACATACCAAAGGAATTTCAACCCACGTTCTTAAACATTTAAACCCATTTCAAAGAGCAAGACCCTAATCATAATACAATTCAAATTTCGTTATTCAAAATCGGAGAAAAGAAGAGTTCGCATACGAAAATATCATCTGCGTTTGAAAAGTGTGGAGGTAAGCTAACCATTTTTGCTACCATAAATTCTTACATAAAGCCTGCACTTCAATCATCAAATCAAAGTGAAATTCATAATTTAATGTAACTTTCGGATTCTTTCGGGAAAAATATCCATTTTTATTTAAAAATTTTTTTCGAAACCGCAATAAAAAAGAGAAATTTTACTTGTAAAAATGAGATAACGTAATTTCCACCAATTTAAGCGCCACCGATGTTAAAGCAGATATTGGTTAATGGTCATGGTGGTCTTCTCCAAAATGACAAATTACATCTTGGATCGAGATAGGTATTGACTCAGGACATTACAAATGGGTCACTCAGTATATTGTTTTTATTCGGGGCGATGACCTTAACAACATATTTCAAAATTATTAAAATTATCAAAATTGGAGAGTTGTCCCCTATTCGAAAAAATTACCTTCAAGTTCTGCTAAAGAACTTCCTTCTATTCAATTCGCACTTCAAGACAGCAATAAATAATTACTTTTAATTGCTATTCTTCTGAGTTTCCTACGGAACTGCTGTAGTCTGCATAATCATAAGCCACTTACTAGAACAGTCTCAGCTCTACCAACATCCACATTCCGAAAATGACCTTCAGTTACAACAGCACTGTCTCCTGCAAACGACAATCTTGGGAATTGGAATCGGATTTAACCCTGGTGTGCTTGTAAATCGTAAAAAATGCCAGTTTTTCTGCCGTTTTCTAATAACCAACCGCTCTCGCGTTTATCATCCGTGCGGTAATAAATAATTAAATCACCGCGCCATCGACACAAGCAGGTGCATATCCCGCAACATGAAACATCTTTCACCTTGCCGGCGATTTTTTTTTTTTTTAAGGGCAAGAAAAGCATGAATGAAAGTTGCCGTACACACCCGTTGCGTCATGCCAGCGCGAATTTCGCAATTTTTCCGAGGATTTCATAATGAACTCTGACTGGGAAAGTATTCCGGAAGTTTTACGGTTCCTTGGAAGGTTATTGAGTTGAATCGATTCAACAAATTGAGTATATACTCTGTATACATGATATGTATATATAATAATAAAATATATATAATCAATGTTCACGTTCACACCATGAGACATTCGGCTTTTGATACATTCGACGGCAGGCATACTTTAAGGCGCTGAAGAAAACATTGTCTGATGCCAACTTGGGTCATTGCCAACTTCATTAGTTTTGGCTCAATATTACTAATATCAATATTCTTCAATTTTTAAAGATCTTGTTTTTGAATTTTAAGTAAATGAAAATAAATATTTCCCACAAATTGTTTTTGAAGTGAACATTCCTATAATAAATATAATTGAGGTACCTCTGTGATTGAGAGGAATTAAGTTCCCTTAAACACCTCCGCATGTGTCAAAAACCCGAAAGGCGGACGGACATATGGGAAATACACGTGACAGGGTTAGATTATGTTGACTTCGCGATTTGAGGGTGATCTACCTTTGTGATCTATGGGAATGTGTTCTGTGGGAAGATTATCTATGGGGATCATGCTTATAACAGTGTGTCTCACCGATTTTGATGAAATTGAAATATGTTATAGAGCAATGATAGCGAACCTTTTTGAGAAGTGGGTCAAATTTTGTTTATTATTTTTTTAGTATTAGCTCGTGGGTCACTAAGTCAGTGGCGTCATTTGGAAAGGGGGAGACGAGGATGGTTAAAAACTACTTTTTTTGGATCTCACTTTTAAAATCCTCTAAAAAGTTTACGTTTCCTTTTTGTTTTACAACTTTTGTAATTGAAGAGCTAAGAATAAAGGTAAAAGAATTGATATAAATGGAGTGATACCATGAATTGTAGCACCCAGGTGAGTGTACGTATTAGAATGAAAAAGACACAAAGAAAATCAGAAAAATATGTTATGAAATATTATATATTAATAGATACTATAGGTATAGTTACGGGTATGCATAAGTATTATAAAGTGGAAGTACTTTTAATGAGAAATCTGCTGTTATTTAGTTTCAGATAATTGCTTCTTGCTTTTCGCAGTCAATTTATTTCCAAGTTCATTTCTATCGGTAGATTTTACAAAATTCATTGAAGAAATTTTACACGAATATGTGGACCCAAACATAATTAGAAGATCATTAGCAAGTTTCTTTATTGATACAAAATTATTTGGTTAAGAATCCCATACGATTAATACAATATTTCCAAGGTTTAGTGTGACCTAATTATTATCTGCACTACTTTCTAACATTTTTCCTTCGACTTCGGAAATCAAATTTTAAAATTTATTTTTCCACACTATGCTGCTTTGAACTTCAACTAATTCCATTTCTAAATAATGGATAACTAGCCACATAAATTCGATTATTGTTTCAAATTCCATTTTGTATGGATATAAAATAAAGTGAAATGTATTTTCCAAACTTTTAAATTTATTTATTTATATTTAGGTATATTTATTTTTATTTATTTAAATCTCTCCTCAACATTTTTATTTTTTAATTGCATTTTTTTGAAAGTCAAGCGTATTTTCAAAAATTATTGTTTTTGTAAATGTTTTTGTAATTGAGGAAAATATTTCATGATTTTCATTTCCAAATCTTTAGTAAAGATGTCAAGAATCGTAATAAATATTTTAATATTTTCAAACATCATTAAAACAATTTGTCCATTGTGGCCACATGTTTTAACTTTTCTGGTTTTTTTGATGATGCAATAAAATGGTGTGTGCTAGTGAACTTATCTAGCACTATAAACACATTTTAATTTAAAAATATTTATATTTAATAAACAAAATAATTTCGTTTAAACAAAATATCATAATATAATTTTAATAGCGATGAATATAATCAACTTCATTTATACAGTCGTGCATGCATATAATATTTAATATTTGGCGTGCAAAACTGTACAAATGAGGTTGCCTACGTCCGTTGTTAATAATGTAATATTTTGCGAATTTTTTTAAACAAAAATTTGTTTTGTGTTTTGTTTTACATGTGTTTAAATTTAAATATGTTTATTGAAATTATATAATACCCATCTTTTAGGTGCGATATCATTAAAACCAGAAAAGTTACAACATTTGATCTAGTGCATAAGGGAGCGTTCAAGTATTACGTAACGCATTTTTGTAGATTTTAGACCCTCCCTTCCCCCCATGTAACGCATCGTAACGTTTTTCTGTACCGTTTTTCTGTTGTTTCAATACCACCTCCCGCCCCTGTAACGCACCGTAACGTTTTACAAGACCCCCTAGCCCCCCAAATTGCGTTACGTAATACTTGAACGTTCCCTAAACTACTTTTGCTCGGCAGTGACACCATACACAGTGCAGTGTGCAGATAGAAAATCAGCCAATGTCCACATGGAAATATTTCTTTTATAAATTCGACATTAGATATATATATTTTATTTTTTAAATATTTTTGATTCTCTGTTCCCTCTTTTATGATATAATCGATAAGTTTATAACAATCAACGCGTGTGTCATTTCAAAAGTCTGCGTGGGTCAGTGTCTGACCCGCGGGTCATAGGTTCGCCACCATTGTTATAGAGCATCGAAAAATAAGAGACACGCACTTTTTGTTTATCTGTGGATACGCACATTTGGAGGTGAAAACTACCCCTAAAGTTTAACTCCAAAAACAGTTTTTCCTAAATATTTCAAGTTCTAATGAATTTTTTCGAATGAAACAAAATGGAAATGATGTCTCAGAAATATACTAACCTTTTGTAAGTTCCCGGGGGTGGCAACCCTTATTTTTTATTGCAGAATAAATTATATTTTTGCGTCACAAATTTTGGCTAAAAATCATTAACAAATTTTTTTTTACATACTTTTTTGAAAAATAAAGTTGACCTGTTTTTGGGTTTTCCTGAAAAAAGCTCCTCAAGGTGGTAAACAACCCCTAGCACTAATACATGATGTACAGTAGGTGTTCAACGAATTAGACGCACGTTCAGATTTTTAAAAAAGGTTTCTTGTTTTGTCTGTTTGGTGCATAAAAACCCTTCAAAGATTTTTCTTTCATGGTAATTTCAATTCATGATTATTTCTTGAAAGTATTAATAGCCAGGAAATCCAATATGCATCCTTTTAGCAGGTGAGAGGTGAGCCCATAAAGAACATATCCCTTTTCTGCCTCATTTGGTTCTTAATTGGCGAAGCGTAAGGTTCATTTAAAGTGGTTTTATAGAACCTTATTAGTTGCTTTAAAGTTGTAATGCTGTTTTAATTGTTCTGTAGTGATTAAAAACATTTGATAAATGTGAAATTAAATTTTAAATTGTGATAATTTATTCAAAAACAAAACAGTGTTTCAAAAGTTTTGAATTTATCAAATTTTTCGAAAATGGGACGTTTAAAAGGCATTAGTGAATGGAAAAAAGAAAGCATTTATTGCTCTATTGAATACTAAAATGTATTCCCATCGAGAAATCGCTAGAAAAGAAAATATTTCTTCCTCTACTGTAGACAGAGAAGCAAGAGTTCTTGCAAGTGGACATTTATCTGGGAGAAGTCAACGGAAAAATTGTCGTCGAAAAAGGAAAACTTCTGACAGAGCGGACCGGAAAGGAGAGCGTCTGCTCGAACTATTTTAAGAGTTAAACGACCGAGGAGTAGCAATATCCCAGATGACATTACTACGAAGGTTATATGAAGCTAATAGAAAATGTAGGCGACCGGCAAAAAACCAAAATTAACTAACTTAATGAAAGAAAAGCGATTAATCTGGGCCAAGTTTCATCGCAATTTTACAGTTGATGACTGGAAGAAGGTAAAATATGAAAATACTGTAATAATAATACTTTTTCTTGAAAATTTAGTTAGTGTCAATAAACATGAAAATTTTCACAAATTACAGGTGATATTTAGCGATGAATGCCGCTTGGAAGCAGTTATCGAGAATACTCAATTTTTGAGGAGAAAACCGGGAGAACGTTACCATAAGGACTGCGTAGTACAGACAGCGTAACACCCACCATCTGTTATAATATGGAGTTGTATCAGTGGAGACGGACCCGGTCCAATATATTTCGTGGATGGAACTTTGCGGCAGGATCAATATAAACGTATCCTTTCTAATGTCCTTCTTCCCTAAATAAATTCCCTACCTTACGTCCGTTCCCATTATACATTTATGCAAGACAGGGCACCTTGTCACATATCCCAATTAATTAAAAACTTTTTAACTGTCGAAGATCTCAATATTCTTGCTTGGCCTTCTCTTCTCCAGACCTAAATGCCATTGAGAATTGCTGGGCTTACTTAAAATCCAAAGTCTACAGCCTCCCTAACCCTACTGTATCACAACTTCGAAAAAATATTGAAAATATATGGTACAATGACGAAGGACTTAAAGAGATGATCACTTCATGCATTTGCAGTATGCCGCAGCGAATAAAAGAAATAATTATAGCGAGAGGGGGGATAACAAAATTTTAATTTTTGTTTTTGTATTTTTGTTCAAAAGAAATAAAGTATTAATATTACATTTTATTCCTCGAAAAACGTTTGTTTAAATTAAATATTTCCTGTAAGTATATCAAAATCAAAATTCACTGCTGCGTCTAATTCGTTGAACACCTACTGTATATTCTTTCAGATATCAGGTTTTTTCATGAAAACCACTATTAAGGGGTTTTTGGAGTCGCTGATTACGAATCTGATATTAGATTTAAAAATTCAAAATGGCGGGTTCAACATGGCAGAAAATTTTTTGAAAAATACATCAGTTTTTATAAATAAAAGTTCTTGAGATCGCTGATTACGAATCTGAACTTATATTAAATTTTAAAAATTCAAAATGGCGGATCCAACATGGTGGACGAACTTTTTAAAAATATATAAATTAAAAAAAAAAACAATAAATAAAGGTTTTTTAGCTCGCTGATAACGGATTTACAATCGTAAATGAATAATTAAAAGTGGTAGATTCAATAAGGCACACATATTTTTTAAATGTATTCAAACTTTTATAAGAAAAATATTAAATGCATAGAGTTTGCTGATTACGGTTTTACAATCGTAAATGAGTAATTACAAATGATAGATTCATTATGGCGCAAATATATTTTAAAAGTATTACAATTTTGATAAAACGTAATAAACAGGTGTTGTTGATATGAATCAGTTTGTAAAAACAAAGTCAGATTTTTAAAATTTTATATATATACAACATTCATACATAACTCCATTCATGTTTGAAAATTTGTACAAAAGTGATAGTCTTAAAAATAACGCTTTAAACATAATGATTTTTTACACGACGAACCTCGAATTATAGCAACGTTTCTACAGCCTTGCACTTCACATCTAGTATTGCTAGAATTCCCAAAACTAAAATCGATAGTGTTCTCAAAATGTCCAGGCTTTTCTTAGGTATATCCACTTTTATACTATGAGTAATTAAATAGATTTATGTACCGTGGCGATGAGAGTCGATTATGAACTAATGACTGAAATTTAATGATATTATTTCTTAAATGTAAATTAAGATCCGAATTCATTAATATAACGCTATTCGAGAAGTGCCGAACGCAACATATATTCCGCAACCAAATACATCCAATTGTTGTATTTTTCCCGTAGTACGGTAGCTATTTTTTTTAACTATACTTTTTTTATTTGATGGAGTATTTCGTTCTATTATTTTGTCACAATGGCGCTCCACGAATCAATTAAAAGGATCCGAACGTTAGGAAGATAAATATTTTTAAACCATGTTTTGAAGTGTACAATGAAATATTAATACTTTATAATAATGTCCCATATAATTAGAAATGTATGTTACCTGTAGTTAGTTTTCCTGATTTTGAAGATTCTACATGAATATTGTCAGGTCTGAATAAATGTTTTTCTACTATAGAAGCAAAATGTCCAGTTGGATCTTTCAAAACCAAATATTAGGTTTAAAATTTATAGCATGTAACCTGAGGTTTGGAATTCTTAGCTCGCTACAATTATGGCATTAGAAAAAAAAAAAACATACATGGTAACTTTTTTACGAGATTGAAGAACGATTTAGATTCGATTTAGATCCAATGTATTAAAACTGTAATTTTAAATTTTTTTATTATTTTTCATAAAATGTCCACCTTGTTGGATTTTGAATTTTTTAAATTTAACATCAGATTCGTAATCAGCGACCTCAAAAACTTTTATTTATAGTTCTTTTTATTAAAATTGATGTATTTTTTAAAAGTTTGTCTGCCATGTTGGACCCGCCATTTTGAATTTTATAAATCTAACATCAGATTCGTAATCAGCGACTCCAAAACTCCCTTAATACTAGTTTCCACGAAAAACACTGATGTCTGAAAGAATACACAGCATGTATTAGTGCTAGAGGTTGTCTACCCCTTGGGGATCTTTTTTCAGGAAAACCCAAAACAGGTCAACTTTATTTTTCAACATCGTAAGTAAAAGAATATTGTGTCAATGATTTTTAACTAAAACTGTTATTTTTGTGACGCAAAAATATAAAAAAAATCGTTTTTCTGCAATAAAAAATAACGGGTTGCCACCCCCGGGAACCAGATTACTTACAAAAGGTTAGTATATTTATGAGACATCATTTCCATTAAACTTTAGGGGCGGTTTTCACCTTCTAAATGTGCGTATCCGCAGATAAAAAAAATACGTATCCCTTATTTTTCGATGCTCTACAACATATTTCAATTTCACCAAAATCGGTGAGACACACTGAGAACGTTTCCTTGTTAGTACCACTTTAGTCGATTTAGTTATCAACGGACTAATGGTTGAACATTAAGAATTTTAAAGAGTATAAAAACTCTGTAATTAGCATTACTCATAAAAACTCTTTAATTATCATTAGTTGTTTACCTAATCAATGCTTAACCCGGAAATTCCTAGTGTCACCTGTAGGTGACTTAACTTTGTGATTTATTTTAAATACTTAAAATAAAATAATCTTAAAAACAAGTACATATTATCATAACAATATATATACTTGGTAGTATTTTTTTCGTTTGTTTGGAAGAAGACAAAACTAGACCATAAGTACTGTTATAATAATTATTGCACATTATTCTTTTATTACGAAAGTTACGATACCGCAAGATAATTTTTGTGTAATTGTTATTATGATTATTTTAAGTGAACTGAATATCAAATGCCGGATATTGTTTTTTACATTATAGTAATATAATGATGAATTATGATTTTTGTTTCATGTGGTCACAAGCTCAATGTTCTTTGCTAGGTTGACCTTGGATGAGATGAATATGCATTGAATAATACATTGACCTTAAAAATATTCAATGCTAAATAATTTTTTTTTTGTTTAATGATTATGACAATATACTTTTATTGGCATTAGACTCTTTTAGAATTTTTTAATGCAAACGCAATCAATTTCTCATTCGTATTAAATCTGTTAATCGTTAGTTTTCAGAAAATTGGGGCAAATGTGCAACATTCGGCTACCTAACGCATATTCTTTAATTTTGCTTTCTGCTTTGCAACCATTACCAGTATAATATTCTACCTTGAATAAAATTCTCTATACAACTGATTTTCCTTTTCTATATATACAAAAATATATTACTAAAATTCTAATTATAGCACACTCCCTCTTGTTTATACTTGCGACCGTGCGCATCGATCCGCACTTCGATCGATCCATTTTTTTATTGGAATTTGACTGACGAGCTTTTTGAAAAATTAGTTATTTCAAGGGAAAATAAAGCAATATGAAAAACCAAAATCGGTTGTTTTGCATATTTAACCAAAAACTAGGCTTCCTTATGGAATATAATTTTCTTAAAAAATTTTGTATTGAAAACAGTTTTGCATTATCATTTAAAAATGCATTGCTAATGAGAATTTTACTAAAAACAATGCTAATGAAAAATCTGTTGCATCACCATTGGAAAATTCAATACCAATGAAAAATTAGTTGTATTGTTATTGATTTTTTCAATGATAATGAAAACTCAATGATAATGCTTAAACTTAAACGCCAACTTCTAGCATAGTGTTACCTGCAGGTGACACCCACTTTTAAAAAACAGGTGTTACATTTTGTGATTTTATATAACTGATTGTATTTAGGTACGTTCTTATAAACATAATCTGAATACAAATTCTTTTTTGTTTTAAGTTTGTTTACAATTGGGAATTAACGGGTGAACGTTTTAAACAATGATAAGCTTTCAATCAATAAAAGTACTTAAGCAGTAGTTAGAATCAAACTTCAAAAACCATATAACTAATATTCTTAAAGTATCTTTGGAAGGCCGGACAAAATTTAAAAACAAAAATATTAAACTGCCATTGATACAGAAAAAGAAAGTGCAAACAACAAATTAGGAGGAAGAGAAGGTAGGAAATTTATGTATATATTACAGATAAAATTAGCCGCATACCAGAGAAAAATACATTTATGTATTAATGCTTCAAATCAAGCATACCTCGTTTCTCTATACCATGTTATAGGGATAATTGTCAGTCAGATACTTATTTCAGTATAATTTGGCTAGTAGTAATGAACAGATAGATGTACGCTTGAGGAACGGTTAAGAATTATGCAAAGGCCATAGGGGGCTAAGAAGGAAGATTGAGGAGTCCGACGAAGTTAGGATCAAATAGGATTGTGAGGTATGGAGATGAAATGTAACTAAGAGATTTGGGACAAGAGGTTAGAATGTGGGTAATTGTGAGGGGTTGTGTACAGTGTAGATAAAGGGGTTGGTCTTTACTCCGTAGGAGGTATTCGTGGGTAAGCCGTATGTGCCAAATTCTCAGTCTGACTAAAGACCCAGGAAAAAATATATATTGTAAAAAACTACGCCAGAAAATCACAAACCATTTTTGCCGATTTTGCCGCACAGTCATAACCTACAAAAAACCAATAAAAATCGACATTTTAGTCTTTTTAGGTGTCACGCCGCACGCTGAGCCTGAACTATGATTAAATAAAGAAAACAAATTGGCGATATTGTGATTTTGGAGAAAAATGAAAAATCAATCTAGTAAAAAAGCCCTCCACAGAATATTTTCATTTATATGTCAAAATGATTCATTTGGAAAAATATATGTTATAAAAACCTATGTTAGGAAGCTATAAAAAAATTTTGGTGATTGTACCAAAATTCAAAATATCTGAAAAAAAATTTTGAAAAAAAATTTTTTAGGTTATATCCAGTTTTCAGTTCCACTCTGTGACATCTACAACATATCAAAATCCCATCCAAATCGGCCAACGCTTTCAAAAGATATTAATTTTTTTCGAAATTTTTAAAAGTAATTCTCACCCCTTGGGGGTTATTTATTAAGGGATGAAACTTGGCCAAATTGTTACTTGTGTTAGTCCTGACGATAAAAAAAATAACACTTATCCATACTGAAGATCGATCTATAAATGTGGATGACATTAATCCTGGCGAAATGTGGACGATCGTTTTATTGAAATCACGATTTGGAGATAAAGTGATTTCGAGAAATAGCCTTTTCTTAAATTTAAAGTTCTCGGGCTTAAAAAACACTTTTTATAAAAATTCAACTCCAGGGGTAGAATCTTCATACTGTGACCAAATAGTTCAATCCTGGAGGAATCACTCAAGAATAATCATTCAGAAATAATAAACTACCTGAGCCACAATCCATGCTGTCAATCTAATACCTACTATTAAAAACTCGCCATACTGTTAGTTAAGCTTTAAATACTGCTTACGGAATCTTGTTTAATTTGACAACTAGTAAATAGTAATTAAAAGATGTTTATCGCTTATTTTACCATAAGTCACTTTAAGACGCGTTGTTTAAGTTGAAGAAACATGTTATAAACGTCTTGTTTATAACAACCACAAAGCCTGGGAACATTTATTTAATACAATCAATGTTATGCCTTTTTCAGCTAAACTGTTCCGCGATTTCCCCTAAACTGCCCAATGGTATGCAATCTCAAAACATTTTTAAGTTTGGAGGCATCGCATGAATATGAGCTTTCAAAATGTGTTTCACTTCTGTTGTTCTAGAATCTAGGTGAACCTTCTTGTCTTTATTTTACTATGTTATTGCTTAATATAAAACATATAAAGAATTGGTTGTGGTTCACGGCTGCGCTCATATAGGTCGATTTTGTTAAAGTAAGGAAAGTAACACCCTTTATCGTCATTGCCTTTCACATAGTCGTTTATAATCTTTCCTGCTTTCGTTGCAGATGTAGTAGCGGAAAACATTTCTAACGCGGAAGTGCCTAATTTAATTTGATGCTAAGGAATCCAACACGCATTAGAGTAGAAAGAGGAATGCAGGTAGCCCATTAAATTGTACTGTCCCATGATTTCAATTTGTCCATCCCGTAATTGGCGGGCACTGGCACAATATAACAAGGTAGTTTCACGCAGATGGCAAAAGTAGCACAGTCATTAAAAAAACATACCTCACCCTATCTCCGCTGCTGGCCGCATGTTCCGCACTTACGTTTCCGTTTTAACACTTCGGCCCTACGAATTATTTCCAATAACAAATCATCCAGCGATTGTGTGAAGCCTCAACGATTTCTCACGCAAGCAGGAGAAAACAAATTCCCGCCGTCAGGACAGGACGCATGATAAATGATTTTTCGGGTGAGTGCTTTAATTACCCAATTGTCTCAGGAGTCACGCGTTCTGGTAACCTGTGCGTCAGTGGACCAATTCGTTTCGCCCCTGCACACTTCTTTTTTCCGAGACACTGAAAACGTGCCGGCACCGACGATCAGAACTGTTATTTGTGATCAGTAAAGGATGAAACAAGTCACGAAAACTGTCACAACTGGTCAGCGTGAAACTTGAACCTATCTGTTTATCTGGTGAAAAATGTGACAACCTAACCCGGAAGTGAATTACCTTTATGTTTAGCTACTTTATGCGTGTAAATTTATAAAATCTAGCAATACAGGGTGTCCAATAGGAATGTGCGAAAACTAATTAGTAACTATTTTTTAACAATTGGAGAGATCGGTAAAAGGTAAATATTTTTTAATAAAGGAAAGTCGTCATTTTCATTTCATGTCCATTTTATTATAAAAAAATTAAACCTATTTAATACAAACCATTAATTTAAAAATATAGTGAAAAACGTGAATTATCAATAATATATATTTTTGAAATGTGAACCATCTACATAAAAGGTATCTACCTGCATTTCTTTGAATCTTCTGTCGCCGGAGAGAAGTACAACGGGATGTTAGAGACCAAATCCTTTCTCATGCGAAAAGGAGAGGACCGTTAAATCTTTTTATTCGAGACAGAGCAGCACCTCATCGCACACAAGAAGTATCATCAATAAATTTTATGGCGATCGAGTTATTGGCCTAGGGTACCCACGCTTTGCTAGGGGAAAAGGAATAGAATAGCCACATTACTCGTCAGATCTCATTCGATTTGATTTCTTTTTAGGGGGGTACATTAAAGATCTCTGCTATGAAAATAACCAAAAAACAGTTGAGGATTTTATTAAAGACATTGGGAAGATCGTCAATGGCATTTCAAATGAAACGTTAGAACATGTTTTTAATAGTTTTAGAAAGCATATGGATATTTGTGGCAAATTAGATGGTTAAAATATCGAAAATAAATATATATCATTAGTAACTAACGTTCTTCGCTACTTTTTTAAATTAATTGTTTTGTATTAAATAGATTTAATTTTTTTATAATAAAATGGATATGAAATAAAAATGACGATTTTCCTTTATTAAAAAATATTTACATTTGAACGATTTCTCCATTTGTTAAAGAGTAGTGGCTCATTATTTTTCGCACATTCCTATTGGACACCCTGTACATATACTATATAGTGTGTATAGCATTGAGCTAAAAACTTTATACGCGTTATTCGAAAATAATGTAAAATTATAATAAGAAGAATTAATTATCAATTAAAATTTTTAGGAAGTATATTTTGTTTTGATAAATTTTGTCAAAAAAAAAAAAAACTTCGGATCATGATGATCACAGGTCAAATAAATGAGCAAACATGTTATTTCGAATGACTAAAAATTACCAAATACCATATTTCGCCGAAACAATCTTTCTTTCTTGGGATCGTAAAGATTCAGGTGTTAAGGGGTTAGAGGTAGTCAACGAGCATGAAAAATGAGTATTTTAAATAATTTTTTAAAGTAGTTTAATTTATTTTATAAAACAAATAATACAAAGTTATTATGTTTCACAAAAATGTTAAAACAAAATATTTATGGTAGGCTAAGTTATCGTCATATTTGTTCGACCCCGTTCCACAAGTCGTGGTAACAATCATACCATTTTTGGTTCATCTAAAATCAATCAAAAAAAAATTTGTTCTTCGAGTTCACAAAAAACCGGGAACCAATGTTTCCTATGTTTTTGAGAGTGTTCTTTCCTATGGTGATGGTTAAAATTTCTCCAGAAAAAACTGAATCATGAAAAAATAAAAAATACAAAAAAAAAACGTGATTTTTTTCTTTTTTTGTTTAAAATGATTTTGCGTTCCCTTTCGAAAAAAAGGTTAGACAAAATAGCGGCCAGAATGAAAAATTATTTTCGAAGCTTGACGAATTTTCTTCTCGAAAACTATAGACTTTAGCAAACAAAATTTAAGAACAAATATGTCTTAGAATTAGTCAAAGAATATTCTCCAATTTGTTCAGTAGGATCTGATGCAATTTTTGATTTTCCAAATAATCACAGAATCAAAATTTTGACAAACGTCGCCAAAAAGTCTGAAAAAAATTCGTGTGTGTGTGTTCACTTTATTTGACCTGCCTTCACGGCAACATATACACATGATTTTATCTTTCGAATGATATAAGTTTTACCCCCCTCCTTTTAATATAAATACAAAAAAAGGTACGACAATTTTCGATGTTCACGTATTAATATACAATAGAATGAGATGGGAAAGCCACATTCAATATATTGTAAATAAAACTAAATATTTGATTTTTTTTATAAATTCTCGAAAATTATGCTACCTGAAACTCTTTTAATGATTTATTATGCTTTTTTTCATAGTATTATCAACTACGGAATAATTGCCTGGCGTGGTTCTTTACCAACACATAAAATTATGTTACAAAAATTGCAAGTTAATTTGCTTATATTCATTTGTAAAAATCATTTTGTTATTTATAAAAGTCCACTGAATTTGGATCAACACTTTTGGTCTTGGAATTTCTTGTCTTTCATTATAAAGAGTTAAAGAATAAGTACAACAACTCTAATAGTATCAGTAGAAATAAAAATCTTTTATTACCGCAAATATGTAAAAATGTAGGTAGTAGAAATAGTTCTATTAAAGCTATACATCTTTTTAATAATCTTCCTAAAGATCTAAAAATTTTAAGTTGCTCTAAATATAGTAAATCCAGATTGAAAAAATTAACCATATCCAATAATATTACTTAATCATATTTTCAATTTAAAATATGTACAATCAAAAATATATTATTTAGTTTTGTTAAATTTATAGTTAATTTTATACAGTTAAAAATTTATAAATTTTGTGTTTTTCTGCTAATTTATTTTGAATTCTATTAAATTTAAAAGGATGCATTGGATGTTGCACTTACCTAGCAAGTAGTTTTAATTTTATTTTAGTATGTAAGTTTCCATTTGTAAGTACACAAGTCTACACACAGATATTTCTATATCTCGATAGGACTTGCAGGTACTTTATACTCTATGAATTTGCTTGTAAACTTTTGGATGAATAAATAAATAAATATATAGAAGATAATAATAATATTTGGGCGATAGGGTACTCTAAAAATGAATCAAAAAATTCCAAAAACAGAAAAGTTCGAAGAGGGCATTTTGCAAGGCTGATGATGATATTATTATTAGCATACTTTTAGGCAAGTATATAAAGCATTACAACTTAGTTGTTGTGGGCTAAGAGATCGTTAGAGTTGTTTTGAAAATCAATGTTTTATTCTTTAGACAGTATAACATATACATAATAAAATATATAAAAACAAGGTGTTCCAAAATGTTGCCTTGTGATCTCTCTTTAACAAATTAACAGAGAAGTTTTAGATGTAGTCTTTTTAACACTTCGTTTTGGGTGGGATAATATTCCAGATATCTTTTGTGGTTAAACATTTTTCAAATAATCACTAACTAGCAAGATCCCGAAATTAAATTAGGTTTTCAATTTTGGAAGTTTAACCTGCGACCTATTGGACAGTAGTTATAACAATTGCTGAATCTGCGGGTTCAAGAAACTCCCAAAGCTCAATGCATTCACCACTGACCTCGGTACTATTCCACGGGGTCTCACGGTAGATTCAATTACTCGGGCAGTTACAAGAGACCCCATGCTCGTAACACCATTATTCATCATCAAATTCCAATCGAGGGGAAGAATAATGCCGGGCCGGTAATGAGCTTATTTGAAAGTGTTTCGGCGCTGATTGCGCCTCTGCATTCCTAGCTGTCCCTACAAGGGCTCCTAAGCCGAGAGTGTGGTGGAAAGTGAATTGCGTTAAAATGCATAGCATAATGGCAACGCAGGTCGAAGGGACTGACCAAATTCCGTCCCCCATACCGCGTGCAACGTGAGACTAATCGATAGCCAAATAGCAGGAAAAGTGTGAAAAACGAAAAAAAAAGAAAAACGAACAAACAAAAGACGCTGCTTCTGTAGGCACAAAAGGCGCGGAGCGGGTCACATAGTTCTCGTTCTCAGGGGTAGTAGTGTCGGAGGCGAAGTTCGAAGGCGGCTGATTCCGACTGCATAAAATCAATAGTGGCTCTGGGTGTCGGCGATCACTTTTTTTTACTCCGAACATGTCCCAGAATTGCACCCCAATCGTTAAAAACACTGCCAAAGTGCCAGGTGCATTTGCATTGTGCTGGGGCGCAAGAAGCCCACCCTTCGTCTGAAACTTTTTTGCGCCACGCTGCTCCCCCTGCCATCCGCCGTTGCAATTTCATGAAGCCCTACTAGCGTGTAGAGACGGCCGGGCCGGATACTTAGGCCCCTAAGCGCATTGTAAACACTTTTGGCCAGTATACACAGCCCCGAAACAAGGTTCTACTCGTAGAGCTGAGACAAGATTGGCCGGTACCATCGATTTTTGCCTTATTTCCTTCCCACCGGCAAAAGTCTCCTGCTTTCACTTCGGGATCAAAAGTTTTCTTTCGGGCGAAGAAACGTCTACACCCAAACCCCGCTACATGGAGCACCCTATGCGCACAAAGCCCAGGAGCAGGGCCCAGACATCACTACTCAAATTATTAATGGTTGACGGCGGGGGCGGACACCCCTTGGCCCAGTATACTGCCGCTGCCGCGCCGTTTTTCCACTTTCGGTGTCTCAGCTGAAGTGCCAAACCTCTCGAGTTTAAAAAAATAATAAGCACCCATCTTCCCCGTGCCGGGTGGCGTCCAATATGAAAATAATACGGCATATGCCATGCTCCTGCGAGAGATGACACCGCACTTTATCTGATAGGCCTCTTCTGTTCCTAAAACAGAGCCCCGGTGAAGGTAATACCATTATGGGGCACTTTGGCGCGGAATCCATGCTATGTACTGCAAAATGAATCATCGATTGCGTGCAATTTTCCCGCCACTCGTACTCTCACATTTTTTACTGTCGCAGCGACTTTGCTTAAGCAGAGCAAAGAAATTTCGCACCTTGCTGACGACTTTTTAAAGTTTAGCGCTTTACCCCCACAGCCCGATGACGCCGCCGCGCCACCCGGGAGCTACTTAAAACGAAAATTCTATTGCGTACTCCAACCTCTCACTTCAGCCCATTTTGTGGCGTTTTTCTAGATCAGCGGCTTCGTGGCGTGTCAAAGTGCGTGCTTCGTTAGCGAGCATAATTGTTGTAGACCTATTTGAAGCCAATAAAATTCATTCCCACCAATTTTCTGTTTTTCTATTTACTTTTAGGTGGTTAGGGTGCTTGTGTGCACAGATCTTTCGGAAAGGGTTGGAAACGCCCAAAAACACCAGGAAAATTTGTTCGTAATACTATAATATATTTATGTGAAATCACATAAATCCGAAGAACAATTGGGCACGACAAATACTGTAATATCGCATTTGTTTCATACTTATTGTTAGATAATACTTATTTGTACTATAGTAATCTAAAGTTTCATAAAAACTCTGACGATTTTTACAAAAATAATGAACGACTCTCGTCTGTAGCTCTGATAGAACTTTAAATTCAAAAAAATAACACAGAGTTAACTTTTGATCAGCAACCGCTCTAGTGAAATGAATGTCCTAGGACCTAGACAAAATCAAAACAAGCATCCTCAAAATTTAACGCGACGTACTATGATATATTTGGACGAATTTTTTCCCGTTTTTCAAATACATATCTCTCGATAGAATAATGCTATTGAGATGATTTTTTTTTAAATTAAAGTGGACACTATTGCGAATTCGGGAAAAATAGTAAAAAGTTCCGATGGCCTTCATTTGACCTTGAAAATTGTCTTCAAAGTTGACGTTTTTTAGAAAAAATTGATATATTTGTATGTAGAGACTAAGTCAATCTTCCCTTTTATTTTATTTCTGGCTGACATTCCTCGGTAGGAGTTTTAGAACTAGAGAAAATCGATAGAGGTCACACGAAGATCACGCGAATGTCATTTTCGGGAGGTCTACCACGAAATTGCCTTTTTTCGCAGTCTGACCGGGAAAAGGATTGTAGATTCGGTCCTTGGATGCTCAGGTCGAGTTATATCCTCAAGGATTAAAGGTAATGGTCAGTCTAGGGTCATCCAGAGGTCATTTGAATGATATTAACTTTTAATCTACTTAGTGAGAACCAAAGGAGGTATAGGAAAAAATATATTTTGAAACCAACCTGCATAGTAACTTAAGATAATACTGGTCTGCATTTTACATGATTATCACTCTCCCTGAAAAGGTAATAGATGTTTTTGATAGGATTTTTCTTTATAGTAACTCACAAATTTAACATCAAATTTTGAAAATTGAAAATTGCGGATTCAATATGCCGGAGGGGACTCACAATAATAAAGCACCGCGAGAAATGAGAGGCAAGGGGACTCACTATAATAAAGCACCCCAAAGGAGACAAAGTTCTACCACGTCCACGCCGTTGTCTCTGGATTACGCAAAGAGTAGAAATTTCAATTCGTGATCAGCAACTACAAAAACCCCGAATTTTATGGAAACCTACAAAATTTTCAAAACTTGATGTCCGCCATATTGAATACGCAATTTTTAATTTTCAAAATTTGATGTTAAATTTGTGATTAGCGACTACCAAAACACCGGTATACTGAATTTCCTGAAAATCTGTGAGATTTTTAAAATTTGTTTTCCGCCATATCAGTGACGATAAAAACTCAGATTTTTAGAATCTGCACTATAGAAAATCCGCCATTTTGAAAAGGTTATGAGTGATTGCGATCAGCAAAAAAACTTTTTTCTGTAAGTTCAAACATTCCGATCACCGTTGATCATAGTAAGAATTGCATTGCAAAACTCTTTTAACTTAAAAAAAAATTCCAAAAAAAAAAAATTTTCAAATTTTTTGATACTTTTTTTTTCAAAAAGTCGCCATATTTAATTTCCTATTGGAAAAACTCAATTTTGACGACAGATTCTGAAAGAGCACACTAAAAACTAGTAAGATTCATGGTTTTTATTGGAAAATAAATGTCCTTTAATTGTAAGAATGAGGTTTCAAACTGCACAAAAAAATTAGGTTCTTTGGGCGTTAATGGGTTAAGAGATTAGTATACGAGTTCAGCTAATCCATAAAATTACTATATCTGATACTAATATTTTAGCTAGCCTCTTACCAGCGACATTAACCTGTAAATAATGCATTTAAAATATGTTGCTAAATTAATTTTCGTTGATGAGTCCAAAATTAAATGTATATAGTATTTAAAATGTTATAAAATACACTATGGAGCCAATTATTTCATTCTGATCCCTCGTCTACACGTTAAAAGAGTTGCTTAGTACGTTAAAAGATACCGTGGGTTGGGCAAGAAAAAGTCATAGAAATATTTATGTATGTAGAGTAGACCTTACAATTTTCACAGTCGCAAAAGTAAGAGATTGGGGTGCTAAAGGATCTAGTTATCCCTTAAGGAGGTACGAAGAAGGCAAGGGTTGTTTCTCAGCCAAAAGGAATTCGCCGAAAATAACTAAGGTATCTCGGTCGATGCCGCTTGACGCATCCTTGAGGAAAATTACTAGAAGGAAAATTTAAATTCCTTGCCGGCAGCATAAATGGAATGTCTATAACGTGCTTCGCCTTTCTTCGAAGGAATTTTATTTCTTTTTTTCGAGCTATGTAAATTGCTCATAAAGGGAACATATAAGCGGCGAATGCAAAAAAGGGGTGTAATGGAGCAATAGTTATGCTACTACCAAGAGAAATTCTGCGTGTAAATTCGGCACGTTCAAATTTTCGAGCGTCAGTTTGTTCAGTCGCATGGTCTATTTCACGCACAAAATTTGCATATATAAAGGTCAGTCCACTTCGGGAGAGGAAAATATTATTTTCTATTTAATGTCGGCCCAAAAACCAGTAATTACTACCAACTAACACGAAGCTCATTTTCGCAACGTTCGGTCCACAGAGGAGTTGACATGTTCATCCACCCATTTTACAACTCGCCCTCAGACACCCTTTCTTTCATTACAGCCCTCTCCTTGTACTCCGGCCGAGCCAATATATTTCTGGATAAATAGCATCAAAGACCAGAAATTACAACGAAAGCAAACAAGCTCACGTTCTTGCTTTTATCCAAGTTCATGATCAGGAGGACAGGCGCATTCCGCGTGAATAGGCAGCTGTGTCTGTGGCGTGGACTATGACAAAAACCCCATACGAGGACCCTCGATAGTCCTTGGAAATCTTGTTGTTCACTATACCCTGAATCCCCTTCCACATAAATCCGACCCAGGGAGAGGTGTGCCTCACTTTTTTTTTTACCATGATCCTTTTGTCTGGATATCCAAAATAGGTATAGAACGGTACGACACTATAGCCAAATCCATAGCCCTGGATGAGTGATGTTATAATCGTATAGGTCGCGAGGAGTGGCATCGAGGTAGCACAGATTTTATTATCCTCGGCTGGATGGGAATCTCTTTCACTTTTGTCATACGATTCCTCCTTGATATAGAGTTGCAGCAAGATACAAATTTTTCGGACCATAAATCATTTATATGGAAGGCGAATATGGCGACAAGAAAGGATGAGTCTTGTAATTTCTCCTGAAGTCGCTTTAAATGGGCGACCTACTATATAAATATATGTGCATATATATGTTGCTATGTTTTACTACACCACTAAATTTTATTCATGTTGTAACTTCTAAGTAATAAAACTACTCTCAAGAGGACATTAAATTTACTGCTCTCTTTTGAATTAGGGACGTACTTGTAATTAAGATCTTTTGAATTGTTATGCTGCAGGAAATTTCCCAAAACTTAAAATAAAATACATATACTTAAAATAATCTTATATAAGCTTCCATTTAATACTATATTATTATACAACATTATTATGACAAACTATTTCTAACTTTTTTTTTTACATCGCACCCAACCTCGCATATGAAACTCATTCAGTTATCATCTAGAGGATTGCGAGATTATATATAATTTTCAATCTAAATTTGCCGGTTTTGATCTAACAGAAAAGTTTAGATGTTATCATTGTCAGTGCAGAGATATGTAGCTCGCAGCCACGTATACCAGCCTTGTAACATAAATATACCTTTCAGGTCCTCCTAAACCTATACAACAGTCTCAGTTGTCCAGTATTGCTAGCAATTCGAGAATATAACTCCTTCGTCCCTCTGCTTAAGGGTTCTTGAGAGATGTAATGACCCAGAGAAGTCAATATTTACATAGCTTTCGAACAATGTGAAAGTAAACTTGAGAATAATTTTCATAGATCCAGGTCGGTACTTTTTCAATAGGACATTTATAAGGAAAGTGAAACCTCTTTTTACGCGATAGATACGTTCTTAAAAATTACGTGTAAAAAGAACTACTGACTCAGTCAGTTTAGGAGAGTGTAATTAGAACGTAAAATGCAAAAATCTCGGAATACAGTTCCAATAAGTGGACTTTTACACAATCTTTTGAATCTCATTGTTAAGACGCAATATTAAAAAGGTTACCTATTAAAAATTGTCGTCTTTTATTTTATAAATTTCACCATCATGTATAAAAATAAAAAAATAAAAAATTAAAAATTAAAAATGAAAAATTAATTTTCTGGAGCTGGTGCCTGATTAATTAAATCAATAAATAAAAATACATAATTAAAATCATCTTACACTAATATACCACTTCTTGTTACCTGCCCTTTGCTTCTTTGTCCATATGTTTATACCAGATGACTTCCTTCAGAATGGCAATCTTTATAATAATTCATTAAACGATGTAAAAGCCCTCTTCAGAGGAAATAGGTGAAATTCTATGTAGTCAGGAATGGAAGAAATAGCAGCCCTCATCCCCTAGAGTCTAGACAAATCCTTCTGGTTTGAGAATTTGACTAAGATACTCGTATTTTCCTATAAATAATGCATTGTAGCACCTCAATCCTTTCATCAATCATGCCCATTTGTGAGCTCCATGTTAATTCTATAAATATATAGGTAAAGTAGTGTAGTAGTAGCGAACGAAGTGTAACCGTTCCCCCTTCTCCAATCTACCAATTTTCGAATACGATCCATGTATAGGTAAAGTTTGATAGAATTTATTAAAAAATGCGGGAAATATTGTGGTAAAAAAAAATATTGCGAAATGTGAAAAATTTCGGATACATAGTACATGTTTCGTAAAACAGTGATTAACTCCCTTAACCGATTATCCCAATGTAGGAATCAAGACTTGAGTCTCGTTAGCATTCATTTTTCGTAGTTGCGTCATGAGCATCCCCACAGTAGATAGATTTTCTGCAAAATGTACCTGAAAATAACTAAATTTACCATTATTTACGAAAATAATAATAAAAAAGACAAGATCGTATTATCTGGAATAAAAAAGATAATCTAAAAGGTTTTACATAACGTAGATTCTGAGTTATAAATCTTATGGCACTACACTAATTATGTAATGCGAGGAATTTATAATTAAGAATTTTAGAATGCAATTCTGCATAAAACTTACTATTTTCTTAAATCATGGAATTTTTCCTAACTTAGACTTTAGGTTGGTCGCATAAAAGTCTCATAAAATTTCGCGTAACTCCGAAATCGCATAAAATAATTCACATAAAAAAATGTTTAAGTACATTGATTCTTCACTGAGAAAAAATAATAGGAAAATTAAGGAAAAACATTTTTTAATTTGTTTATAGAGAATTTTTAGGCATGTATGTAGATAATCTAATTATATAGAAAATACATCTATTAATTAGTTGGCAAATAAAGCTCGAAATCACCTGCTAAATTGTTGACAAAAATCAGTAAATACTTTTTTCAGTCATGCATGCTCATGATCATTTGTAATATCCATATTTTTCAGTCATGCATGCTCATGATCATTTGTAATATTAAAAATAAAATTCAACATAACGTTATCCATTTTCGTCATAAGTTTTTATATTTGAATGTTTGCAAGTTTTAAAAATTTGAAGTAATGGAACACATTGACTGTCCTGAAATTTTGCATAACATATCCATCAACACCATTCCTCGCAACATAAGATCATTTCCACTCTTTTGTCTGAACAGTCACCGCACCAACTACAGACACTTCGAATCTATTACTAGAATGTTACGCAAAATTAACAACTCTGCCACCTTCGATTTTCATTTAGATAAAACCAACCTCAGACATGCCCTTTACCAGCCTGACCCACCACCATAATTATTGTCCCCCCTCGTTGTTACCTTTTAACTTTTTCAGTTTTAGTTTCAGTTTAGGTTTAGTTTTAGTCTAAGCTTATTTTAAGTTTTTGTAGCTTGTATTAAGCGGAATAAATAAATAAATGTAATGTGAATGCCAAATTTTCAAATTTCAAATGTTCTTTAAAATTTATCTTAATTTCAACAAAATCTTCGAATTTTTGTCTTTATTTTCAAATGTTTATTCTCAATTACTATACAAGACTTCTCGAGATGAGCAGGAAAACACTTCCACTTTTTCTGAAAAACGAGCTTTTAGATATATGAATTTTATGCGGAGATATTCAGTATGCAATTTAAAGTATCTATTTCTGGAAGTGTTAAAAAACTTTTATGTAGTCAATACACTCAGAAAAATAAAATTGATCAATTTAAACAAAATAAATTGTTAAAAGTGGACATCATGTGTATTGGTGAAACCCTGTTTATTTTAAACACTTTCATTGTTCAATACCAAAAATATTTAATTCTAATTTTAATTCTTAAGCAGGCCACATTATTGGGATTAGAATACAGGATATTTAAGTAGTTTTAAGCGATTTTAACTCCTCATATTAATGTCTAATCAATCGTTTGGCTAATCTGCTACTAAATTTAATAAAACGTGTCAAAACTTACTCCTTTTATATTTCATCAACACAATCAATTTTCACGAAAGTTTGGGTTTGGGAATAATTCATATTGTTTTTTCGAGCACCTTTTAAGTGCTTTCAATTTTAAGTATACAGTGATTATTCAAAATTTCATCTTGATCGCTCTAGCAGTTTTTGAGAAACAGTGGTCACTACTGTCAATAAGGCTTTCAACATTACTGCAGATATTTTCGTTAAATATTATTATTTTTAAATGAAATTCGACTCGATTACTCACAAAAATATCAAGTAAAAGAACACACATACTGTATTGAAAAATAAAAAAATCTCCGTAAGTACCCTAGTATGTTATTTAAAGACAATGTAAATTTACATTTAGTCATCTTACAACGAAAAATGTTGTTGTATCTTGCGCATAGTAAGATAACTAACAAAAATGTTAGTTAACATTCAAATTGTAAATTAATCCAGAATTGTTTAATAAACAATGTTCTTATTGAAAATCTTATATCAAGAGATTAACTATTTTTTGTTGTTAAACAAAACCAACTTTATTATTTGACTCATTTTGAACCTACATACTATATATGTACAAAAATCATATATTTAAAGGTTATGTAAAAGGAATATTGTGAATTTCTATTGCTTAACATTGTAAGAGTTTAGAACCTCTAACATCGTTTGTAGGGAATTAGTTTTTTTACATCTGCCTTTTCCCCGCTCTGTCTAAAACATCTTTAGTACTTCGTGGTTTCAGCTACCATCTTACAAAAACAGATTAAAAGTTTCCCCAAATTTCGAAATGCATCATAGACATATTCAATCACTACCTAATCATACCAAATATTACTTTCCATTACAATTCTGAACGCAAAACTTATCACAGACCGTCCTTTTCCTTTTACTAACTGATATGATCTTATGTCCTCAAGATTATAAAAAAAAACTCCATCGACGTTTGAGTGGGTTCCCAAATCCTTAGTTAAACACTTCTTTGATTGTGTTAACTTTGTTTACACAGCACAATCTGCTACAAAAGTAATAAAAGTCGAGGGAATTTGAAAACAACCTGCGTGAAAAGAATTTTAAGTGGTCGGTCTTCTAACATATGTCCGCCACGTGCCTCACTTGCACACTTTCCAAATTTTCTGAATGCTTTAAAATTACAAAGTTATTAAAATTAAAGGACTTCGGATAGCAGAGAAGAAAAGAATGGATTTATTCTGGTATCCTCACCTACCAGTAGAACCCCAGGCTTGCCTTTAAATAATCAACATATGTATGTATAATATAATTTCCAATTTACTTTTACGAGTTGTAAGGTGCCGGTGTTTCCTGTAGTTACGCAATTTAAGATGTTTGCGATAACTGATTTCTAAGATTTAATCGACCATCCCTAATCATAATATCATGAACTGTTTGAAGGGTTCGTCCATAAATGGTTATACGAAGGGAAAGGATATACTGATTGGTTTTTAATTAAGGCGTAGTTATCTTACCTCAAGATTATAATTGTGAACGATTTAAAAAAGAATGCATTTACGATCGAATTTAATTCAAAAATAAAACTCCAAAGGTCTTAGAAATTATTAGAACTTGTAAAATATTATTATATATTAATCCAAAATCAGAGTAAGAATATTATATCTCAAGAGCTTTGAATATTCTTTCATGTTTCTTTATAGCTTATATTAATCAGATTAGAATAAACCTTATTTGACGTTATTTAATATTATGTGTTGAAGAAAAAGTTTTTATATACAGTCGACTCTCGATAAGTTGAAACTCGTTAATTTGAATCTCTCGATTATTTGAATTTTTTTCCCTTTCCCTTGAAAAATACTCGATAAATTGAACAAAATCTATATTAATTGGTCCCCTCGGTAATTTGAAGTTGAAGGAAGAGTACTTGCCCGCCAACATGCAATAATTTGAAGTCCGGACTTCCATACTCTCTATAATTTGAAGCGTTTGTTGTCATCAGTTAAGTCGTTTGCTTACATACATGTTTGTTTACATGTATAAACCTGCCGATTCATCAGTGAGTTTGCAGTTCGCATTCAAAAAGTGCGGGTTTAAGCAAGCCGAAAACGTAGAGTCGCCAAAAATTACAAATTCTGACTCAGAGTGGGGACTTCTACCTAACTGTGGAAAATTAACATTTGAGGATCATGTTGAGGATCATGGTGCCCTAACCGAAGAGGAACAACCGCCCATTCCAGTCACATTGAGCGAGGCAAAGAGATCGCTTAGTAACCTACGCTTCTACGCCCTAAGAACCGACACAAGTGACGATTTCTTCGCAGCTCTCACCATTATCGAAAATTCATTGGACAATGATAGACTGAAGTCGCTCACTCAACAGAAAATTACGGACTACTTTTCAGTAAATAATAATTCTTTAAAATAATTGTACGAATGTTTAAAATAATTAATCTCCAATCTTGATCAAACTCTCGTTATTTTGAACTCTTGGTAATTTGAAATTTTTCCCTGGTCCCTTGAGTTTCAACTTATCGAGAGTCGATTGTATATACTGTAAATTCTAGTCTTTTAATTAAAAACAATTAAACGTTTTAGAACGGTTTAATGTTTAAATTGATGTGCCCAATTTTTAAACGGAAGTTTTAATATTAAAACGTTTGAAGTATTTTAATGTAAGACGTCTTAGGCATTTGAAATATATTCTATATAATACTGTTGTAATTTTGCCCGTCGAGCGGCTACCAGAAATAGTTTCATTCACGCTAACCTCAACTTTTACCGTTAAACATGTCTTTACACTGCGACTTTTCTTCTCACTGACTGTACCGTTTTAACCATTTCCAGTTTCCATTCGGCGGAAACTCAAGCCGAAAAGGAGCTTCTCTCCTCCAGAGACTCTTCCATTCCAATTGTTCCACGGCCTTCCAGGCCCACATCGCTTCCCTCTATCCAGTGCCGCTTGCTTGCCGCTGGTGTCGGCGATTTGTTGTGTGCCGTTTTCTCAAGTCTGTTCCGATCAATCGTACAGTCTGGTAGTGTGTCGTGTGGAGCGAGGGTGCCGCGCTTGGTCTCAATTTTTGTTCCTTTTTAACGGATGCAAAATAAACAAAATTTCCTGTTGTGTGGAGCCGAGAAAAACCCCACAGGAGGAAAGCCGCTTGGTACCGTTACCGTAGTGTTGTGATAAAGTGCGAAACAAAGATGGAAGCTGAGTGAATTGACTAGGGCAGAACGGGATAATTTGCGTGTGACTTTAGTGTAGAGTGCAAAAATAGATTCAATTTAAGTGTGAGCAGGTTGGGAAGAAGCTAACCGTCGCTGTCGCCGAAGGATACAGGGATTTACCGCTTCGGAGAGAATTTTCTCAAGGTACATGTCTGATTATACTTTTTCTTTTAACGGGGTTTTAACTAAAAACTAACTGTAAAATAACGATATAGAACGCGCCATCTTTCCATCTGCCGGTGATCTGTTTGCGAAATCAACGGCGCAATAATAGGCCTCTTCTTCGGCGTCAATATGTTTTGTCTGATGGGTTCCGGGAGGGGAGGGAAGCATCGGAGATGCTGCAGCGCCAATTAGTACCGAGTGGCACCTCTGGGCAACCATTTGTGGTATTTTCCGAAATCGGCTTCTGTGCATTAGTTTTGCTTGTTTTCTAGAGGCTGGGGCCCGGTGTGTCGTCACGGGAAGAAATCTCAAAACAGGACCGACGCCGGTACCGGGAAACTTCCCTTTAGCACGCACACATCTACTGCCCGGTCCACACCATAAAATCCTTTTCTGCCTGTTCACAGTCGAGTCGGTCGAATAGCGCATGGATGCTTATCGTCTGGCTCCTGAGTCCCGGCGTGGCATGCAATTTTTCTATAATCCCTGGGGTGAGTGAGCTCCTTCCAACCCTCGTTGTCGGTGCCGGGATACTTTAAACCCTCCTCTCCGTGATTTACTCAGTAGTCGGTAGGCAGACTACAGAAGTGAGCCTTTTCAACCAACACATTCCCAATCGTGAGGTTTACAGCCGCCGAAATGGAATTTTTCGCATAGTTACTGAACATTTTTCCGTTTCGCATCCTTATTACGGAAACCAAAATCTTTTGGGTTAAGTCAGACTTTAAAATTCGGTATGTACTATGCTCTCAGTAGGCTGCAATAAATCCTCGAGCGAAGGATTCCTAGAACTGAGCCAAAGAAAGTCCCCGAGCTTTAAGGATTGAGGCAATTCCAGTGACTAAAGCACGGCTTCCCTGTGGAAAAATTGTTTTGTTGCCCAGATGAATTCTCGAGCAGTGGCTTTCGTATTTTTCCTAAAATTACCGGCAACAGTAGTTGGGGGATTTCGCTTCCTTCTAGAAAGCAAATAACAGAGCTTTTTTTTTTTTTTTCTTTCGGTCATCTTGCAAGGTTCTGTTTCGTCTTTAAATGATCCTTACTTTAATACTGTTGCATATCAAATAACTTTAATTGAAAAATTGAAAATTATGTATGATACAATCGAGCAAAAAACAAGTAAAATAGTAAAGAGAGTTTGTTTAACTTAAATTAACCAATTTAGTAATAAAACGTAGAATAATCCCACAATCTATAATTTCCATAATAAGTTTAAGCAACCCTGGGAAGCCTTAAATGCGTAATTTCTTGAATATTCGTGGCATTCTCTTGTATCGTTGAAGCAGACAGTAGGGCTGAAGGATTCAAAATCAAAGCTGGCATAATGTCATGTTGTATTGTCATCAAAACTGAAAACGTATGTACAATTTCTGAACAGATTGAGTTTCCTCACTTCCTCATTTTAATGAAACGTTGTAACAACTTTCATTTTGGGTCAAATGACGAATATGATAACATTTTTTTTGGCCGCTTGTAGTTCTTGAGATATTTAACTTTAAAGATCCGAAGAAATTACATTTTTCGCTCGCTATTTTCTGAATATTCCCTAAAAGTTTCGATGGGTATTATTTATTTATTTATTAAATGTCTACAGATATTAAATTTTACAGACTAGCATATAAAGTTATCCAAAAATACATGATTAGTTCTTTACATGGTGATTTTCAAAAAGAGCTAATTTAAATTCATTTCTTTACATAGTAAAATCAAGGGAGGTAGCTAAAGAATTAAAATAATATATACAATTCGAAACTGGTTTATGACAACCATAATTAGTCTTATGAGGAGGAGCGTACAGCAATGATCTTAAACGAATTGCTCTTTCCGGTGTATAAAAATTAATCATTGACAATAGTTCAGGAGATTTAATTCTAAAAGATAGAATATCCTTAACAAAGATAGCACAACTTACTTCCCGTCTGAATTCAAAACTTAACATACCTAGAAATAAGCATCTAGCAAGATGGCATGAAGTTAGCAAGCAAACTACAATTAAAAAAGACAAATCGAATGAAATTCTTTTGTATTGACTCAATTATTTTTATATGTATCTGATGGTAAGGACACCATACTACAGAGGCGTATTCAATGATAGAACGCCCTAATGCGAAATAAATGGGCATAAGTGTTTGTGGAAATTTAAAATCTTTAGTGTTTAGTCCGTTTTAAAAACCCTAAAGCTTGAAATGCCTTTGTGACGGAAACTTCTATATGATCATTAAAAGACATCCTTGGTCTACTTTTGCGAGAGAATTATCATCTATGAGTTTACATTTTGACATGTTAAGAAATAATTTGTTAATACTACACCATTGATAAAGTCTGGCAAAATCGGCGTATACTATGTAAAAATTATAAACCTCTTTTTACGCGATCCGTCTTAAAAATTACGTGTGAATAGAGAATTCGCGTAAAAAGAAATATTGACTTAGTGGGAATTTATGATTTAGAATTTTCTTAATTGAAAGGAGAATGCAATTTTACAAAATATTAAACATTTTCTTGAATTACGGATTTTTCCTAACTAAGACTTTAGCTTAGTCGTATAAAATCAAATAAAAGTCTCATAAAATATATTATTTTTAATAGCCCAACTGGCGTAAAACGTAATTATAAAAATATCAGCAAAATACTTGAAATAAACTATTTAAAATAAAAGCAAATACCTTCTTGGACGTATCAGTGCCTTAATTAATCCAAAAATAAAATCTATATACGTTCGTTTCAAGCCTAAATGAATGTGTGTACGAAGATTATATTTTTATAGTGCGTAATTTTCTCAAGTACCTTACATCCACCATCGAGTCTCCAATCGATAAATAACTCAATCCTCGATTACTACAGTCGAAAAGAAGAGTGGGAAAGGTTAAGATTCCCAAGAACTAAGAACGCCTTAATGTTACTTAAAAACTACCAAGTTGCTTAAACACGCTCTAAATGCCGATAAAACCAAATCCAGAAATATATAGCTGGCCTGGACCACCATGCGAAGTTCAACTTCTCAGTATACAAAGTCACTAAAAAAATAAAAAAACAAAACCGCTACAAGCAGACAGAGGAGGTAACTGGATAACGATAACAAAGTGAAAGCATTTGCAGGAAATCAAGCAGAAGTTTTCACCCGTAATGAAATCAGTGACCTACAACACGAGTTCCCTAAACTAACACATAACACTACAAGCACCAAAAATCAACATTTACCTTCTCCGCACTAAACAAAAAAATTCATGAATTGAACAATAAAGTTACAGGACACGATATAATTAAAAAAAAAAAAAAACGATTAAAAGTAATCCTTCACGCAGGCAAAACAGCCATACTCCAGATATTCAACGCCATCCTCCGCATTAATTTCCAACAATATGAAAAGATGCGAGAATCATACTTATCCCTACACCAAATAAAGGTATGACTCATGTAGTATCCTACAGACCCATTAGCCTGCTCCCAATCCTATCAAAAATGTTTGAAAGACTTCTCAGAGAAAAAACGCATCCCGGAACACCAATTCGTCTTCAGAAATAAGGTGCACAAACTAGTCAACCAAATCTACAATGCCATCGACCAAAAGAAATTCGTCATGGGGTACCACACCACGGTCTCATGTATAAAATAGTCCGCTACATGTCCCAACGTTTTCACAATATACCGTTCAAAACATAAAGGCAGCCTAAGCAACATGTACCCAATAAAGGCTGGAGTACCACAGGGAAGTGTAATGGGCCCAAATCACCAAGGGTTCTTAACAATCACGTTTGCAGACTATGTAGGCATCCCATTCCACCCTCACAACAGCCATAAGATAAATACAAGCCCAAGCAAATAATGTCATAGAATAGACGGAATTCTGGAAAATTAAAAACAACGAAAGCAAAACTGAACAAATCACTTTTGCACGTTGGCCTATAGTCATCCACAACAAATAAATAAAACATGCCAAGATGGCACTTGAACTTCGCCTAGACTCAAAACTAACTTGGAAAGTTCACATCATGAAGAAGAAAGAACAACTTAACTTCGAATACCGGAAGCTCTACTGATTTCTCCACAAACATCCCAGCTAAATATCAATACAGTAAAACCCGCTTAAATGCACATCCAATTTGTCAGACAATTTCGTGCATTTAAACGGTTTGTGCATTTAAACGTTTTTAAGATAAATGCACATGTTGTGCATTTAAGAGAGCTCGGATTACTTTTTTTGGATTACATGTACAAATTATTCAAATGTCCAAAAATAAAGAAAACTAAAAATGTGCGTATATTATCCACATTTATTCAAACGAAATAAGAAATTTAAATCAACAAAAAAATAAAATTCTTTCTTTAGTAAAACAAAAATAAATCCAGTCTTTATGTACGTATTAAATAAAGTATGTATGTATGCACACATATAGGAACAAGTTCAAATTTTTGGTTTAATAAAGTCTGATATGAATTTTTGACATTACATATCTGTTCATTTAAAATATGTACATTGCATTTATCCGGTTATTTTTTAATTCAAATAGAAAATTCGTGCCTGAAATTAATGTGCAAATAAGAGGTTTGTGTATTTAAGAGGTGTGCAATAATGCGATCTTTGTTTCTACACATTAATAAGGCAAAAAATTCGGTGCATTCGCATCGTGTGCAATAAAAGGGATTGTGCAGTAAAGCGGGTTGCATTTAAGCGGGTTTTACTGTACTGAAATCAATAAGGGCTGCAGATTTAAGGCTCGGCTAAAAAATCGAATCTCGCTATCATCCAGAGAATGCAAACAAACATATTCAGGTCAATACTCGGCACTTCTCGATATGTAAACAATACAATAATCCAATCCAAGGGTCAAACAAATTGTGCAAGAGATATTTTAAACCATCCCAATATGACAGCAAAAAACATACTGAATAAGGAAACATTATGCCGACTCAAAAGAATTGACCCTTTAAAAGTCGGTAACCTAACCCACGGTAACCAACATCATATATAAAAAACGAATCAAATCTATCCCCAGAGTCACAAGGAGACCAACTCAAACCAAAAAAGTAGATAACACTGATGAGGTGATCAGTTTGATTGTCATAAACCCGATTGAAGTATTTTCAACTTGTTTAGAAACAATCTTGATAATCCTGCCAGGGCTAGGTGCTTCCCTAGTCTACCAGCTCTCAAACCAACTGCTAATATCATCAAGAAACTATTGCCGAGATGAAATCAACCCCAGAACGCAAAACTTATGGAAGCAATGGCTATGTGAGGAAAAGATTTTATTTAGTTGTAAGAGTATTAATAATGTAGTCATCAGGCTAACGATCTGAATTACGTAATCAATAAATTAAGTGTCCCACAAAAACACATTTGCATATACATTAGGTTGGAATGAAAAATTCTGATTGTGATGATTTTTGATTTGATTTTTTTTTGTAATAGCATGGTTATTAGGTTGCTCAATCGATTTTTACATCTTAAAGATGGTCATAGTTATCATAATAGGGACGGATATAATAAGACAGGAGACTCTGAAGCAACTAAACCCTTATAAATTACGCATAAAAGCTTTTCACTTTGTTACCTAGTCAGAAAAGTTAACCTTAATATATTGCTTTTAGCTACCTCGTAATTCAAAATGAGTAAAACATATGCTTATAAGTCTCATTTCCTTAATTTTTATTTTGTAACACAAAAAGTTTTTATCACATCGTCCGAACTATTGAATATAAAAACTAATTAGCAATTTAGTTTTCTCATTTCAATCATTCGTTCTTACCAAGCTCTCATATGAAAGCCACACAATATCTTCAAGCATAATATTATACATAATTTCTTTATTTACTATGAATAATAATTGAATTATATTTACTAAACTTATGATTTTGTTCACATTGCTGAATAAAGAATTATGCTTATTTATCAAACGTACCTAAATTCTTTACGCGTGCGTTTTTATACTGTAGTATTAGTAACATCCTAAGCGTAATTTCTCCCTGCTTCTTCCGTTCCGCATCCGACCTAAGCATTTATAGTCTTCGCATGGCCCTTATGATTGTGTTGTAAGGTTCAAATACATAATTAACCGTGGGTTAATTCTGATATGCTTACTTTGAAAACATTTCAAAATTTTCTTATTGAAAAAAACACTTCGAAAAATCAACTTTGTATGGAAAACTAATAAATTATGAAAGCTTTCTAGATTAAAAACAAAAAATTTGATTCTATTATGTATCGTCAAATTCATTGTTAAAAAATACAGAACTATTATTGTTTTAACATTTCAAAATTAATAAAGTTATTTGAAAATAGAATTAGATAAATACTTTAAAAAAAATGTGGATGTGTTCTGTGGAATAAAGGACCCATTACACGGCAATTCTGGCTTCAATTTCGTCCATTGATCACAAATTGAAGCAAATAAAAATATTTAGATATTTGGCGGTCAGTCCATCCATCATTCAAATTTTCAGTTCACAGCCAGTATGATTCCAGATCATAGACTGAACTGAAACCAGAGTAAGCGTGTAATGGGCGTCTAAGGAGCGTAAAGCCTTAATTGAGAAGCTTCACTTGGAAGACGAAAATGAAGGTTTTTTAAAAACAAATTTTCACATAACGAAATACACTTGTGTAAATCGAATATTTTTAATTAGATCTAATTCGTACATAAATATTTTATGACTTTTTTGCGTGTGTAAAAATTTGAATTTATTTTATTCACACATTTTTTTATATAGTTAGAGAGTAAAGATTAAAAACGCCTAAATAGAATATCTTCTTTGGTTTTAATCTGATAAACAAGAAAAACCTTTTAAAGTACAGGAAAGTTAGTGAATTGCCTTACCTTCTTGTTAAAATTCTTCGCGAAATTGTGGTATCTGAAAAATTGTGAAACTGCTTAGAAATCATTGTGAAAAATCTCAAGTAAATACCCGAATTTTAAAAACATCAGATGCTATTTTAACTAGCCAGTTACAGATCTGCTCCTCCTAAGAACTTATTGGCGCAGATGGCGTCAGAACGACTCCAAGCACGTTTGAAACCAATATAACTTTGAAACTATTAAAATTAGAAGAAAACGTTTGTAGCTAAAAGTAGTGTTTTACGTGTTTAAAAAATAAATAAACATGTTTCGAAGCTTTTAAATTGATTAAATTAATAGAGAAAGGACGGGAGTACAATGCAAAGACACCTTTAGTATCTTCAATTCCCTGTCACTTAAAATTATGGCAGTTTTTAAAAAGCGTATACGTTTGATAGTTTAAGCATAACTCTTAGTTATGCTTTCGTTATAACTTTGCCCATTCCGAGATTTTGTAATTGGATTTTTCAGTGAATAAAACTGTATAATCGAATAAAAATATTTTTAAATTGATTTTCCAACTCTTCTGGGTCTTCTGGGTAGTCTGTGAAACGACGTTCACTTAATTAAAAATGAAAGAAACCCTAGTGCTTTTTATACTTAATTCAGATTCTTCAAGAAAAAATACGTACATTTTATTTGAAGCAGAAAAATTGGTTAAACAGTTTTTAAAGTTATTTTTTAACCAAAAAGAAATTGTTTTTACCTCGTAAAAAACTGCAAGCTCTGTACATTATCTAAAGTTTCTCTGGAATCTAGGTTTGCTATTGGTCTAGTTAGGTTACTGATTTTAGCACAAAAATCATTTGAAAAATATAACATATAAGAATTTTCGCTCTTCTTATGAATTGAAATTCCCGCCCAAGCAAAAGCAGAACAACTCGACTGCCGCAATTCAATTGCCCCCCAAGAGAATGTCAGAGGGCGCCGCCTTTGGCTCGAATGGAGACGTAAACAATTTGGCAGATGACATTTCTGCTGCCTGCCTGACGATGATGAGTTCCGTCAGTTGTTTGCATTCTTCCGCAAGTGGTGACTTCTTCCGTCCCATTTGAGCGGAATTTTCAATTATTCACCTGGAGGAAATCTAGAATTTTACTCCGTTCGTCCATTGTCCGCGTAAGTTCACCTTAATTCAGTGGGGTTTAGTAAAGAAAATCAAGTTCCTGGTGGTGAGGCACAGGTGAAACAAAGATTGCATTGTTCGGGTAGCGTTTCAGTGTTTCTTCGGAGGAGTTTTTCGCTTTTAAGGCGGCTGCATACATGAATAAGGTCCTCCCTGTTTACTAAACGGTTTGAATAACAAGTACGCGTGTGCAAATAATAATACTCAGGGAAATATTTCACCGACATGTTTCATGTAAACAAAATCCGGGCAGTATCGATTTTATGCAGATTTCTTATAAATTGCGAAGGGAGCTCAGTGCCGGTCACATTTCTGCATTTTACTGAAGTTTCCCCAGAGTCTAGAAGGGATTTTTTTCACGTGTTTAGTCACCTGTTCCTATAGAAACCGTGATAATCAGTAGTTGTCGGTGAGAAATTACTTTGGTATAATCCCCAAAGTGCTTTCTCCGACATGAATCGCTGAACCGTCTCGAATCCGAGCAATGCTTTTTATCCTTGTATGTCTTACCATCATCTTCAGTATGTGTAGTAAATTTTTCAACTCACGTGCAGCATTTCTTGCCGCCTTACAGAAACGATATTCATCACAAGAAATGGCTGCTCTTCCGCGGCGAATTATCAAGGAAACCCAGCGTCTTCTGCAGGAGCCCGTCCCTGGAATAACAGCTATACCAGACGAAACAAACGCCCGATATTTTCATGTTGTAGTCACTGGTCCAGAGGACTCACCTTTCGAGGGAGGTCTATTCAAGCTAGAACTGTTCCTGCCAGAGGACTATCCAATGTCTGCACCAAAAGTCCGATTTATAACGAAAATCTATCATCCGAATATCGACCGTCTCGGCAGGATATGCCTTGATATCCTCAAGGATAAATGGAGTCCAGCCCTCCAAATACGTACTGTACTCCTCTCCATCCAGGCACTCTTGAGCGCCCCAAATCCAGACGACCCCTTGGCTAACGATGTCGCCGAGCTGTGGAAGGAAAACGAAGCGGAAGCCATTAGAAATGCCCGTGAGTGGACACAGAGGTACGCCATGGAGCAATAGGTCCTTAAAGGGTTTCAGTTCTTTGTCTCAAATAAATGGAGTTTTGTTTTCGGGAGAGACACTTGTTTAAATGAATTGTTACGCGATTCTCACCACCAGGAGTTGCTTTCGAATGTCCGATATATTCCTGTGCTTTGCTGCTGCTTTGTTGCAATAAAATTGTGTAATTTTCTTTTCTCAAGTAAAGAGCGTGATATATTTAAAATAGATGTAAAGATATGAAATATATATAATAAATTATACTGGGATTGTCTAAATATCTTTTTCGTTTTTCTGACGTACCTTTATTTTTAGCGTTTTATTTTCTATGGGATTAGTTAGAATAGTTAGATAATTAGGCGTCAGTCAACCCATACAAACTCTGAGTTTGCGATTTTAAGCTTAGAAATTTGACCCTATACAACTATATAATTGCCGAAGACATCGCGTAACATACATATGTACAAGTGGTGGAATATTTTCTTCAAATTTAAATAGGATCAACATCGAGATATAGCCTATTCAACAAAAAAAGAATCATTAAAGTCGGTTCACAATTGCCGAAGACATCGCGTAACATACACACAAGTGGTGGAATATTTTCTTCAAATTTAAATAGGATCAACATCGAGATATAGCCTATTCAATATAAAAATGTCATTCAAATCGGTTCACAATCGGCGAAAATATCACTGTTAAATAAAAATAAAAAAATTTAAGAATAAGAAACAAGTTCATTCTGGCAGGTTCACATTAATAACGTTAAAATTCAATTCAAATGCAGTGTTCATGCGTATTTTTTTATCCTTGATTGACGGCATCTCCATTGGTTTTATTTGTCTATCAAATTAGAAGGTTTGCTTTTTGTAGTTGACAACGCATGACTACGGCATTTGAGTTGAATTATAACATTATTAATGTGAAACTGTCTAAATTTAAGGCAACTCACATGTGACATAATTAATTTGAAATATTGTTTTTCTAAATTCTTTTCGAAACTTGGGGCACTAGTCACTGACCTATTATTTTAGTCATATTGTGCCACTCTTTAAACAAAAGGCTTTGAACTCGTTGATATTTCGTAGTTGTCTGCTTGATACTCGATATCCTAATGTCTTCCAGCAATTTTCTAAGGTACTTAAGGGGGTATCCCACTCTAGAGGCCCTTGAATTGAACGTTTTTTTCAGGGAGTTGAACAAGAAAATACAAAACATTTAAAGTTAAACATAATAATCCTCTTATTATATGATCTTTAATGAATATTTTGAGAAAAAAACAAATTTTTTTATTGAGTGGTTGGGTCAGGGCAGGCCTGCTACTGGGACTCATACATTAGGAACGGTGTGCACGATAACAGCCAAACAATTAATCCGAAAATTATGAGATTGCACATTAGTACTCTTTATATATGTGGCTATGGCATGAGTGTGGCACATTTTGAAAAAAAAAATTTATTCATTTTTTTAATTATTTCTACTATAAGTTTTATATTTTAGTTGATTTTCTACTGTTAAAATATGGGATACAAGCTATGTAAATTTAAAAATGCCTGATTTGCTCCACTTAGGTCATAGAGAAAAAGCTAACACAGCTTGTACCAAAATCTGAAATTTTTCGGATGAATGGTTTTCTCAGAATGCTGCACACCATTCATCAAGACGGTGTTTTGAGAAAAACGGCATTTAAGTTAAAGTTAAGAGTGGTGGAGAGCGCGCAGCTGCGCACGGAATCGCCTGTAGCGGCGCGAGCTTTTCAAATTTCGCGGTAAGAGATAGCTTAAACGATTCAGGAAAGAATACAGAATTTTTCAAAACTAAAAAAAAAAATACATTTTTTGAACGTTCTAGAGTGGGATACCCCCTTAAGTCAGGATTGAAGCAAGATCATTAGAGAACATCAGTATTATTATTTCCCAATTATCTTTTGGTGGAATTAGTCGTATGTAGCCTGGCATGGTCCTGTTGAAATTTGGTTCCTCATAAAGGCATTTCGTTTTCTATGAATAGTAACAGATCTGCTGAAGAATTTCAACGTCAAATGCAAAAAGCAATTAATTTGGATGAATATGTAATGAGATATACCTATATATATTTATGAAATTTAATTTTTATTGGCACCATCTGGTAGAAGGGACTCGAAAACCACATATTAGGAGCCTCTAAAAAATGAAGAGGACTCACGAAGATATTCATTTTGTTTCTCGTAATAAGGCTCCAGAAATAGGTGAAAATACCATTTTTATTTCATTGGGTATCACTGCCAAATCAAGTCATTTGCAATAACTAAGCGAAATAAGGCGCAGGGATTCATTCAGTTTATTATTTTTTCCTTAAATATATAATTTTTCAAATATCACATTATTAACATCAAACAAATTTAGGTATAAAAAGTATTAATATCTTATCTTTTTCTCTTTCTCTTTCTCTTTAGCTTTGTCTTTAAAGCAAATTGTCACGATAAAAATCGTCACTTTTAACGAATCTCGTCGTAAATAAACGAAAGCCACAATACCACTTTTTGTCACTTTTCGCTCATGGTCGTTTAAGGGGTTATATACAGTCAGGAGGCCCAAAAAAGTCGATTTTTCAAGAATTTTTCTTGAGATGATCTTTTAAGTTATTAATGTAAAAATCTGTACACATATTATGATAACTCTTGAATGTATTTTAATGTTTTTTATTTGTAAAAATAATTATTTTAAAAGCTGCTACAGCTGACCTCCGGGAGCAACTATAAAAAAAAGCGTTTTGCGGTGTGCACTATATCTCTGGACTGGATTATCCAAATGAAAAAACCAAAAATATTTCATTAATATATTGTTTTATCTTGTAATTAATCGAAGGAATAAGCAAAACAAGAAAAGAAAAAAAAAGACAAAATGGCGGCTTTAAAAAAAAAAAAATTGACTTTGAACAACAATTTTGGCACTAAATTGTTTATAAAATGGAAAATATTTATCGGTGAGCAAAAAGCTTCGATTAATTACTAAAAAATATGCTTAAGAAGCTTGTGTTAAAATTTGAAACTAATCAGTTCAGCCGTTTCCGAGAAATCTTGCTCACCGACTTTAAGAACAGAAAAACGCGTTTAAAGTTTCAAAAGCACTTTACATTTAGTACAAAAACTCGAACACGTTATTACAAATATGCGTGTAACTTCGAGAATATTCACTGGATTGACATGACATTTTCTGTGGGTGTACTTAAATATATGTATATTACGAAAATAAAGTAAAAAAAAAGTCGGTTTTCTGAAAATCCTGACTGTATATAACCCCTTAAATCGACTAAGAGAAACCGAATTTTGCTTTTCGTCATTTTCGACAAGTGAAACGACTACGGGAATAGGAGTGATTATACTGTCTATTATTATATATATATTATAGTGATTATACTGACTATTTCTTTCATTTTTTCGAGCGCGAAATAGCTATTTGTGTTAAAATAACATGGGATTTAAAAAGAAACCAACAAATGAGCCACCCAGATTCGTAAAGTAGTTTATTCAAACTACATATTTTTATTAATATTTTGAGTTCCACACCGTTAATGATAGTTAAAACCCAGTTTAACTTATTTAACGCAAACACTTTCTAGTAAATACCAACCTTAACGTCAATTTCGAGCCAATTTAGCACCTCACCGCTACCTGCACACCTAATTTAGCGTAACGAATTCAATAAACCTCCAATTGGCCCTTAATATTACAAAATTAGGAAATTTACACGTTTAATTTGCCGAGAGGGCCGAAGTGTCGACATCTCTTTCCGGCTGATCTCCTAGTAAGAGGTCGGCCAGCCATTCCAATCCCAGTCGGGATAGGACAAAAAAAGGAAATTGCTCCAATCATCGGTTTCCATTATTGACGCAATGAGGCCCACGACCGGGAAAGGAGCGCTCATTGTAATTCTGGGAAAGCTCCGACTGGAACGTCGCGATGCCTGGCCGGGCCACTTTATCGTGCCGCCAAAGCTATAATACATGTGCACGTGCATATCTATTTCGATCCGAAGTTTATCTAGATTTGATTCCCCCCTGCGCCGCAAGACCGCTTCTAGCACTGTAATCCACAATTACAACTCATTGCGAAGAATGGCGGCTGTACCTTCGCCTTCTATCCCATGAAGGGAAGAAAGCAATTAAAGCCATTGACCTGCCTGGAAGAAGTTTTTTGTCGTATTGATTTTTTTTTGGGCTGAGTTGAGTCTCTTTTCCGTGACTGCTTAATCGAAATAAGATTCCGGAGGAATAGGAAAAAAATAAAAGCCTTTTATGATTATTTCAATACAACGCCGGCCAGGTGGATTGGAGCCGGGCGTGATTCTACGATTTTTGCCTCTTCAGCAGAAACGATGGAGGAAGTCGGTTAACGAGCGGCTTGGCGTCACTCAAGATGGATTACTTTAAGAAGGATTTTGTCATTGAAATCTCAAAGCGTTCGATTTGGACTTCCCGCTTGTCATGTCAGTCACGCTTCAATCAATTTGCAGCTTTAAATCTTCCCGGGCACCACATTTTTAGATAACACGGCACTTTTTAACCCTAAGCTCGCTAACGTTCGTCTTTTCGACGAACAGCGTGTAGAAGACGAAGATTTTCTTTTATATAATTCTTACTGATATCTTCTGTTTCGAAATTAAGAAAATCAAAAGTCTTCATATAATGTTTTCATACAAAGAAGAAAAGTATCTAGCTTTCTTAACAACAATGAAAAAAAAATCAAAATTGTAGAATTCGTCGAATCGACGAATGATTAGCTTATTAGGAATATTTTTTAACGTTAGCGGTCTATGATTAACCTAAGGGGTACCTATCACTATTCTAATTTTGATAATTTATAGTATAAGAAAGTATAAAATAGAGATCAAAAATATAATACCCCATCAAATGTAAACGCAGAAGTCCGTCGCTCTTCACGTAAAATAAAATTCTCCGGCCGTTTTAGATATCTAAAGGCAGCTAAAAGGAAAAATTAATTTTAGTATTTAGGTATTTAAAGAAGGAATGTTGATATGTATAAAATTATACTATCACGACGTTAGACTCTGCGCACTTGCAGTTAGGCAGCACACTCTGAATAATTTAGATTCCTATATACTGAATTTCATATTTAAACAAATAAATTGTACTGCTTATATTGATCAGTATATTAAAGGTAAAAAAACAACCAAAATAGAACAATTTAAAAAAAAATTTCTTGCATATTTCGAATGATAGATATTTCAGGAATATGTTCTGAAAATGTTATTACTTACAGAAGAGGTTCAATACAATTTGTTTCCTACAACCAACTGTTGGCGTCTTATGAAGCAACGAAAGTATACACAGTGTATAAAAATGCATGGTTTAATTTGAATTTGAGATATCCTCACGGCTGATGATTGATGAAATTATGTAGGAACGTTCATTTGGGATCAGAACGGACCAATAATGACTTCAATCGATATTCGGGTGACAGTAAGCGAAATTTTCAAGAAAACCCATTTGACGTGATCTTTGACCTCGTGTGGCAACACTAGCACGATATCGAAAATTCCACCCTTTCTGTGGTAATAATTCTGCAAGAACTCGGAATATAAGCAAATTAAAAGATAATTCTACATTACTCCTATCTTTCATTTCACAAGATAAATGCGTGCTTGTCGTCGACGGTTATTCGAATAAGAAATTTTCCTTTAATTAATTTATTTCAGAAATTCTTACGAAATTGTTTAACAATTAACAGAGGTAACATCTTTAGATTCTGGTATTTTACATAGTTTTTAACTAAACTTGTTAAAGATGTTTCCAAAAAAAATCTCAGTTTTCGCATTTTTATAAATAACTTTTCTACAACGCTTCATGAATATCCGCGAGGAGACTGTACCAATTCTAATACTTGATTTTAGAATGCTTGAGTTTTATATTAGCAAGTTAGCAGTTAAAATACATTTTTTATTTCAACCCGAGATTTGCGAGATTATAGTCTTTTTTTAGTGGGTGTTTGAGAATGTGAGATTCACATATGCGAAGTTTTCAAATTGCAAGATTTATATGTGCGGTATTTTTAAACCGAGATTTCAGCTTGCAGTCAATCTAACCCAACCCTAACATTAAGTATGTATTTGAAGTTTTTTGTTACATGTATCCCTTAGAGATCTTTTTTTCATTCATATAACTTTTCTTTCTGTTCCTTCGAGGATTAAGGATTTTTGTCGTTGAAAGAAAAAATCGCCCGTCATTTCAGTGACACTTCAATCATTTTGCTGCTTAAAAATCTTCCCGGAAGCCGTGTTCTCAGATAACACCGCACTTAACCTTAAAATTGTAATGAGATTGCTGCAAAAAAAGGACACATTATCCCCTGCTATTGTTTTAGAACGACAAGGAATGCTCTGCTCAGTCGGAAGGAATAGTTTTGTTCCTATCACAAAAGGGAATTCAAGGTAAGGGCTCAAGTAGGAAAATCGATGGACCTGACAACGGTCAGGTTTACGTGACTGCAGTGCCCCTGCCTTTCATGGGAATAAATGAAATATTTATTTGGATCCGATGTACTCCGGCGGGTAGATTCTGTATTTGCTATTTTGCCCAAAAACAGGATTAATGCTACATTAGAGGGAATTTTCGTTTGTAGAGTGCTTGCAAAAGTTTGCTTCCAATTTGGACTCAGTTTATTTTCATTCCATTGTGAGTGTTCTTCAGAATTGAGTGCAAATTAACTTTTTCCCGGCTTTCAAATTTAAATTCTGGTAGATCATATACCTCTACAAAAACGACTCTTTCAATTTGTCTACTATAAAAGAACAATTTGGACAATAACTCTGGTACTAGTTGAAAATACAACTATAATACAGGGATTTTACCATAGAAACAAAAATATGCCATACTATTTGTAATGGTAACACCAGAATTACCAAGGCCAGTAAAGTTTACTGGTACTCAGTTTCTTCTTTAAATTAATTATATTTTTTAAAGATACCTCTTAAGAGTTATGCAAAAGCTTATTAAGGTTCAAAATGGCGACATGTCAAAAGCCTCTATCCATTTATTACTAATTTCAATATGAAGACATATCATTTTACAAGTGCCGAAAATAATCCAAAGTTATAAGCTGGCGCGTCTTTAATTCTAGTGTGAAGGAGCTGCATACCACAGTCAAAAGATCTCGAAAAGTCAATATTTTTACAATGCTTTCATGAAAAAGTATATGTAACATCATATTGCAGTATAATATCTATTGATAGTATTCCATTAATACCTAGGGATTGTTTAAATTTTTTTTTATTAAGGTGACTTGACACGCAAATTTTCAAAAAATCAAAATTTTTTTTATTGTTGATTTTGATAGGTGATACCTTCAAGAATAACAATTTCATTATATTAAAGTCGAATTCGGTTTCAAAATTTTGTAACGAAGAATATACCATGGCGCGTCAAAGTCGTATTTTTCATGACTTTTTCTCTTTCTTGCGTAACGTAGTTTTATTTCAGCTCTCTCTCTCTCTCTCTATATACATATTCTCCTTTTGCAAACACATGGGATTCATAGAAGTAGAGTTTGTTACAGTACTTCGGCTTAGCCATGCGGCTCAGAGTACTAGTGTGCGCTCGATATTTAGAGTAGTCCTTTTCTAAAACCGCGTTTTTAGAGTTGGTGTACACGATTAAAAAAAAAAGCTATTGGACCGATCGGTCTGAAATTTTAATGTGTTATTTGACACATGATTTTCCAGGGATTAAATTTTGAAAAAACCCTTCCCCCACCTTAAAACCACAACTTACGTCCAAGGTGTCAAAAATGTTTTGGAGCCCCACTTGTGCATCAGTGCCAAAAAAGTTTGGCGATACTCAGGCGGTACTCAAAAATACATAATGTAATGTTTTTTTTAAATATCGGGCCGATGGTCTACTCTGAAAATAACTAAATCAAGAATTTTCGAAAATATGGCATTTCGTTGTTTTTTTTTTTAAATAAAGATTGATTTCTATCCCCTAAGTTTAAGATATAAATATATAAGTTAACTTGATATCCAATTTTAGACATTTCCAGTGAAGGAAGGATTTAACAATAATTATCGATTTAAAAAAAAAAAAAAAACAAAAAAAAAATTTGTTTTAGAAACAATCGTGTTATAGCTGAAATAATACATACATTTTTATATTAGATTTATTAAATAGTTTCTTCTTACTTACTTACAATATTAGAATATTAAGATTTTACTTAGCACTTTGATGGCCAAAGTCACGTCTTCGTGATTTTAGTTTGAGGGCGGTTATCGTATACGTGATTTCAATTTGCTGGCGGTTTTAAGGCGATTTTCTCTAAATATACTTTCATAAAGGGTAGCAACCAGCATATCAAATAACAGTACACACATAAGCCTTTCCAATAGTACAGTATAAATGTAAAACCTACTTACAGGGTGACGCTGACAAGGTGTCCAATTATCGTTAAAGATATTAAAGCTGATCCTCGTTAATCTTTATTTGAATTGAGCTATAAAAAAATACTATTAAACTTTATTTTCGATAAACTGGAAAAAAACTACTCTCTCTATCTTCCCATCGTTAACCCTTATTTAAAAAATAACCCCCAAAAATAGATGCGTCGTCCTCAAAAAGGAAATTTTTTTTTTTTTTTTTATAAATGTATGGGCAAATGGAGAGCGGTAATTATTTAATCCCGTATTTTCATGATTCTAGACCATTGATTTGATTGATTAATATTTAAAAAAATTTAGTGAAAAAAAAGCTTTTCGCTTATTTTTTAAGCAGACCAATTGCAATTTAAGGGACCAATTCCCTGTAGAATAGGAAAAAATAGATATTTAAACTTTATTTTTTTGTTCAGCTCCTTTATTCTAAATTTAACTACATCTTTTTTAATATGAATATCTAAGTCTTGATGTTGAAAAAAAAAAAATTGTTTTTCTTTTTTTAGTACTTTATTATATACATATATAGAGGGCTCTCAAAAATGAGCAGTCCAAAAAAAGAGGGCTCCATAGTGGACACTCAATCTCAGAAAAGGCAAAAATGTAGTTTTAGGCATTGCAAAATGTAGTTTTAGAAAAAACGCGTTTAAAGTTTTTTTACGATATATTTTTTTTTGTGTGTAGTCAATAATGCGCGCGCAGTAAAAGAGCTGTAGCTCTTCGATTTTTTTCGAATTTCTTTGTAAAAATTTAGCATATGATTTCTGAAGGTATAAGGAATCAAAAAATGCAATGAAAATTTTGAGGGAACTGGTACCTTAAGGGGAGGTTCTCATCTAGAACGTCAAAAAGTAGGTAAAGTTCGTGATTTTTTTGAAGGCAAATGACAAGACATAGGGAAATGATATTTGGCATTATCTTTTATTGTATATTTATCTGTACGAAAAAATTTTTTTATTCAAAAAAAAAACAAAATGGCGCCCGTTATTCAACTTCTCCGGAGGCATGTTTTTCGAAAATGGACCAGCTGCGTACAATTTAGGGGTCGCAGATTGGTCTGAAATCAAATAATGATGACATTATTATAAACTAGAATAAATTTGTCTCAGAAAGAGCGGACGACTTTCAAAAAAAATTTAAAATTGACGGAATGGCGCGATTTTGAAATTTTAAGGCCATTTTCGGCCGTTTTTTTTCATATCACTTACTTACAAAAAGGAGATAATGTTACAATTTTCAAAATGTGCTCCGCTCTTTCTATGAAGAAAATTGTTTACTTTAATATGCACCGAACTAGAAGTTGATCGGTTGAACCGTTTTTGAGTTATCTTGTACGCAAATTTGAAAAATCTTGAAAAACAAAGTTCCGAGATAATCGTGATTGAACGGCACGCCACAGGCTGAACGCCACGCTACGATCATGACACCGCCACAATCAATGGGCTGTAGAATCCGTTCTAGTGCTCGGATCAACTAAATATTTTAAACCAACATTCTAGACATATTAAACTTTAATAATATGAAATAAAAAAAAAATCGAAAATTTCAAGATTCTAGATGAGAACCTCCCCTTAAAGAGCAGAAAAAAATAGTAATTACTTGAAAATTGAAAAAAATGTATATATTTAAGGTGCAAACTGCCCCAAATAAGAGTGCACCAGTTCATAATATACCATTCAGTCGCAACCAAATCAGCGGTGACACGTCGGGATACCTTTCTTGTAAGTTTATGTATATTACAGCCGAAAGCCTGGGGAGCTCTCGGGAGTCAAAAGAGCAGAGTTTACCCGGCTCTGGTTTATATGAATACAATTGTTAGTCTTCAGATTTTTCATTTTCCCAAAACTCTCATCTTCAACACTTCAATTAAATATATGTAATATAATTTTTACCAATACAAAGAGTATCGATTTTTTTGAGTTTTACATATTCCTTAATTATCAAAAGTTAATTGGTATTTTCCTAGCAACAACCAATCAAGTCGACCATTGTCGCTCGATGACAATGCTGTCTGATCCTCTTAGGTGGTACGTAGGTAAATTTAATACAAGACATATTTTTATTTTTGCTGGATTCTACATGACGACGGGCACCTTAACCATTTAATGCTGACTTATTCATTTTTAGTCTACTAATTGTTGAAGAACTTGAATGGCATCATCGTTTCTGAAGGAAAACATGAAATCCAAACTCAATATTGAGCGACATTCAGCAGACCATTACGAAACCATTCCGGTAATTCGACTTAATTTTAAGCTGAAAATACCAAGAAAAATTGCTCTTGGTAACAGAATTAATTTCGCTTGTATTCCCTTTGGATTGGAAGTATATATTTAGCTCAAAAGTGCTGAAACCTAAAATCTTATCAAGAGGTATGGATTCTTCATATAACTCGGCCACCCAGCAACCAATTGGTTGGAGAAATACAGAAATTTTCCCTAATTTAAGCGATATCAATTTAGAGAATTTTTCCTATGAAATATAAAGCGTCTTCCTAGAACTGGCAACTAATCCGATTTCACTTTATTCCCCGAAACGTCTTAGACATTTCGTCCGTTTATTTTGACCGGTCTAAGCTTCCATTAAATAAAACATTTCCAAACCCTAACCCATTTCCTCTTGATTTCACGCAGCTCCTTTGGGGGCAGAGCATGTTTTCTTGGTTCATATTGTCTTGTCGAGGCAGAAAAAATATCTCGAAATTTACTGATCTGTTTGTTTTCTGTTCGTCTGTTTGTTTTCCTTTGGCACATTACCGTAATGGCTTACGAGCCCATAGTCCACTTCTGCGTATCGCTAAGCCGTATCCACATAGTTTCACTCTGGTGGCAGAAGAGGAGAGGAATCACCCCAGGATTGATGCCACGCCACGCCACATGGTTCGATGAGAAAATTTTTATTTTGGAGAATAGGGAGGTGGCCCCAAACATGCCGTTTTCGCACCCAGTTGCCACTCCGAATGAGGCGAAAATCCATTCTAAGCCCACAAAAACTAGTCCACACCCTGCTTATTTCGCTACGTTATTCTTGTGGATGCAAAGTGGCGGTTCCATTAATCGCCTTTGCATCCGATACCAAAACAAGCTAAAAAAAATGTTGCGTATATGCACAAATCGATACCCATGCCCACTTTCCTATATATAGTATTTATATTTGGTTCCAGCTTCGACTCAGTACAGCTTCTAGTTGTGAGTGATCATTTCTGGACATGTGTGCCTGGAGGCAACTAACACCTTCTCCCCTCCGTAGCCACTGGACACCCAGCTCCGACCACTACGACGTATGCGATTGAGAGATACATTTGGAGCGGAAGATAGTTGAACAATGCAGTGACCACTCCATCACCTGTATCCGTTTCGCGTTAAGTTGACTAGAACATAACGGAACGGGGGAATTAGAAATGAAGCCATTTAGGTGCGATTTTTGCAGGTGCTTGACCAGGAAGGCGCTTTACGATTTATGAGTGTTAGTCGGTGGATAAGTAACGTTCACCGCGAAGAATCAAGGGATTTTTTAATTAAAAATATACAGAGTTTCCGTGTGGGGTTTTTCCTTGTCTAGAAAAATTGGGAACAGGAATTGTATCACAAGTATGTTAATGTTATTATTAAAAAATTTTTTTAATTATTATTATTACTTAAACACAAAATCGTACCAAGTCCCAAAAATGATTTTCTAAAAGTAAAACAACTAGTTCCTTATTCGTGGACTGAGCAAATAATTCTAATTTGGAAGCTACAACAAATTATTTATAACCCTTTACAGGGGACATTTACTCTCTAAATAGAAATTTTTTTTTTTTTTTTTTTTTTTTTTTTTTTTTTTTTTTTTTTTTTTTTTTTTTTTTTCACAAAAATATACTTCCAAAACCGTTTTGAGAAATTCAATATATAAAAAAAGTTATAGACATATTTGTAGCGGTACCAAAAAGCATTCGATTTTTTATACAAAATATTAGGGGATATACCTCTATAATATATGGGGGTTTATTAGGGTTTCTGATCCCGAATCCTAATTTGGATTTGCAAAATTCAAGTATTTTTTTTTTTAAATTAAACGATTTGCACCAAATTTGGTGCACGGGAGTTTTTGGGGTCGCTGATCACGAACGTAAAGAGGGTTATGAGAGATGTATGTTCATCGTATTGAATCCGCCATTTTGAACATTGTCAGTCAAATGATGCAGCAGAAAAGAGAAACCTTAAAAATGCTCATAGCAGAAATCAAATCTGACTTCGGATTCGTGTTCAGCGACCCCAAAAACCCCTGTATACCAAATTTGGTGCAAGTCAGTTGATTTCCAAAAATTCTGCCACCATATTGAATTTTTAACTACCATATTGGATGCGCCATATTGGATTTTGGCAACCGAACTTTTAAGGACCCATCAGCTGCAATCTGAGCCAAAATTCGACCCGATCGGTTTCGAATTTTTATCTTTGCAAGCTTTTTTTTACTGGACATTCGATTTTTCTCCGTCTTCCGGCCGCCATATTGGAGCCGCCATGTTGAATTTAAAAAAATACCACATGACTTTCTAAAGTCTTCATTTAGACGAACAATTTGAGCCCTTATTTATCTCAATCGGTTTATTCAAATTTTGAGGGCGCCTTTTGACGTGAAATGTCCCATATACAAATTCACCCTTTTTACAGGGGTAGTTTTACCTAATTTTTTAGGTATATCCCCTAGGAAAATGTCTAAGGAACATAACTCATTTTGAATTTCGACTAGATTTTTTTTAGGAAGCTCAATAAATGTCTCACCGTTTAAAACGTGACTTTTTGAATGTGCCTTCTACCGCCGATATGAAGAATAAAGTCATACAAATTTTTTTTTTATGTTCTTCAATACTTATAATATTCAAAGAGTTTTTCAATAAATATTATAGATTTTTTTAAAATTTGTTTTGTGTTTTTTTGCGATTTAGAAAGTAAATGTCCCCTTAAGTGCCAATGACGAGTTACGCCCCCATAACACACCTGTATTCGAGATTAATAATATTACCGGTTACAGGTTATTCAGAAAAATATTTCAATTAACAAAAAATATTTTTAAAAAGAAATGTTATATCGAAATATGTTTAATCTTGATCATGGCAACTCTCAGATAACCCCTATTTGCAAAACCAACCTTTTTTGTGGGTGAAATGTGATGATCTTTTAAATAAAATTGAATAAATGTAAGTGGAAATATTCTGATGATTTTTTATGGTTTACTTCACAGTAGAGAGTTGTAAGTTCTTCCTAGTACCTATTGTCATATATATGTATGTATATATAAATGTGGAAAACTACCCCTATTTAGGGGGGTATATTGAAATGCTCATTCATGATACCTACTAATACTTAATTTGAAGAAACCACCCCTATTCAGGGAATTTTGAATTTTAAAGCAGAATAAGACAAAAACAATGGGGGGTTTTAATGGTTCATATGTTGGAATCATTTATTCTTCTTACTTATTGAGATGGTGGAGTTGTTGAACTTTGAGGCAGGTATGAAAAAAAAAAAATGTGAAAAAGTAATTGGGTTTTTTTTTTTCAGTTGAAATGAAATATTTTGTGATAACTCTGCGCTAAATTAAATTGTGTGCACACGCACGTTTCACTGAAAGTAAATCGTAAGGCAAAGGGTTAGCCAAGAAAAATATTCTCGGTTAGAGATTGTGGGTTCAATTCCCACCAGAAAACTCAGGTCGCAAATAGGGGTATCGCAATGGGTCTATAATCGCTTTAAGTGTGTCTTCCGATAGCCACACCAGTCTAAAAACAACAACACGGACAGAACTTATTTATAAGTATCATTATAAAGGTACGGTATATCAAACGCAAAGCGGCGCACGCGAATAAAGCAAATAATGTTGACTGGCTACACCAAACGTGAAGTTCGTGTCGCGAAGGTAAAGCGAATCTTACGACGCGGTGCACCCAAGTATGGACATACGGTCAAAACTCTCGCGCGTCACAAATACTTTCAATTTTTATTCGCGTGCGGCACGGGGCGAATGTCGCGGCACCTCACATTTGGTTAGGACAAGAATATTTTATTTGCTACGTTCGCGACGCTTCCATTTGCGTTAGATGAAGACAGTATCGTGATTTATAATACACTGAAAACAAAATTGAAATTCATTTACTTCGCGACGCTAACATGAATGAAAATGAGTTTTGAGTTTTCGAAGAATCGGTGCCAGTAAACGCTTCATTCTATTCAGACACTTCAATTAATTTGTACGTTAATTAAATTGTAATATTATTCGCTTTCGTGTTTGATATGTCAATACCTCCTATTCTGCTATTCGATCAAAAACACGAAATAAATTTTTGCATTCTACTAAATCTCTTTCAATAGTGAAGCACAACACAAACGAAGCAGGACTTAATGATGGACAATGTAATTTTAAATATAATTGCGCTATATCCGGTATATTTTTCATTAAAACCATAAACTGCTCACACTGGGCCCTGCTTGTCGTTGTTGCAATTATTTTGCAACATAAAAAACTTGATTATTTGAAATGCTTGTATCAAAATACTTTGCCATATGATTATTACTTCTAAAGAATTCAGTAGATCTAAAAGCTAATATGTAAAACACGACGATTTCTGTATGGATACAAAATACATGCAGCTGTAAAATTCAAATTCATTTATTCGGCTTCAAATGTAATTTTGAATTACAATATACACTGAAGGTATAAAAATACTGTGGTAATTTTGAGTTATCACATTCGGCGCTCAATATGACATTGATTGACATTAGCATCTTCATACAGGCTAGACAGGAATATGGGTTATTCTACAGTGCGCCAAATTTCCATAGTTCCACTTGAAATTTTATACTGTTTATTTTTGTATACAAATGTAGCGAAATGTAAACACCGCAGTAAAATTGCGTTGCACTAGCTGAGAACAAAAAGCTGCTAACGGTGTTCTAATTGCGCTCTCTTTAGATAAAAGAGAAAAATAGGTTACTGTCGCATATATTAAAGCGAAATTTCGATAGTTCCAAACATTGTTCGTTATAGTCTGTAGTGTTATTATTGCTGAGAAAAATTAAATTTTTAATTATTTATATACATCTGTGAAAGGTAATTATACTTTTTTTATTTTAATTATAATAATGACTTTATAATTGGGATTTATAGAAAATTTTCGAACATGCCACGAGGTACACTATTAACACACGAAGAAAAACTTAAAATTAAGGCTTTCAAAGAGGTTGGCCTATCAAATCGTGAGATAGCACGGAGAATCAAGAGGTCTTCTAGCGGTGGAAATAAGAAGTTCAGTCAAAGGGAAAAATCACTTATTTTACGTGTTGCGTATTCAAGAAATTTAACAGCAACTCAAATTAAATCAGATTTAAGTTTAGCAGTAACAAGTTGGCGTGTACAAAAAATTTTGTCACAGGGTAACCGCTACAAGTGGACCAAAATGGTAAAAAAGCTTCCACTGACTAAAACACATGTTGAGTCCAGATTACATTTTGCGAAAACTCACATGACGTGGGAAGAAGAATGGAAGTACGTGATTTTTCCGACGAAAAAAAATTTAATTTTGATGGGCCAGATGGCTTAAAGTGCTACTGGCATGATCTTCGGAGAAAACGTAGTGTCACCATGAGTCGAAATTTCGGTGGAGGAACAGTGATGGTTTGGGCGGCTTTTAGTTACTTCGGAAAAACACCGATTTGTTTCATATCAACAAAAATGAATTCAGCTGATCACGTATCTCTCTTAGAAGAAGTTTTGATAGAATATGGAGAAACAATGCCACGCCAAGATTGGATTTTTCAGCAAGATAATGCTGCGATCCACTCATCAAAAGTAACTAAACAATGGTTCCAGGAGAAAAATATTGCAGTTTTGAATTGGCCAGCTCGTTCTCCTGATATGAATCCAGTGGAAAACCTTTGGGGAATACTATCGTATGATTAATTATTAATGAGGATTTATGACTTATTTTAATATACTATTTTTTTCATAAATGGAACTAAGGAAATTTCGCTGTCAATTATATAGGGAGAAAACATTTTGTTTATTGAAAGTGACATAAATTTATGTTTTATTTATTGTTGGAAACAATTTTTACTACTTTCGATCCAACCAATAATTTAACAAAATTAACAGTCCAAACGAAATTCCGTATTGTTAAAAAATCTGATAAATATGTGTGGAACTGTGGAAATTTCGCGCACTGTAGTTGTAAATCCATTATATAATTATTATAATAATTAAAAAATTTAAACATAAAATTTGATTTTGCAGAAGGAACAAAATAAAAATAGATGTTTGTTATTATTATTATAATTTTTTTTTTTTTAATTAATTAATTAATTTTTTTAACTTTTTAATTTTGTTAAATTTTCACTGATGTAGGAAAAGAAAGTCCAAACCAAATCTGCTAATTGTAAATTAAATCCAATAAAGTAAGCGAGAAAATGACAAGAAAACATTAAGAATCGTTATTTCTATAAATTTTAAAGTTATTATTTTTTTTTTAGTTTTCCTTTTTCTAGCGGCATCGGCAAACAGCGCTAACATTTAAATATTTTAACAAACTTTATCCCTATATATACATATATATATAAATATGAAAGTTCGTTTGTTTGTTTGTTTGTTTATTTGTTTGTTTGTTTGTTTGTTTGTTGCTTAATCACGCCTAAGCGCTTGCATCGATATTAGCAAAATTTCCAAATCCAACATGGCGGATCCAACATGGCGGCCGGAATGTCTCGATTTCAACGGATTTTAATGAAAATTTGTACAATGATTATTCTGAGGATACAAGTTCCGAATATTATCAAAAGTTGTAAATCCAAGATGGCGGATCCAATATGGCAACCGAATGTCTCGATTTCAACAGATTTTAATTAAAATTAATACAATGATTATTCCGGAGCCACTAATTTCGAATATTGTCAAAATTTCCATATCCAACATGGCGACCAAAATTTCTCGATTTCAACGGATTGTAATGGAAATTAGTAAAGTGATTATTTTGAGACCTCTAATTTTGTATATTATCAAAATTTCTAAATGCAAGATGGCGGACCCAACATTGCGTCCAGAATGTCTCGATTTCGACGGATTTGAATGAAAATTGATACAATGATTATTCTGAAGCTACAAATTTCGAATATTATCAAAATTTGTAAATCCAAGATGGTGGTTCCAATACTGGAAATTAGTACAATGATTATTCTGAGGCCACTAATTTAGAATATTAGCAAAATTTCCAAACTCAAGATGGCGGATCCAATATGGCGACCAAAAGTTCTCGATTTCAACGGATTTGAATGAAACTTGGTACAATGATTATTTTAAAGCCACTTATTTTGAATATTATTAAGATTTGGAAATTCAAGATAGCGGATCCATAAAGGGGTTTTCGGGTTGAAACAATTTCTAGGATATAACAAACTAGCACATTTGAGAAGTGTTTAATTAGTAAATATTTACCCAACGCCGGGTGAAACCGGGTAACCCAGCTAGTGAAATTAATAAAACCCTTTTTGTGTTTAAAAATTTTAACGGTTTTGTCAGGATACTCTCCTTAACTGTTAATTTTATTACAAAAATAATTTTAATCTAATTTGTTTGTTAAAAGGCAGTTTTGGACAGATAAGTGTAAAATAAGGTGTAATTTTCACATAGTTTATTGGGATTTTTCTACTTTTCCTTTAAGTGAATTTGAGGAGTTACACCCGTCGCATATTTAAAGATTTGAAAACCATATAAATATCTTCTAACTTGTAATAAAACATTGTTATGTTATTTATTATTATCATTGCTATATAACACCACGTATAGTTTTGCACTAAATCCTTCAAAATTAAGTCGTAAGGCAAAGGGTTAAAAAATAAATATAATATAAGGGTTTTAATATGAAAATATTTTTAAAATTTTTAAATTGGGCTCAGTATGCGCCTATCCGACTATACCGAAAAAAAGGTTAAATATACGAAACGACTTCCGAAACAATTCGATGGCGGTTTGAAAGTTCTTTGTTTCCGGTTAATGTTTATGTAGCAGAGTCTAAAACACTCGAAATTAAAAAATATATACATACATACATATATAAAGATTTTGCTAAGAATTCATACCTAGGAGTTTCAAAACAATCCCTCGTCGTAAGGGTATCTATTTTAATTTTTCAAAATTGCAAAAATTAAGACTTATTTATTTGAGTAGGAAACATCTTGTATGAGTATGCTATTAATGTTTTTATTGTACTGCGATAATTCGTAACTCAATATTCGGCCGATTTTAATCGTGTTGCCGATTGAATCTTACATTGGATGTTTCTGACCACATAAATGAACAATATTTCCCAAGTCCCAAAGCATTAATTTATGAATCTAATAATTTTTAATCGAACAGCATTCTCACCTACAAATAAGTTCACAGTCATGGCACATAAAAGTACGCCCCTTAATTCATGTCTTGGCAGCATAACATGAACATAAGAAAAAAGCAGGGCGACTCCTTTCATTAGTTTTTTCCTTGTACTTTAACAGAACCTCATTAACGGCGAATTCTCTAGAAAAATCTCATGAGTTGTTGCTTTAGAAAAACATGAAAGCATTTCATTTCACCTGCCGTTGCGGAGTATCCAACCTACCACCCGTAGACTGAACAGGAGAAGTAATCAAACTCGAAATTCTATTAGGCACGTTAGAGATAACTGGCCACTTCAATAAACTCTAATTAGAGGTACGCGGGGTCGAAGGAGTGCCGCAGAAAAAAGCACGCTTGCATGTGCGTACCAAAGCCACTCATAATAACCTTGATTACGGTTGATGACTGGTCCTAGTTGGAAAAAAGCGCCCGCGAATACCTGCCGACGGTAAAAAACGGAAGAGTACGGAGGAATACAGTCGGGCTTTATCTGCGGTAATTACACTCCTGCTAAATTATGAATAATCTCACAAATTTGTGATATCTTAATGAGCTATCAGGCTTTAAGAGCAAGTACGAGCTCCCTGGAGGGCGAGAAATCGTCTCAGATCGCAACCTTTCCATGGAACTCAACAAAACGATCTCGCCACATTGCGGAGATGTTTATGGTTTTGAAGTGCATTTAATTTCCCGACGTCGCACCCAATGCGAGATACATCCCTGATCTCCACGCACGTTCTCCCGCTGGATGCATATTTTAATGTGCTCCAACTCGCCTCTTATATTACAAAAATGGTGCAATCAAAGCCCGTAGGTCGAATCTGCTAAATTCAATTCCAGCCACACTTGTGCTGTTCCCGCATGAACCCCCGGAGTCCCGGTCTTCCCGGTCACTTATCAGGGCACTGCTTTATTAAGGCTTGCCAGACGTTCTTATTTTCAGAGTCGGATATATTGAGCTAGACTAGGCTTTGTTCTCACTGAATATTCACTAACACTCAACTGACTAGTGACAGTACAGGCTAAACCGACTACTGAAATTCACTATCATTAAATAGTGAATTATCGTAAAATTCGTTATTAGACTTGTAATAATGCAATGGCAAATTTACTATCTTTAAATCATAACATTTTTATAATGAAAAAGTACATCTTTGCTGAAATTTTCAGACCCATAACCTCAAAAAAAAAAATTAAAACGTGGTTTTCAGTGTTTTCTGACAATATCTCGGCTTCCTGTGGACGTAAAAAATGGTTTTTTTTTCACAAATTGTAGGGTTTTTTGTAAACTTTTTTCGAAATTTTTTGGCGGGAAATTCACTTATACGCGCTCATTTAATCTCGTCTTTTATTAAGAAATATATTCCAATTATTTAGAATTTTTATTATTCCGCCCAGTTTCAAACATGCGTGAATTGGATAGTGTGCATGACAAATCTAAAAATCTGAAATAATTCATGGATATAGCTTGACATCCAGAAAATAATTTTTTTTTTTTCAGTTTTAGTTTAGTTTTTTTAAAATTCAATTTAAAAAATTTCGAACGCGTATAAAAATCGAAAAAATATCATATTGTAGCTTATAAAAAACCCTGTAATTTGAGAAAAAAGGAATTTTCTACGTCCACAAGATGCCAAGATATCGCCAAAACACTGAAAATCACGTTTTAAGTTTTTTTGAGGTTATGTGAGGGTCTATATCTAGGTAAGTTGCAGCAATAGCATTTCATGTACTATATAAGGATATTTTTTGTTTTTCAAAAGCCCTGGAGGCACTTTTCACCTTCTTAACCGGCTAGACAGACCCTTTTGAATGTCCTCCTCACAAAAATTTGATTTTAAATAGGTTATTGGTGATCACGTTACGGAATGCCACTCCAAACTAGGCTATAAGGTGATAGGTAAATATCACTTTCCAAAAAATTACTACATTAAAGGGGATTGTTATTGATGGAAGTCACCAGGAAGTGTCAAATCGGTACTGATAGCAAAATAGGTGTTACTTGCGTACAGTGCGAAATTTGAGAGTGACAAATTCTTTACAATATATTCCGATCCATTAAGGTACTATTACCGTCTAGAATGCTAAAAATTACATATATTCAACAATTTTTTTTTTACTTTCTTTATTATATATGGTTATCAAACTTTTTTTACAGTATTAAACAGTTCTTGAAGATTACGAAAAAAAATTTTATTTTTATTTTCTATTAATTGTACATTTAATAGAGGGCGCTCAAATTTTCTTCTCAAAAAAACACTGCTGCATGGCGGACAGTTAATCTCTGGAACGGTAAGTCTGAAACATAAAATTCAAAAAGAGTTACAAAAAGGAAGTGCTCTTGCATGATAGTTTACCACAAAAATTGAAAAATCATTAAAAATAAAAAAATGGCGGACATTTGAAATTTTTTTTCAAAAATCGCCTTTTTTTTCGACCTTTTTTCACACTCAAAAATTTTACATATTTTTTTTGTGGTCAAATTGTGGTAAACTATCACACAGGATATAAAAACGAACAAAATGCTTCAAAGTTTATTAAAATCGGCCCAGTAGATCCGGAGATTAACTGTCCGCCAGTTAAAAAAACCTAAACTCGAGAAAAACGCGTTTAAAGTTTATTTAGAACATAGAACAGCCGAGAGCGCGCTTCAATTGAGTCGTTATATCTCGGCACTGGCTTCGAATTTCGATTTAATATTTTAGACAGTTATTATTGAAGGTATAAAGAATCTAAAAATGTAAAAAAAAAAAAAATCATTTTTTGAAAATTCTAGACGGTAATAGTACCTTAAATGTAACCAGGCATTTACGTATGTTGTATACGATTTTTCTTTTATGTTATCGGAAAACTTGTGAATTTAAAACAAAGAAACATTTTGATATTTTTCTAATTGTTAATAAAAGTTCGTATTTATTTTCTTAACTATTCAATACTTTTGCTTAAAGCATCTCAGATTTGATTTCTAATTCGTTTGGTTTGATTGTGAGAAACTGAATTCGAGGAGTCCGTTTTGATAATACAATACTAATATTTTCACTGTTTAGCATATGAGGGAACACTGGCACTCTGTAACTAAAGCAAATGTTTTATAGTACTATATAATGCGTATCACACATTAATTACCTTCTGACTTTTTCTGATGTATATTATATATTCTTTAAACTTTTCCTTTCTTCAAGTATCATTCTACATCTAAATGTTTTATTGAGAAGATGAATATTAATAACAACACTTTACCTTTTAAAACTCTTCTGCATCGCTCAATTTCGACTAAATCAACTTTTTTCTTGCCACACCTTCAAACATTTCGAGGGTAGTGGAGAGCTTCAATAAATGCTAACCTTTTGCCGTAATTCAAATTAAATCCCTCCAACAAACATTTGGGCTGGCTTTGTTAGTCGGAACCATCACAAAAATCTGTAATATAAACAACTCTAATTAATTAACACTACTAAAATAAATAAGAATTACTTACACATAATTTGATAGGATTAGCTTTTTCTAAGTCACTGATTTGACGGTTTCTTAAAATCTCTTTGGATTTGGGATTTTAATACACATGGTTTGTTTGAATCGAAGTTAAATTAAAGTGGTTGAGATCCGTTGAACAAATCAAAGTATTACATATTTTTTAAATTAAAAAAAATAAATCATCTTCAAATCGAGGAAGTTTTTCTAAAATCAAATTTTTCATTAAACAAGTCGCAATATTTATCTAAAGTAGGACCAATTTTCCAATTTAAACAAGCACTAATTTACACTTCAAACAAGTCACAATTTGTCAACTGTGTTTAATTCAAATTGGCGGATCCAATATGGCGAACCGATATTGAAAACTCAAAGGATTCCATATAAAAATTGGTACAAAATGGTTTTAGAACTTATTGATTTCAAATATGCTATATACACTTTAAAATTTAAGATGGCAGATATAATATGACTGTCCGAAATTGCTAAACTTTACTAAATTATTATAAAAATTGTACATAATACAACATATATCATTTTCAGCTTCACATTTTTTATATCAAAATTCAATAAAGTGCCCCTTAGAGCAACTAGAAACCAATTTTTATGAAAAGACCACCCGCCATATTGGTTTCAAAATATTTAACTTCTTTATTTTGATATCAGAATCGATATAAGTGACCCCAAAACGCTAATGTACCAACTTTTATTTAAATCTGATTGAATTAAGCATTTTGAGTTTTTAAATTTCGATATTGGAACTGACAAAAATTACGCCAATTTCTCCCACAGACCAATTTTTATGAAAATCCGATAAATTTTGGTCTGCTTGAATTTTAATAACAGCTTTGAAATCAGCAACTGTAAAAACCTCTGTACACATAATTTCAAGTACATATATCTGACGGCATTTCGAATATTGGTCAGCTTTTGACTATTTGGAACATTGTGCGGCGCGGCGGTTTAATCTCCTGATAGTAAAACGTGATGATATGTAGCCTTCCTCGAAAAAAACTCTAAATGTAGGTCAAAACCGCAAAAAAATCTGTTGAGTTGTTCCGAAGTTTCTCGCAATTACACAAAGATAGTCAGCTACACACAGAAATCGTATTTTATAGAAGTAGAAATGAATATGCAATTACAAAAAGGGCACATCTCGCATATTTTGACAAATACGTTTTTTCATACCAATGTGTTCTAAATGTTTCCCTGTACCTATTATGTTCGAAAAGGAACAGCTCTTGTATTTCCTTCTATTGTCGAGGTCATGGCGTGTACAGAAATAATTTCTAAGAGGTCACAACTCTAATGAGATGTGCCCTTTTCGAATTTATTGAAAATAAGATCGTTAACCTCCGTAATACTTCTGACTCTTTTGTTTTTGTGATTTAGTCCTTAAAAGATATCATCAACATAAAGCACGTAAAAGGGTATCCTGGGTGAAATTTTATCCCAGAATATGCTTATATGCCATTTTAGCTAAATAAAGACATTTAATTTAAATACAATTAAATATATTATTATCATCACTGAATGATAACGTTACTTTTATAGTGCCATCATAAATGTATACAGGAAAAATTACTGTTCAAAGTCATTATGTTTTTCTAAAAAATTCAGAAGATTAATTTGTCTGGAGTGAATTTTCACCCATGATACTATTTAAGGGTTAAAACAATAAACATTACATCATCCATCAGTCATTGCGTTGCCTGAAGCTTATAATGGCAAAGTCCTATTGAATCCAAATATGTAAGTAATAAAATAACACACTCCCTAACAGTATAAGATCACAGAGACAAGCACTGATACTGATAACTGTCACACTGCTTGGATGCAATGATGATTTGTTATTTTGCTTTTGAATAGTTATATTATTTTCAAGGACATCCATAAAGACAGAGCTTTTCACGTGTTCAAACAAAAACTTGCTGAAGAAATTATTGCAAATAATATAAGGAAATATATCAAGAAAATCACGAAAAGTTACAACATCCGTATCATTGCCACCAAGATTTTCTGGACAACATTTGCCAATGGTCATACCATCAACTTCGTCAAAACAAGCTCAAAAGCGTTGCGTTGGAGGGAAACTATTTACCAGTGTGAATATTTTGAAGTGTCTATATGCATCCCACATTTCAAATATTACCACACTGAACAAAATTTCTAACAAATAATGCTGAAAAATGATTTTCTTTTACTTTTATACAATTTTACATCTAAATATGAAATAAAAATTTTTCCATGATATGGGCCTTTTTTTTCATATTTCCATATGATACAAATGGGTTAATCATCTGAAAATTGCAGATATTGCAAAAGTGAAACAATATATTAGATAGGCAACTTAAAAAAAATAAAAAGTAGGTATGTTAATAACATGAATTTCGGAGAAAAGTGGGGCGAAAGGAGAAAAATCGTGAAATAAAAGTTAATTTTTTCAACTTCCAGGGGGGATTGTGGCCAAGGGGTTGGGGATAGGGGGGTGGTGTAAACTTTTTTGGAAAGGGCTTCCAAATAGTGATTTTTTGAAATCAGTTTGGGGCCACTGCGATGCGTAGAAAAAAAGATAAAAATACAAGAGCGGTTCCCATATAAGGCAAAATCCTGATTTACGAATCACCCTGTAACTGCCAAACGGTGCGAGATGCCCCCCCCCCCCCCCCCCCCCACCCATACGATTTTTTGCTTGTCTCGGTCTGACCTTTCACCCCTTTCAGTATTGACCACCCACCTCTGAACACCCTGTATACCAACAGAATTTACAGATTTTTATAACGAAATACTGCAATGGCCAACTACAAACGAAAGAGAGCCTCCAGAAGAAGATTTAAACAAAAAAGTCTATTATTGGGTCGTCAAGGATGAAACTTGTAGTTTAAAATTTTGTCAACTTTGACAGCTTGTTTTTTGATAGTGACTTGATATTTTACCGTTTTTTTTTTTTTTTAAGAAGATACACATGTTGCCCGTAGAAGTAAATTATTCCAAGCTCCAAAAAAGTTTACTAACTTTTTCGAAAAATATTTTTTTTTTTTTTGATAATGGATTGGTCAGAAATTCGTACTGTCATGAATTATGACTTCTGACGTGGAACTACGGCATTGCAGACCGCGCGAAACATTAATAATGTATTTGGCTCTAGTGTTACTACGCAGCTAACAATTTCAAATTGGTTCGTCAAATTTCGTACAGGTAACTTTGACCTCACAAATGAGCAACGCGGTCACCCAGAGTCAAAGGCCAATAATGACGAACTAAAGGTCACCGTTGAGTCTGACCCATCTCAGAGTGCCTATAAATGGCAACAGTGTATAAACACTATGGGTGCATACTTTGATGAATAAAATAATTCCTTATACAGGTATCCCTCGAGATACACGGTACTTGAGTTGCACGATTTTCGAGTTACACGGAAAAAAATTGCGACGTTCCCTCAAGTTACACGCTATTTGAGTTACACGGTTTTATACCAATTTTCATAAAAAGGGCAAAATAATAAGGATTTATCATATATTCGTCAATGTTAGCTATCTGCGGAATCCTTTCGCTTCCTGCTCTCGAAAAGTAGAATATACAGGTCACTAACAGTAGTACTAAATCTGAGTTTCCACTTACACGGTTTCGAGTTACACGGAACCAATTAATCGTGTAACTTGAGGGACACCTGTATTTGTAAGTGATCAACCAACTTTGCTTTTTTTTCTACAAGTTTCATACTTGACGACCCAATAATTATCTTTAATTTAAGGATTATGTTTAATTTTAGATACCTACCTAAAATCAAAGTTTCGCCAAATTTATATGGTTTTTTCTTTAAATTATGTGAATTCAATAGCATAAATTTCGAAAAGGGCACATCTTACAAATTTAAAATATCTAAATATACATATATAACAACGTTAACATCAAAATATCGGGTTGGCTAATAAGTAATGAGCGTTTCAGTTTTTATTTTCTGGAAATTTCGGGTAAGGTCGAGAACGTTCTGTTGCAGGGGGTATATAAAGAGCGAGTCGTGAGCATGCCGTCAGTAATGTTTCGGTTGTCATTGCGTAAAGAACCACGAAAAAAATGAGTGATATTAAAACGCATATTCGGCACTGTTTATTATACGAGTACCAATCTGGGCATTCGGCTGCAGAAGCTGCACGTAATATATGCCAGAGGATAGCTGATGATGCAGTCTCCGAGGCTACAGCAAAGCGGTGATTCCAAAAATTCCGCAAGGGTAACTATTCCTTGATCGATCAACCAAGGTCTGGGCGTCCGGTAGAAATAGATATAAATAAACTGAAGGCATTAATTGAAGAAGATCCTCGAAGCACTACGCGCAATTTGGCTCTTAAGCTCGGATGCTCTCATGGCACGGTGGACAAGTATCTGCACGGTTTGGGGAAGACGTACAAATATGGTGTTTGGGTACCCCACCAGTTGTACAAAGATCAACTGACTTACCATGCAAATATCTGTGCATACCTTTTATCGTTCCGTCGCACATTTAGCTGGCTAGACCATCTCGTTACTGGAGACGAAAAGTGGGTTATCTATATCAACCACACACGCAAGCGCCAGTGGCTGGGCCGCAACGAACCAGGTAAACCTACGCCAAAAAAAGATCCTCATATTCGGAAAGTGATGCTCTCGGTCTGCTGAGACATACATGGAGTAATATATTGGGAAATTCTTCCTACTAATACCACGATGACGGCAATAGTATACTGTAATCAACTTGAAAATCTAAAGCTTGAACTCCGTCGTAAACGTCCACAACATGACAAAATATTTTTCCTTCACGACAATGCCCGGCCGCACATCGCTAAGAGTACCCGACTAAAGCTACTGGAGCTCAACTGGGAAATAGTGCCACACCCTCCATATTCGCCGGACTTAGCCCCAACGGATTTCAGTTTATTCCGGTCTCTCAGTAATCATTTACAAGGAAAAAGCTTCGATGATGAACATCAGTTGCAACAATACATAGATGAATTCTTCAAAGCAAAACCGGCGAAGTTTTACAGGGATGCCATCCACTCTTTGCCGAATCGTTGGCGAATGGTAGTAGATAACGAAGGTGATTATATTGTTAACGATTAATAGTAAATTATTAAATTAAATAAATACAAACATAAAGTCATGTATGTCGCTCATTATTTATTAGCCAACCCGATATTTCTGTAACTTTCGATTGCCACAAAATCTAACTCAAAAATATTTTTTTTAAATATTACCTATACTTTACAAAAAAAATATTTTTTTTCATTTCCTGAGAAGTTTAAATATTCAGGCATGTGCCCGAAATTGCATATTCAATTTTTTTTTTATGTAAAAGAGTTATTCTATTTTTAAATGGTCCAGTGACTTTTGGACCACCCTGTATTAAATACTTGGTATTTTATATCATCGCATTAAAATACAGTAGGTACGATTGGACTTAAAATGATATTTTCACCATTAATGGTTTTGGAGTGGCATCGCATCCAGAGCGGGATTGTCCCTGACCTATGCACACTTTCTTGCTGGATTTAATGCCCTCCAGCTTGTCTCGTATATTACAAAAACGCGCAATCAAAGCACATAGGTCGAATCTGCTAAATTCAATTCCAGCCACACTTGTGCCGCTCTCGCATGAGCCCTTGAGCCCCGGTCCCGGTCTTCCCGGCCACTTATCAGTGCACTGCTCTGTTGGTGTGTCACATTGCGTTCCCTTTCTTAGTCAAATTACCCTGCTGTCCGCCCTCGACACGGGTGCTGCAACGCCGTCGCTCAACGGAGCACGCGTGTTTCATTTCCTGTGCCACATGATCGTTAATTCTCCTCGACTGCAGCTCAAGACATCTAACGACTTTGTTCCTAGGCTAGAAAAATTAGTTTACACTCGGGATGTGTTCTTGATTTATTTATTTTTTTGTTTCTGTACAGTGCACACGGGAGAAGTCTTTAAAAAAAACAAAAAAAAACCAAACTGAAAAAAATGAACGATCCGCGATAACGAAGGGTGCGTCGTTTTTGTTTTTCAAAAATGTAAATCATTCACGGCCGTGATAACATCTAAATAAACACCTTTCTGTTGTGGCCGCAGAACCGCGGCTCCATTCGCAGGGAGAACGCGCCGTCGATGATCTGAAATCAGTCAACCTTTCAGGTGAATTGACTTCCTGCTGCATGTTGGCTCTGTCTGCTTCAGGTATATTTTTAAATTTAGACCGTTGGCGGTCACCTTTTCTTCGACGTTTGTTTTTTGGGGAGTAGACAGTACCCGGGACAGACAGACAGCGGTAACCAGCGATGCTTGAAAGGAATGAGCAAACCTCCTCCGAAGTTTATGACCGCTTCACTTTTCCCATTGTTTCGGCTGTAGTTTTAGTGACCAAAAGAACTTAGAAAAAAGGTAATTTGAATATTTCGTAACGCAGCTTGGCCTGGAGATTTCAGCAGCTTCCCTCCCTCGCCTAGATCACCTTGAAATTTAGCCTTCTAGGTAGTCGCTTTTCCTAGGAATCGCGTCAAATGCGTGTGTTTCTTGGGAATTGGTAAAGGGTTCCTTGACTTCGTATTAAAGAGCTCAATGATTCTTAACTGTCTTTTAAAAAAAGATTTTATCAATTCGACTCGTATGTATTTTTATTTTGCCTGATCGCGGCATAACTTTGAGAGTTTTTAGAGTCGCTGTATCCAAATCTGGATCACGATTTTCAAAATTCAAGACGGTTAGAATTCAAAATGGCGGCGTCTTACTAAATCTCATAAAAATAACATCTGATAAAATCTTACGATTCAATATTGAAAGTCTTAATAGAAAATTTTTAAGTAAAATTATTTAATGTTTTTTTTGGGGGGGGGGGGGGGGGGGGGTTTACTTTCTTTAACGTTTTTAGAATGCACTGTCTTTTAAATTTGCACTTATGAATTTTTTGATTCGTTCATGAAATTTATTATTACTTAGCAGTTTTTATTTCCACCAATCCGATTCTGGTTCTTGATCAAATAAATTTTGCATAAAATTGCATTTTAAAAGCGATTTTTCATAAAAACCATCAAATTGCCATGAGTCATATCCTGCGTTCCATTGGGCTTGACAAAGTACTCGCAAGTACTTGCGAGTAGGTTCAATGTAACGCAAGTTTTTTCACTAAAGGCAGATCTTAACCTCAAACTGATCTAATACAACAAATATGACAATGTCTTTTTTAATTAATAATTAATTACTTTAGCATTTTTAATTTTCTGAATAAATTCTGAAACTTGTTGATCAAGGTGATATACGAAAATTAAAGTGTTGTTACTAATGCATATTCTCTAATAGGCGAACCAACCATTTATCATTTGGCTGACGAAATGCGTTCGTACACATTTTTGTAAATGTAGATGTGAAATGTAAAATGTTCTGCTTGTTTTGATGGGGAGTGAAATGGAACAGGAAGAAATTTATATTTCGTAATTTATGTACAAGAATGTTTATAACGTTCATCCTTTTTTACTTACCACTCCAAATAAATGCTATTCACACTTAAAAATGCTTCTTCACTTTTGGCGCCAACTTTTAAACACTTTAACCTGAATTATTTCTTAAAATTTGACGGATTTCAGGTACTAAATATATATCTAGGCTCAGAACCAGTACTAAAAATCGGCTGAATTTCATCAGGCAGTTCTAATCGTTTAAACCATACAAACGAAAAGTTAAACCATGCCAACCAAAAGACGAGCGAGACGCGTTTGTTTTGCAATGGGAAGGTAAAAGTAGCAGCATTTTGGTTGGTTGGTTGGTTTGCCCATTGGAGAGTTGGCATAAAAGTCCATAGATACACTTTTATGGAATTTTTCTTTTAAAAAAATTTTAATTTTATTTTATAAAGAAGTTTCGATTAAGCGTTACATAAATTGAAGGGTTACACCTAGTTATAAAATTAGGAAAATCGCATTTTTTATAAAAAAATTTTTTTTTTGGTTTTTTCACACCGTAATGTTTCGAAAATATGTGTTTAAAATTGTATGTTGATCTGAGCAAAATTGATAAAGCTAAAAGTGTTTATAAGCAGACACATTGTATGAATTTATATACATACTTAATTTTACATGTATTTTTCTCAAAATTTGATTTTTCAAATCGGTAACCAACATTACTTTAAAATGACTGGAACGAAGGATTTTATAATTCCTCTCATAGTTTATTTTTAATGACAAAATATAAGCGGTTTTTTAAGGCGAATAATGAAGTTTTTGTTCAAATAGCTGTTATTTTGTTAAACATAAATTTTTCATTAAATCCCCCATCCAGTCTCTAGAACATACGTTGCTCTACATAAATGATAAATAAGAATTTTGAATTTGGATAAGCCAGTTTCGAGCTGGCGGAGTGGTCACCTCAAAGCCTCTAAAAAAAGAACTATAAGGATGATTTCTCAAAACACACTTCAATTTTGTAAGTAATAAAAACACTATAACAAAACAAAAGCTTAAACTATCGAATAAAAAATATTAATTATTATTGATATTTTTTCTTGTAAAGTAATGAGTCATTGATGAAATTGTAAATAAATAAATAAATAATTCTACAAATTAAAATTGGCAAATGTATTATTTAACCTGGTTCATCAGTAGAATTTAATTAACCTTCTTTCAACAGTGTGAGGGCGATTTATTTGTCACGTTTCCAAGCCCATTGTTTTACGCCACCATTGTTACTATATGTGTCAGATAAACGTATTCTCAATATAAAAAAAAAAAAAAAAAAATCCCCGAAACAATGTCTGTCCAAATTATCAGATCCTTTTGTCTTTCGTGTTAAGGGAACGTTTTGATTGGCACTGCAATTAAAACGCAGAGTTCCCCACATTCCGAGCCTTGGAGCCGCATGTTGTTACCTGCAATGCACTTAACCGGCTGGCCACATGTCAACTGGAACGGCATTTTTAATTCACGAAAAAAGAAGAATAAGGAGAGAAAAAAAATTAAAAAAAATGCTCTCTTTGATTGCGCGCCATAAAAACAACATTAAAGTGACCATATACGCACCGTCCCGCTGTTGATCTTATCACTGAATTTTCAGCATAATGCCCGGGGACCGCACTCTCCTCCGTGTGCCGAGTGAAATTAAATTACCTGCCGGTGATGGTGGAAATTGTATCTTTCCATCTCTTCCAGGTGCGTTGCCTTAGTTTGTTTGCCTCGTGTAGCACCAGAATTCAGGTAACTTCATTTAGGTAGCACTTTGTAGGCGGATTGTGAAACCCTTTTTCCGAGAACTTCCGTTAATTATTGAGTATTGTAGGCCATATCTAAAGGAGGCGAATTAATGTGCCGATTGCGTTTACTTATGCAATTAATTACATAATTTTTGCTCTTAAGGCCCAGTTTAGGTACTTCGCCCACCGCAAATGCGAAAGGTTTAGTCAGGGCTCTGTTCCTCTTGATTGCGTGCCATCCCAAAATTGTGTTGACGTGAAGAAGCGCCGAAACCAATTAATGTGCCGAGAGCCTCGAACGAACTTGGTATTTAGGGTCGTGGGTCGATATACTCCTGCAGGTCTTAAGGGACGTCTTTGTGATTGTGTGCTTTGCTCTGAAATAGGCTTTATAGTTGTAATTTTGTTCAAAATGTGTGTATATGCTTTAATCAAAGAATCTTTCTTTTTTTCAGGTAACAAATTACATATTCTGGATTAGAAGAACTCTTAATTTACTTGTAAGTACTGGTACTACAATAGAACTAATGGTCGCCTATATTTTATCGAACCACGAAAGGAAGAATTTAATGGGCTGTTATTAATATTCGAATTTCAGAAGGGCTTAAAATGCACTACAAACGGATTTTCATATACTAAGATGATCAAAAAGAAAAAGGACCGCATTTTTTTTTGCTTTTTCTTTTTGGATTGGTAGAACTTTCATTGACATTGTCTTTAATTTGTGGCGTCACACATTCACATTGGTAATAACTACAGCATTTTGTTAACATCATCTTTTTGCTTCTCTTCGATTTTTTACGATTTTTACAGTGGAAATTGGCGAAAGAATATTTGCTGAAAAATTACGAATTTGGGAAAACGGTAAAATGTTTTTTTTGGGAAATTGGTTTAACTTTTTAATATTTTCAATTCGATTATTTCATAAAATCAACCATTTGAAAGAATATTTATAAAGTAAATTTGCAATTTAGTATTTAAAGTATTAAAAATTCATTTTTTTGACTTAAAAAATGGAGTTATTTGTTGTTTCGTATGCATTTTTCTTGTATGGACTGGTAATATGTATTTTTCCGAACGTGCTTAAAAAATTTTGAAAATTATAAAAAGATCACCTACATATAACAATAATTTCACTATATCTGCATATGTTTTATTTTATTATCACCTTTGTCCGATTATTAGTTTGAGCCACTGCATGTATTTTACATATAAAAAACGGTTTAAAAAAAAATCTGAAACGAAAATTAGAACTGAACTGAAGAATGGAACATTTTTATGTTAGTCTGGAAACCTAATTTTTTTCTCATGCATACGAATTACACCCACGAATTGTTTTCAGTTTGTTAAATGACAGCTAATTTTGAACCGATGTTTTAAATGATATAGGTTCTTCACAAATTGATGCGATTCCTGACGAACCTACAAGAAAGTTATGGACAAATATCCAGATTATTTTTCTATAGAAGGAAGGTAACAAATGAAGCCTCTGGTGGAAGAAGGTGTTAACTCACTTTTTCAGAAAAAAATTTCTTTCCCTTTCAAACTATTTTCCGTGGCGCTAAATTTCATTTTGTAATATAAAAATATCATCATGTGATTCTTATATGGGTAAAACAACGTTTTACTCCAAGCAAAATGATGGGTTCTTGAATTAGTTTATTGCAAGGAGGTGTTAACTCATTAAACTATGCAGTTGGTAAAAAGTGAGTTAACACCTTCTTCCACCAGAGGCTTCAAATGTAATATACTTATGCCTACTCTGCAATGAGCAAGCCAACCACGGCTCAACCAACCAAAGTGCTTCTCATTGTAAATTAAATCTCCCGTCTCGCTTGTGTTTTGGTCGGCATGCTCTAGCTTTTCGTTCGTATTGGTTAACTCATTTGAATTGCCTGATGAAATTCAGCCGATTTTTAGTACTGGTTCTGAGCCTAGATACATATTTAGTACCTGAAATCCGTCAAATCTTAAGAAAAAGTGATGTTAAAGTGTTTAAAAAATTGGCGCCAAAAGTGAAGAAGCATTTTGGTATGGTATTTATGGTATAGTGCAATCAGTGTGAATTTACATTCGGTTTTTAGAGTGTACGCAAATATAAAATTTACACTTTGAACAATGATACATGATAGGAAAAACAATAAATCGTAAATATTCCTATATTTTTTTCTCCGTTCGTCTTGTTGTAAGAAAAGTACTTTCGAAGTGTACCAATCAAAATTTCAAGTCGACCGGAAATAGTTTAATTAGTATCATACCATCAAGGTTCAATATTTTGTCAATTTATAATCTTTTAAGAGCTCTTAATTTTTCTAGAAATTGTAAAAACGTCAATCGATTCACAAATTTGGCTCAACCTCTCATGTTCTACATTTTTAAATATTAAATAATTCTTTTAAACCTAAAACAATATACCTCTTATAGTTGAAGAAAGAAAGTTGAGTAAGTAAAATCAGCGCCTCTATATTTACTGTAACGCATTATCCTAGTATGTAGCGATCAATGAAAACATTTTAAAAGGACACAAATTCAAGTCATTCTTAATTAAGATTTTGGTAATGTTTTAAACAATTTCGATATCTTCTCATTTTAATTTCTCTTACCCCTTCATTATGTTTTTGTTTTGTTTTTATAATAAAAATAAAAACGGTAATTTCCTTAAATAACCGTAATCGCGTTACCGTATCCCATTATCCCTTATCAAGGGATTCCAAACTTTTAATTATGTTTTGCACTTGACAAAATGCGCATCAATTAAAGTCGGAAACACGACAGGAAGCACGTTTTGGATCGAATTACCCCCGAAAACCCTAACTGCAGGCTTCTTCCCTCGGTTGCAGGGTAGCCTAACATTTTCGGCTAGACATCTTTAATTTGAGAAGGCGCAGGCAGTGTGCTGATCCCCTGTGGGTAATTTAATCCATGAATGATCCGCGGCGGATAGAAGGCATCTCCGCATTAAGGGGTAGCATGTCATTTAAAGGCGGTGACACATTCGTGACTAATTGACCGCCCGCATAATTCGGCGAATACGCGCCTTATGGTGCGAAGCAGTCTTTTTTTGAAGCCAGAAGGTCAGCGCGCCACGATGCCGGCAGTTCAATCTATAGCGTACAGATTCTCTGTCAGATTGAGATGCATTGATTTGTAGCTCTGTGACCGCAATTTATCTCAATTATTAATATTTTGTGATTTTGTCGAGTAGTAGTGAGTGGACATTTTTGATTCTTCGAAGTGTCAATGCACAAAAGAACCAGAGCCCGGCTGTTTTTTTAGGCGTTCATTCGTCATTCCCAATTTGTTCAGTGAATAAGATCCAAAGAGTCGAAATTAAAGTCCCATTCAAAGGCGTATCTGGCGAGTCACTGAAGAAAGTGGCTTAAGCGACACTACCACCACCACTTTTTGTCAGTCCTGCACAATGGTCTGATTGAACAAGAATAACACCCGCTCCGACGGTTTGGGGTCGATATTCATTCGAAAAGTCAAAAATTGTCATATCGAATTACTTGACCTTTTCAAAGATAAGACCCGCGGCGGGACAGAGCCCAGTAAATGCGTTCGCAGCCGCTGGGCCCGATCACTTTCATTTAAATAATGGACGACTGCACTCGAGTAATTGAACTTGAGAAGGACGCTACGTGCACAAAAAGTTTCGAGTACCCGAGCGCATTTCGCTGCCGTCCGGGAAATTAATTGAGTTTCAGATAAACTCATGGTCCTTGGAGCGCTTGCCGTTGGCATCTCTATGGGTATGGGAAAAAAACTGAACCCAGAAACGGTCAAGTAAGCAATCTGTTGGGGCCTAATCTCACATATTTTCTATCAGGCGTACCAGGGAGCACCCAGCTCAGTGCTTCACCCATGCAGGTGGTCCACCAGAAAATTTAATCTAAACGATTCGGAAATTAGAGCAGCTAATAAAGACGGTAATAGAAAAATGATAGCCCCGCAAGTTAGCCTCCACTCGAACCTTGTGGGTGGCCAAACAAATTCTTTTAAATAAACGGTCAGTGGACCCAGCTCGGCAGAGGAATGCGATGACCTCAGTTATTTACTTCTGCTCATACTGAGCTTTTAATTTTTTGTTATCAAACTGATTCCTTCCATTCATTTCTAACCTGTTTATGGGATGTTTTTAGATTTTCAAAAAATTTTGAACTAAGTACCTACCAACTACTTGTAGCAAGTTAAAAAAAGATGCAATTTGTATTGTTTCTTGAATGTTGTTCAAATTTTAAACCACTTCTACAAAATATGAAAAAAATCGATTAAATGCAGATTAAACTCACATATCAATCTTAGGTAATGCCATGCATTTAAAAATTTAAATTTAGTCTCCGCATAAATAAATCTATTGTAAACCATTTTACACTTGGCCATAAGCTACACCTTCACCTGATATTCATTAATGTTCGGTATAGACCTCAACACAAAATTAAGATTTCCTTGAAACATGGTTTTTAAGATCGTGAGAAAAGTGTGCGATTTTTAAGGAGGTATACACTTTAACAGCCAAAAAGCAAGAACTTTTTTGTGAATTTGTTCAGAAAATTGAACAAATCGGAAGGAATTATAAATGTATATAATTTTATTTAAAAACAATTGTTTAGAAGTTAGTCGTTGTGAAGTGAAGGTGTCTTGGAAAAAAGTGGTTCGACGGCATACATAAAAACTCAAAATTGGTTAAAAAAAAAATCTTAAGCTAGATATTTGTTACTATCTTCAATTGTTTTTTTTATATTTTTAATTTGTTGATTTATTTATATTTTGATCTTCAACCGTTTTTTATATTTTTTGATTTATACAGATTTTTTGCAAAACTGACTGAATTTTAAATATGAAAAAAAGCTTACATTAACGAAAGCAACTGCAATGACAAAAATCCGGTGCCAAAACTTCGATTCATCATAAGAGCTTTTTTATGTTTTTCATTTTTTGATTTATACAGATTTTTCGCAAAACTGACTGAAGTTTAAAAATTACAAAAACCGCTTTAATTGAAATGAACTTTCTGAACGTTACGGTCAACAGAAAGCGCTACAGAGGCATGATAACAGATTTTTTAAAGCCAGAAATTGGGGAAATGGACTTCGGTGAGCTCTGGTTCCAGCAGGATGGCACTACGCACGACACAAGTCGGTGAACCATCGATAGCGCTTAGTTCAATAATCGTGTATTCAGCTGTTTAGTAGAAGAGCCATGCACTCTGCAGCTGCGATTTGTCACTGTTGGTCTTTTTTTTTTGTGGGATACAGTTAAAGATAGATTTTATACTGACAATCTAGAAACGATTCAGGCATTTAATCGCCAATTTTAATAGGGCTGCAAACTATCGAAAATGTACTGGAAAAATGGGTTGACAGGTTGGGCTACTGCAAAGCCAGCCGAGGTAACTATTTAAATGAAAACATATTCCATAACTAATCGGAAGGAGATATTCGTGGGTAAGCCGTGTGTGCCCAATTCTAAGTCTGAGTAAAGATACCATATTTATCCTGTTTAGTTCTAGGTTGTAGAATGGGGGTTTTGCAGTGGGCAAACCCCTTTGCCCACACTGTGCACAACCCCTTACAGTTACCCACATCCTAACCACCTGTCTTAAATCCCTTAGCTACATCCCTTCTCCAAACCTCGTAACGCTACTTGACCCCAACCAACCAGACAATTCTATCCTCTTTCGCCTCCTGAGGCACCTTAACTTTAAACTTCCCCTGTAAATATGTTGATCTTTAAACCATAATCTAAACCTACACTAAATCTATCATGCTTTGCGCCATATGGGCCAAAGGCCACGAGTGCGCCCCCTCCTCCAAAGGTTAGGGTGTCATTAATGCACCCATAGCCTCTTCCTAAATTAAATTAAATTAAATTAAACTAATCGGAAGGTTCACTCTTTTCAATAAAACAACAAACTTTGAAAAATATTGTTGTAATTTTGCCCGCCGAGCGGCTGGCCGGCAAAACTACACCATTTGCCTTCGCTACGCTTTGGCCGATTTGCCAAACGAACGGACAGACAGACGGACCATAGGGACATTTTTTATTCGGAATATTACTCGTCCACCGAAGTAGACGAGTCCAAAAAATCGATGAGTGTTTCGATCCGAGAAGCCAAGCTGATCTCGTCAGTATGGCGCTTGGCTTCTCTGCCATAGACACTCACAAAGGAGGGATCGAAAGCTAATCCCTATATCTGCCCGATCGCAACTTCAAGTGTGAAGTATAAGCGAAGGCAAATTCTGTAACAATACTCCCTCGTCAGAAGCTCGAAGTTCCATCCGAGCAACCTCATGCGGCATTCAGGACGACAAGGCTGATGCAGCGATGGATGCAGCTGCGGCATGGCTGCAGCCGGGATAGACGCCGGCGAAATACAACTGCCACAACGTTACTGCGGTAGTGAAAAATCGGCCGTTGTGGCAGAGGAGAAGAGCCGCGGCAGCGCAGGAGAAATACAACCACCACAACGTCACTGTGGAAGTGAAAAAATCGGCCGTTGTGGCGGAGGAGAAGGGCCGCGGATGCGCTGGCGGAGGCGAAATACAACTGCCACAACGTCACTGCGGCAGTGGAAAAAGTAGGCCGTTGTGGCAGAGGAGGATCGCTGTCATCGACGCCCTGGACGCTAGAGGGTTTGTGGGGTTGCCCCCGGTTAGGAGGGCTCCGGGAACCCCACACCTGGCACCATTGTTGTAATTTTGCCCGCCGAGCGGCTGGCCGGCAAAACTACACCATTTGCCTTCGCTACGCTTTGGCCGATTTGCCAAACGAACGGACAGACAGACGGACCATAGGGACATTTTTTATTCGGAATATTACTCGTCCACCGAAGTAGACGAGTCCAAAAAATCGATGAGTGTTTCGATCCGAGAAGCCAAGCTGATCTCGTCAGTATGGCGCTTGGCTTCTCTGCCATAGACACTCACAAAGGAGGGATCGAAAGCTAATCCCTATATCTGCCCGATCGCAACTTCAAGTGTGAAGTATAAGCGAAGGCAAATTCTGTAACAATATTAAACAGTGTTTATTTTATAACACTTTTAAAGAAAAATCTGCCGATGGCCCACCCTTTACATACATATATTTGTTAATTACAATCACAGATAAGCTGCGCTCGAAAGATCTAATAAATATGATATGTGTATTTATTTATTTAAATTATTCATTATAGTAGTCGAATGTCTTATTTTTGTTATTTTTCTAGTAAACCTCATACATAGCATTTAGAACCTTTATTTACTTTGTTTGGCCGCCCAATTTTCTTCTGTTTTCAAGGTGTAAATTCACCTATGTATGTAAGCCGTTAATAATGAACACAAAGCAAGGCTTCTACCATCAACAAAAATAAACATTGCAGAAGGAAAACTTGCGCAATATTTGAGGAATGAAAGCCTATAAACAAAATATTAAATCTTTAATTTTTCCCATGAGAATCTTAAAATTTGAGCTGGCTTTAAAAAGAAATTCTTGGCTTTTGTCGATTGTTCTTTTTCCCACATTTCCAAAAGTACTTAAAAAATACAAAACGTCTTAATTTAGACAAAATTTTTCCTTGTCAAAATATCTTATTTTTTCCCCTGATTTTCTTCACGTTGGATATGCTTCATTGACGTAAACTATAGGACGGTATGAATTTTTCTCTACTGTTTGTTCATTGGGTAATTCAGGCAAAACTGTTAAAGTGCTTATTTAAATCAATTTTCTTAAGCAAAACATTAAAAAAAAATAGCTCTGATCTTACTGATCGTATGGGTGGGGGGGGGGGGGGGGGGGGGGGGGGGGGGGGGCATCTCGCACCGTTTGGCAGTTACAGGGTGATTCGTAAATCAGGATTTTGCCTTATATGGGAACCGCTCTTGTATTTTTATCTTTTTTTCTACGCATCGCAGCGACCCCAAACTGATTTTAAAAAATCACTATTTGGAAGCCCTTTCCAAAAAAGTTTACACCAACCCCCTATCCCCAACCCCTTGGCCACAATCCCCCCTGGAAGTTGAAAAAATTAACTTTTATTTCACGATTTTTCACCTTTCGCCCCACTTTTCTCTGAAATTCATGTTATTAACATACCTACTTTTTATTTTTTTTAAGTTGCCTATCTAATTACCTTGTCAAAAAGGTGCAACATGCCCAGGTAGGAAAAGGATACGAAAATTTATTTACAAAAATCCTTTTACAGAATATCATGATAATTCGTATTTTTGGGAAATTATACTTAAGTTTACTAAAAAATACATTTTGTTCGCTTAAAAACTAATTACAATTAAAACCTTTGTCCTTTAAAAGCTGTTCAAAATGTTCTCCGCTAGTTTCGATGCATGCAAGTAGCCTTCGTTTTATTTCACGTTTGAGGTCTATGGTAGCCAGTCTCTCCCGTATTTTCGTGGCTGCAGTCACAATCCTGGTAACTAATTCTTCTCTTGTGTTGATTGGTATTGAGTAAACTTCATCTTTCATCATTCCCTATAAGAAAAAGTCCAGTGGAGTAAGGTCCGGTGACCTAGCAGGCCAAGGAATCGGTCCACCTCGTCCAATCCAGCGCTCTGGGTAATGTTCATTCAACCTTGCCCTAACAATGTTCCCAGTATGCGCAGGTGCTCCGTCGAGCTGTAAATAAATTGCGCTTCTGGTGGCCAAGGGGATGTCCTCCAACAGATCCGGAAGGGTATTCTCCAAAAAGTCCGAGTATAGCTGACTATTCAGCACTTGGGGCAAGATGAAGGGTCCTATTAACTGGTTGCCGATGATGCCACCCCAGACATTGACACTAAATCTTTGCTGGAAGGACCGACACCTGGTCCTATGTGGGTTCACATCTGACAAGGTGTGGAGGTTGTGGAAGTTTGTGATGCCATCCCGGGTGAATTGCGATTCATCCGTCCACAGAATTCGGTCTAGAAACCTTCTGTTTTCGATGTCAGACTCGAACAGCCAAGTGCAAATTGCAATCGTCTTTCGGAATCTACTTCCTGTAGTGCTTGGACCGGGATATGGTGGTATGGATGTAGTCCCTCTCGGTTCACAACGGTCCAAACTCTCCCTGAAGACAATCCTGACCTTCGTGCGACCTGCCTGATGCTTATTACAGGGCTGTTCCTGACGATGTTGAGGATTTGTTGGTCGGGGTCCGCTGAATCGGCCGATTTTCCTGACCGCGTTTCTGCTCTGGGGGCGGTTACACTTCCGGTTTCTTTTAACCTTCTGAAAGTCCTTGAAAATACCCTTCTGTTGGGTACACGTCGATTCGGGAATCTCCTTTGGTATTGTCGTACGGCCTCACTATCATTTCCTTCTACTAAACTGTACACGTAAATTATATCGGCAGACTCTTCAACACTGCATTCTGCCATTTTATCTTAATTTTTTCTATTGAACACCCGGTTTTATCGCTTGCTTCTTCAACTGTGGTCAATGTCCTTTCAAACTTACCCATTTTTATACCATAATTCATAGGAGGTATTAGAAACGGAGCGTCAGGATACTTAAGAGTCAATACTGGATATAATAAACTAATAACGCTATTTAACGAGATTACATTGATTATTTTATTACTGTTTTGCCGAAATAATAAAAATTTATTACCTCTGTTTCCTAAACAAACATTTCCGAACTTGTTGTCATAAAAATTGTTTACTTAACGACTTTTTCCATTATGGTGCAATAAAGTAATTAGGTACCTGTGAGGATGTTTTAATTTCAGGACTTTTGCAACCCCTTTCTACCTGGGCATGTTGCACCTTTTTGGAAAGGTAATTAGATAGGCAACTTAAAAAAAATAAAAAGTAGGTATGTTAATAACATGAATTTCGGAGAAAAGTGGGGCGAAAAGTGAAAAATCATGAAATAAAAGTTAATTTTTTCAACTTCCTGGGGGGATTGAGGCCAAAGGGTTGGGGATAGGGGGGTGGTGTAAACTTTTTTGGAAAGGGCTTCCAAATAGTGATTTCAGTTTGAGGCCGCTGCGATGCGTAGAAAAAAAGATAAAAATAAAAGAGCGGTTCCCATATAAGGCAAAATCCTGATTTACGAATCACCCGGTAACTGCCAAACGGTGCGAGATGCCCCCCCCCCCCCCCCCCCCCACCCATAAGTTTTTTTGCTTGTCTCGGTCTGACCTTTCACCCCCTTCAGTATTGACCTCCCACCTCTGCACACCCTGTATAGTTTAAACACGAAAAAATGTACTTACGTGATGTTTTGACAGCTACGTGCACACAGCCACTCAACCGTTGTCGACGGAATAACTAAAATGACTGCCGACGTAGCGGGTCACCTGACGCTTTAACGACGCACATCACATGTATTGCTATTTCTTTACCTTACAAGGTTATTGCTGTCGGAACAACTTACCCCGGGAACTTCCAGCCCCGCTCTCCCCTACTTAAAAAATACAAAACGTCTTAATTTAGACAAAATTTTTCCTTGTCAAAATATCTTATTTTTTTCCCTGATTTTCTTCACGTTGGATATGCTTCATTGACGTAAACTATAGGACGGTATGAATTTTTCTCTACTGTTTGTTCATTGTGTAATTTAGGCAAAACTGTTAAAGTGCTTATTTAAATCAATTTTCTTAAGCAACACATTAATAAAAAAAGAAGAAACAAAATAGCTCTGATCTTACTTATCGTTTTTCAAATCATTCTACCACTCTGTAATAAATTTCGTGTACATACTTTTGTTATTAAATTTTAATTCCATATTTCTATCAACTATTTCGAATTGTCATAAGGCCCGTCTTTGCCAACTATGTATAACGGTGGACATATCCAATTTGAAACTATGAAATAGCTAAAACAGAGAAAAATTCATACAATCGCTAGAGTGTGTAATTTTTCATAGAAATTTATTAACCATTTCCATAACACCCTGCCGCAACTCTGCTCGAAAAAGTTCAACGCTTTGCTCAACGCCTTGATATAACGTCTCGCTAAAATGATCAGTCACAGGAAATAGTCGCAATTTCGTAATTTTTTCCATTACATACTTTCTATTCACAATTTCGGGTCAGTCGTTCATTAAAATAAACAGAAATTTTGGTGAAAAAAGGAATGGAATCTCAACTCGTGTCATCTATGTAAATCATAATGCTAAAGTATACGGTCTGCTTCCCGCCTGAATTTGGTACCTATGTCTCTGCTCCGGGAAGTGTGGGTCGTGGGTAGGTGGTGACTCCACGTTTGAGGAATTGATTTGACGCTCGTAGTGAAGGCCATGTGCATTTGTTCAGATCGCACCATTTCCGAAAATTACGGGCGGAGTCAAGGGTTAGAAGATCAGACCTCATCATCAGCTTGGTTCGGGATAATAGTAATTGCGTGAGTAGCACAGCCATATGTAATAATAGACCGCGCAAGTTTAGAAAAATGCTAGGGAAAAAGTGGACCCGATTTCGTTTTCCTGTCTTTTCGTCGAAGCACTTTTTCCACTGAATTGTATTAATCTCAGTGTATGTTTTTCTACAGCAAATTAATGTGACCAATTTTGTGTTAGTATTATTTATAAATAAATCAAAAACATTGATATCTTTTAAGAACCTATTTAGATTGAAACCTGAGTGTCCGGTCTGGACCATTTCCCACGGTCTACGCATGCGAGAAGTGTAGAGCAGTGCGCTATGCTTTTGTTCGCTTAAATATGGATTTATTTTTTGCAAGTTGGTACGCCAATAAATATTTTCCGTAAAAAGAAGAAACACAAAAGTCTTCCATGTGAACTAGCAAATCGAGCGGTCCATTTTATTTGTATATATGTTAGTGGGGATTAGGCAACACATTTCGGCGGTCGGAGTATTTCAGTAATGACACGCATGCTCTCATATTATGTGGCGACAGCTTGAACTCATCTCAAGACCCAAAAATCAAGAAGATACTTCGCCCTCCCTATAGTGAATGTGTGAACTGTCTGAAAAGGCGATAAAACGATTTGGATGGTCGTAAATTGGGAAGCCAGCAGCTAGTTCTAATTTGTAATCCCTGTTAATACTTCCCCGATGAATCATATCGGTGTGAACTTAATTGAAAAGAAAACAGTTCGTCTGGCATCTTGAAGGTACTAATATAGCCCTATAAAATATTTCATCCAAACTCTTTCAGATTCTTGTAAACAAATTCCACCACTGCCATTAAACAAAAATATACTGAAAATCTGGAATTGGGATTGTATTGAATATTTTCGTGAAGCTGCATTGTGATCCTAAGATTATTTATTAAAATGTTAACTCACCAATAGTTGCCGCTTACTGTTGTTTATTTAACTTTTTATGATTATTGCAAAAAAGCAGGGAGAAAACTGACTTAAAAATTGGGACTTTTTATTTTATCTTTTGCAAACTTCTGATTCGAGATTTGGTGATCGTCTTCTGTATGCCAGGATATCGAATTTAATTTTTTATGAAGTCGTTTATTAGTATTATTAAATTAATTACATATTTACATCATATGTATATCTGATGATTTATTATTTTTTTGCCAATTCGACTGGAAATTAGTTCCGTATAGGGTCCGATCCGGATCAGGATTGCCTGAAGACTGATCAGGGTTTAATCAGGCCCTCTAATCCGGATATGATTAAAAATCGTCACGCCATATATGATCCGCACAAAGGATCAGAATTAATTTTGTTTTTACATACATTTGACATTAAATAATTAAATAAATATTAAATATTATTTTACCTTAATTTTATTAATGGTTTTAAGTACACTTCAAATGTATATATTTTCAAACAGTAAGTTTACTGATCAGATAGCCGGATCAAGGGAGAGGATACTGTCCGCTGATCAGATCAAGGGATGGAGTACTGTATTCTGATCAGGAATTGATCAGATGGCCGTATTACGAAAAATCTGATCCGGATCTGATCATAACCGGGGGGGTTCCCTGAACTAATTTCCAGTCAGGAAGGTGCGCCCTTTTCGAAATTCATTAGTATACATGCATTCGAGAAAATATAAATACATTTTAAGATAAGTAAAATAAGTCAACATGTTTGTTGATTGGTGAATTACTGATATATTGATTATTAGATTCAAGCCAATAGTTTAAACTTTCAAGGGAAGGTTTTGTCAATAGTATATAGTTTAATATTCTTCTTCTTTGATGTACTACTTTGTCCTAGTTAGAAGAAAAACAATTTCATACGAAAATTACATTCTCAGAGATATGCTTCTTTCAGGCATCCTTGTCAAGTAAAAAATGTTTCATAAAAAATTATATTAACTAAGAAACACGAGATGAACTCTTTTCGAAATGTAATATGCAAAATTGATCATCACTTATTTGCCTTCTTATTATCAGTCCTTCTACTTGCAATATCAGAAGCAAATCGCTTGTAAGTTTGTATTTGAATAAGGAAAAAAAGGAACAAAACTTTTAGGTATGCTTTTGTTATTATTTGATGTTTCAACTATAAGATGTATCCGTCGTACGGAGATTGAATTAAAAATTCAGTTTATTTTCTTTAATTCTGTTAAATTTCTCTCCAAGATAAAAACATAAAAAAAAAGTACCTACGTGTACAACATTTCATTGAAAACAGTTCAGTTTATAAGTTAAGGCGGAACAGATAGCCGGTGGTTCTTAAAGTTTTGTTATTAGTAATTATAAGAAAATAATACATAGTATCCGACAATTTCTGAAGGGTAAACATTTTAGTATGTCATTAGTTGAAATAAATTCAGTGAGTTCAAAACCTTACCCCTCTCCACTAACTATAGCATAAGGTGGAGCTGCTGGGAAGCTGGTGCTAGTGGGCAACAATTTGACTCCAAAGTTCCCACCTCCCCAACGTTTCATTGGAACCCGTGCGTTTGCGAAAATTGAGTCAGTCGAGCCACCCTACTTTTGAGAAACCTTTTAAAATGCTGAAAATCCCACAGCTTACAGGGTGGCACTTGGCAGTTTGAATTAAAGCAGCAGAAAACTTGTGCTGCTTTCAGAGCCCACAAAACAGCGAAGGAAATCGTTTTCGATAGCGCTATTGAAGAATTGCATGAGGATGCACTTCCACCGACTAGAAAGAGGTTAAGAACTCTTGCGTTGCGATTGGGGCTCTGCCAGCGGTGGAATTGCTAATGTTGACATTATTCGACTAACCGCGCTGTCGCAGCAAAAATTACATGAGACCTCTTCCTTTATCCTCCTCGTCTGCAGTAAATATTTTTTTCCTTTTCGCGGAACTATGTATAATGGTAGGCAGCTCGATGGTAAAAAGGATATCAAAACTCAAGTTAAGAGATGGAATGGATGATAGAAGTCCTGATAGCGTCCTTGACTGGCGACAGCTCGTCATTAACGCGTTTTCTAGTCTCTGCGAAATTTGGTTCACGTAAGCAGTCGGTCTCAGTATTACATGGTATTATTTACCAAGAGCTACCACGGAATACATATTTACATTTATTTTACATACATTAATATTTCCTGTGCGTAAGATTCAAGACTAAAAATGTTAGAACAACAATAAAAGAAAAGGACATGATTTTTTATGCGATTGAAATGGAACTGCGGTGTCCCTCCACAAAAATATTACTTTATTGCATTTAAAATTTTCTTTGGTGTTACACACAAAGCTGGCAATGTATATAGCTGCACACTTATTTGCAACTACATGGAGAAAAGTATTTAAAACAACATGTTGCCAGATTGTTCTAAAAAGTTGTATAAAATAAAACACTGTTGAATTAATAATAATTAATAGTTATTGTTGCAGTATTAAAATTTAACTATCTTGAATGTCTTATTTAATGCGTAGTTGTTTCAAATAAAATATTATTAAATGTACAACTATCCGCAACTAATTTTAAAAACACCCTTATTTGATCTTACAATGCGATATTTTTGTTAGTGTTCAAAATCGACTAAAAAGTTTACATTTTACTATTTACTGTTGACTCATTCCAATGGTGTAAATTAATTGTAACGGCCTTTGGCTTAATGCCCTAGACAGGCAGCACACATAAATTACGAATTAGTATTAATTGCTAATTTAGGTGCTGTCTCTCATGAGCTTATCATCATTATGGCCGCTAACTGACGAATAACTTAATCATTTATGATTTTGCTAAATGACCATAATTTGTTGATCATTTATACCCAAATGATGCAAAGTATACTAGAAGTCAGCGGATTTTGTACTTCCATACCAATTGTAACATTACGTTATCCATTACAAAGAGCAAGAAGAAGAAAAGCACAAGGACTATTGAATAACTGACAGTTGATAAATGATGATTAAGAAATGGCTGTCTGTCAACACTTCATTAATTAATAATAAGTGCTAAATGAGTAATTAACTAATTATTAATTTAGTGAACTGTCCGTCTAGGGCAGTGATGGCGAACCTATGACCTGCGGGTCAGAAAGTGACCCACGAAGGCTTCTTGAATATTATAACTTACTAATTGGGTTACCCTGTTTCACTCGGTGTTGGGTAAACACTTGTTTTAGTTTGTTATATCCTATAAATTGTTTCAACCTTAAAACCACTTTATGAATCTCCATTAAATTAAATTTGGATAGCGGATTTGAAATCAGCGTTCCCCAAAATTCCCTAAGTACCAATATTCATGTAAATCGCTTCAAATTTAAAATATTCAATCGCCATCTTGTATCCGCAAATTTGAAACCGAAAAGAATTAGCCTAGATGTAAAGGTGGAATATGTGCTACCTTCGGAAAAAAAATTGAAGAATATCAATGCAAGCGTTTAGGCGTGATTGAGTAACAAACAAACAAAGAAACTTTGATTTTTATACATATAGGGATTTTTTATATCATAAAAGAGAACAGATTACCAAAATTAAAAATAAATAAATAAATAAATAGAATGTCTAATGTTTTATATAACAAATTTTCCCAATCACTGAACGAACATACGTAGACTGACGAGCAAAAGTAGTAAAATGTTTCTAACTTTTCTGGTTTTCATGATGTCACACATTACATAATTTCAATAAACATATTTCAATTTCTTTAAATTTTATTTCAATTACATGTATACACCCCACGAAAAAATTATAGAAACAAGAACGAAAACTGCAATATTTGGGTTTATTTTAGTTATAACAAGTAAATATTTGGAAATTCGATTTGCCAACACTGCAATAATGATACGTTCAAAAGATTTCACTTCATTTTTTATTAACCGAAAAAAATAACGCATTACACAAAAATGTAGGAACGAAATTGAATCGGTCATTTCAAAAACCTCATAAGTCACTCAATTAGAATTTTTCAGGAATCAATAAAAACTGTTTCATACACAAACAAATGAGTTTTAAAGGACTTTTTTATGCTTAATTTAGTATTTGAGTAGTAAAGCATTAAAATAGCGAATAAAATACACAGTTTATTAATAGAAATAATGAAAAAAAACCTGAAAAACTGATCTTGACTTATGTTGTTTTAGCAAGAAATGGGGTTAGTGTTATATAATTTAACCAAAACAATCGTAGTAATCATATTTTTTATTGATTATTATTGAAAATTACACTTAAAAATACTCTTATTAACATTTTTACATGTATTAATTTGTCATGTTTTAATATCTTTAAGGTACATAGTCACATTCTCCATCATTCTCATCTGGATTATCTTCAACATTTGCTGTTGGTCAGCTAAAAATGTTGTTATAAAATGGCATATGCTCTTCCAGAATGCTATCCTGAACTTGTTTTAAATCGTCTATTTTTTTTTTATTTATGGGCACTTTTAAATCATAGGCTTTGGCTGATGGAAGTGAAACAGAAGCTGTAATTTTTTTTATTAATAAGAATGAATGTTTAATCAATCCATCAATATATTCCTCGGCTATGATAGTTCCTTTTCGATGTGAATCATGCTGAAAACTCATGTATGTCGAAGGTGCGAATGACTTTTTCTGGTCCTTTGGGACTTTTTTTTCCATAAGATTCAGTTGACAAACATGTTTTTTTGTACAAATTTGGCCACCATTTCTTAAATTTCAAAACATTTTCAGTTTTTAGCTGTATGACTGTAAATGTTGAGCTGGAGTTCGAAACCAAATCAATGTATTTTCCTGGGACGTAGATACGATCATGCTTTCGAACACCTTTTTTTTTATGACTCCAAAATCACGATCATTTGGTAAAAACGAATGACCTCGTGTGGGAAAATACTGATAAACTTTTTCAAATCTTTTAGAGTCAGTCAAAGCCAACATAAATCTCAACAATATATTATTTTTATTTTGACCGGGGCAGCCGTCGGAAAAAAGATATAAATACTTAATATGTGGCCCAATATTATTTTTTATATAATGCATCAACATTGAACAAACCTCATTGCATGCAAAAACCTCTTAAGTCACTGACTAATGTTTTTTATGCAATGAACGTCTTTCACGCAGTATTATTGGAAGAGGAAAGAATGTATCGACTTACGTGGTTTTTACCCAGAATACGCATCTCTCTTTAAGGGGGATAGCCACTGTGACGGCCGAAAAAATGAGTGATTTTCGAGAATTTTTTTGACCGGGTAAATAAAGGAATTTTTGGATCGGGTTTTTTTTATTTTATTAAGTATACATCCAATAATGTTTCCACAAATTTTTATTGAAAAATATAATATAGTTTTAATAATATTGACGATGCCGTAGAACTTGAAAAAAAATTCCCCCTCCATGGTCGCATCGATTTTTCAAAAGCCGGTAATCAAAAAAAAAAAAAAAAATTTATTATAATCTGCATGGATGTAGTTATCGTTGTACGTAGCGGTTTTTTTTTTTTTGATTTTTCACAAAATGGCGACCGATTGAAAATATTTTCACTTTTTTGACCGTTTTTTTTTGTTTTCAAACAGTTCAAAAAATAGTAAAAAACAACATTTTCCGAATCGGCTAAGCTTAACCTTAGCCACTACTAAGACGAACGAAACAAAAGAAAAAAATTAAAAATCGGTTAAGAATTGTCCGAGCTATCAATGCGACCAGTTTGAGAAAAGTCGTTTCGAGAAAAACGCGTTTAAAGTTTTTAGTCCATTTCTCTCGCAATGAAATCATATATCTTTTAAAATTTTCATACCTATATTAAACTATCAAGTCCTGGACCATATGACGGTTCTTCCTCTTTATCTCCAGGGGTCTTGTTGGCTCTTTTAATTTTGCGATTAATAGCCCACTGCGTCACATAATAGAAAAGACCTTAGAGCGAGGGACTAGAGGAGTAACATTCTGATCAGGAGGTCACGCGGAAAATAATCGGTCTAAATGCTCTCACTAAAATCGCTGTAACTTAGTCAATTTTTGAAATTTTGACCTGCAATTTTGTATACATATTTTTGAATGTGTAAACTTTTATTTCAGACAAAAAAAAAAAAATTTTTTTTTGATCCATCACAGTGGCTATCCCCCTTAAGGAACCATTTTCAGCAAAAAAAGCATGTTGGAAAAAAATGTGACTTAAGAGGTTTTTGAAATGACCGATTCAATTATTATAGAAACTAAATGTTAATTTCGTCAAAGAATTGAATGTATCACATATAAAATTATATAATAATTATATCAGAAACATTTAATAATTCGTGCTGCCACCTGAGTTCAAAATTACTTGTTGGAGTCTCCTGGGCATAGAATTAATTACATTTTGCAGATACCATTGGTCAATTTTGTTCCATTCGCTGATTATGGCATCCTTAAGATGTTTCACAGATTCAAATTGACGTCCATTCTTGTAAACATCTTTGGCCAGTAGTCCCCAAACATTTTCAGACGGATTGAGATCCGGACTACAGGCTGGCCAATCCAATAACGAAATGTGATCACCCAAGAAGTCTTTCGTCAGTCTAGCAGAATGAATTGCCGCATTGTCTTGTTGGAATATGTAATCTGGGTCGAGATAATCATCGCCCGAATTCACGAATTCACATTCCAATAGGTTAACGTAATAGACAGCATTCAAGAACTCATGAAGATTTAAAAAAAGTATATTACGAAAATTCCTATGTTTTTTAATAATTAAAATTTGTTTTGTAGTGAAAGTGTAGTGTAGTTAGGAGATGTGCTTTAATTTAAAGGGACCCCAGCCCTGACACCCTCAAATCCAGCTCTGGACCTCACCTATGTAGTTTCCATGTTTCTTCACTTATAAAGGCAGAGTTGAAAGTTTTACATAAGTGCCCATTTAATTCGACTCCACTTTTTTAAGATATTAATTCTCATTGTAAAAAGGAAATTCATCCTGGTAAAAAGGAAATTCATCCTGGTATTTTAAATTCGAAATTAGACAAGCTAAATAACTGCGCATGAGAAGGTTTTTTTCGTATATATGAGAGATTGTCATCAATTTGAATACCTTCTCACCTTCATCCTTGTCTATCTATATATAAGACCTCACAAATTTGAATCATTTAAAAGCACAATGTTCACACCTCTCCGGAGGATATTTTGCCACCCGGAAAATTGCAATATCTCAAGTTTTCTCATGCACATTTTATACGTCGCCGCACGCACAATGGCCCTCCAAAATCCCATCCGAAGTACATTTTTGCACCTATCAACGTGGTCGCAATTTGAATGGGAAGAAGCCCCATTTACATGCAGAATATATTCTAACACGGTCCTCACGACGTTTACTTTTCTTTTCAGGGAAAGCGCCAAAATATAATGGGCGAGTTAGACGACAAGGAGACACCTCAGGCGGATGCACAGCACGAGAGCGAGGAGCCCAGGGAAACAGACAAGATGCTTGAGAAGAAGAAGGAGGACGCCACAAATGCGACGACGAAACCAACAGCCAAATCCACTGGCGATTCCGCCGCCGGCAAAACGGCCCCCGCCAAAGGTGAAAAGAAGCAGGAAGTTAACGGCGAGGAAATCATGAACATTCCCGATACAGAGGCTGAGATGAATCCCGTGACGGAGGAGGGCCGCGAAGTGAAACCAAAGAAAATCCCAATTGGCGGCATCAAAATGCCTGGCTTCTTTACAAAGATAAAGCCCCGTGGAGAGGGCGATGGGGCCGACGGGGAGCTCCTGGAGAATGAGGGTGACGACAACAAAATCAACGAGGAGAAGCCCAAGCTGGAGGAGAAGCGACCGTGCATTGGGGAAAGGATAAGGAATTTTTTCTCAAGGAAGAAAAAGGGCGAGCCAGTCAATGCTGGTAAGTAACTTTAAGGACATACTATAAAATCATCAGACTGCATCACGCTTCTTTCCTCACGGGCGACACAGCAGGTGTTTTCCTAAACATGTTCTGAACCTGGTCTTTTTCATACATTTGTTTTTTCCCAGGTCTGCTCACTAAACTACAACATACTACAGTGGGGGGTCAAGCAATTGGAATGCATGGAAAAATTTAAAATATTTCGTTTTTAAACTTTTCTACAATGAAATCTATTGTAATTAGAAAGTTACTCTTTTGTTTATATGTATTCATATAATAGTGGGTACATATAATATTATAAAAAGGCTCCCCCTGCCTTTAATACTTATTGCACCCCCCGTTATTTCTTGGGCTTCTTGCCACACTTTAAGAATAATTTCTTTAAGTATAGGCAACGTCGGATAGGGATGGAGATAAATAAGGGATTTTAGGGTTTGCCAGACATTCTCAATTGGATTGAGATCCGGAGAATTGCCTGGCCAAGGTAGAAGGGGGAAATGAATATTTTGGCCGATTTAGCCGTGTGGCAAGGAGCCCCATCTTGCATAAAGACAAAGGGGTCAGTGTTCATCCTGTATTGAGTCACATAAGGAATAAATACAACCCCCAGTAGGCGGATGTACTGGTCCTGCCGCATATGCAAAATAAAGTGGGCCAGGTCGTTCCACAGAAATTACTGACCACAACATTACCACCGTGGATGATTTACCCGAAATTGAATATAGGATGGATCAATGTTCTCTCTTGGTCTCCTCCGCACGAACTGTGTTACTTCCGTAAGGATGTGAAAGGAGCATTCAGAAAAGAAAACCTGAGAAATTCGATAATTTCTTTTAAAGAAATAACATTGTTTGAATAAAAACACAGTACCCCTTTCCACATTGAGAAGGAAGGTCTAGTATCAAATTCTGCCAATTCAAAGCAGCCAAACTTTTAACAGGTTTATAGACTACTGACCGGCTTACACCAATCATACGGCCAATTTCAGCAAAGGAGTGTCTCCCTCCTTTGATAAGAACCAAAATTACCTTTTTTTTGGCCGCCCCGACATCTTTTTTTCAACCCATTCTTAAAAAACGACGTGTGTTCATTTTGATGGTCTAATTTCATATAGAAATGTACAGACCGTGAAAATGTTGATTATTTTCTAATGACAAGAATGTCGAAAAAAAGTTAACGCTATAAATAATGAAATTCAAAAACTAGTTTGATAAAATCCAGAGCTAGGCGAATTGGGATATACATATAAATGTAACTTTGCGGAGCGTTCCAATTGCTTGATCCCCACTGTATATATGTAATTCTGACCAAAAAATTGTATGACACCAAAGCTTTTACCCTCAAGAAGCGTTCTGGGTAGGGAAATTAATCATCAATTAAATATGTTTGTCTCGTTTAAATGAGGTATTTATCGATTTTAAAAAAATTTTCAAAATCGATCAATGCAACGGTAAGATATAAATAATTAAAAACACATGGGTATGACATACCTATGTGCGCCTAAATCGGAAAGCCGCGATTTCATACGTGCCCGAGAGAAGGCAGAAAAGTTGCAAAGAAAGTACTCTGTGTTGTCCTCCTCTCCCCTAACCGGACACCTCAGGTCGCTAATTATTCCTAAGGTATTCATGTGTTCACCATTTGTATTGTGTCCTGTAATTGCCCCTACTAGAGTTTTACAATCCTGCCTACCTAAATTAACACGTAACGTTAATCTAGTGTTAAGTAAAAAATTTCCAGTATTCGTGACTAGCCGTTTAGTAAAGCACTTGGTAATCCTTCAGGTAGATATACTAGGCCATAGCTGTTCATGGACTGAGTCCATAAGTCTTGTTCTTCAACGCTGCAGAGTTCACTCCAATAATGGGTTATGGTCCTAGAGGGTAAACATGTGTACCTTCCCTTCTCAGAACATTGGAAGCCTCTTTGCCTTCAATTCTCTTGTGACCAGGAATACAAATAAGAATGACATGGTTCTAAATAATTTGCAACAAGGTTTAGTTTTTTCTTACAATCCTGGACAGTCATTGACCGAGTAATGGGATTAAATAGAGTGATAAGAGCAGCCTTACTATCTGCAGATGCTTTTTCTTTTGTAATGCCATCTCTGGGAATTTATCCAACTAGCGACTTCTAGAATGGTGGAAATTTCAACTTAGAAAGCCTTCGTCATTTTTCAAAGCGTGTTTTTGATTTCTTCCTTTGAATATCGCACCTGTAGCAGTTGAGGTTTTTGAGCCGCCTCCATAGAAGATATCTCTTAATCCATTCAATCATTTTCCTTATAATCTTCCATTTTTAAGAGGTGGATTTGGAATCTTCTTCAGGATTTTGTGTGATACCATGTACCATAGCATGATTACCATTCCGCAGTCCGCACTTTTTTAGTCGGCATACTATAATATTTTCATTAGGTTTGTTTGTTGACCCGAAAACCTGTGGCACCCTGATGCGCCTTGAGAATTGTCAGAAAAAGTGGGGCGCCCCAGTGCTTGTCAGTTCAACGAATAAGTTATTAAAAAGGAGAACTATCATCTGTCTTTTTGCATAAAAATTCTAAAATAAAACCACTATTTTTGGATAATTTCGACATCGAAATGCTAAAATTAATTTCTTGTGCCCGCAGCAAGAGTTAATTCCACTTTAAATACTGCTTCTGTTAACAATTAAACTGATATTCCTCATTAGTCCTGAGTTCACCCCGGATTTTAGCTAGGGTAAGACTAGGGCATCCTAGGGTGCCACAGGTTTCTCAAAAAACACCGAACTGGCATTTGACATTTGAAAACCAGTGCGGCCAGGACGCACTGGGGTCCCACGGGGTTGTCAACGAACAGACCTATTGCTTTTTTCTAGATTGCTGGTCCAAATGTTACAAATTAAGCATTGCGTTTAGAGTTGCACCAGGTGTCGGAATGAAAGCTCACGTTCTCCCTATACAGACTTCTCTCTTTACTCTGTTAAGAATAGAAAAATGCTATCTTGTACAGCTTTGGCACAAGTCGATCTAATTTTGGCTCAATCATACATATATTAAGCATAGCCTATTCTCTCTATATTCGGAGCAGATAGACAAAACTACCTCTTATTATTAGTAGGAATACGAATAAATATTATTATCGATTTACCATTTCGAAATCATCAATTCGCAAAACAGTGGTTGTAATAAACCCGAGATTATTAAAAGATTTCTTACTACAAACTACTACTCTATAAATTTTATGTAAACAAAGTGTTTTATCTGTAATAGTTTTATTCCTTTTAAACAAAAAGAGATTTTAACTGAATAACACTGCATCTCCTTGACTTCACACAATTTTTCGGTCAGATTTACATATGTTTATATATTTTCATTTAAAACAAGTTTGTTGAATGGACACCGGAAAAATATCCTTTAAGAAAATATTCGAGTCAGATCCCTACCGTTTTTGTAACACTTTAGATACCAATAGATCGTTATGACGAAAGTAATAATGCAGACTTGTGTTGATTGCAACTTTCGTTTATTTTAGAATTTAGAAAATTCATAACTTTTATTTTACTTATGCTTTAACAAATGAGAATTGCAATTAATGTCCTAATCATACATATCTTATCGTTTTTCCTTAAATATCTCAAAAAGCTAATTTAAAACAAACAAGTATACCAATATGTGTTTCTATTTTATAACTGACAAACATTTCAAAATTTAATTCGAAAAAGTTAAAGACAGAAGAAACGCATACAGTAGACAAAGTCAAAATTATTTTAATAGAAATCGAATTTTTTTTCCATTAATCGCACAACTATTGAAAATTATCGAAAGTAAATTTTCAATGTCTACGGATTCTTATTAAAAATTAGTCAAACTTCGAAAACTGTTTTGTTGAGTCTGCGGTTACGGTAGGTTCGATTTATTAGATGTAAAATAATAAACGAATTGTTTCGAGGATTCAAGAAACTGAAGTTAAAAAATAAACTAGGAAAGGAAAAGTCGACATTTTCTCATAAAGATTGTAGTTTGTACATTACATTGTAACGAATTATATAAATAAAAAACTTTGTTTTGATCAATTGAAAATTCCTAAGATCTTAAATTTGTTTTTATCCTAGTTGAGGAAAAATTTTTAGAAATCCTAAGATCTTAAATTTATTGCTTTTATCCTAGTTGAGAAAAAATTTCTAGAAATCATTTGTTTTTCGGTTTCTAGTCAGATAATCCCCTTAAAGTTCAATAATTTCGTACGTGGCATTAAATTCGCCATCCTGAAATTCGAATTTACAATTATAAATTCGAGATTTCCAAAAAAAAGTAGTAAATTCTAAATTCCAAAATTTATATAGTAAATTGAAAATTTTAAAATTTCAATAGAATATTCGAAATTTCAAAATTTCAATATACATAGAACATTTAAAATGAGTTAATCCGAAGAGCTCTGTCTACTCATTCTCATGGAAAAAGTTCCCTTCATCTACTTTATTACTTTCTTCTAACCTTCTTTTTTCGATTTCCACCTTAAAATGTTTGTCATATTCATAGAAAAGTAGCAAAATGTATTTTTTATAGAAATCAGAAATACGTTTTGTTATGTTCGAGCCCACTTGCATACAGTTTTTACGACATAAAAATATTATTTCTTGTAAAACCAATGCTACGAAAGTCTCCTATAAAAACGAAATATGTATTTATAATTACAAAACTCACAAAAAATATTACAATATTTCTTTCCTTTAGAATACCAAATTGAATAAAATAACAAACAAACAAGCGATTTTCAAAATAACTTTCTTTCGGTAAAGTGATTCAGGACTTTTAATTTCAGAGCCTCCAGCGGAAAATGATGAGCCACCCCCAAAGAAGGGGCTGCTAAATGCCATTAAGCTGCCCATAGCTAATATGATTCCAAAGAAAAAGACTGATGATGATGTAGAATTAGGCACCGGACCAGGCACCAAGGCTGGCCTGGCATCTATGGAAACCCTAGACGACTCCCTTAAGGATCAAGACACTGTAGATAGAGCCCCTAAAGTTAACGACGAGGGATTAGAAAAGAAAATCGGCGACGAAGCCAAAAATGACAAGGTAAGTTTCTCGTTAGTTTTACCCACTTAAATATATAGCAGAATTTAATGTTACGGTGCACGTTCCCATTCAAAAAGAAATTATTAAGCCCACTAATTAAACGGCTCGACGACTCAAAATGGAGAAATTTGCATAATGGTCCATTTTAACAAAGCTTTGGCTGTTTAAAATTGGCATAAAAACAGATAGCGAACATCCTTTCCTCCTAATCAGAACGAGGTCAATTGAAGCTGTGCCTTTGCGAGAATTTTTGGCAGGCAATTGCAAGCAATTTTATGTTTGTGTGTCCTCATGCTTTGCTTCCTGTGCCAAGTAGGAAAAAGGAATTTATGTGTAAGTGGAATCCAAATATCAGGAGTGGTTTTCCATTATTTAGTTCCTTAATTTATTAATAAAACCGAAAATTCAATTCTTGGATTTTATTAATAATTTTTTTTCTTGGAATTTTAAAATAATTTCAGTCATTTTTATATTTAAAATAACTTTTCATTTTTCTACATATGTACGAATATGAATTTTCGCCACAGAAGAAATATCTTGGAAAATATACCAAAAGGATGGTATAATTTTATAAAGGCGCATTATCTCAAATCATTTCGAATAGCCAAAATAAATTCTATGGCTGAAAACCCTTTTCCATTAAAAAGTAAAGAAAATATCAAGAACTGAAAAATACTGGAAAGTGACTTTAATAAATAATTCTTATCCAAAATGTTCCTTTTTGATCGCTGTTTTGGATGTGGCATTTTGGATTTTGAAAATTGTACATCAGATATGCCTGTCAGCAATCTCAAAATACCTTGAGATTACTTTAATTTTAAAAATATAGTTTTTATCCATATAGCAATTTTTTAATTTCTAAGACAGGGCACTAAGTTTGTGTCATTTAATTATATTTGACCCATCATCTTATATATTTATAAAATTGGTTTTTAAATTTGAAGTAAGCAACCCTAAGAAGCTCCATGTACTTATTTGTGTGGAGTTTAAGAATAAGAGGTCACCATATAGAATTTTGGCGCGAAGATTAAAATGCGCAAATCCCAAAATCAAAATTCAGTGAACTTAAGTACAAAAACAGCTCAACATTTTAATTTCTCAAAATGCGAATTGACTTTAAAATCAGCGGTCCAGAAAAACGCATGTAGACATTTTAATGTGTTAATTTCAACTTTCCCTTTTGCTTTCCTCAAGATTTAATACTTATCATTATACCCTTTGGAAAACTTACACTGTTTAATAAAAAAAATAAATTCATTTAAATCGGTTCACTTGTTAGGAGGTTATGCTTTTTGCATAATAATAATAATATTTATATATTATATATATAATATATTGGGTTGGCATGAAAGTAATGAGACACTCTAGAAAACTCTACTCATGTTGTTTTTCTAATCAATTGTTTTCGACCATATTCTAGTATGTTATAGAACATTCTAGGTGCTTCAGTCCTAGGGGTATATAAAAGCGCACGCACGATTAATTCAGTCAGTTTGAAGAAAAATGGATGAGCGACAAGTTCGAACTCTATACCTTTACGAGTATTTGTTAGGCCATAGTGCGCGAGCTGCGGCAGACAACATCAACACTGCATTTGGCTCTGATACTACAAGTCACGCAACAGTGTCTCGTTGGTTCAAACGCTTCAGTACAGGAGACCGAAGCCTCGAAAGTCAGCCTCGCTCGAGACGACCACCAGCTTTTGACAATGATGATTTGCGCCGTGAACTGCAACAGAAGCCGGATGCAAGCACTCGTGAATTAGCGACAAAACTCCACTGCAGCCATCACGCTATAGAACATCACCTGCACGAGCTCGGATATAGGAGAGTTTTATCCTGATGGACACCTCATGCCCTCACAGACGCCATTCGTGCTGCTCGGGTCGCTGTTTTATGAATTATTACATAATGAAACAGTTAATGCTAACACATATGCGGCGCAGCTCGATAAACTAGCCACAGCTATCAAAGAAAAAAGACGAAGTAGAGCCAATGTCATTTTACTTCATGACAACGCTCGCCCGCACACTGCATCCACCACCCGCCAACAACTGCAGGGCTTAGGCTGGGAGACGGTACCTCATCCACCATATTCCCCAGACATTGCCCCTTCAGACTATCATTTATTCAAAGCCATGAAAAATGATTTGCGTGATAAACGCTTTAACACTTTTAATGAAGTTGAAACCTACGTAGCCACCTTCTTCAACTCACGGCCCGCTAAGTTCTGGGCAACATGCATCCAGTCCTTGCCTATACGTTGGCAAGAAGTCATAGATGCTCACGGCGAGTATTTGATTGACTAAATGTATAGTAAAATAAAAATAAATAAAAAGAATTTAAAATTTAAAAACAAACTGTCTAATTTCTTTCGTGCCAATCCGATAATATATATAAAAAAGTACACATAGGTCGGATTGAAAACCTCATTTTTTTTTAATCTTTTAAAAACATTTTTGCCAAAAATAAACTTTTGGAGATATCTTAAAAACAAGACTTTTTTCCATGTAAAAAAAACAATCAATAATTATTAAAATCTGCAAAAGTATTTACGTATTAAAAGAAATTTAAGATAGTAGTTTCTTCTCTATATCAAGTACGGTTTCATTAACCACGATTTTTTAAAAATTCTTTGATACTTTGTTTTTTTACCGAAACTCACATTTTGTTTTCTTCTTCACAGAAGTCTGAGGAGAAGCACGAAGAGGTCAGAGCATCGTGCTTAGAAAGAATACGCTCCTACAGATGTTCAGTGGACGACGGCCTCATAGCCCTTGGAGTAGTCGTCTTTCTGATAATGATCGGGGTCATTGCGTACGTTCTCACTCACGAGGGGCTCACTTCAGCGCCAATCAGAGAGGGCAGATACATTGATGCGGTTACAAGCTGCGGAATGGTAGAAGGTCTTAAAGAAGACGGTTCATTCGCATTTCGGGGAGTCCCCTATGCTCTTCCACCTGTTGGCGATAATCGATTTAAGCCAGCTAAGCTGATCGATAATATCGAAGGCTGCTGGAATGGAACTTTCAAAGCGCACAACGCAACCGACGTCTGCTCACAAATTTTGGGTAACGGAACGAAGGTGGGAGTTGAGGACTGTCTCACTTTGGATATTATTACGCCGCATGTTAGGTACGACAATCCGCTGCCAGTTGTCGTGCTTATTGGAGCTGAGTCATTGACTGGAGGATCCCCAGGAATTCTAAGACCTTCAGCGCGATACGCAAGGTCGAGGGATGTCATTTTTGTAAGGCCAAATTTCAGAATGGGTCCGTTTGGATTTCTGGCTTTAGAAACCCTTTCTAAATCGACATATCCTCCATCTTCAGGGAATTATGCGCTTTCTGATATTATAGCTGCTCTTAAATGGGTCAAGTTGAACATTGCCCATTTTGGAGGTGATGCGAACTCAGTAACTCTTTTTGGCCATAGGGCTGGAGGTACACTTGTATCAGCGTTGGTAACATCTCGTCAGATGAAAGACTTGTACGCGAGAGCATGGGTGTCTTCGAGTGCAGCTATATTCCCTGGGAAGCCTCTATCCGAGTCTGAAAGAAGGAATCAGGAATACATGGATATGATCCAGTGTCGGGATGCAGACTGCTTAAGGAATGCTACCGCAGATGAAATACTTGATGCCATCCCGGACACCTGGAGGCACTATCCCGCTGATTTACCTTCCATTGAAGAGAACGCGACGGCTAAGCATGAATGGCTTGTTTTGGACGGTCATATTTTGCAACAGCATCCAGCCGATGTCTGGAAGGAAGAGATGGGACTACCTCGATTCGTAATTGGTGCAACTGCACATGAAAGCCATACAGAGAAGCTCCACTTAAAATACACTGATTGGACCCCGGAGATTGTAAGGAAATATATCGAAGACAGTAAAATTGGAATGCTCAATTTGACCGATGAAGTGATCAAAAGATACAACGCTACGTACCATGGCTTAGTTGCTATGATTTCAGATATACGAACTGTATGTCCACTGTTGACAATTGCCAGGCAGCAACCCTCAGTGCCATTCTATGTAGTGACGCAGGTCGATATGCGTACTGGGCTTGCTGATGTCGATGCAGATGTCCAAGCCATTTTGGGACGGTACGAGCCACATACTGTTGAACAGCGAAGATATGTTTCAGCAATTCAACAACTTTTTTACCACTACGTGTCGCATGGTGAAATGAAGCAATATGAGCCACGACGAAGGGTTATCAACGTGGGGCAAGATGCCCTGTCCGAGGAAGACTATCCAAACTGCGATTTCTGGATCGGCAAAGATATAGTGCCCAGGTACGCTAGGATCGATTAAGCTCTTATGATACTCATCCCTACCATAAGTAAAAGACATACATCATCGTAAGGAGCCGTAGGATATAATTTATTGAATTTAGTGGGAATTTTCCTTCCCCGTGGAGAATGCAGTGTATGAGAGCTACGTTTGTAAGTGTTCTATATCGTTATTGATGTGTCTGACAGATTAATGAACGATTCAAGTGTAGCCCAAAGTGAATGTTTGTTTTTTGCGAATTTTTTCGAATATAACTGCAGTATTTTGCTTAGAATTGACATACATGAGTTATAATATTGGAGTGGTTAAGGCAATAAGTTACCATCCTTGTACCACATTTGTTTCTGATTTTAAGAAACAGTACAGGACCTAAAAGGCAACCTTTCGGAACATTGCCTGACTACGATCTAAAACTATTTGCCATTACCACAGAAATTTGTAAAACCTATTGACTAAGAAATAAGCATGCATTTTTGCCCATTATGAGCTTTATACCTCATTTTGCGAATGCTCTAGGATATCCCGCATGTGCAGTATTTACATGGAACATTTACCAAAAATGATATAAACCCCATTGAACGGAAACGAGTAGTGTTTGTATTTTTATATTTATGCGCATTAATTGAGGTGGGCTGGAGACGATCACGATTTTTTCGATACACCAATCTGGAATAAAGAGGAGCGTTTGTCATTGATAAAAATTTATATTTACGCATTACATCTACTTAGGACATAATCATTATTGCAAAGGTTAAAGTAAGCAAATATTGAAGGTTTTATACCGTTTACAGACGATCTATCGTCGGAAATTAGAGTAAAGCGATATTATGTACAGTGTAATAATTAAATAAGTAATTTTTGTATTTAATAGTGGAAATCGTTTTTAATTATTTATAATATTAAACAAACTATTATAAGGCTGATATCATGTGTTTCATTTATTTATTTTCCTACATCCCGAAACTTTATGGTTTTCTTTTTAAGCGAATCCCATTAAATTGTGTTTTTTTTAATAGATGCACTATGAAGGAATTTATTTTAATTGGTATAAAAACTCGAAGAATTTATGAATCAAATTTTAAACATACTTCAAATAAGAGATTATTAGTTCGAAAGCCCGAACACTAAGTAAGTAAAGAAAGTAGATTTGAAAATATGTCTTCAAATACGGTAATAGACTTGAATATGTTGGATCCAAAATTATTTCCACTTAACTCAAATTTTCGTTGAAACCTAACAAAACTGTTACTAACTAGGGATTTTTGATATTCTAATTTCAAATTGAACCCCCAATATTAATAACTTAAGATATCTGGACCAATACCACAGATATTTAATTTACAACTTGTTGATCAACTTTAGCAATTTTAGTTTTAAAGTTAAAATTTCAGGATCGAAAAGCGATTATACAGGGTGTTTAGTTGACTTTTTTCAATACTTACAGAGGTGATTCCTCATCTCAGGATCAACATCAAATACTATTTTTTTTTCATATTTTGTTTATTACCGTATGAAGAATATAATTTCCAATTCGTTCATTGGAATGGCTGCCAATTCCCATGACTAAGGGTGTTTTCATAAACGCATGATTGCTTGCGTGTATTCCGTCAAACTTGCAGTCAATTTACTCGCACGTAAGTCAGCTGCGCATCTGCATATTTGAACAAAACCCGCCATTTTCATTCCATTCATAATGCCAAATTAGACAACACAATTTATAATGTCAAATTTCACATAAAACTATAAGCTGGGGAAAAGCCTTGGCATAATGGATGAGTTCCTTTTTATTAGTCCTTATGAAAATTGTTACTCAGAGTGTTACAAAGGCGTTCAAAAATTTAGAAGAAGTCAGAATTTTATTTAAAAAAAAAAGTAATAAGTTGTTTGATAAAAAAAAAAAAAAAAAAAACCTAAAGCTGATAACTATATGCAAAAAATCCAAGAGTTTACAGAATGTTTTGTCGCGTAAATTTTATCAAATTCTTCCAAGTACTCTCAATTAGTCCGATTACGCCCTGAAGACGCCTTTCGTAGTTTTGTCCGCTTATACGTAGTGTGTAAATAGTAAACTTTTGTTTTTAAATCGCTGGTGGATTGGGAGCCTGTTCCGACACAGTCACACCCACTTTTTTTTTATTATTTTTCTTCGAAATCAGAGAAAGTTAATAATAATATATTTATTAAATTATTTAAAGGCATAAAACCTTGTAAACTGATGATATTTTATAATGAAACACGAGCTACTTAATTTGTTCGAAAATGACGTAAATGCTAGTATTATATGTAGTTTTTCTAAGCCATCTATTTGCGAAAGTCATAAAATATAGGGGTTTTTGACATTTAAATGAAGTAAAATGCTGTGTGTCACCAAGTCATAAGAAGTAATATCATAATGACGTCCTACTTCATAGTCAAATGTAGTCTGTCGATGGTATTATACACAATCTTTTATTTAAACTAATTTAAATTTTAACCCTGTCGGTACGGCACAGTTTTCCGCGAAAGTGGTTGCACCTATAGGCCGCGAAAATATATCAGGTTGGCGGAAAAGTTCTGTTGTATTTTAAAGAAAATATTTGAATCAGTTTAAATAACGTTTATTTACATTTTAATCAATAATATAATGTCCATTATTTGCAACCACTCGTTGCCATCTTCCAGGCAACTTGTCGACCCCCCTAGCGTAAAAGTTCTCATCCTTGGACCCAGAATATTCAGCAACTGCCTTGGAGACAGCTTCGAAAGAACATTTTTTTCCCGTCAGATAATTCTGAAGCGATCGGAATAGATAGTAAGCCGATGGAGCAATGTCAGGTGAATATGGTGGGTGACTAAGAACTTCCCATCCAAGCTCATTCAACTTTTGTTGGGTCTCCATTGCAGTATTTGGTTTTGCATTATCCTGATGGAACAAAATTCCTTTTCTGCTCAATAATACTGGCCGCTTATTCCTTGATGGTTGCAATCGATCTAGTTGGTTACAAAAGATGTTCGCATCGATGGTTTGCCTCTGTTTAAGTAGCTCGTAGTACACTGGACCTCTTCTTTCCCCCACAAACAGAGCATTATCTTCCGTGAATGAAGATCTGGTTTTCCAATAATTGTGGCAGATGTTCCAGATTCGTAGTAAACTTTTTTTCTCTTTATATTTTCGTATAGAAGCCACTTTTCATCTCCCGTTATGAGCTTGTCCAAATACTTTGCTTCAAGACAAATCCAAGATGTTTGATGTGTTCCTGAGCAGTCGAATGGTGGATGCCTAATTCCTTTGCAATTGCTCTAGAGGTTAGATGCGGGTAGTTCTCAAACATGGACCGCAGAATGTCATTATCGACCTTGGATGTCTGCCCAGGTTGACGATCTTTTTTGAGACTGAAATCTCTTGAACGAAATTTGGCAAACCAAGGTGTCACATAAGTTTTAACAAGCAACCGATGGCTTGCTTTCTTTCTGGAACTCATACAAAATACAATGTCTTAAATGCACTTTATCCACTGTCATATTATTCACTCTGTACTTCGCAACTAACTGATGAGGGATATTGAAAGTAATCCTTTTATATCTCACGAGAGGTACGCTAAATAATAAGACCCCATATGGCGCATTCTACCTGCTTGTTTTGAACACAACAAAACATGTAAAACAATTAATGAAAATGTTTTGATTTATATACCAAATCACCCTAAATTACCGTACTCGTACGTTAAAACTGCACAGGATGCTTTTTTGAATTATAATATGTATGCACTACATAAGAAAAATACAGGAAAAAAAATTATCTCACTTAACCCTTTTATTCATAGAAGCCACTATAGTGGTACACTTGTTTTTTCCTTTTGTCAAAATTACGAAAATAATATAATTTTGTTATTGTACCCATACATATTTTTGTAATAATAATATTTTTTCAGATTTTAGTTGATTCTTGAGTTATTCTATTCTAATATTCTGTTTTATTCTCAAAATTCAATATGGCGAATCCAAATTCTATGAAATATAAATTTTTGGTTCGCCATATTGGATCCGTCATATTGATTTTCAAAATCCTACTTTAGATTCGTAATCAGCAATCCAAGAAACCCATGTATACAGTTTTTAGTCCAAATTCGACCAAGTATTAAATTTCCGGTCCGCCATATTTGATCCGTGAATTTGAAATTTGAATTTCCGAAATCTGATTTCAGACTCATAATCAGCGACCCCAAAAACTCATGTATTCAATTTTTAGTACAAGTTCGATCAAATATTAAATTTTTGGTCCACCATATTGAATCCGCCATTTTGAATTTTCAAAATCTGACTTCTGATTCTTGATAAGCGAATCCAAAAACCTTCAGGTACAGTGGAGGAAATAGCTATAAAATCACTTATATTTTGGTAATTACATATATGCAAACTGTTCGGATGTTTTAGAACCAACTTTTAAAATATAATTCGTTAGCATATTTAGCGTTAATAAACGTTAAATTTTTTTAGTTTTTGTGAACAGTATTGAAAAGCTATCGAATATATAAAAATTAGACGTCTTCGGAAGGGAAATAGATGTAAATTCACTTTAAATTTTTAACATATTTTATTTAAATTTAAATAAATTAAAAATCTATAGAGCTACCGCGCTTCTTAATAAGCTCAAATATTGTTCTTGTCAATGACAAAATTAAATTTTCAAATATTTTTTTCTCTATTTTACTCCACTATTCAATAATTTTCAATTTGAGTTCTAAAACATTATTAAACTGCCGTCCATTTTCATAAACTCTCCTGGTAAGGATACCCCATAAGTTTTCGATGGGATTTAAGTCCCGTCTACGAGCCGGCCACGGCAAAAGTTCAATATTTTTGGTCCTAAACTAATTCCTAGAATGTGTTGACACATGGATTGCTGCATTATCTTGCTGGAATATCCAATTTTCACCGTTTTGATTGCCACCAAATTCGATGAGGACCTCCACCAGAAGTTCAGTGTACTTTTCGGAATTCATCTTATGTGTAATGAAACATACAGGAGTCGATCCATGGAAGCAAAAAGCAGCCCAAATCATGATTGATCCGCCTCGAAAATTACGACTCTTCATTGTCTCCTTTTCTTTTCTTAAATCGTGCCAATAAAACTGGCACCCGTCTGGACCATCTAAACTGAATTTTTGTTCATCACTAAAGATGGCCTTTTTCCATTCTTCAGTCCAAGACATGTGGTTTTCCGCGAAATGCAGCCTCTGATCTTTATGGCTTTGTGTCAGTGCCGGTTTTCGCATCCTTTTCCTCAATCCTACCTGATTCGACTCCGCCAGATTTTGTCGCACGCGTCATACCGTTACGGGCAAACCAAGGTCACGCTGAATTTGTGATGTTACCGACTTTCCTGCCATTGCCTTTGAAATAATTTGGCATTTATCGCGCGGTGTTAACTTAGGACGAGCTCCTGGACGCTGATTTTTATTGTATTCATCGCCTAAAACAATGAAATTTCGCACCACAGTAAAAGACCTGGAAATCAGGTGAGAAATTTCCCTAATGGATTTTCCCATTTCCCGAAACGCAGAGATCCTTCCCTTTTCTTCTTCAGATAAAACTACCCCTCTTAACATCCTTAAAAAATTAAAAAAATTATGTAATTTTAATTAAAAGTTCGCGTTAAAACTCTTCAGTATAATTATCTGAACTTACCCGATTATAAATTTTAATAATTTTGTCAAAAAAACTTGTAGAAATTGAAAATACATATACTGATTTTATAATTATTTCCGTTTTTTAACCTTGCAATTCGAGCACCAAATTGAAAGTGAATATTTTTTCAACACTTAACGGGTATTTATAGTACAGTACCTGACCTTTTCCGGACGGCAATAAAACAATTGAACTATATAAGGGTACTCCTTACAAAAATAATTGTAGGAAACGACCATACCATTAAATTTATAAAATAATGTTGAGTGATTTTATAGCTATTTCCTCCACTGTAGTATGTATATTAAAAATTAATTTAAGCTCGACTTTGTGACTCAAAGAGCACCGAAATTCTTAATTTTTCTGAAAAGTGGAGGGTCTGACCTCGGATTCGTGATGCTTATTAAATATTTCACAAAACACTTCAAATTTGAGGTTATGTTACAGAGTGTTTATTTTACTTTCAGCCATCCTGGTTATTTTTCCAGTAATCTGCATAGCCTCAGCTTCAATTTAAAAAAGAATTGCACCGATATCTTAATTCGTTCTGGAGATATATACTTTTGAAAAAAAAAATACCCAAATCGTCCACTGTGCGGCGGTCGGACCCAGAGGATGTTTCGTGGATTTCGAATATAGGCGCTGGTAGAACTGAAAGGTTTAAAAACATTACAGTCATTTAAATAATTCACCAAAATCACATTATTTCGCTGGTTCCGCTTCCAAACCGCACTAATTTTTTGTCAGAACAGAAATGAAACAATTAAAGATTCAGTGCTCGCATTTCCGATAATCAGCAGAAGCATTCACATCCATGCTGACGGATTCAGCAATAGGGGCTATTAAATTCTTGATTACTTCACTGGACACGCAACATGCAAAATTAAAGGATATTTCAATTTACTATTTAATACTACAGGTACTTAAATAAAAGGTCTGTTTGCGCATACAAATATTTAATATTTCCTGAAAAACGCAAAATGTCCAATATTTTACAACAATAAATTCATAATACAAATACAAAAAAGTTATTGTTTCGCACGGAATGAATAGCCAGACGGGAAATATGTACTCGGAGGAGCCTATGCGTATTGCATGACACTACGGAACCTTATTAGCAAAGTCGGCGCGTGCGACCCTACGTTAAAACATAACATCTAGAAACCACGACCCAAATAATGGTATATGGTAAAAATACTTGTTAGCTTACGGCGATAAGTAAAAAACGTAGAAAAAACTGTAAAGATCTCTTGGAGCGGCTTACTTGTTACTAGGAATTTAATAAAGAACTAACAGATCAGAGAGACCTTTTGTTCTCTGCGACTGAACGAAAAACGTGCCCGGCCAAATTAGAGACGAACACAATTTAAATCCTTCTACTGTTGGTTATGATTGAGGGGTTTTTTCATTTAAAGCCACAGCGACCAGTTATCCGATATTAGTGCACGATGTGACCGATCTCTGAACAGGGCTCTTCCCATTTTGTGTGTTTCTCTGGAGCCAAATGGCTAATTTGGACGTGGATAGCCTGGTGTTTTTCGTATTTAGGCGGAATGGCACAGAGACGATACTGCACCTCATCGCCTGGCATCGGGACGAATTCACCCTCAATGCTGAATAAATAGAGACTTTTGAATTCTTCTAAACAAAATTAGCGGAAACAAGTTTACTTACTCTGAGATGTGGACGAAGAGATCTTCTCCTCCGGTGTGGGGTGTTATGAATCCATGGCCCTTCGAACGACTGAAGGATTTTATGATACCAATTTCGATCGGATTCTCTAAGGCTCTTGCTGACCTGGAAAGAAATTCGTTATTAATTATTAATACGGGAATTCTTGTTTAACAAAATGATTCCCCCAAAAATCAATTCTATTTTGTAGGGATATTTGCGACCTAAAACACTGTGTAGAACCTTCAAAAATCGATAGTTCAATAGGTCACAAAAATTACTCCTTTTGAATTTCCAAAAATTTGAAAGATTGCGGTTGCTGTAGCATTTTATAGCTACTTCTGTCCAGTGCTTTCAGCCGAAAAACCTGCAATAATTACCCGATACTCAAAACAATATTTGTAAAATATTACTGATTAAGTTTTATTTTATTATCATCGTATCATTTACCAAGCATTTACATTGAAAAAAGTAGGATATTAAGTTTTTGTAAACTTTATATATGAAAAAGCCGATTTACATATGTAGATCCAAAATAACAGCATATACATTCGCTATATTTGGTGATATTCGAATACTTTTCTCAATTAACGTAAGTCCAAAAATCGTCCTTAAGTTCCCTTGTAAGATCAAGTTGTATAATTTCATTTCCTATCGCGTTTTTTTTTTTTTTTTGTATGCATTTGTTAAAGGAACTTAAGCGACTTAACTGAAAAGGTGCCAGAACAAAATCGCAGTCAGTTAAAAAATGGTGTATTTCAATTATCTCAAAGCTAACAATAAAATTAGCAAGAAATTCAAAAAAAAAAATAATTAGGTTTCAAATAAAAATATAAAATACAAATTAAATTATTCGCTATATTTCTTCACAAATTCGCTTGCAGTTCGTCTCCAAATAATGGAAGATAGTTAATTCTGATATCGTTTTTCCAGATTAACCCATTAAGGCGCAAAACGAGAATTTTGTGCACGCAAGTTCAATTGTACGATTCGAATAGAAAATTGTGGCGATTTGCTTTCAAAATCGTATATAGGGGGTTTTTGAGGATGCTCTTTCAGAATCTTTGTTTTGCATAAAAGCTTCAAAAATCCTATTATCTTTTGCGTTTTTCAAAAAAACTGCTGATTTTTTTATGATCTTTTTTCTTTTCAAAGTTGATTATCTTTTCGTTGCTACTATTGCATAATCATATAACCACCAGAAATCGCTGTCCGAATGTCGAAACTTTTTCAAAACATGGTTTTGAACGTTTTTCTTTTGCTTGGGCTTTTGCAAAATGGACATTTTGTACAGCAATGTAATAAAAAACAACACAATTTTTTTACACGAAAGGATCAATTTTACAAAAAAATTGTATAGAACAGAAAACATACAAATGCTGTATTTGTGGACGGATAAAATAAACTTTTATAGATGAAAAATAATCTAAATGGTAATATTTAGAAATATTTAGTGATTTTTTAAAGCCATGGACCGATTTAAAATTTTAGAAAATACTAAAAGGATAATGCAAAAAGATACGACTAAAAACTTTATTCTTGACTATTGATCTTCGATTTGTGTATCCTCCGCCGTTTCGTCTTCGCTTTACCAGACTCTTCTAGCATCATGTAGTGAAAATTATAATGCATTTTTAAAGGCGACCTGGGAAGATTGTATTGGTATTGGTTTCTTAATTTTACCTCCTTTGTTAAGTTACAGGGAAATGAGAATCGAAGAAGGGAGAACAGGCAGACAGCACACACCGAACATAAACACGGATGAGATTGTTTACATTTTTTCATTATCCATTTTTAAAGGCGACCTGGGACGAACATTATTTTGTGTACCGCTCGCTTACGAAAAGTACAGGGCGGTCTAGATTTAATTGTAAATGTGAACGATTGTAAAAGTTGTTTAATAAAGAAGTTGCTTTTAAATACAATATTTTGAGTGTGGGAAAAAAGTTAATATGTATGTCATGCGATTATTGAAACGTTTTGTAATAAAATATTTATGTGATATGCACCCTGCAGAAGAGCTCCTACTTTCCTCAACTTTCTTTATTACCAGAGTACGTAAAATATCGCTTAGGAACGAAAAAATATAAAATTCCCTAATATTTTTCGCTCGCGAACGAATTTTATTTTTCAACTCGCGAACTTTATTTTTGAGAAGAATTTTATAAATTCCGTTTGCTCAGCGAGAGCGAATGCAATCGCTTCATATCCAAAACATTTCGTTCGTAAGAACGAGTTGAAATGAAGAGAATTTAATTTTTCGATTTTTTTGCATTCTTTGACTTGAGTTCGTGGTGAATGCGCTGTTAGTGGTTAAAAGTAAAAGCAGCGATATGGGACGCTGAAAATTTTTCGATATTTCTAAGTACTTAATTTATGATGACAATTCTAAATTATCAAAGTGTTTAGAGTGTAGAAAAATATTGAAAGTAAATTGTACGGGGAATATAAAAAGACATTATGCTACCGTATATAAAGTGAATTTAAATGATGAAAACGAACAATCCACGTTTGAGGAGAGTGATAGAAGTGTTTTTAAATAATATTTTGATCATGAAACTGATCATATGTATGGAACATTTCTAGTCTTAATAAAACATAATGATCATTATGACCTCAGCAAGATATTGAAGCCTAATAAAGGGTTTTCCAATAGGGACTTGACAACTTTGAATTCAATTTGTGAACGCACCCTTTCACTAATCATCGAACTGTCACTGTCAATTTATTCAGTAAACTTAACATTTTCATCATGGTAAAGTACACGAACGAACAACGTCTGCAAATTATAAAAATTTACTACAGAAATTTGTAGTCGGTGACCGCTACTTTAAGAGCGTTAACTCCGATTTTCGGTCGTAATTCTCGCCCTAGTAGACAGGCAGTAACAAGTTTAGTGCAAAAATGTGAGTCTACATATTCGTTGTGTGATGTTGCCGTTCCAGTGAGACAACGGGTTGGTCGAAGTGTCGAAAATATCGCTGCCGTTGAAACGTCCGTAGCAAATGATCCAAATCAGCCAATTCCACGGCGTTCTCAAGAGTTGGGCATCGCCCAGACCACTTTATGGCGAATTTTACGTAAGGATCTTGGTTTACATCCATACAAGATCAAGCTGACTCAAGAATTGAAGCCGATGGACCATTTGAAGCGACGTACGGTCTCCGATTGGGCTCTGGAAAAGATGCGCCAAGATGATCAATTTCATCGCAAAATCATCTTCAGTGACGATTTTTGGCTCAATGGGTTCGTCGGGTGAAAATCCACATGTGCTTCATGAAACACCACTTCATCCACAAAAAATAACTGTTTGGTGCGGTTTGCATGCCGGCGGCGTCATAGGGCCATATTTTTTCGTCGACGATAATGATCGTCACGTTACTGTGAATGGTAATCGTTATCGCGCCATGATTACCGATTATTTTTGGCCCGAATTGGAAGATATGGACTTGGACAACATGTGGTTTCAACAGGACGGTGCCACAAGCCACACAGCACACGTTACAATCGATTTATTGAAGAGTAAGTTTGATGAGCGTGTTATCTCAAGAAATGGACCAGTCGATTGGCCGCCTCGTTCGTGCGATTTAACGCCTCTAGACTTTTTTCTTTGGGGCTACGTCAAGTCATTGGTCTATGCCAACAAGCCGACGACGTTGGAAGAGCTCAGAGCCAACATTGCACGCGAAATAGCAGCCGTTTCGGCCGAAATGTGTGGCCGAGTCATCGAAAATTGGGTCCAACGAATCGACCGCTGCAAACGTGCCCGCGGTGGCCATATGAACGAAGTCGAGTTCCATTCATAAATGTTTTGATTGTACTTCAACCCGATAATAAAGTTTTTGAAATATCTCAAATGGTTTGCATTTTATTTTGAAAAAAAGTTGTCAAGTCCTTATTGGAAAACCCTTTATAAGGTCGTCCGGAGAAAAGTTGCGCATATTTTATGAAAGATATATTTTTTATGGTAACATGTTGAGACATGACTCACACATAGTTCAGTAGCTCAGTTATTGTTCTAGCGTTCACCAGCGCTAGGTGTTCGCTATGGGGTCCGGTTCGAAGACAGAATTAAAGATTGTTATAAGTGATCGTGAACATCGAGTTTTTCTGAAATTTTTGTTTCTACAAAATCTTAATTCTACCGAAGCCCACCGTCAATTAGAAAATATTGTAGGGCAGAAGGCCCTCAGCAAGCGAACAGTGCAGTTCAAACGCTTCAAATGAAGAAGGGTGACATTGAAGAACATCGAGGGGGTGACCGAATTTCAGAGGAGATTTTGCAAAAACGGATCGATTTAATTCAGTCAGCTTTTAATCAAACGCGTTCTTGGTCTCTTACCTCTGTGTCGGCTAATTTGAGAATTCCAATATCAATTGTGCATGAAATTATTACCAAAAAACGGAATATGAAAAAGTCTGTGCTAAATGGGTGACTCACGAAGTTAATTCGAGCCAAGTGGAAAAACACGTAGTATACTGTACTCATAATTTAGAAGTATACAATCAACCAAAAAGTCTGCTACAGCATACAGATTATATTTTATTTTAAGTACATGCAACTTTGCTCCGGACGACCTAATACTATTTTTTTTAAATTTATAGTAAATAAGTATAACAATTTTGTTGATTACTTGTTATTTTTAATAAGGTATTAAATTTGACTCGCGAACGATTCTTTTATGAATTATTCGCAAACGAAAAATATTTTTCAATTCCCTAAAAATAAATTTCGCTCGCGAATGGAGAATTTAACAAATAAAACTCATTTTACAGTGGCGGATTTACCAGCAGGTTGAGTAGGCTGCAGGCTAGAGCCTAGAGCAGCAGATTTTAGGGGCTGCAAATTTGGGGCCAACATGTCTTTTTATGTCTTATATAAGAAATTAAAAAATTCATATTAATATACCTAAACTAGTAGTCCGTGGTTTCGCTGGCGGGACTATCGAGCGCAAGCGACCTCATCCTATGAGATATAAATTATGCATAAATATAAGAGATAATAGATCGAAAGACTCTTACAATGCAAAATTTGCTTTAAATAACAACAAAAAATGAAAACCGATGGTGTAATTAGGACGATAGTGCATAAATCATAAAGTTACAATTTAATTGACAAAAAAATTGTAATTAATATGATTGTGAACTAGGGTATTGAATTGTAGAGGTCGGTAGGGGCAGCAAAATTTGTATAACCTACTGGCGGCAAATGTGTAAATCCGCCACTGTCATTTTATAAAATTCGCAAGCGAATTAAAAATAAAATTCTTTGATTTATAATTCATTCACGAACAAATTTAATTTTTTCAGTTCTCCGAACCCTGGTATTACTACATATTTCTAGCAACATTTTCTATTCCGTTCCTCTGTCAATACCAAAGTCGAAAACGTCACGTCCGTTATTGTTTTAGATATTCTTCGACTTGCATAGCCTATAGAGAGAGCGTAGATTTCTCTTTGATATATGAAGTGCACAAAGTACCACTTTAATTTTTATTGGATAACGATAACGTATAAATCAAATATTATTATATGTAAAATTGACAGTGGTATCCTCTGCACTTCATACTTACATGGAAACGTTCTCAGGTGTGTCTCACCGATTTTGATGAAATTGAAATATATTATAGAGTATCGAAAAATAAGAGACACGTATTTTTTTTTATCTGCGGATACGTACATTTAGGGGGTGAAAACCACCCCTAAAGTTTACCCCCAAAAACAGTTTTTCCTAAATATTTCAAGTTCTAATGAATTTTTTCGAATGAAACAAAATGGAAATGATGTCTCATAAATATACTAACCTTTTGTTAGTAATCCGGTTCCCGGAGGTGGTAACCTTTATTTTATTTAACAGTTTTAGTTAAAAATTATTGAAAATTTTTTTTACATACGATTTTAAAAATAAAGTTGACGTGTTTTTGGGTTCTCGTAAAAAAAGCTCCCCTAACAACCCCTAGCACCAATACGTAAATGATGTATATTCTTTCAGACATCAGTTTTTTCGTGAAAAGCAGTATTAAGGGGTTTTTGGAGTCGCTGATTACGAACTTGATGTTAAACTTTAAAAATTCAAAATGGCGGACAAACTTTTGAAAAATACACCAATTTTTATTAAAAAAAACAATAAATAAAAGTACCCCCTAAATGTGCGTATCCGCAGAAAAAAAAATACGTGTGTCTTATTTTGTTTTCTTATTTATTAACATATTTCAGTTTCATCAAAATCGGTGAGACACACCTGAGAACGTTTCCTTGTTAGAAAAAATTATGTATTTCAGAAAAGAGGGTAAGAATGGCCAAAAATCACTTTTGACTTGCATTAGTGATATTATTCTTGGTGCTTATCGTCATTTCCAAAATAAAATGAGTATGTTATTAAATAATGCATATCCTCAATTATTTAAAAACAAGGTTAGAACACTACAACAAATTGTTTTTTCGATTCTGAAGTGGGCTAAAAATTGGATTTATCAGTCCATCTAGTTTGTTTTTCTGCACAGGCAGTTCACTCAATCTCTGATATACTCTAAAGGATAAGCCAAAGCACGTAAACCTTGTCGTACAGCACCGTTCATCTAACAGACAACACATTTTTGTTGTTCTACAATGAATACTACGGTTCGACGCTGAGTTGCCTTATTTTTTGCCCACCACTGTAGGTTTCAAGTCCTTGGATCTATGGAGTCAATTAATATATTTAATTTCATCATCAGATGGCCAAACATGCGAAACAGATTTCCTTCATTTTTTGGTTAGGTTGGGATTCCATTTTTTCACCACTCCGCCTAGTTATTGGTTTCCGTTAATATTTGTATTCCACCAGGGAACACGGACCAAGGGAAATTAGGATATAAGAATTTATGGGCCATAAAACTATTAAATAGGTGTTTCTCACGTCAGATGTTGGATATGCTTTAAATTGTTTTACAACTTTATATAATAATTGTGTTGAGAGCTATACTACTTTAGAAAGTCTTACAAGGAAAGCGATTCAAGCTGGGGGAACCTTTTAACCACATGGAAGCTGTAAAAATATGTTTAAAAGTATCGATAATATTAGAAAAAGTTTAAATTCATTTTATGGAGCCCAGCCCCATTGAACTCACCCCATTAAAATTTGAGTTTAGGGGAAATGGCAACTTGTTTAACAGTAAATTGGGTTATCTGAAATTTTACCGATGGATTACCAAGGGCCTATCTCGTCTATTTACAGTTGAGCTCCAGTAATCTTGGCAGATACTTCTACCGCAAAGGGCCGTGCGTGCTCCGAGGAGCACCGACCCAGCCCATTTGTTTGGAATTTTTAAAATTTCTGGAGGCTAGAACTTTAAATCAAAGCGACACTTACGTTGATGCAGTTCTCGTGCGTTTCGTGATAATGGGGCTCGGGAGCTGGAGTCTCGGATTGGGGCTGTTGCTATTCACCATGTTCGGAAGTTCTTTATGGATGTCCTCTGCTGGTGGCGTTGACATTTTCCCTGTTAACCGGTTTTGTTTGCGCGCTAATTAAATGATTTAGTAAGGACACTGCTTGGATAAGCCAAAAAACTCAAATCGGCGAAGATTGTAGTTAGGTCGAACCGCCAAGGGCAAATAATCTGCACCGCAGTTATACAAATTCGCACTATGTAAAAGATAATCTGACAGTAGTCAACTATCGGAAACATTTGTGGGGTTTCGTGAAATAAAAAAGCCGGCTTCAGATCTATGTGCTTTTGTAAAAAAGACGTAATTCCGATTTAATTTGTGCATTTCTTCAAGGTAAAGTTAAATTTGACAAAATATGAAGAGAATTTAATAAAATGAAAGTTACATATCTTTAATACAATACTACACAACTGCCATCCTACGGCGAAATTTCAAAACTCAAATGTCAACATTTCAAACCAAAACAATTGTCCTGTTCTTAAAAAGGCGGATTTATGGGATTTCGTAGAGATTTCGGTAACGAAATAGGTAAGAATTAGGCAATAAGTGCCCAACTTTTCCTGGATGAAATTTCGTAACCGAGTATTTTCATAACATGTTGCCGCAGAATTCTTTGTGCCATGGATAATGACCAAGAAGAATCGTCTGCCGTGGACGAGGTAGTCCTCGCGCAGGATGGAGCTGCAGCGGAGAGCAATGAATCTGGTCGAAATGGAGCAATTTCTGTAAGTTCAGGAGTATCAGTAGATAATCGAATTCTATCGGAACCACACGAGGAGCCGGCTGGACAGCATGAACCGCAGGAAGTCCGACCCCCCGACCCAACGTCACATCAAGAAGGGCTGAATGCTTTCGTTGTTGTGGAGCGCCTTCCCGGCGGAGTCGATTATTTAGCCGATGTGATAGTAATAGACGACACAAATGCTGTGCCTAATCAAAACCAGGAGGTATTCAGTGTCCCCACAGAGCCGACAGTCGAGACTCCTTCGAGCGCAAAAAAACGTAAAAGGTATGATAATATTTGACCCGTCGATCTCTGGCGAAATCCCTAAAATCCTTTGAGTAATAGACACGTACATAAGTTCAAGAGATTTCTGATTAAAATCCATACTTGGTGTTTTAATTTAATATAAAAGAAGGCATAAATTTGGTCTTCGACAAATGCTCTAAGGGATGTCTTTGTTCATAAAAGCAGCGTGTTACAAACTTTGACAAGACAAAATGATACATGCAAGATTAAAACCAAGCCCTCAATTTCAATGAAGCTAGATAATTTTGTCAAAACGCTTTAGTACTATATCTATCGGACCATCAGCTTAGTCCTAGCTTTAAAGCAACAGAAATTAATCTGTTGCATAAGACGGTTTATTATTTGGTCCGTGATACATGACCAAAATCAAATAAATCAGGGTTTTTATTGAAATTCAATCTCATGCGGTGAATAGGTTGAAAGATGCTCTAATTATTTTTAAACATATCGGTCTGTAAAAGCGGGACTTGCCGAAAGTTTTGCTCATTCACTCTGAATGTGAATTTCATTTTAAGGGAATATTACCAACAAGTAGTTGATGTAAAAATAGAATGATTATAAAATTTGCAAGGAGTTTCAAACGATCATTGTAAGGAGGGAGGATAAGAGGCGTATTCCAACAAGTATTTAAGAGTGAGTCGGATAAATTTCCGTTGGACAGATTCGATGCTGTCTATGTGAACTTGGTAATAGGGAGACCAAACCTGAGTAACATATTCAAGTATTGTATTGTATACAATCATTAGAAAATTCGAGGGAATTTTTTTTGAATCCCAGGGTAGTCCCGGCCCTTGTCACAATTCAATTGATATACTCAGAAAAATCCAGTTTATGCTCCAGGAAAACGCCTAAGACACAAACAGAATGAACTCGTCTAACAAGGAAACGTTCTCAGGTGTGTCTCACCGATTTTGATGATATTGAAATATGGTATAGAGTATCGAAAAATAAGAGACACGCTTTTTTTTTATCTGCGGATACGCACATTTAGGGGGTGAAAACCACCCCTAAAGTTTACCCTCACAGTTTACAGTTTTTCCTAAATATTTCAAGTTCTAATGAATTTTTCGAATGAAACAAAATGGAGATGATGTCTCATAAATATACTAACCTCTTGTAAGTAATCTGGTTCCCGGGGGTGGCACCCCTTAGTTTTATTGCAGGAAAACGATTATTTTTTTTTTTTATATTTTTGCGTCACAAAAATAACAGTTTTAGTTAAAAATCATTGAAAAATATTTTTTTACATACGATTTTGAAAAATAAAGTTGACGTGTTTTTGGGTTTTCTTAAAAAAAGCTATACATCCTAATGATGTATATTTTTTCAGACATCAGTTTTTTTGTGAAAACTAGTATTAAGAGGTTTTTGGAGTATCTGATTACGAAACTGATGTTAGATTTAAAAAATTCAAAATGGCGGGTCCAACATGACGGACAAACTTTTGAAAAATAGATCAGTTTTTATAAAAAAAAACCATAAATACAACTTTTTGAGGTCTCTGATTACGAATCTGATGTTAAATTTAAAGAATTCATAATGGCGGATCCAATATGGTGGACAAACTTTTTAAAAATACATCGATTTTTATAAAAAAAGCAATAAATAAAAGTTGTTGTATCTCTTATTTTTCGATACTCTATATAGCTGCGTTATTTATTATTGCAACTATATAATTGATTGTTTTATTGATATATGTACATATATTTTTATTTATTTATTTTATTTTTTACTTAATTTAACATAATTCTCTTTTTTACTAATCCATTTTATTAATTTTTTAAATTTTAATTTATTAATTATTTTCTTTTAAATTATTTTATTATATTTTTAAGTTACTTATTATTAATTTATTTTATTAATTTTTAATTTAACAACCTATTTTATTTCAAATTTTAAGTCGACTGTCTTTTTATTTTTCTTCAAAATCTCAGGTCACTTTTTTTTAAAATTTTTTCTAAAAACGGAAAACAACGCCTGCCACCACATCACCCTCCTCCCAGTGTAACGATATATAAAGAAGGAATTATTCTGCAGATTGCTGTTTGATTCTAGCTCGATGGGCTATGCATTTGTTATTGAGGTGGGCACGATGGGCCGTAACCGGTGCTGGCTCGATGGGCCGTAGCACTGAAAAATGTTGTTTTACTATGGGCCAAGTGGGTGGCGCTGGTGGTGATGAAGAATGATGCTCTTTGGGCCATTCGGGTGGTGCTGGTGGTGATGGTGGTGATGAAAGATGCTCGTTGGGCCATGCGGGTGGTGCTGGTGGTGATGATGATGATGTTGTTGGCTTACCTCGTTCTGGAGGAAGTGGCGAAGTTACCACATACTGACCTTCCCCAATATATATAAGCGTAATCCCTGCCGGCAGCTTGCGCCATAAGCCAAGACCCAAGGGATGTCGACCGGGAAGGCTTGTAGGGATGCGACATAACGGTAGTGATGATATGAGATGTCGGGGTTGTTCAGGTTATCGGGGTCACCAATTTGTAGCTGCATTATTTATTATTGTAACTATATAATATATTGATTGTTTTATTGATATACATATATTTTTATTTATTTATTTATTTTATTTTTTACTTAATTTAACATAATTCTCTTTTTTACTAATCCATTTTATTAATTTTTTAAATTTTAATTTATTAATTATTTTATTTTAAATTATTTAATTATATTTTTAAATTATATATTATTAATTTATTTTATTAGTTTTTAATTTAACAACCTATTTTATTTCAAATTTTAAGTCGACTGTCTTTTTATTTTTCTTCAAAATCTCAGGTCTCGGGTTTTTTAAAAATTTTTTCTAAAAACAGAAAACAACGCCTGCCACCACACTCTATAACAAATTTAAATTTAATCAAAATCGGTGAGACACACCTGAGAACGTTTCCTTGTAAGAGTAACATTCGAAAGATTATAATCAAAGCTTAGGGGATGTTTAATTCTTATGTTACGTTATTTTTTTCTTATAACGGAATAATTTCATGTCATCAGCATAAATTAGGATTTTACAACCTTCAAGGAAGTACCCCAACAAATAATTTGGAAGACTCAATTCTTAGACAAATTTGAAATAGACTTTTAAAACTCTTATTAGCTTTTTCATAAAGAAATCTTTCTTTTAAAATGCTTATAAAATATTTCTCTAAAAATCATTACTAGAAGCGTAATTGTATTTTTCCTCCCTAAGAATTGATTCTTATATTACTCTTAAAGGCATTCGCGGAAAATTCACTTTAGGTTGAAACTCTTGCCTTTTCAGAGCACTACACTACAATAATCTTGTGTTAGTGTTTTATAAGAAAAGTAAGAACACATTCTTGTAGGAGTTAAACTTAAAACTCTTTTAAGAAAAAATAACAGCTCTGCGACTACGATCTTTTAGGATCGTTATAAGAACGAAAGCTAGTAAAAATCTATTTTAAAAGCCTTATGAGCTCGTGACTTTATATAAAGTTAATGCAAGATTGTTATAAGAATAAGGATTTTCTTGACGTTCTACAAGTAGTCTTGTAAAGACTTAATGGAAGACAACAACAACCGGCCATTTTTACCTTTTCATTGAAAGAATGTATTGGATAATAATTGATTTAAGTTAAAAAATAAATTAATTTATCTGAAATTTCAAACTGTTCTATGATTAATTCATGTATCGGAAGGAGGGCTTATTGAAAATATTTCTAAATTTTTTAATTAACTGAATTAAAAAGAAAAACATTTTTTTACCATTTCATTACGATTAATATGCAAAATTTTGAGAGCGATATTCATTTTTTGCAGGTATTACACCACATTTTATCAGTGTAATTTCGTTTGCAGTAATATTTCCACTGATAAATTGTAATAAACATTATAATTTCATAGTCATATAAAGAGACCAATATATCAGAGGCGTGTTTTTATTTCAAAATTTTAAAGTCTTTTAGATGTGTTGCGAGAATATGTATAATAATCAAACTCTAAAAATGAATATCATATGTGTAATAAATCACACAATCTTATTTAAAGTTAATTGTGTAGGTAATACTCTGATAATACTCTTAGTTTTGCTTTTGACAATTCTTATAAATGGTTTGAAGAACTCTTCAAGAAATCTTCTAGCACCTTTCAGATTCATTTCATACGCCACTTCTTAGCTAGTAATGCTCTTGAAGAATTCTTTATTGTAGTTATTTTTTTAAGTTATTGTCTTAGCTAAAGCTTATACCTTAATTCTCATACAACTCTTGAAGGGCTTTTTATAGATTGTCCTTGAAAAGTTGAACGATTAGTTAGTTTTAATTTAAAATTTTATACCTTTCTTTGTCAGCTATTGTATAATCGGAAATTTTAATTTCTGTACAAAGCTTGCTATAAATAAAATAAAATAAATATAGCTAAAATAAGTAAAAGACGGCCCAAGTGACTACCCTGTGGATGCCATGATGTGGCATAATGTTTTTCGGGAAGTTTCACTCCGAAAAGTAACGTGCTAAGTTGAACAGATATGAGCGAATCGAATTGAGAAGCAATGGAAAGAAAAAGACAATTCTAGCTTGAGTATTATAATCGAATGGGATAGTTTATTAAACGCCTTGCTAAAATCAGTATAAATGCAATCGGTTTGCAGATCCTTGTGGAAGTCCTCAATCACGAAAGGGTAAAATTCATTAAGGTTTGTGGAACTGGAACAATCCTGGAGAAAACCGTGTTGATTTATAGAGGCAAGGCGTCGACACATGCTTGACATTGGTAAGTATACAATTGACTCAACAAGTTTTGGAGGATACGAAAGCTTTGCTATGGGCCAATAGTTACAGATGTCATTCCTGTTACCCTTTTTGGGGATTCGAATAATAAAGGCATTTTTCTAGAACATATGAAACTTTCTTGTGCTGGCCGGGGAAGTCGATGCTCGTATGGAATGCAAAACTCAAAAATTTTGAAGGGAGTAAAATTCAGACAAAGCATTGTCAATATTTAATCAGACAATAGTGTAGTGTAAAATCACTAGAGGACATCTTTCTAGAAAGTCCTTCTATATCCGTCTTTCTGAAATTATATGTGTAATCACTGTTATTGATATGCTGCTTAGCTTTTCTGGATTATACAAGTAATCAATTTGGTGGGTGAAATGTGTCCAGATTAGAAGGAACTATTGGATTGTGATCAACAATTGTGTTGTTACAGTTATAAGGAAATACAAGATCTAGCAGCTCCCCATGTCATTCTTTATGGAACTTATCTGAGACTGAAAGAGAAAACCGATCCCAAAAATAAGGACTCTTTAGTACTTATTTTGTTTAATCTAATGAAAGATCTGGCACTTTTAAGGAAAAATTGGACGTTGGTCTGTAAGCTTTTGCACAAATCTCTGGCTCTAAAGTTGCAATTCGGATGAAGTTTTCAGAAAAATACAGGAGTTAACTTGAAGTAACATTTAGTTTTTATTTCATCGCAGTCGGATCACTCAATCAGAAAATATACGAATTTAGAGTTTTCAGAAATTCACTCCTTCGCACATAACATTTTTCGATATGTATTCGATATAAGTTTGATTAGTTTGCTTAATTTGTTTAACTTTGTCGGTACCCACAGAGCTTTCCGGGAATGTCGACTTTAGGCGGCAGGCAGACGGTAGGACCGAAAGAATTGAAATTTCAATCTGTTATCAATATTTGTATTGTAAGTACGAATAGCTTTCAATTTTACTGGAGTACATATGTTTTTGATGGAATTATTATTCTATGGTTCTCTATTACGTATACACAAATTTTGGTAGCTTCTCAATTAGTTGAAACAATTTCTAGAATATACCAAACCAGAACATTTGACACATTTTTAATTAATAAGTATTTACGCTACGCTGCCTGGGCGAAACCTGGTAACTCTGCTAGTCTTAAGTATATTTTACATTTCAATAATTTTTATTCCATGGTAACTAAATACAGTAGTGGAAATAACTATAATTCCACTGAGTTTTTTTCTATTGAAAGCAACTGACTGCTAATTTATAATTCGAAGTGAGCCGTTTTATTTCCGTTTATTGTATCATTTCTAAAATCTAACGTAAAAAACAAAAATATCACTAGTTGAAAGCAAAATTTTAAGTAATATTAAAAACAACAATTTTTAGCATGGAAATAACTATAAATCCACTATTCATATTTTAAGAAGTACAACACAACTTTTTTTTTTTTAAAACGTGTACTGCCTCCATTAGCCTGAATTACTTCGAAAATTCTCGTTGGCATGCTGTCTATCAAGTTTTGTAGCTGCGATTGAGACGATTGCGCCCAAGCATGTTTTATGGCCGCTTTCAACTCCTGAATCGTTGTAAACTGCCTTCCATTTGAGTAAACCTGCCGAATCAATATTGCCCATAGATTTTCAATTGGGTTCAGATCAGCACTATGCGACGGTCAATCCAAAACAGGTATGTTCCTGGTCTGAAACCACGATTTCGTTTCGCGAGATGAGTGGATGAGTGCATTGTCTTGCTGAAAGATCCACTCCTTGCTGAGATTATCATCGCCGAAGTCAATTAGGATACTATCCAGTAGTTGAATATAATCGCTGGATTTCATTCTGGTAGATATCCAAAAAATGGGTGTCTTCGCTTGGCTGTAAAAAGCAGCCCAAACCATTACCATACCACCTCCAAAATTGCGACTCATAGCGACCTCTGTATCTTTTCTAAGGTCGTGCCAGTAAAATTGACATCCATCTGGACCGTCTAAATCGAACTTCTTTTCGTTGCTAAAAATCACTTTCGTCCATTCCCTGGTCCAAGACATATGATTTTTAGCAAATTGAAGTCTGGCTTCCTTATGCTGCTTGTTCATTGCCGGTTTTGATATTCTTTTTCTCCATTCTAACGTTCCACTGGTATGCAAAATCTGCCGAACGCGTCTAGAAGTCACCGGCAACTTAAGGTCATTCACAATTGGAAAAGAACTTAAATGTTTTCTTCCTGCTAACCCAATTATAGAACGCCGGTCCATGTTGGTAAGTTTTGGCGGAGGTTTTTTTTTGTTAGTTTTACCATAATTTGCACATAAACACAGGAAATTTCGTACAGCTGTGTGAGTCCTTCCATTTCCCAACATCTGAGCAATTCTTCACAGTGAAAAATTTGCTGTTTTGAACGCAACCACTTTCGTCTGCTCTTCTTTAGTTAATAATTTTCCTGGATAAAATATAGTACTCCCTTTTTTTTTTTTTTTTGCTAAAATATTTAAATTACCTCCAAAATTATTTTTTATATCTTAATGAATCAATAACTCCTTGTTTTAATCCGCCAGCGGCACTTCAACACTTCTGGAATTATAGCAATTTCCACGCGCAATCACAACGAAAATGATTAAAACTCACCCAGAAACCGTTAACACTAACCAATTTGACACGAATTCTGACTAAATTGATTGAGCATGCGCACAAAGCCGATGAGTGCAGTTTTCATTTTTTTCTCTCAAAATACAAAGCTATGGCATAACTTTTATTCAGTGGAATTATAGCTATTTCCACCACTGTATTATCTTATCTGGCAAAATCAAACTCAAATAAATTCAAGTAATTAATAAAACCAAATGAAATATTTATGTATGTGAGGTTATTATAATTGAAATATAAATAATTAAGTGAATATTTGTCTTCCTCCAAATAAATACAAAAATAAGTAAATAAATTTTCATTCATAGGTCACATAGCAAAACCCCACCGAAGAAGCTAAACCTGTCTGAAGACGATGATGACGGCTCAACGTGTCCTATTTGCTTAGACCATTGGGAGATGTCTGGACCACATCGCCTTGTATCGCTCAAATGCGGCCACCTCTTCGGGCACTCTTGTATTAAGCGCTGGATTAGTGAATGTGTCCCAGGATCGAAATGTTGTCCATCTTGCAAAACCAAAGCAACCAATCGTGACATGCGGTTCCTGTACGCTAAAAAGATCTGCGCCGTCGACAACACCGAGGAACATCGCCTGCGGGATTTACTAGAGGAAGAGAAACGAAAAAACATGAGGCTGCTGGAGGACATCAAAATTCAAAGATTGGAACTGGCCGTAGCAAAAAATGTTATGTTTAAGTTAGAAACAGAGCTGGAAGTACTTCGAAAACAAGGAAGCACCGAAGCACCTAAGTCAATACCTGTAGTGAAGTATACTCTATTCATGGAAAAGAATATCGAAATTTCTAAAAAGCCTGGATGTCGAGTAATGCTCTTTGGGAAGAACTCTGGCAATTTAATAGTATCGCAGAAGTCTACACAAAATTTATTTTCCGGCTATGGGGTGCGATTTATCGACACCAAATCATTCAAGCCAACCCACTTCCTTCACATGTCTACCAATTCGGTTCGGGACCTCTGTTTCAGTTCCACCGAAGACCTCCTGATTTCTGCTACTATGGAGAAGTCCGCAAAACTATTTAACGTACGTGATAGGACTGTAGTAAGCGTTTTCACACCCTCTGACAAAGCTCTTTGGGCATGCGCCCTAGACAAAGAGTTAAGCAACTATTTATACCTCGGGTCGCAGCACGGGAGCACCTATTTGCACGATATTCGGTATCCAAGCAATGTCGTCGAAGAGTTCAAAAATGACGGGGATTTGAGCCCAGTGATAAACATATGTCCAGTTCCTGTATCCAACAACTTCCCATTCGGAGGCTTCCTGGTTTGCAAGCTCCAAAGTTTATGGTTCTACGAGCAGACGGCAGCGCAGGAGGTCGCTTCAATCAGACTGAATGTGGAAGGTCCTTTCATATCGATGAGCTACGATAGAAATACGAACAACGTTCTGATCTCAACCAGGCCTAGTGCGAAGCATGTTTTCTCCCGGTATATCGTCGCTAGTCTGACCAAGGTCAACGACATTACAGTTCTTGATTCGTCGGTGTCGATCTTCAATGGCTCGAAGGTAACGCCCGTGATGTCGAGATGTACCCAAATTCCAATTCACGATAATACTCTGATCGCCGCTTACCTGCAGGATGTTAAGCTCCTCAGTGTTTGGGATTTGCGGGAGAACACTCGGATACAATCATTTCCAGTCACAGATATTATTTTTGATACGTGCCCTGTGTACGAAAAGGATAAAGTGTTCCTCGCTGCTTTAACAGAAACTAAGTGCCGAATTTACAAGATTACACCAACAGAATGAGAGGTAGTGCCCAAATAGGAGATTTAAGAATCATCTATATTTTTACCACCTTACATCGTATGAGGTTTTTGTTGTAGGAAATAAATAACTCTTAAGTGAACTTCTTAGTTTTATTTCATAAAAGTGTGTAGTCACTTCATCGAAATAAAGTTTAATAAATTAAATTAAGTTAATAAAATAGGAAGAATTCGTGAGATATTAAGAAATCCGTTTCCATCATCATTCAATATTTCTGTTAAGAACTTCAGAAATTGTGAGGAATACAAATGTGCTCCAAATTGAACTAATCACATATTTGAATTCTTTTTGAGGAGCTAAAGTGCAAAATGCATTAATTACTAAGCTTCGGTGTAATTCCTGATCATTAAAATTGAGAAATGCTCCAAATATAAATATCGTAATGATTCAAACCCTCAGCTGAATGCCTAAAATCCGTTAAAAGTGCACCATCTCTTTCTGTAAGTGATATTGACAAGCAGCGCCAAACCGAAACGAACAAAAAATATTTAGAATTTAAATCTCTATTACCTATCAATTGCCAATCGACATCATTTAATTACTTTTCTTTAAAATGGATGCTGTAGTTTTAGCAATTTTAAGAATCGGATTAGCAAGAACGGACGGAAAGGTGAAGTTAAATAAAAGCTTTTAAAAGCAATTTTATTTTTTTAGTAATTTGATCTGATTGGTAAATTCTCATGTTATGGGTAAAAAATCGATTTTGTTTAACATAAGTACAGTTGAATAGGGGCGGAAGGGAAGGGAAGATTTTGGAACACAAAAAAAACATAAAAGGTTTGGCTGACAATTTTTCATGTGATCCTGGTGAAATGCTCTAGTTCTCTAGTCGGTGTTTTTTGTTATTTTTTTAATTTGTCGATCTCTTCAGGAATTTTTCCAGTATCGTGAAAATCATCTTTCGTTATACCACTGCATAAGAAAAGCAACAGAAACGATGTAACGAATTATGGACCCGTTTGTAAACTTTGCGCGATAGGGACAATTTTCGAAGTTTTCATCTATAACGTTCTGTTGCAAGCCGTTTCTGGGTTCTTTCCAACACAATTTTGTCAAAGATAGTTCAACTACTACCAACCTTCTGGAGTTTTCACATTTCTGTGTTTCTGCATTAGAAGCTGGAAAACAAATCGGTTGCATTCGATTTCAGTAAAACATTCGACAGAATAAATCATGGTATCCTGATTCAGAAGTTGGTTCCACTTAGATTCCCCTCATTATTTGTTAAGTGGATTCACTCGTGTGTCTGGCTGCTCTCAGCGTGTATCGTTTCGTGAATCGCTATCTAACGTAATACATAACACCTCGGGTACCTCAGGGTAGCCATATTGGTCCACTCCACCAACCACTTTCGTCTGCTCTTCTTTAGTTAATAATTTTCCTGGATAAAATATAGTACTCCCTTTTTTTTTTTTTTTTGCTAAAATATTTAAATTACCTCCAAAATTATTTTTTATATCTTAATGAATCAATAACTCCTTGTTTTAATCCGCCAGCGGCACTTCAACACTTCTGGAATTATAGCAATTTCCACGCGCAATCACAACGAAAATGATTAAAACTCACCCAGAAACCGTTAACACTAACCAATTTGACACGAATTCTGACTAAATTGATTGAGCATGCGCACAAAGCCGATGAGTGCAGTTTTCATTTTTTTCTCTCAAAATACAAAGCTATGGCATAACTTTTATTCAGTGGAATTATAGCTATTTCCACCACTGTATTATCTTATCTGGCAAAATCAAACTCAAATAAATTCAAGTAATTAATAAAACCAAATGAAATATTTATGTATGTGAGGTTATTATAATTGAAATATAAATAATTAAGTGAATATTTGTCTTCCTCCAAATAAATACAAAAATAAGTAAATAAATTTTCATTCATAGGTCACATAGCAAAACCCCACCGAAGAAGCTAAACCTGTCTGAAGACGATGATGACGGCTCAACGTGTCCTATTTGCTTAGACCATTGGGAGATGTCTGGACCACATCGCCTTGTATCGCTCAAATGCGGCCACCTCTTCGGGCACTCTTGTATTAAGCGCTGGATTAGTGAATGTGTCCCAGGATCGAAATGTTGTCCATCTTGCAAAACCAAAGCAACCAATCGTGACATGCGGTTCCTGTACGCTAAAAAGATCTGCGCCGTCGACAACACCGAGGAACATCGCCTGCGGGATTTACTAGAGGAAGAGAAACGAAAAAACATGAGGCTGCTGGAGGACATCAAAATTCAAAGATTGGAACTGGCCGTAGCAAAAAATGTTATGTTTAAGTTAGAAACAGAGCTGGAAGTACTTCGAAAACAAGGAAGCACCGAAGCACCTAAGTCAATACCTGTAGTGAAGTATACTCTATTCATGGAAAAGAATATCGAAATTTCTAAAAAGCCTGGATGTCGAGTAATGCTCTTTGGGAAGAACTCTGGCAATTTAATAGTATCGCAGAAGTCTACACAAAATTTATTTTCCGGCTATGGGGTGCGATTTATCGACACCAAATCATTCAAGCCAACCCACTTCCTTCACATGTCTACCAATTCGGTTCGGGACCTCTGTTTCAGTTCCACCGAAGACCTCCTGATTTCTGCTACTATGGAGAAGTCCGCAAAACTATTTAACGTACGTGATAGGACTGTAGTAAGCGTTTTCACACCCTCTGACAAAGCTCTTTGGGCATGCGCCCTAGACAAAGAGTTAAGCAACTATTTATACCTCGGGTCGCAGCACGGGAGCACCTATTTGCACGATATTCGGTATCCAAGCAATGTCGTCGAAGAGTTCAAAAATGACGGGGATTTGAGCCCAGTGATAAACATATGTCCAGTTCCTGTATCCAACAACTTCCCATTCGGAGGCTTCCTGGTTTGCAAGCTCCAAAGTTTATGGTTCTACGAGCAGACGGCAGCGCAGGAGGTCGCTTCAATCAGACTGAATGTGGAAGGTCCTTTCATATCGATGAGCTACGATAGAAATACGAACAACGTTCTGATCTCAACCAGGCCTAGTGCGAAGCATGTTTTCTCCCGGTATATCGTCGCTAGTCTGACCAAGGTCAACGACATTACAGTTCTTGATTCGTCGGTGTCGATCTTCAATGGCTCGAAGGTAACGCCCGTGATGTCGAGATGTACCCAAATTCCAATTCACGATAATACTCTGATCGCCGCTTACCTGCAGGATGTTAAGCTCCTCAGTGTTTGGGATTTGCGGGAGAACACTCGGATACAATCATTTCCAGTCACAGATATTATTTTTGATACGTGCCCTGTGTACGAAAAGGATAAAGTGTTCCTCGCTGCTTTAACAGAAACTAAGTGCCGAATTTACAAGATTACACCAACAGAATGAGAGGTAGTGCCCAAATAGGAGATTTAAGAATCATCTATATTTTTACCACCTTACATCGTATGAGGTTTTTGTTGTAGGAAATAAATAACTCTTAAGTGAACTTCTTAGTTTTATTTCATAAAAGTGTGTAGTCACTTCATCGAAATAAAGTTTAATAAATTAAATTAAGTTAATAAAATAGGAAGAATTCGTGAGATATTAAGAAATCCGTTTCCATCATCATTCAATATTTCTGTTAAGAACTTCAGAAATTGTGAGGAATACAAATGTGCTCCAAATTGAACTAATCACATATTTGAATTCTTTTTGAGGAGCTAAAGTGCAAAATGCATTAATTACTAAGCTTCGGTGTAATTCCTGATCATTAAAATTGAGAAATGCTCCAAATATAAATATCGTAATGATTCAAACCCTCAGCTGAATGCCTAAAATCCGTTAAAAGTGCACCATCTCTTTCTGTAAGTGATATTGACAAGCAGCGCCAAACCGAAACGAACAAAAAATATTTAGAATTTAAATCTCTATTACCTATCAATTGCCAATCGACATCATTTAATTACTTTTCTTTAAAATGGATGCTGTAGTTTTAGCAATTTTAAGAATCGGATTAGCAAGAACGGACGGAAAGGTGAAGTTAAATAAAAGCTTTTAAAAGCAATTTTATTTTTTTAGTAATTTGATCTGATTGGTAAATTCTCATGTTATGGGTAAAAAATCGATTTTGTTTAACATAAGTACAGTTGAATAGGGGCGGAAGGGAAGGGAAGATTTTGGAACACAAAAAAAACATAAAAGGTTTGGCTGACAATTTTTCATGTGATCCTGGTGAAATGCTCTAGTTCTCTAGTCGGTGTTTTTTGTTATTTTTTTAATTTGTCGATCTCTTCAGGAATTTTTCCAGTATCGTGAAAATCATCTTTCGTTATACCACTGCATAAGAAAAGCAACAGAAACGATGTAACGAATTATGGACCCGTTTGTAAACTTTGCGCGATAGGGACAATTTTCGAAGTTTTCATCTATAACGTTCTGTTGCAAGCCGTTTCTGGGTTCTTTCCAACACAATTTTGTCAAAGATAGTTCAACTACTACCAACCTTCTGGAGTTTTCACATTTCTGTGTTTCTGCATTAGAAGCTGGAAAACAAATCGGTTGCATTCGATTTCAGTAAAACATTCGACAGAATAAATCATGGTATCCTGATTCAGAAGTTGGTTCCACTTAGATTCCCCTCATTATTTGTTAAGTGGATTCACTCGTGTGTCTGGCTGCTCTCAGCGTGTATCGTTTCGTGAATCGCTATCTAACGTAATACATAACACCTCGGGTACCTCAGGGTAGCCATATTGGTCCACTCTTACTCATTATTTAAATTATAGTACAGTGAATCTGTCATTTTGGGTGGAACAATTTTTCTAACGAGCAAATGTACGTGGAATCGTTGAAGGGTAAGGAAACAAAGTGATTTGTCATAAATTTGTCACTTTCACACCCTACGCTTTTTTGAAAATTGAAAAAAACTCAAAAAATTTTTGAAACGCATTTATCTCGGATTCTATTATTTCTGAGAAAAATTGATTGAACAAAAAATGTATAAAACAATGAAATCTACAATTAATGTCATTGACTCAATACCGTACGACAAAATCTGCGCGCTGAAGTTCGTAAACATGTGTTTTTCGACTTTTTTGTCCGCAAAACGTTTTCTTTCAGCAAAAAAGTGAATAAGAAAGTTGTTGCTCATAAAATTACGTACAATATTTATTTAAAACATTTTTCGCTACGACTTACCTTTTTCGAGTTATACCGCAACAAAGTGTGTTCTTCAGACATTTCCAGAAATTTTAGTTTCAATACCGTTTTCTTAGAACTTCAAATCGACAATTATATAACATCTAAGAGAAATATTATTTTTTTGATTTTTGAAAAAATATATTTTTAAAATCTTACGAATGGAGTTACCTGGTTTTACCTACAAGCCACAGATTTCAAATGTTCGTTTACTGAACAGTATAAGATAAATATATAACTTTAGTTACTATAATTTATTAATATTTATAATGTACCAGGCTTATTTTTTACTTTATTATCAAATCATTTCAGGAAATTAGAGATGACCGTAAGTAACAACTCACGAAAAAGTTCAATCTATCATGAACTTTTGTTGTATGATTGAAAAAAAACGAGGAATAATTAGGAATAGGAACGTTTGATAAAATGTTTAATAAAATGCTTCTAAAGACAATTATTCGTTTTATTGTACAGGTTTGCATTTCAAAATAATTGTGAGGTTTGAATTTTGATGTAACAGTTTTAGTTTTTATTTCTGCGTCGTAGCTTTCTTTCCGAATGTTCTTGTGCCGGAGTTTCATTTGTAGCGCCTTCCGTAGTTGAACTTCCAGACGATAGTCTGTTACTCTCTTGTATGTTGTCATCGGTACAAGTCGATGGCCTTTTTGTCCAATGCACTACTTGGGAAGGGAAGTCCAAATCAGCATCTTCATCGAAAAGTTTTAACAAAGTTTCCCGACCTTTCGCAGTAACTGAACGCCCTTCATCCACCACTTTTTCATTACAAACGAAACAAACAGACATTTTAAGAGAGAACGTTTGTGACACATTACTCTCCAAAATTCACTGAGGAACTGAAAAATGTACGCTTCTCAGTGTTTAGGGGGCTGTAGAAATTCGGTCCTTTTGTACATCTAAGCCAATCCCGCCAGTGAAAGTTAAGGCCGCTTCACACGAGGCTATTTTGCCTGCTGGATTGTCTGCTGGGACCTCTGCTGACAACTGAAACTGGCTGCGGAGATGGAAAATGACGTCACTGCGGGCTGTGTTGCGTGGACGCATGCTGGATTTTGCTGATAGGACATGTGCTATTTTCAATGCTTGTTTCTCTGTTGGATTTGAGTGAGAATCAGAAAACATTATTTTATCACGTGGGTGACATGCACATAAAGCGTCAGACAATGTTTAGTGAAGATTGAAATGAATAAAGAAGATACAAATCCAAAATCTGAAAAATGGACCAAATTGAAGTGTTAATTGACGCATTTAAATGCTTGTTCAAACGTTTTTGTTTTCGCCATTTTTCACAAATTAATAAAAAAACAATAATAGCAGTTCGTCTACAATTGATAACTTCTGCAATAATATTAGTAGTCAGTCGTTTTTCTCGGCATCTGAACTGTCACCAAAGAGTATCTATTAACAAGAGGGGACACTCGTGACGTTTTTCCTTATCTTTTTTCGACCTTGGTACCGTTACAGGAATGAAATGGGAATTTATGCTAGAAATAGTTAGTAATAAAGAAGGCATAAGTGAGAGAAAGACAAAAATTTGGAGCGAAAAGTGAAACACTCCTGCAGGGTGCACCTCACAAAAATCTTTTATCATAAAAGTTTTCTATGAGCACATTACACGCTGCCTTTTCCACAGCCACACGCCAAACACATTTTATTATGCTTAACCATCATTTATCTAAAGCACATTTTATTTTATTTAATTAATTGCTTCTAAGAAAGCACTTTTTTACTCAAAAACTTTTAAGCTTCTTCACATTTCCAAACAAATCAAGACCACCCGGTACTTTTCGTAAGCGAGCAGCACACAAAAGAAATTCCGCTCGGGACCGCCTTTAAAAACGCACAATGAAAAAATGTAAACAATCTCGTCCGTATTCATGCTCGGTGTGTGCTGCCTGCCTCTTCTCCCTTCTCCGATTCGGCATTTCCCTATAACTTAACATTGCGAGGAGAGGTAAACTTGAGCGGCCTAGTACTGGTGCCCGGCTCGGGACCGCCTTTAAAAAAGCGTTCATAAAAAAAGCTTCAGTTTATAGCTTACGCTGTAAAAGCTGTCTGTGAGAACTTTTTGGTGACTATTTCTCTCTCCACATTTCGTATAGGTATTTACAGAGGTAGTAGCCCTGAGCTGCTTTATCTAATGGGAAATTTTGCTGGGTGTATTTGCGAGAGCTTGCATATGAGTTGGAATTTTGAGAGGGTATTAAAGTGTCCCTTCTTGTTGAAATAGATATTCTTTGCTGTCACTGCGCACTTAACCCCACCATCTAGCTTCAAATCCAGCTTTGGAGCACGCATCGTGTGAAGCCAACAAATAAAAAAGCCAGCACAACATCTAGCGCCACAGAACGCTTGAAACCCAGCAGCTGAATCAAGCAGATAATCCAGCAAGCAAAATAGCGTCGTGTGAAGGGGCCTTTAGAATAGAACTATTCACCGTGGTACACGGCATTTGTTGCGCTATAACTCTTAAAAGGTAAGTCGTACAGAAAAATGTTTTAAATAAATATTGTACGTAATTTTATGAGCAACAACTTTCTCATTCACTTTTTTGCTGAAAGAAAACGTTTTGCGGACAAAAAAGTCGAAAAACACATGTTTACGAACTTCAGCGCCACCTACAGCGCGCAGATTTTGTCGTACGGTATTGGGTCAATGACATTAATTGTAGGTTTTAACATTCTCTACATTTTTTGTTCTATAAATTTGTCTGAAAAATGCATAGAATTCGAGATAAATGCGTTCAAAAATTTTTTTTGAGTTTTTTTGAGTTTTCAAAAAAGTGTAGGGTGTGAAAGTGACAAATTTATGACAAATCACTTTGTCTCCTTACCCTTCAACGATTCCACGTACATTTGCTCGTTAGAAAAATTTTTCCACCTAAACCTTATTTTCACGACAGATTCACTGTACTATTAGTGATTTATCGACATACCTTAAGTACTCTCTTAAACACTTTAATTTTTGACTACTCCATAGATGGTGATTCACTCACTAGACTTAACAATGTGAGAGATTTAGGGGTTATTCTTAACTCACGTTTCACTTTTGAGAATCATATCGATTCCATTAATAAAGCCAATGCAACTTCAGGTTTTGTAAAAAGATGGTGTAAAGAGTTTGAAGACCCCTACATTTCTTCGCTACTTTACTGTACATTCGTTAGACCTATACTAGAATATGTTTCTTATTCATTTTACTCAATATTTATTTAAATGGTAGACAAAGATAATTCTTCAAAAAGTACGCAGGTGACTTACGTTGTCGATTGCAACAAATTATTTGAAACATAAAAATCAAATGTTATTAGGTAAAGAATAACTGTGAGTTCGTTCCGAACTACAATAATTATTTTTTATGCATAATTAATAAAATGGCGGACTTTTTCCGAAAAAGAAAAAAAAAAGGTGTTTTTTCAGTGATTTTTGCAATAAAAAATATAGAAAAAAATTAAAATTTTGAAATAATCGTAGTTCGGAACGAACCCATTTCAATTTCAAGAGAATCGGTTGAGTTGTTTCCTCGCAAAAGGTCATCAGTCAACTTTAACTACACAATCAATGATTGCGTTTTGACCCGACACGATAAAACCAAAGATCTGGGTGTGTGACTGAACTGTCGTGTTACTTTCGACGACCAAATTAAGGGGTTACACCACCCTGACGCTCGGAAAAATAGACATAAAAATACACTTTTTTTTTTGACACGCCCATTAAAAATATGAATTATTCTTTGTTCTACGTATACATATAATAGATTTATAAACAATTTCCCATATTGAAAAAAAATAACATTAAAAATGGCGGAGATATGAGTCGCTCAGTGGAGATATGAGCAGAGTTGTAAAAAATGGCATTAACAGTAACATGCATTACCATTACAGGTAATACAATTTAAAGATGATTACCAGTATCATTACTAGTAATGGTCATGAAAAAAATCAAATTACCATTACAGTTACTGGTACTTCAACATTACTGTAATCACATGAGCATTACTTAGCATTACTCGCCATTACTTACTCACATGAGTATTATTTAACATTAACTTTTAACTTTTTAACTTACCATTACCAGCATTACTTACTGCTCAGTATAGTAGAAGTACTCAGCCTTACTCAAAATTATTACAATAAACATGTGTGAATGAATATTAAAATATGTATTTATTCATATAAAATCGAAGATTTTATTACCAAAATGTAAAAAAAAACTTTCTAATTGGCATTTCTTATTATGAGTAATGCTGAGTACTGCTATATAAGCTTGAGTAAAGGAAAGTACTGCCACGTAATCCTACGTAATGCCAAGTAATGCTCATGTGATCACAGTAATGGTGAATTACCAGTACCAGTAACTGTAATGGTAATTCGATTTTCTTGCATTACCATTACTAGTAATGGTACTGGTAAACATCTTTAAATTGTAATGGTAATGCCTACGTTAATGTATTCCAAAGTAATGCAATATTTTACAGCTCTGGATATGAGTCGTTCTTTTTAAAAACCTTGCTGACGGTGTACAAGATTTCTCCTTCCAGCATTGTCCGAAAAAAAATAATTGCTTATTCAGAAGTGTAATAGCTAAGACGTTACGAAGGGAAAAAATTTAAAAATTTTTTTTGAGCTAATGACAGCTATTTGAAAACAAATTTCCATCAAAATTTTGATTTTAAGAAATGTATAACTTTTGAATATGAAACCCAATCGAAAAAATCGTTTAGGTAATATTATAAAATATAAGTGGTGCAAATTTCAGCCAAATCGGTTCAGTAGATTTTGAGATATCGTGTACACCAGTTTGAAAAAAGTAATTTCGAGAAAAACGTGGAAGAAAAAAAAAGTTCAACGTTAACGCCTTAAAAGCAAATTTTTTTTAAATTACTTTCAATCTGCGATTCCTGGACCGTACATAAGGTTTTCTGCTGCTTTTGCGATGTCCCAGTTAGCTGAGTTACTGTTAGTTTAATCTTTCCAATGGAATTATATTATTGTGAAAGATAGATAGATACGTAACGGTCCGAACGCTATCCGAGTTTCGGATCGGCTCCCTGACGCGCTCACTTCTAATTGCTATAACTTCGGTAATAATTTGAATTTTTAGAATGTTTCAACGCTTAAAATATTCTTAAAAGTATAAACAATTTATTTAGCCAAAAAACAAACTATTCTTTGAAAATTTCATGGTGGTGTAATCCCTTATTGTGATAGCCAATAAGACTAGCTCTACTCTAGGCTTTATTAAGAGATGAAGTAGGGAATTTGATGATCACGGCTTTTATACTGCACTTTTATGAGGCCTACTTTGTTGTATGCTTCTTGTGTTTGGTCACCTTTCTACACTACCCATAGTCAGTCTTGCAAAGATTAAATAATTCAATAAATATTCAAATATTTCTTATGCATTAACTTCTTCAGGAGACGAACTTTCAAAATTCGCCAGAAAATAATTGGTTTCTTCAACGTAGTTATTTTCGTACATTACAGAAACCAATAACTCCCCTTACGAATTTTGGAAATTCGTCCCTGAATAGGTTGCGCCGCAATAACTCTAGTCGTTTTTGTCCTGGACTACCTGCAGGGTAACATAAACTCTTCTGTACTTTTGTGTTTGTTTGTCATATCGCTCATTAAATGCAATAACGTCATAACTCAAAAATCATTGTTTTTGAATTATTGATACGGTTGGACTAACCTTCGTATATACTTTTAACTGTAAAAACGTCATATCTGAGCTTTCATAATTCGCGACAAGGGAGAGGTAGTTTTGAAACTATTTCTTACTGAAATACCAAAGAGCCTAAACTTTGAAATGCGTTTTATGAAAAATTACAATTTTTGGGTTATGACGTTATTGTATTTAATGAGCGATATCACTCTTATTTAATAACGCGTTCTCTTATCATGTTTTTGGTCTTTTTTGTACTTCGTAATATTGTAAAGCAATCAGTCAATTGATGAAATCTTAATAAATAAAAAAGGTTCATTGCGACCAAGTCATTTGAATAGCCCCATAATAATAAACACGAATCCAATGACGCATAACACTTTGGGTTGTGGGAATAGTTCTAAAAGGTAGGCCTGCCTTAGCTATAGCTGGACAATGGCGAATTGTTTTCCCAAACTTGATCATGCGGGTGGTGAAATCGCTACTAAGTCGTAAAACTAAGCTCGAAGACAAGGTGTATAATTGTCGAATCACCTTAAATATTTAAACGTAAATGATTTATCAATAGTGTTTACTTTTTATAGCTAAAAAATCAAGAAACTTGGCCCAATTTTTACAATTGTTTTTGTTGGTATAAAGATAAATATAATAAACAAAATAAAAAAATAAATCAACTAAAGGCAGGTGTGCCTGACATTTATAGCTTTGGTGAAAAATAGACAAAAATTTAGATATATAAAAAAAAAAAGTTTTGTACATTACGTCGTGATTTTCGTTTGTGTGGTTTGCAGTGAAGTATAATAAACCCTATTTGTTTCATAGGCTACATCTATAATTTAGTTCTCGAAGCTATTTATAATGTTAATAATTTTGCTTGCTGTTTGTATTGTGCGGAGTTACACTCGTAATTGACAGCTTGTTTTCATTAATTTTACTTTATAATGAGCCAATGTTTAGCTCTACTTGTCTTCCTGCATTACTTTGCATTTGCATATCTCAAGAATAGTTTAAAAACCTGTTGTTAAAATTATAAGAAAGCTGGAATATAGATATTTTAAAAAAAATTGGTTTGCGGGTACACATTGTAGAAAGGTAATTGATACAAAGCAATTTTAGAAAGTCGAACAGTTAATCGAAATCTTTTAATCGTGATGCAAAGGCATAAAAAAAATTAAGTACAATTGGGAGATCTTCACGTGACTTCATCTACATCTAGGAGAACTCTTCAGAATCTTCACAGGAATAATAAATTCTCTGTTATGTGCAAAAACCTGAAATACGAAAAGACACATGGTTGTTAGGGAAAAATACAATTGCAAATCTCTTCTAAACTCACCATGATCTGAAGGTCTTTTAAGGATGAAGGCGGGAGCCGCAAGCAGGTCACATCAATTTCAACACAATCACCGGGATCAAGCTTTCCACGACAAGGTACAAAGTTGAATACATTTTTGTAGTTGCACTCGACTTGGTAATTAAGAGCAGTCGAAAAGAAGCTTCTCATTGTAATCGCATAAGGTTTTTCAATGTTGAAAGGTTTAATTTCTAAACTGCTCGGCTGGAATTTAAGTATTCCCGTATTTTGCCGCTCAAAAAGTTCAGCGTTTTTTTCACTATTAGGGGATTCAGCCTTAGAGGATGGATTGACTATAATTGTCCTAAACATAACTGTTTCATCGGCATCTGGAAACACTAGGGTGCTCTCGCCGGTTTCATCGAGTATTGAATGATTTAAGGTAAGCGCTATGTCGTGTGTTCGTAGTGTTGAAATCAGTTCATGTGCAACTTCTGTGTGCTCTTTCAATAAACTTAAGTCATAAATATCCATTTCGCTGGGGAATGCGTTCCACACTCTATCTAATGATGCTGATGAGATTTTTGCCTTATCTGAATTTTTCATTTGGGATATTAAATTTCTTATCCTCTGACGGGTTGGCTCATCCCCACTAATAATTTTCAGATTCGCCAAAGTCATCACTTGGGAGATCTTTTTAATTATTTTCTTCATATCTTCCCTGCGAGGTTTGAAGATTATACGGAACTTAACTGAGCCTTCCGGTGGAATTAGCGCCTTGGAGGGTTTCACTTCGATGCACTCCCGTAGGCGAGGGAGATCAAGTCCTACAATGAAATATATTATTGTGGATGGAGAAAGAATATTAGGAGCCATCCATAAATAATGTAACATGTTTTAATGGGAGGAGGAATTAATTAATTTATTATGTTTCGCTATAATTAGAAGGTCGGGAGCCAGGTGGATCTTATGTAGGAAAGAAATTCATTGTAAATTGAGCTTGTTTCTCTCAAACGATCATCTGCACAAGTGAAAAAGAAAAAAGTATTTTATCCATACAATACGTAATACTGGTAAATAAATTTTATATTTTTTATTGTTGCCGCATTGCTTCATTTCTATAGGATTTTTTCCGTATTTTGTTATTACGAATTTTAATTACAAGATAAATAGAGGTAAAGAATACAAAACAGCTTTTTTGCCCATTTTTGAAAAGCCATTAAAAAATCTAGGATTTTCCCAGAAACTCGAAATATCCGAAGATTCTAATCTAAAGATATGAAATAACACTAATTGATCTTCATTTAATATCAATTGTATAAAATAATCGGTTTATGGAAAAAATTAAATTTATTAATATATATAATATATATATATAATTTTCCGTAGTTTCATTATATATATTTTCTCAAACTTTTATTTGATCCAATTAATAATTTCATATGACGTCAGTTATGTTTTTAATAATTTTTCAAAAAGGTGCGAAATACGGCCTTTTGTATTTTTAACTTATTTTGCACGAAAATTCAACATTTTTGCTATATATATTTTCTATAGGAATGTTTTTGTACTCGGCAATTATTTCAGTATTTTTATGTACATACGTAGTACGTCTTGATGAAATGTTACTTTACCCCACATGTGGGGGAGTAGTAATCTCTCATGATTCATTAATATAGAAAAAAAAACTTTAAAAAAATGATAAAGAGAAAAAACTTTAAAAATACGTCACATAATTTATGGATTACATATTAAAAAGAGGTGCTTACCCAAGGAATCAACCAGCACAATGGCAAAGCCAGTGAGAAGACCTTTGTTGTAAACTGTAAACGTACTGACCAATGTACACGGGAGCTGGTTAAGCTCTCCCATCGTGAGAAAAGCAGATCCGACTGGTCCTTTGCAAATACCGTGTGGAACAATGTTTGCATGACCACCATACCCATAGAGGAAAATAACATTGAACATATCTTTATCGCAGGGCGGTTTAAAAACCAGCTTCCCAAAAGCGCTGCCAACAACGGTTGGGCAAAAGCTCACCACTATAGCTCGGCACTCCTGTGCCTGCAACGTTAATAAGTTTTGGGGCTCATGATTCACAAGTTGGAATCCAGGACCAGTCACCTCAACTCGTAAGACAAGTCGTTTCGTGGACCAGTTTTTTATTTTTACGGATTTCTTAACATCTTTTCGCAATTTTGTACTTCCCCAGGACAACTCTAAACAAGTGGCCTTTAATGGCATGTATCCATCTCGATGACTATACTCGCTAGAAGTTGAACATTGTGAATTGCTTCGTACAGCCCATTTTCCTCCCAATGTGGCAGAGGAGGCAGTCCTTGATACCAAACCATAGTTTGGAAGCGAGATCTTTCCACATTCTGGGGAAGAGGAATCGACAAGAAATCGCCGCTCGGAAACAGAAGAATTATCAAATGTTGGAGAATAATAGTTCCGAGCGGTGCGAGGCGAGAGATCTTGGCTTACAGAACTTCGAGCAGACTGTGGTGGGGAACGAACTCTATTTCGAAATGGATCTGGTGAGGGCGATCGACGTTCCGAACCATCGTGTCTTTGAATTTCAGCTTCTGTCTGTCGAATTGAAGCGAATGGACGCTTCCTCGACTCCTTGTGCTGCTCCGAAGACTGTTCAGTCCGCTTTTTAGTCTCACTATAAGTTGGTAGCTGTTTAAATTCACCGGGAGATTTTGCAGGACTTCGTTTGGCTTTGTTATTCGTTACATAATGCTCATTTTCACCTGTAAGCAGGTATATCATATTTAAGATATGTTCTTTAAGGCCCTTAATTGTTCAATAGTCAGATAAATCTAATGGGCAAAATATAATCAAGAGTGGCATCATTTATTGAGAGTGAATTTTAAATCAAGACAAGTAGAAACCCTTTGTCAATTAATATAACAAAATGCTTTCGTTAATTTATATCCGAATATTTCGAAAGCGGTAAAAGATATGGAAAGGTATAATTTGGGTTAGTAACAATTATCTGAAAGATATTCGGATATTCTAAAAAGGCAATCATAGTGATGCTTAGGACATTTTATTCTAAATCAGCTGCCGTTTTCGAGGAAAATAGAGTCGAAAGTTCAAAATAACGTATATTTGCCATTTTTGAAAAACCATTTAAAAATTACATTTGGTCGTTGGAACTTGTAACATGGCTCAAATGAAAGCCTGAATCTATTCTAGAAAATATCTAATACCACTAATTCCTATAGTTTTTTCTAAACATCCTCGTGAAGTTTTTCATGATCTAATATAATCTTCATTCAGCACCCATTGCATGAAATAATGATTTAGCTCAAAAATTTGAATTTCAAGGTATATTTCGAACATTTTTAAGACCTTTCATATTTTTACATAATTGCTCAAGGTTCCAACTTTGAGTTTAGCCACGCTACAAGCTTCTATAATAATCTGTTATATTTTAATGATTTTTCAAATATGGTCAAAATAAGGTCTTTTGACTTTTTCACTCGACTACTCCTTGAAAACGGGAGCTGATTGAGCATTTTCATCGAATTCATTATCTACGGAAAAAATCGTATATAAATTAATTTGTTACTAGTTTGGGAAAAATTTAGTTTTGACCAGTGTAATCAACTTGGCTGTGCTATTGAACAATTTTTTATTTATTTATTAATATTTAAATGCAAAATTATAATAACATAATTCTTCGTCGCAACCAAGTTGATTTATTTATTGATGAATTTTTTAAATGACTATAGAAAAATCGGCCCTAAAGGTATTAACTTACCGGAAGGAGAATTAGTTATAGGTCTAGGTGAGCTCTGCGGGGTCTTAATTGAAACATCTTTTTTAATTTCGGATAGCTCCAGAACTGATTCAGAGAAACTAACAGTTTCCGAAAGGTAAAACGTATTCTTAACAGGATCAACGTTTTCCTTATTTTCCGGGTTACTATTGAAAGCAACTGGGGACCGTGCAGGCGACGATTTATTATCCCCAACTTTACTTTGTTCGTCTATAACCACATACTGCTGTTCCTTTTTCTCTATTAAAGGCTTTGTTGGTTTATTATTACGAATCTTAGTACCTTTCCGTGTAAGCAATCTGTTGATTACTGCTGTGCCTGATTCATCAGTTCCAATATTATCTATAACAAAACATAATTCAGTTCAAATATTCATTACTGGAAAAAAGTAGACAATACTCAGAGCATCAGCAATTTCCGAGAGACTAAGAGAATAGGAACTGTCTAACGTTGGCTCTTGTGAATTTTTCAAATCAGCGCGAGTTGGGGATGATGGTCTGACAGTTTCGTCGTTTAATTTAATAACAGGAATATCATCAATAGCTTCGCTATGTGCCTGCCTAGCATAAAACACGCATTCTTCGGCCGATTCTTGAGGATTACGATCAGAAGTTATATCGTCTATTAATGGCATTGGCGCATGCCTCGTGGGACTTTTCTTCTTAGTTATTATATTTTGGATACTCTCTGAACGCTGATTGAAGTACGCTCCTATAGAAAAATTGGGGTCGTTCATCAACCTGAAATGGCAACGCAACATAAATGTTAAGATACACACTAGACTCGATAAAATCTTTGTCTAAATTAGTAACATGAAGCTAAAAAGAAAAAAACTTCCTACAATTATTGGATAAAACGATGAAAGAGAAAAATAAAAATTTGAGAAAACTTTACGACTTACGACTTTACTTTCCTTTCATAAATTGTACTTAAAAAATTATTAAACGACAGGGAATTACGAAATAATATTATAAGCACTTAAAATTAATTAAGAAACTCATAACAAATTATTTATTAATACTGTAGTAGATGATAGATGATAGACTCCTCTAGCCTGAAACAGGCTACTATACCAAACGTATATATAAAATTCTCTCAGATGTATAGCAGAAAATATGGCCTTAGCTAGCCAAACAACAGATGAAACGGAGAACCCAATCGAGAATATTTATGTGAATGTGAAATTGATCCTGATCATTCATTCTGTTGGCGACGCAAACTTTTAAGCGCCTTCTTCTTCTGAATAAACATGCTCAATTTTCAGTCCCTTCTAGATGAAAATAGTGTTCATTTTATAATTATGTATACGTGAGGACATTTATAAAATTGTATTCAACTATGATAAGGAAAACAAGTCAGTCAAAAATAGTACATTTTTGCTAATATATGAACATCTGAAAGATTTAAAATTAATTTTTTTTTAATTCAAAGTTTCTCTCTGATGGTGATCATCTTTTCAAAATTAGTTGTAGAATGTATAAAGAACATTTTTGATATGAGATCGCACTTGGCATAGCAAAAGAAATAAAATTCTTCCGGCACACTTTTGAGGCTCTAAAAAGTGGGCAATATTACTTTTATTGTGATTTCTGAAATTATTAAGATTTTAAGTCGATAGTATGTATAGTTTCTGAAATAATACGAAAAATAGTTTTCAAGCGTAGTCTCTTCGTAGATAGTGGCTTTGGCTGAGATCAAAGCCACTAGCTGTTATAAAAATCTAATTTAGAATTGGATACGTTCAAGTATTAATGGGAAAAATCAACGAATTAATGAAGTTAGTAACTAGTAATGTAATCGTTCAGAGTACTTACGTGGACTTCCCACTATATCCATACGACGAAATACTGTTATTCTTGGAAGGCACGGTTACCTCGGCTGCAGGGATCGTGGCATATTCATTGTCCCATTCCTTTTCATGCGCTGCCAATTTGGAGGCCATCATTTCGGCAGGAGTAAAATTTTCATTGGAGAAACCGCTATCATTAGCCCGATGACAATCCGTAAAACTGAGACCCGGATTGCTTTCAGTGGCAGTCGTATTAGCCGTTCTGCTCCTTGATAAATCTGCAGTTCGAGGAAGGCTTGAGCCATTGCTAAAGCTCGCCCGAATGGAGTCTCCTAAGCAACGGACTTTCTCTGAGCAGCTAGATGCAAGGATTTGCTCTAAGGTCATCGTATTGTTCAAATTTCTTGTCTTATCTGGTTTATATTGCGTCGACCGGCCAGTCATTTCCGCTGGCTCAAATGAAATTTTATTTATTTCACGAATTGGTGTGTTGGACATGTCCAAGTGGATTGTGTCCTCTTCAATCAAATCGCTAATGTTTGTGTTATCGCAGCGGTTGTAAGGGACATAGTCTGAACCTTCTAGTCCTAGAAGAATAAAAACGATTGTCTGAGGTGGGCTCTTTGAAATACTTTTGTAAGTTACCTGGTGTCCTTACAGAGTTTCTCAATTCTGTGAAGCTTTTGGGAGTTTTAAAGTTAGAGTTGCGTACTCTGTCTATTGTATCAAGGGTTTTTAGAGCCTTCATTCTTTCTGCCTGTAAGTTGAAAATTTAAGTAAAGCTAGATAACACAATTTTTAATGGAGTCTAGTCTGTTGGCATAATTATATGAGTCAACGCTTGTCTTCTCTATCTATCTATCAAGGTCTGAAACAATTTAACCTCGTCCTGCCCAATATGTGTTTTAAATGACAATTTAAGAAGCGTTTTCAAAAGCTTGGGTAGGATGAGGTTAAAGAACTTCCAAATGATATTAGACTGGGTTGCAAAGCAGTTAAAAACCTAAGATGGAGCTTTGTCCATGCTTTTAGTTAAGAAGTTAGACCAACTTGACGGAATAGAAAGTCGCCAAATTTCAATACTAAGCTATTGCATATATTATAGAAACATTTATTAATTACTCGTGAGATACGGGTGTAATTATTTGGTTCGGACATCTGTCATATTGACGAAATCAAATAAAATAATTCTCCACTGTCTTTTGCTATTTTTCCAATCCGAAAATTTGGGACCAAGGGCTTAAGGATTTTGATTTTCGCCAATATGCAAATCAATCAAGGTCATAACCAAAGTTTAAACCCTTGTCTTATGAATCGAGCGACGGTTGTGTGTGCCCCCTTCGATGCTCTTCTTCTGATGCATCGTGACCAGAAGCGGTCATCTGATACAAGGTTCTCATTTTAGGCACAGAAGTAGCATCACGTCTCCAACACGTTCTTTTAAGCGTTAATCACTCCGTTATTTGAAAATAACCCATTAATAATAAAAATAAGCCTACCAAACTGAACCCGAATACGGAAACTTTTGTGTACCTAAAAATAACTAGGATAATATCATGTAAACATTTTTCATCGTTATTAATTGAAAGATTAATAAACAAGATATTAATTTTTTGGCCGTCAAGAGTAATTTTTATTTTTTATTAACTGTGCCACTTTACTGGTATATATTTGATAAAATTTTGTCTATAGCAATTGTTTACCTATAAAACTGTGTAAAAAGAAACAGACCCATTTTTGTGTTTTGTAAACGATTTCTTTTAAATTGAAAAAAAAGAGTTGAAAATTGGAGAGGATAAAGAAAAGCTAAGAATTGAACATCAAAGAGTGACCGCAAATAAGGCCGTTTTTGCGCCTGTTAGACATAAAAAAAATGTATCAGCTATCAAATTAATCGTCGTAAAAAATCAAGAGAAGTATTGCTTTTAATTTTTCGAAAATTAAAAAATCACCCTAAAAGATTAATTTTATCAAAAAATTATCATTTAGCACAAAGATGTTGCTTATTAGATCATTTATATTAACCCTTTGCCTTAAAACAACGTGTGGGAGACGTGATCCTACTTCTGTGCCTAAAATGGGGATCTCGTATCAGACACGTGATGACTGCTTCTGGTCACCACGCATCAGAAAAGCTTTCATCAAAAGTGGCACACACAATCGTTGTTCGATTCATAAGGCAAGGGGTTAAATCAATTTCAAAAATGCAATGTGATGTGTTTTTAACAAAGGGTTAAGAATCCACCTAAAAAGGGGTGTAATCATCCCCCAAATATTGGAATAATCTGGAATATTTCTCAAAATTCTAAATGTAACATACTTTTGTGCTTCTAGTGATGAAAAACACGTGATTGGCAATTCTTGCCAGTTTTGAAGCAAAAAAAACTCTCAGCCTAGTACAGCTACTCTCCAAGGGGGTAAAGTCATCCCCGAAAAGTAAAAATTCTGTAAAATATTTTTCTCTAATATAATTCTGTAAAATATTTTTCTCTAATATAATTCTGAATATGAAATACTTTTGCTTTTTGAGTGATGAAAAATATGGTACGAAGAGTACTTGTGATTCTTAAAAAAAAGAAACCCCAAAAAGTTACAAATACTTCTAAAGTGATAAAATCATTCCCCAAATCTTATTTGTATATTAAAGAAAAGAAAATAGAGAATAGAACCATTTTGACCTCTTTGCAGAATAAAAAATATTTTAGCGTATTTCAATGTTTAGGAATATTCCAATATTTTTGGGATGATTACACCCCTTTTAAGCGCCTATAGGTGGATTTGTAACCTTTCGTTGTTGAAAACACATCACATTGCATTTTAGAGCTTGACTTAAAAGAAATAATCTAAAACAAAACTTTCATAGAAAACAATGATTTATTAATTGCGAAATTATAATTTTGATAATTATATCATGGTTTTCGCAGCGGGTTCATTTTATTTTTTATTTCTATAATTTCATGAAAATCTATCTATGAAACTCGACCGGCGAGGAAAGATTGACTAGGTTGGCATTAATGTAAATCCATCAGCAAATCGACATCAATACAGATGAAGCTACAGATTTGCAGCGAAGAAGGCTTGGAGATTAACCTTTCTTTTGGAATAGTTACATTTCTATACACTCCTATTTGAATTCTCAATAAAATATAATACTACTCTACGTGCATAGATTTTTTATTGAGTTGAATGAAAGTAAAAAACGACGAAAATTTCCAACGTGCGCTTTGAGAAAAGAAAATCTTCGGATTTAAAATGTAAGATCACTTTGTGTATGGGACGACAAGCTGAAATTTATCAATACCCCCAAAACTATGAGATCGATTTCTTCTCATTATTTTTCCTTTGTTCTCCAGTTCTCAAATCCAAGGATCATGGAAATGATACAATCCTCGGTAGATTCTTAATTATTTGACACTTAACGAAATCTGGTAATAAATGAAGACATAAACCTATTTTACCTTCAACTTTTCGCTAATATTGTGATGAACCGTGTCATCTCCGAAAGCTGCAATTCAAAAAAAAATTAATAAGTTTGATGGCACTAAAAAATCAGTATTACCTCTGACGCCGTCCATGCTGAGGGTAATCAAAAGATCCTTGTTAGCCACACGGCAGTTTTTATTTAAAACAATTAGACTTTAAGAACATAATCTCTTAAAAAAGTAGAATTACTGTAGAAATATGTTTTCATTCAAAGGAAAGTACTCAAGCCGCCCCTTTTCCTATTTCTCCATGCCAGAATCGAAATAAAACACCGCAGAGCCGCAGTTAATATGCTTTTTCATGAAATTGAGCTAAAGTAACAAGTCAGGGAGCCTCAAACAGATGGACGGAAATGGTTAAACACATTAAAATATAATTAAAAATAAATAAAAGTTAATAGTTTACAGAAAAAGACGATTTTACTCTAATCGAAGCAACAATAACTGTACTCTGTCGTTTTTAAACTTGACTCATGCGTATAGCGGTTTGTTTGGTTTAAGCATTTTTCGACCAAACTGCAGACGTTTCGGTGAAAGCTTGGGTGCGTTCAGTAGAGTGGAAACTTTTCATAACAGAATATCAATGTTTATTTTTTAAAATACTTATTTAGATCAATTAAAAGTAACTGCAATTCACAAATCTTCCAAATATTTATTAAAAGTGCTAAAAACAGTAAATATTTATGAAATTTGTTGATCAGCTGATTTAATCTATTCAGCCATTACGGCAAAATCTACTACTTTTAGTCGAATGTCAAAGAATCTGACATTTGGCATAACCTCAAAATACATCTGCAAGAGGCAAACACATTTCGTGCGAAGGTTTTGTTGCAATTTGTATTGCGGTTTCAAACGACAACAGTGTTGTATCGAAGAAGAAAATGGTTAAAACTAAAAAGGGCAAGAAAGAGGTAGTGTCCGGCGATGAAATGTAAGTGAGACACCCGTAAAAAGTGGGCCCCCTTCAACGCGAGAGATGTCGAGTTGTCAAAAGCGTTTCCCCACCGTTTCACCGACTGATGGGAGACTCGACAACTTTCACTTTTTCGATTTTGTGTAATAATTCCTTGTAATTCGTTCTCCTTTTTAGGGACACTGAAGTTCAGACGAAGAAAGTGGCCAGTTCGGATGACGAGGACGCCAGCGTTAGGGCGAAAAAAAACAAGAAGGAAAAGAAAAAGGCTCTAACCGGCAAAGCGAAAGAGGCTAAGGATGACGACGTGGATAGCGATGAAGACGTTGAACAGCTGGCCAAGGGTGTCAAGAAGATGAATGTGAACTCGAAGAAGAAGCCCAAAAAGGCTGTCGACGACGACGACTCAGATGTGGAAGATGAAAAACCTCTGAAGAAAGCACCCAAGAAGACCGGCTTCGAGCTCCTGATGGCTGACGATGATGATGACGACGTTGAAGTTTCTCAGCCGCCCTCCGACAATGACGAGGAGGTCCAGGAAGCCAAGCCCAAGAAGCAAAACAAAAAGGAGAAGCCTGAAAACGACTCAAAGGGTGGGAAAAAAGGCAAGAAAAACAAGAAGAAGAAAGACGAAGACGACGATGATATCGACAAGGTTTTGGCTGAACTACAAATGGAATACTCCGGAGTCAAGACGCAGGTCCTTGCTGAGCCCGTGGTGGCTACTCCTGAGGATCTAGAGGAGGAAACTTCGAAGAAGAAGAAGAAAGACAAGAAGAAGCTACCGCAACAAGAGGCTCAGAAGGAGGATACTCCTGGACCAGAGGAGCATAACGAGGAGGATGAGGAGGGAGAGGACAAGAGCACGGTTAAGACGGCTGCTCAGAAGAAGAAGGAAAAGAAGGAGCGTCAGAAAAGGGAGGCAGCCTTAGCTAAGCAGAGAGCAGCTCTGGAGAAAGATCAGCCAGGTTCTACAGAGAAAGAACCCCCTGTCGGACTTGAAAAGCCGGTGGATGAAATGAAGGAGGCTCCAGCAGATCCCGAGGAAGGAGCGGATCCAGAAAGCAAGAAGGACGATAAGGATAAGAAGAAAAAAAAGAAGGACAAAGGTAATTTGCTAAAATTCAAGGAGTTGAAGTATATGTAGATTTCTTAAGCTCATTTAACCTTCTTAATCTTATATTCAATTGCATCATCTTGTTGAATTTCATGAGCTAGAATCTAGATCGTTAGTAGCAAGTAGCAAGCTTTTCATAAATGGTATTTATTTAAATACATAATACTACCTGAGTTATCCGGCGTTGCCCGGGCGCAATAATTTATCTAAAGAAATTAAAACTTAACACTTTATGGACGGTTTATTTTTGCTTTGTTTTTTACCATTTCCGGGCAAAGCGTTGCAGTTTTATTAAATCAACACTATTTTTGATAAAATTTTACAAAGTTTTACAGGCAAAACTGCGCAGTAGGTTCAACAGGTAGGTAGTACTAAAACTAATGGTAACAAGGAAAAAACCTAATACGCATACAAATAAAAAACTAACGCAGCGTAATCAAAATTTAAAAAAAAACGTAAATCTACGTGGCCCGTCCTAGGAAGTCAGAATCGAAAAACGTAAATTTACGTGATCGTGGTCCATAAAGTGTTAATTAAAGTATGAATTTTAAAACTCTGAGTATAAAAAGTGCTCTAATAATATAACTAACTAAGAGGGTAAACGAGTGCTCGAAAACTCAAATGAAGAGAAAGTACCATGTGTTATGTTGTCGTTTACCACATCAAAGTATACAAAAAAAAAAAAAAAATCTTTCATAAAAATGTAGTGTTAAATTTATATATTCGTGTTAATTTATAGCCTATATTCACCGGGAAGACATAAGCTTGCCAACGGTGAAAGAATTAGTAAAATAGGTTCATTTCCGATATTACTTTAAAAACATAAAAAATAAATTTCTGGCATAAATAATTATTGTTATTTAGTGAAAATGTGTTAATTAAAAAACAAAATTTATAGCCTATCATCACCGGTTATAAGCTTGTATTGGTGAAAGAATTATCCAAATTGGCCCAGTATTTTTCGAGATTGCCTGTTACATATAAAAAAGTGCATTCTCTTTATTATTATTAGTATAGATTGTACGAAGATATTAAATATTTCTGAAATTCTATTAAATTGATGCATAACTTAGGTGGATTTCTGCCTTCGCCAGTAATCAGGATTCTCTGAAAAGAATTTTAATTTTGGATATGTGCATCACATTTTGGACACAGAACCCAAGATTGTTTTAGTGTAGGTAGCAAGGTCACTGTGACACCGTTTACTAATTAATGCCCAATGTCAAGGCCTTTCATAAGTTACAAATATTAATATACTGATTACAGTCGCGGGGGTCCGGGGGTAGGTCTACGTGAGATCAGGATCCGGAACTTGATCGCTGAAGAAATCAGCGAGAAGATTGGCGATGGTAGTAGGGTGAAGAATCACCAAGTTTAAGGATCGAAGGTTTCAATTAGAGTAGATATCTTTTTTAAGTTGATAAAATTATAGAATTGCTTAGAGTTGGAGATAAGTGTAAATTGCATGCGGTCGAGGTATTCACTGTAGAGAGATTAGCAACGTTTGGAAAAAAGAAGAAATGGTAAGATAAGAAGAGTAGTAGAAGTAGAAGTAGTAGTAGAAGTCCGGGTTGGACCTAGAACTGACTTTCTCTGTTCTATGCAAGAAATGAAAAGACTAGGAAATTCTACAATTGATTGAAATTTGCTATCATGTGACGATATCAAATTCACCACTCGTTTCAGTGTAAACTTATTTTTTATAACAACGCAGATATCGCAAAAGGATTGGTGAATACCACCTTGATAAAAAATTAAAGGGAAGTTTTGACCGTACAGTGCCATCTGTTGTAATACTTTTTTTGGTAGATTGGTAGAATCTTCATTGACATGCTCAATAATTTATCGCGTCACACATTGACATTTGTAGTAATCATAACGTTTTGTTTTGTCTTCCATCGATTTTGTGCGATTTTTAAAATGGATATGAAAATATCTCGCTTGGGATCTGGTTTGCATGTCATACTCATAAACTCACGTTTCGTAACCAGTAATGATCCGTTTGACGAGTGTTTGGTTTGTGATGTCAACAGTCTCTTTTTTGGAAAAAAAATTAACTCTTTCTGCATTAAAATGCCTAGAATTGATCCAAACGAGGTGTTCATCTCCTCTGCTAAATTTCTGATGGTCAATATGTTGTTTTCGGCTAATAATTGAGCCGTTTATTTTGAAAGTGGCTTAAGTCCACATGATCATAAAGACTATTTTTCTATATTCTTGTAAAGTAAAATAGTCTTTATGATCATTTGGACTTAAGCCACTTTCAAAATAAACGGCTCAATTGTTGAATTTCATTGATGTCATTGGATTGCCACAACGATCTTCATCGTCGACGGGCTCACGACCACTTCTGAAGTGTTCATGAGAATTTAACGTGTGCAACTTTTTCGGAGCATTAATTTCATTTTTAACACACAATTTAATGCAAATTCGTTGCTCCATTTCAATATTTATTTTAAAAATCGCAAAAAATTGAATATGATGTTAACAAAACTCTGTGATCGACCGACGCCACAAATTATAGAGAATGTCAATATGAAGGTTGTACCAATCTACCAAAATAAAAACAGTATTACAGATTTAGAAGATACTTGATCTTCACCCTGCCCTAGGGTTCAATTACAAGGGTATAGAAAAGGAACTGGCGCTGTTTTGCTCCATAGTTAGTAATGTTTGTGAAAATATCATTCAGAAATACTAATTTTTAGTGAACACGTCCGCGATAATGTTGAAAAAATACTCAAAATAGTGACTTATTTTTCTCAAAAAGTACTCGAGCTATCTAGATGGAATTTTCCCAATGTTAGACATGAAAAACTAGTGCTTTACAGAAAGATTAGAAGAGACATTTTTTTGCCAAAATGGCATACTCTAAAAGTGAAGTGATCGTTTTCTTACTCCTCGTATATAGAAAAGAAAATCCGAGTTTGAATTAAAATTTTTCGATTAAGCACTAGTTTTCCATATGTAGCTTGTAGCTTTTTAATCTAAAATAGATAGAGTCGCCCTTTAAAGTGTTGTAATTTTGCTCATTTAATTTTGTTTAACATTGCTTTGAAAACATGCAAAGCAAATTATCTGTTTTTTCTATACGAGAGGAGTTGGTTATTGCTTTAAATGTTGTGTTATTATTTATTTCTTGTTACCAAGTAATTTTTTATACCATCAGGTAAAAAAGATGAGGAAAAGGAGAAAGATAAAGAAAAAGACAAAAAGAAGGGCATCAACAAAGCGCTGGTCGCTGCAATGCAGGAGCGGATCAAGAAAGTAAAAGAGGAAGAAGAGCGATTACTTCGTGAAGAAGAGGAAAGGATAAGGCTAGCGGAGGAGCGAGAAATGCAGCGGCTTGAAGCCCTCCGATTAGAGCAGGAACGCAAGGAAAAGAGAAAACAAAAGGAGGCTGAGCGTAAGGCTCGTTTAAAGGCTGAGGGTAAATTGTTGAGTAAAAAACAAAAGGAAGATCGTGCTCGAGCCCATGCTATGTTAGAAGCCCTGAAGGCTCAGGGGATCGAAATCCCTGATCCCAATGACAAACGGCCAGTCCGGCCTGGTACAAGGATAAGGCCAAATAAGAAGAAGGATCAAAAAACTAAGCAGGAGCAGGAAGATGAGAAAAATGAAGATTCACAAGATAAGCAAGACAGTTCTAAGGATACCACTCCCTTATCTGATGACCGCAATGAGGTAGAAGTCGTTAAAGATGAATGGGATGCTAGCTCCTCAGAAGATGAGGAAAAATCGGAAGAAAAGGTTGACGATAAGAGTAAAGCTAAGCAAGAAAAGTCAAAAGATGAATCGGATTCTGAGTCAGAATCGTCAGAAGAAGAAAGTTCCGGTGATGAAAGTGAAGAAGACAAACGCAACGATGAAGAAAGTAAGCGCGAAAAAGCAATCCATCGGATGGAAACGCGCCGTCATGAGTACGAACAAAAGCGTACAGTTGACGATCTTCGTGCGGCAGTCGTGTGCGTTTTGGGTCATGTCGATACGGGAAAAACAAAAATTTTAGATAAACTTCGACGAACTCACGTTCAGGACTCTGAAGCCGGTGGTATTACTCAGCAGATTGGTGCAACAAATGTACCTATCGATGCGATCAAGGAACAAATCAAAATAGTCAAAGGGTCAAGTGATTTTAAGCACAGGCTGCCAGGTCTGCTCATCATTGACACGCCTGGGCACGAGTCATTCAGTAATCTGCGAAACCGCGGTTCCTCTCTCTGTGATATAGCAATTTTAGTTGTTGACATAATGCACGGTCTTGAACCGCAAACAATTGAGTCTATAAATCTCCTGAAGGCCAAAAAGACGCCGTTCATTGTAGCCCTGAATAAGATTGACCGACTGTACGACTGGCAAACTATGCCCAGAAAAGATGTAAGGGACGTTATTAAGGGTCAGCAGGCTAACACCCAGCTGGAGTTTACACAGCGCACAAAGGAAGTGATCCTACAGTTTGCTGAACAGGGTCTTAATGCGGCTCTGTTTTACGAGAATCCTGATCCACGTACTTACGTTTCAATGATCCCGACTAGCGCAATCACTGGAGAAGGCATGGGAAATCTCCTCTATTTAATTATCGATTTCTGCCAGACCCTGCTACCTAAGAGACTGATGTACAGCGAGGACCTTCAGGCCACAGTTCTTGAAGTGAAAGCGATTCCTGGCCTGGGTACTACTATAGATTGTATTCTTATTAACGGAAGGCTAAGAGAGGGCGACACTATCATTGTTGCTGGTACTGATGGTCCTATAGTCACGCAAATTCGGTCTCTTCTTATGCCACAACCAATGAAGGAGTTGAGGGTTAAGGTACGACTCTACATATTTTAAATTTTAAACATCAGAAATTGAATCCTTGTTTTACAACTTCAGAACGCGTATATTGATTATAAAGAAATTAAAGCTGCTCAAGGCGTAAAAATAGCTGGTAAAGACTTGGAGAAGGCCATTGCGGGTATAAATTTATTGGTTGCTCAAAAGCCCGATGAAGTAGAAATTTGCAAGTAAGTTTGCAAAGTTTTTTTTTCGATGTTTTATCTTGAGAGAATTTATTTGCAGAGAAGAAGTGGCTCGCGAGCTCAAGCATGCGCTTAGTCATATCAAGCTAACTGAACGGGGTGTCTACGTTCAGGCCTCCACTTTGGGATCTTTAGAAGCTCTCTTGGAATTCTTGCGATCATCAAAAATTCCGGTAAGTTTTATATTTTTTTTGGATCATTCAGTGATAAAGAAAATGCTGCTATTATGATACGTAGGTAATAATGAATTGAACTTAATATTTTTGGATATGTTATCTAATAACATTTATTTATTATTATTATTATTATTATGTTAGCGGGTCGTCTAAGGCACTCCCAGTGCCAACCGAATAGCAACGCGACCTATAAGATCTATTGTGCTAGTCCCTTTTATTTAAACCCCTTCCATATCAAGGTCCTTAAAATAGGCTATGGTGTGTTGGGGAGTCGCATCCGACACATCTTTCGGCGCTATGAGGGATGCTCCGAAGTGTTTGTCGACCTAAGGCTGGGCATTGGCAGAGTACGTGTTCCTCTGTTTCTTCTTCTTCAAGACAGAAGTGACATGTATCATCGTCCTCCACACCTATCTTTTTAAGGTGGTATCTTATGCCTACTCTCCAATGAGCAAGTCAACCACAAACCAACCACTTATCAGTTGGCTGACAAAATGCGTTCGTACACATCTTTATCAATGTAGATGTGAGATGTAAAACGTTCTGCTTGTTTTAATCGGGAGTGAAATGGAACAGGAAGAAATTTATGTTTCGTAATTTATGAATAAGGATGTTTAGAAATTTCATCCTTTTTTATTTAACACTCCAAATAAATACCATTTCCACTTAAAAATGCTTCTTCATTTTTGGCGGCAATTTTGTTCTAACCTCAATTTTTTCTTAAGATTTGACATTTTAGTAGTAACTATCTAAACACAATCTGTGACATTGAACAACAAGCTCTCCTGCTGACGGAAAAGTGGTGTAAGGACAGACATCTGTCTGTCAACGCGGAGAAAACCTCCGCAATAATTTTCACCAACAGGCGTAAGCTTGAAGGTATTAAATCTCTTCGCATTTTCGGCAAAGAGATTAAGTATACCAAGAGTGTGAAATATTTAGGGATCACGCTCGACGACAAACTAAACTGGAAACTGCACTTGGAAAACAAAGTACAAAAAGCCACTTCAGCTTTCTGGCAGTGCAGAAGAGCTTTCGGTTCCACCTGGGGATTAAGTCCAAAATGTCTTCACTGGATCTACACAGCAGTAATAAGACCCAGTCTTTGCTACGGCGCGGTAGTCTGGTGGCATAAGACAAAGCTAGGCACATTCGGGAAACTTTTAGCTAAAATCCAAAGAATGGCCTGCCTTGCAATCACGGGAGCTATGAGAACCACTCCAACTGCCACCATGGAGCAGGCATTATCTCTCGTTCCGCTTGATATCTTCGCAGAGAAAGAAGCTATGAAAACTACCTACCACCTGAAGTTAAACAACTTGTGGCAAATTAATACTCAGCAGGTAGGGCATCTAAAAATCTGGGAAAAGATGATTAACTTGGACAAAACTGTTCTCATGATCTCAGATCACACAACTCCTCAAATCTGTCCAAGCAGGAGTTATGTAGTACACTTCCCTTCTAGAACAGAATGGGAAGAAAATTATCTCTGGAACAATACATCAGAGAGTAGCTCCGTGTGGTTTACGGATGGCTCTCTGGCGGGTGGACACGCGGGTGTTGGAGTGTATGGACAAACGGAGAGCCTGTACATCTCCCTACCAGTTGGCAGTTTTTCCACTATTTTCCAGACAGAAATTCTAGGCATAAACACATGTGCCACTACAATACGAGAGATGAACATCAGTGGGAAGAACATATTTATCTTCTCTGATAGTCAAGCAGCCTTAAAGGCTCTAGATTCGGATGTGATATCCTCGAAACTATTAGGTGAATGCAGAAAATCGCTTGAATCAATCGCCGAAATAAACAAGGTGGCGATCATATAGGTACCTGGTCACAGCAACATCGAGGGTAACGATATTGCTGACTCATTGGCCAGGAAGGGCTCCAATACCCCATTGACAGGCCCCGAGCCATGTGTAGGCCTGGCAACATCCTTTATTACACACATCTTCGATGAGTGGGCCCTAAAAGAGCACAATGAACGATGGTATGCTAGGGGGGACTGCAGGCAGTCTAAGACTATTTTGAAAAAAGCCGATCAAGGCTTAACTAAATGGTTGGTGAGCTGCAATAGAAGAAGCATCAGCTTGGCAATCAGTGTCATTACGGGACACTGCAAGCTGAACAAACATCTTTACACTTTGCGGATTGTTGACTCGCCATTTTGTAAATGCGAGCTGGCGGAGGAAACCATGGACCACTTCCTGAGTTCCTGCCCCCTCTACTTCAGAGCGAGAGCCGATACACTCGGAGCACTTATAGTAGCCACGTCAGAGCTACACAATCTTACGTTACCCAAAATAATGAGCTTTGTTAGACGAACCAAACGACTAATGGCTATTGAAGGGTAACAAGATTAAATCAGATGGCGTTCTTCTCCTGAGGTATGTACAATGGACCACATGGTCTAAGTGCTGGGTATCATCGCCCGCCTCCTGAAATCTACATCTACAGTACTAAATATGTAGCTAGGCTCAGAACCACTACTAGAAATCGGCTAAATTTCATGTGGCAATTGAAATGGTTTACCTAATACGAACGAAAAGCTAGAGTATGCCCACCAAAACACAAGCGAGACGGGAGATTTATTTTACAATGAGAAGGAAAAGGTAGCAACACTATTTTTGGTTGGGTCGTGGTTGGGTTGCTCATTGGAGAGTAGGCATTAGGGTACAGTGCCCCGTTAAGAGGTCGGTAATGATTTTTAATATCTAATAACATGCTTAACACGTTAAACGCCACGCCGGTGCGACTAAATATTTTGCTTAGGCGACATAGGTTTTTGTTTAGTCAAGACTTGAAAAAAAAGAATATAATATTTAAAAAAAGTAAATGTATATTAGTTTATTAAAACAGGGTAAACAGAGGTGTGGTTTGTCAACGGTGACGGCTGCATCTGGACCTGAACGGAACGGCAAGCAAATCGGGCTGGGCACTTAACGTGTTAATAATCGGTGCAAAATAACCACTCTAAACTTTTTTATTGATTTGACTACATAGGTGAAGATTTCGTCTTTTACAACATTCTTGATTAAGTACATAATTTTTTTCCTGAGAGGTACCTTTTCTGTCTGCTTAACCGAAAGCATTTCTTGGTAGCCATACTTGGTCTGCCATTGAATTTCCAAATTTGAATATATTTTTTCTCATTTTACGGACTAACCAATATAGAAAAATTTACCAAAACTCGGGTTTCCTTGGCCAGGCACATACGATATATGTAGGTTCCGAAACACTTTGTTGTGCAAAATCCAGGAAAATTAATGAAAAAATGTTATTCGACCCGTTATCGAGATATTAAATAAAATAGTTAATATTTACGAAGTATGAACTATCCATAATAAAACGTTCCTAAGACCCGCCGCAACATTGAAAAACACCACTTACACTTACTTTCATGCGTGTATGAAAAAATGTGGTATCAAAGCAAATTTATAATTTTCGCAGCGGAATTCTATAAAATTAACGATAAATTTTAAATTTGCTTCGCGGAAACATCGAAACATAGAAGAAATTATAAATGTCACCAAGTGAATGGAGCGACATTACAAATGCACTTGAAGTTAGTGATAGTAAAAATACCAACTCAATAAGAATTCGTTCGATGCTCCTCGATCAGTCATTTTGTAAAAGGGAATAGGCATTTTGTAAAAGGTGGAAAAGGAAATATTTATTAGCAATAGGCATTTTGTAAAAGACAAATAATCAATAGGAATTTTGTAAATGGGAAATATTCAGTCAGTAGGCACTTTGTAAAAGGTAAATATTCTGTACTAAATACTAATTCGCCACTGAATGGGCTGAAAATTGAAAATGTTCTTATTTTGGATGCAAAAGAAAATTAATTTCTTGCGCTCGCTGCAAGAGTTAATTCCACTTTAAATACCGCGTCTGTGGACAATTAGCCCTGAGTTTACACCGGATTTTAATTGGGGTAAAATCGGGGCGCCACAGGTTTCTCAAAAAATTGCTCGGGTCGAATAAAATTTTTTCATTAACTTTCCTGGATTGAGCACAGTAAAGTGTTTCGAAATCCATACCAAATTTGCCTGACCAAGCAAATAAGAAAGTCTTCAAAAAAACACTTAAACATTGCATTATTATCCAATGTTCAATTGAATATGTAATTTCGAAAAGGGCACATCTCTGAATATTGAAAATTTTCAGGGAATGAAAAGAACTAATTATTTTCTAAAGATGTAGGTATAATATTTAAAAAAAATATTTTTGAGTCATATTTTTTCGACAGTAGAACAAATACCAGAAATGTTCCCTTTTCGAACATAATAAGTACAGGGAAGCATTTAGGACACACTGATATGAAAAAACGTATTTGTCAAAATAAGCGATATGTTACTTTTGCAATTGCGAACAAAGTTACTAAACAAAACTCAGGTGAAAATTCAACCCTGATACCCTTTCAAAGGGCATCTGATTTATGTGATATAGAGTTTATTCCCCCTCCTAATCTTATAATTCCGCGTTTCGCTTTTAATTTTTCGGTCATATTTGTGGAAGGATTTGATAAACAAAATTAAAAAAACAAAAATACGGTTTTTAAAATAAATATTAATATATTTTACCGTTTTTTTTAAAAACAAATTTGTTTGATAGTTTTCTAAGTTAAACTTTTTTAAGGTTCCTTAGCCCGCTAGGAACCCTTATACAGAGTGGGTCATTTGCTAGTTTCTTTGTACAATTGCTATAAAATAACCACTTCAATATTTTTCAAACGTTGGTGATTTATTTGGAAGAGTAAACCTTCCGATTATTTAAATGGCTGCCTCGGCTTGCTTGACAGTAGGCCATCCTGTCAACTTAGTTCTGAAGCGCGTTTTCTATGGTTTGCGGCCCTAATTCATGAATAACTCCATCAATATTCTACTGAAGTACCTGAATCGTTTCTGGATTATCAGTATAACACAGATCTTTAATGTCACCCGAAAAAAAAAGTCAAATAGCAAATGTTTTTTCAAAATTTGCAATTAGCAATAAATTTTCAGTATTTATCAACGTTGTTCTAGCATAAATCTATTCATTTCGCACCATGTAGATATAATATTGTGTTCACAGCCCTATTGCTTTCTTAGTTTTGCGCCTTTTGATTTAGAATTTGTGACAAAGACCGAAGTAGGTACTTCCAATAGACACTGAAGGAAAGATACATTTTGAAAAATTTTAAAAATTGGCGAAGCAGAAATTATTATATATGCATGTGTGTGTGTAACAGAAAGTTGAAAGGAAATGTTATTAAGTGGAACATAGCTTGCGTAATTTTAAATTAAAATAATACTAATTCAATAATTGAATATTAATGATAATTATATACAGTGCCTCACTAAAGTTTGGGGACTCGTCAATATTGAAAACACTTTCAAGCTTTTCTTTTCATTTAATGAAGGATTCTGTCAAAAATTTACCGCAAATACTCTACACGGTGTCAGTTAAGTACCGGAAGGGCAGAGTAACTTGAAAAGTAGGCATCACAGAGAAAAATGACTTAGACAAAAGTTACTTTTGATCCCGGAAACTAAAAGAGAAGGAAATTTTAAGTTCTAGTATGACCTCGACAACCTTAAAAATTTGACTGTTAAAGGTCATATCAGAGAAAGATCAAAGTACGGTAACTGCAGAATAACTCGTCAGGAGTGGGTTTTTGGCAAAAATGTTCCAAACAGAAATTGTAGGATTATTCCCTGGCTATCTGACGGTGACCTTAGGTTTGACATTGGCCTTGACCTAAGGTTATTTCAAGTTCAAATCCGTCTTTTTTAAAGCGGAAACGTATACTTTTGTCGCCTGAAGTGAAAAGGAAGGACGATTTTTCGTTCGGGTGTGGCCTTGGACGGCCCTCCTCTTTGGCCTTGTGGGTACTCCACTAGGTCAAACTACAACAACTTGGATATCCGTCCTTTTCATTTCCGGCAATAAAAGTATGCGTTCTCACTTGAAAAAAACAGACTCTACCTTGAAATGGCCATAGGTCAAGGCCAAGGTCAAGGTCAAACCTAAGGTCACCATCAGATAGCCAGGGAATAATTTTACAACTTCTTTTTGGAACATTGTTGCCGAAAACCCACTCCTGACGAATTATTCTGCAGTTACCTTACTTTGATCTTTCTCTGATATGACCTTCAACAGTAAAATTTTTAAGGTGGTCAAGGTCATGCTTGAACTTAAAATGTTCTGCTCTTTTAGTTTGTGGGGTCAAAAGTAGGGGTTGCAATTTAAAAAAAAAATCAACTTGAACCTTGTCTTTAAATTATTTTTCAGGATATCGATATAATAAAAGTGATCCATTTTACCATTAATAAAATATAAATTGCCAGCTCCAGAGTCATACTCCCCTACACCATTACAGATTCACCTCCATGTTTAATTGTGACGCAGATATTTGGGATGTAATGTCGTGTTTGGTTTTTTATGTACGATCAATCTAAAATTATTACTTTTTGGAAGAAAGTTGTGTTTAGAGATGAAAACAAATTTAACATTTTTGGGTCTGATGATCGACAATTTGTTTGAAGAGAAAAAATCACTTAATTTTATTTTCTCATTGCATTCTCACAATACTATCATGAAAAATGCTATCAAAACCCGTGAGGGTCTGATTTATTTGATAGAACCATTAACTTGAAAGTTATTATTACTTAAATTATCTTTAGGCGAACAATGAAAAAAATTTGTAACTTAGCAAAACTACGCGTGGTACAAAGATGATTTTTTTAAACAATTTTCCCTAAGTAAAATAAATATAAACAAAAATGAAAATTATTTTAATTTTTTGGACTTTTTGTCATTATTAAAATTATTATTTAAAACATCAAGTGTGTTTATTTAATCAATTATAAGAAAATTACATTGTTTATTAATTATTAAAAAACGCGATATATTGGAAAAGGGAAAACGTGTTACATCCAAATTGCCGTAGTAAATTATGTTTGAGTAGAGTTTTCGATCGTATACTTTTTAAGGGTTTCGAAAACACGCCATTGAGTAAAATTCAAAGTACATTTAATCAGAGTCGTGTTAGCTTAAACATATCTAATAAAAAATGATTGCTCATTTAGAACGGAAATATTTGGTGTCCATTGAAATGTTTCCGTTCATTGGTTTGGAAAAAATGCTAACTATAGTCAAAGTGAGTGGATCTGGATGTAATTTCTTCCCTAAAAGCCGAAGGCGTTTCTAAAAAAAGGACGAAATTCCACCAAAATAGAAAAATGTTCTCGTCAAAGAGGAGATTAGGGGCTATAATTTCTGTGGTTCGCAGGATATCTTTGGAACAAGTTTGTATGCTTCTTCCAGCAGTTTGGTAGGTTCAAATAGATCAAGCAAATGGTTTCCTTCGCCGTTCGATTTCTGTAATGCGAAAAATGCCTCTCCCTCCCCGCAGCCAGTCAACATTAGAGGAAGGCCTGAAATTAATAAACACGTAAAAATACATCGAAACGCACACACGCTGCACGTCCAGAGTTAGCTATTTCGGGCCAACACAGACGCTCCTCGAAATAAACAGAATCGGCTACGTCTTTAAAACATAATTATTATGGATGTGCCTAAAAATATCGCCGCAAGGAGGAAAATTTATCTTTCATACGCATCGGGGTCAGAAAAGGGAGCAAAACGGCACCGAATTGAAAGTGCCCCAAACGAAAAGTGCCAGGAGGAGGTTTTCGGGATGCGTCATCTGTACGCGGACGTAAATAAACAGAATCTTGCGTTATAGAGGTGCATTTTGGGGCTGCAATTATACGCCGAACAAATCGCCGAGGGGCCCTCGAGCAGGGCGCGGCCCAATAGTGGAATCTGGAGATCAATGATCGAAAAAAACCCCAGCCAGCAATTAAAGTCTAATTTCAGGAATTCTTAGAATTCTTATTGGCGTGAACCAAACCAGCAGCGACGAGAAACCATAAGTGCGAATTGGCCGCTAAAAATATCGCGTCTGGCAACCATTAGCAGCATTAGCAAAATGTTTGCCCAGGAGGTGCGGATAGGTGAGAGCGACTTACGCACCAAAATCCGGAAGGCGAGCGATACCAGACACCCAGGTGCGTCACAGTTTGTGCAAGCCTGGGGTTACCACAAGATGCGTATCAAAAAAGAGTAATACGAGTACTAGAAAAGAGAATGAAAAAGCTAAAGTAGTAAATTCATTGTTCGTTAATGCCGAAGTTACACTATATCGATTTTACAGTTTCCCAAAAAATAATGCAGGACAATCAAATATTATATAAAACTAAAAACTCTAAAAAAATCCCAATATTTTATTCAGTAAGTAAGGAACTGATTGTCTTAGTTCTCTTGATTTCTTAATATTGGACTTATCAGCTTTTCGCGGCGATTTCAAACATGTTGTAAAATCTTAAATTTGAATATTGAAAGTAGTAGCAAGTGATTTTTAATTAATTTAATACTTTTTAGGGCTTTACATTGTTTGTAGGCGCATCCTTTTGTTTTTTACCTTTCTAAATTTGCCATTTTGTAAAATAAAGTTTTTGCACTAAATTTTAAATAAATACTCGAAATACTTCCTGTTCGCATCTTTAGTTTTTTTTTATTTATTTATTTATTTACAAGCCAACATACATCATAACGAGTAATCTGACCTAACAAAATTAACTACAGGAGAGAAGCTTTTGTTTAATTTTATATATATCAAGATTAAAATCTATAGCCTGGAAATATTTGTTATAGCATCTACACATATCAGTTATTGGTTCAAAAAATCCATAATTTGTTCGATGACTTTTAATGTAAAGAAAAGTTCGCGAGCGCACAGATCTGTTACTTGCATTAAAGAAAATAGAAGACAAGATATCAGGCGAATCCATTAATCCAACCAAAACTTTATGCACAAATAGACATAAGTGCATTTCGCGTCTTTTATAAAGTGAAGTCATACCGAGTAAGTACAAACGGTCAGCGTAAGGAGGAAGCACAAGTCGATCACTCCACGGAAGTCGACGCAGAGCAAATCGTAAAAAAATGTTTTGTACCGATTCTAGCCTATCAATATGAACGCTGCAGTAGGGATTCCAAATTTGGCAACCATACTCTAGCACAGATCCTACCAATGATTCATATATGGCCTTCAAGGTATAAGGATCACGAAATTCCTTGGTCCAACGTCTAACAAAACCAAGAATAGATAGAGCTTTATTGATTATAAAATCTAAATGATTTGAAAAAGTAAATTTAGTGTCAAAGATGACTCCCAAATCTTTAATATCATCAGTAAAATCTAGATGGATGTTATTTATGGAGTATTGGAATATAAGCGGAAGGAGTTTACGACTATAGACTACGGCATTACATTTACCAATATTTAAACATAAGTTATTATTCGTACACCACAAACTGAAAACATCAGTGTCACTCTGTAAAAGGGAGCAGTTGTCATAATTGTGAATCCGCTTAAAAATCTTAACGTCGTCAGCATAAATTAAAAGTTTAGAATGTTTGATCACACATTCAAGATCGTTAATAAATAAAATAAATAGTAAAGGACCAAGATGACTACGCTGAGGAACGCCAGACTTTGTACTAACTACATCTGACAGGGCATTTCTAAAAAGAACTCTAAAACTCCTGTCGCTTAAATAGGATGAAATCCATTTAATTAAAAGGTATTAGATAAGATAATTAAAACGGTTGAATATGATATCAAAATAATAGTGAGGGAAGTGAATTTTCTCCTCAATTATGAATGATAAAGATATAGAACCCTTGTCTCTTGATCATATATGGAATAAAAGCTACTCTCGAAATTTTTCGGAGATATTTAAGGTACTGTCTTTTTCATTAAAAATCCTTAAATTTTAAAATAAACAAAGTAGTTATATCCTCGATAGACTATGAACGAAATTTAAAATTTCATGCATAATCAATTATATTATATTAATAATTATAATCAAAATATATATTTTTCATTTCTTATGAAAATATATGTATACGAATATTTTGTCAAAAAAAGATTTTGACAAGAATTGGATTTTATTATCAATATGATAATTTTGAGGTTGAGCATGCTGGAAATTTCAAATTTCTTTCATAACCTGTTCTTTTCAGTAAACAGTTTTAAGTAACTATACATTTATGCAAACTGTACCATTTAAAAAACTATCATAGAAGAGAAGAATATATAGAGTACAGGATGAACGAAATTAGTATGTATAATTATGATTCTATGTTGAAAAAGTAAGAGTATGGTGTGGCATATGCTTAAAGAAGTACAAGTACTCTTGTTTGGCAACCCTAAGCAAGCCTCACGTTTGTGGACTCTATAAAATTTGCGATGACTAAAAAAGCTGCCCGATGAATGGTTTGACGAATCTACGCGAATGGCCAACTGATTCATCCGCAAAGACTAGACACAAAAATGATTAAGCCGCCATCACTCACCGATTCTAGGTCACTGCATCAGTGGCTCAATTCAAAGGGGATTTTCGGTTTACGTGTGACCTTCCACTATTTTGGGGCACATCATCGAACCCAGGAATCCCGACCGAAGAGGCTTTAAGAAGGATCAGATATAGAAAAAACTGCTTCCGCTGCAAATGAGCTTAGCAAGAAAATCAGCAAAAACACTTTATTTCCGGATTAAAATCGCAAGGAGGTTTAGTTGCGTTCTGGTTCCGAAAGGTTTCGAAATCTGACCATGCGAAGCTCTAGAAAGGCGGTAAATCGGATGAAGGGCTTAGGCGTTCACACGGCTTTTATTTCCTTTCATTATTTAATGAATGGAAGCCGGCTTTAGTTTTTTTTCGATATTTCGATAGAAAATCACAGATTATATATTTTTTGGGCTAGGAATTATCGCATAGTCTGGGATCTGATAGAAAATATAATTTAATTTCGTGAAATAACTAAAAAAATAGGTTTAAATTAACTTCATTCTTAGAAATGTCATTGTATCACGTCTGAAATAATGTTAGTTGAACGTTTTCAGTTCATAACTCGAGTATGGCTTTAAAATTGAAATGCCGTAAATACTCCTTAATCCTTTCATTGCTAGAGGCGTATATATATGTAAGCGCCCTTTCATAATCATTAATATGTGCGAAAGGCGTATATTTACACTACTTCTTATTCATTATAAATTTTTAATTTTGTTAGTTTAAAAGTTTTCTCTTCTGAAATATTCAATTAAAATTAATGTATTAAATGTATGAATAAATACTGCATTTCTTTATCGTGCATTCAAATTTTCCTATTATATAAAAATCAGTAAAATCACACAAAAAAAGAAAAAAGGCCTTTTAACAGATCAAACAAATTTCCAAACAAGCCAAAATTTGATGTGTGGCTTTATTTTAATATTTTAAGGAAGTACGGAAGTGCATTGTGGAAGGGAAAAATTTGACAGGGGGAAAGGGAATCAGTTCTTTGTTTTTGTTTTTCGGAAAAAAATTTCATATAAATAACCGTTTGAGAGATATAGGCATCTAAAGAAAGTTTGCTCTGCACTATTGTATTATATGTGATTAATAGGTAGAATAGAAGTGATATTTTGTATGATGCGTGTTAACCCATTAATGCCTGAATAACAAAAACATTTACGGCAACTTCGAGGGGGTGGTCAATTCTCAACGAGACCAACTTTTCTAGACGTATTTTGAGTCGCCTGACACGATTCAACAAAAAAAAAGTGAAAAATAAATTATTATTATTGTTTTTTTGCAATATTACGTAAATAAATACCCTTTTCAGGTAATTTTTTTCGAAAAAACGACTGATTTAGTGGGGAAAAAGCAACTTTTTACTGAATAAAGTGCATAAAACGTGTTATTAGTACTTAAACTTCAAAAATATGCAGGCATTTTTTTCGTTAAAAATATTAGACTGCATAAAAATTGCAACATTGTAACGCATATTTGCATTACTTTCGACCACTTTTTTTATCTCACTATGTTTGCCTATTCCCAAAAATGTATATACACTAGTTTTAAGGGTCACTGATTACGAATTTGCTATCCGATTCAAAATCAAAATGGCGGATCCAAGATGGCGAACAATTTTTGGCAAAATTCTCAATTTCTTCTAAAAAAAAGTGGGTATTCGGAGTTTTTGAGGTCACTGATTACTGATTAAATGCCTGCATATTTTTGAAGTTTAAGTCCTAATAACACGTTTTATGCACTTTATTGCAGTAAAAAGTTGCTTTTTCCCGACTAAATCAGTCGTTTTTCGAAAAAAATGATGTGAAAAAGGTATTTATTTACATAATATTGCACAAAAACAATAATAATAATTTTTTTTCACTTTTTGTTTTGGTTGGATCGTGTCGGGCGACTCAAAATACGTCTAGAAAAGTTGGTCTCAATGAGAATTGACCACCCCTTCGATAAAACTCGAAGTTGGCGTAAAATTGTTTGTTATTTAAGCATTATCTGTTCAGACTTTACCGACTAAATCAATATTCGAGAAAATATCGAGAATAAATGCGAGCAGAAGCAAAATCAAAGTGCGGCTGTGCTCTTTAAGAGGCAGCACTAGTGTGACCGCCTGAAAAAAAGGTGATTTTTGGGAATATTTTTAAAGACAACTACTGCATGGAATGTTTTAATATTTTAAGGATATATTTTTGGATATATAGTTAATACATCATAACATTTTTGGACCAAAAAATTGAAAATTCAGCGAGTTCTTCGCATTTTCCCAAGGCTAAAAAAAAAGTCCCCCCACGGCTGCAGTCATAGCGACCTACACAGTGCGTAAAATCAAAAAACCAAAAAGTTCATTAAACTAGAAGGTATTGCCCGTACCATGACCCTCGATTGAATTGAAATTTTACAAAATGGTGGATATTTAAGAAAATATTCAAATTTCGCCCCAAAATTTGATGATCTTTTACATTACATTTTTTATTCGATCGGAAAGCTGAAGGTTCATGGCATGGAGAAACATATAAAAGAAGCTGCAATAAGAATCAAATCGATCAGATGATTTGTCTTCGAGTTACAACTGCAGCAAATTTGAAAAAAATAGTTTCGAGAAAAACGCGTTTAAAGTTTAATTCATACATTTCTCAATACCTCGATAAGATGAGCGGTTGTTCTTCAGATGGCTGTAACTCAAAAACTATTTGAGATATGCGTTTCAAATTTTAGTATGTTATTAAGGTATAGACTATCGAAATATGCAAAAAAAATAAATTATTTTTTCAATATTTCACACTAGTGGTGCCCCTTAACTGCTTTCGCGAGACTCTCTTTATGAACCATTAATTATATGAACAAAATTCATAGGTCCATTTTTGTAGCAAATCTTATAAGCGACAATTTTCTTTCCACTTTATCCAAAAAACGAATAACTTCCCAGATAATGGCAAAAAAATGAATTGTGCCTCTTTTTTTCCCCTGTAAAGTTTTGTACTTGTATATGTATCTTTATACGATACTGACTTTTAACTACAACATCAAAATAAAGCTGCAAACAAAAAACTGTCTGGTTTCTCCAGTTTAATTTTACTAGGTTATAAAACTATAGAAAGGTGATATTTACCAGCAAAAACCCCAATTTTTATTACATAAAATTTGGATACATTTAGTGTATCTTCGAGTATTTAGTTGTGCTTTCGTTAAATGCAAACAGATCGACGGAGCAAGTCTTTCCGCTTATACCTAAGTAAATCACTGTCGGAAGTGCAGTTGACTCTGTCTAAGTAGAAGCAACCAAGATTGCAAAAACAAAATTTTCAAGATTTTATCAGCAGTTGTGCTCTTTCCATTGCCAACTACTAAAACCGACCACTGGGCATTAACCATTCGAGTGAGCCCCATTCATTTAGACTGGCTTACAGCAAGCAGCAAGTTAAGCGGAGATATGCTCACCATAAAGTGAAAATAAAAGGAGTCACACAAAATGGAAGGAAAATAAAAAAGAAGCTTATGAAAAACTCGTTCCCTAAACAAATCTTAACCGTTTGAGTGCTGAGCGAATTTTATTAATATATGCCAATATTGCTGATTTATCAAAAGTTAATTACCATGAATTTACCAAAAATATGCATGCCACGTTTTGTACTAAATGTATTTTTTTAATATAAAATACGCAATTATTAAATTTTTGCCGCAAGCCCTCAACTCATACCGATGCCGTCGAAATATCGACCCTCAGCACTAAAGTGGCTTTACAAACAACTGATCTTAGATCTTTTCTTATATCTTTATATCTAAATTTTACTATTCAAGCTGTCATTTGAGTTAAGTTTTAAGCTGCCCCTACATTCCGTTATTTTTGAACAAATTTTATTTATTTTTTTAACATCATTTTGATTATGATGTAATTAAAACAAAGCAATTTTGCATTAGTGATTAGTTTACATTAAACAAGTGAAAAAATATATTTCGAACAAAAGGGGGGACAATTTAAATTTTTAGAACAAGATATAATTCCACAAATTTCTCATTTTTTGCTTAAAATAAAAGTCTTTTTCTGGCACTCATATTTATTAAAATAACTTAAAGTACAAATTCTTATTATTATTCTTCATTTTTTTCCAAAGGTAGTACATATTCCACCTTAACATATAGGCTAATTTTGTTTTGTTTTCAAAACTGCGGATCCAAGATGGCGGCTGAAAATTTTAAATTTGAAGCGATTTTCATGAAAATTGATACTTAGGGAATTTTGGGGGACGCTGATTTCAAATCCGCTATTCAAATTTATAAATTCAAGATAGCGGATCCAATATGGTGACCAAAATTTCCCGACTTCAACGGATTTTAATGAAAATTAGTACGTAAATTTTGCGCCCACTAATTTTGAATATTATTAAGATTTGCAGATTTTTTCAGGTTGAAACAATTTCTAGGATATAACAAACTAGAACATTTGAGAAGTGTTTAATTAGTAAGTGTGAAACGCCGGGTGAAATAGGGTAACCCAATTAGTAAGTTTATAAAAATCAACCCGTGGGTCATTTCAAAACCGCGATGACCCGCGGTTCATAGATTCGTCATCACTGACCTAGAGCATATCCATAACTGGTTCTTGATCAATAAACTTTCCCTTAATCCAACTTAAGGGGGTAGTCCAGTGAAAAAAAAAATTTTTTTCGTTTTTTGTTTTTTTGCTTAAATCTACTCTACTACACTTAGAAAATACTCCCTTAAAATATCTAAGCAAAATATTGAATAGTTTTAAAGATATAGAGAGTTTTCGAGAGACGTGTAATCCGAGCGCTCGAAGGTCCCCTGGCGTGTTTCGGAGTAAGGAGGACTCTTGTATTTCTGTTTGCTCCGCCCATTTTTTTCGGTTTATAACGGTCTAGGTCCTTCTGCTTTGTATTTAAGGTTAGTTATGTATGGAGCAGGCATCGCGTTATGTATGGAGCAGGCATCGCTGACTAAGGTAAAATTAATTTTTTTAGCTTTTTTCCGCAACAAAAACTTTAACCGCGTTTTTCTCAAAACAGCATTTTTTGACTCGGCGGACGTCAGATCTCAGAGTCTTTTGCTCCGATTGATCTAAAAATTTAGCTGTATATTTCTTGATTGTGTATCTATCGTCGGAACTAGACTTATTAAAATCCATTGTTTATTTACAAAGTTATAAACAAATTAAGCACCCGAAAAACACCCGAAAAATTCGAAATGCCGCCATTTTGTTATTTTTTATTGAAAATTAAAAATTCTAGTTCCGACGATAGCCAATGTTCTACAGATTAAAACCTCATTTGAATTTTTTGTTTCAAATGAACCGTTGCAGAGATTCGACGTCCGCCAACAAAAAAATTTTTTTTTTGGAGCGGCCATTTTGTCGGGATGACTCATCGAAAACAAAAATTTTTGTGTATTTTAATAGTTGTACTATCATATGTCAAACAGTTTTTTAATAAAAATTGACTTCTAATATGAAAAAAAAATCGTTGAAAAAACAGTCGTTTTCACTGGACTACCCCCTTAATCTAAAGCTATGGTTGTATATACAGGGTGTTCAGAGGTGGGAGGTCAATACTGCAGGGGGTGAAAGGTCAGACCGAGACAAGCAAAAAATCGTATGGGTGGGGGGGGGGGGGCATCTCGCACCGTTTGGCAGTTACAGGGTGATTCGTAAATCAGGATTTTTCCTTATATGGGAACCGCTCTTGTATTTTTATCTTTTTTTCTACGCATCGCAGCGGCCCCAAACTGATTTCAAAAAATCACTATGTGGAAGCCCTTTCCAAAAAAGTTTACACCACCCCCCTATCCCCAACCCCTTGGCCATAATCCCCCCTGGAAGTTGAAAAAATTAAGTTTTATTTCACGATTTTTCACCTTTCGCCCCACTTTTCTCCGAATTTCATGTTATTAACATACCTACTTTTTATTTTTTTTAAGTTGCCTATCTAATTACCTTTCCAAAAAGGTGCAACATGTCCAGGTAGGAAAAGGATACGAAAATTTATTTACAAAAATCCTTTTACAGAATATCATGATAATTCGAATTTTTAGGAAATTATACTTAAGATTACTAAAAAATACATTTTGTTCGCTTAAAAACTAATTACAATTAAAACGTTTGTCCTTTAAAAGCTGTTCAAAATGTTCTCCGCTAGTTTCGATGCATGCAAGTAGCCTTCGTTTTATTTCACGTTTGAGGTCTATGGTAGCCAGTCTCTCCCATATTTTCGTGGCTGCAGTCACAATCCTGGTAACTAATTCTTCTCTGGTGTTGATTGGTCTTGAGTAAACTTCATCTTTCATCATTCCCTATAAGAAAAAGTCCAGTGGAGTAAGGTCCGGTGACCTAGCAGGCCAAGGAATCGGTCCACCTCGTCCAATCCAGCGCTCTGGGTAATTTTCATTTAACCTTGCCCTAACAATGTTCCCAGTATGCGCAGGTGCTCCATCGAGCTGTAAATAAATTGCTGTTCTGGTGGCCAGGGGGATGTCCTCCAACAGATCCGGAAGGGTATTCTCCAAAAAGTCCGAGTATAGCTGACTATTCAGCGCTTGGGGCAAGATGAAGGGTTCTATCAACTGGTTGCCGATGATGCCAGCCCAGACATTGACACTAAATCTTTGCTGGAAGGACCGACACCTGGTCCTATGTGGGTTCACATCTGACCAGGTGTGGAGGTTGTGTAAGTTTGTGATGCCATCCCGGGTGAATTGCGATTCATCCGTCCACAGATTTCGGTCTAGAAACCTTCTGTTTTCGATGTCAGACTCGAACAGCCAAGTGCAGAATTGCAATCGTCCTTCGGAATCTCCTTCCCTAGTGCTTGGACCGGGATATGGTGGTATGGATGTAGTCCCTCTCGGTTCACAACGGTCCAAACTCTCCCTGAAGACAATCCTGACCTTCGTGCGACCTGCCTGATGCTTATTACAGGGCTGTTCCTGACGATGTTGAGGATTTGTTGGTCGGGGTCCGCTGAATCGGCCGATTTTCCTGCTCGCGTTTCTGCTCTGAGGGCGGTTACACTTCCGGTTTCTTTTAACCTTCTGAAAGCCCTTGAAAATACCCTTCTGTTGAGTACCCGCCGATTCGGGAATCTCTTTTGGTATTCTCGTACGGCCTCACTATCATTTCCTTCTACTAAACCGTACACGTAAATTATATCGGCATACTCGTCAACACTGAATTCTGCCATTTTATCTTAATTTTTTCTATTAAACACCCGTTCTTTTCGCTTGCTTCTTCAACTGTGGTCAATGTCCTTTCAAACTCACCCATTTTTATACCATAATTCATAGGAGGTATTAGAAACGGAGCGTCAGGATACTTAGGAGTCAATACTGGATATAATAATCTAATAACGCTATTTGACGAGATTACATTTATTATTTTATTACTGTTTTGCTGAAAAAATAAAAATGTATTACCTCTGTTTCCTAAACAAACATTTCCGAACTTGCTGTCATAAAAATTGTTTACTTAACGACTTTTTCCATTATGGTGCAATAAAGTAATTAGGTACCTGTGAGGATGTTTTAATTTCAGGACTTTTGCAACCCTTTTCTACCTGGGCATGTTGCACCTTTTTGGAAAGGTAATTAGATAGGCAACTTAAAAAAAATAAAAAGTAGCTATGTTAATAACATGAATTTCGGAGAAAAGTGGGGCGAAAGGTGAAAAATCGTGAAATAAAAGTTAATTTTTTCAACTTCCAGGGGGGATTGAGGCCAAGGGGTTGGGGATAGGGGGGTGGTGTAAACTTTTTTTGAAAGGGCTTCCACATAGTGATTTTTTGAAATCAGTTTGGGGCCGCTGCGATGCGTAGAAAAAAAGATAAAAATACAAGAGCGGTTCCCATATAAGGAAAAATCCTGATTTACGAATCACCCTGTAACTGCCAAACGGTGCGAGATGCCCCCCCCCCACCCATACGATTTTTTGCTTGTCTCGGTCTGACCTTTCACCCCCTGCAGTATTGACCTCCCACCTCTGAACACCCTGTATAATAAATCTAGATAAAGATGACATACCGTAAATTTAACTTAATAATGCTGAGATAATACATATTTGTTGACACGGTAAGAAATTTGGGTGTGTCACTTAATTCAAATTTTAATTGTTGCAGCCATGTTGATTCTTTGTTGTCCAGTCCAGACTGTATGGTATTTTGCGTCGTCTGTGGATAAGCATAGTTGAGTTATCGTTTAATTGCGGAATTTACTTTTATAAAGCAAAATTAGGAAGAATTCCATTTTTATTCGATAAAAAATTAGCAATTCATTGTTGAAAACATTAATAACCCAATAAATACAGTAAAGTACATAAAACAATTCAGGGAAATAATCAACTAAGTTTGTAAAAAGCAGGATATTATGCGGGAAAAAAACCGATATACTGCAGATAATAATCCAACTTTTTTTTATATAAAATACATGGCTGTTTTACTGGTCATATAGTATAAGGGATACATACCTCTAAATGACATATTTGTTATTTCTCACTACAATTTGAACTTTTTGTACTAAATGGTAATTTTTTATTTTACATAAGGTGTATACAGGCGAACCGCACCGAACAAGAACATACTTGGTAAAATGAAAGCTTACATTTCTCCCCAACCTAAATCGTATCAAAAGTATGTGATAAGTGGGAACCATTGCGTTCCGCCAGGACGTTTTCCTACTTTGATCAAAGTGTGTCTCTAGTTATGGAGAGCATTCTTACTTTGTTCAAGCGCTTCGTACGTGGAATTTAATACCAAGTAACGTCCAAACCACTTACTCCTGCAAGACTTTCTTAAGGTGTGTTCAAGAGCTTGATTTATTTAATTTAAAATTTAATTTTATATTAATTGCCACAGTATCCTTATATTTTACATTTTGTATTGCTGTAGTACCCTTGTGATGAAGCCTCTTGTTAGTTAGTCTTGTTTTTAGTATCGGTTTTAATATCTTTATAGTTTGTTAGCTAGTCTTAATTTAGTTTTTCTTTTTACGAATTCTCCATACCCATAAACCATTGAATTTGTAATCTTCAGTACTTTGTTAAATAAACATTATTATTATATTTTTATTGAAATTCTATTTAGCTTAAGATTAGAAAGGCCGTTATGAATTTCATATTTTTGTTTTGTTTTCACAAGCGAATTTAAAATCAATTAATAAACTTAAAAGATCTTGTAATTATAATGTTTTCTTGTTTTGCAAAGTGGTTCAGTAAAGCCCGAGAACCACGTACATGTATACGCGGCAAATCGAGAATCCCATTTTTTAAATAGCTAAAAAATCGCTAAGCTCTAAACAATAAAAGAGTAAAATGAATTGCAAACAGATGCATCTTGAGTAACAAGTAGGATACAACGTTAAGATTGAATTAAAAATCCCCTAGAGCTATTAAGTGCTGCGATTATTGGCAATTTGTGCTTCCGTTTCTCTTAAAAACCATTCGAGAAGAAAAGGCGATTTGCCCCATCGAAGCATTGCGTTCGCCAAGTTCAGTTTGGTTATTCAAGCTAGCATTCCGGGAGTTATGTAAATGAAATACGGATGACAATTGAAGTGTGATTTAAAAGTTCGCCAATGTGAGCAATGACTACGTCAAATAAATTCACAGAACTGTTGGAAATAGCACTTGTTACGGCGATATCTCAAAAACTAATTGGTCCACTTGCACCGTCTAGACAACATTTTTAACATGCCCTAAGGTTTGTTTTTTCCTCTCTCACCTGGTGGTCATCTGCTTCTGAGCAACGTAATCAAAGGGTAGCACACAGGCAAGAAGTCAAGAAGTCAATAAATAGCGCACTTTGTCAAGTATCTTGAGTTCCTTTACCTTTTCCCCCGCTCAATGCTAAACCAATAAAAGCCGGATCGGGTCAGAAAAAGACCACATAAATTTGCCCCGGCTGAATAATGTGACCGCTCTCCGGCCCGGTCATGCTGGACACCTACACCAGGAAATCCAATTAAAAATTTCAGAGTCGACCAATTTATTACGACCACTAAGTCGGAGGCCGCGTCGTCGGGCCTCATAAGTGTCGACGTCGGTGGATTGAAATGAAATCAATGGATGAATGAGATTCCTACGCGAATTCCACTTTATAAAGCGAGTCGCCCAGCCCGCGGCATCAAGCCGGTCCGACAGGTATACGTCGCACGGCCAGAAATTTACGTTGAAATGGCGAAATGTTGTGAGCACCATGCGCGCCTGTATACGGGTCCGCGCGTAGGCGGAAAATTATCGCCGATTTCGTGGAGGAGCAAAGAGGTCTCGAGGTGGTTTCGTTCTGCCTTCGCCTCAACTCCTAATGTGCACCTCTTTTCCTTTCTACTTTGCCAGAGAAAGTCCCGCTCCAGCCGGAGATGGTGTTCCACGCCGAATTCCGAGGGTGCCATTTACCTGCGCCACCACCGATTTCGGCGAGAAATGAAAATATTTTCAAACGCCCACACACCGTCGAGCAAATAGCCTATTAAATTGCTCGAATGGCTCGAATCGCGGTTAAAGCAACTTAGCAACATGGTCGCGTCACGAGGTGAATCGACTTCGCCCGTAAAGATTCTTTATAGTATGCAAGTTAAATATTCGAAAGAAAATTTCTTCAAAAAGGAAAAAAAATCGAAGGCCAATGAAGTTTAACTTCAGGTGTTGAACATTTCCACATAGAATTTAATTTCTTATAAAGACGCAAAAACTTTGAAATTGATAACACACATTTTTAGATGATTTGTTTTTTTAGTATAAGCTTCAATTATGGGAAAGTCTCAAATATTAAGGAGATATTAGAGGTTCAAGGAACAACTGACAACATTTTCACGAAATTAACGCACACATAGGTTACGATTTTTCTGTGAAATGTTCGTATTTTAAAAACTCACCAACACAAAAAAATAACATTTTTCTATATAATAATTATTATATAACTAACTGAGTTACCCGGTTTCACCCGCCGTTGGGTAAATACTTTAAAATTAAACACTTCTCAAATGCTCTAGTTTGTTATATCCTAGAAATTGTTTCAACCTGAAAACCCCTTTATGGAATCCGCTATCTTGAATCTCCAAATCTTAATAATATTTAAAATTAGTGGCCTTAAAATAATCATTGTACCAATTTTCCTTAAAAATCGTTGAAGTCGAGAAATTTTGATGACCATATTGGGTCCGCCATCTTGGATCTAGAAATTTTGATAATATTCAAAATTAGTGGCCCCAAAAAAATCGTATTAATTTTCATTAAAATCCGTTGAAGTCGAGAAATTTTGATCACCATATTGAATCCGTCATCTTGGATTTGGAAATGTTGCTAATATTCGAAATTAGTGACCTCAGAATAATTATTGTATTAATTTAATCATTAAAATCCGTTGAAATCGAGAAATCTTGGTCGCCATATAAGATCCGCCATCTTAAATTTCTAAATTTGGATAGCTGATTTGAAATCAGCATCTCGAAAAACCTTAAGTACGAATTTTCATGAAAATCGTTTCAAATTTAAAATTTTCAACCGCCATCTTGAATCCGTCATTTTGAAACCCGAAAAATCCGAATTTTGAAATCCGAAAAAAAATTAGCCTATACAGGGTGTTCAGAGGTAAGAGGTCAATACTGCAGGGGGTGAAAGGTCAGACTGAGACAAGCAAAAAATCGTATGGGTGGGGGGGGGGGGGGGGGGGGGGAAGGGGGCATCTCGCACCGTTTGGCAGTTACAGGGTGATTCGTAAATCAGGATTTTTCCTTATATGGGAACCGGTCTTGTATTTTTATCTTTTTTTCTACGGATCGCAGCGGCCCCAAACTGATTTCAAAAAATCACTATTTGGAAGCCCTTTCCAAAATAGTTTACACCACCCCCCTATCCCCAACCCCTTGGCCGCAATCCCCCCTGGAATTTGAAAAAATTAACTTTTATTTCACGATTTTTCACCTTTCGCCCCACTTTTCTCCGAAATTCATGTTATTAACATACCTACTTTTTATTTTTTTTAAGTTGCCTATCTAATTACCTTTCCAAAAAGGTGCAACATGCCCAGGTAGAAAAGAGTTGCAAAAGTCCTGAAATTAAAACATCCTCACAGGTACCTAATTACTTTATTGCACCATAATGGAAAAAGTCGTTAAGTAAACAATTTTTATGACAGCAAGTTCGGAAATGTTTGTTTAGGAAACAGAGGTGATACATTTTTATTATTTCAGCAAAACAGTAATAAAATAATAAATGTAATCTCATTAAATAGCGTTATTACTTTATTATATCCAGTATTGACTCTTAAGTATCCTGACGCTCCGTTTCTAATACCTCCTATGAATTATGGTATAAAAATGGGTAAGTTTGAAAGGACATTGACCACAGTTGAAGAAGCAAGCGATAAAACCGGGAGTTTAATAGAAAAAATTAAGATAAAATGGCAGAATGCAGTGTTGAAGAGTCTGCCGATATAATTTACGTGCACGGTTTAGTAGAAGGAAATGATAGTGAGGCCGTACGAGAATACCAAAGGAGATTCCCGAATCGGCGGGTACTCAACTGAAGGGTATTTTCAAGGACTTTCAGAAGGTTAAAAGAAACCGGAAGTGTAACCGCCCCCAGAGCAGAAACGCGAGCAGGAAAATCGGCCGATTCAGCGGACCCCGACCAACAAATCCTCAACATCGTCAGGAACAGCCCTGTAATAAGCATCAGGCAGGTCGCACGAAGGTCAGGATTGTCTTCAGGGAGAGTTTGGACCGTTGTGAACCGAGAGGAACTACATCCATACCACCATATCCCGGTCCAAGCACTAGGGAAGGAGATTCCGAAGGACGATTGCAATTCTGCACTTGGCTGTTCGAGTCTGACATCGAAAACAGAAGGTTTCTAGACCGAAATCTGTGGACGGATGAATCGCAATTCACCCGGGATGGCATCACAAACTTACACAACCTCCACACCTGGTCAGATGTGAACCCACATAGGACCAGGTGTCGGTCCTTCCAGCAAAGATTTAGTGTCAATGTCTGGGCTGGCATCATCGGCAACCAGTTGATAGAACCCTTCATCTTGCCCCAAGCGCTGAATAGTCAGCTATACTCGGACTTTTTGGAGAATACCCTTCCGGATCTGTTGGAGGACATCCCCCTGGCCACCAGAAGCGCAATTTATTTACAGCTCGACGGAGCACCTACGCATACTGGGAACATTGTTAGGGCAAGGTTAAATGAAAATTACCCAGAGCGCTGGATTGGACGAGGTGGACCGATTCCTTGGCCTGCTAGGTCACCGGACCTTACTCCACTGGACTTTTTCTTATAGGGAATGATGAAAGATGAAATTTACTCAAGACCAACCAACACCAGAGAAGAATTAGTTACCAGGATTGTGACTGCAGCCACGAAAATACGGGAGAGACTGGCTATCATAGACGTCAAACGCGAAATAAGACGAAGGCTACTTGCATGCATCGAAACTGGCGGAGAACATTTTGAACAGCTTTTGAAGGACATACGTTTTAATTGTAATTAGTTTTTAAGCGAACAAAATGTATTTTTTAGTTAACTTAAGTATAATTTCTTAAATTTTCGAATTATCATGATATTCTGTAAAAGGATTTTTGTAAATAAATTTTCGTATCCTTTTCCTACCTGGGCATGTTGCACCTTTTCGGAAAGGTAATTAGATAGGCAACTTAAAAAAAATAAAAAGTAGGTATGTTAATAACATGAATTTTAGAGAAAAGTGGGGCGAAAAGTGAAAAATCGTGAAATAAAAGTTAATTTTTTCAACTTCCAGGGGGGATTTTGGCCAAGGGGTTGGGGATAGGGGGGTGGTGTAAACTTTTTTGGAAAGGGCTTCCACATAGTGATTTTTTGAATTCAGTTTGGGGCCGCTGCGATCCGTAGAAAAAAAGATAAAAATACAAGAGCGGTTCCCATATAAGGCAAAATCCTGATTTACGAATCACCCTGTAACTGCCAAACGGTGCGAGATGCCCCCCCCCCCACCCATACGATTTTTTGCTTGTCTCGGTCTGACCTTTCACCCCCTGCAGTATTGACCTCTTACCTGTGAACACCCTGTATGTTAAATTGGAATATGTACTACCTTCGGACAAAAAATTAAAAATACCGATGTAAGTGTTTAGGCATGATTGAGCAACAAACAAACAAACAAACGAAGTTTCATTTTTATATATGTATGTATATATAGGGATGAAAATACTATTAAAATTTAGTAATTGCCTATCTTGAATAACAACTTAAATTTTTATTCTTGATGTTTCATAATCAGATAAATATTTAAAATCAGTTACAGCAGCTATTAAAACTCAGACAGTGGCGTTTTATGGTAATTACTTCAATTAATTTAAAAAAAAACGGTTGTGGAAATAGGTTAGTTAAACTCAATATTAAGTTAAACACCTTAATATCCCAAAAATATATTTTTTTGCTGTTTGGAGCGAGGAACTTATCAGTTTATTGATACTAAGAGTAATAATGCCTATCTTAAAATTTTTGTTTATTTAATTTCTATTGGGTCAATTGGTTTTGCAAGCTAGTGCTGGACAGGCATGGAATGGAAAGGACAGCCCTTTTAATATTTCCATTAGAATCTACACCTTTAAACCGTCTCCCAACCATCCTGTCGAAATTCTTGAATTTTTTTACTGCCAACCGACACGACAAATAGTCCAATGTTGATCTTGGCAAGGAGCGCCAGCATATGTGTAAACTTAAGGAGTTTCATTCATGGCAAGATCCCCAGATCCAGTCAACGTCTTTTTCTTCTGTTTGTGTCAATAGAGCTTAGTGATGTTAACTGCCAGCGTCCACAAAGGAGCCTTTCTTCATGGCTTCTTGCTGCCCTTTCTGATTGCTGAAATTAACCCCATTCTCTGGCTTCTCAAGACGTGTGGGTAGCACTAAATAAATGGGAGCTGGGCGACTTATTTGTATGCTAAGAACTCATTCAAGGACGACAGCAATGTGAACAACAAAGCAAATGGCAAATATTCCCAGATTTAGTTGCAAATTTTGTGTTTGTTATCGGCTGGGGCCTCTGTTATTTATGAGCTTCTGGAGGGCAACGATTCTGCCGCTCCACAGTTGCCATCTTCTTGGGGTAGGTTAACACATTTCAAGTTGAAGATGAAATTTTATCTTTAAGAAATAAATGGTTTCTCTAATATAATGTACTTTATCCTTATAGAATAATATTTAGTATCACAGATCGACTATCCCAGTTGATTATATGTATCGCAGTGTTACTATCTTAGACAAGACTAATTTTGTATAAGAGTATACAAAGTAGAAGACACCAGAAAAACAAATTAGTGGCAATCTGGCAATTTTAGTCAAGTAAGTTAGCAGGAGCCAATAAATTACTTAATGTACTGGCGCAGCCACAATAGTAATTGTTCAACATATATACTAAACTTAACTCAATTAGGTATCGAAGTTTGATAATCGGACGAAATTATTTTAACCCATTAATACGCGGACGAAATTATTTTAACCCATTAATACGCAAAACAAGAATTTTGTGCACGCAAGTTCAATTGTACGATTCGAATAGAATATTGGGGCGATTTTCTTCAAAAATTGTATATAACGGGTTTTTGGGGATGTTCTTTCAGAATCTGGCATTTGTTTTGCATAAAAGCTTCAAAAACCCTATTATTTTTTGGGTTTTTTAGAAAAAGTGTCGATTTTTTTTGGTCTTTTTTATTTTCAAAGTCGATTATCGTGACGTTGCTGCTATTGAATGATAATATAACCACTAGAAATCGCGGTCCGAATGTCTAAATTGTCGCAAACTATGATTTTGCAAAAATGGCCATTTTATACAGCAATATAATAAAAAACTTTACATGAAAAGCATTAATTTTACAAAAAAAATTGCATAGAACAGAAAACGCTTAAAATTAGCCAAAGAACACGTGTGATTTTTTTCAGAATTTTTTTGACTATTTTTGGTTTTTTGAATTTGGCCAATTTTTGAAAAATCCGAAAATGCCCCAAAAAATTCACAGGTGTTCTTTGGCTAATTAGATTTGTCCTATAAAATTTATTCGTAAAATTGATGCTTTTTGATTCTTTTTTTTTTGATCATAAAAAACTTTTAGATGTAAAAACAATCTAGAATGTTAAGTTTGATGTCTCTTCAAAGATTTTGATTAAACAGACGTGTTGTAACAAATAATAGTTACCATAATTTTAAAGTTTCGAAAGATTACATTTTTTCCATCGGGAAATGTTTGCATATCTAAAAGTTTTATTTCAAGTTGATATATATTTGTGCAAATACCTTAAATTCGAACGGTTTCCACTAGTGGCGTAGCTAACTAACCAAGGGCCCTGGGGAAAATCAAAAAATGGGGCCCCACTGATATCTAAACTGGTTAGGTTTTATCAAGTAAAAATATTAAATATACAAATATGTACTTTAAAAATGCTAAGCTACTTTATCATTAGCTCTTTTTCGTGCACTGCAGGGCAGGTAATAAAAATATGAAACAGTAACAACATAAATTACAATTAATACTTGGTGTAGGCATTGGGCAATCAAACGAAATAGAAAAGATTCAAGGGTTTATTATATAAAGGTCGGACCTACCAACTGACTAAATAACAATTATATTTACAATCTTTTCCTAGCTTTAGTTTTCGCAAAAGTATCAATGACTTCGGTTAAATCCAGGCTTGATGCGGTTTTGTTTTCAATTGCTATTAGCGATAAATGTCGGAGTCGAGTTTATTAACGTAACGGACATCAATATGAGTGGTACTAAAATCAAATAAAATTGAACCACTATATTGAGCTTACTTAGCTTACTTACTCTTGATACAGCATTAATTTTTTAACCGTTCTCGAAAAAAAATCTTGACTCGAATTCACAATAAAACACACATCGATGAATAATAAAACGCACATATCTCTGTCCGTCAAATTGAAAACACTGCCAACCCACAGAAAGAATTTAGGGGAATTCCCTAGGTATAACTTTCGAATTTCTCTCAACTGAGTTGCCATGATTAAAGTCGGGTTGCAACCTGTCATATTTATTTTGAAAATGGGAGAAATTTTCAAAAGTTCAGTTCGATCGAGATTTTCTGGTAAGGATTCGAGGGCCCCATTAGCTTGAGGGCCCCGGGGCACTATCACGCCTAGCCCCTAGGTAGCTACGCCTAGCCCCTAGGTAGCTACGCCTAACCCCTAGGTAGCTACGCCACTGGTTTCCACCTTTTCATTTTAAAAAGAATCCTTGAAATTAATAAACTAAATGAAAATATCTTTTTCGATTAATCGACGGTGACAAGAACGACAATTGTCTCTTCAAAGAAATCACAAATTTACTTATTTACAGCACTTTGGTGGAATTATTTATTTTCGTAAGAACTTTGTATGAATTATATGCAGAATCAATATTTGGGAGGAGACCTCAAACTCAAGCCAAAAACTTAAATTTCTATTATTAATTGTGCTAAAATCTTGCTTGAGTGAATGTGACGGGTTAGATAATAATTAACCTACTCGCTGCAGATTAGTACAAAACAGACTACTTCGAAATTCCGATAAAACTGAATATTATAAAGACATTTTTAAAGCTGAACTAGATATGAAGAATAATATAATGTGCGCCACTATTTCTAATAGAAGTTCAGCATCAACAAAATAATATTTTTTTTAGAAAATAGTTTTTCGTTCATAGTCCGCATAATAATTTGAAGAGTTTTCAAAATTTTTGGTTGATTTTTGTTTAATTTATTCAAAAAATTACAAGCATACTTTCGAACTTTTCAAATCAAGGGCTTTTATGAGCTATGCTTAGAACCGACTGTAAGGTAAAAAGAGATGCACAAATGGGGAAAGAAAAAAAAAATTATCAAAAAAATTGTTTATATACTTTTAGATCAATAAATATTGTGAAATGCAAGTTTTATCACATTTAATAAATATAATAGCACTTTTAAAAAAATTGCGAAAACTACGCAAGCTGAAAGCATAAATATCTTAAACGAATATAGAAAACGTTCTTAGTAATAAAAAATGCTTAAACAAAAGTGGAGAAAAGAGGAAATAGCTGACATTCAGATTAGACACTCTTAAGCCTTATAAAAACTTTCGTCAAAAACTAGTTCAAGGAAATAGCGTTAAAAATCCTCTTCTGCGATGCGACAAGAACTTCCCTCACCTGAAGACCTCGAAAGTTAGCCGTAGTAGAGCGACAGTAGCAGCAGCACCAGCACCAGAGCAGAACATCAATGAAGTCCGGGGCAGATCGGGTGCTCCGCTTGCTGAGAGAATAAGGTCCCCATTCAAGCTTCCCATTGATTTTTCCGAGATTAGCTGAATGGGGAAAATGTGAAGCATTTCCCAGCGCTTCCTATGCGCACGAAGAGTTTCATTGAAACTTCGACATGAATTGAAACTGTTTCACGGCTGAGGTTCGTTCTTCTTGCCACACTCTCGCGCGCTAGGCAGCAGCAGCAGCAGCAGAAGGCATGCGCTCCACCTCGCGCGGTTCGGCCTCTAAAGACTGCTCTATTTCCGATGAAAGCGAAGAAAGCGCCTTAGCCTAGCCCCCCACTTGAATGTATCTAGCTGTGTAATATACGATGATCCGATTTTTCATGAATGAAAATATATCGCACGAAGGTTCTTTCTAGTCGGGCCGGGGGCAGGCGTGTCATCGTTTCCTCGCCGAGAAGGAGCTCGAAATGGAAAAGCGGGTGCCCAGGGGGAACGTGACAGTGGCACGAAAACAAAAATACGTCGTCAGCATGGCAGTCACCTATCGATTTGTGTTGTAGTACATTCATTGCCGCGTTCATTCATTTCACTTGTGAGCAGTTTTCGTCCCACTGCTATGGGTCATGATCGAGCCTGGTTCATTCATTTTGGGGCCATTCAGAGGTGCTCCGCATGCCTCACTCCAACCATCGACCCCTATAGAGGAGCCCTGTTAACTGTAGGTGAGGTGGGCAAGCAACTTCAGTGGCGCTTTCAGCACTCTATATTTATCCAACGCCCTCTCCTTTCGGCGATTCTATTAGAATGCGCGCTTAATCAAATGCTGAATTAATTCAAAAGAAAAATAATTAAAAAAGCGCAAAGGCGCAAATGACAATAGCTCGTGGCAAGGCCAGGATCTAAAAAGGTTCCCTTGGGCTCCACTGCAACTACGCGGGTATCATAATTGAGCACAAATGACGTACACACGCATATAAATCTTGGGGGATATTCCAAGCACTCAAGGAAATTGCTAATTGCCGTCTGCCGACCGCGCAAGTTCCTAGCCAACGCTTTTATGAATGCTTTGTCGTCTAACGCATTTGTGTTGCGCTGCGTTCCGCGGCCTGCCATTATCGCGGTGCGCATTTTGAGCGAATGGGGCACTCTTATGTTTTTACGCAAAGTGAGCCGCAGTTGCGAGAGCCAGTGGATGCTTATTGCTTCATTAAGTGCCCTCTTAACCTTATTCACTCGAATTATTTTAACACTATCCGCGCTATTTTTACCCGAAGAGCAGAGTGCGCATTGGACAGCTAATTAGAGATGACAGACGTTCTTAAGTACCTAGTGGCCCACCGATTTTATCTGTCGCTTCCTTCTCGTGGAATAATAGAACTATGGCCACTACACTTGCAACAATGTCGTTTCAATGCCTTCAAGGGGCTCGCACGTAGAGGCAGATCATTGCGATCTTTCACGTTTTTATTGTGACAAATTGAGAAATTTTAGGTACGACAAGCCACGTTTATTCATCTACTCTACAGTTTTAGTATGTGGGTTGTTTTGGATTGATGCGTTAATTGTAGATATAGGCTTCATAATATATATATTTCCATACTGGACCTGTCGTACTCAACGTCAAAACTTTAATCCATTAGGTTTAGTATTTTAAATATTTTATTATAGCCTTAAGACAAGTAGTACAAATTATAACACAAATTCATAACGTGATTAGTTCCGTGGAAATTTATTTTATGAAATACATACATTTTTTTTTAGAATTACTTGTGTCAAGATCAAGTTACATATTGTATTCTTGTTTATCTAAACAGGTAAATCTCGCGACAAGCTTTTATATCATATAAATTGTATAATGTAATAAATTGATGGGTTTGATTTAATTTAAAGTTTATTTTTTTCTTTTTAGAGCATTTAAATAAAAGATTGTTTTTAAAAATGTTTTTTTTACTATTAATTTATTTTTTAGTTTTCGCTGGGCATGTTTTTCGTATTTTTCCCAGTAAACCCTTTCATTTGATATTCATATAATGATGGTAGATAAGAAAATTTTGTCCGTCATCTTTGGGCGTCCGCCATATTGAATTTAGAGAGACTGCATTTTGTTTTTCGTATTTTTCTCAGCAAACCCTTTTGATTTAATACCCATATCATTATGATAAGAACATTTTGTCCACCATCTTGGGGTGTCTGCCATATTGAATTTAGTGTCATGTCACCAGCTCCCTGCCACTTGTGCTCAAGGACGAATTTTTATTGTCCCCATCCGCTACGCGTCGCTGATGGTACTTGTAGGCGAACGATGGCGGAACTTTTGAAAATATTTTTTTTCCCCATATAATATCAGATGGTGGAAAATGTTTTCCACAAATTCTATGATGATATTTAAGGTCTTTTCGATCCAATTCCGTCCATTTAATAAAATCCAAAAATAAAAACACAATTTCCGCAACTTCGAAATCACATTTGCGATGGCAACCATTCAAATAACCTGACATTCGCGTTCGTTCATCCTACAAGGACAGTCTGCGGTGGCGACAGTAAGCATCCACTTTTTTATGAAGGCTTTATATAGAGTGACAGAGGGCTGAATGTCACTCACTTTATTGGCTTCTACTCTTCAAGCCCTTTCATTTGATGTCCAAATTAATTTGATACATATACTATATTAAGGAGATGACAAAAATATGTAATCCGCTATCTTGTAGCCTCGGTAATTTTAAAATGACGTAACTCATTTTGTCGTTTCCTACTCTTCAAGCTCTTTCATTTGATACCCATATTAACAGGGTTGATAAAATACAGGTATCCCTCGAGATACACGGTACTTGAGTTGCACGATTTTCGAGTTACACGGAAAAAATTTGCGACGTTCCCTCAAGTTACACGCTATTTAAGTTACACGGTTTTATACCAATTTTCATAAAAAGGGCAAAATAATAAGGATTTATCATATATTCGTCAATGTTAGCTATCTGCGGAATCCTTTCGCTTCCTGCTCTTGAAAAGTGGAATATACAGGTCACTAACAGTAGTACTAAATCTGAGTTTCCACTTACACGGTTTCGAGTTACACGGAACCAATTAATAGTGTAACTTGAGGGACACCTGTATACACCATCCGCCATCTTGTGGCGGCGGCTAATTTGAAAACATTACAATATTAAGTATTGCATATTGCATTGTCACCAAAACTAAAAGCGTATGCAAAATTTCAGCAAAATCGTTTGGGAGAAATTGGTTCAAAATTCAGTTGCAAGATTTGACCTAAACAAAGAAACATACACGTATACGTATATACGTATACGTACTACATACAACTATTGTTTTTAAATTAAAGATACATTTTTGTTTTAATCAAAGTATTGTCAATCAATCTCTTTGACTTTTTGCCATCTTCCTGGCAACAGATGGATTCCGCGGTGAAAAAATTGAATATTCTTCGAAGCAATCCAATCTCCGATCCGTTTTTCAACTTCATAAGAGTGAAAGTGCTATGTAGATCATTGACAGAAACAAATGATAGTCAGAAGGAACAATTTCTGGTGCATACGATGAGGTAGAATATCCTAGCCAAGCACTTTCAATACATTTTTAACCGATTTTGCAACATGTGACGAAGTGTGCCATTCAAGGTGTTTTTGCTTCAACGCTCGGTTTAATGTGATAAATTGTTGTTTATGACGATTGGCTCTAATAGTTTAACCAGGTTTTAACAGCTCATAAAACAATATGCCCTCCTGATCCCATCAAACACACAGCATGCACTATGAATGTTTCGTTTTGTTATTAATGTTGGTGGTGATGGTAGTGGTAATTGGAAATTTTTAATGTAATAATAACTTGTTTATTTTTACTTCTATTCACCAAGAAATTACTAACCATTGGTAACGCCATCTATTAGGAATCCTTCAAAATTTACGTACTAAATCTAATATAAAGACAGTTTTATGCGTATTAATATTATAAAATTGTAGTGTAAAAAAATTTAAAAATCTCTAGGATCAATATCGGGAGGAACTTATTAGTTAAAATTAAGATCGAGAAAGAAACTTAAACACGAAAAGACGTAGAACGAATCATCTTAAGGGGAGGTTCTCATCTAGAACGTCAAAAAGTAGGTAAAGTTCGTGATTTTTTTGAAGGCAAATGACAAGACATAGGGAAATGATATTTGGCATTATCTTTTATTGTACATTTATCTGTACGAAAAAATTTTTTATTCAAAAAAAAAAACAAAATGGCGCCCGTTATTCAACTTCTCCGGAGGCAAGTTTTTCGAAAGTTGCCCAGCTGCGTACAATTTAGGGGTCGCAGATTGGTCTGAAATCAAATAATGATGACATTATTATAAACTAGAATAAATTTGTCTCAGAAAGAGTGGACGACTTTCAAAAAAAATTTAAAATTGACGGAATGGCGCGATTTTGAAATTTTAAGGCCGTTTTCGGCCGTTTTTTTTCATAGTTTATCACTTACAAAAAGGAGATAATGTTACAATTTTAAAAATGTGCTCCACTCTTTCTATGAAGAAAATTGTTTACTTTAATATGCACGAAACTAGAAGTTGATCGGTTGAACCGTTTTTGAGTTATCTTGTACGCAAATTTGAAAAATCTTGAAAAACAAAGTTCCGAGATAATCGTGATTGAACGGCACGGCACAGGCTGAGCGCCCCACTACGATCATGACACCGCCACAATCAATGGGCTGTAGAATCCGTTCCAGTGCTCGGATCAACTAAATATTTTAAAGCAACATTCTAGACATATTAAACTTTAATAATATGAAATAAAAAAAAAATCGAAAATTTCAAGATTCTAGATGAGAACCTCCCCTTAAACGTGTCATGGTTTGGATAAGAATGGCGAACAAGCGACTGATAATACCAGAGACCCTATTATGGAAATTGATTTAATCCGACTTGACTAGCGAAGACATTTTCAAAGCTGATATGCTAAGAAAATTAGTCTTTTCGCTCGAGGAAACCGACTTCCATAATAATTGCTTTGATCCTGGAACCAAAAACGATCAAATCTACTACAAAATAAACATTTGGAATATTATGCACCAAGTTGAAAGCCTGTGCTTATACAAGAAAAGGTACTTTTTTTGGACCTGTCACGGAAAATACAAAATATTTCTTAATTCTCCACTAGTGCATGTGACTATTACCTGGGGATATTTAAACGTGAATTGAAGAAGCACTGTTATTGAGCAAAAAAATAATAATTAAGGCGGTTTCTTGGAAAGGGCCATAAGCGTTCATGTTAACAAAATATGACAAGATAATAGCAATTTAAAAGGACCGCCTCAATTAATTAAATCACAAGAGTACTTTGGAAAAAAGAAATCAAGGTATTCAGATTTAACCAAAACTTATTGTTGAATAATATATTATATACAAGAAATTCATATTCAGAGTTAATAAAATTTGGTGTCAAATATATAAGTTATAAAGTTTGAATTCTTTCACATTTATTTCGGACACATGTTTCGGACACACATATCTATACATATATTATGTATAAACAAAAATATGCCTATAAATAACACACATAATATGCAAAATGTTTTCTTAAGATTTACACGCCACATGAGAAAAATTAAGTTCTCATTTTTTTTACAATGAATTGAATGAAACTCTAAGCGACGAAATTTATTACTGACAACCATTAACTTCAAAAAGACGAACTGTTTTACTTAAAACAATGAACTCGCCCCCAAGAGGATCGCAGAGATCGCGAAAAGTGCTCGCTAAAAGACTTGTAAACGAAAAGGCGCATCCAGGGGCGAATGGTTCTACCACCAGGAGGCACTGAGCTAATTTATCTTAATTGCGTCTGATGGGTAATGAGTAAATTGTCGGTTCCCACTAGGCGCATCGATTGTCCGTCTTCCATTCCCATCCCAGCTTACCTGGACCGCAGAGCGAATCTCATCAGCGCCATGGTAAATTTCAATAATCGAAAATAAGAGAAGCCAGCAAGCATGCGAAGTCAAGAAGCCTGAAAAAAATTGATGTTTTTCTTTGAAAATAATCTGTGCAAGTTGAGCGGACCCGCGAGAATGCCCCGCTGCCGGCCGGCCAACGCGGCGGTACTGCTACTTGAAAAGTATTTACAATCTGCAGAGATCGCGGGCTGCCGTGGCAAATTGGCATTCTGCTCTGTTTCCATCTGACCATCTGACATGAAACATGACGAACGGAAGTCGCTAATAGTAAACTCGTAAACTCGACGGAAATTAATATACGAGGGAAGTGCTGAATTTATCGCACAAATGCTCCGACTAATGGAACTCGGAGCGCACTCGGTTGCCAGGCGGCGCGGCCTGGTGTATTTTCAGTGGTCGAGTTTTTTATCCACCGGCTTTCTTTTAGCTTCTTGCCTTATGTTTGCACTTCGGATGTTAGAAGTGTTTTAGCAAACAGCAAACCATTTTGGGCCATGATAACGACCGTACACATGCCTCTTGTTATTCGCATTATTAATGCCTTACGGCAGTGATGAGCAACCTTTGTTTTCCAGCGAGCTAAAATTGAAAACCGAACATTCCGCATATCTCATTTTTTTTTTTGCCATATCTCATGATATAGTTACTTAACTACATTTTTCTTGCGCTATCTTATAAAACAGATTTGAGAACCGCATCTCCAAAGAGCTCAGAAATAGGCGAAAACACCATATTTTTTGTCGTGTTACTTGACTACGTGAATACCGCGTAATACATTCACTGCCAGCTCGTAGACGGCTATAGCCGAATTAAAAGCCGAATATTATATGTTTGTGATACTCAATGTGATAACTGACTTTGAATTATAATAAGGCCGCATTTAGCAATAGCACGGCAAAATTTCAGCAGCATTTCATTTGATATCAATTTAAGTTCATCATTTCAGTTTTCAAAAGCATGAGCACGAGCAGAAAAGATAAATTGAACTTTTTGTAAAGCACAACATAAAAATTTGCTGACACTTTCAAATCCTGGCTATGTATCTATTTTTATATTATCGCACCTATAGTCGAGATTTAATCTATAGGAGTTTTAAAATTTATGAATGAGCTTTGAAATAGACAAAATCTTCTCTCAGACAAATAAGGGATAAATTCCGTGCAAAGTGACCGTTCTCCTATTTGTCTTACTTTTCAATTAAAACCAACAACTTAATTAAATTTAAAGAATTTCGCTGAATAAATTCGTCAATAGTTGTTTATATTATTAAAGCGAATCTTTCTTCTGATAACCAACAAACAACAACATCAAGGAAAAGTTTGGGGTCTCTTTAAAAACATAGGATTTTGTACGTCAAAACGAATCCAGTATCTTGAATATCTCATCATCCAATCCATTTTAAAGTTGATTAGTAGATTATTGGAAATCAGTGGACACATGTACTGACTTTCATTGAAATACCTTAAGAGTTTAGAAATGTTGGTCCGCCGTAGTCGATCCGCTATCTTAAATTTCTATAATTCGACTCTTGGAAACGCTAAGTGGCCATTATTTTTGGATTTTCTGTCTAAAATTTTCAAATTAGCGACAAATAATCTCTGAGTACCAATTTTCATCGCATTGCCTTAAGATTTACAATTCTCGGTCCTCTATTGAATCCGTTTCTTTGTTTTAGAAGTTTGGTAAGTAGCCTAAAATATTCGAGTGATTATTAAGATGTGGTTGTCAAAGTTTAACCAAAATGGCTCAAGCATTTTTGAGTTATTCGAGAGAAAGAAATCAACATGAAAAATGTCAGAGATGGCTTTCTATCTGTCTGTTAAAGCCCTTAAAAGGCACCTTCAGGCTATATGAGTAATTCATATGAGTTTTCAAATGAATCGGATTAAACAATTCTTCTAACAGTAAAAACGTTTTAGGAAAGCTCATGTGAACGTTTCTGGCGCGTTTCATATAAGCTTTCCTACCGCGCTGAGACTGTTCAATCGGTTACTTAACCCGACTCAATTGAGAACTCATATGAGCTACTCACATAGTTTAAGGTACCTTAACCGATTTCAATGCAATTTTGAACACATAGATGGGGGATTTCTTGTTATGTATTGTTATATAGTATAAGGTAGGTGCGGGTAATAAGGCCTAGCTAAGGGAGATTTGAAATAAAATAAAAAGTATGTATCCGAATCAACAAAAGCGTCGCAAAAAGTTTCAGGTGCCATCGATGAGTGTTAGCTACCTGCGATTATGACCTTGAGCGACATCGATCATTTTAAATTATATTTTTTGTTACTTAGGCTTTATTAGCCGACAGGCCTTATTACCCGCACCTACCTTATTATATGGGGATCTGTTTTTATTATCCGAAGACTGAGCTAAATGAAGTTGAATGCTTCGACGGCCCGCGGACATTGGGTTGATAATCACCGATTTTATAGCATGGTTCTGGCGGATCACCCACTTTTGTAGTCAAGCCACCATATCGTCACCAAACCTATTTCCGGAAGGCCGCGCGTTCCAGCTAAACTATCCGAGCCCGAGCGTAATTTGTCTTATCTTAATTAATCTAATTGGTCTCGAGCATTTTTACTAATCACACTAAAGCGCATCCCACTAGTCTTAATCCATGGAGTTGTGAATGGTTCTCGGGTGGGGGTGTGTTTTGCTCCTTTTTTGCTTGCTATTCTACCTCTTGTCGGCCGAATGCCTTAAAAAAACCAAACAACAAACGATAAAATAAAATAAAATAAAATAAAAAAGCGGCAAGAAAACAGAAACATCCTCAATTGAGGCAGATTACGTTCTCATTCATAAACATTTGGCACATTCCACAATGGGGAGTGCGCTGTGGCGTCCTGTGACCTTGGACGTGGTTAAAAAATAATTTGCTAAAATGTTTTTTGCCGCATTTCTTTGGTTTTTTTTTTTTTTTTTTCGTTTTGTCCACGATTGGGTTCGCAGACGAGACGAAAAAATTGCGAAAAATTACCATGTCTTTTTGGCGGGTGATGAAACAGCGAATAAAACTGATCTCATCTCAGTATGTTTCCCCCCGCGTATGTGTAAATATCGCAGCGGGACGATGATCAACGTTGCTCTGGCGAGTCTTTTTTAATTTGGTAATGATTTGCTTGAGGGGAGAGGAGGATTAATGCGCTGGCGGAACAGCCGACGTCACGTAGAATTTTCTTTGGCGGAATTTTTGCCAGATGGAAAAGTTTCGAAATTTATAACATGAACGAGTGGGTGGGGCGCACTTATAAAAAAACTTATGGCAAGTTGAAGTGATCGTTGTTTTTTTTTTTTTTCTTATATAAATAGCCGTGTTAGCCAGCAAGAACTAAATCTGTTTAGCCGCAGCCAACGTAACTGAGTGATACGAACATGGATAATTAATGTTCTTAAGTCTAGCGAAGCGGCTGGAAGTCATAACATACTAAAAAGCCATTTCCATAGGTTGGATATTTGCTTATTTTTGAGATTTTTTTTACACGTTTAAAATAAGCAACAGGAATTTTTTTTGTATCATAATTAAACGATTTTGGATCTTACACCTGAGACATAATTCCGCTGTCTTCTGTAGAAAATTTATGTACTGTAAAGTGGGCTGGAAACTTACATTTTATTTATAACTAGCTGTGCCTTCGACTTCGTTCGCATTTATCTGAAGTTTTGCTTGAAAATACCTTAAAATATGTAACAGAAAAATTACACTATCACATCATTTCGTAAGTGTTGCATAATGTCGCATACGGACCTCGAACTTTCAGTGGTACTATAATTTGCAATATTGGAATATGTTAACACAGGTTTCAAGTTTCATAAAATTCCGTCCTATTGATTTTGATGAGAGCACAAACAGGCAAACAAAATTTGATCCGTCATTCGAGTTTCCAAATTTTGATAAATGATTCCCAATCAGAAGCCCTGAAAAGCCGTTTTGTACTAATTTTAATTAAGTCGGTGCCCTCAAAAACCCACAAGTACCAAGTACTATGGTAATCCCATGAAGTTTAAAATTGTTGATAGCCAACTTGTTGGGTCTGTTATTTTAAAACTCCATAATTTTTCAGAACAAATAATTCCTTCGAACATAAGCTATAATTACACCAAGTTTTCTTAAAATCCCTCCAGTAGCTTTTGTGTGATGCCTGCCTACACACGACTCGGTTATAGTTGTATTATTTGCATAGATATAGATAAATGAATATCTTTAATATCTTAACTCCCATAGGGAATATCAAGACTCTAAGGTATAAAACGGCAAAATTTCATTAAAATTTGTTCAGTATTTTTTGCGTGATGCTGGCACAAAAACAACCCTAGTTATCATTTTATTACATATAGAAGTGGCTAAATTATTACCAATAGAAATTAAAAAATGACTCTAAGAAGACACATTTTGTTATAGAGACATTTTTAATATTTAATTAACATTTGGACTTTGGATTTTTCAAGAATTGTTTCCACTGATTTCTAGGTTTCTTGACCAAACTGCCACTATTTTCCCAAAATTTTTTTCATGGCTACAATCAATTCTGATTTGATCCGCAGGTACTTTTCTGCAACTTTCTGTTTAAAAATAGCCCGCAATTTGATATTGACCACTGACCAGATCATGAGGTGTTGTTGGACACAGGCAGATAAATATTCTTTTCTTTTTTGGATCTGCGAGCAGTCCTGGCTATTGGTACTTTCAAACTCACCATGGTTTCGTCACTGAATACATCATGTTAAAAAAATAGAGATAATTTAAGTAAAATGAAAAAATTTATTAGAAAATGTGTTTTCGGAATAATATCAAAAAGAATGCTTGTTTCAACCATACCTTTTCTCAATCATCTTTAGTCCATGTCAGATGTTCATTCGTTCATGTTTTTCTTTGTTGAATCATTTTAAAATTCAGCTTCTGCTTCTTTCGTGGTCGTCTTAAACATAGGTCAAACTGAAAAAAATCGACGACACACTGTCCGCGCCGATATTTCTGTACCAGCTTCACGTATTGGAGCCCTTAGAGATTTTATTGGATTGAGTTCGGTCGTCTTTAAGTTTCCGCAGCAAATAGCGTTCCTAGCTGCCTGTTGTTTTTCAGCTGCAACCGCATTTTTGTTTTCTTCTGGGAGTTGTTGACAACTGAACAGTTCTGTTTTTTTGTGAATTTGCTAACAAATGATCGGTTGATCTATCCGGATGATCTATGCTGATTTGCTATTGTCCTATTTCCAAAAACTTTGAAATTTTTTCTTCAGTAACTACATTCTTATCCTATATAACATAAAAAAAAAATCTGTATCACGTTCACTGTTTGAAGACACAAATGAGATTAAATATCTTCATTATTAATTTTAGCTACTGAATATTTTTAAGAAGCATTACCACTCCTGCTGATTTATTCTAAAAAAAAACATAGTTCCTTTTTCGTCCAAGTTGGGATGAATATGGGCATTTTATCAATTCTCATTTTTTTTTTATGCTCATAGCTTTCAAACAAATTTTCAATTCAAATACACTTGAGAGTAAAAAATCTACTTTTACTGCAAACTAGTATTGAAATAATTTCCACTCAAAGTTTACAACCAAAATAATAAAGTGTTTAATACAATTTTGAAGCTTAACAAATCTGTTCTTAAATGGGAGAAAATCGTTCATTTGAAATTTTCATTGGTATACTTGATGTAGCGATAAAAGATTAATAATCCGACAATCCCGTGTAAATTGCAAAGATGCTTGCTTATTCGCTGTAGTTAAAGAGTTACGTGGGTTTGAATTCCAAAACAAATCACAATTTTTCGGATTTTTTTTACGAAATTTATAAAAGTGATTTATTTCAACTCTTAGGATATAAAAGTACACCACTTGAACATGTTGCAAAAAGGTTTTTTTCTTAGTTTTAAAAGTAATTTTACTTTAAACGCGTTTTTCTCAAAACTACATTTTTGAATTCGGTAGGTATGATTTCTCAAAACTAATAATTCAATCTTACTGAAATTTTCCACACTTCTTCTACTACAGTATTGACTTGTACTTGAACGAAGGATTTTTAATTTCGTTCATTACAAATCGTTTTACTAGTAGAAAATCACCAAAATATAACAAAATGTCCACAGAAATTAAAAAAAAAAACTCAATTTTTTGTTAAAAATTTTGTCAAAAATTCAAATATCATTTTTTTCTTCAAATCCTTCTTCCAAGTACAAGCCATATGCATCTACTAATAGAAAAAAAATTGTCTTTTGATTTCGGATAAGCCTATCTCGAGATATTCTGCCTACGGTAAAAAATCATCGATTTTCGTAAACCAGCTGTCAATGGCTCAATTTTAATTTTTTTTTTCATGAAAATTTTTTTACAACTTGTTAATTTTAATTTTTCATTTTTTTATAAATTTCGTAAAAAAAAAATCCGAAAAATTGTGATTTTTTTTGGAATTCAAAACCCACATAACCCCTTAATCGTGGTTTTGAAGGTGGCCTTTTCGGAGTCAATTCAGCCTCCTCTTGATCGCGATTTTCCTCGCTTTCGCCTTCGTTCCTTTTGAACTTGAACCCTAGTCAGATGTCGGTTTAAATTATTGTTGTTACAAACTAAAACTGGAGATGCTTCTATCTTTGCATTGTAAAAAAACTACAAGAATCCTTGATATAAATGAAATAAAGGAACATATTTGTTCGATTTATCGACGGTGACAAGTCTTTTGAAATGGTAGATCGAAAGAATGAATATTTTTCTTATTTTTAGGAATTCCGCGATATTATCTGTAAAATAAAGATACATAGAAACATCATTGAGGATTGTCTACAATTTTCGCTTAATTCGTCATTTTTGGCCATTCCTACAAAGTTGAAATCCGTGAAGAGATTTAAAATTGAATTTAAACAAAAATTTGTTATTATTATCATGCCCAAGATAATAGGGCATCAACTAGTAAGATTAACAACTAAAATTATCGAAAATATGGAAATTGAGATAATTATTTGTTAAATTTTATTAACTTTTTGTAATATGAAGATAATACAGTTTATCTTAGTTTTTGAGGAATATAAAAAAAAAAAAAAACTACTCCTAACTACAACATTAATTACACACTTTATACTACATACTTTTACATATTTTCGCGCCATATTATAGCATTGATGATTCGTGACGCCCTCGAGGAGCCCCATTTCAAATAATTTCCGTAGCAGTAACTTAAAATTTCACGCAAAAATATGTGCTAAGGCGAGTTCTTGACGCGATTAAATATTTGAACAATTTAAGAAATCGAGAACTTCATAAATACTTTGACCTTTTCCCCCCGGAGGCGAATTTCCCAGTTATCCAAGATGGGACTTCCCGGCATAGCAGAAAAAGTCATTAATTTGGAGAGCCCTCGAGACGCTTTTTCTGCCTGTCAGAGCGTCGGTTTGTTTTTCATTAAAATTTTGAAATATTCAATCCTTTGAAGTGACAACGGGGAGTTTTTTCACGCAAGTGCAGCCAGCGTCTGGGCGCTGCTTCAGCGGTCCAATTTCCGAGTGATTAATTACATGTCACTCCTCGAAATTTGTTGCCACCATCAAAAACATCATAACAGCAGGAAGGAAGCTTTGTCTTCGTTTAATGACTCCTCCGATTGCAAAACCAAAGCCGGACAAAGCGGCTTTTACGGGTATGATGATATGCAAATACCCAAGACTGCTTTGTTCAAAGGGTTTGAACTTTGTATAATTTTCCTGGTTAATTTTATGACGTACTGGGACGGTGATTGTGCTTACTACTTCAGTTTTCATACAATTAAATGAAATTAGGTCGCTACTTGTCACAAGTAAGATGAATTACAGTGACAGGAACAAAATATTGTATGCGGAAATTTGAAAAAATATGGGAATGAAGCAAACGTTTTCTTGATCAGTATTGTTTTTTAAATCCAATATTGGATTTCAATAAGAATAATATAAAAAAAATAATAAAATCTCATAAAATAAGTAATAGCTCAAGTACTTCGGAAATATATTCAAAAAGTTGCGTACACCAGTGTATTTTATGAATTTAAATAAAATAGTTTTAAAGGTGAAAATACTTTCACTTGGATTTACTTGCAAATTCTATTTCAAGTCCATGGAAAATTAATGGATCATGTTTTTTTTTCCTTTTTAGATTTTTATAAAGCGATTGGGAATGAAAAAAACGTTCGATACGTAGGTGTCAAAGTACAGAGTACAAGATTCAAAATGAGCTCTTATTCATCCAAATCCGTTCATATTTCGCGAAGATACAGCGGTTTAAAAAGGAAAAAGAGTGTTTTTAAGCTGTGTGCTACAGAATAAATCAGTGATCTTTTCATTTTTACGAACTTTTGGCAGTTGAATACACAGAGAAAAAAAAATTGTAGCAACTTGCTCTTTGGCATTGTTTTAAATGGTATCATTAGATAAAAAAAACTTGGAAACCTTCATGATTTCCCAATTGTTCGGAAAGTAATTAAGTTTTTTTGGTGAAAATGAAAGACGATTTTCTTATACTGTATAAATATTGTATTCAATTATATATTCTCCACTTTGGTCCAATATCTTTTACCATCTCTCTGGCAGTAAAATGATTCCACGGTCATAAAACTTCTGGTGTTTGCTGGTACAAAATTGATCCAAGTTATTTTTGACGTAAAGAGAGATAGGAGATAGAGATAGGAAAATATGTCGAGTATTGAAATTAAATCAAGCCGTTTCACGTGATCATGAACGGTCGAATTCGATAAATTTAATCTCTCAGCGGTCTAACGAGTTGTTATTCGACGGTTTGCATCAATCAATCTCTTTATTTTGCCTTCATCAGCTGCAGCTGGCCTTCCAGAACGTGGTGCATCTTTATCATAAAAATTGGCAGAACAAAATTTTGAAAACCAATTTTGGCACTGGCGTTCTGTCAGTTCATTTTCTCCATTTCACATCAACTAATTTTTTCTTGCTTGAACCGCATTTTTACCTTTTCGATAGTAAAAAAGTAAAATATGCCGAAAATGCTGCTTTCGACTTTCAATGTTTAATAGGGCACCAAACAAAAACTATTGAGCAGAATCAAACAAACTTTTCCACAAAAAAGCCTTGCTATATCAGCTGTCAAATTAAATAATGAAATTCGGATTAAGTGTGAAGTTGGCTGTGAAAAAATACAATTAATTCCTCTGTTGGGAAAAAACGAAATTACTTACCGAACAACCCAGTAGATCAAAATATTGAAGACACACTACACAAAAATAATTTTGAGGAAATCAAGTGATAGCATTTTGAAGGGGATACTTTAGCTTTCCAATGACGTCTGGCAGATTACTGTGCGGTCATTTGTTTAAGAGTTTTGGAAGCTGAAAATTGCAAATAACTTTTCGCTTTTAACAGCTCATAGCTCAGCTAAACAAAATCACAGACAAATTTTCTAAAAACCGTTAAAATGAGAAAGTGAAAGTACCTCCTTTAAAATGCTTCACTTGTGCCTACTCGCATAGAAGCCCCAAAACTTCACAAAAATTAAGGGATCATTTCTTTCCTCTATTTTTTTTACTGTACCTGTGCAGTAGTAGAAATTTGATACATATGTACATCTCAAAGCAAGCTTTAAAATGAGCTTCCCATATCCGTTCATTTTTCGCGAATACGCAGCCGTTTAAAAAGTAGCAAAATTTGTCACTTTTTTGCTAATCCCTTAACATGTGGAGTGCCACGTCAGTCACCCGTGACTGACACCCAATAGCTGAATGTGAAGCTGAGTAAAAACGTGGCACTCAACTTGTTAATTTTGAATGCTAGTGTATGATACCCTTAATACTCATGACAATGAATTTCTCTATTTCCGAATCAATAAAATTTGATTTTTGTACAAGTTTTATGGTATTTGTATCCAAACGTCAATAGGTATGTTGGCTCAAATGTCAGATTATTTTCCTGATAATGATGAAAAGCTATTTTCTCAAGATTAAACTATAGACACAGTCCTGAAGAAATGTTGAAATTTTAATTTATTAATACTAACAGAATTGTAATAGTGCGAAGATAGAAGATTGACCGATGCATTCGTCAAAAGTTGCAATACTATACTAGTATTTGTAATACTGAGATACTGTTCCTTTTCTACTGAATGGCACTATATAAAAAAGAATGTTTCGACTTGCTTGCATGCTTCAGGGGTTGGGTCACGGTTAAGCAAATTGTGAACTATTTGTTTTGAGAAAGCCAAATATTTTAATTTCTGTCATCGCGCAGGCTTCTAATGAGCTAGTCAAATTGGTGGGACTGATTTGGGCGACATCACCCACATACGTGCTCATGCATTCCTATTGGCATTTGCCGATGCTCTGTGCCAAGTGCAAACCGAAACAAGCCACATGAGCACCTGAACGAAGAAATGGTGGCGATCAAGTTTGCTTAGCGTTGGCAGCCTCTATTTGCACCGCAGCAATTCAATACGCTTGGTCTATATAGTTACATAGTCATACATAGCCGCCGCTGGTGGGCTTTGGTTACGTAAGTCCATTAAGAGTTTCTCAGTACGCACCCCCGAAAGATAAATAAAGTGCTGTGTTGTGTCCAAGGTATTTCGGAATGAATGAAAAATAGTGCTCCCCGTGCACCAAACCGGCACCGACAACGCCACTGTATTCGTATTTCATTCAGAAATTTTTTTTCATTGTTTTTTCGCGTACTATCGTCGCACCGGGGAGTTCTTATCAAGAAATGAAATGACCTTAATAAGTTAATGGGCTGGGACAGGTGCTTACTCATTTCATTCATTTACGCTCCGCTCTAGATGGGGTTAATTGCGTGAAACGCCCGTATAACTTGCGACTTCATCAACATTATTTCGCTTTTCGTGCAATAAAACCTGATGACAAGATTAGAATTCATGGCAGTAAATGAAGCACTGTAAAATTTTTAAATTGGGCATGGCTTCCGATATTCGTGAGTTGCGAAGGAGGAAATTTCTCTGAAAAGTATGACTGAAAGTTTTCGTTAGAACTACGTGGGTTGGACTGTCCTGCTAGAAATTAAATTATTGGAACTATTCGCGTTTTTATTAGACATTTTTCTTTTCTCAGAAAATTAAGGTTGGCCGTGTCATTGTCAGCCCGATTTCATTAGTTGATTAATATCACTAATTTTATCTAATGAAATTGTGAATAAAAGGGCAAATATACTCTTAGCTTATTATAAAAATAAGATAAGAAAGAATTTATTTATAAAAATAAGATAAGAAAGAAAATCTACGCCTGTTTGATCAAAATAAAATGTTATCTACTCTCATAAACCTTAAAACATTTGATCCAATAAATAAATAAATAAATAAAATATCTGAATTCTATACTTAAAAATATAGAATTCACTTTCTATTGCCTCCTTAAATGATTTTTCTGACAAGGTGAAGAAGTATGAGACTTAAGGTAATTTTATTTTCACTTTTTTCGCTTTATTTATTTATTTATTCATTTCATTTGATACACTGCTCCTCATAATTATAGGTCCACCAAACATTTTAGAATTTCAGTAAATAAATATAAAGTATGAAAAAATTGACATTACTACTTTAAGCTTTCCTATAAGAAGAATTGACAATACCAATCGCGTCGTTACTGCAAAATGAACGGAATTTATGATGAGTAAATGTATCCACATTTACTCATAAAAATAGATCCATTAACAGATTTACCATTTAACCCATTAATGCGCAAAACGAGGATTTTGTGCTCGCAAGTTCAATTGTACGATTCGAATAGAAAATTCGGGCGAATTTCATCCAAATTCGTATATAAGTGGTTTTTGGGGGTGCTCTTTCATAATCTGGCATTTGTTTTGCATAAAAACTTCAAAAACCCTATTATTTTTTGGGTTTTTTAAAAAAAGTGCCGATTTTTTTTGATCATTTTTCGTTTCAAATTCAATTATCTTGTCGTTGCTACTATTAAATTATCGTATAACTACCAGAAATCGCGGTCCGAATGTCTACACTTTCTCAAACCATGGTTTTGAATTTTATTTTTTTTTTGCTTTGGTTTTTGCAAAATGGCCACTTTGTACAGCAATGTAATAAAAAACTTCTCAATTTTTTTACACGAAAAGGATCAACTTTACAAAAAAAATTTATATGACAAAAAGTACTTATAATTAGCCAAAGAAAACATGTAAATTTTTTGGACTATTTTTGGTTTTTTGGATTTGGCAAATTTTTCAAAAAACCAAAAATGTCCCGAAAAATTCTGAAAAAATTTACACTTTTTGTCATATAAATTTTTTTTGTAAAGTTGATCCTTTTCGTGTAAAAAAATCGCGAAGTTTTTTATTACATAGCTGTACAAAATGGCCATTTTGCAAAAACCAAAGCTAAAAAAAAAAATTCAAAACCATGGTTTGAGAAAGTGTAGACATTCGGACCGTGATTTCTGGTAGTTATATGATCATTGAATAGAAGAAACGAAAAGATAATCGACTTTGAGAAGAAAAATGACAAAAAAAAAAATCGGCACTTTTTTGAAAAAACCCAAAAAATAATAGGGTTTTTGAAGTTTTTATGCAAAAAAAATGCCAGATTCTGGAAGAGCACCCATAAAAACCGCTTATATACTAATTTGGATGAAATTTGCCCCAATTTTCTATTCGAATCGTACAATTGAACTTGCGTGCACAAAATCCTCGTTTTGCGCATTAATAGGTTAATTTGTTCAAGCAGCTCAGTTCTCTAGTGCATTTAGATCGATCATTGTTTGTGCAAGCTGTGTAACAGTTTTCTTAGATTGCCACGTAGAAAATATTGAGCGAACGTGAAACACCTATGCAAAATCTGGCAAGGGTGTACTGTATATTGTACATCTTAGAATTGGCGAAATTAGCTTTGACCGAAAGTAAGGTATGTTTTAACTCGGCGAACTCGTGCAGACATTGCTAGAGTAATTGCAGGGCACACGAGCTACTGGCCAATAAGGAGAGTACACGGCCAAGCTGGGGAAATCATTCAACATTTATTGCCGCAGCTGCAAAAACCCAGAAAAGAAGGAGTCCCTTTCTTACTTTCTGTGCGTTATCCGAAGCTAGGTACAAATCGCTGGGCAATTATATTATAAAAGACCTCAAGGAGGTCTCGAAGGCAAGGATCGAATATATAATGCGCTTCAATATCAAAACGACATACTTCTAGCGCTAATTGGATTCGGACTAGGTTAGCTCGAGTCGCCACTTAACATATTGACTGCCGAGTTTTATTCAGCCGCTTATTCAGCTATTGCAGGCCACGCACATGTGCGAGACACGGCAGTCAAAGTGTTAAACCAACCAACCAACAATGGCACAACCAAGTAGCACAATCTACGAGTGCCACAATGTCTTAAGATATTTCCTAAAATTAGGGCCTGTGTAAATTGTGAATTAAAATTTCGACTTTGATAGATGGTGGCGAAATTATTGGAAAATGTCGGTAATGTAGTGCACTTCTATGGTAATTTTTCAAACTTGCTCAAATTGGTAATGCAATTAGATAAATTTATGTTATTATTTATATATATCATTGAATGAGAATCGGATAAACATTTTGTTTAACACTTTCGTCGCCATGTCACCCACATGCGGATAACACCTAATAGCTGAATAAAATTGGACGACGAACGTGTTAAATGATAGTCGATTTGCGGGTTTGGAAAGAATTAGAAAGTGGCTAAATTTTAGTCAGAATGCGCAGAGGCTCTTAGAATTTCCCATACGTATATATACATATATCTTTCGATTTTACACTACCAGACCTAAAATACTAACGCAAGACTATTTGGTTACTTCTCTGACATCTTTTTCAATTTTATAATCATCTCAAGCGAATGGTTTTCTCAGCTGGTTGCTTGATGAAACGAGGATACAACACTCAGAAGTTATGAAATGCTCAGATACCTGATTTTTGCTTAAGTGGAACCGTTGTATCCCACGAGACGCGGTAGGCCGGGTAATGAAATGCGCGAGGCATTTTCCATGAATGGCAAAAAATATTCTGAAGAGTGAGTGACTGCGCGACATGCTGTCATTGGCGCTGAATATGACGAAGACGATGATGAGCCAGAGCTGGTGCAGCTCGAGACAGGGAGTCGGGTCCGGGCTGTGCAGAACTTAAATTACGTGGTGCGGTAGTTCCGGGCGTCCAGGTCCATTCACAAATGGTCGCCGGAGCATGTAGCGTAACGAAGAACTCGTAGCGGCGGGCACGACTGATGTTTTCCTTGGAAAAGCACTCGTGTCTTTTTGGGATCGTTCTTTTTTTTTTTTTTTCTTTGGCCGTTGTAGATTGCCTTCAAATTTCTTTTAAAAGAATTTTTGAGCGCTTTCCAGACACATTCCCCCGAAGAGCGCTATTGCGCTGCGCTTGTCATGCTCGACGGATTTCTGATTGTGTTTCGGCTTCAAGATGCCAACCGAAACGGATCTACAGTCTCCGTGGCCACGGCTTTTGCCTTGAATTGTCCGCCGCGGCGCGGCTGCGGGCGGTGGCATCAGCGTTCCGCGAGGCCCGTCCTCCTTTTGTTTTTCGCTGTTCCGTGCATCGTCACTTTGCTTTTAGCCTCGGCCAGCTGATACCGTTGAAAACGCATTTTTATGCTGATCTTAATCAAATTCGAGGGAATTGCGCGGCCGACCAACCTCAGGGAGGAAGTGTGGTAAATTTTCCGAGTCAAGGAACATGTTTTATGAATGAACGCGATGAATGGACGAGTAAATATTTGAATGAACAAGGCGAGAGGTGGTCGCATGAATGGCCGGATGAATGGAAGCACAGTGTACAGAGGCGCGCGGTCGGTGCGCGGCAAGCGGTCCGGGACGAGGTAAATGGCTTGTCTCGAAGATTATGCATACGCCGCAAGTTGGAGCACCGGAAATTAATTGCAACTAAGCAGGCAAGGCATCCGACCCAGGCCGTCCTGGTGGCCTCACTTTCTTTTAGGCACCGCGCAGCGCGGCGCAACGCAATCCCATGAAACTGCCTGGCGTGGTTGCAGAGGTCGTCGCGCGAAGAAAACTGCACGGCAAGTCGGCATTGCAGATCTCTGTCGACACGGTGCAATAAAACATTTTTATGAATGCAAATTTATCCGAACCGGCTGGAATGGCGAATGGGAGGAAAACAACTCCCTAGGCAGCTTCGGAGAAACCATTTTCTCGAATAAACCCACTATACTGGTCGTTTTACTGGCATTGTTGCCTCTCATATTCTGCAAATCTATACCTATAACAAAATATTTTTTGCAGTAAATGAATTCAGGAGCTACACACTATTTTATTATTTAATCTTTCAACTTATAAGAGGGTGGATCAATAAGTACCCGTGTTTGAAAACAGTTGATGTTGCTGAGGCAACAACCTTTTGAACGAAGCCATATAAAATGTCAGACTGGTTTATAGGTTAGTTTTGATTTGACAGCCATTTATATTAAACGTGTTTGGTGTTTTTCGATACAAAAACGAAAAACAAAATCGATCCATCATTCGGTTTTTATTTTTGGATGGAAAAACGTGCGAAGAAATAAAAGCAAATTTGGATGTTGTCTATGGCGACCCTTCACCTTCTATGACAACCATGAGATATTGGTTCAACAAATATAAACGTGGCCGTAAATCTGCTTTTGATGAGGAGCGCTCAGATCACCTGATAGACATAGCAACTGAGGAAATCGTTGAAAAGATCCACGACATGATTGTCGCTGATCGCCGAACAAAAGTACGTAAAGTAGCAGAGGCTGTAAGCGTGTTGTACAGAACGGTAATCAACATTTTATTAATAAGTTAAGAACGAGAAAGCTATCGGCTCGATGGGTGCCGCGATTACTCATAGTGGACTACAAGCGGATACGGCTGTCAATTTTGAAGCAGTGTTTGAACCTATATAAGCGATCTATCTATCTATTTTGCATCGAGTCCTCACCGTTAATGAAACCTGGATCGATCACTACATGCCAAAGACTAAAGGACAATCAAAACAATGGACATTTCCAGGCGAATCTGTTCCGAAGGAGGTAAAGACAGTCCCATCGGCCGGAATGCTCATGGCCATGATTTTTCTGGATTCGAAGGGAATAATCCTCATGGACTTTTTGGAGAAAGGAAACATGATCACTGGGAATTACTACAGTGAATTAATTATTGGACCAATTCAGTGAGAAATTGAAAGAGACAAAAAAATGCTGTTCCATCACGATAACGCACCACCTCACACATCCAAATTTCATGAATTGCGCCACGAATTGCTTCCGCATCTGCAGTATTGGCTTAGAACAAATTGTTTGATGCAAATAGAATTACGTTTAAATTAAATTAAAATCGTTTGATTTAAACAAATTTCTGCTCGCGGTTGAATTAAACGTTCACCGTGTTTGTTTTAAACGCAAGTATTTCTCTCAGTGTATATTTTAGGTTTTGGCATATGACCAAAACTCCAAAACCCCGGGATAAAATTTAAAGCACTTTATGTATATATGTATATAAAACCTAGATAATTTTGTAATCAATGTATTTTACCCTTAATTGGTTGGTGGTTTAAAGTTTCTATAAGACCAGAATCAATTTCATAGACTTTTCCGTTTTTAAGAGAGCCCTAACGTTACATACGTTACGTGCACTATTGTACGCGTGTTTTAAAAAGGCAAGCGATTCGAAGCTAGCATTTCTTGGACGAAAAATAAAACTGCGTAAATTATGTTTTAGATTTTTAGAGACATTAAAACAATAGCCATCGAAAGTAGTCTACATTTTTCTTCTTAGTTTTGTCCATAAACTTCATATTAGTTCCGTTTACTTGTTTAAAGTGAGATTTAGAGTGTTGTTAAGATTCTAATCGATATTTTTTTAAATGCATATAACATTATTAGAGCAGCATAGAATGCGGAGATTTCGAAGAGCTTCCCAAGGTCATGTTGAGTTATTTTGGCGTCCACTTGATCGTTAGTTGATTGCGTTACCAACGAATGACATTCATTTAGCCGAAATAGAAAAAAAATCAATAGTTGCGTAAATGTCTTAACAGCGCTGGTCACTATCATAAGTGCTGATCGACACCGATTGTGTGTTTTCATTCATAAAGCGGGTTTCATTCAAACCAAGTTCTACCGGAAATTTGTCACGGCCCATGCATCATGGAAGACAATAGAAAATAAAAAAATAAAAAAACGAGCGGAAAGTACTCGAAACGCCGACGGCAAACCCTCCCACTTGAATGGAACGAACAGCGTAAATTGACTTCATTCACAAAAGTACGCCCAAAAATTGCTAAATGGCTTATCGGTCGCGAATAAATCAATTGTGAAGACGTAACTCGCTGTCGACTTTAATGTTCGCCGGGTAATTGAATAAACAATAGAATTCTCGTAGACCAAAAGTGGCGACAGAGCGCTCTTGCGATAACGCGAGCTTCATTTATTAACATCCGCTTAATTTTTTTTTTTTTTTTTTTTTTGTTTATATTATTTTATTTAAGAACTTTCCCACAGGAAATCTAGAATTTCTTACCATACGTGGTCACGGAAGTGTTGTTGTAAGGAATGTGTGGGATCAGGGGAATGACTCTTGACTTCAACTTGAAGTTATTCATTATTTTCGAGGGATTTCTCTTTCTTTACTATTCGAAATTAGAAGGAAAATGACTGCTTGTAGGCAAAAAGACGCTTTACAATTTGTATGAAATATATTGTAAAGTATAGTTCACGACTTCTTAATACAGTGCATACTCGATTCATCCAACTAATAAAAACTAGTTACTATATTTGCCATGTTTAATTTTAAATCTTTCGGTCCTACTGCCGCCTATAGTCGGCATCTGTTATTTCGATTGGGATCGACTGCTCGCCGCACTGGCACCTAAAATAAATAAATATATTGTTTTTTCACTTAGAAATAAATGTGTTAAAAAGTAGTTATACTTTGTCATAGCAAAACTGAAGCTTTTATTACGTTTATTTTTAACCGATTTAAAAAAATATGAAGTTCTGAATTCGACTGTATGTGTGTGTGTGTGTGTGTGTGTGTGTGTGTGTGTGTGTGTGTGTGTGTGTGTGTGTGTGTGTGTGTGTGTGTGTGTATATACGTGTGTATGCGTGTGTGTGTTTGTTACCCGATATCTTTGCCGATTGTGAACCGATTTGTATTTGATTCGTTTTTTATTGAATAGGCTATATCTCGAGGGTTGTCTCACTTAAATATGTATGAAGAAAATATCCCACTTCTAAAAGTGGAAAATTAGGGGATGAATCTCGTTTATTGAATTTAGCCACTTTCTCTTAATTATAAATTGAAAAAAAAACCGACTTCAAAATTTTGCCTGTATGTACAAACTTAAGGGGGTATTCTAGTCTAGAGGCATGAATTTCAGGTAATTTTTGAAGTGTCGTAAAAAAAGGCAATTAATATTTTTATTATCCATTTTTTTATAAGTTATTTATTAACATTATAAGAATACAGAAAAAAATTAAAAAATTAAAAAATAAAAAAATTAAAAAATTCAAAAAATTAGCAGCTGATGAAGTGGGGGGTCTCAAAAATTTGGCACGTGACCATACCCACGATTTCAACCCTCCTAGCAATCTGAAACCAAGCAAAAAAAAAAATTATTCATCTAGAATAATGTCGCAATGGCTGCAACTACGGAAAAGTTGGAAAACATTTTTTTTCACGAAATTGCGACTGCCTGAAAAAAAAAAAAACACTTTTTGGACCAATTTTTCGGATTGTTCCGAATTTTTTAAAAATAGTAAAAATTTAAATTTGGGGATGGGGGTTCCAGCCATAGACAAATCTATAAAGAAAGCTCTCTAAAAATTTCAAGTAAATCGGTCCAGTAGAACCTGAGAAATAGTGGGTATCATTTTGAAAAAGACAGTTTCGAGAAAAACGCGTTTAAAGTTTCGCGTAAAGTTTTTCGCAGTCTAAGTCATGAATTGCCGGGTCAGCAAAATACCTATAACTCCGAAAATAATTTGAATTTTGAAAAATCCTCTTGTAGACATATTCTTGAATAGTTAAACTTTGAAAATAGCAAAAAAAAAAAAAACGATTTTTTTTAATTTCTAGACTACAATACCCCCTTAAACTATAAATTTAAAAATAGCATGTTTATCATTTTAAAGAAAAGAGCATTAGGGCAGAATATACAAAATTATTGATAATTAAATATTTACAATATCTAATCAGTTATTTTTGGAGTCGATGCCAGCCAAGGCAAGTTTATAAACTCAAATTACTCTAGGTTTATTGTTAACTTGTTCGAGGTTAGTGAGGCTTTCTGCTACTGTTTTTAACCTAATCGAGAGTTTAAAAGGAGTTTAATAGAATAAGAAAAGGGTTTAAATTTATGTTTTACTATAAGACTGAAGTCGCAGTATTGCTATATCAAATCAAGTTTCCTATTTCTATAATAATATAGTGTTATTAATATTCAGTACTAATCCCTCACCTGTTATAATCCCAAAAAGTTCGATATCACCATTTCAAAATTTTTAAGATGATCTTGACTGGACATTTCAAATGATGTCCTACAACTTTTTTTTCGCGGATAATAGAACTCCGTAATAAAAAGTACACTGAGAGAAATTCTTACCTTTGAAACAAACATGGTAAACATTTAGTTCAAACGCGAGCAGAAAGTTCTTCAAATCAAACGATTTTCATTTAATTTAACGTAATTTCGTTTTGTTTAAAGATTTTCTATTTGGATCAAACATTTCGTTCTAATCGTGCTAAACGCACGCATGTTTGAAATTAATGAAAATAACGTTTGACCTATGTCGATTGAAGTACGCGCATTTGACTAAATTTTAGGCATTTGAGAGTGCAGACGGTGAATAAGTGGTAAAAAGTTGTTTAGTGTCTAAATTTTAGTCATAATTCACATTAGCAAATTAAAATATTTTTAAGCTTTAACACAACAACTACACCTGTTTGAAGTAAACACTTTTAAGCTTTACACCAAAAACTAAGCGCGTTTCAATTAAAGACTTTTAAGATTTAATTTAAAAGTAAAATACTTTTTAATTCAACATTTTTAAACTTTAATTCAACATCTAGGCGCGTTTGAATTAAAAATTTTTATATTCATTTCAAATTATTATAATTTAACTAAGACCTTGACCCTTTATAAAGTCATTCGACAGCCAAATAAATACCATAATTCAGTGCATTTGTGTAAATCATGAATCTTGTATGACATATTTTTACCAGAAACTCAATACTTTTGAGATATTTAAAGTTTCGGGACTTTTTAGACTCAAATGTATACGCGACACGCGTGTATATATTTCTTAAAGATATTGTTATGCTTTCTCCCTTACGTTACCATTAATAACTTTAAATCTTTTATTTTACAGTATTCTGCCATCCGTATCGGGCCAGTGGTTAAACGTGATGTAATGAAGGCTTCAACCATGCTTGAACATGAGCCACAGTAAGTATATTTATTATATGACTAGTTTTAACGACTATTTGTCGTATTTACTCAATTATATACACTTTTATTTCACCAAAGACCATTTTCAAATCAGATTGGTCGAATTTCAATTCAACAACGTCGCTTTAAATATCAAATAGCCTGTTTTCATTTCAAACTAGTGCGCATTTTCAACACTAATAAGTCCAATTTTTGAAATCAAATTAGTCCGAAATTCGCCCAAACGAACGGTTTCACGAGAGATGTCGAGCTCTCGTGCTATCTCCCTAACACTGACATGACAATTTTCGAGCACAATTTCCTTAATTTTTTTAATGTTATCGTCAGTCGAAGAGCTCGAGGGTCGTCCAGAACTAGGCAAATCTTCAATGATGTCACGACCAGCCTGAAAGGCTTAGCACCAATCGTATGCTTATGTTTTGGATAAAACTGATTCACCATAACCCTTTTCTAACATTCGCAACGGTCCCGCACACGAAATTCCGCTGGGAACACAAAACTTGAGACACACTCTTTGTTTAATATTTTTATTCATTGTAAAAATCGTGACGCACTACTTAGGTGGACTGATTCAACCAGCTACTGTAAACAAACTGGTTGACAGATCACGCTAATTCCTTGTCATAGAAATTAAGCACAGTACTACCAACTTTAAAAAATATTTACCGCGTACAATTTAAATTAAAAATTCCGGGTACTTTTTTGTCATAATGTTTTTCATTGTTTTTCCTTATAATGTATTAACCTTCAAGAGTTTGTGGGTTTGAATCAGCAAGAAAATTTCTTTAATTTTTGAAAATATGTTTTCAATTGGGTTTAACCCTTCCAGCGCTATGAACGTTTTTTTCAAAAACAAGAATTTCGATACTCCATTTTTGCCATTTTTGTAAAAAAAAAAATTAAAACAAGAGTTATTCAGACAGTTGACAGTTGAAAATTGACAGCAGTCAATTGAAGAGTGATGCTTACAAAAAATAACGTTGATTAATATTAGTAGTGGGGTCTCTTGCCGAGATCAGGTACTTATCATACAATTCGTAAAAATACCGGTTAAATTGATAAGCTTTTAAGTTTTGAAGCCTTGATTAGCGGATTAAGTAGGTATCGTTTACAAATAAACAAAATTTAAATTTAAATATATAATGTATTTATAATTTATTTAAAAAATTGATAGAACTATCAACAACATCGCCATACCTAACGAATTCATTGAACCATGCTTTTTGTCGTTCTATACATAATTTGAAATATAGAACTGGAGTTTCCAACTACTTCATACTAGTACAGTTCACATTCCGAGAGCAAAGGGTTGCAAAAGGCCATTTAGTTGCTCTGTTCCCATTTTATATGCTCTTTTATGAAAATTTATACTAACCCAAAAGTTGGCAGCTCTATTTCGTAAAACTTGACTTGCATATCAATCCGAAATTAGCCAATTAGATACAAAAGTCCCGGGTAATTTCCATTGTCGAAACAATCCCAAAACTCCTGAAATGCTTGCCTCACCAAAAAGGAAACGCATCTTCAAATTTATTCGACCCATTCTAAATTCAATTCAGCGCTGTTGGACTCAAAAAGATTCACCGAGTTGCCGCGTAATGGCCCGATATATTGTCATTCATGAAAAAACCCCAACGGGGGCCTCAGAGTATTTCTCATTGAGTCGGGTTGGCGCTGGTCTGGCCATTCATGAGGCGATTTTCGGCGCAAATAATGCACATATAAATGAACAGCATCGGAGGAAGTCCGGCCGGCGCGTATCTGAGCATCCTGTCTTATATATGTGTCCATAAAATTTTCACATTCATAAGGTGGGCGCTGAATGGACCACACCGGCCGGAATTGGCTTTTCATGACTTCATTGTAGCGGTAGTCGTAAACGCCTTCGAGGAAATTCGCAGAAAGTGCCACGTGCTCAAGGGAAGTTGTCTTGTTCCTAGATACATTGGATTTAGATACTCGTGGCTACGGTGCATATTATGCAAATTGCACCTGCGATTGGTTGAATGAACTGCTGACTCCGGGCGAAGTCTTTTATCGCCTGCGTGCATGCGATGCGACTCCAAACGAAAGCCAGACGCGCGGACATCTGATGCCAGTTTCTGAAAAGCTGGGAATATTTCATCGGTCACCTGTTCGGGGACTAGGAATTACATAGGCGTGAAAAGTATGCTGCATCTGTTTGTGAAAAACACACGCTCTTCCCGTGGCTTTTTTGTTGTGGACACAGTTGACTTGATTAATGGTCCACTGCCGAGGAAGTGACACTTTAATTAGGCCTGCAAATTAGCCTACCTCACCCATTACTCAGGAGGAACAAGATTCGCTACTACTACCTGTCCCGTGAGCATGATTAATTGTGCTAAATTCAATTAGGAATTTGTTTCCTGACTCGATCATCAGTAGAGGGACTCGTTGTGTTGATCGTCTCATTGTGGGCCCCTTTTTAGCGAAGCACCGGAATAGGACGAGTGTTAAATCGCTACTTGACAGGATGTCGAGGGTTGAGTGGATTATTTAAATTCTTCACATAATCCAGTACACATATGAACTTTTATCTGGCAAAATCTATTTTTTTCAACAGGTTTATGTAGAAAAAGACATGACATTTCTTAGATAAGCTTAACTTGAAGTTTCTATGGTCAAAGACCTTAGGGAATAGCCGACATGTTGCAAAAGCTTCAACAAATATTTTTCTTTGATATTTCGCCTTCTGTTAATTCAGAATAAAAAGCTGTCAAGTGCGACTAGGAATTTTGTTAGGCCAGTAGACGGTCAGCTTAAAAACTCATTTACTTTTAGAGTTCACAGTTTAAAACACAGCGAAAAACTTTTGTGGGCAAAGTAGCCATCTTTTCAATTATAAGGGGGGAAACCACATTAGGAGGCCAAATTATAAGTGTTTTTTGGAATTTTTTTTACATGGAAGAATTTTTCATGTATGTGTCATTAAATGTTGAAATCTTTTAATGCAGAAATCACTGATTTATTACCAGTTCTCCACAGCAGGTCTTCACCCAACTTTCTAGTTTGCGTGCATTCTCGGAGTAGCAATTTTTATCAGAAATCAAAAATAAAGTGTGTGTATATTATTAATACGTTTTCCAAGAATGTGAATTAATCTGCGGTCAAAGTAGTTGAAAATTGAACGTTTTTTGGCTGTTTAAAGAAAACACTATTAAACATTAAAACACTATTCTTGGCATTTTAATAAGACAAACATAATCATGCATGCAAATTGAAAGAAATGTCGTTTTGAGAAAAACGCGTTTAAAGTTTCAAATACACGAGTAGCGAATAGCGAATATCTTCAGAAAGAATACGAATTTCATTCTAAAACTTTCAGAACATATTCTTCAGATGTTTTGCTGACAATTTATGACATAAATAAAAACTTATTGACAAACAATTAAACCGACGAAAAAAGAGACTGAAAAGCGAAAAATAAAATATTAATTTTTGGTCTTAATATCTTCGCTCCTAAACTAATGTACCTAAGTAACTAATTTTGAGTCGGCGCTAATGTAAGTAATTTTATTTTTCACTTTTCAGTTTCTTTTTTCGTCGGTTTAATTTTTCCTTAAAAAGTTTTAATTTTCTAATTTTTTGTGGCTAAAATCTACTTAATTCTTTCGTCTTCGTCATCAGATTAATTCCAGGTGTCCATTATGTTGTAGTGTCATCAGAACTACATACATCAGTCAAAACTAAAGCAACAACCATAGAATCAATTTTTAATGAAAATTAGTACAATGAATGTTTTGAGGTCACTGATTTTGAATATTATCAAAATTTACAAATCCAAGATGGCGGATCCAAAATGGCGACCATATTTCTCGATTTCAAGGGATTTTAATGAAAATTGGTACAATGATTATCTTGAGGTCACTGATTTTGAATATTATCAAAATTTACAAATCCAAGATGGCGAACGCAATATGGTGACCAAGATTTCTCGACTTCAACGAATTTTAATGAAAATTGGTACAATGATTATTCTGAGGCCACTAATTTTGAATATTAGCAAAATTTCCAAATCCAACATGGCGGATCCAACATGGCGACCAGAATGTCTCGATTTCAACGGATTTTAATGAAAATTGGTACAATGATTATTCTGAGTATACAAGTTCCGAATATTATCAAAAGTTGTAAATCCAATATGGCAACTGAATATCTCGATTTCAACGGATTTTAATTAAAATTAGTACAATGATTATTCTGAGGCCACTAATTTCGAATATTAGCCAAATTTCCAAACTCAAAATGGCGGATCCAATATGGCGACCAACATTTCTCAATTTCAACGGATTTGAATGAAAATTGGTACAATGATTATTTTAATTCCACTAATTTTGAATATTATTAAGATTTGGAATTTCAAGATAGCGGATCCATAAAGGGGTTTTCGGGTTGAAACAATTTCTAGGATATAACAACGCCGGGAGAAACCGGGTAACTCGGCTAGTTAAGTATAAAATGTATTTTTGCTCTTAAAATACAAAACCAACCAAACACTATAATTTCTCCTAATATTTCTGAAGTGCTGCTGGATATTAAATACCCACTATGCTGATATGAGAAAACTGTGATTTCTGTTGCTAAATAGCAATACATAAAAAATGTTTGTCTACCTTTGTAAAGCGTTGCTTTAATTTTGACCTTTGAATTGTTGGAGTACTCTTGTTCAAAATTTGCTGTTATTTTAACAGTGTTATTTTAATAAAAGCAACACTGTTATGTTAATAAAAGCAATTTAAAAACGAAATGCTTTTTTATTAAGAGGTGAGTTAAGGAAATCTAGGGAAGATCAATTGGTTCTATAGTTGTTGCTTTAGTCTTGACCGATACTGTATGTGTGCCAAGTTTCAACAGAATGTGTTTACAGATGAATGAAAAATCAATCATTCCCCATTTTTTTCTACCCTTAGGGGTGGAATTTTTTTTTCTCAAATTTAAATGGGACCAACGAGGTACACTTTATCCAATAAAATAAGAATCATCAAAATCGAACTACTGTGTAAAAAGTTGCGTATTCATACAGAATAATATAAAAAATGATTTTTTTTAATGTGGTTTTCCTCCTAAACGTATTTAGGTAATTGCTTTTTAGCCAGCTAATCGCTCGGTATATTCTTAAATCGCAAAATTAAGTTTGTTGGGGAGTTCAGCTTGAATATTTATTACTTTTAGACCCAAATGAACGTTTCTAGAATATTACATCAAACTAACTCAACGTGTTCCCTTTTTTCTACGGAAAAAGAATTAGGTGCAAACCTACCTTTTACGGGCTCTGACTCTAAAAGTACAATATTTAGAAAAAATAAATAAATGACTGAAGTTTTAAGATTTAAGAAGGATTTTTTATTTTTGTTTTTGTTCACATAGCGATATTATAGATAGATGAAATACAGTCTGATTACAGAAACTTCACCCTGCACTTTATACGCTAAAATTTAACTAAGAGAAGTTTGCTCATACCTTCCTGTCATAATTAACTTATACATTTTAATTTGAGCCTATAAATAGGTTTCAGGTAGATAAACTGCTAAGTTTGTTCAACATCCCTTGCATAACTCCGATGAAATTGCCACTTTGCAAGTTAGTAAAAGTACATATTCACTCAAATAATTTGCCAGTCTAGACAGTTTGTCGAGTCATATGGATGTAAGAACTGATCGATTAAGTGGATTATTTATATCCTCGTCAAACTGAAGATTGTGAGTCTCCAGTGACTAGATAAAGGAAGTAGCCGTTGGCGTCAAGTCAGCACCCACCAAGTTCTATACTGACCAAAAGTTTTACGAGCGGATGTTGCCCAAAAACGAAAACGTAAAAACCAGTCCAAAATCATTTCGCTGCGTAAATCAATGCTTTTGGCAGGAAATCAAATTCCCGATGCTCAGCAAATCCGGTGGCTGTCGTCGTAGGTGTTCCCGTCGTAGAACCGAGCCCGCATAAAGCCCCATTTTTGCAGCGTCATCAGATTTTATTGATTCATTCACTTGCGAGTACTTTTGCCCAGCGCCGCCAAATGGAGTCATGAATGAGTTCGACTGAAGTGCCTCTATCACGCGGGGAGTTGCATAAGCGGCAACCGGGGCGTAGTTTATTGACTCCGGGACTTCCGGATATTAAATCGCACCAACTAAGCCGCTTTCGATATTTTCGCGGCAGGTACAAAGGTTTCGGTTGGCCAATAGACTTGACTTGATTCGACTCGTTATGGTTTCGGAAATACTACAAGTCGTTTAGTAAGCAGTTTATATGTAGCACTTTATATAGTTTCGCTTAAACAGCACAACAACGTCCAACTTCCATTTGGAAGTCAATTATCTCCCGCAGTGAGGTATTTCTGGCAAGAAATGGAATCTTCAGGAGGCTCCTTAAAAATTCATTAAGACCGAGCCCTGCGACGAATGTTTGTAGGGAAAACTTCTCTCGAGTGCTCTTCTTGACTGCGGTTTTTGACTTTGTTCGGTGATAAAACGAACAAGTCATAAAAAGGTTAAGCTAAGTGGTACTTTAGCTCCCATTCCGCGCTCGTAAACATTTCGCTCGCTTATATTTTTATTACTTTCTCCTAAAACAACGAGGGTCCGAGACTGAAGGCTAATTAACAGCATGCAGGGTTAACTAGAAATTTTCTAAAGGGTGAATAGGTAGCCAGCATCAATTTTCTGTTAGAGCAAATGAAAGTATTAAATTGTAGTTTCATGTCGAACATTAATATTATTTGTATGCCTAATATCGAGCTAGAAGTAACAAAAATACTGCAAAGTAGACTATGTTGTCTAATTATCTAGGCATGCTGATCACTGCCATATGCTGGAATATATTCGTTACATCTGGTAAATAATTAGGCTATAAAGATTTCTTTATAACTCTTCAATATTCAAAAAGTATCCAAATCCTACCATTTACTGAAGAAAAGTAAAGTCTTTTAGCTCATAAAAACACTAGTGATTTATTATTCTTAACGTCTAAGTTTCACCATACGATAGAGAGAGTTTGTATATACATTTTAATACTTCTGGGAAAGTTGGTTTCACACGCTACTGATAAGGATTCGAATCTTGCTATTCCTTATAGTCTGCTTGCAAAATATTGACTTATTCAATTAAAAATAAAAGTTCGTACATATGAGATTGGGACACCACTATACAGGGCGTCCAGGAAATAGTGCGCAGAATTAATGCAGGTTTCAGAAAGGTATAACCCATTTTATTCATGAATAGCGAGATACTGCCATGTTCATTTTAAATCAAATTTAATTTTTCATAAAAACCCAAATATCTCGAAAATGGTGAGGTTTTCACTCAGGTCATATTTTGATATTCTTATGACCCAAGCTACCATCCCCTTAATTTTGGCGCACTACTTCCTGGACACCCTGTATATGTATGTAGTGTATTATTAATTACGTTATTCATTTTATTAATTATTGAATTATCTGTCTAATCCACACTTATGGGCCATTTAAGATTTAAGATTTATTTTTTCAAAGTTATGAGTTTATTAGAAATATTGAACCTTTCCATTTAGGAATGGAAGACAACATCATTCAAATGACTACCACGGCTAGCCTTACAATACTCCATTCGATCAGTCCAATTTTTCAGTACATTTTCGATTGTTTGGGCATCTATTTCGTCAATGGCAACTTCTATTTCACGTTTCAAGTCGTCAATCTCTGGATGGTTAGCGTAACACTTGTCCTTAACGGCTCCCCACAAAAAAAAGTCTAACGGAGTCAAATCGCAGCTTCGAGGTGGCCAATTGACATCAGAATTTCGGTTGATTATGCGATTTCCGAAAACAGTGCACAAAAGATCGACTATTACGTTGGCTGTATGACACGTTGCGCCGTCCTGTTGAAACCAAATGTCGTCTATGTCATACTCTTCAATTTTGGGAAACAAAAAATCGCTTAGCATGTCGCGGTAGCGATCGCCATTCACTGTAACGGCGTTTCCTTGCTCATTTTCGAAGAAAAATGGCCCAATAATGCCGCCAGACCAAAATCCGCACCAGACAGATGCATTGGTTTCTCCACGATGACGTGTGGATTTTCTGAGCCCCAGATACGACAATTTTGTTTATTGACGTATCCTCCGAGGTGGAAATGAGCTTCATCTGAAAAGATGATTTTTCGGTAAAAATGCCCATCTTCGATCAAGCGGTCTTCGGCCCATTGAGCAAACCGAAAACGCATCGGATGGTCATGCGGCTTCAGCTCTTGCACTAATCGAACTTTGTACGCATTCATACCGAGATCTTTATGTAAAATTCTTCTCAAAGAAGTGCGTGAAATGTTCAATTCTTGAGAACGATAACGAGTTGATGTTGATGGTTGTTCACGCACACTCTGAGCAACAGCAGCGATATTTTCGGTTGAGCGCACTGGACGAGTACGTACACGGGTTGTTTTATCCAACAACGATCCAGTTTCACGAACGCGCTTCACATATTGATCCACAAACTGCGTTTTTGGCACATCCTTTTTGTCAAATTTTTTCCGTAAATTTCTTACAGTTTGAGTAGAAGACTCACCACTTTGGAAATAAGTTTTTAATATTTCCCAACTTTGTTCAAGCGAAAAGCGACCCATTTCATAAATGTCAAACATAAAACTAACTTTCTGTCACATCGGAAATGTCATCAAACCTTCCAACCTCAAAATAACCTATAGTTCCAATTCCAAACGTTAGATGGCCCACCCTGTATTAAAAACCTCTTGCTCAATTTCATCTAACAAACATCTAAATTAAATTTATGCATAGTGCTCATACGTATCAACACCCTACTCAAATTCAGGCCGTCCGCGAATGTGTGTTGTGGGTCTTAAATGACTAAACTTTGGACAAATTTTTTAATGGTGCAATAAATACAATTATATTTAAACTATTGTTTATTGAAATAAGCAACATTTGAACAATATTTTGTGAAATTTTTGTTTGAAAATTTTGAAAATTGACCCTCTAGTTGCTATTTTTCGAAAACTTGGTGAAAATGCGGTAGGCATGATATCTTGCTTTAGATTTATCTGAAACAAAAAAAATATTTTTTTCTTGTAGTATACGTGTATAGCTCGGGGGTGAACGAAGGATTTGTTACAAAATCGAAATTTGAATTTTTGGCGGCGTTGCGCGCTAAAAAATCATTTTTCGGTATAAAAAATCAATATATTTTGCCACATAAGTAAAGTTGTAATGCAGCAAAAAGTCCTTCGTTCACCCCCTAGAGAATACTATGTAGAAGAAGTATGCAAAATATTAGGATGATCGGTGGAATAGTTTTTAAGTAATCGTGACTACCGACTTAAAAAATGTGTTTTCGAAAAAAACTGGACTCGAAATGAAGAAGAAATCAGCGTTGTGAATATACGGTTCGAGCAGGTGGTAGAGCTTAGTGGGGGAAATCGCTCGCTCTCTTAGAGTTTTGCTCCGATCGATTTGAAACTTTGAGAAAATACTCTTGTTATGATATACTTTAAAAGGAAAAAAAAAAATCGATTTTTTCAAATTTTGAAACCCATGTACCCCCTTAATGAACTGTTTTTGAATACGCTGCATAATTTTAAAAATTTTAAAACCTGGAGATCTAAATTATGTGAGTTTTGATGATTTAGGAAAGTGAATCTACATATAAGATTGTCGCGGATGAAATAGCAGTTTCTAATTTTTGACTTTAAAGCTTTATAAATTAAACTTAATACATATGAATTGAAATACATTATATTAACTGTACCGTCCATTTCCTAACGAGTTACCACTTTGAAAAACGCTAGTTATCTAATTGAATTATCAGTAGCATCTTCTTTTCAGAAAAATGTCGATGTTTATTTATTATTATTATTATATTATTAAAATTTTTCCAAAGATAAAAATTCTTTTCAATTTTTAAATTCAAGTGCATAGTTTGAATCTTATTCTTCAAATGGTTGTCGAAACTTAAAAATATATTTTGATTTTATCGGTGCAAATTGTAAAAATTCCGAAATACGAAAACAAATGTATTTTGTAAAATATCTAGATTCTAGACCGCTTAATGCATTGTAAATTCGATTATAGTAACATTGCTTTGAAAGTCTGTGCATATGCTGCCGTTGTAGTTTTTAATAAACGTTGTTTGAACGGTGAAATTATTTATTTTTCTGGCTTTTGATTGTGATTTTTGACTTTTGAAATTAGACCTTAAAAGACTTGACTTTGAAATTAGACCTTAAAAGACTTGCAGGTGATGTGGGGATAATAAAGAAAAAAACATCCTGGTTTTTAGGATGTACCGAAAGTATGGCTTAAACTGGGGAATTTAGAAAGACATAAGAAAACTTCTGCATTGCTGGAAGAAATAAGAAATTAGAATTAAAAAAAACTCATATCTGTTGCGATTAGTACGTTTATTTACAGCTTATTTGGTGTCATCAATTTGGCTTTTTACGGACATTTTATCAAGTTCAACATCAACACGAGTTCTACCAATACATACGAAGTTTACGACCTCACTCATGGCAACTCCAAGCAATTTCGTTTTGAGTTCCATTAGTTCGTTGCCCAAATCAGCAATTTGTCTCATAGCATTCTTAGATAGGTCTGATCCACAACTCAAGATCTTCGATGCCTTATCCATGCATGCTTCAGCAGCATTAATGATGCTCTCCAATTTGTTGACGCTGCCATTGATAATAGCTTTTGTCCTTTCATACAGGTCCTTTACAGGATTCAAAGCAGCATCGGAACAGCTTTCAATTTTCTGGGAACTCCTTATGACGAAATCGTCAAGAATTTCAGTTGCTCTCTCCTTATTTTGCTTCTTTGCGATGGCTTCCTTCTGTTTGGCAACGAACTTCTCAATTTGGGAAGTAACAGTAAAGAATTGGTTATGAGCCTTTTCCATAGCCTTGTAGAACTTATCATCGGCAACTTCATTGGTTTCCTTCAGTTTCTTCCTGGCGCTTTCAATTCCGTCGTGGAGTTTTTGGAAAACAGCCTTCATAGCCTTATCAGGAAGTGTCTTTAATTTTGTCTTCAGTTTGCTGAGTCCTTGCTTCAAGCCCTCTTTGGCTTTTTGGAAGAAAGCTTTTGCTTCTTTCTTCAATTTGTTTACAGTTTCCTTGATCTTATTTACAGCCTTGTTGAATGCCTCAGAGGCTTTCTTTTTGATACTTTTTGATTCGGCCGGGGTGGTCATGCATTGCAACACGACCACCATAAGGAGGAAGGCAATTGTCAACTTCATATTCACCGTATTTGATTAAGCTGTTCTTCAAGTGCTAGAGAACGTACTGACGATGGAGGAACTGTTCGCGTGTTTTATAGCAATATCCATAATATTTGCAATAGAACAAAAATGATTTGGAGCATTATGTGCAAATATTGTTTCAGCTGCAAAAACATTAACTGCACAAAGATGCATTAGATCTGCTCGATTTAATTAGATAAACAGCAGGATAGCATACAATGAAAAATGTTGTAAAGTGCCTAATTGCTAAAAATTAGAAGCATTCACTTGCAATTTGTACATTTTTTTTTAAAGAACCTAGAAGACGGTACTGAAAGTAACTACTCGGGCTATGGCTTATTAGGGGAGAGCGGGGTTGGAAGTTCCGATTTTCAAATAACATGAAATTTTATTATAAAAATGAAAGCTTTCATTTTCAACATGTGCAAATATTGAATGGATGTTTATCGGGTTTTGTAATATTATAGTCATTTCTACTAATATTTCAATAGTTTTTTTTACAGAAGCAAATTTTTGTCAACTTTCGGAGCGGAACATTCAGCCCCGCTTTGGGGCGAGTTGTTCCACCTTTGGGGCAAATTGTTCCGCTTAGATTATGACAATAAACTGTCAGAATAACATAGGTTTTCTGAAATAAAGCAACCATTTCTATATATTTATGTATGTAATGTTTATTCTATGCACAAATAAACTTAAAAAATGACAAAATATTACTGGTACAGAACATTATTGGTCCAGATAAACTTTTTTAACTTTTTTAACTTTAAAAAATAACAAAACATAAATGGTGAGCTCCAGATAAACGTTTCTTTACTTAGTTAAATTATAATTGAGATCTATAAACTTATAAATCTTATCAGATTCATAACTAAACATTCATATGCGAGTTTTCGCACCTCTCCGGGCAGAAGACCGAAGTATATTGCGGAACACTTTAAAATGTAGTTCGCTAATTTTTTTTTCCTGTTCCAAGGTAAACTAACCTGGATTTATAACCTATGGTAGGAACTTTGCCATCTTTCAATTTTGTAACAAATCTATGTAATGCCACGTGGCAAATTTCAAGCTCTCTTGCCACAGTTTTAACAGGTCTTCCCTCCTTGATAACAGCATCTGCAGCTCGACGCAACAATGTGTCGGAGGCTTTACCTCTCTCTGTCTTACATTTGTAATTTCTCATCATTAAAATAAATAAAAAAAAAAATATGGTCTTATGAGTTTTAGGTATACGATTGAAGGTAAATTGGGGTAAGTTGTTCCGGGAACAACCAGCCCCGTCAGGAAGGAACTTGTAGCCCCAAATTACGTTTATATACGAAGACTGACATACTGGCAAACTAATATAATCAATTATAAAAATACTTATCCAATAATATACCTTACCAATGTCACTACAATTTAGGAGAGTTACGTATGAATCGGTCTATAATACACAGAGATAGACCATATAGTTTAAACACGAAAAAATTTACTTACGTGATGTTTTGACAGCTACGTGCACATAGCCACTCAACCGTAGTTGACGGAATAACTAAAATGACTGCCGACGTGGCGGGACACCTAACGCTTTAACGACGCACATCACATGTATTGCTATCTCTTTACCTTACAAAGTTATTGCCGTCGGAACAACTTACCCCGGGAACTTCCAGCCCCGCTCTCCCCTACTTTATCAAGTGTCATTGTTTCTAGAAGTTTTTGGAGAAAATCTCTTTTTTTAATGGTTTGTTCAGTTTACAGCATATATAATCAGTACTTTAGGAGGAAATTAAATAACCGGTGATATATTAAAAAATTAGCAAAAAAAACAGACAATTATTTATTTATTTGTTTAGCCAACAGACATCTGCCATGACTGAACCTAATTATAAACAAAAATAAATAGAAAGAATGAAAAAAAGGGAATCTTAATGCTAATCCCACTATTTACGCTTATTTTAGCCTGTTCTTAATTTGCTCCCTATTTAAATTAAAATCCAGCTTAACAAAATGCTTATTGTAAGAGCTTATCAAAGATTCAAACGGTCCAAACATCGCATACCAAGTTCGCTGAGTCTCTGCAACTTTATCAACATTAACCTATTCTTATACCACGGTAAGTCCAAGCGATTCTGCCAAGGCAAATCCTTTAATGCAAAACGGAGAAAACTCTTTTGAACTCACTCGATTCTTGAGATATTAGCAGAATAAAATGGAGACCACACAACACATGAAAACTCAAGAATTGGTCTAACAAGTCCCACATACAAAGACCTCAGAACGTAAGGGTCACGAAGTTCCTTAGAATCGTCCAATAAAACCTAGCACGGAGTTGCTTCTATTAACGACATATTCAATATGTTGCCTGAAATCTAATTTACGGTCAAGGATCAACTCTAAATCCTTAATTTTATCTATAGCCACCAAGGGGTGTCCGTCCGAGGAAATCTTACGCGAAAAAGACATGGCAGAGCATTTGCTCACATTTAAAAGAAGGGAGTTACGTTCACACCAATTAACAAAACGATTTATATCATCCTGCAATAAGAGGCAGTCGTTGAGACAAGAAATTCCTAGAAAAAGCTCAACATCGTCTGCATAAATAAGGAGTTCGGAACTGGTTATATACGTTACATTCTGAACGTCATTAATAAATAAAACGAATAACAGTGGACCTAGATGGCTTCCTTGGGGAACGCCTAAATTCACTAAAATAGGTTCGGATATTTCGAAATTAAACATAGCTTGTTGCAATCGTGTAGACAGATATGATTCCAGTCAGCTGAGAAACTTAGGAGTAACCTAGGAATAGAATATTACTATTGAGGCACGTTTCTCAAAGTTCTTCTGAATGAATGAAGTGATTGATCTTATTCTTACAGGATTTTTAGGGTTGATCTGGAACCAAAATGATAAAAAACCGAAATATATTGGTGAGATTTAATCTTCCGTTTATAATCACTATCGACAGAGAATTTGGCATAGGCATAGAACTTGCTTTCCTGCAATTAGTCCGAGAATTAAACTTGAAAACAATATAAGTTCGATAGGGGTCATTTCGCTCATTTCAAAACACTACCACTTTATTTTTTCGTGTTCTGTGTCAAGAAAAATCATAAACAACGTACGAGGACAAGTAAGTCTCTCGTCTTATCTCTGAACTTTTCGTCCGAGAATAGGTTCATAGATATTACACTGTGGGAGAAAATTGCAGCAATAAAATTAAAGCGACTGTAGTAATTTTTGTAAAATAAGTGCTATATTATAATTTGTTTAGTGTGCGCAAAGAGATGACATACAGTCCTGTGGGACAACTCTTCAAATAATACTTTGATTTAAAAACTTGCAACTTGTCGATTTCTTCTACTTTTTACTACAACAAGTTTTTTAATGTAATGAAATTATCTAATCCTTTCAGATATGCCACAATCCTTGCGTTTGATGTAAAAGTTGATCGGGACGCTCAGGAGTTAGCCGATACTTTGGGTGTGAAGATCTTTCAAGCGGACATTATTTACCATTTGTTCGATAAGTTTATGGCCTACAGAGAAGAGCTAAAACAGAAGAAGCGCGAAGAGTTCAAGAGCATCGCCGTCTTTCCATGCAAGCTGAAGGTAAGTAAAGATTCGTAAAGTAATTGTTGCTCCAGCGACTGTCACCCATTGCGCGATTTAATGTAAACTAACGATCGTCCAATCCACTACTGTCCGGGGGGAGTTAGGGTCGACGGACATCCGAGGTATCCAGGAATCCCTTCGAGTTCGAACCTGTTTCATAAATCGTCGATAGCTTTTCAAAATCCCTCCGGGGAGCTAATGATGCTCCGCTGAGAAGGATCGGATCGAGTCAAGTCATGTTACGAGCCGTGCAACTGATACAACATCATCGACACCATAAATGATAGTCTACAGGGTACCATTTCCGTTCTAGCTTTATCGTTAATCAAGAAAATGGTCCGCCAGTATCACTTAGAACTGGCGAGATTTATTGCGCGCTATTAACATAACACAATAATCGTAATGAAGTTAACAGCCGGCCAGTCGAGGTGCTCAAGAACGAGCGGGTTAGGCCGATTGTCCTTTTGGGCTCAGCCTAAGAAATTCTCTGCTGTGTCGTCATCGTCGTCGTTTTGCTCCCGCAAAAGAGGTGAACACAGGGCTCCATTATCGCAGTTGTTAAAGCGGAATTCTATCAGATAAATTCCAAACTAATAAGCGAGGTTACGGTTCGTTAAACTCGCGGTGATTTTATCTGTCTCTTGAAATTTGTCATAAAAACATTTCACGGATGTTACTCAGGTGAGAAATACACTTCTAAATATTTTAACTCGCTGGAGTATTTTTTAGAAGACATCAAGTAAAATGTAAGTGCAATTGAAGGCTTTGTTTTGTGCAAGAAGATAATTCCATCCTTGGCTGGAATAAAGTTAAAAAATTACGAGACCTATTACCTGTTTGTAACGTATGAAAATCATATTCCTCATTGTATATTTTCAGTTATTAAGAATCTTTATTTATTTTACTTGGTCTTTAGTGTCATTTAAAAGCTCAAACAGAGTAGTTTATTAAAATAAAAATAGTTTAATGTTTGTCTTATCGTCAGTGTGAGCACGCAGAAAACACATTTTACCTTTTTTATGTATTATTTATTATTTTCTCCTAGCTTTATCGCCTTTCCTGTTGAATCTAATAAATTTTAAATGGCTTAGTTATAGATTCAAAATTAATACATTTTTTCGTGACTGTCCAATAAAAAAAGTACCAAAAAGTCAAAAAACCAAAAATAGTCTAACCAAATTCTGAAAAAATTGACATGTAAGGTAGATTCGCCAAATATCGTCCCCTTTTTGTAAAACAAATCTAAAAAAATAGAAAAAAATACTACAGTAATAAATGAAACGTCAAACATTAGGTTCAATATTCCTTTATTCTTAATAAAATAATCAAAAACGCGTTAACATTGTTAGAAAAAGTTATAAAATAGCTTTAACGAAAATACTCAAATTATGAAAATATATTTTTGGGCTCCTAATTACGTCCCGGGGACGATATTGAGATCACAATAATCATACGTGAACTGGAGTTGTACTTACTCCTTTTCTATTATATAAAATTGAACCTAACTATCATATTAATATCTAATCAGCCCTTTCTTAATTATTTTAATCATTGGTAAGGTATTAAGGTATTAAGTGACATGACCGTTGTGTCCCGGGGACGATATTAGGAAATTTCTATTTATTTTGTCGCATCCATTTAAGCAAAAAACGTGTCATAAACCTGAAAATTTTACTTAATCGATTAACATCTGAGATATTAATAGTTAGTTTGACAAAAAAATTGTATCAATAAGTCAGGTATCTCAACATTTTATGGAATCCGAGAATATTTCAATGAAAAACTCACCTTGAACCCTTTTTTGATTTTCGAATTTCTGTCGGTACGAACGTCGTGACGCACTCACTTCTACACAATGGCCGACTGATGCAACTAGCTGTCGGTTCGGGTCACTGACAATAGATGGCGGTTTTTAAAAGAGTAGATATTGAAGGGGACGAAATTTGGCGACTGTACCTTATTCTTTGGCTAATTTCAAGTATTTTCTGTTCTATAATGTTTTTTTTGTAAAGTTGATCCTTTTCGAGTAAAAAAAAATTTTTGATTTCATTGCTGTACAAAATTGCCAATTTGCAAAAATCAAAGCAAGAAAAAAATTTCAAAACCATGACATTCGGACCGCGATTTTTGGTGGTTATATGATCACTCAGTAGCAGCAACAACACGATAATCGACTATGAAAAGAAAAATGGCCAAAAAAATCAGCACTTTTTTGAAAAAACCCAAAAAATAATAGGGTTTTTGAAGCTTTTATGAAAAAACAAATACCGATTTTGAAAGAGCATTTCCAAAAACCCCTTATATATATTACAAATTTGGAAGAAAATCGCCCCATTTTGCTATTCGAATCGTACAATTGAACTTGCGTGCACAAAATCCTCGTTTTGCGCATTAATGGACCGATTTTTCTTTTCAAATTTGATGACAATGCAACATATTGTCATCTTTGACATTTTATCCTCAAACCCTGATGGAAGAACCCTACTGCCTGCTTCAACGATACAAAGTAATGACATATGAAAATGTTCACTGAATAATTTTTGGGGTCGCTGATTTCTAATCTGAATGATGGCAGAACCGATATGGCGGCGAAAATTTTAAATTAAAGATAATAAAAATACGTAATTGGTCATATCAAATAAAACCGTTTAATTTAAAAAGTTGTATTTTTTTTAAAAACTTTACTTTTTTTACTTTTACAACTGGACATGTTCTCTCAATATCTATATCACGATCAATTTAATTTAATATTATTTTTAAAATCTTTTATATTGGCAGCTATATATTTCTTGATTAAAATAAGATAAAAAGCGAAAGATCAATTTACTATATTGGAAAAAAGATTTTACTTTAAGGGACTCCGTTTAAACTAAATTGTAAACCTCCCATTGAATGGGCCATAATAGCTCTAGCTCGAATAGGTGTACTTTAGGTGCGGCTGTAATCCAGGTAACGAGAACGCACGCACGTCTTGGCCAATATCAATTAAATCTCAAGGTGATCACGTGAACTTCCTGCGATATCAGTTAGCCGCTTTAATTGCAGCACATGCAGAATTATTATCTTAATCGCGCAGCTTCAGCTAATTGAGCACAGCTCGAGTGCATGGGCCCCGAAGAGCCCCTGCGCGAAACCTTCGGACTCTCGTGGCCGTCTCTGTTTACACTTGCGCGCTAGTTATGCGGCTGCTGCGGTCCTTGTTCATTCATTCATCCATTTATGAAGTAATTTCATATAATTTATTGTGATCAATTCGCCCAATGGCTCTTCTTCGGATCGTACTGATGTTTTTTTCTCCATTTTTTCTTCTTTCAGATTCTGCCACAGTTCGTTTTCAATTCTCGAGATCCGATTGTTATGGGTGTCATGATCGAAAACGGAATCGTCAAGGAGGGAACTCCGCTCTGTGTGCCAAGCAAAGACGTAAGTATTTTTTCTCATTCACTTTTTCTTACATTTGGTTAGAGAATAACATACATATTTATTATCTGTAAAATTTTTTTTTTCCAAAATTGATTATAGTCACTATTCACAAACGGTTGGCTTTATTTCACAAATGGGATTAGATAAATCCAAGACCTTAAATATGGTCATCTATTCCTTAACCCTTTGAGGACTATGGGCGCATATATGCGCTCGAAAAATAAGCTCATTTTGGCCTAAGACTTGGCTTAAAAGCGTCTTAAAATCTCGTAATGACTTATCGGCGCATACAGATGCAATTGGAGTTGAACGTTTATTCATATCACATAGTGAATTTCGATTTATAGATTTTATAACTTAAATAATATGATGCCACAAAAACGAAAACGCGTTTCGGCATTAAGCTGCTCAGTACCGAAAGGGTTAAACAGTTTAGCAGTCCGAAATTAAATGTTAGATGTATATTTTTGTATGAATTATGATAACATTCAAAATTTCACAAATGATAGCTTCGCACGGTAATACGAACATGGTAAAAATTTAGTGAATTTAGGTTATCGAGGACGGCGTATTTGAATCTGCTAAACGGTTAGTTTTATCGAAAGAAAAAATATAAGAATACGTATTGAAAGTAAACGACTCTTGATAAGGAGTTAGAACAAAATCATATGACTTTTATTAACTTTAAGGAGGTAGAACAAAATCATACGACTCTTATTAACTTTATATATTTTTTTGATAAGGATAATGATCTCCTGCTAACGTTGGGGAAGCGACATTATTCCATTCTCGTATAACTTGGGCTCACGAGAGTTAAAAAATTCCGACAACCACTGTTCTAATGCATCTCGGTCATCAAAAGATTTTCCGCTAATGTCAGCCTGCAACGATCGGAACAAGTGGTAGTCAGAAGGAGACATATCCGGCGAGTATGCAGGATGGGCTAAGGAAATCCAGCCTAGCTCCATAATTTTTTTACATGTCATCGAAATGGTGTGAGGGCGGTCATTGTCGTGGAGGAAGTATACATTGCCTTGTTCTCCTTTAAGATTCACGGGTACCTTATCAAGCATATCACAGTAGCGTTTACTATTTATAGTCGTTCCTTGTGGTAATAGTTTCCAGTAGATAATGCCGTGCACATTCCACCAAACACTCAATATAACCTTGTGTATAGTAATTTTACATTTAACTGTCGGTACTCCTCTTTGACCCGCGCTAAGCCATTGTCGCTTATTGTTCTGGTTAACATAAAGCACTTCTAATCCCCGGTAACCAATTTACGAAGCCAAGCAAAAGTACGATGTGAAGTAAGTAATTGCGTACAAACCGCCACTCGCATCATCCGTTGACCATCCGTTAATTCGTGGGGTACCCATTGACTGTACCTCTAAACATTACCCATCACTTTCAAATGTCCAGCGATAGTAGTATGGGAGTATCCGAGTTCTTCAAGTTGATGAGCAGTCCTCCTTGGATCTTCCTCGATGATCTGCACTAGTCGGTCGACATCAACCTCAACCGGCCGCCCTTCGTGAGGTTTATCATCAAGGTTGTAGTCGCCATTCGAGAAACGTCGAAACCAATCTACTGCTATATGATAAGAGACCGCATTTTCTCCCATACATTGACATATATTTTGTGCCGCCTGCTAAGCTGTATGCTTCACACGGAACTCATAAAGTAGAAGGACACGGATATCTCGTCTTTTCAAATCGAATTTTTTCCATAATGCTACTCGCTGCGCTGTCGATTATTGCACTAATGAACTGAGCGCGCTCACGAGTGTTTATACTCATAGTCACACAACTTTCTGGAAGTTGTAAAAAATTTCCAGAGCGTTTCCGAAAAAATTATCAAATTATTATGTTACAACCTAATAACTGAGGCCTGTAGCTTGTTTCTGTAACTTTTAACTCCATTATAATTATCTACCACTGTGGTCTTATATTCTACACTACTGAGTTTTTGTTTCAAAATTGAACATTAACTTTCACCTCATACAATTCACGATACCTTTCTTCACTGGAACATATAAAAATGAATCAACTTAGCTTAGTAAATATAAAGATGGCTAATACGTTTGACGACATTTAATAGAGAAGTTTTTCAATCGAAATTAAAGAAACGAGCTGTTGATTTCGGAAATAAATTTCCACGATTTGGAATCGTAGCTACGGTTTATATTTTTCCATTATTATTTGTTCGACTTTTCCGAATAAAAATGAAATTGACACTTGTAACAAATGACACCGCATCTTAATTTATTTATTTACAAATTTGATATTAAAAGTTTTCAGTGAAAAAAGCATTAGGTAATCTTCTTCTAACTGCGGGAAATCTTCAAAGTAAAGAAAGTAAATGTGTTAAATCAGAAAACAGAGGATCGAATGCAATGTCTATATTTCATATATTTTGAGAGCCCCACATTTCTTTAAAATGACATATGCCGCGTTGCTGTTGCCTTTGGTAGACCGAATCTCCCATCCTTCGTTGGCACAGCTTTATACCTATTCTTAAAGAACTCGTAGAGCTGATTCTGAGGAGTATAGGAATAGTTTGGTAGGGGGTGAATAGAGTTTATTTAATAATTACTAAGAATAATTTTAAAACTGCCGGGTTTAATTGAAAAACCTTTCAAATCTATTCTATATTTCCTTTTTAGAATTTTAATTTATATTTATATTATATTTTATTATATATTTTGGTGATTTTATACTAGTAAAACAACTTGTAATGAAAGAAATTAAGTCAAGTCAATACTATGTAGAAGAAGTGTGGAAAATTTCAATAAGATTGGATTATTAGTTTTTGACAATTCATGCCTACCGGATTCAAAAATGTAATTTTGAGAATAACGCGTTTAAGTAAAATTACTTTTAAAACTAAGAAAACAATTTTTTTTTACATTTTGTTCAATTGATGTACTTTTCTATCCTAATAGTTGAAATAAATCCTTTTATAAATTTCGTAAAAAAATTAAAAAAAGTGTGATTTTTTTTGGAATTCAAAACCAACGTAACCCCTTAAGTGTTTAAAATAAAAATATCGTATATTGAATTATGGGATCTTATGTAACTGACCTCGCTTGAACATTTTGGAATTAAGATAAATACTAATTTTCAAGAAATTATGAGAATTAAATATGATTAAATAATTTATTTTAAATATTTTTTATAAAATAAAGATTTATAACGGTTTTATCTCGCTTTTTTTTCGTTCTCAGACTTACTATTTTGGTCATAAGCAGTATTATTTATTTTATTTTCTAAGTTACTGTCCACAATATTATTCGATTGAACTTGTTGTTCCGCTGTTGGAACAATCACATAATTGACTTACTTTACATAAAATAATGGTATAGGGTAAATATACATGCATTTTAAAATCTGTAAAGGGAGCAGATTTTAATGAAAACTAGGACTAATACTATACAAAAAACCAGAAGTAGCTTACTCAAGCATTCAGCAGGCTCTTGTACTTTCTGACACTTTTTGAAATTCCCAAATTTCAAATTATTTAGGTCTGTATGTTATGGCGAAACGTTTTACACCAAGTCGAAGATTTTTCACCGCACTCTATCTGTGCACACAATTTCAGCATTTGGCTGCATTGCATGAGTATAATAAACGTACTTTTACTACTGTATAATCTTACCCTCCCGTTTATTTTGGTAATGTAAACAAGGCTTAGAAACTTGAATAGCATTTTTTTCAAACATTTCCCCTTTTCGTATAGCCGGAAACCAATTTCCAAATGGAAATTCGGAATTGACCGCGACAACATCTGTTTTGGCGAACCTATTGAGCAGACACGCACGCATCCGAGAGGTATACGATCCGCTTATCCGAGGAGCATATGCTTATCAGCGTGGGCAAACTCATTTCTATTGTTATCATCTGTCGCATACCAGCCAGCATAAAAACGAAAACGTTTTTTTTGTTCGTTGCATTCCTTGGCACTTATGTGCTTCTTCCGGTTTCAATTTAGGCAAGACCGGAACTAAGAAATTGTAAGGCATACCGGAAGTGTGTGCGTGTCGTAAGCAAACTATAAAACTTAATAATTTTTTCCGCTTTTCTGTGAAGGAACCAATTTTAGTAACGAGAGATTCTGGCATTTAGTAACGCACTAAGGAAACCTCCAACCCTTGTTTATATTCCTGTCAGTCTCCAAATCGCACAAAGTCACGGTGCCGCCATCAGATTTTAAAAGAGCCCTTTTTTAATTAATTAATTCGTTGTTGGTTCCTCTTTCCGGCCCGACTACTGTTCTCTTTTTGAGTCCCGCATAATCTGAATCTGATCGTGTAAGATAAATAGCGGCTAAACATGACCTTGCTCGTGACATAACTTCCCATAAGCCGCAATAAGTACAACGAGCATAATTGTCCTCCTGACGGTTTTCTTATCTGTAGTCCGGCCAAATACCCTCCCAGCGGACGTGGCGGAATGACGACAAGTCTTGGAATTGAACTGAAGCTAGTAAGAAGCAACCGAAAGTGCGCGCGCGGCATAATAAGTCAAGCAGCAGCACAGCAATATAAGTTGGCCGGAAGATAAAAAGCGGATGGACACAATCAGTTGAAACAGAAAAATTGAGACCTCTTAAGCTACCAGAGGAATCTTATGATGAGGTCTTTTGCATCATTTACGTGTTTTGCGGCATTGTTCACCGGTTGACCGCTACTGGTCAAATGCTCGTAGTGGCTGGCTCAAGTAGAATGGAACTTAAAAAAAACCCCGTTTGATGTTATTACGTTTTTGAAATAGATTAATTAAAAATATTAAAGGAACATTTTTTAACGGATGAACCGATTTGTGTGATATTTCACACAGATATGCTGTAATGTGTTGCTTAAAGATAAGTTGATTTAAGCCAATTACCCAACGGCGGACAAAATCAAACAACTGTTTTTTCCTCATCCGTGTACACTAGAGTGATTCAAAATATTTTTTTCTTTACAAAAAGTGTAATAGTTGCAGGCACAAAAATTTCTGGTTCGAGGAGAGATCATAATATTTATAAAATTAATAAATTAATATTAATATATACTGGTGGCTCATTGATCTTTTTACTTTTCTTATAAGAATAAAATGGTAAAGAATACTTTACTAGACAGAGATCGGTAAAATGTAAATACTTTTTAATAAAGGAAAGTCGTCATTTTCATTTCATGTCCATTTTACTATAAGAATATTAAACCTATTTAATACAAACCATTAATTTAAAAATATAGTGAAGAACGTGAATTATTAATGATATATATTTTTGAAATGTGAACCTTCTACATAAAAGGTCTACCTGCATTTCTTTGAATCTTCTGTCGCCGGAGAGACGTACAAAGGGATGTTAGAAACCAAATCCTTTCGTCATGCGAAAAAGAGAGGCGTGTTAAATCTTTTTGTTTTATTCAAGACAGAGCAGCACCTCATCGCACACAAGAAGTATCATCAATAAATTTTATGGCGATCGGGTTATTGGCCTAGGGTACCCACGCTTTGCTAGGGGAAAAGGAATATAATAGCCACCTTACTTGTCAGATCTCACTTAATGTGATTTCTTTTTATAGGGCTACATTAAAGATCACTGCTATGAAAATAACAAAAAAACAGTAGAAGATTTTATTAAAGACATCAGGAAGATCGTCAATGGCATTTCAAATGAAACGTTAGAACATGTTTTTAATAGTTTTAGAAAGCATTTGGATATTTGTGCCAATTTAGATGGTTAAAATATCGAAAATATATATCATTAGTAACTAACGTTCTTCAGTATATTTTTAAATTAATGTTTTATATTAAATAGATTTAATTTTTTTTATAATAAAATGGACATGAAATGAAAATGACGACTTTCCTTTATTAAAAATAAAAAGTATTTACATTTTACCGATCTCTCCTTTTGTTAAAAAATTGTGACCCATTAGTTTTTGCACATTCCTATTGGACACCCTGTATATTGGCCTTTAATTCACTTTTCTTTAAAGTAATAAACAATATTATTTTTAACTTTTTAGTTTAAGTTTGTACATGTAGGCAAAGCTTTGAAGTCGGTTTTTATTTTTTTGTAAAAATATACTTTTAGATCCAGTGAATGCAGACAGACATAAAGAATACAAGATGTGTCTGTTTGCACCGAAACTGGGAGCAACACGAAGCATTAACTTTTTCTTTAAACAATTTGAAAAGGGTATAGCCGACTTTTTTTACTCCCACTTGGGGGGATCGTTTTGGTATCAAATAAAAATAATTCAGCCAAGTTTTCAGCTCTTTATCTTAAACGGTTTTCGAGTTTTTCTAAAAAAAACCTCCTTTTTTGATTTATTGTTTTTTTCATAGTAAAATTCAAAATTAATGAATGGTGATTTTTTCCTAATTCTTAGGAGTAAAAAACATGAAAAAACATTTTGGTTATGAGTCTTTAACGAAAATCCGATTTTTGGCGGAAGAAATAAATATGAAGTCTTTTTTTTAAATGCCTTTTTATAAAGTGTCACTCACCGAATTTTGTCAGAAAATATCTTTTATACTCCCCTATACTCAGGAATTTTATCGAATTTTTTGTAGTGGTTAAACAATATGAAACAAATTTAAAATTAATTTTTTTCTGTAATCTTACGTTTAAACAAACTTATATATTTTTGATTGTTAAAAAATGTATAAAAACTATTTTTTTACAGGAAATACATCCTCACTAGAGAAAAAAACTAGGGAAAACCATAGAAAAATAACACATAACCTTAAAATAATTAAGAGTGTGATTATAGAGACGTTAAATAAATCTTATTTCATGATAAATTGCACTTAAAGATTATTATATAATTTTTCCATACTATTGGGAATAATTTTTCAGGGGTTCCACAAATCCCACGAAATTAGTGAAAAATTCTAGAAACAATTTACTTACTTTGTTCAATGGTACTTTTCACGGCGAAAAAATAATACTAGGTTTTTCTCAATCACCTATTCCGCTTTTCAGATTTTGGGCATGAAATTGTAAAATAAAATTTTTTCTACGATCAATAGTCAGCGCATCGATTTAAAGTACTGGGGTGCGCGTAACCCCAGTGTGGGTTATTTGTTTCATACGGATAGTGTGGGGTCCTAGGGTTAAGATAAAGGGCTGAAAATTTGGCTGAATTATTTTTATTTGATACCAAAACGATCTCCCAAGAGCGAGTCAAAAAAGCCGCGAGAGCAGATTTCCCATTACCCGGCTATACCCTTTGTAGACTTTTTAATTATCAATTAATACTTTAAATAACTGTTTGCCTGATGGCTCTCCTCGTATTTCAAGACTTTAAGTTTTACTGTATTGCATGACTTGACTATCGAATATCGGCTTGTTATAGAAGTTAATATTCGACGTATCTCCAGATTTGTTATTTTTTTGGGAGCCCCGATCTATCACAGTGTATCGTTACTATGGGCGCTTATGGTCCAAAACGGCGTTTCTGAAAGGTGCGTGGAGTGCAGCGCGAGAACAGCCAACCAGATAAGAAGTCCGCGCTTATCGCACTTTCAACCAAAATAAGTTTACGGAGGGAGTCTAATGCACGGCGACCGGAAGGATCCGATGACTGGGTCTATCTTCTCGCCTAACAAGGGTCGACCAGTCCGAAACAAGACCCCGCACAGCGGCAGTGGTGGCGGTGGCGGAGCCGGGCACCTTATCGGCGATGGATGTGTTTAACGGGCAATTAGAGGCCGAGCGGAAAACGATATTCAGTTTCCCCACTGATAAGGGCGCGTTTAGTGATAAGTAACGTCCAAAATGAAGCGGTTCGGCATTGGGCGTCAGCCGTTAGCAACGGATGGACAGTGGTGCAATGATCAAAACTGTAGCTTGATACAATAGAGAAAAGTCATCAAACGCAGTCAATCAACTGCTTCCGTTTGTCAGGTCTTACAGCACCGTCAAGTGTGCCTTTTCCGTTTTCATCTAAGATGAGAAGCGGCCTGATGGCACATGCGCATCCGAGAAAGATACATCCTTCTTGCGATGTCACATCTGTCGCTGTCTTGCAGAATTCGCATCTTTTGGTCACTTTTGATTCGTAGAGAAATCGCCAAAGTAAAGGATAGGCGTTATATAAAAACCTTAAAGGGGCAAGGGGTTTCTTGTTCCCGAAAATAAGAAATTCTGGCATAACACACGCTGTTTCGAATGCAACGCAACGCAATAGACCTGGTTGTGGCCTGATAAAATGAAAGCAACCCGATCGAATGAGAAGGAAGTGGTGCGTTTTTTTTTGTTCACCTCAAACACTCGACTTCCTTCCGCACGCGCGTCATTATCACCGGAACTACAGTCGTCGCAAAAAGTAATATGACACTGCACAGTACCTTGGTTGGCTGGAGCAGTGTCGGGAAGACCATGTGAAACGGAAGCCAGCTGTATGCGCGCCACTGACGAGTTATTTACACGATAAAACGGGTACTTTTACGACAAATGAGGAAGAGGCTTCTTGCAGTTGTGCCCGCACAGATGATGGGGGTGAGATTGAGAAGCGGTTTAGCGCTTCTCGGGGCGAAAGGATACAGGAAATGAAATTCTTTATGACTCAAATTAAAATCGTTAGGGTGAGGGTAATTTATAAAAATTCAGCGGAGGCGGCTGTAAAAATAAATTGAATCCGTCTTACTGGCTTAAACGTAGCTGCGAAAGCGAATAATCAGCTTTTATGTCTTTTTGAGGAATTGCTAGAATCCTTCAAACGAACGCGTTTTCACATTGCTGGTATATCATCTTGTAATTTGCATTTAAATGCTAATAAAATCGCATTATCTGTAGATACAGAAATCTTGACTTTAATAATTTTTTTTTTGCGTTGCTGCATTATATTAACGTTTTTTGAGTATTGTGAAAATAGTGTCTTCAATTATACTTCATTACTCCAAAGTCGAAGACTATTAGTACCTTAAGGTTCAGCTGAAAAGGTTGGTTTTTTGTGCAAATTGATATTCACAATTGTTCTGATGTTTTTATGTTATATTATCTGTTACCACGTTTTGTTTGATATGCTACTCGATAAGTCCTCAGAAGCAATTAATTTTTGGACTTTTTTTTTAAAATCTTTTCCTACCAACATATCTAGACACTTAACTTGTTTCAGATAGGGGTGAAAGACAAGCTTCCTTAGATTATCCCACTCATCTGGTAAAGCTTTTACTTTAGCGGTACAAAATAAGAGCTAGTATCACAGACCGAGCTTAAGATTATAGTTTGACCCTGATCGTGCAAACGTATTTGGTGCGCCCCCAATTGAAGCTTAGATTATGTAAAATAAAATAGTTCTGAAGTTTTAACAATATAAGTTACATCAATATCGATTTAAAGCTGAGAAAAACATATTCTTTCTAAGTTTTAGTAAAAATTAAATATCTTGGCTCTACTGAAATAAAAAAAATACAGATTCTCGTTCTTCCCGATATCTTAATTGTTAAATTAAATCTCATAAGGAAGTACAAAATAGACCATGATATTCTGCGTTATATTCGACAGTTTAGAGTTTTGGAGATATATTTAAAATCATAGCGTATAGAAATAATAACGAAAAAAGTACATGAGTTAATGAATAAATAAATAATAGTCTGTTCACTTTTATAATTAACTAAATTATTAAAAACGATTGAGAAATGAATCAATCAAGTAGGCTCGAACTTGTGCATGCAAGAGTACGAGTCGGGAACATTGCCATATATGATACGATGCGCTCGATTTCCTTTCCCCTTTCCAAAAAAGTTTACACCACCCCCCTATCCCCAACCCCTTGGCCACAATCCCCCCTGGAAGTTGAAAAAATTAACTTTTATTTCACGATTTTTCACCTTTCGCCCCACTTTTCTCCGAAATTCATGTTATTAACATACCTACTTTTTATTTTTTTTAAGTTGCCTATCTAATTACCTTTCCAAAGAGGTGCAACATGCCCAGGTAGGAAAAGGAGACGAAAATTTATTTACAAAAATCCTTTTACAGAATATCATGATAATTCGAATTTTTGGGAAATTATACTTAAGTTAACTAAAAAATACATATTGTTCGCTTAAAAACTAATTACAATTAAAACGTTTGTCCTTTAAAAGCTGTTCAAAATGTTCTCAGCCAGTTTCGATGCATGCAAGTAGCCTTGGTCTTATTTCACGTTTCAGGTCTATGGTAGCCAGTCTCTCCCATATTTTCGTGGCTGCAGTCCCAATCCTGGTAACTAATTCTTCTCTAGTGTTGATTAGTCTTGAGTAAACTTCATCTTTCATCATTCCCCATAAGAAAAAGTCCAGTGGAGTAAGGTTCGGTGACCTAGCAGGCCAAGGAATCGGTCCACCTCGTCCAATCCAGCGCTCTGGGTAATTTTCATTTAACCTTGCCGTAACAATGTTCCCAGTATGCGCAGGTGCTCCGTCGTGCTGTAAATAAATTGCGCTTCTGGTGGCCAGGGGGATGTCCTCCAACAGATCCAGAAGGGTATTCTCCAAAAAGTCCGAGTATAGCTGACTATTCAGCACTTGGGGCAAGATGAAGGGTCCTATCAACTGGTTGCCGATGATGCCAGCCCAGACATTGACACTAAATCTTTGCTGGAAGGACCGACACCTGGTCCTATGTGGGTTCACATCTGACTAGGTGTGGAGGTTGTGCAAGTTTGTGATGCCATCCCGGGTGAATTGCGATTCATCCGTCCACAGAATTCGGTCTAGAAACCTTCTGTTTTCGATGTCAGACTCGAACAGCTAAGTGCAAATTGCAATCGTCTTTCGGAATCTCCTTCCTGTAGTGCTTGGACCGGGATATGGTGGTATGGATGTAGTCCCTCTCGGTTCACAACGGTCCAAACTCTCCCTGAAGACAATCCTGACCTTCGTGCGACCTGCCTGATGCTTATTACAGGGCTGTTCCTGACGATGTTGAGGATTTGTTGGTCGGGGTCCGCTGAATCGGCCGATTTTCCTGATCGCGTTTCTGCTCTGGGGGCGGTTACACTTCCGGTTTCTTTTAACCTTCTGAAAGTCCTTGAAAATACCTTTCTTTTGGGTACATGCCGATTCGGGAATCTCCTTTGGTATTCTCGTACGGCCTTACTATCACTTCCTTCTACTAAACCGTACACGTAAATTATATCGGCATACTCTTCAACACTGAATTCTGCCATTTTATCTTAATTTTTTCTATTAAACACCCGGTTTTATCGCTTGCTTCTTCAACTGTGGTCAATGTCCTTTCAAACTTACCCATTTTTATACCATAATTCATAGGAGGTATTAGAAACGGAGCGTCAGGATACTTAAGAGTCAATACTGGATATAATAAATTAATAACGCTATTTAACGAGATTACATTTATTATTTTATTACTGTTTTGCTGAAATAATAAAAATGTATTATCTCTGTTTCCTAAACAAACATTTCCGAACATGCTGTCATAAAAATTGTTTACTTAACGACTTTTTCCATTATGGTGTAATAAAGTAATTAGGTACCTGTGAGGATGTTTTAATTTCAGGACTTTTGCAACCCTTTTCTACCTGGGCATGTTGCACCTTTTTGGAAAGGTAATTAGATAGGCAACTTAAAAAAAATAAAAAGTAGGTATGTTAATACCATGAATTTCGGAGAAAAGTGGGGCGAAAGGTGAAAAATCGTGAAATAAAAGTTAATTTTTTCAACTTCCAAGGGGGATTGTGGCCAAGGGGTTGGGGATAGGGGGTGGTGTAAACTTTTTTGGAAAGGGCTTCCAAATAGTGATTTTTCGAAATCAGTTTGGGGCCGCTGCGATGCGTAGAAAAAAAGATAAAAATACAAGAGCGGTTCCCATATAAGGCAAAATCCTGATTTACGAATCACCCTGTAACTGCCAAACGGTGCGAGATGCCCCCCCCACCCATACGATTTTTTGCTTGTCTCGGTCTGACCTTTCACCCCCTGCAGTATTGACCTCCCACCTCTGAACACCCTGTATATACAGGGTGATCCAAAAGTATGGAAACGGCAGAATAACTTTCGAGGAATAGATTTTGGAGAAAAAAGTTCTGAACAAAAGTTCTAGGAATTTTCCCTGGCTATTTAACAGTGACCTTAGATTTGACCTTGACAATGGCATTGAAGGACATTTCAAGGTCAAGTTGATTTTTTTAATTGGGAACCCATATTTTTGACCAAGGGAGTGGAAAGAGCCGAAAATTTTACGGCCGACTATGATCTTAATCATGACCTCGAAGGTCATATCAAGGTCAAGATGGCTCTTTAATGGGGAACCTGCATTGTTACTGCGGATTGGAAATTTTTCTCCAAATGTGACCTTGACCACAACCTTGACCATGACCTTGAAGGTCGTATCAAGGTCAAGGTGGTTTTTTGAAGGGAAAACCATTTTTTTACCATAGAAGTGGAAAGAGCGTATAATTTTGCGTTACCCTTTAAAGAACCATCTTGACCTTGATATGACCTTCGAGCTCATGGTCAAGGTCATAATCTTTCCATTTCAGTGGCCAAAAATATGGTTTTCCCTTCAAAAAACCACCTTGACCTTGATATGACCTTCGAGGTCATGGTCAAGATCAAGGTTGTGGTCAAGGTCACATTCGGACGCAATATTTCTGCTCTTTCCAAATCCGCAGCAACAATATAGTTTCCTCTTTAAAGAACCATCTTCAGTTGATATGACCTTCGAGGTTTAGAACTTTTTTCAACTCCAAAATGCAAAATCTTCGAAAGTTATTTTGTCGTTTTCATTCTTTTGGATCACTCTGTATAGTATACGGTGAACTTTGAGTAGGTTTTTCTCCGCTACTATTGGGCATTGGACGGAAATATTTTATGGCTAGTATGCCGACATTTTAATTAAATCCGTTTCCCCAGGTCGTGGCCCCTCCTTGTTAGTATCAACAATTTGTTTTGTCATAAACATATTTAAATAAACTATTCGAATCGTACAATTGAACTTGCGTGCATAAAATGCTCGTTTTGTACATTTATGGGTTTAGCTCGGAATTGGCCCTAAGACTAGATTAAATAGAACCAGTGTAATAATGTATTTATTTCAGGTCTGTGTTTGAAATTAGTTCCAGCTGAATATGAATTATTTGACACTTACTGCGATTTAAAAAAAGATCAACAAAATTTGGCCATAATTATTAATGGTGAATATTTTCTATCTGAATTTGCACAATAATCAAGCCGTTTTTAAAAACTATGAAGAACAAGTTTAATTTTAGATGAAGAAATACAAGATAACTTTTTTTTATATGCTTCAATATATATAAAAAAACCTTTAAAATAAAAGCAATCGATGAGATACACTTTTACTTCGTTTTTAAGGTTACTCATTTTAAAGTGCACGTATTGCTCTTTATGATGTGTCAATAGAAACTGACAACAGTCTAGTATATAACTATGGGGATCCAAACTTCTACGACATATTACAGGGGAAAATACATAGGTATACTTTAGGCAACTTTCCATTTGTCACCCTGTAAATTTAAATTTCAAAGTATTCTACCAATAGGGTCACGCCATTCAAATAGTTTTAGAACCTTAAATAACTGTTATATCCCTTTGAATATACTATACAAATTGTTTAACTCATGCCTAAAATTTTACGATATATTTGTGTTGCACATATGGGTATATTGGAATTTTTCTTTCTGAGCTTATAATTCTACACTAAAGCACCCAATTTAAAGCTTGAATGGAGTAATGAATAACGCTTAAACTATGTTCATAGTGTCCATTTTTTTGGGAAGCAGGGTGGTTAATTAAAAATTACCTAGGCCATTTATCTTATTATACATTGTTTTATTTTTTGTCGTATAAACTGTGTCACTTATAATTTTGGAATCTTGCTTCATGCATGATTCAAGAAGTGCAGTGACTGACATGATTCAGAAAGTGGGGATTTATATTAGTGTAGGTAAAATATCTGCAGCAGCACTTGGTAATGGATACGGATATTAGACGCGATGAAATATTTCAAGTAAAAACCAATTATTAGTTTGATTGGTAAATACGTGTAGCTCAAAAATGCTTACAAGTGGCAAGTGCGAATGCAATGTCACTTCATAAACACGCAACACATCGCAGCGGGAAAATGCCGGGATATCTTAGACGAGGCAGGCGCACAAAGGTGACGTGTCGCTCGGATAACGTTAAAATTAGAAATGGTCTCAATAATTTTGTCGCAATTTAATTATAGTCGATCTGCGAAAATCATAACACGGGAGTAGTTTTACTCGAGTAAACAAACTGCATGTCCTGCTGCAACATGCCGTTGCGCGCCGTAAACAGCGAGTTAGCAGATCATCGCGGTTCGGTCGCTTTTCGTTTATTAAAGTCAAGAAAAAGAAGAGCACCAGGACCGCGATGGCGAACAGACAGACGATTTCGCGTTTTGAACGGTCGAATCGGTGGTTCTTCGAAGGGTTGGAATGGATATGTTTTGATTCTGCACCATCGGGACTGAAGCCCGTTTCTTCTGCTAATTCTCAGACGTGAGCTATTTTTGAAAACTGACATCCGGTCTGAAAAACGTCTCGAAATGTTGGCCCGCTGTTGCGCAATATTTATTTACCTTTTCGATATTTATGACGATTTTGCATGAACATTTTATTGCCAAGTGGAGGATATGATATGGCTGCATTTTTAATTAGTAACTTATAATTAATTCGCTTTATTAATCTTAGAAAAGTTTATATGTATTTGATAATGTTTGTTTTAATTTTAAGACGACTACTCGAAGTTAAATAGTTTATTGGCTAATTGTGACTGGAATAACGTGCTTCTTGATAGAGATATCGATGTTGCGGTCGAGACTTTTTGCGCCCCTATGTCTAGGTCAAGTAACGCTAGTTCGGGTCCACCTTGGCTTAACAATTCTCTAAAGCATCTTAAAAGTCTTAAAGCTAAGGCCTAAAAGAGATTTTGTGTTTTGGGGAACGACAGGGTTATCCTTGTTTATTCCGACTTGCGCGATCGCTATATCTCAGGCAACGAAAATGCACTTTCCGACTCTATATTTAAATTGTTGAAGATTGTTGAAGCTTTGGGATTCGGAGAGCGGCGAACCTCTGATTATTGCAAATTTTTTTGGCGATTTCTTTAAAATAGACTTTGTTGTTAACACTTGGGATATTACTTTTAAGAATTTTAACACGTTGACGACTTTTTCCGCGACATCGTTGGACATGTAAGGCCTTTTATTTGCTTGCCTGACAGTTTGTGATTCCGATGGCATCTCTGCCTTTCTTTTTAAAAAAATTGTCAGCTCTCTAGTTGGTATTTTGTGTTATTTATTTAATTTATCTATTTCCAGTGACATTTTTCCCGTAACATGGAAATCCTTATTTATTATTCCTTTGCAGGCTCTTACTTACGGTGCTTTGTGCTTCCACTGTAAGCCATTCTTAGCCTCTTTTCAGCACGGTTTTAAGAAAGGCAAATCAACATCGACTTAGAGGGCTGATCAAAATAATAGGTAATAAGGCTGAAAAATAATCTAAGAGCAATTCCGCCTTTAAACACTCTTTTCTATGAAATTTAATTGGTAAACTTGAGTAATAAAGTCTTTGATATTTGTTATATGGAAACATAGTCATGCAGGCAAGTTTTAGGTGTCAGCTGCAAAATTAAAAAATCACTGCATTTAAAGTGGTCAAAAAAATATAATTGTATTTTGATTGGTAATAAACTCTTTTGTTAATGGGATTAAAAGTTTATTATACATTTATTTTTGGGGATTTAGGTTAAACTTAATAATTTTTTATAATATGATTCTACTAGATTTTTTAATTACATAATTTTAGAGGGGTCGAACTAAACATTGTTCCACTGAAGAGCGTTACATGATTGGAAAATTTTCCATATGACAAATAACGAACACTTGGTGATTCAAATAATGATAGCAATTATTTTGCAGAGAAGCGAAATTTTAAAAGAGAATTTGATATTTAGACTACTTCTTAACTTTATTACCTATTATTTTGATCAGCACTGTACCTAGAGTTTTTGAATTTCTGTGTGTCGACCTTGGAAGGTGGTAAACAAGTTGATTGCATTTTTACAGATTTTAGCTAAGCATTTGCCCGAATTAGTCTTGTCATTCTATTTCATAAGCTAACTGCGCTTGGGTTTCTACAGTTGTTTGTGAACTGTCCAACGAGATAGTGTACTTCAAGTTAGGCATCTTCGACTCGATTCATTACACAGGTTTATAAAAAAAAAAAAGTTGATGTCTATTTGACCAGACCATTTCATATTTATGTAAATCGACGCCCTGAATTCAAATCCGAGGTCTGTTAACTTCCATCTCTTCAGGTTCAAGGTCATTTCAAGGTGAAATTGGGAAAAAATCCACTAAATAAGTCTGAAAAAGAAGACGTATAGGTTTTGGGGTCGCTGAATCCGAATACGGGGTTTGTTTAATACCTTAAGGTCAGTCAGAGGTAATTTCAAAGTCATTCCAAGGTCAAATACAAAGGTTTGTATTGAATCCCAACCACTCAATACATGGGTTTTTGGATCGCTGATTGCAAATCATGGGGTGTTGAAGGTTTTTTCGGTTGGTCTGGCCGTTCTATGTCATAAACATCACAATCACCGCTTTTAAACCTTCTAAACCAATCTCTGCATACTGTTTCGGTTGGAGCAGATTCTCCATAAGTTTCCACGAGTAATCGGTGAGCTTCAGCCGCACTTTTTTCAAATCGAGATAAATTTATATGTACATCGTAGTGAAGCATCCAAACTACGGACGCATACTGTAAAAGCGGACGGACGAAAGCACAAAACAAGGCTTTAAGGATATTAGACAAACGCTTAACGAACCCAAGTGCCGAGTTAGATCGACTAATAATCCCATCAATATGGTTATCAACATTAAATTTTGCGCCAAAATCCACAACACAGTTTAAACGAGTTAAAGGGATATCTTAAATTTTGTACGAGCAGTCAAAAGTAGAACACTTTTTGCTAAAAGAAATAAAATTACACTTACTCATATTTAACCTTAAGTGATTATTTGATCACCATACCGCAAAAGTATTTAGATCGTGCTGGAGGCACAAAGCATCACTTGAAGATTCAATCGGCTTGAAAATCTTCAAGTCATCAGCGTAAGCTAAGATATGAGACTTACGAAACAAAAGAAACACATCGTTTAAAAAAAGAGTGAAATGCAAGGGCCCGAGATGACTTCCCTGTGGAACACCTGAAAGAACAGGAGCGTTGTCAGAATACGCAGAAGAAAATTTAACTTTAAAAGAACGATTTGAAATATAGGACTTGATTGATTGAACAAGATCTGTGGGGAAGCCAAGTCGGAGTAATTTAAAAATTATGATTTTATGGGAGAGCTTATCAAAGGCCTTGCTGAAATCGGTATATATGCAGTCGACTTGTTTGCGGTTCATTCTCGTTTGTTGAGATATAGAACTTTTTTCCGCGTTCCTCAACATCGCAATAATTATGGTTACAATGAGGCTATCTCACATTGACGTTTGGATATTAATTTATCTGAAAATTGTATTAAGACTTTTGCTAATTTCCATGTCACTTTACAATCTTGTTTCTTTATTATAAGTAATCCGTCATTGATAAATAAATAAATCCCACAATTATTGCGAAGTAATCCAAATCCATGAATATGCATATTACTCTTGCATTTTGTCCTGGGCCATAAAGCAAAAACACACGAGCTGGAATATATGGAGGAAGTATAAATTGTGCTCATTTCTCCGCGAAATTGACATGTTCATGAGTTCCTCCAGTGGGAGATAGTTGTAAAATCCCACCTGGACCTTTGGAGCCAGCCGAGCCCTATCCGATGTTATAAAAAGTGGCAAGATCCACGACGCAGCCTACACTCCTTCGTCTCGTCGTCGCTCAATCCGGTGCCAATCACTGGCCGCGGTATCGTAGAAAGAGACAGTTCCAGGGCTCCAAGTCATGCGACAAATGGAGCCCCGTCGTAATGGGATTAACGCTGGCACTAGGCTGCCAGTGCGTCCAATCGGTTTAAAGGAAAAAAGGTACGAGGGCGACTGATAATAAGCCGCGACGCAGCTCGATTCCATCAAAGGCTGCTTATCGCCTCCACCTTTCAAGTGCCACGGAGCCCCATTTAGGTTCACTAGCGACTGCAGCGGCTGAGCCGCGTTAGCACCGAGTCGGTGTCTTTTCTTTCCTCATTCCTCATCCGCTGTCACCTTAGGATCACTGCTCGGCTGGCACGGTACGGCCGTCATCGTCATTATCACTGCTCCGTCGCCTCTCGCCAGATTTTACGATAGTCGATTTGAATAAATTGATTATGGCCTCGTGATAAGAGCGGGACACTAAGATCGGAGGAGAGCCGCCGGAAATGCACCCACCATCGGACGACGGTCGAGGAACCAGTTTAAATTGGTAATGGACGACGCCATAAATCAGCGATTAAAAGGGAAGTGTTAGTGCCGGCGAATACTGTTTGACAGTAATGCGCGATTTACAGAAATAAGTATTTATTTATTCGAAGGGGGACCCCGCCCCGGGAAGGTCGGCTGCTGGTGACTGCAATAAAATCCAGATTAAATGGGATTTGGCTGGCATTCTTTTGTTGGAACTACTCGTAAGTTTGGTCCAAGAATAATGAAAAGACGTTTGATTGCCCTTGAACATCGCAGTCCAGCCAGGGTAGCGCGTGAACACAGTAATACTATAATTACAGTGGTTAGGAAATTCCAAACTAATATGTTGCAGACAGACAGCCGCTTCTTAAATTGCCGACAATTTAAATTAAATATTAATCACATTGAATGGTTTCAATTCAAAATATGGAATATCTAATTTCCAAATATGTATCTTACAGAGACAGGAATTTAGATTATGTTTTTGAAAAAAATTGTGAACTTTGAACTTAAAACATCTGTTTAAATCGCAGTATTCAGTATTGAAAATAGTAACAAAGGATTTTTAGGTAAAATTATTTTGGAAGGCTATTCTATTATTTTTTTAAATATTTATTTTTCTCGTTTTTTAATTCGCCTTAAAAATTAGGAATTAAATTTAACGACTCAACTATCTCTATATGCAATTTGTAAAAATTTAATTCAATTTTAAGTATATGACCTGTTATTTTTGAAAATGAGATAGGCCCGCTTTTCGAAAAAATAGTTTCAGCACTAATTACATATATTAACACTTTAGCGCAGTTGGTTCATGAGATAGATATTGGGTGTGTGGATTCGCTTCTTTTGGTACTACGCGTATGGATTGTACATCGTAGAAATATCTCGCTTTCCTGCTGTAGTGGCAAGTTGCTAAATCCGGCCAAAGGAAAGCTGGAAAGAATGGAAGAAGTCCCTTCTGAAGGCACTCTTTAACGTACACATCTGTGTTGATTTTGCCTGTTGTCACGAAAGGTGATGATTTCTGACTAAACGTACATATTGCTTGCCAAACTAAATATTTAACTCCTTTTTTGCCACATAAAATTCCTGTCCTGGAAATTGATTGAAGTCCGCTTTCACGTAAGTTTCATCATCCTTAATGCAGAGCAGTAGAATTTCGTTAGAAAATTTTCATACAAAATTCGGCTCCTGGATTTTGGAACTTGGTTCTTTTCTGATGTTCTGTCCGGTATGTTCTAAACTTCGTAGATCTTCTCTTCTTTTAATTCGTTGGTCCGTAGCAGATGATGTTTCAACCTTATCAGCCACATCTCTCAACAATCGGTTGGGATTTCGATTAAAATTGGCTACCACTTCTTTGGGCTATTTTTTGTCTGCCGAACCAGATTTCCTTCCCGATCCGCATTTTCTTTGGACTACAAGATTCCCGAAATTTGTTGAACACATTTTGGATGGTCGTCTTTGGAGTGGAAAGAATTAATTGGCGACGTACTTCTTGGCTGGCATCCATCTTTACTAGCTGGCCAAAAGTCCTTAAAACAAAGTTTTTAGTTAGGGATTTTTCTTTCTAAAACTGGCTAAAGTAGCTTCCGAGGGAAGTAGTGGTTGTGTGTTTCGAAGAGTGAAAAGGACGCTCATTTACAAACACGCACAAAATTTTCAAAATTTCACAATTTTGAATGAAATAAAATGGAATCGTCAGCTAAAGATTAGTAGAATATCACAAAATTGTTTTAATCACTATTTTATAAAGCATTAAATTTAGAGAGATATAGAATCTTACGTAGGTGTAAGCTGTAAAATTAAAAAAATTGTATGCTACAAAGTAAAAATCTAAAATGTTCCGCATTGTTCCGCTCAGAAACACATTTGAGGTGATAAATTAAAGCATTAGAACTGAAATGAAAATAAAGTCAGCTGCTTTTATCTGCTTTTCTGTGTATAATCGAATTTTTCGAAAATAAATGTATGCATAATGTGGACGACGCACGTGCTTTTATTTGCCATAAAAAAGTTATTTTATTACTTATGGATGCATTTAAAAAATAGATATTATGCAAACACATTCGTAAGTTGTAACACTAAAATACACCAAAAATTAATTTTTGTTATATTTTACAAATTTTCATTTGCATTCATACTCTTTTTCACAATGATAGTCGTCATATTGGGTCCGCCATTTTAATTATTGAAATTTTGATAATGGATTCGTAATCACCGACCCCAAAAACCTAGAAAATGATACCCTACTCGATTACGTTGTGAAGTACGCCATATTTAATAATAGGTGGTGGTCGATAAGGGGTGAAGGGGTAGATTTGTGCGATTTTTATATGAAATTTGTTATCAGAGACCCCAAAAACCCCCGAGTAAGGAATTTCAAATACAACGTTTCATCAAAATCCATGAAGAGACCTACATTATCTCATTATAGTTTGTGAGTTTGTATAATGGCGTTTACTGGAAAGAGTTAGTTTTTATCTAAACATAGTTAAAATTTTATCTTACAATACCATCGGGCATCGGTATCACCCTGTATAATCCCCTTGTCGAATCAATCTTTGATCAACAGCAAAAAGAGCTGCAAATTGTTGAAATTTAACTCTAAATTGCTTAAATGCTAGGGATACTATATCAGTTATGCATATTTATATACTTTGGACCCACAAGATGCATTATTATTTTCCTATATGAAAGAAAAAACAATATATTTCTTCCCTTTTTTAACCTCATACCTTCGCTTATTTCCTCCACCTTGAGGAAACTTAAACTGACTTCCGCTGATAAAACCAATTTCATGTTCGACTTAAATCCAAGGCAGACAAAAGTCTCTTCTAGCGATTTTCGGTGACACATTTACGCATATTTACACATCCTATCATTCGAAAGAAAAAAAAGAGTATTCACGTAAATAATAGTCCAAAGCACACTTGAAGAGTTATCACGCAAGTAGGATGGCAGAAGGAAAAAATTATCCGCTAAAAATCATCATTTCTCATGGGCTAGGGTAAACAAGTTCCTCCCGTCTTATTACTACTGAGTCAACACAGTCTGTGTGCATGATCATTACTACAAGCAAGTACACCTGTGTCAACAATCTGTCCTTCCCCGTTCGGTGCAATAACAAGATGTGGCCAGTCTGAATGATTCTTTTTAGGTAAATATAAACACTTAGCGAATTTCAAATATTCTCTGGTCTTCTTTTCTTTTCTGCCCCCTCTTTTTTTAAATAGTCCGCATTTGTCGCCTTCACAAAAGAGGCTCACAAAAAATGGGATCGTTTTGGTCTAGTTCATTTTATCTAGAATTTGTTTTTTTTTTCGATGTTTCGCTGTTTTGTGCCGTTTTTATTCATTTCACGTTTAGCCTTTGCATTGTGCCTATAAATTATATGAGCTACAAAATCCATTTTAAAAACCTTATTTTAAAGACTAAATCTAAGAAAGGGAAATTTATTGAAATTAAGGACAGGAAAAATAGTAAAAAATTTTAAGTGCGCTTCTTAAAAGTCAGTACGTAATGAAAAAGTCCATATAACAAAAATCAAAATCAATTTTGTTTTTTTTTGTTTTTTGTTTTTTTTTGCTAAATCAACGTCAATTTCGAATTTCTAAAGCTCAAGTGGAAAAGCCATAACGAAGCGAGTGGTCATTGTGCTTCACTTCCTGAATTAGTTAGACCTTACAAGGGAATAATCAGAGGTCTTTATGCAGAATTCTCCTCAGTCTAGTGTGGCTAATGTTCAGTTGCTGAGATCTGTGGCGAGTTCAGGTTCTCGAATTTGAGCACATAATTTCGCCAACAGCAGAAATATTCTCGGCTGAACACATAGGACGAACACAACACTTGTGTTATCAATTAGCATGCCGATCTCACGAACTTTCTTCACAAAGTTACAGCACGAATGGTTGATGCATTATTTTGGGCCGAATATTTCTTTCAAAATTAGCACTGTTTCGGCAACGTAGCATTCATTTTGGAAATAAATTTTCAATATTTCAGCCGTAAAACTATTCATTCTGAACCGTGGAGATATGATACTGTGTTCCTGTTTTTTGAGCGCGAAATAGCTGTCTTTGTCTAAATAACATGTGATTTCAAAACAAACCAACAGATAGTCAACCTATCAATTTAGTATTGAAACAATGTTGAAAACTACTTGTGCGTTTTTAGGGTTCCGTAGCCAAATGGCAAAAAACGGAACCCTTATGGATTCGTCATGTCTGTCTGTCTGTCCGTCCATATGTCACAGCCACTTTTTTCCGAAACTATAAGAACTATACTGTTGAAACTTGGTAAGTAGATGTATTATGTGAACCGCATTAAGATTTTCACACAAAAATAGAAAAAAAACAATAAATTTTGGGGGTTCCCCATACTTAGAACTGAAACTCAAAAAAATTTTTTTCATCAAACCCATACGTGTGGGGTATCTATGGATAGGTCTTCAAAAATGATATTGAGGTTTCTAATATCATTTTTTTCTAAACTGAATAGTTTGCGCGAGAGACACTTTCAAAGTGGTAAAATGTGTGTCCCTGTAACTTCTAAAATAAGAGAATGATAAAACTAAAAAAAAAATATGATGTACATTACCATGCAAACTTCCACCGAAAATTGGTTTAAACGAGATCTAGTGCGTAGTTTTTTTTTAATACGTCATAAATCGTAAACCGCAATTTACCTTTCATTCAATCAACTCAAATATAAAAAAAAAAAAAAACATTTAATTTCATAAACATAAACCTTTTATATTATGTTACTTGCTGCCACGGAACCCTTCATGGGCGAGTCCGACTCGCACTTGGCCGCTTTTTTTATATAATAGGGGTACCGGTTAATTCGTGCGGTTTTTTTCGAAAGTTGAAGCTTTATTGTGAAAAAATGGTTACAAATTTAATATTCAAAGTATTGTCTATCGCTAGCTATAACCTTTTCCCATTTTTCTGGCAATTCACGAATACCCTTTCTGAAAAATTCGGCCGGCTTCTCCGCTATCCACGAATCGATCCAATTTTTGATTTCTTCATAATTGGAGAAGTGCTGGTCAGCCAGGCCATGTTGCATTGATCGGAAGAGATAGTAATCGGATGGCGCAAGGTCTGGACTATACGGCGGGTGGGGTAGGACATCCCATTTGAGCGTTTCAAGGTAGGTTTTGACGACCTGTGCAACATGTGGCCGATCATTGTCCTGTTGCAAAATTACCTTGCTGTGCCTTTGTTCATATTCCGGCCGTTTTTCGCGCAGTGCTCGGCTCAAACGCATCAATTGTCGTCGGTAGACTTCCCCTGTGATCGTTTCATTCGGTTGCAACAGCTCATAATAGATCACACCCAGCTGGTCCCACCAAATACACAGCATAACCTTCAGGCCATGAATATTCTGAACGGCCGTCGATGATGATGCATGGCCGGGGTATCCATACGTTGCCCGACGTTTTGGATTATCGTAATGGACCCACTTTTCATCGCCAGTGACAATTCGATGCAAAAAACTTTTTCTTTTGTGCCGTTGAAGCAGTTGCTCACACGCGAAAAATCGGCGTTCGACGTCTCTTGGCTTCAATTCATACGGCACCCAATGGCCTACCTTCCGGATCATTCCCATTGCTTTTAGACGATCGGAAATGGTTTGTTGAGCGACGCCAAGTGATTTTGCAAGTTCTTCTTGCGTTTGGGATGGATCTTGGTCGAGCAGTGTCTCCAATTCGTGGTCTTCAAACTTTTTTGGCTGTCCGGGACGTTCATCGTCCTCCAAGTCAAAATTGCCACTTTTAAACCGTGCAAACCACTTCTGGCACGTACGCTCAGCTAGAGCATGCACACCATACACTTCCACCAAAACACGATGACTTTCGGCAGCCTTTTTCTTCATATTGAAGTAATGAAGAAGTACTCCCCGCAAAAACACTTTATTCGGCACAAAATTCGACATTTTCAGAGTAAAAAAAAGTATTGTTGTTTACGCTTCAGCTAAATGACACATACTGATTCTGAAACTATATGACAGTAGCTTTCCAACACATATTTGGAAAGGTGAATCACTGGAATATAAAACAAGTTACACCGTCTGTTAGAAAACCGCACGAATTAACCGGTACCCCTATTAATAGGATAAACAATAAAATTAAAGTGGTAGATGTGCTTTTCTTGCAGTTATTTTCAAGTTTAATGCCAAATATAGCAGCTGTTATAAATAAGGGGGTCATCCCCGAATAATGTTTTTTCAATAGAATTATTCACTTTCATACATACAACGGGAAAAATATTAAGAAATCGAAGTCGATTCTTGGAGATCTTGACAAAAATATTTATATAATTTGCTGGTAACTATTCCAGATGCCGAAAGATTGTATGACTTCAGATAGATGGATAATAAATTCAACGACTTGAAAATCCGTATCTACCTACTTATTATGGAAATTTCTTAAAATTGAGAAAATTCGATGTCTTCAATCTTCTTTCGATAGAAAAGATCATCTCCTTTCGGTAGAAAACATCAGTTGTCGTGAAGAACTATTGAATGTTAAATGACAATGACAAATGACAATTCCTAGTATAGTCAAACATGCACTTTTTGGACTCATTTTTAAGATTTTTTTTTATCGATCTGGTAAAAGTAAGGTAAATGGGCGAAGGCCTACACTAAAGAACACCTTTTTAAGAGTATTCAAAAAAAATTTTATTAAAAAATATTGAAAATTGAGTTTTGGACGTAAATTGTAAGTTGACGCTCCGAAAAAAAAGTAGATTTGCGGTGAGACACATAACTAATAGCTGGATCATTTAAAACAAAAAAACCAAAAAGATTTTGTTTCTTGAGGTAGCGCTGTCGAGTGTTTTTATATATTTCGATTATTGAATTTTTGGTGTGAATTTAAAGTCAAAAAAACGAAAAAAAGGAAATTTTTTGTTTGGAATTTCTGTTTTCAATCGGGAAAAATTCTATTAAAAAAAAAAGACCTTGAAAAAAAAAAATATCTCGACAGGAATACCTTGTAAATTGTCTACAGAAAAAGTGTGCACAATTTCAAAAGGATCGGTCAAGTAATTTTCGAGTTACTTGTCTCACCACAAATCGACTTTTTTTTTTCGGAGCGTCAATATAAAATTAATGTCAAAAACTCAATTTTCAATATTTTTTAATAAAATTTTTTTTGAATACTCTTAAAAAGGTGTTCTTTAGTGTAGGCCTTCGCCCATTTACCTTACTTTTACCAGATCGATAAAAAAAATAATCTTAAAAATGGGTCCAAAAAATGCATGTTTGACTATACTAGGAATTGTCATTTGTCATTGTCATTTAACATTCAATAGTTCTTCACGACAACTGATGTTTTCTACCGAAAGGAGATGATCTTTTCTATCGAAAGAAGATTGAAGACATCGAATTTTCTCAATTTTAAGAAATTTCCATAATAAGTAGGTAGATACGGATTTTCAAGTCGTTGAATTTATTATCCATCTATCTGAAGTCATACAATCTTTCGGCATCTGGAATAGTTACCAGCAAATTATATAAATATTTTTGTCAAGATCTCCAAGAATCGACTTCGATTTCTTAATATTTTTCCCGTTGTATGTATGAAAGTGAATAATTCTATTGAAAAAACATTATTCGGGGATGAGCCCCTTATTTATAACAGCTGCTATATTTGGCATTAAACTTGAAAATAACTGCAAGAAAAGCACATCTACCATCTACCAGGTATTTTATTTATTTATTTATTTATTTTATTTATTTTATTTATTTTATTTATTTTATTTATTTTATTTATTTTATTTATCGTTCGTTGTATTTTATTCATTTCTTGAAGGTCTATTGTTTGAAAGTAAGTGAAATTAATGTTTATTGGGGTCTAAATAAAGATGTATTGTTTCGCTATTGAGAGTGGTTGCTACGCTATAAGAATGTTTCAATACAAGGGTAACAATGTAAACCAAACAAACCTTCGCAATTTCTACGTTTTAAGGAGCTTTCCGTTAAATAGAAGTTCAATAGAGTTTACACTGTATTTGCAAACCGAACAAAGCGGAAAAAAATGCGATTTTTTCAAATTTTGTTTTCAAACATCCGCCTTTTTTTTTTTAACAATTTTTTACTAATTGTGGTGAATTATATCTTCGTATTTAATATGCTTTTTTGTTTTTGTTTCGGACTTGCCGTTTCTGAGATTGAGTGTCCGCCATGGGACCCTCTTTTTTTGTAGACTGCTCATTTTTGAGAACTATCTATATATAAAATAGAGTACTAAAACAAAAAAAGCTATTTTTTTTTGTCAACCCCAAGACTTAAATATTCAAATAGAGAAAGATGTAGTTAGATTTATAATAAAGGAACTGAAAAAAAATTAAATTTAAATGTCTATTTTTTACCTATTCTACAGGGAACTAGTACCTTAATTCAATGAAAATGAAAAATTTGCTTAACATGTTGTTAGACCTTTTAAATTTTCTACTGTTCCTTCATAGTCCAATTAATTTTTTTCTAGCGATATTCACAAGAAACTTTTTGATCTTGTGATGACTAAGGAAGGTGCAAAATCTCATTTTAAAAAGTTTCCCTCCAAGTACTTTAAGTTCTCTAACCTAAAAAGTATATATTTGGAATATTTAAGGTCAAAAGCCCGTTTTCTCAGGTGGAAACGCATACTTTTGTCGCCGGAAATGAAAAGGAAGGAGAATTTTTCGTTTGGGTATGACCTTGAACGGCCTCTCCCCTTGGCCTTGGGGATCCTTTACAAGGTCAAACTACGTCATTTCCAGCAACTAAAGCATGTGTTTTCACTTGAAAAAACGGCCTTGGCCTTGAAATGACTTTCAAGGTCAAGATCAGGGTCAAACCTGAGGTTAACATCAGATAGCCAGGGAATAATCCTACACTTTCTGTTTGGAACATTTCGAGTTATTCTGCAGTTCCCGTACTTTGACCTTTCTCTGATATGACCTTTAGAGGTCGACTTTTTTAAAGTGGTCATGGTCATACTTGAACGTGAAATTTCCTACTCTTTTAATTTCCGGGGTCAAAAGTAGGGGTTGCAATTTAAAAAATCGACTTTACCTTGAAGACTGAGGTTAAGGTCAAATCTATGGTCACCGTTTAATTGCCAGGGAAAAATCCTACAACTTTTGTCTAACAAGAAGAAGGCACCTACTCGTCATCACCGATTTCGCTCTAATTTATAACGAATTTATGTAGGGCTTGGCTACAAATGAAAGTACCCGAAGTGGGAACTCCAGGCCAAGCGTTTACAAAATAATAGCATACAAAAATTTTCACGCGCCTCTAAATCCCATTCATTGTAGCACTTCCCCAAAGCGGTGGCTGGTGTAGTGGTGAACACTTGGGCTTATGATTCAGTGGTCACGGGTTCGAATCCTTGCGTGCGGAGGCTTTTTTTCCTGATCTTTCCCAATTTTTATAAGATTCGGGTCCGCAATTATGCGAAGTGGTACATGTTTTTTTTTATTTATTTATACGCAAAAGACATAGATAAGTAGAAAAATTTGGATTGCGGAGTTTTCAGCAAAGGATTGTAATTAAAGCGCATACCAAAAGACTTTGTACATTAAAATTCAAACTTTTTCATGATGATGATTTACATTTGGCGGGGTGATATTCATTAAAGAAGCAGGGGAAACAGTAATTATTTTTGCATCTAGCACAGGTTATAAACGCCGCATTTTTACAATTACAACGATGTAATATACGATACAAACATTTCTCGTAATTTGTTGACAATGCTTTTTGTAAGAAAAAAATTACGAAAAGTGTTTCTAAGTGGACATTTTTGCAATTTGGCATATCCATATTATTCGTTCGCTAATTTTTAGATGATTTAATGTGGACTTCAAGATCCAGTTCTTCGTAAATATTCATGATGATTTAAAAACTAAAATTATTTTTAACGGTATTTCGTCCCACCCCAAGTTGTTACGTTTTGGGCACAGCGCAGTCCAAAATTGATTGATTTAATACGCGCCCTGCACGAAAGCGCTCATTCACCAAAACTCCCCAGTCACTCAATTACCGGGGCTCCTCTCGGCGGTAATTCGGCGTAATCAATTTGGGAAAAACGGCTGTTTGTGCGCAGGGCCTCCGCGCGCCGGTCCCCCGGTTAATTATTGCTTCCGCAATTACATCGCTTCCTTCACCTGGTAGCAGTTTACCACCGGCTGATTAACATGATTATTTGAAACAATTGTTAACTCGGCCGTCTGGGAACAGTGGGAACCGTCTAACGCAGTAATTTCCTGCCCCCAGCGGACGTATCGCCAAATTACCGAAATTATTGGTTTATCCCAGAAACAGGAACCAGGTGTAACTTCAGTTCTTACGGATTCTTGACTTTTTTCTTCGTTCCCGCCGAAGATGTGCCTCTGAATGGAATCATTTCCTGTAAATTCCCAGCATGAATTGGTCTGTTGTATCTTTTTCGATTTTCTTCGTCTTCTTTTTATTCAAGGCATTTTTCTGGTAGCCCAAAGGACGCACTCAGACCTTGCATTCTCTTGCTGCTGGTTAAGCCAGATCTCAATAGGTCCCTCCGAAGATATTTTTTTTTTTTTTGCGCGCTTAGTCCGCGACTTGAAAATTTATATCTGGAATTTATGCATGCCACGATAAAATGAATGAATTAGTCAGTTGCACCTACATGTCGGCGTTCGAGTGGTCGTTTTGGTCGCCGTCCCAGAGATAAGATGCAGGGCAAAATCTCCGAAGACCTGAAAATCGAAAAAAAAGGAGAAGAAGTTGAAACTTGTCTCGGAGCAATCGCTTTATAATTCCAAAGACCCGCCTCCGACTTCCGTTCAGAAAACTGAATATCTCGTCGTCGTCGTAATTTCATGTCAGGCTAAAGTAGTCAACGATCCGTTGGTGGGTTCTTGCTGGCGCGGCCCGGCGCGGCGGGTTCGCCTTTTTTCCACATCCTCGCCGCAGACACAAGACTCGCCGAGCGCCGCGGAGTTAAGACCTCTTTCAGGTGTTACAGATTGCCTCTCGGCCCACGGTATCTGATTTATTCCCATTTTTTTGTATACCTGCCCGGTCGCCCAGCTCCGATTTTAGTAACAGTCCTCTTTTTGTGCATCATCTGCTCCCAATTAGCGATGTTTTGATCTTGTTTTATAAATTTACAAGTTCGCCAGTGAATTTGACTCTGACACGCACAGATGCAGACCGGAGGGACCTCGCGGACGACGCGGCGAGGCGCGGGAGGCCGCTTGGAGCTTGTCGTCAACGCACTCTTCATATATCAACACCCACAACCCAGTCCCCAGAGAGCTTTTCGGATTAGAATGCTGCGGGCCGTGGATGTCATCTAAATGAGCGAGCTATAAGTCAAGTGATGCTTGACTGCCAGTCGACAAGATGTGAGCGCTTCAAGCAGAATTTGATCGGACGTTTGTATTCAAGCTTTCCAAAAGAGATTTGTGTAGTCCGTTAAAACAATTTATAGTTAATCTTACAGGCGCAATCGATAAAAATCCCTTAAGCGGTATATGTAAATTGAATTAAAAGGCGATTGTTATAATATTGGTTGTGTGCAAAAGTTTTTTCGGTTTCGAAACAAACAAAAAAGCTTTATATTTTTAAATATTTATTCACTTAATTTTTACAATATATTCACCACAGGAATCTATAACTGGCTGCCAAAGTATGGGTAACTTTTCAATCCCAGTTTTGTAAAAGTTGTCATCTTTTTCGCTAAAAAACTGGGTTAGAGCGCACCGTAGGTTATCTTCAGTATCGTAATATTTCCCTTGCAAATAATTTTCTAAAGAGCGAAATAAATGAAAATCCGATGGGGCAAGATCAGGAGAGTATGGTGGGTGTGGTAAAAGTTGCCAATCAAATTCCATTAATTTTTGCTGAACAATGATAGCTGTATGCGGCCGTGCGTTGTCTCGGTGAAAAATAACTTTGTGACCGTTAACTAGTCCGGAACGGTTTTCTCGCATCACTTCGTGAAGCCGATCTAGCTGTTGACAGTAAATGGCAGCACTTAATGTTTGGTTAGGTGGTAACAACTCCCAATAAATAACTCCGTGAGAATCCCACCACACACATAGTAAAACTTTTCGTCAATGTATATTTTCTTTTGCAGTGGAGGCACTTTTCATCACCAGTGACCAACCATCGGAGGTTTTTCAGTCGATTTAGGAGGTCAATACACAATGCAACTCTGTTTTCCTTATCTTTTTGGGACAGTTCATGAGGGACCCAAACATCTAGCTTTGTAACGAAGCCTAATGCATGCATTCTTCTTTCTACCGTAGTTCTGTCAACTTCAAACTTCTCTGCTAATTCTGCTACGGTTACTCTCTTGTCTTCTTCTACGGCTTTTATAAAATCTTGGTCATTTAATTTTCTAGGTCGGCCCGATCGGGGCTGATCTTCAAGCTTCCTTTCTCCAGAACGAAAGCGCTGAAACCACTGCTGACATGTCCGTTCGGTAATCACGTTCTCGCCGTAAATGCTCCATATCTTCTAGTGTGCATCTGCTACATTATTTCCTAGATCGAACTCATATAAGAGACAGTGTCTGATATGTATTTTCTCCGCTTCCATCTTAGCGGGAACCGGAATCATACATTAATCAATGTAAAAGCAATATTTCGGAAGTATAATTTGCTTACTCTTCGTTTAGTATGGGCATGTCATTGGAGGGAAGCAGTTTTAGAGCTTTCTGCCCAAGTGCTTCTTTAGAAGATTATTCATTAGCAGTTAGGACTTTCTGAGGAAGTTCTTCTTTAGAAGATTATTAGCAGATTTTTATGCTTACGTCGGAAGCAATTGTCGAAGCTGATAAAAGCAAAAGGGAGAAGTTTCACAGGGAATATTAAATCATTAAAACATATTATTGGCTTTGATTAGGGCGCTATATGGACGAAATAATAACAAAATTATCGCAAGGCAAATCGGATCAATGACATCACTAACAGCTCCTCGAGCACCTAAACGAAAATGAGCTGATCAGAAAGTAATGTTCCATCAGAAAGATTTCACAACGAAATGATGTCATCCCTACTGCATGAAAACTCAAGCATCTTCCTTTTTCATTCGCAGAGTGCACAATCGGAATAAAGCTTTAAAATCTTCCTAACTAGCCTTTTAAGATATTGGAAAGAAGATCTTCAAATTTGCTTCTGAGGAAGATTCAGAATTTTTTCCCGCTGGGATGTTTATCAAATTGTTGACGTTTCTAGACTGAGGCCCCGGACCGTACGTTCACCTTTTTATAGCTACGTAAATGGAAGTTTCGGGAAACCAGTAGAGCCCTACGTAAGTTCAAAGAACAATTATTGACAGAGTTGACAAGTTTTCTAGGTACAAACCGAAAAAACTTTTGCACACACCCAATAAATACTAGCTGAGCTACCTGGCGTTAGCCGTCCGTAATCATTCTTCTGAAAAAAGCAAAACTTAAAGTATGACTTCTACAAATAAGTATAAAAAGTGCAATAAAAACATAAATAACTGGAGGAAATATATATTGCAGTTTATTCTTTTTAAAATTTTTGAAATATTGTTATTCTCTATGTGGCATACCTATCTCTACGGATATGCGTCAATTTGAGGCGATCATAATGTAAGCATAAATGTTAGTAAATTGGTTTCACTCATGTAAGACGAAGTTCTTCAATAATGTAAATGTCAATTGTAAATATATGCAATACAGCGGCGATACGCTGATTTTGTTATCTCAACTTAAATAAGCCCGATAAGCATCAGGAGAAAAAACGAAATGCATAATGTGAATTGCAGTCATATTGTGAAGACGTTTTGGAAGTTTTAGTTGCTCGGTTCGTAACGCCAGCAGGATGACAGAGGTTGTGGGCTCAATTCTCACCAGAAACCCGGCTCACAAAAAGTGGTATCAAAATGGGTTTATAATGGCCTAAGTGTATTTTCGGACAACCCACATCAATCTACATTTTTTCAATTAGTTTGTGCATTGGAAAATATAATACTACTGCATTTTTTTAATTATTAATATTATTATGAAACTCAATTTTACACTGTTATGACAAATAGCCCTTCTAAATATGTCTGAAATATATAATTTTAAATTTTAAAAAACATAGTCAGTATAAGTGAGAAGTGCTCTGGCACAAGCTCTGAAGAGGATGAAAATAAAGTGACTCAAAACGGGGTGAAATTCAGATTTTCGAATCAAATGAAGGTCGACAAACAGGGGAATCCTCAGGCAGTAAAAGGGAAAATTTACACAATTTAGGTCCTTGTAGAAAAAGGATGCGTATCCTATCCGATTCTGAGTCCGAGAATAAGCCTTGAGGATCATCAAATTTTTTCCTGTAAATGATTTTTCAAAGCTCGAAACAGCTGGTAGTCGGTAGGTGCTAAGTCTGGTGAATACGGTGGGTGTGGTAGATCTTCACACCCTAGCTGCGAAATAGGTTCTTGTGTCATCTTAGCTACGTGGGGTTGAGCATTGTCGTGGAGAAGCCGAAGTTGGAGACGTTTACGTATTTTTTGTTTAATAATTTGAGCCAGCTTTAGCAGTTGTGAAGAGTAAGTCTCTGCCTTTATTGTGGTGTTGGATCGCACAAGTTCGTAATAGATAGGTCAGCTTAGGGGTTGATTCTGGTTTTTCCCCTTTCGGTAGCCATTGTCGCTTGCGTGTGTGATTAACATAAAGCAACCAGCTTATATCTCCAGTGACTATTTCTTGAAGGAAATCCTTTCTGTGCGGACGATGCCGGAGTGAAAGACAAATGGGCATGCGTGTTGCTTTGTTGGATTCACTGAGATCGTGCGTTATTCTAGACGAAACAACTTTCCTATATCCCAGCTCTTGTAAATGTTGAAGAATCGTGGGATGGCTACATCCGTATTTGTTGGCTAATTCTTGTGACGACGTACGAGGCTTTGCGTTTATAAATGCTCGCACTTCTTCATCGTCGACAGTTGATTTCCTGTCGGACCTAGATTCGTCTTCAAAAGATGTATCGCCAAAACGGAAATACTGATACCAACGGGATACCGTTGAATGATTAACTATGTTAGCCTTGAATGCACTGCACATATTAGCGCATGCGGCTCTAGCAGAATGCCCTTGCAAGAACTCGTAATATGCGATCGCTCGAAGTGTGTACTTTGATCCATACTTGCTCATACTGTCTTCAAGGAACAACTGACTCGCTTATATACCCTGCGGTATAAAAGGTTTTAGACGAGTCCTGCATTTACTACTCTCGAATGTTCTCGAACTCCGTTATTAGGAAAAATATTTTAATTGAAAAAGAAGTGTCGCAAGACTCTTACCAACCTAATTTAAGAGCTTGTCCGCACGCCTCCTGAAATGTACATCTACATACATCTAGAGTCGAACAAAATCGTTTCTCGTTGACTCGTTCAAATAGTAATTATGAGAAATCTTAAGAAGCAGAATAATTAATTTTTCCTGAAATTAAAAGTAATCTTATGAGTTCCAAATTTTTGTAAATTCGAAAGTTCTACATTATTGGGAATATAAAAAAAATTGTGTGCTTGCTTGAGGGTCGACCACGCTGCAAGTTGCGGTCGGGGACCTCCATCCTGATGGAGTTTCTGTAAATCATCAATCTTTTGTATGATATTATACATTTTTACCAGAAACTCAACTGCTTTGAGATATTTAACAGTTCCCGGGACTGCATGTCGATTTAGAGGGAAAAAAATTAGATATTTTTTGTTGTTGGTTTATTTTACCCTATAAATAGTTTTCTCAACTTTAAGTCGGATTCGACGTGACAGCAAATGGTAAAGCAAATAGTTTTAAATTGCGAAAAACTTAATGAAAATCATAGCTTTGAATTTCTTCTGTTATAAAGATGTGTAATCTACAGTTGAAATATCATTTTAATATAACTTATTTATTGTGTTTTTTGTTTCTGAAGGAATGAAGAATTTTAAAATTCAAGTATTTTAAACAAAGTATGGATATAGGAATTCTTTTAAAGCGATTATTTTAGCCTTCGGTGCAAGCATCCGCAAATTAAGGGTGCTGGTGAGCGGGTCAATTCACTGGTCAGGCACAAATTACGAGCATAAATCATAAATGCAAGACCACTTGGCCCGTGTAACAGATACTTTGTGGAAAAAACAAGAGCTTCAGTTCTTAAAAATTACCGAAACTACTCAAAAAGGCCCATTAATCACAGTCCCGCATATCTGAAGGCTGAGGCCCCAGGAGCAAAACGACGAACTCGGCTGAAGGAAATGGCCCTTACTCGAGAGGAGGCAGCATGTGCATGGCCGCCACGAAATTCCACAGGAAGATCAGAAAAAGAACGCCAGCAAATATCCCAACAATATCAAAAAAAGAACAGAAGAGAACCTTTGCTGAGCTCAAAACCCTTCTTCCAGTTCTGTGAATGAAACCGAGAGCTAATCCCGCATACCGGCGCATGAAATTTTGATGATCCCATCCCATATGTTGAGGATTAAGTTTTTTTTTCATCGTTTTCCCCTTCAATTTTATTCAGTACCTCCTCTGGCAGGCCGATTCGCCGCCTGGAGGATCACACAGCATCCGAAGATCATGCATACTTCTTGCAACCTCTCAAGGTCCTCAAGGTTTCCATTTTGTGCAGTGGCGCGGCGCGGCGGCCAAAATGCGCACACTTTGAGATGTCTGTGCAAAAAGGAGAACGTGTCTGGCTGACGTCCTGCCATGGAGGCTTTTGCTGAGTGCCATCCATTCATAATTTCCGCACCGTCTACCACGGGATAATAGCGAAAACAAGAAAAAACGCCCGGCCAACAACAAAACACTCCCGGCGAGCGCTGACTTGTCATCGATTTTTATTTTCCCATATTTCAGCGCATTTTATCCTCTGCGAGAGGAATAAATGCAATTTTAGTGCATGCTGTGCTGTGCATCACACCTGGTTCAGTGCTGCAATTTATGAAGAGGAAAATATGACGGGTCTGTGACGGGACGGGGTCGACTGTATAAAGAAATAGAATGCTGGCAAGAACGTGCACACCATCGCTGCTGGTGTTAGCAATTTTTAAGATGGACTGCAGCGATAAAAGGCTTTTTGTAGGCGGTGGCGAAGGCTCTTTTTCGCAAATTCACTCAGAGGAATACGCAATAGGTTTTTATCCTTGTAAGGCTTAGTCATACATTTACGCTGCATGCTCAGCCTTAGCTGGACCTCTTTACAGGCAAGAAGTACTTTGCAATATAAAAAAGTAAAACTTATGATTAATAACATTTTTATAATATAAAGCCTTACTTATTATATCTATGTATATTTACAAAATTTCAAAAAATCTCAGCCGGTAGATGTAGAGGTAATTGTTGCCTGGACTCATGCCTGGAGTGGCTTAAAACTGAATTAAATTTTAGTATGAGCTTGACTCAAACCTGGTTTAATTTTGACTTAAGTATGGCTCAAGGCGGACTAAGGTCTGTTCAAATCTAACTAACGTTGGTTCAAGTCCAGCTTAAGCCAGATAATATGTAGCCTATTCTTTAACCAGTACTTTCCTCTATATGTATACAAAAGATCATTGGAATCGGTTGAGGGGTTTAGAGGACAGAACCTCCTCTTACGTTATTAGTTAGTATAAGTATAGAATAACATACATACATATCAGCAATAACTTTTTCGGTAAAGTGGCAGATCCAAAAACGAAAATGTTTCGTCAAAACGTTTCAGAGAAATATATTGTTAAAAAGTGAGAACAAATTTTGACCACTATTTCTTTACAACCTCCCGACTGGAATGTAAAGATCGGTAGTCAAGAGGTTGGCATTAGGTATGCTGAATTCCACATTGGGGCATGATAAGGAAACCGGATTAGATCGTTATCATAAAAGTAACGCATGTGCCTTTTCGCTCCTGAATGGGGAAAATGTCATTGAGTGAATTTTAGGTTGCAATTAGGAAATGTGGCAAATGAATATTGGGTTATGTGGCTTCCCAGGTAGAATTTTAGAAAATTTGAATTTATATTTTCGTTAAAAACAATGGAATATATAAAACTAAGGAAGAATACATACTTATGTGAAATAAAATACATATGGAGTACATACGCTACAATTAGTAACACCGGAGCGTGGCACTTGTAACTGCGACGCGGTTGAAGATAATGCTTAGTTGGGATATCACAGCTATAGGTGTGAGTATGTTTTCTAATGTAATACACTTAGTATGTCAGTTTGTTGTATTGTGCATTTGATTTCAAAAATTAGTACGGTCTACGCATCGCGTTTTGAAGCGGTTTTTCTTTGTAGATGCCCCAAAGGCCCGAAGTTGAAAATAGTATCCGGCGCACAAAGAGATCAGAAATCACGAAAACTCGAGGTTTAGCCAATTTGCGAAAGTAGTCCTGTGTATCCAGAAGGTGCATTTTCTTATTCCTAAGAGTCCGTACCAATATGTTCTACCCCAACATTTTACCATTCGCTCATATGCAAGGTCATGGTATACGCTCAAAGTTACCCCATTTGGAGCAGTAACACATTTCTTTATGATGTAGGTAATTTGTCTCTGCGATTAAGGCGGTTTTTTCTAAGTATACTTACAGAAAGGATAGCAACCAGCATATCAAGTGAAAGTATAGACATTGGCTTTTCCAACAGTATAGTACAAAGGTTAAACCGATTTACACTGTGACGCTCACAGGATGTCCAATTATCGTTAAACAAATTTTAATTTTCAATGTTTGAATTGAGCTACAAAATTTTTTTCACAAACTTCATGCATCTTATGTATACCATTAATAGCCCAATATGTGTACTTATATGGCCAATCACGGGGCACTGTGCCCTAAGATACCACCTTAAAAAGATAGGTGCGGAGGACGATTATATATGTCGCTTCTATCTTGAGGAAAAAGAAACAGCGGAACACGTACTCTGCCAATGCCCAGCCTTAGGTCGACAAAGGCTGGCACACTTCGGAGCATCCCTCATAGCGCCGGAAGATGTGTCGAATGCGACTCCCCAGCAGACCATAGCCTATTTCAAGGACCTGGATATGGAAGGGGTTTAAATAAAAGGGACTAGCACAATAGATCTTATAGGTCGCGTTTGCTATTCGGTAGGCACTGGGAGTGCCCTAGACGACCCAATAACATAATAATAATAATAATAATAATGGCCAATCTTTTTTTCTTGCACCAACGTGCCCCAAGCACTTTTTTGGCAAAAATGTTTAAGGGGGTTGGCAAGCTTATTTAGGCGGACCAATTTAATAACACTTTCTTTTCGACAAACAGTTAGTAAAATCTCCCATTTTAACGTTTTTGGGGATGCTAAGTCCGTTTCTGGGGTTAGTTTTTACATTGGGTTTGAAGGGGCTGCAATAGAGGGGGTAGTTTTTTCTTAATTATGATAATTATGAGAAGTAGCGAAGGAAAATATAATACCAAGTTATATATCGTTTCACATTTTTTAGAAAGCGCTAAATCAAGTTATGGGGTTATTTTTTACCTAGGGGTTGAAGGGCTGAAGATAGGAGGCGTAGTTTTTTCCCTGTAATTGAAAATAACAAGATGTATATCGTTTCCTACGTTTTCGAGGGCGTAAAGCACATTTCTGGGATTACTTTTTACCTATGGATTGAAGGGGTGAAGATAGGGAGGGTAGTTTTTCCCTGTAATCGAAAATAACAAGATGTATATCGTTTCATATGTTTTGGAGGACGTAAAGTTCATTTATGAAATCATTTTTTACCTTGGAGTTGAAGGGAAGAAGAAAGACAGGGTATTCAATTCAATTCATTTATTTAGCTTATATATCGCTCATTAAATACAATAACGTCATAACTCATAAATTGTAATTTTTCATAAAATGCATTTCAAAGATTAGGCTCTTTGTTATTTCAGTATGAAATAGTTTCAAAACTACCTCTCCCTTGTCGCGAATTATGAAAGCTTAGATATGACGTTTTTACAGTCAAAATACAGTTAAAAGTATATACGAAATTTAGTCCATCTGTATAAGTAATTCAACAATAATGATTTTTGAGTTATGACGTTATTGCATTTAATGAGCGATATATGTTATAGTACAATCATGTTGGGGTCGCTATTCTAATGTTATACTAAAAGAGGGAGAGTGAAAGACAGGGTAGTTTGTCTCAAAATTATAGCTAGTGTCAAGATGAATATCGTTTCATATGTTTTCGAGGACGTAAAGCTCGTTTCTGAACTTAGTTTTGACTTACGGGTTGAAGGGGTGAAGGTGGACGATGTAGTTTTTTCCTTGCTATCGAAAATAACTAGATGCATATCGTTTCATAAGTAAAAAATAATTCCAGAAATGAGCTTCGCATCCTCGAAAACGTATGAAACGATATGCATGTTGTCACTAGCTATTATTTAGAGACAAACTACCCGCGCTATCTTCACCCCTTCAACCACGAAGTAAAAAATGATTCCAGAAATGAATTTTGTGGTTTCGAAAATGTATAAAACGATATACATCTTGTTATTTTCGATAACAGGGGAAAAATTACCCTCTTTATCTTCACTCCTACAAGTACATTGAAAGTACTACCAATTACCAATTATTAAATTGTGTATTGCCGCCGCTATCGAGAATCGCCTGGGTTTTCAACGAGTTTTTCCGCATATTCAATCGACAGCGAACGCCATATCTTCCGAATCACCGGTTTTAGCTGCTTGAGATTGGCTCTTCATTATGCCCCACACATTCTCAATTAGATTGGTGTCGGGATTGGCATAACCAGTCCAACGTTGTTGTGTTATTTTCTGCTTTTCAGATCCTGCCTCCTTGACTCCGATGTTTGTGATCGTTATCCTCTTGTAACATCCAATAATCATAGTTGGGTCCAAAGATCTGTTTCACTGATTTTAGGAGATCACGCTGATAAATTAAGACCATCTTCTTAGCATTCAAATTCTCGGTAAAGAGCTCTAAGAAGCAAAAACCACGTTTCGAAAAGTATCGCTAAATATGCATGGATGCTTGACAGTACGCTGGATGAAACGAGCATGCTTCCACACTCAAAAATCAATTCATCACGGCACACAATGTTGGACCAATCGCGATTCAAATTCTCGGAGCCATTCGTTTTTCTATATGGCCTACGGAAAGAAAGGGTTTTGATATCATAGCATGGTATTATATGTTTGCCTCACGTAAACACTCTCTGATTGTATTGATGCTTACGTGAATTCCTTTTTTGCCTTCGCCTCGCGCAGTCTTAAAGCGGGGGTGCGTTTAAACAACTGCAGTATCACTCTATCCCCTTTTTTCGTAGTTGCTCTCTTCAGATGCGACAACTTTGGTCCTTTTGGATACGTGCACAGAAAACACGGCTTCATACCGTTTCACGTATTTTGAACCCATTTTGAATAAGTTACGCGCACTGTGACGTTTCAAGCGACACTGAAATTAATTCGTATTGGCATCTTAGCCCTTCCATGGTACAATCACTCACAGTAAGAGAGAGAGAGAAATATCTTTTATCTTCTTTGAAAAAGAGCGTTTCCTTTCTTTTTAAACAGACTGTATACAGAGTGATCCAAAAGTATGGAAACGGCAAAATAACTTTCAAGGAATGCATTTTGGAGAAAAAAGTTCTAAACAAAAAAAAGTTTAATGAATTTTCTCTGGCTATTCAATAGTGACCTTAGATTTGAACTTGACCATGGGCTTGAAGGTCATTCCAAGGTCAAGTTGATTTGTTTAAATGGGGACCCATATTTTTGACCACGGAAATGGAAAGAGCGGACAATTTTACGTCCGACTATGCCCTTCACCATGACCTCGAAGGTCATATCAACTGAAGATCGTTCTTTAAAGGGGAACCTGCATTGTTGTTGCGGATTCGGAAAGAGCAGAAGTATTGCGTCCGAATGTGACCTTGACCACAGCCGTCTATAATCGGCATCCACGAAACATTCTCTGGGTACGACCACCGCCTATAGTCCGCATCCGCGAAACATTCTCTGGATCCGATCGCCGCCTTAAGTCAGTATTCACGGAAAGCTCTGTGGGTATGATGGCCGCCTATAGTTCGACTGAAATGACTGAAAGTCCGTAGTCATGGAACCATTCTGGTGGAAATCTTTCTAGCAAAGGAAATATGTAATGGCATCCAACTGTGCCGTACAAGAAGGGTTAATATTAACGGAAAATTCTTTTTAAAAAAGAACTTTCTTTACCCAGTTCATTCGAATTTCTGACAAAATATAAATTAAATGTTAACTGGGAAAAATTCTGCTAGAACTTACAGAAGTCGTATTTATAAATTTTTTGCGAAATGTATTACATTTAATTGATGTAATAATACGACGATATGTTCTTGTACATTACTTACCTTTATTTCGACTGGAAATATATTCTTAATTAATTTTTTCGGAATCCCTGAAAATCATACAATAAATATCCATAAATCAAGTGTTAAATCAATGAAACTATGTTCTTCCAACTACTATGTCTCTTGTGCTGGAGCTACTAGTCAAATACTATAAATGGGACATCATGTTACGTTATGTCCACAGATACCGCAACTTTTCGTACTTTACCAGGTAACGGTGCGAAAACCAACATAGGTAGATTCCAATTTGCAACCACCACATCAAAGCCAATGCATAGAAGAATATGAAGGAATAGCTAAAAGTCGCTCTGCAGACGTTTTCCCGCTTGTGCCTCAATAGAAAACAGCACATTTGACTAAAACTCACGTTTTCTTGTCAATCAAGTACAAAATATAAGGTTTCCGTGTATGGCCGCAGAGCGCAGCGTACGATGACTATTTTACATAATATTCCTCTCGGGATTGATTATTCTCCTGATCTCAAATTACTTTCCTACCTGACTGGGGCCGGCGCGCAGGCAGGCATCGCATCACCTGGTCGAGCTCGACATTGTCTGAGTCTGGCTGCCTGGCGCGTTCCTAGGGTACGCCATACCCCGCACAAACCAATTATCATTAAGGCAAATTATTCGAAGGTGCGCACGCTGACAATGTATCATTGCGCCGCGGCAGAAAAGTACATTTATCGCTCATTAGCCCGCCCATTAGTGTGCCAGACCGCGAGCGGCTTTAGCGGGCGCAGGAATAGCCTGGGCTGGTGCATGCGCGCCAGAGCCCGGAGCGCGGAGCTCTCCGCACCACTGCAGCTGCACTTAATTCATATTTCAAAATTTGTGCCAATTAAAATGGATATTTGACAGGCGAACGATGCCATTTCGCATACGGTTCCCGGATCGTAAACAGTTTCTTGTCCGCCCGTCCGTCTGTCCGTCCAGGCTGTACGTCCGTCCTAGCTGGCCGTATGGCGGGTCTGAGAATCTGAGACCAGTTCAACGCTCAGACCGGCTCAGGCGGCGGCTCGCAATTCTGTTCTTAGCGTAGTACTCACGTAGGGCTTCGGATATTATGCATTCTGGCCATTCAGAAAAGGAATAAATCGAGCCAATGAATACAAAATCATTTTAATTTCCATTGCCAATCTACGTGCGCTGAATGAGCAATCGAGTACTATGGCCTTTCGTTCAGTCACACGACTTCCGGGATTAGCGTCTGTTCGCCACTTATGACATTTCGTCTTCGAACGTTTGAATTGAAAGATAATTCTTTTATTGCCGGCTGCCTTTTTGCCGTCGTTATAGGTGCCGGGGAAGAGTTAGAGTCGCAGTAGTTTTTCATTTGGGCCGGGAGATTCTGGACTCCAACGTCGGAATGCTAATTAGGTGCGGGGCTTTGTTTTCTGCAAGACAAAGCGCCCAGTCATTACACCAAACATAACTTTAATAAATTGAATCCTCCTCGTAATAAAGATATGGGGCTGGATATGTATTCGATTTCACAGTCTGTATGTTATCTCTCTGCACCGTATAAACTGCTACACCCATTTTCTACGAAGCTTATACAAAAAAACTCGATAGGGCATAAGTCAATCACTATCCTTTCTAGCACGTTGCTACTTTCCAGTTCAACTCGAAAGACTTGATAAGTGTATTGAGTCATTATTATTCTTAAATATAAATCCTTCTCCCAAAAGTTGAGTTTCTGACAGTACTGAATGCTCCTCCAGTACCCAGTGCTCCACTTTTGTCAATTTGGGTGATTTCAACAAGGTCGAACATACAGATCGGCAGTATGGTTTTCGACTATATTCCTCTTGGCAATGCGCAAAGCACTATATGTTCTCGCATATTTTAACGGTCGTAATATTGCTCTTAAGAATATCCCTCTTCTTCGGGGGTTAAGACTACAAAACGGTTTTCGATTTTGGAGTGTATTGCGAATAAACTAAATCGCCAGAGTTTGAGTTTCCAGTTTTCATCTTTACTGTGAGCCTGCAACTTAACCCAGTCTTTTATATTTAGCCTATGTGCTGGATACTTCACGAATGAAAATTTCGAAAAAGTGGTTATTCAAAATGGCGGGCTGTCAAATTTGAAAATTTATGGATTAATCATAAATTTTAATAACTGAAAGTTTTCGGAAACGTTGATTTTAAAAGTATCTAACTTTATGACACATTCCCTAACATTGTGGCATTTTTATGAATATTTTTTAAACGAGGTTGTTTGGGAATACAAATTTCAAATATATATCTTTCCAAGATAGCAAAATTTAGATTCAAATCTATTCTTTTCTCGTTAATATATAATATCTAATTTCTATACTTCCTTTTTTTATTATATAATTTTAATGTATAAAGAGAGAGTTTGAATATATGAAAGAGGTAATCTCGGAAACTACCGAATCGACTTGACTAAGTCTTTCACTAATGCCTTCTAGGTGTATATAGTCTATAAATTAACACGAATGTACACTTTTACAATTATTGACTTTACTTCTTTTATGTCAGAAAGCTTTTCTTTTTTGCTTCGATTTGCTCTTTTGTTTACTTTGACATGGTAGATAAAGTTAAAAGTTTTAAAAACATCGCATGAGGGCTATCTACACATTAAGATTTACCTTGAAAAGTTGTCTAAATGATATGTTAGGCCCACAGGTGAGCACGCAGATAAGCTGGGGATCTCCTTCAACTCTCACTGCCGCAATTGCGATGACCAAAATGACCCCAAATGTCCCTGGCTAGGGTAATTATTTTATTGACGATCTCAGAGAGTTGTCTGAAAAGCGGATTAGGTACATTGTTCACTACCTCAATGCCACAGAGAGGCTTTAGCCCAAGGCGAAATTTCCCTGTCCACTAAACTTCCCCAAACATACTAATAACCAGATCATAGTTTGTTGTGGTATCATAATGACGCCTTTGTAGTGCTAATTGGGTTCTGAAGAGGTCGTGAAATTCGCCACTTAAACCAACCCACCATATGTTCGAAAAGTGCACTTATAGCACTTTCAAAAAGAATGGCTCAAAATAGGTAGAAAAATTGGACTTAGATTTTGAGCCTTAGTTTGAAACATTTTTATGGACAAGTCTTTTTTTTCCTTTGAGGTTTCGAACACTCTTTTACTCTCTCGATTAGTTAAATTTTTATTGCACTTTTTATACCTACTTTTAGAACTCATATATTAATTTAGTTTTGCTGATGAATGGTTGCGTCCGGTAACGCCGAATGACTGAAAAATCATATTTGATTGAATATTATGTTATATATTGAAAAATGGATGTGCCCAGAGTACGTCGGATGAGAATTAGCTACACCCAACAAAATATCTGGCTCAAACAACTAATTTTGTGGTTGATTTAACTATTTTTGCGTATAATTTTCACTTAACAAGGTTGCTGGTAAGAATGACTAGGAAAATCTATTTAACAATTATAAAACTATGTTATTATTTAAACTACATATCTAAGTTGAAACGATGTTACGAAATTAGTTCAGATAAGAAGGCCCATTTTTAAAATAACATAACTTGTTAAATCGTCATGAAGATACTAATTGAGACAACTAGGCTTATTGTTAAAAGAACCAACGACCGTGTTCACTCAACATGAATCTACAAGTTTAATCAACGAAACTCATTTTTAAATCAAATTACGAGCCTGTTGATTCACACAACGAGGTGCATTGATGAAATATCTCAAAAGCTTGTTGAATGGACGTGTTGCTACTGATTCAAACAATGAGACCCATTGTAAAAATAATTTACGACCTTGTTGAATCGACATGGAGCTAGTAGTTCAGAGAACAAGGTCAATTGTTGAAACAACTTACGAACCTATTAGCTTGAGAGGAAGCTTCTAGGTTATACAACAAGACCCATTAGTAAACCAACTTACAAATATGGGAGCTTTTTTTTTCAAAATTGAATATTAAACAATCCATATACATTCCAACTTTTATTTTTTCATTCATTTTATTATGTTTTTACAACAATAAAAAATCCTTGGGTATTTCCTGAGCATTTTTTTACATGTGCTTTTTAAACGCCATGAATTTTCTTGGCAACAGCATACCAGGCTTTATAAGGAGAGTAATTTAGTATCTTTCACTGCACTGAAATGATAAATAAAATTCGTTTAACCCGACATGTAAATTTAGCGCGTTATGTTCCATTTCTACTAGCTATTATGAAACACAGCTCGAACAGAACAAAGTAACTAGCGTATCTAGTTTAGAGGATCAGGCTTCTGGTGGACCAACAAGAATTCACGTCATATTAACTATACATGTAGTACATCTAACAAGAAGGCTAGCCGATCATAGTATTGGTTTGAATACCTTTAAAGCAACGAGACATCTAGTAGCAATGATTATATATGCTTTAAAAAAAACACACATTAATTATGTTAAGTTATGAGGAATACCTATTCAATTTAACGTGAATTAAAAGTTAAGTTGGCAGGATATCTGTTTAAGGGGTTACGTGGGTTTTGATTTCCAAAAAAATCACAATTTTTTTTTATGAAATTTATAAAACTGATTTGTTTCAACTATTAGGTAGGTAAATGGTCATAAAATAAAATGAAAATTGAGCCATTGACACCTGGTTTACGAAAATCGATGATTTTTTACCGTAGGCAGAATATCTCGAGACAGATTTATCTGAAATCAAAAAACAAATTTTTTTCCAATAGTAAATGCATATGGGTTGTATTTGGACGAAGGATTTGAAAAAAAAATGATATTTGTATTTTTGACAACGTTTTTAACAAAAAATTGATTTTTTGTTTTAATTTCAATGAATATTTTTCTATATTTTGGTGATTTTCTACCGGTAAACCGACTTGTAATAAACGGAATTAAAAATCCTTCGTTCGAGTACAAGTCAATACTATGTAGAATAAGTGTGAACAATTTCAGTAAGATTGTGATTCTTTTTGGAATTTAAATCCCACGTAACCCCTTAACCCATTAACGGCGAAGCGGACACTCGAAGTCGATTGGATTACAGACGAAAATGTAAAAAGCCTAAGACCAACTAAATATTATTATAGAAAAACATTTTGTTAAGTAAAAAGACCTGTTCTTTGCGAATCTGAGGTCAGATTTTAAAAATTGTTCACCAAAAATTAAATATGGCCGCGCATAGATGCCTAAAATTGAAGCATCCATTGTCCAATTTTTCATAAACTTAGTATTAATTTATTCTTAAAAATGACGTTCTAAAGTTACTCATACTGTCTCTTTGGAATGTATAACAATAAAAGATTACATGAAAATGTTAGTAACAAATATTCGCAAGATGGCGGATCTAATATGGCCGCAATTACAACAAAAAGTTTTTCTTTTCAAATTCAGAGCATGCAAGTAGTCATTACTTATGTTTTTGAGATTCGGAAAGAGCAGATCTTTCTACTATAATAATCTTAATTTGGTCTTAGGCATTTTATAGACGTAAAATCAATCGACCGTGAAATGTGCTCTTCGCCGTTAATGGGTTAAAAACGAAAAATTGCATTCTAGTAAAATTGGCATGGATTCTCTTTATTTTAATTATTCTCTAGTAAATTAATATGAAAACAGTATGATGAACTAGGATAGGATCTAGTCTAGTTGATTGGAACAGAGTATGCATGCTGACCAGATAAATCTACTAGAAATATTTGTATGTTAATCAGCATTAATTAAATTTTCATTTCTTTCTTTGCAGTTCGTTGATATTGGTATAGTCACTTCAATTGAATCAAATCACAAGCAAGTGGAATCAGCTCGGAAGGGTATGGAGGTGTGCATCAAAATTGAACCTATTCCGGGCGAATCGCCAAAAATGTTCGGCCGGCATTTTGATGAAACAGATATTTTAGTGAGCAAGGTAAGTGTCAAAAAGCTTTAATACTATATTTTATGACTATAGTAGCTATGCAAAGATGTGTCCGCTGCAGAAATAAATCATCGATTCTCATTCTCGATAGTGCAGGCTACCGATACGATACACCTTCTCTCCGATTTATGGCTCCCTTGGGGTCGCCTCACCTTTCAATAGATCTTTGGAAACGCAAAGATGTTCAGTGCCATCATAAATAAGGGCCCTCTGCAGCAGGATCGCCTCGTCGGTGTATCCAGTTTCTAACAATGTTCCGATAGAAATTTAGTACCTGTAGCATCGCATCTCGTTATTTGTTTTGCTGGCGTCCACCTCACTTCCACCTGGTAATTACGTCGTGCCGTCTGCACAGCAGCGCCGATAACAAATCAGTTCAGAGCGGTGTTCATCGTTTATTTTGCTGTAATTCTTCCGATAATAACTAATTCGCAATAGGCAATAAGCTTGTGGCCGCGCACCAGGTGGGAAACCGACTGCCCTTGGCGCATATATTCCGGCCGCAGAGAAGGACTTGAAATATCTGCCAATTATGGAAATATGCGAAGTTCGTAAAAATTAATAGAGTCTGGGGCTATTCAGGCAGACCCGAAGACTGCTCTGATCAACTAGTCGGGCCAGTAATTAAAGATTGCGCGGAGCCGCATTTGAGGTGAAATATTGGGTGAGAGGAGCGGACGCAACGCAGCGTACGGCTTTCGTCCACGACCCATTCATGGGCCTCCGCTTGTGTCGAGGTGAATGAATCAATTTGACCGCTGGAGCGCTGTCGGCGTGCTGCTCCTATCTAGGAGTCGTTTTCATATCAAAGAGACACGAATTTGCATACTTTAATGAATGCCAATTGTGAGATGATTTGTGGACTTTTGGGCCTGGTGTGCAGCCATTGAGATTTCCTCGAAGAAAACTTAGCCAAAACCGGTCTCCATTGGTATTTATTTTTTTCTGATAAAACTAGAATTTTTGTGTAGTAGGTAACCTTTAATTTTATTAAATATAAGGAAAGAGGAATTTTCGCACAGTCAGGCGTATTGTCGTATGTCGAGCTCTTCATTGCCGCATTATTAATCTGCATAAAAACGTATGGTCAGGGTCATTGTGAAAGTAGTACTCATAGGCTTGAAAGCGATATTCCTCGTAGTCCAGGTACATAACTGAGACGGCTATATCCGGTGGAAATTACATATTTTCGATTTTCTGCCTTGTAGAGGATTTTCATTAATAGCACTTGTAGGATTAAAATTTTAAATAATGAAATCTTGCATTTGAAGGGATATTTCGGAAAATAAAATTTCTTATTTCCAACATTACACAAATTTCCGCATTATCATAATTTCGCATAATATCTTGCTTTGTCATCAAAATTTCGCAGTTGAGAAAAACGTTTGCATTTTTACGTGATTTTCATGCATATTCTCAACTGTTTGATGGAAGCTTCTGAAAATCCTTAAGTTAAAGTTCCCATCACTTTTATGAAAATAATTTTGCACAATTCTAAATATTCACAAATTAAAAGAAACTTTTAAATTTTTTCAATCTGTAATTTCTCAAGACAAATGCAAGAATTTGGTTGTCGCCGTCGATAAATCAGATGAGATATATCACTTTTATTTGTTGATTTCAAAGATTCAACCGACTGTAAAAAGTATAAGTGCCCTACAAAAAATTTTTGAAGCCTCAAATGACCGTCCCGACAATATTTCATAGAAATCCATGAGATTCCAAACTGAATCAATGTTCTAATATTGAAAACGTTAATTCCTAAGATATATTTAATTCACACGCGAGAGCAATGGCGGATTTACACATTTGCCGCCTGTAGGATATTCAAATATTGCCGCCCTACCGACCTCTACAATTCGATACCCTAGTTCACAATCATATTAATTACAATTTCTTCGTCAATGAAATTGTAATTTTATGATTTGTGCACTATGGTCCTAATTACACCACCTATTTTCCTTAATTAGTATGATTGTGACCTAGGGGATCGATTTGTTAGTTCCTAGATTATTTTAACAACCCAACGATTTAGTTAAGATTGCACAAGAAATAGTTTTTGGGTATATTTCTGAGCTAATAAAAGCTCAGTCATGTACTACTAATAAGGCTGGGTAAGGTATGCCTTAATACTAGTTACACAATTACGTACATTCGGTAAACGTAATTAAATAATTTTGATTGAGCTTACTTACAGTTTAAAAACAATATGCTCAATTATCTAGTAACAATCCGGCTGATGACGACGATGAAATTCAATTAATTAAGTTATAAAAGTTTTACAATATCTTTTTGCGCGGTTTTCTATTCGCAAAATCATCAATTATATCGTCGTATGAAATCTTTTCATTAGTTCTGACTCTATGCACAAAGGAGCTAAGGCGTTTAGCTTTTCTTTGCTGCTTTGCTTGGCGACAGCCCGCGAAAACACGGACTACTAGTTTAGATATATAAATATGTATCTTTTTAATTTCTGTAAGACGTAAAAAAAAAATGTTGGCCCAGAATTTGCCGCCCCTAAAATCTGCCGCCCTAGGCTCCAGCCTACTCAGCCTGCTGGTAAATCCACCACTGCGCGAGAGTTAATAGTAGGTAGGTATATTTCAATTTAATGTGAGATTTTTAACATGCGGCATTATAGTGAAATTCTACGAATATATGTTTGGTATTGCGATGTTTAGATTTTAACTCGCAATCTCTTTTTTTTACTCTTTTACTCTTTACATCTTTTTTTTGAGATTTGTGTGAAGGTCACACTCACACATCATCAGTTTTATTACTAGTTTATAAATTATACCTTTAAAAAATGTACTAGACTTTTTATTATTAAGATTCTCGAATAAATTAATAAAAAAATTCCATCACGTCACATTTTCGGAAAAAATAGGATTGAAAATTTAAAACAGCCGCATTTTAATCATTTTGTCGACATTTTTTACAAAATAATAGGATGTCGTAAGACTTCGAAACGTAACTTTAATGAAAGTTTAAATTCTATACCATAGTTATAAAATTCCAATTAATTAAAAAATTAATTTTATTTTAATCAAAGAATCGACCCGCGCTGTTTACAACTTTTTGCCATTTTTCTGGTAACAGATGGACTCCACAAAATATCCTTCGACGCAATCCAATCTTCGACCCATTTTTCGATTTCTTCGTGAGTGAAAGTGCTGTGGCGATTTGCACTATTGACAGAAACAATTGATAGTCAGAACGAGCAATGATCTTGTGAACACGGCAGGTGTGGTAGCATATCCCAGCCAAGCACTTCCAATGTATCTTTAACCGATGAGGTCGATCGTTGTGGTGCAAAATATCACCTTATAGTGTGTTTTGGCATTTTTAGGAAGTTTTTGCTTCAATGCTCGGTTTCATGCGATTATTCATTGTTTACAACGATTAACCGTAATGGTTTCAGCCACTTTTAACAGCTCATAAAATAATATGCCCTTCTGATCCCATCAAACACACACCATAATTGTTCGCCTTTTTTTCAAGTATGTAGATATATTTTATATTAAGAACTATTAAAATAGATCCATTTTTCGTCGCCAATCACAATTCCACGTAAAAATTACTTTCTTTTATTTCTTTGAACCACGATTTCAGAAGTCATCAAACATTTTTCCATACTTCTTTATGCCAAATCATGTGGTGTCCATTTTCCTTCTTTCTTACTCACTCTCATTGCTCGTAAACGTTTACCTATAGCTTCTTGATTGACATTTAACCCGTTAAGGCCCAAACGGACGCATTTTTATAAGTTTTTTCAGCCGCCCTAAATTCTACTGAAACCTTCACATAAAAATTCTGAATTGGTCAATACTGATATAAAATTTCATGAACTTTCAGAATATGATAATGATTTGTAATTAAAATTAGAACTACAGAGGTTATGTTCGCTTATTTTAAGAGAAATCAGTTTTTTCCAATTTTTTTTTATAAAATCATTATTTATGACTCGAAACCAATGAAAAATTTGGCGGAAAAGCAATAATATCGCGTCCATGGACCCTGTGCCTTAATTTGCATATGAGTACACTTTGAAATCAAAATGGCGGTGTCTAAAATGGCGTTTGAAAGTCGAAAATTCAATGACATATAATATTATGACTATTAAAAGAGAAGTTCTTATTGGATTTATTTAGAAACTTATACAGGGAGGTTTTTGAGTTCGCTGATTGCCAATCTGAGGTCAAATTTAAGAAATTCAAAATGACGGGTTCAAGATGGCGGACAAAGACATTAAAATTTTATAAATCTGAGCATAAAATAGCTCTAGGGGGTTTTCGGGGTCGCTGATTGCGAATCTGAGGTCAGATTTGCGAAGATTAAAATGGCGGATCCAAGATGGCGAACGAAAAAATTAAAATCACATGGATCTGAGCAAAAATTTGGACTGAGGGGTTTTTGGGATCGCTGATTACGAATCTGAAAATGCGGCCATTTGGGCCTTAACGGGTTAATGCGGTTGCAAGTAGTTCTTGTGTTTAACTCAAATCTTCATCCAGTAACTTTGCAATTTTGTATGTTCATATTTTTTCGGTTGATCCGGACGTTCTTTATCTTCCATATCGCCACTTCTAAATCTCCTTGCATTAGTAACGCTATCTATTAGAAATGTTTTAAAATTATCACTAGTTTCGCCACGAAATCTGAAATCCGTTAATCTAGTGTTAAGTCATTTTTCTTAACAAATATAGTTTATGAATAACTGATATTTTATAGCTATTGTTTAGGTTTCAAACTTTGATATGACTTACGTTTCGATCTGCTACGGTATTCCGATAATATTTAAAAATCTTCCAAGAGTTATTTCCATTGTTTAACTCTATTTTGCTCGAAAACGTAAAATGATGAAAATAACAATTTTACATTAGTGATTAATTTTCAACCTTTAGAGGACCGGAAAATCGATTCAACCTTTAGAGGACCGGAAAACCGATATATCGGCTTTGGAGGAAAATCAATAATTTTTTGTCATAAACAAGATCCAGGGCGTTTTTGGGGTTGCTGATCATGAATCTGGGGTCAGATTTGATAAATGCATTCACCCTACCCCCTACTACCCCGTCCCTTACTCTTCAAATGCCTCATTTTTTAGTACTTCCGAAACTTGGTGAAAACTTGACCATCGGGGTTGTCGGGCTTACTGATGACAAATCTGGGGTCAGATTTGATAAGTTCACACACCCCTTCTCCTCTCACACCCCTTACCTCCTCTTCAAACAGCTCATTTTTTGGTACTCCTGGAACTCGGTAAAAAAGTGACCCTAGAGGTTTTCGGGATTCCTGATCACGAATCTGGGATCAATTTTGAAAGATATTGTATCAATATCAATAAAAATAAATAATAATAATAAAATAATAGATTTTTAGGTAATTCTAAGGGGGATTTTGAAAGATATAGTATCAATATCAATAAAAATAAATAATAATAATAAAATAATAAATTTTTAGGTAATTCTAAGGGGGAGTTGAAAAATTAAACTTCGGGAGTGCCAAAAAATCCGGACCGGAGAGCCGGTATATTGGCTCGCCCTGTGATATGAACTTTGTATATATGTAGTTGATACGTGATACCAGATACAAATTTGGGCACTTTTCAAGGGCGATATTAGCTCTCAAATCCCGGCCGTCTAAAGGTTAAAGGAATGAAAAAAATAAATTTCATACAAAGGCCAAGAAGATGTTAAAATTTGTAAACTATTGTTATTTATATTAAGGGGGTAGTCCAGTGAAAAAAAATGTTTTTTTCGTTTTTTGTTTTTTTGCTTAAATCTACTCTACTACACCTAGAAAATACTCCCTTAAAATATCTAAGCAAAATATTGAATAGTTTTAAAGATACAGAGAGTTTTCGAGAGACGTGAATCCGAGCGCTCGAAGGTCCCCTGGCCTGTTTCGGAGCAAGGAGGACTCTTGTATTTCTGTTTGCTTCGCCCATTTTTTTTCGGTTTATAACGGTCTAGGTCCTTCTGCTTTGTATTTAAGGTTAGTTATGTATGGAGGAGGCATCGCGTTAAAATTAATTTTTTTAGCTTTTTTCCGCATAAAAAACTTTAAACGCGTTTTTCTCAAAACAGCATGTTTTGACTCGGCGGACGTCAGATCTCAGAGTCTTTTGCTCCGATTGATCTAAAAATTTAGCTGTATATTTCTTGATTGTGTATCTATCGTCGGAACTAGAATTATTAAAATCAATTGTTTATTTACAAAGTTATAAACAAATTAAGCACCCGAAAAATTCGAAATGCCGCCATTTTGTTATTTTTTATTGAAAATTAATAATTCTAGTTCCGACGATAGCCAATGTTCTACAGATTAAAACGTCATTTGAATTTTTTGTTTCAAATGAACCGTTGCAGAGATTCGACGTCCGCCAACAAAAAAAATTTTTTTTTGGAGCGGCCATTTTGTCGGGATGACTCATCGAAAACAAAAAAAAATAATTTTTTTTGTGTATTTTAATAGTTGTACTATCATATGTCAAAAAGTTTTTTAATAAAAATTGACTTCTAATATAAAAAAAAAAATCGTTGAAAAAACAGTCGTTTTCACTGGACTACCCCCTTAATATGAAAATGTTGATTTTGATTCAACTTAGAAGTGCCAAATTACTTTTCTCAACTCAATAAAAACGGATAGTCTGGCCGAATTCGGAGAAAAATCAGTAATATTATTGAAAAGTATGATTGCCAGCCTTTGGAACGCGATATTCTCTCTGCAAGGCAGCTTTTAAGAAACGAGTCATTAAGCTTTGTCCCGGGTAGCAATTCGATTTGACGGGGCTCGGTCGGACTCTAAACAGTCCATGAACAATAAGTATACGCCGTTCCATCATGCCCGTAAATTGCATTGCTTCACTGCATCAGATTGTCACGGAGCTTCCCAAGGATGGAGCTGGAACCCCACCATGCAGCCAGCTACCCCCGGGAGGATGTGCTTTCCTGCATCGCTTCTATCTTCATTATGTCGAGCTCCTTCCTCCTGAAGCGGTTCCTAGTCGTTGTCTGCAACTCCAACTCTAACTATACACGGATCAGCAATAAGTCTGCGCTGGTGGCGAGGCGGGCGCACCGCAGCTGGGAAGCCTCGCTGGATGTAATACGGTGCGGAGCACTGCAGTTTTAGTCCCAACTCGCCGTTCCAAAACGACGACGAAAAAGAAGGCTAATGCACAAGCGATGACGTCAACCCTCGGGGTGAACGGCTTCTTTAGCATCAAAGAAAACGCCGAGGAGGGGAGGGGGAGGTCTGCTCAGGGTTGCTTCTATTTGAACTTTGAGCCCGACAAGGGTGAAAATGACGTAAGCGAATTGGGCGTCTCTAGAGCGCACATAAGCTCAGACTAGGCTAAAGGCGGTTCTTTTCTTAAGGGACATTTATTTGAGCTTATTCCAGCACTTTTTCAATCTCCCTACAGAAAGGGTACTTTAGCTCCTCTTGGGGCTTCAAGTGGGTTCTATTCTCATTCAGCGCTATCAGGACGACAATCAAAGCAGCCAAAGGCGCTACATTCGAGCGGTCCGCATCAAGCTTGAATTCGCTCCACTGGATCCCAAAAGATCCACAAATCATCTCACAATTGGTATTCATTAAGGTATGCAAATTTGGGTCACTTTTGATATGAAAACGACTCCTTGATGTGAGTATTATGCGCCGTCGACGCTCCATTGCACAGTGTTTCAAAATGTCTCAAAAAAATTGCCACAACCTATATTTCATACGTAAGATAATTTTGGTAATAGAATGTTATTTTTTGTCCTGCAAAGTAATTCCAAATCAATCCTATAAAGAAGACTATGAATATTATTTAGTGAGAAGCAGGTCAAGCAAAGTAGTGTGTTTTTCTTCAGTCACCAGCGATGGACAGTACTAATTTTCTAAATTTATGATATTTATTTTTATTTACTAAAATCTGAATAAGAGAACAGTGAATAGTGGGAGAATAGTACCAAATAAAAAGTTTGATAAGTAACAACATATGTAGTCAATTACATTCAACAATATTAAATCGAATAGTAAAACCTTTTTGTCGTTCATTAACTCTAAAAGATCTTTATCAGAATATCCTTTGCAAATGCCTTATTACGGCATTACTGTTAGTAATCTTCAAGAAAACTGCAACTGTTTGCAGACTTTTTGATGCTATTTAAGGTAGGTGCGGGTAATAAGGCCTGTCGGCTAATAAAGCCTAAGTAACAAAAAATATAATTTAAAATGATCGATGTCACTCAAGGTCATAATCGCAGGTAGCTAACACTCATCGATGGCACCTGAAACTTTTTCCGACGCTTTTGTTGATTCGGATACATACTTTTTATTTTATTTCAAATTTCCCTTGGCTAGGCCTTATTACCCGCACCTACCTTATGTATCATTTGGTACTCATTTTGATACCGAGCCTAATGCTAATAATGCGATTGGAGTTCTTGATTTAGGATCTCTTTCCCAAAATACTGATGAGGTCTTATATACAGGGTGTCCAGGAAGTAGTGCGCCAAAATTAAAGCGATAGTAGCTTGGGTCATGACCTACCAGAATATCAAAATATGACCTTAGTGAAAACCTCACCGTTTTCGAGATATTTGGGTTTTTATGAAAAATTAAATTTTCACTACCTTTCGTCAGATTATTGACTAGTAGGGGCATATAAAAAGACATGTTATTTTTTTTTTTTTGCTAAAATATTCTAGATAAATTGCCCTACCTGGTTTATTTTAGTCGTTCGCCAAGACCGCAGCTATGCTTGAAATTATTATTTTATATTTGAGCTCCAAGGTTCGAAAACAACAGGAAAGGTAATGATTAATTGCATGTACTATTTAAGAAAAAATATTATTTACATAAGCACCGAACACTACATTATAGCCACAAAAAATCGGGCTTAATAATTTATGCTTGTGCCATTTTGCACAATATACTTCGGCAACATGGCATTGAGAGTGATGACGAAGGAAATCAGGAGGAAATTGAAAACTTTGATTCATCATTCTACGAAAATCTGCTGGATACATCGGAATTCTTCCGCGAAGGACGACGAATTAGAAGACAATATGCAAGTAGTTTTTAATAAATGTATATGCTAGTTGGTATATAATTAAACAAGCCTTTTATTTTTCCATAACTTTATTCAGTAGCGTGTTTAATGCATTTGTCAGTTCCTTTTGCTGGTCCAAAAACTGTTGTTGGAATTGAGCATCCCTGGCCTCCCGTTTTTCCAGCATTTGAGGCTCATTCCATAGATCTTGGATCCGTTTTGGGTTAGTGGGGTCATTTCTTCCACTTTGCAATTCGGGGTGTCGCCGAGCAAATTCGACGAAGCACTCCAACTGTTGCGCCGAAGTTCGTCTGATTTTAACTATTGGAGTTATTAGAAATCTCTCAGTAGCAACAAATGCACAATTATTACACTTACCAGATGCAGATTCCATTATTTCTACACGTCAGATTCAGAAATATTTATTCGCTTTTATAATTTTTGTACACGTCTGGGTTCAACGTTGTCAATAAATTGTCAGTACTATTCACGATACTCACAGGACACTGAGGTAAATTTATTGTGATTTTCCTAACTCAGAATACCGAACAGCTGATCCCTCACAGTGAAAGTCACACAACAACTATCATAATCGAATATCACAAGAGCTTGTGACTTGTGACCGGTCACAATGCTAGAATAGGGCTATATATCTTATGTCAGCAACCGTTTTCAATGTATTAAAATTTGAATCTTTTGAAGTCAGATCAATTAATGTATGCTCTGGTATTCCTCAATGAAGTTATCTTGGGCCGTTTTTTATTATATTTATTAATGATATATCGCAGATTTTCTCTTATGCTTGGCTGTTGGTTTGTGCTGATTATATTAAACTTTATTGAATTATTAAACATTTATCGGATTGTTGTAGACTCCAACAGGATTTTGATGAAGTTCTTGATTGGTGCCACAAGAATGGTTTGGAGCTAAAAAATGTAAAGTTTTTTCTGATGCTTACACCTAATCGGTCTTTGTATCAATATATTCTGGAATACTCCTCTGTTGTTTGAACTCCTCATTCAACTTTTCATTCTAATCGTATTGAAACCATTCAAAAATCATTCACAAAATACACTTCAAAATAAGCTTCAGTGGGTCTGAGGATGATCTTCCTTATTCTGCTAGAAATGACTTGCTTGGTCTTCAGACCTTAGAGTTGAGACGTAATAAATTAGTAGTATATTATAGGTCTGTCCGCTAACTCTAAAGTTTCTACTCATGAGTAAAACTTTCTACTTTAAAGGATCTGTTAACCTCACGGAAAAACTGAGCTTTTGACAGCACTTCTCCTCTTACCAAGTTTTACCAGATTTTACTTATGCTGCGAGACCGAGTAGATTAACATCTTGACCGAGTAGATTAACATCTTGATCATATTTGACAATTTATATACACAAGTAAGATTTGGAAGGTGTACCCAATTTTTACTTGAAGTCGTCTGGTAACTTTTGATGTTTATATCCACTACCATATGAAGCTTTTTACCAGATTTTTACTCAAGAAAATTTTACCCAAAAGTTGCCAGACAGAACTTATATCACAGCAAAATTTTTATTAAGTTATTTAAGTATTTCGTGCATGCATAGCCTATTGAATTGGAATTTGTAGGTACAGTAAATAAATAAATAAATTTGTTTAGCAAGATAACTAAGTGCACTGCAGCGCTATGGTGGTCGTGGGTGACCACAATCGAACACTGTTGATAAGAATAAGTTTTTATTTCATCATAATTTTTGATAATACATAATTATATCCTAATAATAATATAGAAAGTTCGGGCAATCAACGTGTTCATCGATTTAGAAAACGAAAGCGGTTATTATATTTCTTGCATATGCTTTTTAAGTTTTTAATTATTCCGAGTTGGTCCGTTTTATATGATTCTTTTTTGTTGGATGCGGAGTTGTGTCGAATATCAATGTTAAAATGAAAAATTTCTGCGATTTGCATACAAAACGGCTTCTGTGGAGTTTTTGGAGCTGTTGATTCCATATTCGGGGTCAAATTATGAGAGTTCAAAATGGCGGATCCATTATCTTATTACTAAAAGGGTATGGGCAAAGAATATCCAATACAAGAATAAGGCATTTCCTTATATTTTTCGACCTTGGTATCATTAGCGGAACGATGTGTTTTATTACAAACATTTTTCTTCATCTTTCACAGCCACGCATCAAACACTTTATCTGATGATTATCCATTATTAATTTAAAGCAAATTAAATTTTTTTAAAATTAATTGTATTAACAAAAATAGACTTTCTTTTTCAAAAACTTTTAAAATTTACGATTGAATCTAGACCACCTTGTATTTTTCTTAATAGAGTGAGACACACAATAACGTTCTGGGCATAATGAAAAAATTGAAAAAATTAAATCTATATATATTCTCTTCCATTTCCCCCTCCTTCAATTCGCATTTCAATATAACTTAGTATTGCAAGGGCATGTCGAATTGAGAAACTAATACCAATGCAATCGTTTCAACTCGCCCATAAAAAGGCATTTTAAACAAATGCTTCACATTATACCTTACACTGTAAATGCTGTCTATGAGAAGTTTTTGTTGACTATTTGTAATATAGATTTCTTATAAGAATTTACAAAGGTAGTTATCCTTTTTTGCTTTATCTAAAGGCAAATATTTGTAGGTTTATTTTTAAATATTAATTTATCATTTATAGTGAAAAATTAACTATATTACATTCAATATTTATGGATTTCATGATTCAAGATACCACAGCGAGTGTAAAATTTTAAATTTTGTTTCTTTACACACCAAAAAAATATGTGGTTCCAACAACTAATTCCGTGGTTCATTTAATAATAGAGTGTTTTTTTAATGATCTATATAGATTTCTTCATACAAAGCGAAGATCCAGTTTTTTATTTGGTTCTCCATCCAGAATGTTGCGAACTTCACAGTTAATGAACTTTATATAGAGAAATAATGAAATGTGCACCATTCTTCTCTAAGCATTTTACATAGGGACCAAAGGTGGTCCATTATATTATAAGTCAGTGGCTGTGTCTGAAGACAGTGAAATGGTTCGGTACCATACTTCATATATTTCTCTCATCGTTTTTTTAATAATCTGTGATCCAGATCTATAAAGATCATTAAAAAGTCGCAGCTTATAATTTTCACCTAACAAGATTATTGGTAAGCACAACCAGAGAAATATGTTTAAGAAATTATGATAAAACTAGGAAATAATTCAGTTTATGGGTTTTCGTTACAAATTTTAGTATACTTATTATAACCTTAAATCCTTTTATTTTGATGTACAATTGGTTCAATAGGAACGATTGCAATTACGAAGGAATAGAGTTGAATCGGTTAATCGGATAATTAATGTTGGGAACAGTTTTGTATTCAAAAGTACAAACGGCAATAGTGGTTAAATTACGCTTACTTTACTGCATGGACGTTTGTTCAACGAATCTGAACGCTAATTATATAGTTAATTGGGTAGTAAAACCAATGATTATTTTGCAGCATTAAACGTTTCTACCCCTCGGATGTTCGAACAAGCCGTAAAAGTATGACTACCGCGCAAAACCGCTTAGGGACAGTTGAACACGGACAAGGTTTCCATAATTTAATTAATTTAATGCGCGTAGCAGCAAATTTATCGAAAATGACTCGGTACGCGCATCCTATAAACTCCCCGACCGATAGAGATATAAAATCAGCAAAATCAGCCGGCCACTTAATGGCCGGAGTGGTCAATAAAGAATCCGCGAAAATTAAACGGATGCCCATTGCTGGCCAAGTTCACAAGTTGGCCAATTAGAATTTATCTAGTCGTAAAGCTGCTTTTCTATAATTAACCTTTATGTGCGATTGAGATAAACTCGGTCTGTTTATCGCGGACCAGCGAAACCCTGCAGTACTATGCAGCGCAACTTTCGGTTTATTATCTTCGGCCAGTTATGCTCAGCCGTTAAAATCAGGCTCATAGGAGGGAGTGAGTCCAGGCGACAAAATACTTTTGCCACCATACCGCTGTAATACGCAAATTCTGCTCCGTTTCCGGCTGTTAAGCTGTTAATTAATCCCGTACACACGATTGCACTTAGAGAAATACAAGAAACATTAACTGGCCCGAGATATCCACCACTTTAAGACATTTCTGCTCGCTCAAATGTAATGGCTGATAAAGGTTTTTGTCATTAATTTGGCGGCTCTTCCAGCCGAATGGCACCGAAGAGCGAACATTAAGTGATTGATTTACTTTGTTGTGATACACGACTGACCTGGACCTTACAAAATTTACTAACATACTTTCCCCATAACTTTTGTCTTTACTAATTTTTAAAATGTTTACTAATTTTTATTTATTTCTTTGCAGATATCTCGACAGAGCATAGACGCCTGCAAGGACTACTTCCGTGACGATCTTATCAAGGCCGACTGGGCACTTATGGTCGAACTTAAAAAACTTTTCGAAATTATGTAGCTTCAGTCAGCAGCCATTTCTTACCCCTTTAAACTTATCGTTTCATTTTTGTTGTAAGAAAACAGATCCAAAACTTCGCAGATACTTCCTTCGTTCCACTTCAGATTTTAAGTTAGCCATCAACTAAGTATTCCTTAACTGTGTTCTTATTTATATCATTTTGAAGAAAAAATACCGTGATGAAAAACCCGTCTACAGTGTTAGATCCCTACCCATTTTCGGATTAAATATTGGAATTTTTCTGATGGTGAAGAAGATCACCTATTAATAATATTTTTTAATGCTATATATTTTGTCCTGTTAAAGTCACCTAGATGGTGACAAAACAGTTTCTACTTTAAAATTGTCTGAAACGATTCACATTTGTAACTTTTGCAGCTGTAAGAAGATGAAGAAATCTTTTGGATCATGTGACATCTTGTCTGTCAAGTTTTTCAGCATTTTATGTGAATAAAATATTTTTGAATATACCCAGTTCGTTTTATTTTCATACCACTCATAAAGCACTACATTTCTTTTCAGGTCTTAAGGGGTCATATACAGTCAGGAGGCCCAAAAAAGTCGATTTTTCAAGAATTTTTCTTGAGATGATCTTTTAAGTTATTAATGTATAATTCTGTACACATATAACGGTAACTCTTGAGTGTATTTTAATGTTTTTTATTTGTAAAAATAGTTATTTTAAAAGCTGCTACAGCTGATCTCCGGGAGCAACTCTAAGAAAAAGCGTTTTGCGGTGTGCACGATATCTCTAGACTGGATCATCCAAAATGGAAAAACCAAAAATATTTCGTTAGTATATTGTTTTATCTCGTAATTAATCGAAGGAATAAGCAAAATAAGAATTTTTGACAAAATGGCGGCTTCTTAAAAAAAAAAAATCGATTTTTAACAACAATTTTCGCTCTAAATTGTTTATAAAATGGAAAATATTTATCGGTGAGCAAAAAGCTTCGATTAATTACTAAAAAATATACTTAAGAAACTTATGTTAAAATTTGAAACTGATCCGTTCAGCCGTTTCCGAGAAATCTTGCTCACCGACTATAAGAACACAGTTTTGAGAAAAACGCGTTTAAAGTTTCAAAAGCATTTTACATTTAGTACAAAAACTCGAACACGTCATTACAGATATGCGTGTAACTTCGAGAATATTCACCCGATTGACATGAAATTTTCTGTGGCTGTACTTTAATATATGTACATTACAAAAATAAAATAATAAAAAAATCGATTTTCTAAAAATCCTGACTGTATATGACCCCTTAAGGTAAATCAATATTCCTAATATCATTATTTATAGTTAATATATAGTATATGTATGTACAAGGCTTTTATAATAATCAGAAATATGTAAAACGATGGGATAGGTTTCCCAGGCGTCGTGTAAGTTGGGAAATTAAAACAATAACCTTAATTTGAACTATGGGAAGTTGTTGGATAAAGCAATTCTTTTAATTAAAATCCGTTAAACCACCTTGTTCAACTAGTTTCAGGAATTTATTCAGTAAATTAAAAATACAAGTTTATTAATCAAAAAAAGGGGACAACCCTTCTAAGTACTATACATCAACTGCAACGCTCTTATGCTAGCGCTTGATCCTCGAAACATTTTTGATACTTAATTTTCGGCATGGCCATCAGACTTGTAACTCTGTAAATAAATTCCAAATAATACTCCTTACTTACTGTTTCTTTCTGTTGTAATCCAAGAAAACCGTGAGTATCGCCTTGTTTTTCGACTGAAAGCGACGTGTTTTTTTCGGTCTTGGCTCATTCGGGGAACGCCATTCACTTGCTTGATACCTGGATTGCGTGTCATACTCATAAACCCACATCCCGTCTTCAGTAATTATGCGCCGGATTCAGCCATCTAAATCATGTCATTCACGACGCACGTCAACGCGATCCCTTTTTTGCATGAAATTAAGTTATTTTCGCACCAGCTTTGCAGCGATACGTCTGAAGCCCAATTCATTAACGAAAATACTTTGAGCGGATCAATAAACCATGTTCAAGTCCTCTGCCAGCTCTCTAATGGTCAATTTGTGGTTTTCAAAAATAATTTCTTTGATTTTATCGATGTTTTCGCCGGTTTTCGATGTCAAAGGTCTGCCACTTCGTTCGTCATCCTCGACGGACTCATGCCCACCTCTGAAGTGTTCGTGCCACACACAAACGTTTGTTTTCGATAGATTACACAGGTCAACATTTTATCTAGGCTTGTGCACGGGAATCGAAGATGGTATCCTAGGGTTTTTGGGGTCGCTGATTACGATGAGAAGGTCGGTTAGGCTCCATCACGTCAAGTTCAAGGTAATTTGAAGGTCAAACGGTCAAAAAACATTCCAAAAATCTGAAAAAATTCATGGACATGTTTCTGAGGTTGCTGATTCCGAATCCGGTGTTTATTTTTACTTTGCATTCATCCTTGAGGTCATTCAAAGTCATTTTAGTGGTTTTTGATACAAAAATGCTAAGTACCATCCGAAAAATCTGAAAAAAATTCCTACGTATGTTTTCGAGGACCCTGAATCTAAATCTGAGGTCAGTCGACCTCATTTCAAGGTCATTTGAACGTCAAACGGTCAAAAAACCTAAAAATCTGAAAAAAATTCATAGACGTGTTTTTGAGGTCGCTGAATCTGAAACCGGTGTTCATTTTTACTTTGCGTGCATTCTTGAGGTCATTCAAGGTCATCTTAAGGCAGGTATTCTGGTTCTGTGGCACAATTGTGCATTTCGCAGATTGAAATTGTTACCATTACTTGGTAAATATTGAATAATACATATGAAAAAAACTAATCAGATAGACAGCCTGGATTCTACTTTTTTACCTGGATTCTGCAGTCATTTTCCAAAGAATCTTTTCTGGTATAAATCTCATTAATGCATAATAATCTCAATTTTGCGAAATGCACAATTGTGCCACAGAACTAGAATACCTGCCTTGAGATGACCTTGAATGACCTCGAGGATGCATGCAAAGTAGAAATGAACACCGGATTCGGATGCAGCGACATCAAAAACACGTCCATGAATTTTTTTCTGATTTTCGGAAGGTTTTTGACCGTTTGACCTTCAAATGACCTTGAAATGAAGTCGACTGACCTCAGATTCAGATTCAGGGTCGTCGAAAACATACGTATGAATTGTCTCAGATTTTTCGGATGGTGCTTAGCATTTTTGTATCAAAAACCCCTAAAATGACTTTGAATGACCTCAAGGATGCATGCAAAATAAAAATAAACACCGGATTCGGAATCAGCGACCTCAAAAACATGTCCATGAATTTTTTCAGATTTTTGGAAGGTTTTTTGACCGTTTGGCTTTCAAATGACCCTGAACTTGACGTGATGGAGCCTAACCGACCCGCTCATTGTAATCAGCGACCCCAAAAACCCTAGGATACCATCTTCGATTCCCGTGCCCAAGCCTAGATAAAATGTTGACCTGTGTTATCATTGCCGAAAGACTTTTCCAATATTTCTAAGGTCGCACTGTTGATTTCGTTTTTAACGTAAAAAATCAAAAGATGTGGCAACTTCGCAAAAAAAATCACATGGTGGTGAAAATGGTTGATCAAGGTTTTATTTTAAATTGAAGAGATTTCATCAAAAACCGATTTCTTGCCAGAGATAGAGGAAGATTGGTATGAAAGAGCCTGAATGAATGAACCTTTATTTATTCCGAACTTTATGGATGAATCTTATGAGATATTTCGTTTTTACATGGCAAATGACCACTTGTCAGCGACGCAAATATTTAACAATTGACGGAACATCGTATCGAAATCATTTGTTTTGTTATATTGTCATGCAACCAAATAACGATAAAATAATTGTACTATGATTTTCTGCATACATTTGTGCTTCTAATATATGTTTTTCATTGACTTTGTTTTGTACGGTTTTATTAGGTTAAGTTTTCTTAGCCGAAATGCTTCGAAAGAGGCAGGCTATAGTGTCATGAAAAAGCCGACTTTTTTTATGGAGAGGTACTTAACAAGCACTGATTAAGTTAAAATTTCTTAGATTTTAGCAGAAATTATATGAAGAAAATTGTACACAGTATACGATATATTTTAATTTCTTTTTCTTTCAAAATATAAAAATGATGTATTCACTTATCAAATAAAGTTCATTTTACTAGGAGTGCTCATATCAACACCCTACGTAAATTAAGGCCATCCACGAACGTATTAAATAAAACTATTATAATTTTATATTTTTTTTCACTAACAGCCAAAGCCCTCTTTTACAACTTGTGATGATCATTCAATACTGACATACCATAAAGACATAGAGAAAGAACCGAAGTTTTTCTTTAAATCATTTTCCTGATTTTTGAATTTATGTTTATAACATAAAAGAATAAATGAGTAATACATTTTGTTAATTATATGTAGTAGGAAATCGTAAAATAGCCTTGACATTTGACAATGTTTACGAATTTTTAATATGAACAATATGCAATAAAAAGTTGTTAAAATAAATACAAAGGCTTCATGGCTGTCTTTAATATTTTCGATTGTTTCATTTGAAACAAAAATGAGGGAGTTATTAAAAGAGGGGCGTTTCTCTAAATCGGGAATTTTTTATGGTTATATTTTCACTTATTCATAAAACTTGGCTTGGCGATTTCTTGCTATCTCTCTTCTGGCCGCTTCCATTGGTATGATTGGGATTTGGTTTCGACGTCATAACCACATACCCTTGTTTCGTCACCAGTAATTACTTTTGTACAAATCTGGATCGTTGTTGACGTCATTCAACAGCTCCTGAGCGATGCTCATGCGATTGTTCTTTTGTTCAAAATTTAGCAATTTCGAAACAAACTTCGCTGCCATACGTTGTATGCCCATAACATCCGAAAAAATTCCATGACATGAGCCAACCGATATGTCAAAAAATGGAAATCGAATGTATGTAGCCCGCGAAATTTAAAAAGTCCCATTTTTTTTAACACACCTCGATATAACGAAATCTAAAAGCCAAATGGTATTTAATTTTGATAAGTCTTTTCATACGGAAGTTTTTAAGTCGAACTCTTCCGTCTATTTTTTTCAAAATATTTTTTTGATCCGTCAGTTCAAATTACCAAATTTGTAAATTTCCTTAATCTGATTGGATTTAAATACAGTGAAGTGATGTGTATACGGACCAAATTTAATCTATTTGAGAGCATTATATAGTGGTTTTAATTATAAAGTTATAGTAAATAATTTTAATTCATTAGGATTAGTAGACATAGATTACTATTGCCAAATATTTCTCATTTTATTGTAAACATAAATAAAAGTTTGGAGATAATTAATTTGCCCATTACAGTGTTCAAATTATAATAAATACAAGCAGCTTCTAAACATAGAGAGCTTAACTTCCATATTTCATTATGCATTAATTTTGCTTCTCCGTATAGACTACAGAACGACAACTGTTGCGGAGGGACCTTTTGTATTAATTAGTGTTTCACTAGTTCGATTGAAAGGTTACCGTGCCTGCTACGGGTTCAAATATCCTTTTGTTTCCAATTTCCTTTAACAAGAACATGCTTTAGGCGCTGTCGTCTGCCCTAATAGAGAAGCAGAGCAGGGCAATCAGTGTTCAGCCAATTTTGCTAATTAATGAAATTTTCCGGAGATAATTTTAGATACGGAAAACTTTTACTGAAATATTCCTGGGACATGCACGCGAGCCAAGCCATAAAACATCCGCAGGCTGCCAGGCTGCAGCCATGCATAAAAATCTGCACCGAAATCAAATTTGCCTTAATGGAACCGTTCCCGACCCCGGCCCTTTCGATGTCCTAGTTTCGATTCAATTCAAATTTGTGCATGTCGGCCGGGAGGGGGCAATCTGCCACCGCCGCCCAGCCCCGGGGTCAGCTGAAAATTCAATTCACAAGGAGACCAGTGAACTGCTGAGCTGTGCAAGGATGTTGACCCACATGACCTGCGCAATAGTTTCCTAGTGGAACCGAGCCGGGGCGCTAGTTATGCAGGATGATGGCCCATTCATGCCTTCGGGATCAATAAAATGCCCCCACCTCTTGCGGGCCGTGCTGCAATGATGCGCGTCAAGGCCTCCCGATGACGTCGTCATACTGCTGCACGGCGCCGCGGCTCCATGCAGATGGCGTGGGGTTGAGGGTTGAGGCCCCCTTCCCGCCGTATTGGGTTAAATAAGTTTCATTGAACTCGGTTTTAGCTCGCTCGGGTTTGAGTGGAGTGGGGTACTGAGGTCTTGCTCGGAAGAGAGCGTAGGAGGGGCGGGGGTTGGCACACCCTTGACACGGCACAGCCATCAATGACGCAAGCTGCATGAATGAAATTGCATTAAGCTCCGTGAATGGATGCAAATTCATTACTGTTGGCGCTTAATTTTGGCCCTCAATATGGAATCTCGCCCCGGGTGCTCTCAGGCTGCTTCTCTAAGGGAATTAGTCTGCGTCTCAGCTTCCTTGCTTGCTTTTAGAAGCCCTGTGAGAATGGGAATTTATCCAGGACCAAATTTGCATGCAAATGGCTGTGCAGGGACTTCTTGAACATGTTGTATGAACCTGAGCTCCTGTCGCTCGGGCAAACTTTACCTTAGATTCAGATGAATTATATATGACTCGAGAATTCATGGGCACATCGTACTGCTTCACATTTAATAAAGTTACTCTGAGATGCTACCAAGGAGCGATAATTAAATATTTTGGAGCTCTTGCCATATCCTTGCATGAGAACGAGGGGAGGTCTTTCATTAGAATTTCACTCCCAATTTGGTTACCACTCCTTCCTCAAGGAAAGCATCAGGATGACTCACGTTTGATACAAGTTTACAGAGAATCTTAATAGAAATGTATGTATGTATGTGTATTATATAACCATGATGAAAGGAAGTATTTTGAATAAATTAGGAAAGAAGTAACAAACAAAACAATTTTCAAACAGGTAGAGTAAAATTCCTAATTAGTTTTAAAGAAAATATTTAATTGTTTTTATCATATCTTTTGTTTTTATCGTAAAGGGACAACAGAATAACAGGGTGTTAGATATGATCTTCTGATCATAAAAATTAGCTAATTCGGTAGAGTACCCAAAAAATGTTACTTTGCAAAGAAAAAAACAGTTTGCAGACCAAAATTTGAGCATTACAATATGCATTTTTTTCCATACTTTAATTTACTATATTTCGTTTCCTTTCAATTATTTTCTTCCAAAAACTTGACGGTGGTGACTTGAAAACTTGTTTTCAATTAACATACGGGAAGAATAAACTATTGTTATCTATTATTAAGAATGGGCGATCGGCGAGTGAAACTTGGCTCCATCAAAACGCTAAACGGTTTTTATCGGTCTTTATCAGCGGTGGCGGTGGTGATATCAGTATTTTCGTCCCTGCACCTTGTGTGGTCCATGACTGACAAGAAATTGGCTCAGCCGAGCTGAACACAACAAAATTTATAGGAATGGGTCGTCTGTAGCCTAACATAGAAGGAAAGGCCATAATTAGAAAAAAAAAAAATTTATTTTTCAATATATGTATTCTTCCCTTATGTCCACACACTTTTCAAAACGTCTGATTAAAGCTTCTAAGCCACTGTATAAATATGATGCATCCTTGGAGTCAAAATGGTTGTACACTGCCTTCATCTTCGCTGTTAAATTTTCTACCCCTTAAGGGGAGGTTCTCATCTAGAATCTTGAAATTTTCGATTTTTTTTTTATTTCATATTATTAAAGTTTAATATGTCTAGAATGTTGCTTTAAAATATTTAGTTGATCCGAGCACTAGAACGGATTCTACAGCCCATTGATTGTGGCGGTGTCATGATCGTAGCGGGGCGCTCAGCCTGTGCCGTGCCGTTCAATCACGATTATCTCGGAACTTTGTTTTTCAAGATTTTTCAAATTTGCGTACAAGTTAACTCAAAAACGGTTCAACCGATCAACTTCTAGTTTCGTGCATATTAAAGTAAACAATTTTCTTCATAGAAAGAGTGGAGCACATTTGGAAAATTTTAACATTATCTCCTTTTTGTAAGTCATAAACTATGAAAAAAAACGGCCGAAAACGGCCTTAAAATTTCAAAATCGCGCCATTCCGTCAATTTTAAATTTTTTTTGAAAGTCGTCCACTCTTTCTGAGACAAATTTATTCTAGTTTATAATAATGTCATCATTATTTGATTTCAGACCAATCTGCGACCACTAAATTGTACGCAGCTGGGCAATTTTCGAAAAACATGCCTCCGGAGAAGTTGAATAACGGGCGCCATTTTGTTTTTTTTTTTAATAAAAACCTTTTTTCGTACAGATAAATGTACAATAAAAGATAATGCCAAATATCATTGCCCTATGTCTTGTCATTTGCCTTCAAAAAAATCACGAACTTTACCTACTTTTTGACGTTCTAGATGAGAACCTCCCCTTAAATCTGCCTTGAGTTTTGAGAACAAAAAATAGTCAGACGGGCCCAAATCAGGATTATATGGGGGATGTTCAATTTCTGTAAAGCCACAATCGCCTTGGAAAGTGAAGAATTGGGGTTTGGATCATTATCATAAAGCAAGCGCACACTTCAGCACATTCTTTCACGCCGTTTTTCGAAATTGCAGCTGCGCGGTAGCTATAGAATTATTATTGTTATAGAACAGAAATTTATTTTTAAAATTCGCAATGTTTCGGTAACACAACACTCACTTTGGAAATTGGAAATAATTTTCAATATTACAAGCGTAAATATATTCATTTCGTACCGTGGAGATATGACACTGTGTTTCTGTCCATCTTTTCAACGCAAAAGAGCTGTCTGTATCAAAATAATATGTAAATTGAAAAGAAACCAGCAGATAGCCCACCCTATAATTGAACTTAAGTTAACTTTATATGCCGTAAAGCAACTTCCAAAATAGTATTTATTCACTTAGAAGGAAGGGCCGCGAAATGTCCCTCTTCGATTTCGTTGAAATTATGGTAATTGAAAGTAGACCGAAAAATAAGATACACGTGTTTTTTTTTATCGGCGGAAAAATACTCTAAGGGGTTGAAACAGCCGTCTAAAGTTGGGGATGAAAAACAAATTTTTAATCCTTTTACCTAGAAAACTCTACAAAATCTGGAAAAAATTTATTATAAAATAGGTATTGCAATAAGTTATACTGCATAATACTTTTTGAGAAAAATTTGACACTCTTTAGGGGGTGTTTCAATATACTATATAAAAATAATCAGGTAAAATTTCTAAATTTCCGGGATAATTTACGAAATAAATATATGTTACTCAACAGAGAAAATTAATGTTCACGTGTTTCAAGATTTTTTTAAATCTCCCCTCAGTAGGGGGCTAACCACCCCCCATGGTGAATCTTGAAGTATCCGTAGGGAAAAAAGTCTCTCCGACTAGAAGTTTTTTATTATCCTCGAATATTATTAAAACTATCATATCCTATGTAATGTATACCAATAATTTTTAGGGGTTAGAACATCCCCTGATAGGGGTAGTAAACGATAAAGTTGCAAAATATTTCGAAATGTTGAGGAAAAATTGTGGAAAAAATTTACGATCGTGCGGAATAAAAAGCAAGATACCAGAATTTTTCGAAAATCTTCACTTGCAGGGGATGAACTACTCTTACAGCATAGCTTTGATTTATTAATTTGGAAATTTTTTTTCTTTTGTAACGAAATCGTTAAAGCACCTGCGTCAAGTATCGTCCTGCGCACTAACAGGTAAGTAAATTACAGGTGAGATACACCGATTAAGATCGCTCGGAAGAAGGAAAAGAGCGGTCTCTTTCATTTTTCCCATAAAAGCATATAGACGTAATTTTTGCACGCTAAAAATATATTGTAAAATTTCGACACCTGTTTAGCTGAAAATAGCTAAAACGTAAGTCGAATATTTATTTATTATTTGTTTATAAATTGTATTTTGATAATATAATTAAGTTTAACGCCTAAGCTAATTGATTAAAATGTATTGTAATAATTGAATTATGTCTCCTAAATTTTATTAAAATCAATAATCTGACGAATAAATAATTTTAAGTCGTTAGACTCTGCACGCGAATTAAGCGCGTTCTGAATTCGTAAATTAAGTCGCTCGACAAATTCATTTCTTTTTTTTTATACATTTATTATTATTTTTTTTACTGGCAATATATTTTATTCTTCTTTTTATTTAAGTATAAATTTAGTGTTTTCATTTACAGAAGTAAATGTACACTTATTGTTAGATAGAAGTATATTATTTTAACTGATAATACATAATTTGAATAAATGGGAATAAATAATTCACTTATACGAATACCGCCATCTTCGACATAATCGAGAGCCGGCTTTCATGGTATATTTGTCCATCAAAAAGTATTAATATATTATACAGTGAAAAGTTAAAAAATCATATAATTGTTAACAGTGGCAAATTCTCACCCTACTACACTTTGCTCAAATATTTATAAACCTGTGTATTACAAAAAAAAAGTTGATGTTTTTTTGACCAGACCATCTCATTTTTATGTAAATCGACGCCCTAAATCCGAATCCGAGGTCCGTTAAACTCCATCACGTCAGGTTCAAGGTCATTTCAAGGTCAAATTGAGAAAAACCCACTAAATAAGTCTGAAAAAGAGGACTTATAGGTTTTTGGGGCCGCTGAATCCGAATTCGTGATCTGTTTAACTCCCAAAGGTCAGCCAGAGGTTATTTCAGGGGCATTTCAAGGTGAAACTGGGAAAAAATCCACTAAATAGGTCTGAAGAAGAAGATGTATATGTTTTTGGGGTCGCTGAATCCGAATTCGTGGTTTGCTTAATCCCCCAAGGTCAGCCAGAGGTCGTTTCGAAGTCATTCCAAGTTCAAATATAGAAAAGGTGTGTATTGAATCCCAACCACTGAATACATGGATTTCTGGGTCGCTGATTGCAAATCATGGGCTAGTTTAACCTCACAAGGAAAACTAAATGTTATATAAAGGTCAGTTGTAGGTTATCTTAAGTTGAGAAATGGCCACGCAACATATACCAGCCACTGTGTATAATATACAATAAAGTCCGCTTAACCTTATAATATTATATAGAGTTATTTTAAGCTCTATTAACTGGAAATGAAGGTTTTAGAATCGTTAAATCAGAATTCATGGTACTTTAAGTTTGAATAACATGAGCCTTAAACATGGTAATAATCAACTACTCTTTTCCATATTAAACCGCATGAGACCAATTGGCGCATGCGCAGAAGTGATATAATAGCAGAACAAGACTGAATTATGCTTAAGTTAGGGTGCGTTCTCGAACGGAACAAGAAGAAAACTCGTCACATGCATCACTGCTAAGAAATTACTCACTCAGTTTTGTTTGCGAAAATAATTTTTTTTTTGTGTTTTTAAACCTTCATTCACTTCGGTGGACTCTAACATTCCTGCAAAATTGAGTAGTTCATGGAAAACTTGCTACTCGGGGGTTTTTGAGGTCGCTGATCACGAACCTGAAGTCCAAATTTGAGAATTTTTAAATCCAAGATGGGGGTTCCAATATGGCGGCACTAGATTCGTACCCAAAAATCCATGTATTCAGTGGTTGGGATTCAATACACACCTTTTCTATATTTGACCTTGGAATGGCTTCGAAACGGCCTCTGACTGACCTTGGGGGATTAAGCAAACCACGAATTCGGATTCAGCGACCCCAAAACCTACACATCTTCTTTTTCAGACTTATTTAGTGGATTTTTTCCCAATTTCACATTGAAATGCCCTTGAAACGACCTCTGGCTGACCTTGGAGGCTTAAGCAAATCACGAATTCGGATTCAGTGACCCCAAAAACCTATACATGTTCTGTTTCAGACCTTTTTAGTGGATTTTTCCCAATTTCACCTTGAAATGCCCTTAAAACGACCTTTGGCTGACCTTGGGGGTTAAGCAAATCACAAATTCGGATTCAGTGACTCCAAAAACCTATACATCTTCTTTTTCAGACCTATTTAGTGGATTTTTCCCAATTTCACCTTGAAGTGTCCTAGGAATAACCTCTGGCTGACCTTTGGGGGTTAAACAAATCACGAATTCGGATTCAGCGGCCCCAAAAACCTATAAGTCCCCTTTTTCAGACTTATTTAGTGGGTTTTTCTCAATTTGACCTTGAAATGACCTTGAACCTGACATGATGGAGGTTAACGGACCTCGGATTCGGATTCAGGGCGTCGATTTACATAAAAATGAGATGGTCTGGTCAAAAGAACATCAACTTTTTTTTTTTGTAAACCTGTGATATCAATTATTTTTAAAAGCATCCCTTAACAAGAGTAAAAATCGAAAAAAATTTACACATTTATTATTTATTTGGGTATACAGATTATTAATTAAAATAAATTTAAATACTAGTGTTGATAATTCCATACTTTCAATAAAAAATTTAGGCTGCAAAATTCTTTTCTCAAATAGTTAAAAAATAATTAATCAATACTATTCTCATCTGATATTTCAACATTAAATTAATGGACCAAAGGATAGTATTAATCATATTCTGGGGTAGTAAAAAAAATGTCAATTGGGGACAATGTAAACTGCTATAAAATCGGAGATGTTTTATAGGGGCGGTTGATTCTTTATAGGTGTGTCGTTAGAAAATCCCTGAATCACGTCAACCTTATTTTCATTCCTGCCAATGAGGAACATATATTTTTTCCAAAATTTATTCCAGATGTCTCAAATTCTTTAGAAATTTTTTCAATTTTAAAATTTTTTATGGGATGCTTTAACCCCTGAAAATAAGTTATATACAAACAAAAGGATTAATTATTATATTTGTGGGTTATAGAAATATTTGAGCAACGAAATATATTTTCCCAAATTAATGAATGAAAAATATGCTGTAAGGGTAGTTCATCCCCTACAAGTGAAGAGTTTCGAAAAATTCTAGTATCTTGCTCTTTATTCCGCACGATCATAAATTTTTTCCAGAAATTTTTCTAAACACTTCGAAATATTTTGCAACTTTATCGTTTACCACCCCTATTAGGGGGTGTATACCCTAAGAATTATTGGTATACATAATTTTAACCAAATGCAAATCGCCATATTGACATATTAACAGTGTTGCTAGGTTTCAAAAACTGAAGGTTGCGTTCAAAAATGTTGTTCGGCACGATCAGAAGTCAAATATTCGTAACACAGTGATGGAATGATTTTATTTTAAAGGATGGATAATTAAAATCCTTTTATGATAAATATATTTGTCGTAGCGTAAAAAAAAACTGAAATACATAAACACTAACTTTCGAATATTTTAGCAATATTTAATTAATAAGAACATTGCTTTATTTGAGAAAGGCAGCTTTTTTATCAATTAACTCGGACTGAAGGACAACGGGAGGGAATGATTTTCATGACATTAAATTGACCATAACTTTTTTTTTTATTGAATGATTGTTATCTTGCTTTGAATAAAAATATTATATCAACAATAAGTGCATGTTACTCAGCACTAATAGCTCGGGACTTTAATTTTGGAATTTGATACGAAATACCCATATACTTCTGAAAAAATTAATAAAATAAACTGAAGATAATTATGAAATAGCCATGCAAAAATTTCACTTTTCGATTAATTTTTTTCGTCACTTTTAAGATGCTACTACCATCTAGAGAGCCAGATCTAGTAGTTTAAAAAAAAAATTATTTAATTTAATTTTTATATTGAGAAATTTGTACACAGGGCGCTGAAGCCGGCAGCTCGAAAATATGCTAGTCCCATTGCCCGGTTATCTGAGGATTGAGATGTCTGAAACAAAAACTTCAAACGGGATTTTAAGAAAAAAGGTCCCTTACCTTGTAATTTACGATATTTAGTTGAAAAATGCACAAACAAAAATTATAAAAGTTTGGAAAAAAATGTGAAAAAATTTACTTTTTTTTCATCTTTTTCTCTTGCCAAAATTTTTGTTTTTTAATTTTTGGGCTAAATTGTGGTTAATTGCAAGAGAGGCAACCTAAACAAACAAAACGCACGAAGGTTTATTCATATTGAGATAGAAGTAGAGATTATTTATGGGCAGACTCAAAAACAGTCATTTCAAGAAAAACTCGTTTAAAGTTTAGAGAGTCGCTCGAAACCAATTCTCAACAAAAATTTAGGAGATGATTTCTGAGACTATGAGTCGAAAAATGAAAAAAAAATGATTTTTTGAAAATTTTAGACGGTACACACAAACGAATGTCTTAATAACGTTTCATTAAAATGTAGGAGCAGAACTGAAACTCAATCTCTGAACTTCCACCGATATTTTCACACCTTTAACCATTAGGTAAGAGATAATCTCAGAAACGTACGTATGCAGTGCTCCGAAAAATATAAGAGCAAAGCATGAAGTAGATTTTCACAGGCTCTTCTTGTCTTTGAATACATATGCTTTAAATGAGCTGACCTGACACCTCTTGCAATTTGAACATTTTTGAACTTATCTTCCTGTCTTTGCGACTGCGGCTTGGATGCTTCCTAACAATGTGTAAAAAAAATCAACTCTATAGCTCTAATCATTCAAAAGTTATTCGGGTGTATTCATACTTTTATTTCACCCCGAAAACAAATCCTCGCTAGGCGCATGTATATCTTTAAGACTGCACTTCTAAAGCTGCACAGTAAACAACTGACCTTAATGCCTTAGCATTCATCAGTAAGCATAGTACCTTAAGTTTTTTAACAGCTGGTCTAAATCTCTGCATAGGAGGGGTAATAAAATAATTGGCTTGCTCATTCCAAGCAGCCCGCATAATTTAAAAATACGCACATATAGTATTTGTTTTTTTTTAAATGTATACTTCATCGAAGTAGAGGAGTTTAAAAAATATGTAAGTGCCAGATGGTAGATCAGGGCGTCAGATAAGTGCCAGATAAAGGGCTTCATTAAAACTAACTAAAAGGCACTATGTACTCAGCAAAAAGTGAAAATCCTGATAGGGCTACAACGCAAATTACTAAGCCCGGACCAGCAGCTATTTCTATTCAGACTTATAAGTTGCCAACTGGATGCGAGCTCACATCCCACCTGGCTTTGTCCGATCTCATCCACATCATTCACGCCATTCACGTCAGCTACGTTATCCACGATTTCGTCCATTCAATGGTATCTGGGTTAATGAGATGGGCGAAATCCTTTTCAATTCGAATTAAATGGTTCCATCCAGCGAGCGAGCCATCGAGTGTGTGGAGTGGAACACTTCATCGGGTTCTAAATCGCGTAGTTTGCAGCGTAATTTAAAAGGTGAAGAGGACAGACACGTGTGCCCGTGACGACAAGAACTGACAATGGCATAGGCAAATATTTTTCCCATCTTCATCTAGATCCCAGATTCCCAGGAATCGTGAGCAGATTGTCAACATTTCTTGCTTTGTCTCCTTTTAATTCTCCTTTAATATTTTTTTCTTGTTATACTCGAGGGCGTGAAACTAAACAACCCTTGCATGTGTCACGGACTTGTAGGCTGGTGAAGTCGGGATCACCTTTTCGAGTGGCTCTCTTTGTTCTTCACTCCTCTTAGTTACTCAACTAGTTAGAAAATTGACACGTTTTGTTGAAAATGAGGTCAAACAATTGTAGGAGCTTCTCCAGTCACTCCTACAGCAGTCGCTAAAACTCTTGAATATTTGCCTTGGGCTCTGCCCGCCGTAATTATAGTTTTATCAAGAAAAGGTCTATATATTTAAACTTTTACTTATGCTAAGAAATTATTACCCTGTAGGAAAGCAAGCCCTTCCGCATTAATTCCGGAAAACTGATTTAGTAAGGTCTACCTATTCCTTATCGCATTACACTCTTTTTTCTTTTTAACATGTAATGCCATAGAAAGATAAGTCGACCTCTATGTTATTAAGGGTAATAACTATTCCCCTTGTGGATCAACAGAACTAAATTAAATACATAAAACTTGAGCAAGAGACCATTTTGGTTTTATTCGAAAAATTGTTTTATTTATTATTCAAATTCAATTTTGGGCATGTGAGCACCGCCGCTGCCTGTTACATAGCACATCCTGGGACTACACAAAGGGTCATCTGAACCCCAAACATTATATATGAGTAGGAATATTCCAGGCGCTCGGTGTGTTGCGTCGTTAAAAATAAGTTTTTCTGAACCAACCAAAAATACATCCTCTTAGCTAAAAGAAACACAACTTCTAAAAAAAAGCATAGTTCGCGAGATATAGCAGTTTGAAAATTTTCTAGGGTCAGTTTGACCCTGTATGTGCTCCCAAGTTCTGTATGGAGGTGTGTACTACCAAGGTTAAGAAAGGGCTACGCTTATTGCAAACCATATTAGGTGGAACACTGAATCGATGAAATCAGAATTTTTTCGGATCGGTGCGGACAGGACTCTTTTGTATATGAACCGTAATTATTGAAAGTGGTACAATTTCACTTATATATATATATTCATATCCAAAATGTTACGACAAGTCTTGCAAAAACAAGAACCAATCTCGCAAGAACAAGACCAAGACCAAGACGTACTGTCGAAAAGCAAGACCAAGACCAAGACCAAGACTCAATGTGCTAGATCAAGACCAAGACCAAGACTATGTTAGTCTCGTCTTGGTCTTGCGTTTGCTCATCACTACTCGTAAGCCCACTTTTTTAAAATGTCAATTAAGGGGTTATTCTACTGTTAAACGGGTAAGAAGCAGTATCTTTTTAAAAGTGTTGTAAAAAAAAAACTATTAGAGATATCAATTTGAAATTTTGCATGCATCTTTATTAATGAAAAACATATATAATGGCATAGTTGATTAAAAAAAAAAATCGCTTAAAAAAACTTTAAACGCGATTTACTCAAAACGTGTTGTTTTGGTGCGCGGTACATCGTAGAGAAAAAACTAATGAAGCGATTTAGCTAAAAATTTTTTTGCATAGTTATATATCAATCTTACACAGACTGAACCTAAATTGAGCCATAAAAATTGAAATTTGGTTATTTGGGAGCACTTTTTTCATCGAAAAAACGTCCAAAATCGAGCATGCTATTTTCCAACACTTGTCAAATCACGAAAATTTAATATTTATGGCTCAATTTAGGTTCAGTCTGTGTGTTTTTAGCTAAACTAATAAAATTTCATCGTTAAATTGATTGCAGATCACCTGGACGACCTGGGCAATGTACCACGCAAACGACTCTGGCCGTCAGCGCGCGCTACATCAATCATAAACCGAAGCCGCCATTTTTTTTTTTTTTTTTAATCAACTATGCCATTATATATTTTTTTCATTAATAAAGATGCATGCAAAATTTCAAATTGATATCTCTAATAGTTTTTTTTTTACAACACTTTTAAAAAGATACTGCTTTTTACCCGTTTAACAGTAGAATAACCCCTTAAGGGGGGATATACATTTAGAATGACCAAAAAATTCAATTTTTTTTTTTTTTGATAAAAAGTTAGTAAATTTCCCGTAGAATACGCTCCTGAAACCCTTTTTTCGAAATTCGAACTCCAAGTGTTTTTTTTCATCGTTCCCGGGATTGCTGATTAAAATGTAAGTACGATTTTTCGATAATTAAAACTTTCAACGCGTTTTTCTCAAAACAGCATTTTCGGAGTTTATGCCGGTAATAACTCGAAAACTAATTATCCGATTGAGCTGAAACTTATAGGATTTCTTTATTATAGTATTACCTTCTATATGAATTAAAAATTATTGTAATATTTTATTATTAAATATGGAAAAATGTGATAAAATGGCGGAAAAAATGTTGATTTTTTCGAAAAAGTTACGCCAAAAGTGCAATTTTTTTTTCACTTTTTTTTCAATTCATCTACTAACTGTGAATGTAATTAATGTAAATTTTTTTGATTTTTTGATTTCTGATCAAAATTGCGACCAGGAGAGCCGGCACAAGCAAAATACAACGACTTTTTCAACACCATCTAACGGCCGTCATTTTGTTGAAAAAAATTAAAAAAAAATATTTTTGTATACTACATGGATACACTTATAATTGTAAAAAAGTTTCGATTGATTTGAATAAAAACTTCCCCTTGAAAAATTTTTTTCAAAAATGAGTTTTTTTTCTCGTTCTAAATGTATATCCCCCCTTAAAGCAATTTCCCCAGTAAAACGTATAGAAAGTCCTCATGCTATTTTGTCAAAAAGTTGACTTATACTACTTTCAAAAATTCATCCTTAATCAACAGATTAGGCATGAAAAAGTAAGACGACCCGATTGAATTTGATATCACGAAATTTAACAGTTTGCAATAAAAGTGAACTGAAGAAATTAACTGACCAGATTTCTGGTTTACTAACAAGAATTCACGTTATAACAACTATGAACAACTGAATAGCTTTAAGGGGTTATATAAGTCAAAAGTTACACGCATATTTGTAATGACGTGTCCTAGTTTTTGTACTATGTATATGTAAAGAGCTTTTGAAACTTTAAACGCGTTTTTCTCAAAACTGTGTTCTTAAAGTCGGCGAGCAAGATTTCTCGGAAATGGCTGAACCGATCAGTTTCAAATTTTAACACAAGCTTCTTAAGCATATTTTTTAGTAATTAATCGAAGCTTTTTGCTCATTGATAAATATTTTCCATTTTATAAACAATTTAGAGCCAAAATTGTTGTTAAAAATCGATAATTATTTTTACAAATAAAAAACATTAAAATACACCCAAGAGTTACCATAATATGTGTACAAATTTTTACAATAATAACTTAAAAGGTCATCTCCAGAAAAATTCTTGAAAAATCGACTTTTTTGGGCATCCTGACTGTATATAACCTCTTAAAACAACCAGCAACCTGGTATACATGGCTAGAAATTATTGTTGTTTCATTCAAATACTAGCTGGGTTACCCGGTTTCATCCGGCGTTGGGTAAATACTTACTAATTAAACACTTCTCAAATGTTCTAGTTTGTTATATTCTAGAAATTGTTTCAACCCGAAAACCCCTTTATGGATCCGCTATCTTGAAATTCCAAATCTTAATAATATTCAAAATTAGTAGCCTTAAAATAAGCATTGTACTAATTTTCATTCAAATCCGTTGAAATCGAGAAATGTTGGTCGCCATATTGGATCCGCCATCTTGAGTTTGGAAATTTGGCTAATATTCGAAATTAGTGTCCTCAGAATAATCATTGTACTAATTTTCAGTAAAATCCGTTGAAATCAAGAAATTTGGTCTCATATTGGACCCGCCATCTTGGATTTACAAATTTTGATAATATTCGTAATTTGTAGCTTCAGAATAATTATTGTACCAATTTTCATTAAAATCCGTCGAAATCGAGACATTCTGGACGCCATGTTGGGTCCGCCATCTTGCATTTAGAAATTTTAATAATATACAAAATTAGTGGTCTCAGAATAATCACTGTACTAATTTCTATTACAATCCGTTGAAATCGCGAAATTTTGGTCGCCATGTTGGATATGGAAATTTTGATAATATTCGAAATTAGTGGCTCCGGAATAATCATTGTACTAATTTTCATTAAAATCCGTTGAAATCGAGACATTCTGGTCGCCATGTTGGATCCGCCATGTTGGATTTGGAAATTTTGCTAATATTCAAAATTAGTGGCCTCAGAATAATCATTGTACAAATTTTCATTAAAATCCGTGGAAATCGAGAAATCTTGGTCACCATATTGGGTCCGCCATCTTGGATTTGTAAATTTTGATAATATCAAAATCAGTGACCTCAAGATAATCATTGTACTAATTTTCATTAAAATCCCTTGAAATCGAGAAATATGGTCGCCATTTTGGATCCGCCATCTTGGATTTCTAAATTTTGATAATATTAAAAATCAGTGACCTCAAAACATTCATTGTACTAATGTTCATTAAAATCCGTTGAAATCAGGAAATCTTGGTCGCCATATTGGACAGCGGATTTGAAATCCCCATCCCGCAAAACCCCTGTATTTTCTTCATGAAAATCGCTTCAAAATTAAAATTTTCAGCCGCCATCTTGGATCCGCCATTTTGAAACCCTACAACGTATCCTATAGCCGTTTCCTGGTTCTAAGCTACCTCCCCACCAATTTTCAGCCAAATCGGTACAGCCGTTCTTGAGTTATAAATAGTGTAACTAACACGACTTTCTTTTATATATATAGATATCATATCAGTTTAATATGAATTAAAAGTTGAATTGACATGATTTGTAATTAATAATCGAAGAAATCGTTCTATTGCATTGGGCATATATTCCTGTTATTTCAACAATTCACTAGTTGAATTGACATGAAAATCGTTAGCTGAACCCTGCTCTAGAGATAAATCCAACTAGATGAATTAACGAGCTCTATTCATTGATTCAACTAGAAACACTTTTTTAAATACACTACGTCTCTTACTTATATTTAATTCTGGTAATTTAAAAAAATGTACTTTACTTCTAAAATTGTGTTCACACTTTTCAGTACAATAGAAAATAGAGTTTCAATATAAGAAACATAGATCATGTTATTCTTTTCGAAAAATGTATGAATCAAAATTTTGCAGAAGCCTGCATCAATTAAATTCAGAAATAGATAAAAAAATGTGAATCAATTTTTCTCACAATAACTATGAATGTTAGAATCTTGTAAATATTCTGTCTTTTGCTTTTCCTATAATACATTCAAAACGAATTTTTTACTGGTTGGATATAACTTGGCTTAAAAATTAATTAACTATATAAATTTAAAGTGGAGATAAATTCATGCCAAAATTGGGTAAAGCGTATACCAATCAATCTTTTCTTGAAAATACAACCTTAAATGTTAAGTCTCCCAATCCTCCCCCTCTCCCACCACGTTGGTAAGCTTTCGGTTATGTTTGCCTCAAAGAAGTCCTGGTCACCGAACATATTATGATATATTTTAGCTCGGGGGGAACAGAGCACACAACGAATAGAAACGTCACAAGTGACCTAGATATTCTGCGAGCCGCCCTGAATACAAACATAAAATACTATTCACTACCCGGCCGTTTAACATAAGTCAATAGTAGAAGTGAACATCTTGATACACAAAAACACAGCGCTAAATCGGTCCCTTAAAGCTCCAGCAGAGCAGATCCCCAGGACTGTAAATGGGAATGTTTAAAACAGTCGGAGTGGAGGGCAAGCACAAAGTTTCGCAACCCAGTACCTAACCTCCCCCCAGTTTCGAGTTCCAAACTTTGCGAAATTCTGGGTACTCTGGAGGATATTTAATAGAAAACAGAAAAACTCGTTCAAGGGCATTTCCCTGCTACCGAAAATAAACCGAATAGCAAGCACTGTCTGCTTTCCTTCCAATTTATATTCACTCCCCAAGATCTTGAGAAAATAAAATTCTATAAATTTCTGGCAAATCCCTTCGTCGCCGAAAGCCCTAAACCCAGGGCCTGGTATACGTGCACCGTCAACCCAGTGCTGGAGACGGTTCAACAGAGTCCCGAAATCCGCACGCTTTACCTTTCCGACCAAATAAAATCAGCTTAAATTGCAGGGCGCAGAAGGGTATGAGGTTTTGGAGGGCATCCATTTCCGGCTCAATATGGGTTGATATCCAGAAAAAGTCCCTTCCCCCTTTTATCCTGTTCAAGGAAATCTCAAATAAGGTTTTCCCGAAGAAGGAGGCAGCGTTCCTGTCTGTTTTTCCTTGCTTTATATCCTTCTCCAGGATTATTGGCATACCCCAGCAGAGTCACACAAACAACGCTCAAAATAGAACCTCATCCCGCCCAGTCAATGGAATTAGGTCACGGATTTCTGGAGGTACACGACCTCACTCACCAACTCCAGAAAATGCTGCCAGCTCCGTCAGGAACACCTTCCCTCCCTGGCAACACACCGTTTCATTGACAAACATAGCCTAGCCAGGATTCCCTCCCTACTCACTCCCTGCGTGAGCAGCCGGGCCAACCACTCCCCGCCTCCTACTCCACGTTGAGGAACTCCCCACCGTGCTGACGTCATCTAGCTGGAAAGTAGGTCAAATCGAAACTAGGTCGAAATGGGTGTGCCGCGGGTGGATGCTCAACATTCATTCATTTCGTTGGGGGCGGGGGCTCGGCCGGAACTTGCCCCAAACCCGGCCGGGGCTGGCTGCTATTAATGGGGCCGGGGTAGATGACTGGGGCTGAGCGGTACCTTGGAATTGTTCAATGGGACGCTATTTTCGGAGCAGGAATTGAATGATGACTTAAGTACATATCCAGCTCCTGGGGTGTCCTGGGCTTGGATCCGGGTATGGAGTCTCTCGTCCATTTCGGGAAGGCCGTTCGGGTACGTGACTCGAATGCTACTCGGGATGAGCCATAGATTTATGCCGGGTTTGGCCTTTAATTTGGTGATTTTTCCAAGGTGTACATCGGTATTGCGTTGGGAGGGCTGGAGTGGAGTGGGGCAGAGGAACGCCTAATGAATTAAAGGTAATTACACAAGTTGCTGACTTCCGGAGCCGCTTCATCAAAGCAAAACTTTCGTAATCAGCTATACTCGTCGACAAGCGGGAGCCCATCTTCTGCTGAACTCAGCTCCAGGATGATGCCCATGTGTGTGCGTGCAATATAAATAATTATTAAGGGGGTATTCTATTGTGAAGATAGGTCGAAAAATAGGTGTCTTGTAGAATTTTTGTCTTCTTATGGCAATTGCTATGAATTTTGTTATTTAAAAAAGTGGTCTTTAGAAAAAAATAAATATTGTTTACTAATTTATACATTTTGTAGGAGGCGCCGAATAGAAAATAGAAACACCCTGAAATTTCAGTACAGGTGGCGTTGATGGTTTATTATTTTACGTAGACCTCCTCCATGGAGATATAAGGGAGCCTAAATTTTACATGGGAACAAAATTTTAACAACGCAACCCTCTTGCGCACATAAATTTAGGAGTATTCGAGAAGTTTTCGCATTTTTTTGCGTATCTTATGCGACCTTAACCCTTTGCCTTACGATTTAATTTCAAAGATTCGTCTGCGTTCACACATTTATTGCAAATCTCTGCATGGAGTTATAAAGCAATCCCTATATCCCTATCCCTATACAGGGTGTCCCAAAAATACCAGGTCAGAGTGACATGGAAGATAGGTAAGCCTTAGATCTATGAGATAAAATAAACATGACCTTAGTAAAAGTTTCTTAGTTTTCGTGATATTGTTACTTTTTTTATTTGTAAATGTAATTCAGAATGAATGAAAAAGCAGAACAGCAAAGGGTCGCAGCTGTCCTATTCATGTTTGCCTGATAACAGGTCCACAGCCACAAAAGACAAGGGCCGGCAGCTAATAAAAATGCAATGTGGCCTTTTTTTTTACTATTGATTGCGCAATAATAGTGTTTTATTTTTCAGAATAGAGTCCGGCTTTAGCACAACTCTTAATGATAAAAAAGGCAATTTCTAAGTTTTTGTAAAATAATTCCTCAAGTGTCATACCATTTCTGAATCGGCATTGAATTGGGTAGTTTTTAAGATAATTTGCCAGTTTCTTTTAGTACATTTTTTTTCCACGACTGATTGTCAAAGTTAAAGTTACAATTTTGACAGAGCTAAAAGGTAACACAAATGAGTTATTTTTCTTGGAAGGTACACTAAATTTCGGCAAAATTTTACTTTTAACGCCTGAAACAACTATTCAAGATTCCTGAAAAATAAAAAAGTAAACAACTTGAAGATATTTTTAGCAATGTTGGTTAAAATTCTAACTAAAAGTAGAGATTTTAAACAAAATTAAAAAAGTGACAATATCTCGAAAACTAAGGAACTTTTACTAAGGTCATGTTTATTTTATCTCATAGATCTAAGGCTAACCTATCTTCCATGTCACTCTGACCTGGTATTTTTGGGACACCCTGTATACAGGGTGTTCAGAGGTAAGAGGTCAATACTGCAGGGGGTGAAAGGTCAGACCGAGACAAGCAAAAAATCGTATGGGTGGGGGGGGGGGGGGGCATCTCGCACCGTTTGGCAGTTACAGGGTGATTCGTAAATCAGGATTTTGCCTTATATGGGAACCGCTCTTGTATTTTTATCTTTTTTTCTACGCATCGCAGCGGCCCCAAACTGATTTCAAAAAATCACTATGTGGAAGCCCTTTCCAAAAAAGTTTCCACCATCCCCCTATCCCCAACCCCTTGGCCACAATCCCCCCTGGAAGTTGAAAAAATTAACTTTTATTTCACGATTTTTCACCTTTCGCCCCACTTTTCTCCGAAATTCATGTTATTAACATACCTACTTTTTATTTTTTTTAAGTTGCCTATCTAATTACCTTTCCAAAAAGGTGCAACATGCCCAGGTAGAAAAGGGTTGCAAAAGTCCTGAAATTAAAACATCCTCACAGGTACCTAATTACTTTATTACACCATAATGGAAAAAGTCGTTAAGTAAACAATTTTTATGACAGCAAGTTCGGAAATGTTTGTTTAGGAAACAGAGGTAATACATTTTTATTATTTCAGCAAAACAGTAATAAAATAATAAATGTAATCTCGTTAAATAGCGTTATTAATTTATTATATCCAGTATTGACTCTTAAGTATCCTGGCGCTCCGTTTCTAATACCTCCTATGAATTATGGTATAAAAATGGGTAAGTTTGAAAGGACATTGACCACAGTTGAAGAAGCAAGCGATAAAACCGGGTGTTTAATAGAAAAAATTAAGATAAAATGGCAGAATTCAGTGTTGAAGAGTATGCCGATATAATTTACGTGTACGGCTTAGTAGAAGGAAGTGATAGTAAGGCCGTACGAGAATACCAAAGGAGATTCCCGAATCGGCATGTACCCAAAAGAAAGGTATTTTCAAGGACTTTCAGAAGGTTAAAAGAAACCGGAAGTGTAACCGCCCCCAGAGCAGAAATGCGATCAGGAAAATCGGCCGATTCAGCGGACCCCGACCAACAAATCCTCAACATCGTCAGGAACAGCCCTGTAATAAGCATCAGGCAGGTCGCACGAAGGTCAGGATTGTCTTCAGGGAGAGTTTGGACCGTTGTGAACCGAGAGGGACTACATCCATACCATCATATCCCGATCCAAGCACTACAGGAAGGAGATTCCGAAAGACGATTGCAATTTGCACTTGGCTGTTCGAGTCTGACATCGAAAACAGAAGGTTTCTAGACCGAATTCTGTGGACGGATGAATCGCAATTCACCCGGGATGGCATCACAAACTTGCACAACCTCCACACCTAGTCAGATGTGAACCCACATAGGACCAGGTGTCGGTCCTTCCAGCAAAGATTTAGTGTCAATGTCTGGGCTGGCATCATCGGCAACCAGTTGATAGGACCCTTCATCTTGCCCCAAGTGCTGAATAGTCAGCTATACTCGGAATTTTTGGAGAATACCCTTCCGGATCTGTTGGAGGACATCCCCCTGGCCACCAGAACCGCAATTTATTTACAGCTCGACGGAGCACCTGCGCATACTGGGAATATTGTTAGGGCAAGGTTAAATGAAAATTACCCAGAGCGCTGGATTGGACGAGGTGGACCGATTCCTTGGCCTGCTAGGTCACCGAACCTTACTCCACTGGACTTTTTCTTATGGGGAATGATGAAAGATGAAGTTTACTCAAGACCAATCAACACCAGAGAAGAATTAGTTACCAGGATTGGGACTACAGCCACGAAAATACGGGAGAGACTGGCTACCATAGACCTCTAACGCGAAATAAGACGAAGGCTACTTGCATGCATCGAAACTGGCGGAGAACATTTTAAACAGCTTTTAAAGGACAAACGATTTAATTGTAATTAGTTTTTAAGCGAACAAAATGTATTTTTAAGTTAACTTAAGTATAATTTCTTAAAAAATTCGAATTGTCATGATATTCTGTAAAAGGATTTTTGTAAATAAATTTTCGTATCCTTTTTCTACCTGGGCATGTTGCACCTTTTTGGAAAGGTAATTAGATAGGCAACTTAAAAAAAATAAAAAGTAGGTATGTTAATAACATGAATTTCAGAGAAAAGTGGGGCGAAAGGTGAAAAATCGTGAAATAAAAGTTAATTTTTTCAATTTCCAGGGGGTATTGTGGCCAAGGGGTTGGGGATAGGGGAGTGGTGTAAACTTTTTTGGAAAGGGCTTCCAAATAGTGATTTTTTGAAATCAGTTTGGGGCCGCTGCGATGCGTAGAAAAAAAGATAAAAATACAAGAGCGGTTCCCATATAAGGCAAAATCCTGATTTACGAATCACCCTGTAACTGCCAAACGGTGCGAGATGCCCCCCCCCCCCACCCATACGATTTTTTGCTTGTCTCGGTCTGACCTTTCACCCCCTTCAGTATTGACCTCCCACCTCTGATATACAGGGTGTTCAGAGGTGGGAGGTCAATACTGAAGGGGGTGAAAGGTCAGACCGAGACAAGCAAAAAATCGTATGGGTGGGGGGGGGGCATCTCGCACCGTTTGGCAGTTACAGGGTGATTCGTAAATCAGGATTTTGCCTTATATGGGAACCGCTCTTGTATTTTTATCTTTTTTTCTACGCATCGCAGCGGCCCCAAACTGATTTCAAAAAATCACTATTTGGAAGCCCTTTCCAAAAAAGTTTACACCACTCCCCTATCCCCAACCCCTTGGCCACAATACCCCCTGGAAGTTGAAAAAATTAACTTTTATTTCACGATTTTTCACCTTTCGCCCCACTTTTCTCTGAAATTCATGTTATTAACATACCCACTTTTTATTTTTTTTAAGTTGCCTATCTAATTACCTTTTCAAAAAGGTGCAACATGCCCAGGTAGAAAAGGGTTGCAAAAGTCCTGAAATTAAAACATCCTCACAGGTACCTATTTACTTTATTGCACCATAATGGAAAAAGTCGTTAAGTAAACAATTTTTATGACAGCAAGTTCGGAAATGTTTGTTTACGAAACAGAGGTAGTACATTTTTATTATTTCAGCAAAACAGTAATAAAATAATAAATGTAATCTCGTTAAATAGCGTTATTAGTTTATTATATCCAGTATTGACTCTTAAGTATCCTGACGCTCCGTTTCTAATACTTCGTATGAATTATGGTATAAAAATGGGTAAGTTTGAAAGGACATTGACCACAGTTGAAGAAGCAAGCGATAAAACCGGGTGTTTAATAGAAAAAATTAAGATAAAATGGCAGAATTCAGTGTTGACGAGTATGCCGATATAATTTACGTGTACGGTTTAGTAGAAGGAAATGATAGTGAGGCCGTACGAGAATACCAAAGGAGATTCCCGAATCGGCGGGTACCCAACAGAAGGGTATTTTCAAGGCCTTTCAGAAGGTTAAAAGAAACCGGAAGTGTAACCGCCCCCAGAGCAGAAACGCGAGCAGGAAAATCGGCCGATTCAGCGGACCCCGACCAACAAATCCTCAACATCGTCAGGAACAGCCCTGTAATAAGCATCAGGCAGGTCGTACGAAGGTCAGGATTGTCTTCAGGGAGAGTTTGGACCGTTGTGAACCGAGAGGGACTACATCCATACCACCATATCCTGGTCCAAGCACTACAGGAAGGAGATTCCGAAAGACGATTGCAATTTGCACTTGGCTGTTCGAGTCTGACATCGAAAACAGAAGGTTTCTAGACCGAATTCTGTGGACGGATGAATCGCAATTCACCCGGGATGGCATCACAAACTTGCACAACCTCCACACCTGGTCAGATGTGAACCCACATAGGACAAGGTGTCGGTCCTTCCAGCAAAGATTTAGTGTCAAAGTCTGGGCTGGCATCATCGGCAACCAGTTGATAGAACCCTTCATCTTGCCCCAAGTGCTGAATAGTCAGCTATACTCGGACTTTTTGGAGAATACCCTTCCGGATCTGTTGGAGGACATCCCCTTGGCCACCAGACGCGCAATTTATTTACAGCTCGACGGAGCACCTGCGCATACTGGGAACATTGTTAGGGCAAGGTTGAATGAACATTACCCAGAGCGCTGGATTGGACGAGGTGGACCGGTTCCTTGGCCTGCTAGGTCACCGGACCTTACTCCACTGGACTTTTTCTTATGGGGGATGATGAAAGATGAAGTTTACTCAAGACTAATCAACACTAGAGCAAAATTAGTTATCAGGATTGGGACTGCAGCCACGAAAATACGGGAGAGACTGGTTACCATAGACCTGAAACGTGAAATAAGACCAAGGCTACTTGCATGCATCGAAACTGGCGGAGAACATTTTGAACAGCTTTTAAAGGACAAACGTTTTAATTGTAATTAGTTTTTAAGCAAACAAAATGTATTTTTTAGTTAACTTAAGTATAATTTCTTAAAAATTCAAATTATCATGATATTCTGTAAAAGGATTTTTGTAAATAAATTTTCGTATCCTTTTCCTATCTGGGCATGTGGCACCTTTTTGGAAAGGTAATTAGATAGGCAACTTAAAAAAAATAAAAAGTAGGTATGTTAATAACATGAATTTCGGAGGAAAGTGGGGCGAAATGTGAAAAATCGTGAAATAAAAGTTAATTTTTTCAACTTCCAGGGGTGATTGAGGCCAAGGGGTTGGGGATAGGGGGGTGGTGTAAACTTTTTTGGAAAGGGCTTCCAAATAGTGATTTTTTGAGATCGGTTTGGGGTCGCTGCGATGCGTAGAAAAAAAAAGATAAAAATACAAGAGCGGTTCCCATATAAGGCAAAATCCTGATTTACGAATCACCCTGTAACTGCCAAACGGTGCGAGATGCCCCCCCCCCACCCATACGATTTTTTGCTTGTCTCGGTCTGACCTTTCACCCCCTTCAGTATTGACCTCCCACCTCTGAACACCCTGTATATAAAAATGAAAATTTGTGTGTTTGCTTGTTGCTCAATCACGCCTAAGTGCTTGCATCAATATTTTTGATTTTTTGTCCGAAGGTAGTACATATTCCAACTTAACATATAGGCTAATTTTTTTTCGTATAATACATAGAGTTTCAAAATGGCGGACCCAAGATAGCAGCTGAAAATTTTAAATTTGAAGCAATTTTCATGAAAATTGGTACATAGGAGTTTTGCTGAATGCTGATTTCAAATCCGCTATTCAAATCTAGAAATCCAAGATGGCGGATCCAATATGGCGAACAAAATTTCTCGATTTCGACGGATTTTAATTAAAATTAGTACAATGATTGTTTTGAGGTCACTGATTTTGAATGTTATCTAAATTTACAAATCCAAAATAGCGGACCCAATGTGGCGACCAATATTTTTCGATTTCAACGGATTATAATGAAAATTAGTAAAATGATTATCTTGAAGTCACTGATTTTGAATGTTATCAAAATTTACAAATCCAAGATGACGGACCCAATATGGCGACCAATATTTTTCGATTTCAACGGATTTTAATGAAAATTAGTACAATGATTATTCTGAGACCACTTATTTCGAATATTAGCAAAATTTCCAAATTCAAGTTGGCGGATCCAATATGGCGACCAAAATTTTTCGATTTTTTTATTTAAGGCTACTAATTTTGAATAGTATTAAGATTTGGAAATTCAAAATGGCGGATCCATAAAGGGGTTTTCGGGTTGAAACAATTTCTAGGATATAACAAACTAGAACATTTGAGAAGTGTTTAATTAGTAAGTATTTACCCAACGCCGGGTGAATACCTGGTTTCCAGCTAGTGATAATTATAAATATCATAATAATGTTTTATTAAAATTTCGAAGACATTTATATGTTTTTTAATTGTTTAGCCTCTTCAGGGACGAATTTCAAGAATTCGTAAGGGGAGTTATGTACGAAAATAACTGCATTAAAGACACCAATGATTTTCTTTCGAATTTTGGAATTTTGAAAAAGTTAATACCTACATAAGAAATATTTTAATAAATAGAATTTAGTTTATCTTTGCATGACTGAATAACAAAAAAAAAAAACCAAACCTACATATATAGTATGTGGTCAAGGGCGTGCAGAGGTTAAATATGCGACGGGTGTAACCCGTCAAAGTCGAATTTGGTCAAGAAAATCTTTGCGGGCGAGACTTGGAATTATCATTTAAATGATTAATTAATGAAACAGAAAAAAATCTATGAGCTCATCGAATTGTACATGCAGTTTTTCTCCGCTCATTTTGTGAAGTGAAGTTTTTGTCAACAGTGCAGGTGGTGTTTTCTTAATTCATAATGATTATATTTTAAATAAAAATTTTTAGTGAAAGAGGTAAAAGAGAGTTCTATTATTACTCACTACTTGACTCTGTTCAACTTGAAATACGTGGAATTTTTAATCTTAACAGGATGTACTTTCAGATAATTAAAAGAATAATTAATAACATGATCAAAAAGAAAGGATTTCTAGACTCCCAACTCTTTTATTTGATGTGGTTGTCAGAAGACAAACTTACGACATTATGTTATTTTTATATACATATATAATTTATGTTATCTTTGAATAAAATATTTTAACATGACTATTCGGATCAAGGGCATCTTTATTGTTATTAACGCGTATTTCTTCTGTATATTCATGAAATTTGTATAAAAGAAACCTTCATTCCTTCTTGTTGGTTCCCGTAGGTAGATGATCGGATTCAGATATTGGGATATTTTGAGGAAAAACTTGGTTGCTTTATTACTTTTATTTATTTTTATTTATTTTATTTATTCTCAGAGGAAATAACATGCCGCAGTATGGGAGGGTCAATTTACCATATTATTACCCTTTTTTGACAAAAGCGTGGTCAGGGTACTGACTTGAAAAATCTTTAATCGGTTGACATGATAACATGAGTTTTCAATACTTTTTGACGTTGTTTTTATTATTTTCGAGATTTTTTACAGGCTATAAAAGAAAAAAATTGTTATCGAAATTTTTTATTTTTATTTTCAAACTCATAACTTTCTTATTTTTTCGGAATTTTGAAATTTGACTCGACGGCTTATAATGATAATATTATATATTAGATTCTTTTTTAATCATCTGACTTAGATTGAAGCAATCATACTAACCATGAGGGGGACTTTTTTAGTACCCTCTATACTCATATCGAGATTATATGAGTATAAAGGGCAATTTACATCATATATAATTTATTAAAGGAATATTAATTCATCATTTTTCTTTTCTAGTTCAATCAATTAATGTTTTTGTTTTATTCTTAAGATTCCATTCCTGAAAAAACTCTGAAAAACCTTTCAAATAAATGACGAAATATGGACTTCCGGTAAAAAAAACCACTTCTGGTGCTAACCGGAAGTTGAAAAATGCTCCATCTGGTGGTTCCCTCAAAACCCTACAACTTTGTATAAGGTTGTGGGGCTGGTGGGGTGCTGGGTTCCGAGTTATTCAGGTAGATCGTTTAAAATAGGTCACTGTGAATAAAGGCAATATTTTTAAATAAAAAAATTTAAAGAGAATGATTATTTCCGGTTCCTTGTTTTTATCAATCTGAATCTATGCATATCTAAAGAGATTCGTCGTATCAATGTTCGTGGGCAGTATGAAACCTAAAATGATCTGACGTCGAGGGCTGTTCGTGAAATGAGCCACCATGTGAACCCGTTAAGTAAACGAACAGATAAATGCGAAGTTCAGAATAACCCAATTCAACCGCATCAATAGATTCATTTAAATAACTTGGGTGGTAGTTTGCAAGCCCTCTATTAGATTAAGGTTCTTATCTGTAGCCGACCGTGGGAACATGAGAAACGTAAACAAATTTTACCTGGCGATTTATCGTTTATTGCTCGTTTTTGTATCAACATGAGATAAATCCTCGTGAAGTGAGTTAGCTCTGTTTGAGGCTTTAGCATCAGATTTAGTCAGATAAAGGGTAGGCATTTTATCTGCGTGTGTATAACTAAGGTTATTTATAATAAACCCAGCTTAATTTCTTCCGGATAGGTAAATTTTTAAATTAATAGTTAAAAATGAGTTAATTAAAAATCACTCAAAAACCAAATTGGAGCTTAAGTGAACCATAAAGAGTTATCTACACAAATTTTAAAAATATGACCGCGTCATGTCGAATTATGTGTTAAAAAATATTTTAGTAGATAATGATAATGGAAACTTCGCACCATGTGTTACAGTTTTGGGTAGTGATAAAATATTAAGCTAATAGTGGTTACAAAATGTGTGAGCATTTTAGGCTGTCAAAACTATGTAATTTTTGGGTATGTTTATTTATATATTATATTATATGTGTGCCTGTGCCTTTGAGCTGCTAAAGTCTTTTGTGTAGAAGTGGTCAATTATTTTGTCGAACGGTTTGGTATATGTATGATAAGTCTTGCAGCATATCCGGAGAAAAGTTTTCGCTTTGTCGTGTCAATTCTTACAATAATAATACAATAATTACAAATACATACATACGAGACAAACCCCTTTATTTATAATTGCTTTGCTAAACAAAAATGCTTGATTTCTCCGCCATTTTTCTAGATAAATACAAAATATTAATGAAAAAGCTCCTTTTACAAATTATCATTGTTTCGCAATCTTAAATTAAAAATTCCAAATCAGCGATCCCAAAAACCCCCAGAACAAAATAGATTTCTTTGAAATCAAATATTTCGCCAGTCGCCATATTGAATACGCAATTCTTAATTTATCGGATTAAAAATTAGGCTATATACTACTGTAATCAAAAAGTAAAACCATTTTTGCATTTAAATTGCACGGGAACATCGATTCGAGCAATTGGTTTTAGGTTAGCAGCACTGTCATTCATATCTGTGTAAAATTTTACACCAGTACGTCATTTATTTTGTTAGTTTCGTTGTGTTTTCTGAACAATTAAAAGTGAATTTTTCGTTTTTTACAATGTGTGATTTTACTGAACAAAGAAGTTGCATTCAATTTTGTTTGCGGAATAAAATGTCTGCTGCAGAAATGTTTAGAATGTTGCAGAAGACCTTCGGCGATCAAGTTTTGTCTGAAAGAAATGTTTACAAGTGGTATAAACAGTTCAAAGAAGGTAGAGAAAGAGCGTTCCGGACGACCGTCAACATCAATCAATGAACAATATCCCGACTAGAATTTTGGTGGGGTACAGCTAGGATCCCTATGAGGCTAGCCATACTACCTCGTATGGGTCCCATGAGGCTGCCGTATAAGGCGCACGAAGGGCAAATAATGCCTTGCCTCATTCGGGCATCATTATGAATGCCGCATGTGGTCCTCGTGAGGCAAAATAATTGCTACCCGATTTAAACATTTTTCATAAAAATTGGTACATACGGGTTTTGCAGAATGCTGATTTCAAATCCGCTGTCCAAATTTAGGAATTCAAGATGGCGGATTCAATATGCCGATCAAGATTTCTCGATTTCAACGGATTTTAATGAAAAATAGTACAACGATTATCTTGAGGTCACTGATTTTGAATGTTATCAAAATTTACGAATCCAAGATGGCGGATCCAATATGACGACCAAGATTTCTCGATTTCAACGGATTTTAATGTGAATTAGTACAATGATTATCTTGAGGTCACTGATTTTGAATGTTATCAAAATGTACGAATCCAAGATGGCGGATCCAATATGGCGACCAATAATTCTCGATTTCAACTGATTTTAATGAAAATTGGTACAATGATTATTCTGAGGCCATTAATTTCGAATTATATTAGGATTTGGAAATTCAAGATGGCGGATCCATAAAGGGGTTTTCGGGTTGAAACAAATTCTAGAATATAACAAACTAGCACATTTGAGAAGTATGAGCCTAGGTGTATATTTGATGTTTGCCTAATCGAACTCCCGTAAGGCAAATGGTTAGATTGCCTATTTCATTGTAAGATTATAAATGCATTAGGTTTGCCTCATAAGACCCTTGTGAGAAACTCATAAGGTAAACCTCACTTCAGTATCGCTGATTTTATTTTGTGAGGTCCTCATGAGGAATCTACGGGGAAATCCGTCTATCGGCATACCCCTCACCACATGAGGCCCACACGCTTCATGAGGCATGCCGCCTATAAATAATAAAATATAAATATAATTTTTTGGATCAAAATAATTGTTCATACTATCAGTTAACTTTTATTAGAGGGGCAAAAATTGAATTATTTTTAACATTGTCCCTAAACTTTGGGGTTAACAGCTTCCATCGTTAATTTTACAAAAAGCAATTTTTAAACAACATTGTAAACGTATTCAAAACAAAATGCTTTATTTTCATTATGAAATATATATATTTTTTTTTTTGTGAATCAAAAGTATTGGCATTTTGGATCAACACAGTTAGTAGTAAAATGAACTATCTAGAGCTATTAATTCAACTGTTTGTATTTTCTTCAAAATATTCTTTTTTTTTGACTTGAATGCATGATATGATTGCTTCTATAATGAAATACTCTTTAATTTGTGCCCATCAAATACTATCAACTTTGAAATAAAAATCCACTTTTTTAGTCTAAGAATTTGTTTGTTAAATAAATGTTTATTTTTGTACATATATATTTAAGTATGCCTATGTAGATCATAATAACAAATTTAATAGGTTTTTTGTTATAAAACCTTTTTGTAATCGCTTTATACAGGGTGTCTCTGAATAATGTTTCCCAACATTCGATTCTACGGTGTGTTCCAACATCCTGATCAACGTTTGTTTCGAAAAAGCAAAGTTGTTGGAAAATACAACCTTTCACTTATCAGATGAAACCTCATATGCCTCAATCCACCAAAAAATTCTAAAGCTGGGCAGCTTTCAATATGAAAATTCTGAAAAGTAAAGTAAAATTGAAGGACAACTGCAACCACCTTCAAAACTCACACCAAGTTTGAAACGTACTTACTTTGGAAAATAAGCCTTTTCTCTTAAAAGAGTACGTTGTAACTAACTATACAACGAAAATTGCTTGCGTACTCAAAACTGGATATCTATAGCACATACTTGCAACTACGTCGAATATTTTAACCAACATATTGCCAGATTGTTTTACAAAGTTGGATACAAAAAAAACATTGCTGAATTAATAATTAGTATTATACCATTAAAATTTAACTTTGTAGAATATTTTATTTAATGCGTTACATAGTGGTTTAAAATAAAATATAAAATGCACAACAATCCGCAACCGATTTTAAAAACATTTTAATCCAAAATGCGTATACTATCTTGAGCTTTTTGCAGTGGATTTTTTCTTTACCCGATTTAACAGAAAGTGCAGAAAGTAATTGATTATTTGCATTTCAAGACATGTTTGGCAAAAGAAATTCGAAAGGAAGCAATGGGGTTGGGTCGTCCAGCTAAAACCTCAAGCTGCAGGCAGCGATTTCATTACAGAATCGATCAATTCATAGGCAAAGCAGATTTGGTCGCCAACTGAATTGGTGTAATGACAATCGGATTTTCAGTTTGGTGCGGTAATAAATTGCGCCCCATAAAAATAGCACTCGTGCCAGGCCGTCGCTTCACGCCGCACAGCGCACTCGACAGCGGCGTGGGCCCATTCAGAAATTCGCTTCATGCGGCTGCTGGTGCACTCGAGCGCTTTCGGAGGAGAAACTCGAGGCGACCGAGAGTAATGACGTCACGATGTCCTAGTTTGGGGCTGCGCATGCAGGCCACGGTGCGGCCGGGGAAATGGTCATTGACGAATCATGACCTGAAACACCTCGATTAATTTATGTATTATTGTGGGTGGTTGCAGGCGGTGGCGCAGGGGGCCTCCATATGTGGGCCGCTCCAAACGGGGTTGACCGGAACACGGCTAGAATTTCTAGTGAGGGCCACTTGCTCACCCCGGCCACCGGGCGCTCTCAAACGCCGGATATGCATTTGCATTTGATTTCTGCCACAATCGACAAATTGGGAAATTCCAATGGCGGTGAGCGCGAAGAGCCATTTTCAACTCTGCCCGTTTTGGTGCGGCTGAGATCGAGTACGACTCTCGCGTCGTTTCGCTTTGCATGACTGGGAAATCGAGTTACGTCAGCTGCGGGTGCTTGGGCTGGAGACGACGATAAATTATTAATTAACAACCCGACCGCCAGCTATTTCAGAACTTTCATTAAGTCGTAATTCCCGCTTTCAGTCTGATATTGGATTGGATACGGTGTAAGATAAGGGTTAATTCGATAACATTTAGTTCACCTACAGGGCATAAGCTAGTAATCTGACAACAGCTTATAAACTGAAGTTCATAGAATATGACATAGAACATTAATTTTATGTAAATTTTCATTCATATTATTATGGGAAAGCGCTAGACAGATCACCATACACAGTGCCGGCCTTAGGCTTTTGCGTTTAGTAGGGCAAAATTTTCCTCGGCGCCCGTTTTAAAGATAAAGTATCCAAAAAAGTTTAGCATTATAATAATTTAAAAATTATGGCTTAAAAAACTAAAAAACACGCTTTTATAAGTAGCGCAATAAAAAGTTAAACAATTATCGCAGATTCAAAATTTCTTTTAACTTGTAGTTTCATCAAAAATTTAGCAGTGTGAAAAATTTCAAGGTTTTGGCTTTATCTGAACATAGTTAAACTTCGATTTCTAATTTTGAATTACACAAGAAATGCACAAGCGAACGGACGTCGGTCAAGTTAAATAATAGCTTTAAAACTACCCCCTGGTGGAAAAAAAAGTACGATTTTTTTGCTACGATGAACTGGCCATAAAGCATAATCCGAAAAACTTTTAGATAATTCTTCTATATTTTCACAAGTTCCGTCATCTACCGCATCTTGATTGTTGGACTCGTCCTCATTTATGTTCAACTTATTTCCATCCGAAATTGGTCTAGGCGATTCAGATCTAACTTCATTTTCTTTTTCTGTATTCATAACCAGACAGTTTATGTTACTTCGTAGAGGTCTCGTTTTCCATCGTTAAAATAAAATATTATCAGCCTGCATAGAAAAAAAGATAACAAATGTTGATAAGAAAAAATTAATTTTTCTGCAGTTCCGACCGCAAAGTGTCAACTTTGTAACCACCACTCAAACCAAATTTCCACTTTGCGTAGGCTTCGAACGGAAAAATTGTAAACGTTACTCGGGTATTAAAAAAGAAGGCCTTAGATCAAATAGTTAGGCATTCTTGATTTATAACCGACTTCAAAAAAAGGAGGAGGTTCTAAACTGGACTTTATTTTGTTCTACTTTTTCTTTTTTTTGTTTATGTTACGCGATATCTTCGCCGATTGTGAACCGATTTTAATAATTCTTTTTTTATTAAATAGAATATTTCTCGTCCCATTTAACCGATTTTAATAATTCTTTTTTTATTAAATAGAATATTTCTCGTCCCATTTAAATTTGACGAAAATATCCCTCCTCTAAAGGTGGAAACTTAGGGGATGAATCCCTTTTATTGAGTTTCAACCACTTCCCGTCAGCTAAAAATTGAAAATAAAACAAAATTTACAAAAAAATAAAAAACGACTTCAAAACTTTGCCTGTATGTACAAATTTAAACTAAGAAGTTAAAAATAATATTTTTTATTACTTTAAAGAGAGGAGTATTCAAGCACAATATACAAAACTATTGATACTCGTACTTAAATATTTACAATATCTAATCAGTTACTTTTTGGAGTCGGTGCCAGCCAAGGCAAATTTATAAACCCAAATTCTGTAGGTTTCAAACTTGCCTTGCCTACACCAATTAAAAAACTGACTGATTAGTTATTGTAAATATTTAAATATCAATAATTTTGTATATTATCCTTGAACGCTCTTTTCTTTAAAGTAATAAAAAATATTATTTTTAACTTTTTAGTTTAAATTTGTACATACAGGCAAAGTTTCGAAGTCGCTTTTTATTTTTTTGTAAATTTTTTTTTATACTTCCCACGTTGCGTAATCTACTATTGAATTTCATATATAAACTGAAAACTACATTTAATACTGGATGTGACATTGGACAGAACAGGATAAAGAAAATTAAATTTGATGGGTGAATAAAGAGTGTAAGAAGAAAATGTTGATTCATGTATTATAAAATCTTCAATGCTTCATCTGAAAATAAAATTTACTATATCCGAGTAATGTATCTCTGAGAATCTTAAGGTTTTATGATTTTCGAAACGGATTTTGGAATTCCTGAAATAATCTTTATATGCATTTAAATATTGTATAGCATTCCAATTGCTTTTTCATTGAATTACGAATCTTTGCCAGGAAAACTTGGAATAATAATCAATTAAACTAGTAAATACTTCGAACGCAGTTTGATATTATCATGAAATCTGCAGTTTCAAAATAAACTATTGGAAAAATTTAAAAAATTAATTTCGTACTTACGTTTCATAAATTATGCATTTCAATAACATTTACATGTAAATTAGAATAACTTTACCTCGTCAGAATCAAATACTAACATAAATGTATAATAATCAGATTTTATATCTTACTTTTCTCTCAAAAACTGAATGCATAAAAGGTACAACGTCCAAAAATGAAATGGTTCATTTACCTTATGTATCACTCTTCCCTTTAATATTTTTGAAGACCAAATGAGTTTTTAAAAATAATGATTTGCAAATATTATTTAAAAATTGTATGGAACTCTTAGGAAAGCCCAGAACACCAGCGACGTCCTCAGCTTAAGAGTGATAGCTGCAGTCTGCAAATATATACAATATATCTAAACCGTCCATTGCGAATTTCTAACAAAAAAATTATTTATTTTAAAATACACAAAAAAATGGAAAACGCCTTCTACCAAAACCCCCTGGAATACATATAAACATTAACATTTTGTTCTCGCCCCTATAATGATTTTGGTACCATAAGAACGGTATTCTTCCCCAGTTACAATTAGTAGATCATCACTTTTTCGCAAAAAAGATAGTTTAGCAGATTCGCCCTGTGAAGCAGAATAAATGGGCTATACATACCGCCATAAGAAGCAATCATCTAAACTAGACGGCTTGTATTTATAATATAGTTCGTGCGGGTTTTGCTTTTACGATAATTATACATAAAATTGCCACTTCCCTTGGGGGGAACAGAACAACACCTCGGGAAGGAAAAATGCTTCAAAACGCATGTTTGTCTCCCTTGCCTTCGTCTTATATATATTTTTAATTTTACAGTTCTACAAACTTATTCTTCTGAGAAATTTTAATATTTCCCTGATTCATTTGACGCCCTAAATCCACCGGCGTCCTCGGGCGCCCCCCCCCCCCCCCCCCCCCCCCCCCCCCCCCCCCCCCCAAAGGCCGGTACTGATCATACACCAAGTGTACATGATACAGCGATTGTACCGACTGCGACTATCGATTCAATGTGTCGTATATTGCGCATAAAAACGACAGTTGGACAGGTTGTAAAGTGTGGATCATCAGCTGGTTTCTTTTTAAAAATGCTATAAAAGAAATAGCGTTCAATATTTTACGTTTGTTTATTTATTGAATCTTTATTTAAACCTTCCGATTAGTTATGGAATATGATTTCATTTAAATTGCTCCACGACTGGATAGGCAGTAGTACATCCTGTCAACCCAATTTTACAATACATTTTCGGTGGTTGTGGACCTACTTCCCGAACAGGTCTATTAATATTGTGCTTGAGTACCTAAATCGTTTCTGGACTGTCAGCATAATATCGATCTTTAATGGGTTGAGTGTCGTTAAAAAAGGTTCCAAGGGCGTCAAATATGCGATGACCATGTTTCCCAGCACTCACTTTGAAAATAAGTTTCCAATGTTTCCTAAGCGTAAATCTATTCATTTCGTACTATGAATATATGATAATGTGTTTCTGTACATTTTTTGATTGTGAAAAAGCTGTCTGTGTCAAAATAATATATAATTTAAAAAGACACCAACAGATGACCCTATTAGTATAACCGTTGTACTGATTTAATTACGCTAAATAATTGTTCAATGGCGGAAACAGCAACAGCAACAGCAAATGGCTGTAATTCCTTATTTAATAAAAATGAAAATTGTATATGGCGGCTTTATGTGTATAACTGTTGAACCCAAATCGCAAGACCACAAGGTGGCACAGCCGTTCAGTCGCGTATTTCCCGCTTTGTATTCATGGGAATTAAAAGCAAAAAGTGTGTTAAAAAGTACCATTAAACGAGTTATGCCACTGATATCGAAAAATTGTTTTTAGGGGTTTATATTATAAATAATAAATATTCCTTCATGCATGTATATAACATCTCTAATCTTTTTGCTAAGTTTTTTAGCAATTCCTTCTGTGATATAACCTGTGATTTAGACCTAGCTTATTTTAGCCACCTGACTTGTCTTCCGACGCATTTCTGTGATATTATCTTGGATGAGCCCACTGTTTGAGTTTTTAAATAAAATTGACGAAGCTTACTCGGATTCACCCGACGATATCCCTAGTATTGTTCTCCGTAAATGTAGCGACCCACTTGTTGAACCCTTGACTTTCCTCTTTAATTTATCTTTACGTTCTGGTGTTTTTCCGAATATCTGGAAATTGTCCTATGTCATACCTATTTTTAAGAAGGGGAAAAGGAATTTGGTTGAAAATTATAGGCCTATTGCCAAATTATCACCAATTCCGAAACTCTTCGAGGCCATGGTAAAAGAGCGTTTAGCTTTTCATTGTAATTCTTTTCTATCCGAGTGCTAACATGGATTTATGAGAGGTAGATCAACGACAACAAACCTAGTGGAGTTCTCTAACTTCTGTTTGTCGAATTTAGAAAGATTGAAACAGGTCGATTGTGTGTACACCGATTTTAGCAAAGCATTTGACAAGCTCTCACATGAGGTGCTCATTTTTAAATTATTGAGACTTGCAAGTCAAGCCATGGCTTTCCAAACAAACTTGTTTGTTGGATTAAGTCATATCTAAGTGACCGTTCTTTTAAAGTTAAGTTTTCGTCAGCCTTTTCTGATCCTGTTTCAGTTTTATCTGGTGTTCCACAAGGTAGCCACCTCGGACCTCTATTGTTTACCATTTTCATTAATGACTTATTTCCTCTTATGCTCAATTCGCATACTCTAGCTTATGCGGACGACTTAAAAATCTTCCGACTGATTGAATCTACTCAGGACGCCATAAGCCTTCAAGAAGATCTCTGTACCTTTGCTAATTGGTGCTCGAAGAATCACATGGATTTAAATATTAATAAGTGCAATTTCATATCTTTTAGTAAGAAATCTTCCATCATTGACTACCCTTATGAAATCCATAACACACCTCTGTGCCGTCAAGAACGTATTGTTGACCTTGGCTTGTCAATAAATTCCAAATTTGACTATTCTGACCACATTGATCTCATGATTAATCGAGCCAACTCAACTCAAGCGTTGGTCGAGGGATCTCGTCGACCCTTTCGCCTTAAGGCCTGGTACACACTAGGCGTTTTTCAACGCGCGCTTTGCTAACGCGCGTTTTAAGAACTATGAAGAAGCGCGCGTTAGAATGTGTACACCGTAATGGGACTTCATAGTTCTTAAAACGCGCGTTACCAAAGCGCGCGTTGAAAAACGCCTAGTGTGTACCAGGCCTAAAAGCCTTATTTTGTACTTTCGTACGGCCTACCTTGGACTATGCTTCAGTTATTTGGAGACCTTATTATCGAACCGCATCGAAGCAGTACAAAAGCGTTTTCTCCGCTTCGCTCTCCGCCACTTGCCTTGGAATGACCCTGTAAATCTTCCTCCTTACGAAGGCAGATTAAAACTTCTGCAGTTGACGTCTCTTTCCAAGCGTAGAGAAATTGCCGGGGTCTTATTTATGCACGATGTCGTTACTGGCGTTATAGACTCCCCGAATCTTTTGAGTTTAGTAAATTTTAACTCGCGTCCCCGATCAACTAGAGGACGGAACTTCATTTACGTTTCTCATCATAGAACTAATTACGGCTATTGTGAACCAGTTTTGGCCTTGTCGTGAAATTACAATGACCATTTCATCTCCTTAGATTTTCATCTTGATAAAATGACTTTGAAAAGTAGTTTGTTTAAGGGGACGTGACACAGCCAATTTTTTTATTTTTTATATTTGGAAAAATTGGAAAATTGAAGGGAAAAACAGTAGATACATTAATCAAACTTTGCATATTTATTAAACAGGGCTAAGATAATACAAAAAAAATTTTTTTTAATTTTTTGAATTCGTTTTTTTCTTTGTACAATTTTTTTTGTAAAAAACCACAAAAACTGACTGCGGGCACGATTGGGAGCGAATGGAAGGTCCTGCTTTCTCGACTTCACGACACGATCAAGTGACTGACAGAACCGAACTATCAAAATATGAATGATTATATTTTAAGAATTTTGTTTTTAATATTACTTAATGAATATACTATAGTATATAGTAGTATAGTATATAGTAATTGCAGCGAAAGCTAAATTTTATGGATTTATACTAATACTTTTTTAAAAGATTATATTTACTCAACACGATCAATTCCATAATGTTAAGTACTAAACAAGGGAAGAATGAAATTTATAATTTCTAGGCCAAATGTGTTGATTTTCAATAGAAAATGAGTAATTTTGATCTAGTCATGGTTATCATGAGATAGACCATTGGAAAAATCTTTTGAAAAGCAAACAAAATTTTATTTGGAAAAGGGTACCAAAAGTCGAAAACATTTCTTTAATTTTATCTCGCAATTTGTCGTTTTGTTACAATAATAAACAATGTAAACCTTCGAGTTTATTCAAATAAATTTTACAACGACAATACTTGCGAAGGCACGTAAAAAGGATTGAAAGAAAAACAATTTATAACACAGGCCTGCGATAGTTTTCATTTTACAAAAGAAAGTAGTAATTTCGATAGGAAATTCCCCTAGATCACGAATTCGCAAACGAAAAGCTCTATCATGTCACGTTTTTGAAAAACAAAAAGTTTTAAAAAGAATTAAAGACCGTATTTTGGCTATTTTTGCAAATTAATTAAAAAATAACGAATTGTTGCGGAATTACAAGCTTCCGTAGCTCAAATAAAGGTACCTTTAGTTGTTATAATAAAATACGAGAGATTCTTTAATACCTACTATCCGAAATATTCCATGAAATTCACTTTTTCCATAAGCCGATTACTTCATACGATAGATAATGAATGAAAATCACTGCTTGCGCACGCTCATGAGAATTTTATTCCCGAAGATGCTGCGTAAGTGCTACAGATTAGTTGTATTTCTTACATATAGATAAGGATTCAGGTTCTCTATGGAGTAATGTTACGAATTTTGTGCTGAAGATTTAAGGGGTTATATACAGTCAGGATGACCTTTTAAGTATGTAAAAATTTGTACAAATATTATGGTAACTCTTGAGTGTATTTTAATGTTTTTTATTTGTAAAAATAATTATTTTAAAAGCTGCTATAGCTGATCTCCGGAAGCAACTCTAAAAAAAGGTGTCTTGCAGTGAGCACGAAATGAAAAAAACCAAAAATATTTCGTTAATATATTGTTTTATCTTGTAATTAATCAAAGAAATCATTTTTGACAAAATGGCTTCTTAAAAAAAAAAAAAATTGATTTTTAACAAAAATGTTGGCCTTAAATTGTTAATAAAATGGAAAATATTTATCGGTGAGTTTGTATTAAAATTTAAAACTGATCAATTCAGCCGTTTCCGAGAATTCGTGCTCACCGACTTTAAAAACACAGTTTTGAGAAAAACGCGTTTAAAGTTTCAAAAGCATCTTACATATAGTAAAAAAAATCATTATAAATATGCGTGTAACTTCGAGAATATTCACCGGATTGAGATGGAATTTTCTGTGGGTGTACTTTAATATATGTACATTACGAAAAAAACCCTTAATATACCTTCTCGTCATCTGCATCGAAAGCAGTGAACACAATGAATTTGTAAAACGAATTTTATATAAATGCGGGGTATTAAATCATTACTCTTATAATCGATGATATAATATACGTTTAATATATATACCTATATTTGAAAATAAATTCAAATTATACAACAAATTCGCATGAATGTAATAGCGGATTCTTATAAATTTAATTTTCCTTGAGGAGAATACATACAATTTTAATTCCAAAATCTTATAAATTTTATACGAATATTATAAAATTATTACGCAATAGGAAATAAAACCGTGAAAGCATTTTTTCTATTACATTTATTATTATTAAATTTATCCGAGAGTCATATTAAAGTATCATTCATATGTATAAGATAAGGTCTATAAAATTTATATTGGGCCCGATTTCCCTCGAACCGAATGTTTAGTTACCCTCATGTTCATATTTGCCTAGCCTGTTGATCCTGCGCATCTAAATAAGTTGCTACACAACGTTATGATAAATTTTATACGGTTACTCTATGCAATTCTTTGTATAAATTGTAGTGTTTTGAGTGTTAATTGTTACCCGGATCAGTCTTTTCGTAGATTTGATGGAATAAGGTTTGAAAGTGTTTCTTACATTCCATTTGTTAAAAGAGAATACTATTTTTGTTATTAAAAATATCATAATGTATAAAAATGATTTTTTTTTTTTGGAAAAAATTAGAAACTGCAATTACTGTTTCTTTCATATTTCTTATAATAGTAACGTGAAATGAAAATGATAAATATTCTGCAACTTATGTAAAATGGTCCATAGGAAGAAGTTCAGGAGATTTTAGTTACCTTACACTGAGAGAAATATCGCTATCATATTAAAAAAATAATTTTTGCAAAAACTCAACAAGAGCTCTACTGTTAAACGGAAAATATATTATCTCCAAAATATAAAAATTGTCAAAGTAACAATTATTTCTATAGGAAATTAAACAAAAGCACACTCGACAAATGTCCTGTTGTTAAACTAACAATGTTTTATCAAATGAAAAAATGTATTTTCAAATGTTTAATTACTTTTTCCACTAATGAAACCATTAGAAAGATTTTTTTACATTTCAAAATATATATTTGTTGACACAGCAAAATTTCTTCGTTTATACAAATTTTCCCTGGAAATGTTTGATTTTGACATGTTATCTTATTGAAAATTATACATTTTTGAGTGGAAAAAATATTCGCATATTGAAAAAGTATTCTGTCAATTTGAAAATATTCATGTTATAAAATTTTGTCAGATTGAAAATTCATTTTCAGTTCGCTCAAATTATTCTCATATTAACAATAACTTGATGTCTTTATAGGAGTTCTGAATTCTTGTATTCTGTATTTATTTATTTTTTCCCTTTTTGTACAACTATTTAAAATGTAAGTAGGCTTCGTATCTCATAGTTTGGAAATAAACAAAATAAAAAAAAAGCTAAATGTGGCTATACATATGTATTATATATTTATAAACTACAAATACAGTACAAATGAAGTACAATTTTGTTTAAAGATACAAGCTGTGTTTTATATTTATATGACTCATATCTTCAATGAGATTTTATATTATAAATATTGGTTTATAAGACAATTACCAAAGTACCGGAACAAAAGATTTAGGGCGTACTTGTGTTTTTTCATTAGGTTCAGGATCTGGAACCTAGTTGTGTATTCCCATGTTGAGTAGCTAATCTAGACCCTGAACATAATGAAAAATCTCAGCCTTATTTTAAAGGTATCTATAAGTAGATAAAGAAAGCCTTCGAATGAACATAACAAATGAAAAAGTAATTTTCAAAAGAATAAAATGGAATTTGTAACATCGACAAAATGTTCACTTCTATTTTCGATATATTATAATCGATATGTTGAACTTCGATATTATTTTCATATTGAAAATATTAAAATTTTGAAAACTACTATCATGGTGAAAAATAATTTTCAAAACGAAAATATTTAATGTACTTTTGAGGTTTTGTGAAATTGACAAAAATATTGTGATAATAAAAGCCACTTCTTTTTGACCGTATATTGACAAGGGATTTTTCAATTCAATATGCATTTTTTTCATTATGATCGTTAAATTTCTCTCAGTGTATGTTTACCATTTTATTGTCTGTTCTGTTCAATACTTAGGTACAGGATACAGAAAAAAACTTTAAAAATGTAGAAATTCCAAAGTCCTCTCTGCTACTATTATACATACTTTCAATACTGAATCCTAAAATTTGTCTAGATGGTAGTCGGCAGGATAGATAACTTAACTTATATTAATCGAATACTAAGTATTCAACACAAACTTGATACGTTTTTTCGATTAGAATTGGTTCCATTAAGGAGGTTAGGTTTTTTAATTGTGTAAATAAAGGTATTTTAAAACGTTTTTCATATTGTTTACAAAGTCGTTTTTGAAAATATCAACTAGAAATATGTGGAACCTGAAAACCACCGTTATGAGGCGTCGATTTCGGGACTGATTTTTACCCCTTAAAAACGTATGTCATCATTTTTGATATAGATTAACATATTGCAGCCGCTACGGAATTAGCGGCGGACCCCTCGGCATGTTTCCTTGTAAGTATTAGGTTGTAACATAATAATCTGATAATTTTTTCGGAAACGTTCTGGAAATTTTTTACAACTTCGAGAAAGTTCTGTGACTATGAGTATAAATACCCGTGAGCGCGCTCAATTCATCAGTGCAATAATCCACAGCGCAGCGAGTAGCATTATGGAAAAATTCGATTTGAAAAGACGAGACATTCGCGTTCTTCTACTTTATGAGTTCCGTTTGAAGCATACAGCTAAGCAGGCGGCACAAAATATATGTCAATGTATGGGATAAAATGCGGTATCTTAGGGAACGTACCCAAACTACGTGACCCGTTCAGGGGGAGGGGGGGGTCTTCAAAATACCACGCTTGGTCACAGGGGGGGGGGGGGGGGGGGGGGGGGGTTAGGTTTTCGTCACGTAGTCAATATCCTCTAGGAAAATCTCGCACTTTTTCGAGCTATATTCAAATACGGCGCGCAGAGTTTAGCGCTTTCTAAAATCACAGGTGACCAGTGGTGGATTTACCAGCAGGCTGAGTAGGCTAGAGCCTAGGGCGACAGATTTTAGGGGCGGCAAATTTAGGACCAAAAATGTTTGTTTATATCTCACAGAAATTAAAAAGATTCATATTTATATACCGAAACTAATATTCCGTGGTTTCGCCGGCTATCGCCGTCGACGGAATTCTAGGAATCAAGCGCCGTCATCTATATATAAAATCGAAAGACTATTCAGAGTAGACTGCACAATTTGCTTTAAATAACAAAAAAAAATGAAAACCAGAATTAATAAAGAAGTGTATAAAGAATAAATAGAAAAATATTTTAAATTAAAATTGCAACACATCTCACAATTCCCAAAGAAAGTCATGTAATTTTCACTATACTGTCTGACAATCCGCCATTTCATTTGTAACAACCCAATACAATAACATATTTTCAGTTGTAACATTATGTCTTGTGAAGACAGAAGAGAAGCTGACCAATATGAAAACCTGCAACACACGCAGGAAATAGGCTACAAACTAAGATAACTGTGTATAGTTTAATATCAGTAAAAGGAAAAAAGTTTTCAGAAAGCTTTTTCATAACTTAAAATGGTCCACGGTATCAAAAGATTTGCTATGGTCTAAAAGAATCAAGATAGTAAGATTGTTACTATGCAGAACTTCCAAAATATATCTGTTGTCACATTTAACACGGCCATTTTACAACTATAGAACTTACGAAAACCCGACTGGGACACAGACAACAAGTTTTTAATGGTTATGTACGGAGTCATTTGCTTATATAACAATTTCTCAAATATTTTACTAAGGAAGCACATAATACTAATAGTTCGTTAATCACTAAGTCCACAAGGAAGCGCTTTTTTTGAGCACAGGTATTACAGTAGCTCGCTTCCATAGAGTAGGAAATTGTGAAGTTGGTAGACAATCATTAATAACGTGCGTTAAAACCTTTGCAATACCATAATCAAAATCGTTATTATAAACCGAGGAGACTTTACTAGAGAATATTATTATTAAGCTACAGTTAAAATTACACATCAATCGATAAAAAATTATAAAAGCTAGAGATACGCTAAAGAAGATCACGAAAAAAAAGATTCAACTGCGACGCCTGTCGCGCTCTGGATTTGCATCCAAAACATTGTTAAAAATTTTTTAAAGTACTTTATGACTTTTGTTAACATGTACACAAAATCAAATTACATTATATTAAAAAATTGTCATGAAAACAAAATCCAAAATTTGCCCTTGATTTCATACACACAAGGTAGTATTACCCCTTAAGGAATTCGTCATATTTTGTTAGAGTTTCGTGATAGGAGACTGCCTCAAAGAATTCACATTAAGATCACCACATATAGTTACATTTGGAGTGATTAACACGATTGTAGATAGGGATTAAATGGAGTAAATTCGACAGGTGGACAGTAAACACCAAATTAACCCATTTACATCATTAAAGCCAAATAAACTTTTTTAACTTTCTGTTTGCAAAACATGATTTGAAACCATATTTAAGAATTACTACGTGAAAACTAAGAGGGGGGGGGGGGGGGGGGTCTAGGCATATACTACGGGTGGTTACCGAGGGGGGGGGGGGGGGGGGGGGGGGGTTAAAAAGTCGCGAAAAATGGGTCACGTAGTATGGGTACGTTCCCTTATCATACAGCAGTAGATTGGTTTCTACAACTACAACCTACAAGATAAACTACAACCTTGAAGATAAACCTCACGAAGGGCGGCCGGTTGAGGTTGATGTCGACCGACTAGCGCAGCTCATCGAGGAAGATCCAAGGAAGACTACTCGTCAACTTGAAGAAGAACTCGGATGCTCCCATACTACTATCGCTTGACATTTGAAAGTGATGGGTAAAGTGTACAGGCATAGTCAATGGGTACCCCATGAATTGACGGATGGTCAACGGATGATGCGAGTGGCGGTTTGTACGCAATTACTCACTTCACATCGTACTTTTGCTTGGCTTCGTAATTTGGTTACCGGGGATGAGAAGTGGATGCTTTATGTTAACCATAACAATAAGCGACAATAGCTTAGCGCGGGTCAAAGAGGAGTACCGACAGTTAAATGTAAAATTACTATACACAAGGTTATGTTGAGTGTTTGGTGGAATGTGCACGGCATTATCTACTGGGAACTATTACCACAAGGAACGACTATAAATAGTGAACGCTACTGTAATATGCTGGATAAGGTAGCCGTGAATCTTAAAGGAGAACAACGCAATGTATACCTCCTCCACGACAATGCCCGCCCTCACACCGCTTCGATGACATGTAAAAAAATTATGGAGCTAGGCTGGATTTCCTTAGCCCATCCTGCATACTCGCCGGATATGTCTCCTTCTGACTACCAATTGTTCCGATCGTTGCAGGCTCACATTAGCGGAAAATCTTTTGATGACCGAGATGTATTGGAACAGTGGTTGTCGGAATTTTTTAACTCTCGTGAGCCCAAGTTTTACGAGAATGGAATAATGTCGCTTCCCCAACGTTGGCAGGAGATCATTAATAATGATGGACTATATGTTCAATAAAATGTTAACCTAAATTGTACAAAAATATCAAAATAAAGTTTCTTAAAAAATTATCAGATTATTATGTTACAACCTAATATCATACTTTGAAGTATTTGTTGAAAAAACAAATATTTTCCATGACAATGATTTTTAACTACTAAGAAATCATAAGTAATATGAAAATATTTGCAGCAAAAAAGTAGCTGGCCACTGGGTACTGTACACAAAAAAAATAAAATAATAAAAAAAATAAAATAAATAGACAGTAAAATAATAAAATTAAAATAAAGCAATACAATTTCTGGTCCGCAATGTGTTAGGGAAATATGATATTCAGAAGAAATTTAATTTTTATCTTATTCCTTTTATTCCTTGAAAATATTTTATATTTAATTTTAATATAATATTTATTTCAACTCCTTTTATTGATTATATTTTAACAATACAAACTATTTCTATTTTTTTTTTCCTACAGAAAAACAAAAGTCTCGTTTCCTCCGTACAATTCGCCTACCTAATTTACTAATTAAAAATAATATGAGGAACAAGTGCCGGTGACGTAGCGCAGTGACGCCACAGTATATATGGGGAATCACTTCAGTAATTTATTGCAATTTAAGTGTTAAAACGCAATTGTCGAACTTAATGCCATGTCCACTGCGACATTTCTAAATTTCATTTTGACGTAGATCGATGGGGATACTCCACACCTCCGCCTCTGGAGGATATTGAGCGGTATCCCCAAAGGTGTTCCTGCAAATTGGAACAACTATGTAGCTGTAGTGTAGAGTGCAACATGGGTTGCCAGTCAATGCTTTAAAACACAATAAATCGTCTCTGATTGGCGGTGAAACTCAATTCCGACATGCGCCAAAGCTGTTAAAGCTTTCCCCAAATAGAACTTCTCCAAAGCTAGCATTTTATGCACGGAACCACGGAAATTGCACTCCAAGAGGATTACAAACCAATCAAACTCACTAGGTGCATAGTTTAAATCCTAACCAAAAAAATAATTGAGGGCCAGGTGCCTTCTTATGATAGTGGGGAGCATTATGAATTATGCACGTGCGGGGAATGGATTCACCTTTAACCTTTAATATGTATAACATAAGCCTTAAACCGTTTATCCTAAAATTATTGTTACCACGTGTGCTTTTATAGGCTATCTGCTATTTCCGCCATTGAGCGGGTAAATAGAGACGCCCCCGCATTGCGTGCCGTCCTTATACTTTGGCAGGCGTAGGGCAAGGATACGATAGCTACGAAGGGTAAGTTTATTAAAAAATATTGAAACATTACAGGGCGGAAAATAACTCATTTATCTCTCGGCCCGGTGGCCTTGACCTTCAGGAATTTGCTCTTGAATACATGGACAGTCCGCACTCACATCACGACACTACAGCGAGCGGCTGTGTCGTCGTGTCGTGTCATGTTTCTTAACGAATGTGAATCAAATGCTCTTCCTTGTTGCCATGACGATGCCAGTGGGAAATATGCGTAGGTGGCTTTGGGAGGAGTCACCGCCACAATGCCAATGTCTAGGTCACGCCCGGCGCGAAGCCCCCGCAAATTTTTGGGAAGTGCCCGTGCTGCATCCATAAACATACGCAGCAGTCCAGGTCCTGGCCCGGGAGGGTAAGGGCGCCAATTCGGGGCCCATCCCGCCAGACTTGCAGGCCTTTAACAGAGGGAACGTGGGCAGCGGGCTCTCCCGTTGGGGGTGGCCTGCAGTTCTTATATGTATTAAGAATTGCCCCAAAGCGTTCGTGAGTTCGCTGAGACTTTTGCCTAACGCTGATTGGTCCTCGGTTCGAGGATATTCATTCACCGGTGACCTTGAACGGATGCAGCTCATTGGAACAGGCGGAAGTCAGGGCTGCACCCAAATGCAGTTCCATGGACGAACGCTCCTCTGCTGTTAGAGCCCACGCGCCCAATATGAATTCCTTCCTTAAGGATTGCTCCTGATCGTCAATTTTTTTTTCCCTTGCAATTTGAAGTTATTTTTGAGTTAGTTTGCACGCAAAAAACCTACCTGCTGCTCTGGGTTCAGTAGTCAGTTCCGAGAATCACCTCTAGCCAAGTTGGACCCTAAACTGTTGAGTTTTGTGGAATTTATTAAAAAAAATTCGTATAATCAAAGAGATGCTAATTGTAGGCGCATGAATGGCATATCTACACTGGCCTCCAAAAGTTAGTTGAAACTACTGTATGAAAAATAAAAAGGCTACGGAAAACAAACACGTATCGATTTGAGTGAATACATTCATTGTATTTTAAAGATTAATATTTCAGTGATCAAATAACATTAACTTCAAATTTTTTAATCACCATAATCAACACAAAATAAAATTTATATAATCATTTCTTCTAAATTGTTACGCCAAAAGTTAGTTAAAGTTATAAAGAAAATTGTTTAAAATAAAATTAAAAAATCTCACTTTTTCTTTAACCTTTTAAGGATGAGGAATATTACGTTAAAATTGACCTTTTATTAGACATGAATATTATAAATAAATTCAATGAACTTCTTATGTGGAGTCCCCTCACCCCTCCTTGCTGGTCGATATATCGACCAGGCCCGTCCGCAACGGAAAATCCCATATAAAAAATTTGGCGCGACGGTTTGAGAGTATTTTTCTAGGTAATTTGATGCGCTGAATACGGGAAAAATCGTCTGCTTTCGCTATTAGCGTGACCCACGATCAACAACGTGGATATGCCGAAAATATGATCCCTTTGGGGTGATTTGATTTTCGTGAGTCCCCTTGCCTCTCACGTTGGGGTGCTTGATTTTCGTGAGTCCATTTGCCTCTCACGTTGGAGTTGTTGATTTTATGGTAATGTCGCTTGTGTGTGGAACTCTCCAAAGCATGGTGCTGCACATAGAGGAGTATCACAATTGGGGCATAGGTACATCGTTCGACGTGTAATCTTACCCAAAGAGCACAAGTGGCACCTTCGACTTGTACTATGCCTCGGGAAATGACGGCCAACTAATCGAGCAGGAGGCCTATCGTTGCTAGATATGCTTTCAGTGGGATCAAGTTTCAACAATGATCTAACAACCTCTAGTCGAAATGAGGGGAACGTTGTATGTCCTTCATATCTCATTTTATATAAAGCATGAGCATTGGACAGAGATAAGTCAATAAGGTGAAAAAATAACTTAAAATAACCACTTCATTGATTTTCTCACTGTTTCTGTTACAGATAATTGTCTATCTATATTATCTGCATCGCCCATATTTTGATTATATTCGTGGACGCACGTTGGTTTCATAATGGCTTCATTTGTTCGATGCATGTTTTTTTCCCAGTTGCACAGAATTCAAGTTCGTGCACAGTTGTAATCATGTAAACACTACGTTTATCTTGCCACTTCATTGCCATCCACACATCATTATGAGCAACTTGCACTTCACCTCGCACTAATTTGTTTTCTAGCTTTGGCATTTCCTTTCTACTGGCTTTTACCGTGCCACACATTCCTGTGTCGCGACCATGCAAAAATTCTGCCAAACTAGGAGATGTGTACCAGTTGTCTAGATACACAACAGGACCCTTTAAGGTTGTAAGAAGTGAGCGACAATATCACCAGTAACACCCAAACCAAACTTTTGATGATCTATGTGCTCTTTACACTATTTTTCCCATATTCAGCGCATCAAAAAATGTAGGTATGCCAGCTAAATAGCAAAAAAAAAAAATTGACATTGAAAACCGCTATTTTCAAGGTCAAGGATGCTTCCAGGAATTTCTATACTATTTTCCCCATATTTAGCGTATAACATTTTCCCTGAAAAACATCAAATATTATGTGTCCTCTGGCTGGTCCATATATCGACCACTCCCGTCCTTAAAAGGTTAATAGTTCGTATGACCACCCTTATTCTCTAGTACAGCTCTCAGTTTTCGTGACATGGATTCCACCAGATACTGTAAAGTGGTTGAAGGTATATTAGACCAAGTGTCCAACAGTTTTAATTTAAACTCAGCATTGTTGTGTCTCAAGGTTGTAGGAATTCTACGATCCATCTCATCCCATAAATGTTCAATGGGATTGAGGTCTGGCGACATGGAAGGCCAATTCAATAACTTTATTTAATTTTTTTGAAAATACTGCTTAGTTTTATGAGCAGTATGTTTAGGATCGGTATCTTGTTGGAATATGAAGGCCCGACCTAATCCCACAATATGTGTGTGCAGTCATTTTGTCTTCAATCACATGTAATTGTCCTACACCAAACCACGAAAAACATCCCGACACAATTACACTACCACCTCCATGTTTCACAGTAGGCTGCAGGTATTTTTTTATCATAAGGATTATCACGGTTAGATCTCCAAACTTTTTGCTGCCGGTGATTTCCAAACATTTCAAATTTGGATTCATCGCTGAAAATTACTTTCTTCCAAAATTCTACAGGTTTTTTTTTCATACTTTACTGCGAATTCAAGTCTTTTGTTTTTATGAGCATTTGTCAACAAAGGTTTTTTTCTTACTACGTGTCTCGTAAGTTTTGCCTCATGTATCCGTCTTCTGATTGTAGTTTGAGAAACTTCGTCTAATTGTTGTTGAATTTCTTCCACGATTATGCATGGGTTCATTTTGCACAGACGCTCTATAAGACGATTGTCCTTAAGAGTAGTAACACGTGGACGACCGGATCGAGGCTCATCAGCGAGTGTTAAAGATTCTTCACTTTTTCGAATTATTTTTCTCACTCCTTCAACAGTAATTCGAAATAATCTTGCCACCTCACTATAATTTTTAAGCTTTTCATACTCAAATACAATTCTTGTCCTTTCTTCTATACTAAGCTTACGTCTAGGAGCCATTATGAAATTTTAATAACTTAAAAATTAAAGTTTTTGGCACGAATGGATCAATAAGACGCAAAAACGCGAGAATTATTTTTCTAAAGAAACAAAAATATGCACACGTAGTCTGCTCGAATGTTATACTTCAACTAACTTTTGGCACTCGAGGTAATTTAGTACCTCGAGTCATTGTTGACGTTGCAGTGCAGCTAACAATAAGAATTTCTCGGAATCTCTTTGGAAATTTAATAGAGCGCAATAACCAGAAATCAAAACAAAATTGTAGATGTCGATAAAAGAAGATTTATAAAAATTAATATTATCTATAATACATGTATGTTAATTTCAACTAACTTTTGGAGGGCAGTGTATAACTTCGTCACATAGATATGTTTCTTCTTGCTTTGGTTCGACAGCATCTTTTTCATTAATGAACCCATTACAATGTCCTCGATGGCCTCTCGGTACACATCCTGGTTCATTGTCCCGTCGACAAAAAACAGACATCCAGGTCCTTCGGCGGACATACCATATCATTGTGGATGGTGCATGTTTCATGGTCGTTAACACGCATTCATCGTTATACCGCTCTCCTGGCCTCCTTCGAGCGAATTGGAGGCTCTCCGTAACAGCTTCAAGCCTGCACTCGTCGCTGAATATTATCTGAAAAAATTTGTTTTTTAATATTTCGTTTCTGTGACAATTAAACAGGTAAATGCGATTTAAACATATCAAATATCTTTTTAAAATCCACTGCAGTATAATGGCGATAAGCTCTTGCCCACTGCAACCGAGCTCGGCGCATTCTCGCAGTGAGTTTTGGTTTTTTCACTGGTCGTCTTGCCTTAAGGTTGGCTTCGTACAAGCGTCTCTTTAGCGTCATTTGAGATATTTCGATCCCGTCGCCTTGTAACTCCTGATGTAAACTATTAAGGGATGCGAAACGATTTTCGATATCCTTAAGGACAATTCTTCGGTCAGTTCGAGACGTTGTCTTTCTTTGACCGCGACAATTTTGACGCTTGTTGCTTGATTGTCCTTGATTTTCGTTCAACGACTTCGATATTCTCATTACACTTTCACTCTTCTGGCGATATCGCGAAAAGAAAGTGTTCCAGTCTTTAACAGGGCAATTATACCTGATTTTTTTCATTATTAATGTCCTTCCACTTTCCCATTTTAACTTTTTCCGACAAGTTTTAACAAAATTCGCTGTACTTTTTAAATGTCCACTATTTTCAGCTATTACCACAATTATTTCCTACTCCCGCTTTTTCAAAATAGTTAAACAAAACACTATTTTTACTCTCAGATAATTACTTGCCAACCCAATCTGAAAATAATGATTAATTTTGGGTTTTTTCGGCTGAGTTTATAGTAACACAAATCTCACTAAACACGCCCATAAAGAAGGAAAGGTCAAAAACCACCCCGAAAAAGGGGTAAAGGGTTTATGGTGTTGTAACTGCACTCACATTATATTGGCGCTACCACTAAGAATAAGATAAAATGATTTCTTTTCGAAAAACCCACATTTTTAGCCAAATCTACTATACCCTACACATATTGCAAATGGGTCTAATTACGAGAGATTTAAATGGAAAAAGATATATAAAAGAAGTAGAAGGAGAAACAATAGAACACCGAAGAAGAAATAAACAAAGCTCTTAAAATATGGGAATTTATGTATCGTGAGATTTAATGAAATGGACAATAAATTATAAGCAAACTAAAGATTGGCGAAAATCGGCAGATAATGAATTGATGTTTAATTCGAAGAAAAACATGCTTAGAATATAATTAATGGGAATCAGAAATGATACAGAGACAAAACTACGAAATGAAAATGAAAAGACAAATACGGGAAGAGGAAAGGTTTAAAAAATAAAAGATTGTAATGATAAGTATAACATATATATGTTTTGAGAAAATTAATATATAAATTCAAAGCTCAGTAGATACAACGCTAAACGCTTTGTTCCTTTTCGCTATTAGGTATAACCTAAGGAAGAGGATTCATTTCTGTATATGTACATCAACAATAACAAATAAACACAAATTATAGTTTTACTGTGTAGAATAATAACCTTAAAATTTATTTTGAGCACATGCATATAATTATGTATCAAAGCTATTTAAGTTAGACATAGGCAAGTCACAGCGCGCCCAGCTAAAAAGAAGAACTTTTAACATTGTTTTCTTGAAAGGCTCGTTTTTCAACTACCTTTTGTGCATAATTCTGGAACTAATTAACCCATTGATTTCATATTTTTTATATGCCTGCCAAGTTATTGATTCTTCTACATGAAGTACTATCATGTGTGTATTGTATGGCCTTTTAACAAAATATTTGCAGTTTATATATACACAGGCTCTCATGGAGACCACTATTATAACTATAACTTTGATTAAATACAATTTAAAAGCAGTAGAACGAGGGTCATTGAAATTTTAATAAGTATAATTAATACACTGAGAAAATTATATTGGACTTTCTGCTGGTGCTAGGTAAAACTGATAAACAGTTTCGGCAAAATTATATTCACATCGATCAATGTTTAAGAAAAGGAAATAAGGAGATAAATTCAATAACAGTGTAAAAACCTTGCCATTTTCCTCAATTTTAAATTCTTTTATTACTATGACTACTTAAACGTAAAGAGCTGTAAGAGCTGGAGGTTATAAAAAGCTGATATATACTTTACTCATAAAAAAAAAGCTGATATATACTTTACTCATAAAACCTACTACATACGAGTAATATGTTATCCAAAATTTTTGAGTGTCGAAATACAAGACTGCAAGTCTATTGATTCAAAACCAAGACCTAGACCGAGTGTGCAAAATTAAGATCAATACCAAAATTATCATAGTCTTGTTCTTGGTGGTGTTTTGTTCTTTCATTAGTTGCAACTCAATTTCCCGAGTAGAGTTTCATGCCAGAGGCCTTTTCGTTAAAGGAAAAACAATTGTTTAAAAATTTAATTTTTATTTTAGTCTAGACTAATGACAGCTCTTAAGAATCTAGTTATTATATGTACACTACTCTGCCTAGTTTTTTTTTCTAGGTATCCTGCCCGCAAATTTAAAAAGAAAGTTAAGATTTGAAACGAGCAATGTATTTAATTTTTTTTTTTAATTAGAGTTCACATGATGAAAATTGTTGAACAAAAATTTTTAATGATGCTAAAAGTGCCTTATTTTTCATACGTAAAACAAGTTCTATGCTGTATTTTCATATAATACACATAAAACATAAAAATATATATCATTCGACGGCTGCAAAAGCAGCTCAACTCAAAAATAAATTATGTTACAGAATACATGTAAAGTTAGCTGTATATTCAAAAGTTCCAAGTTTTCTGAAAATCTTATATTTTTGTGAAAATTTCTGTTAATAAAATAAAAAAAATAAAAATATTGAATAATTTTTACGTCTTGAATATATAAGTAGGTATAGAAATATACAGAAACTTATTTTCAATAACAAATCTGAGGTATATTCGTCTAAAAACTATAATCATCTTTTCATTTTATGAAGACTTGATGAGAATTTAAAAATAGAATTAATCTGCTTTTTTAATAATTACAAATATCTCTGTTTCTGAATATCAAATTTGTATCATACAAGTCCAGATTACTAACAATGTTGCTTAATACTCCTGGAAAACTTAATCGTTCATAAAGTATTATAAGTTTTTAAAAGTATTAATCTGTTAATAGGGGAATTAACTTTTGTTCAACTCGACTTTCTTCTTCGCACTGAAAAGTAATATTATCACACATTAAGTAATAAAAAGAAATTTCTTTTCACTCATTGATTATATTTATTTCGGTAAAAATTTAAAAATGTCCAGCACGAAAAAAGTTGTCATGCCCATTGGAGTTGTGTTCATGATATGATGAAAAAGTTCGCCATACCCTGTAAAAAGGATAATAGTTTAAATATTTATAAAAATTACAAGAGAACCAAGATTTACAGTTATTTTATATCCGAACACACAAGTAAGAAAAACTATGCAAAATAATTACAAAAATCAACTATAGAAATCACATTGCTGACTAGAAAATCATAGATATTAATCGTAGTGTGAAAACTATAGAAACTTCTAGTCCCCAGTAAATCGGTCTATCTCTGGAGAGAAGAAAATCACTACAATTTTTGTAGGAATGAATCCATTTCCCAAAGGCTGAATTATAGAATATTGCTTTTCCTGGCAGTGATATAATCATGCGAATTTCCTGGGAGCTTTACCGGTCCGCCATAAGTGTTAATGTAAATTTCTCGAACTGTCAGATCACTTACGCACATATACAAAATACCAGTTCACGGCTCCTGTTCAGTGAGGTAGTACGGGTCACTAAACCCAATTTGTTTATGAAATTCTCGTTTTTTTGCCCCTATCTCGTAAATAACAAGAAGTACAAAAAAAGTCAATATGACAAACTTGTAGGAAATTCAATTTTCTACAAAAAAGTTCTGAACACCGTTAACATCGATATTTCTTGAGATATTGGGCTTTAAGATAGTGTTTCTACCATTTAACTCAATAAAATCCATGAAAATTCCTCGCTGGTGGGAGTTAGGGTTACGCCGCAATAGACACTTTTGTAGAGCATTAAATTCTGAAAAAACCGTACCATTGACCAAGATTATACCATAAAATACCTCTGAGCTGTAGAGTTTTAAAGAAAAAAAGTCAAAGTTTACGTGTTTTTTATACGGGAAATCTTTATACGCCTTGGTCGAGCACTTACTATCAATATTAGGGGCTCCAATTTTCAGCGAATTTTGGTTTAGGTATTTCCCACAAAATTTCGAAATGGGATCAAAAAATGGAAATCAAAACCATTCTTCCATTTGCAATGAGACATTCCTTCCTTACTTAATAGGTCGAAAAACAAATGTAAAAACGCCGCAAATTTGAATAAGGAGTAGAGTCGCAGGAGCGCTCAAGGTCCCAAAACCCGTCCTACATCCAGTGCGATTTTTTAAACAAATTGTTCGCTTCTTGCTGAATAAATAATTTTTTTCCTGGCGGATGATGGATTCAAATCGCTTAGCCGAAACTAGTCCACAGCCCAGTTTCTTCCGCCGAATAAATCAACATCAAAAGAGCAGCTTTTCTCGCCCGGATTCATCCAGATTTTGGGGTATAGGGTTTGGGGGTTGGGATTCGGGAATCCTTATGTCGGCGGCGCTACGCAATTCGCCATATGCTAGGCGGAGCGCGATACTATCGAGGAGGGCGACAATTCCCCCGACTTTTTGTTCTGCTACGCTTCTTGATGCGATCCATTTATGAAAATTACAATTGGTAGAAAAAAACGTCTGCTCACAAGAGCTCCAAACGGACGGCATCATGGGCGGGCGCCGACAATCTTCATTCGGGCCCAGCGCCCTACTCGGGGGGAGTATACTCCAGCCAATTTGATGCGGGCGATAAAAAGGCAACAAATTGACTGCGGGTACTGGAGGGTGATGTCTTAAGTTTTACACCTCATTCAGAAAGGAAACCATCGGGAGCGTGGTCGCAGCAGCTCTTCCCAGCAGAGGTAGGAGCTCTCCCGCGTGGATGTGGGGCCCACCGAAGAATCCTTCATTCATCCCGCCCGAGGACGGGGTTGAATGGAAGTAACCCAAACAAGCGGAGCTGCCTCGCAAGCGAATATATTTATTTGGTGCAACTCGAGGCGTAAGTGCTCCTCCTGGCGAGCTTGATCCTTTTTGCCCCTCGCCGCGCCGTACCGCGGCGACTCCTCATTTCGTTGGGCTATTACCATTAGCCAGGAGTGCAAAAAACGTAGAACCCATGGAACCTTCTACGGGGCACCGCGCAAGTGCGGAAGCTCCTCAAGTATACACCACGATTCGGGGAAGGGTCCTTCGCAGCCACCAGCCACACTGGGCCAGAACCGAACTCAATGTTCTCGGGGATTTGTGCGAGTGCATGTCCTGGCGAAAAATTTCCCTCTGGATCCTGTTCAAAGTAATCTCTAGGATAGAATCTTTTTAGTGCAGTTAGACCTGGTTAGCAAAAGTAAAGGGGAGTCTGGAAATTCTCGGCTAGCTCAGGAGTTTGAAAAAAGATCGTAGGCAGTTAGTGAGTTTTGTGATATTTCTGTTGGTGGGTGTTAGTGAGTCGTTGCTGGTCAGGCAAATTTTGAAAAAGTTTTTTGGTCACTTAAAAAGAGTACCGCGGAAATTCAGAAGTGTTTTAGTGAGAAATTAGTTTTTTTTTTCAAAAAAGAATTGTCTTCAGAAAGCAGAAGTCACCTAACTCAGAATCAGGTAAGTGAAGCAGTAGTAACCGATTTGCAATTCGTAACTCTATTTCGATTTCGGATTTCTGAATTTGGAAACAATGATAATTACCACTTAATTACTTAAAATATGCGTTTGATCTTTATTCGCTTATTTACCGAAAAAGATGGTGTTAAATTGACAATAACAAAAAGCATCTAATAAAATGCATTCAGTGACTCAATGCACAAAAGGAGTATTCTTCAAACATAGAAAATAGTTCCTTTTTAACATAGTATGACCGAAAAGTAGTATGTAGATGCAAAATTGTGTATTTATTCGAAACTGAGCATGTCAAAATCCTTTAAAAAAAAAAGTGAAAAAAAAAGTTCAAACACTGTTTTTTCCTAAAATTTTCTTGTTTTACTGAAATAGGCCTGCAGTATTTCTTTAGTTCCTGATCAGGCAGAAGCAGATTACAGAAACAATAGCAGAATTTGAAATATTTGGATATCAGTTTGAATATAAATAATGAATAAAAAGGAAAGTGCGAGGGTTAAACCTAAACCTTGGTTTGAAAAATCATGGGAAATCTTAAACTAGTTATAATCCAGGTAATTTGCAATAGAGTGATTAAGATTTATCTTAACATACCTACTTTAAAGCTGGATTACTTTCACATAATTTGGGAAGTTCTTTTAATGTGACTTTTGTATTACGAATCTTTTTAATATCATTTTAAAAACGTGGTTAGTGGTTTTCATAATCGATCATTCCATAGTGGTTTTCATGATCATCCTAATATGGCGTCTAAATTGTATGATTGTATGAATATGACGGAGCTAAAATCGTACTCGTAAATCGGAAACTATTAGGTCGTCCAGAGCAAAGTTGCATGTCCTTAAAGTAAAATAAAATAAAATATAATCTGTATGCTGTAGCCGACTTTTTGGTTGATTGTATAGTTCTAAATTATGAGTACAGTATACTACGTGTTTTTCCACTTGGCTCGAATTAAGTTCGTGAGGCACCCATTTAGCACAGACTTTTTCATATTCCGTTTTTTGGTAATAATTTCATGCATAATTGACATTGGAATTCCCAAATTAGCCGACAAAGAGGTAAGAGACCAAGAACACGTTTGGCTAAAAGCTGACTAAATTAAATCGACCCATTTTTTCAAAATATCCTCTGGAGTTCGGTCACCCCCTCGATGTTCTTCAATGTCACCCCGTTCCCATTTGAAACGTTTGAACCAGAACTGCACTGTTCGCTTGCTGAGGGCGTTGTGCCCTACAATATTTTCTAATTGACGGTAGGCTTCGGTAGCATTAAGATTTTGTAGAAACAAAAATTTCAGAAAAACTCGATGTTTACGATCACTTATAACAATCTTTAATTCTGTCTTCGAACGGGACCCCATAGCGAACACCTAGCGCTGGTGCACACGAGAACAATAACTGAGCTACTGAACTATGTGTGAGTCATGTCTCAACATATGTATTACTATTAAAAAAATATCTTTCATGAAATATGCGCAACATTGCTCCGGACGACCTTATGCATAAGATTTCAACAAAGCGAAGACCCGAATTATTAATATTAAATTCAGTTTTGTAATTTGGAATCCCAAAACCCTTAGCAACCTATTATTTTTGCATTCGGTTACTGAGGTATTCTAGTGTAAATGCTCAAAGATTAATATTTGTAAAAATTCTATAGTTACTGTAGTATGAGGGAACAGGATTTCATGCTCTATACATATGTAAGTTGTATGCAACATTTTTAACGTGCTTTTTTTGAAACAGTATTTTTCGAATTAGTTTATATACTAATACTAGCTGAGTTATCCGGCGTTACCCTGTGGCAATCATTCTTCTGAAGAAAGCAAAACTAGTATGACTTTTAATATTAGGTATTAAATAACATAACTAACTGGGAGGGTAAAAGATTGCTCGAAAACTCAAATGAAAGGAAAGTTTTGTACTGGAAAAATGCTTCAAAACGTTATTTTAATAGATTTTTGTGTCACACTTCCCATCTACTTCCATATCTTGTAACGTGTCATGTCATGTCATATCATATGTCATGTATCGTGTCATGTGTCATACATGTTATGTGGTATGTCCTGTGTCATGTCACATCTTATGTGATGTATCGAGTCATGGAACTCGTCATGTCTTGCCTTAAGAGGGTATGGTTAATTCGCTATAAAAAAAAGACATATTTTCAAGAATTTTGTCTGACGACACATTATTTTTTTAATTAGGGTATAATAAAATGATATGTGAAAAATATTTTGTAAAATTTTCATTGATATTAATAAAAAATGAGCCATTGCATCAAAACTTCACAGACGCCTCAAAAAATATTTGGATTGCGGTGAACTGCATAACTAATGACTGGATCATTTGAAATCAAAAATCCAAAAATATTTCATTACTTGATAAGTTCCATTTATTTTTTTTAAATGTTTTGTAACACTTAGAAGCCAAAATATCGATTTTTCATACAAAAATCGAAAGTTTTGTTATTTTAAAATAAGTAAAAAGGAAAAGAAAAAAAATAACAATAAGAAATCGTCTACGTTACCTCGCGTAATTTATGTAAAAAAGAGTGTGTAAAATTTCAAAAGGATCGGAGCAGTAAATTTTGAGCTAGAGAGTTCACCGACTTTGAAAATGCTAAGTGGGAGAAAAACGAGTTTAAAGTTTAAACACTGAATTTATAAGGCATAGGAACTGCTCGAAGCCGTCGAGCGGCGGAGACTTATAACTCCACATCTCCGTTAGTTTTACTTCAATCGACTTCAAATTTTAATACAATAATCGTGAGATGTTCCACGTATGAGAGAATTAATTAAATTTTTTCAAAGCAGGCCTTATTATGTCAGTCATCCGGGGACCTTTTGTTAAATGATAAATTCAAAAAGATCTACTTTGAGAAATTACATAATTTATAAATGATCGGATGATAGATAAAACATGACAAAGAGTTATCAGAACATCATATTATTTATAAAACTTGCAGCTTCTCAAATAGGCCTATTTATTTGGTGATAGCAAAAATAAATCTTTTTATATATAGTATAAAAGACATTAACGTTTAATATCTAATCGTCCAACAAAGAAGATAAAAAATTGTTGCAGAAGATTTTTGTTTTGCGCCGTATTAAAAAGCTAACTTTTGACATCGATGCTATCTTGAACTTCTAAGATCCTTGCAGTTAATAAATTTTGGATCTGCCATTTTGGGATTTGAAATTTTTATTATAGTTACAAAATCAGTCCACATTCACATGTATTCACTTTCATTGAAATTCCTTAAAAAAAAGAAATCGATTCGAAACCAGCGACCACGAATTTCATAGTTTAAGGGCAATCTGTTTAGGTTCAAAATTGTTGATCACGTTATTGCAAATGAAATATTGATTTTTAAAATGTCATAACAGATTCGAAATCCGTTCAGTAGTTTTCACGGGATGCGTTGTCAAATGGACAGACAGACACCAAAAAATTCCAAAAACTATTGCGTTATAGTAAAAATAGTTATCATTCTACAACCGTATTGTTGTAGTACATTTTTATTATTATCTTGTAAAATTGTTAATGTATTCATTGACGCCAAATATGTGCAAACAAGTTAAGAACTTTTTAATTTTTACGACTTGAAAAAAAAATAGTTTTCGCACTAGTCTTTATTCGATTTTGTGTTCTCTAAAAGACGGGAGCCGTCAAGAAGTTGCTAGATTTAGGTCATAATAATAATTCCGTTTTTGTAACTGGTGCTCCAATTTTTGCTCGATCCAACACCCATTTTACTATATCATCCTCTTCTTTTGTTGATAATACAGTCTTTGGACCTGTTTTACTTTTCATCTTTTCCGGATTGGCATTTTTTTTCCTACCTAATGTTGCGACTGGTATACCATACGCAGCTGCGGCTTTTCTCAACGAAAGACCAGTATCTTTCATAGCTTTTAAAGCTTTTTCAATATTTTCCCGGTTATAATTTAGTCTTTTTATTTTTAATTTTTTACAGTCATTATTTACATGTGGACATAACACTTTTTTTTAATCAGTTTTGATTTTTTTTTCATTGTCCTTTGTGTTGATTTTTTCGCCATATTTAACGCTCTTGTTTTATGTTTTTCTTTAATCAATTGTTTGCATTAACTCTGAAACATATCACAAATAAATAATAATTCATAAAAATAATAAAAAACTTATTTTAAATAGTTAAATAAGACAAGTAAAAATGTTGTGTGTAACTGCAATATTCAATGTTTTGATTTTAGGTTAGGCATATAATTAAACTTAATTAAACTTGATGTACTTACTTATAAACGATAATTTATAGCTGTATAGGTTAATAATACTTCATTGCACTGTATTATTAAGAAAATATCGTTATATATTAATTATAAACCACTGAATAATTAGTGTCTCATCGAATCGAGCTTATGGAAACAGCACATGTCCCTCCTGCGTGATACACTGAATAAAGTGTCTCATAAAGCGGGACGTTCAAGTTTATAACTGTACGTATTGTGATACACTTAAATATAAAATATTGCTGTCATAAAAAAGAAAAAATTCATATAGAAATTAAATCTACTGCTTATTACCTTTCAACTAGTATATAATATGTATATAGAAATAGAAAAAAACAATTTTATTTAACCAGTTAAACAAATTGGAAGGTAGCTATCGTTGAACTCAAACTAAGCGTGGCTTTCAGCGAAAATTACAAGACCCATACTTTTATATTTTTTTTATTTAATACTCAGTAACGAATTAACAACAAAATTAGTAAACGGCTTTTGAAACTTATAGACAAAAATATTTATTAAATTCTTTAAAAGTGTAACTGTGTGTGTTTTTTTTTTTAAATGTATACTTACATTATGTATCAATAAATGGGGACAACGTCTCATAAGAGGGACTTTTACCTTACCGCTAATGCTTTCCCAAACCAGATTAGTTAAGTTTGTAGAATTCTTCGTCGAGGCTCAAAGCAGCTATTTTCAAAAGGGGTACTTAATTCTACATGATTTGTACTTTCGAACTCCAACTAAAAAATACTTAAAATAACGCCTTTTATGACCAAGACAATGGGCGGTTTTACATGTGAACTACTTGAACCCATGAACATAAAATTGGTAGAAGTCTGTAGATCTGGACCTGAGATGTAATAATAATAATAACTTTAACATTGTTTACGTTTTGAATATTAAACGTTAAAGTTCAGGTCCTTCATTTTAAATAAAAGGCCGTAGAATATAAAAAATCCTAACTTTTGGCCCATTTTTTTCCGCTATAATATTAGAAATATAAAAAAATACCATAATTTTTGGTAAAACTTGGACTAAAAATTCGATTTTTTAGAATGGAAAGCCAATGCTTTCAAAGTTAAAGAGAGTAAAGGAATAAATGAGCTACTACTATATTTTACTATAGATTTTGATTTTTTTAACCTTAATCTCTTTAATCATCGGAGTACACACTGGGTCGTTTAGACCCATACAAAAAAATTTAACTGAAATTGGCGCTCAGATATTTAAAAAAAGGTCGGTACCACATCCCTACAGGTATAGTTCAATGTCCCGATTATAGGTTTAGACAGTAGCTGCAGTTTGTGGAGTTATCAGTTGTTGTTGAGTGAATAAAAAAAATCATTTTTTCAGTCATTTATATGAAAAAAAAACACGATTTTCTAAACCCTATAGATCACCTCCGTCAGTATGTGAAATAAATACCACAATATAGGACTACATTTTTTATTATTTCAACATACTTTGAGCGTATTTATATAAATTTTTAGCTAAAAATCTTAAACATTAAAAAAGTTAGAATTTTTTTCCTAAAATTCCTTTTTTTCCTAAAATAATCTTTTTCGCGAATTTTCTTAGGTATGTTAAGGACTTCAAAGGCACTTATAAATTATTTTATAATAGTTGAAAGTATACTTCTAAATTTTGGTAAGTCAAAATGTTCAGTAGTTGCGGAAATACACACGATCAAAAAGTGAACAGGATCTGATCGACCCAGAGGGTAGGCAATGATCGAAAAAATAGGTGTGTACTCCGAGTGTTAAAGCTGTATAATACGCCTGAACGTTAGTAAAATACATAGATATAGTATGCATTCAATAGCCAATATGTTGTTCTTTCGATTAGATTTAAATAATATTTAAACTTTATTTATAACGGTTAAAGCGTGACGTCACTCTATACTTAACCCCTAATTGCAAAGAAAATACCCTTATTAGGGGCTACAAATTGACTGACACTAGTTGGCGGGATGATTCCAAAAGCAAGATATTCTCTTATCAACCATTAATATAGGATATGAAATTTAGCTGCCACAATGTGTCACAAATGCAAATTTGACACACGTTTAAATCTCTATGTTTGCACATGCTATGGTATCGGAATTGTATTTTGCTCGCATATACAGGGTGTTCAGAGGTGGCAGGTCAATACTGCAGGGGGTGAAAGGTCAGACCGAGACAAGCAAAAAATCGTATGGGTGGGGGGGGGTGCATCTCGCACCGTTCTGCAGTTACAGGGTGATTCGTAAATCAGGATTTTGCCTTATATGGGAACCGCTCTTGTATTTTTATCTTTTTTTCTACGCATCGCAGCGGCCCAAACTGATTTCAAAAAATCACCTTTTTGGAAAGGTAATTAGATAGGCAACTTAAAAAAAATAAAAAGTAGGTATGTTAATCACATGAATTTCGGAGAAAAGTGGGGCGAAAGGTGAAAAATCGTGAAATAAAAGTTAATTTTTTCAACTTCCAGGGGGGATTGTGGCCAAGGGGTTGGGGATAGGGGGGTGGTTAAACTTTTTGGAAAGGGCTTCCAAATAGTGATTTTTTAAGATCGGTTTGGGGTCGCTGCGATGCGTAGGAAAAAAGATAAAAATACAAGAGCGGTTCCCATATAAGGCAAAATCCTGATTTACGAATCACCCTGTAACTGCCGAACGGTGTGAGATTCCCCGCCCCCCCCCCCCCCCCCCCCCCCTTATACGATGTTTTGCTTGTCTCGGTCTGACCTTTCACCCCCTGCAGTATTGATCTCCCACCTCTGAACACCCTGTAGAAATACGTCAAGGATTTTCTTACAGTTTTTTCCATTTCATAGCCTATTTTTTGGCTTCAGACGGATGTTTCTAATTTTGAAATTCAAAATGGCGGCCCCAATATGGTGAATCGAAATTGTATAACTAAGAAGGATTCTTATAGAAATTTGTACAAACGAGTTTTAGAACTTGCTTATTTCAAATATGTTATCGACATTTTGAAATTTAAGATGACAGATAAAATATGGCGGTCCGAAATTGCTAAATTTTATATACCATGACAATCGGCAATATACATGGTTCGATTTGACTCAGCGGTTTCCTTTACATCGCTCTCTGGTGTTCCCCAGGATAGTCAGCTGAATCCATTAAGCTTCATATTATCCATAAATGAAGTTGTGATGGTAATTAAACACTTTGAAATATTAATTTATGCTAATGATATGAAGATCTTTAAACGAATCTCCAACGGATGTGACTCTATATCCCTTCAAGACGACTTAAACCACTTTTCTACCTGGTTCCTTGTAAAAATTTTCTGGTCCTGAACATCTCCAAGTGCCAATATATCACTTATTCCCGCAAGCGTCTCCCCGTCTGAAACTGAGTAACCTTCAATCTCTAACAATGCATCGTGCCATCGCTGATATAAACCATCAGGTCTGAACCGATTCCATCAACTGTCCCGAATTTTTTCATAATAATAATAATTAGCCATGAAATTGTCTTTATTTGGAAGATAATTTTTTAGCATTGATGTTTGAATATGATTTCGGGCATGTGGCCACCGCGGCCGGCGCTTACATAGCGTAAGCTGGAGGTCCAATTTTGAGAAACTCTTCGCAGTACAGCAGGCTGTATTTCGGTAATAATGCGTCGAATGTTGGCTTCCAAGTGCTGTATCGGCGTAAACATGCGACTTTACATAACTCCAAAGAAAATATTCTAGTGGCGTCAAATCGCATGAACGAAGTGGCCAGTTAACGGATACATTTCGTGAAATTAATCGTTGGTCAAATGTTTCTTGCAGTAAATTAATTGTATCGCGCGCTGTGTGGCATATGGCGCCGTCCTACTGAAACCACATGTCTGCAACATTAATGCCTTCCAATTCAGACATGAAAAAGTTAGTAAGCACGTAAACCAAGATTTTCACGCAAAATGTCCATAAAGTGGATGGACACGAGTTTAATTGTTGAGCACGAGGACGGATCATCATCAACACTACGCTGCACAGTAGCAATTGCTTGTTTTGTACGCACTGTATGATGTCTTACGAGAACTGTCAAATCGTTTGTCACAGAAAACAGCTTTACCAATTTAAAGTTCTCCACCTCTGAAAAAAAAACACCTTATATTAAGCGAAATATATGAATAAATACTGTAGACTTTAGTATTTGGTATCAATTTCAACTCGATATCTCTTGAGAAAACGGGTGTTGATGACAGACAGACAACCAGACGGACAACAAAGTAATCCTATAAGGATTCCTTTTTTTCATTTCGAGGTACGGAACCCTAATTATAAAGAAATAATCCACGCAAATTTATAAGAGCTATTATATTTAATAATTCTTTCTGGTACATACAGTGCTGTGCAAAACATTTGCAACTAAAATCATAGTTTATTACAGATCATTATAAAATATCCTAAACCACTGATACCAAAAAAAATTTTACAGGGCATTATTCTTTATTATGTCTAGTTTCCAGATATAACAATAGCAGAATGAAATATCCCATAATAAGGGAGCAATATCCAGTTTTTTATTCAACGTAACAATTTTGCCTGTGCAAAACATTTGCAACTTTATATATCAACAAATACTTTTCTCGGAATAAATGAGAATTGGCAGTACTTTGTTAGTTAACTGTTATTTTCTATTCCATATATAGTTAATAAAAAATAATAATAATAATTTTCTATTCCGATCCAACTACTGCAGGGCATATAATCCAGCCTGTCGGTCAGGTCCATGCGCGGAAGTGTATTATTAAAATATTTTTTTCCTTTAAACGCAATTAAACTAAAAGTTCGTAAAATGGAAGTAATTAATTTTACAACGAAATAAAAAAACGAATAAAATAGCTAAATCCACCATATCCAGAATTATAAGCAGTTTTAAAAAAACTAGGAGTATTGAAAATATTCATAAAGGGTGGTAGACCAAGGAAAACGACAAAGGCTGAGGATCGTAGAATTTAAATTTTAAGTAAATCTCGGCCTTTCCTCAGTTCAAGGTACTTATGTAGGTAAACAACGAATAAAACCTGGATGTGGATCCTTCGACAGTAAGAAGACGAGCCATAGAAATCGATCTTAAAACCTACAGGCCAGCGAAAAAGCCACTACTTTCCGAAAAAAATGACTGAGCTCGACTTGTCTGTGCTCAAAGTCATTTAGAATGGCCCCTAGAAAAATGGAGAACTGTCCTTTTTTCGGATGAGTGTTTAACTTTAAATTTAACTTAGTGGGGCTAGGTGGAGGGCAAAAAGTAGGAAGACCGCCGAACAAGCGACTAAATCCGCGATAAACTGTGGTAACTGTGAAGCATGGAAGTGGTAATTCAATGATCTGGGGGTGTTTATCAGCTCAGGGCGTGGGACCTCTTTATGAAATACCACGGATAATGAAAGCGGAGGACTAAAAAAACATTATGGAAAATGTTATGCTCCCTTACGCAGAGGAAGAAATGCCCCTGCACTGGCGCTTCGAACAGGACAATGATCCCAAGCACACCTCTAGACTTCTTCAGGCTTCGTTTTCGCAGCAAAACATTGAAGTTTTGAAATGGCTCGCACAGTCCCCAGATCTCAACCCCATAGAAAGGCTATGGCAACAGGTTAAGAAGAATATGAGGGGTCAATTTTACAACAACCGTGACGAACTCTTTAATGGTATAAAAAAGGCTTGGAATGATATAACTTCTTTACATATTGAGTCGCTATTTAATTCTATGCCAAGAAGATGTGCAGCAGTTATTGTAAATAAAGGCTATTCAACCAAATATTAATGATAATATATATTTAAAGTCGCCAACATTGTTAATATCAAGGAGTTGCAAATGTTTTGCACAGTCACTTTTGTATCTTAGTATGAAAAAACGAATATTTCTCCTTTTTTATTGAATAGTTACCTTTAGTTTTTTAATATTCTTAAATTAGATATAATAAAGAATAAAATACTGTATTAGCTTTTTTGTTTTTAAGAATTTAAGGTTTGTTGTAGTAAGACATAGAAAATTGGGGTTTTAGTTGCAAATGTTTTGCACAGCACTGTATGCAAAAACCCAACTTGATGAAACTTTTTCTAAGTTAATATCTTAAATTTACTCGGTTGTGAGTTTTAACTTTAACATACAATATATCTACCATATGTAGTTATGAAAATGAAAGGGGAAATGATCTTACATTTCGTTCTTTTTAATACATTTTAGATTACCTTACAAAACAATTTGAATCATACATAATTAATTGTTTTCATGTTCCTACTTTTGCAACAAAGTGTAGGCTGTAGGTTAACAGTAAAAGTAAAATTCAGACATTTCAGCGCGTGAATGCGATAACCCAAATATCCTTAAAGTGACCTAACCCATAACGGTTGAAAGATTTTCAGAAACTTTACGGCCTCACAGTCACGAAAAATCAGTAGCAACTTTTAAGAAATGTTAACCGCAGCAAAAGGCAGTTAATTTCTTGAATTTGAGGCTCGACCGAAAGTTATTTGCAGAGGCTGTAAAATCGGCGAACACAATCATAATTTATCATATTTAGACAGATACATGATTTTTCGCCGGCTTAAGCGGGTTTCTGCTACCGTTTCGGGGTCGTTATAATGGATCTGCTTTAGTTAATGTCCGGCCGGTGTATTTTTTTCATGCTGCTCCTTCCTCTGCGGTTCATCTTTTTAGCTTGATTTTAGCCTTTTTTCTTGCCTGCGGCTACTTGTGCTGACACTTAAATTTTACGTTTGAAATTGCCATGAAAGAAGCGGCTGCAGCAGCACCGGCAGCCGCCAACTGGATTACCACAGGGAGCCACAAACGAACCCAAAGCCTTTTGAAATTGGCATCGAAATATGCGATGTGGTAAATGAAGAGAGCAAAAGTAAAAAACGATGAAAAAAAAAAAACATTTATTCACCGGTCGACAGTGAGGAATGGAAATTGAATTTTACGATAGGCTTTATCTTTACAATGTTAACACAAGAAGCAGCCAGCGGTTAAAAGTTGTTTAGAATTGCGAATGATCGTGCTACATCGTTCCATGCAGTCAATGATTCCAGACTAGGCAAGTTAAATTGGCTAGAATTAATAAAACTTCCAACAACGTAATCTCATCTCCTAGGTAGTTTAAAATTTTATAGAAACCAACACTTCTTGACTTTCTATTGTTATTGAACATTCTCATCAACGTTACTAACACACTATATTTCAATTATCCAGTAAATAACAAATATCCATCATATCGAAAGGTGTATTTTATTGGTTCTTAAAATCATCCATAATTGAATAAGCTAAACCCATGTATAGTACATCATATTTCCCATTATTTTCTCAAGACCACATATTTACATACTTGCACAAAGCCTTGGAAATAATATTTTATTATTTAATGATGATGATATTTCATTTATGGCTGTGGTGGATGTGCCTATTTTCAAGTTTTCTGAGTCGGTGATGAATATTTCAAAGTCAGAAGATTGCCCGGTTTTGCACAATAATAACAATGCAATGTGACACGTAGCTCTATCCTGTTGAAAATAAAAATTGTCCTTGTCTATTGACGCCATAAAAAAATCTTCAATCAATTGTTTATAGCGCTGTGCACTGATAAAGAGCTGTTTGCATTTTCGTAGGAAAATGGACCAATTATTCCACCAGCCCATAAACCACACCAAACAGTACATTTTCGTGGATGTAATGATTTTTCTGAAATTATTCAAGGATTTTCTTCTCGACAAATGTAACAGTTCTGTTTGTTGACGAATCTATACAATGTGAAATGAGCTTCATCACTGAAGATGATTTTCCGCGAAAAACCAGCATCACGCCTTTTTTGATCTAATAACCAACTGATAAATAAATAAATAAATCTCTTTCCTTCAGTTGTTCAGTTGAATTTTGTAAGGACGTAAATGTAAATCCTTATGCAAAATTCGCTAAACAGTTGATGGGTTGATCCTTAATTGAGGGCTCTTCAGCGATACTTTGGGACACAACACTAATATTTTCTGTAGAAAGTCCAGGTCTGACCTTTTTTTATCCTCAATAGAACTAGTTTCTTAAAAAATTCTCACAAACTTTGAATTGTCGACTTATATGGACGATTATTTACACCAGAATCATCACGAATTTTACGAAATGTATACTTTTTTAAATAACTTTGTTGTTCTACCGTAAATATCCATGGTTAACATTTTACTTGTGTCTACTTGACCAATGTCAAAGATAACCTAGAAAAAATAGTAGCGTTCAGAAGTAATCTGACCGTCACTTTTGAAAGACCCTGTGTATCTTATAGGATTAGGATGTAAGGGTTATTCAATTAAAAGAACTGTGCCTTTAGAAAACTGCAAGCAAACAGAGAAAAATAATTTATCATATTAAAACTAGAATTCTTTCAAAGTAATCTTCTCTTTCTTTCGAGATACTGTTTGAAAATCTCAATTGGGAATATATCACTGTGATCAAAAAGTAAAGCCAACTTGTTTTTAACTTTGAGAATTTTTATTTATTTTTCCAAATTTATATCATCCCCTTGAAAGTAGTCCCCGCCCGATACAATACACCTATTCCAACGATTTTCCAATTCTCGAAATACTTATGAAACTCCATGATTGGAATGGTCTTCAGTTCCTTCTTCGATATTTCTTTTATCTCATCAGTCGATTCAAAACTGTGTTCCCGAAGCGGTATTTTGAGCTTAGAGAATAGCCAGAAGTCACATGAAGATAAATCGGGAAAACAGTGGTTGTGGAACGACATAGAATTTTTGGTGAAAAAGTCTCGAAGAACCAATACAGTGCAATGCAAGAAATTGAGTGTTTTGGAACCAATCGAGATATGACTCTTGTCAAGCACAAATGTTCTTTGAAAATGGTTTGGACTGATCCAAATGAAATGTTTACAGTACCAGCAAGGTCTCTAATTGTGAACCGACGATTTTTGAGCACCAAATCTTTGATTTCATTGATATGGTGTTCATTGCTTGATGTTGATGGTCGTCCGGGACGATCTTTATCTTAAACGCTGTCTCTACCTTCTTTGAACTGTTTATTCCACTTGTAAACATTTCTTTCATATAAAACCTGATCGCCAAAGCCCTTCTGCAACATTCTAAACGTTTCTACAGTAGATATTTCATTCCGCAAACAAAATTTAATGCAACTTCTTTGCTCAATAAAATCACATATTGTAAAAATCGAAAAATTCACTGTTAGTCGCTCAGAAAATACAATGAAATTAACCAAACAAATGACGTACTGGCGTGAAATCGTACACAGATATGAGTGCTACCAACCTAAAAAAAAAAAAATTTTCTCGAATCGATGTACCCGCGCAATTTAAATTCAAAATTGGCTTTACTTTTTGATATTTTTCTCCTTGTTCCCATGATTTAAGCCTTCGGTGTTATAGAACTTTTTTATGAATAATATATATTTTCATTCGAAAATATGTATTTTATTTTCAGTTGGTAGACATGGACAGATGTAAAGCTTTACTTTGGTACAAAGAGTAAGTAAAAGCAGTCTGGTTAAAACTTTGGTTAATTGTATTTGTTCGTCGGATACGTTCTACATGTACATATCAAATTCCTAATTTAATTTTACCGCTAAAAATAAAAGGGATAACGTTAAGAGTTCTCAGAATTCGTGTTGTATTAAAAACCACATTTAAAAGGAAAATTTACCCTACGCTTTTTATCTGGGGAATTCGGAAAACAGATATGTTTTCTTACATATGAAACTATCTTAATGCTAATTAAGCATGGCAAACATTAAACTTACTTCCTTCATGGTCCTTAAACTTGTAATATTAAAGTACTGAAATCTTAACTGAAATCTCTACTTATTTCCAGGTTACTGTGAGTAGCTCTGAATATATGGCGTCAATAAAAATTCTATATACCGGACGTAAAACATCAATCAATAAAAATGCATGTGGGGTATCAAATAAAAGCATTCACTGAAAAAAGTGTGAAAATATGTAATTAATTAATGTGCTTTATTCACGTACTTATATCTACGACGTTACGTTTCACACAGAATCTTAACGGCTTGATAGATTTTAAACGAACCAGATGTTAAACGACTTGTTAAAATTTAGCGAGTATAATAAGCAAGTAAATATTAACATTCATCAATTGTAATCGGATACCTATCTATCCGCAAAACCGCTATTTGATAAATTACTGATTTTAATGGGCCTCTTATTACAGTGATTTTTGAAATACTTGTTCTATTGTTTTCGCTAGAGGTTATATGAAAAGACATTGCCAAAATTGACTAAACTTAAATTTGCGCTAGCATTTTCTTGTATACGACGCCAAGGTATAATCTGACATTATCGAAGAGGATCTATTATGATAGTTCTACTCATCGTTAAAAGCATTAACAATATTTCACGAAATTTGTTTTTTGAAAAAAGAAGAGGACTTGTGGCTTAGTCGCGTGCATGCACTAGCGCTTGTAGCCGATATTTTTGAGCTGAGCGCGCATGGGGCAAGATAAGGGAAATGTTGAGTTATGAGAAGGGTAAATAAACAAATAATCCCGAAGCAAAGGCATCGCAGCAAGAATAATAAGTCTTAATGGCGATGCAAACATTGGAGAAGCAAAATGAGCAACGCGCCGAGGAGATCGCGGCGCGCATACATAAAATTCTAACGCAATATGCGCGGCAGGTCCAAGATTCATCGCTACGTAGGTACGCCGCGGTGTACGGGGAAGCTTGCCATGAAGGAGCGCGGGCGGCAGGCCGGGGAGAAGTGGCAGGAAATAAGATACACAGAGGAACGAAGAAAATAGACAAATATAACGGCCGTAAGACCAGTAGCTCGTCTCTTCGTTTTTTTTGAGTGCCTCTTCTGGGTCTTTTTTCTTTCTTGTTTGATCGTGTGGATATAATCCACGTAAGAGTGTTTTTTATTGTCCCTCAGTATAGATTTATACGAGCTACACACCTGGATGCTTTGCGCGGACTACTTGTGTGGACCGACTCGTTGCCGTACATCTATATATGCGGCTTTAGACCGAGATACCGTCGAGAGGTGGTCGGGTGCAATTACGAGAAGCTTCGAAATCGATACGATTGCTCTGCTGTATGAGTGTCCTGTAAGTGTATCACAATACAAGCACGCTGGACACATGAAACTGACCAAACGGCAACAGGTCTTATCCAGGTCTCATTCTCCGATCATCAATCTAGTCCACTGGGCTCTGAAGGTGCTGTTGTGCTCAACTCGTGCTGGAAGTTGAATATACGCTGAATGAGAGAGCCAAATTTCGCAATAGCAGAATGTAATTATTTTTTTAAGGGACTACTACCGGTTATAATTTTGAAAAATTCAATTTTTTTTTTTTTACATTTTTCAACTCAATATACCTTCAGAAATCACGTCTCAACATTTTATTTGGATATTCCCAAAAATATAAAAGTTACAGCAGTTTAAGCGTGCCCGCCTATTATATATTTATAAGTAAAAAAAAAAACTTTAAACGTGATTTTCTCGAAATGACCTTTTATCAAATGGCGGACACACTAACTCCGAATTGGCCCAACCGATTGGGCTCAAATTTGGAGTGCTTCTTTATTTGAGTGTTCTGCACAGGAAAAAACCACAATATTAGTCAAAATTCAATCCAAAAAAATGTAGCAAGTGAAAACAAGTGAAAAAATAAACGATTTTTATGAAAACAATTTTCAAACGTCCGCCATTTTGTTTTTTAAATCATTTTTTGACATATTCTGGTTTTTTCCTACGTAAGGGACATTCCTTAATAAAATGCCGTTTGGTTTATTTGTTTCAGACTCTTCGTTTCTGAGATGAGTTGTCCGCCATGGGACGAGTCATTTTTTGAGCTTCCAACTTCGGCGCCCTCTATAAACAAGGAAAAAAATGATAAAAATAAAAAATTTTTTTTTTGTAATATTTGAAATAATTATTATCACCATGCAAAATTTGAAATTGATATATAATAAAGGAGCTGAGAAAAAAATTATTGAAAATTATGCTGTTTTTTTGCAATCTAAGCGGTAGTAGTCCCTTAAATATGTATACCTAAGCTTAAATTTGAAATTTATTCAAATTTAATATGGAGTACCTGCATACCATTTTTCTATGCAACGTAAGCAAAATTTCCAAAAGTATTTGTTATCTTTTTATTATAGCAGCCTAAAAACAAATAAAACAACAATTTAGTGTCTGAAATCTGAGCTCCCTACGAAAACGATATGTATGTATCTGAATACAGTTGAAAAAGTTACACGTTAACGAAGGAGTTGCATCGATGAAATCTTGTATATTCTACCATTTCTTTGTGGAAGATAATCAATGGTTCACTTGGTTTCCTTTCTATTCCATGAAAGAAATAAAATAAAACTACCAATATTTAAAAGAGAACTTGCACAATGTTCTGAAATTTTATATATTGTAAGACTAGAATACGACTTTGCATTATAAATGACTAACACCAAAAAAAGGGCTAGTAGACACGGTAGGTAAGGTAAATTAAGTTTCTAGCTGGATGAACACTACGAGATTTAAAAAAATATATTTAATGAAACAATTCGACACTTTGTACATGAGGACTATTCAATGAAACGAAATTCAATTGGTTTGCGTTGATTTAAACCCAAACAACAGCATTCCATCAGTTCATAAAAAACAATGTAACAGCAAAGAAAGATGTTGTAACAACTGAAGACAACTCCCTCCGATATTTCATGGGATATTGTTCTTTATAAATATTTTTTAACATTCAAATATAATACATGCTGTACAATTTTACAAAAAGTAAGTCCAAATACATCGATGTCAATTCACTAAGAATTATTTTTGTTTCATAAAAATTATGCTTTTAAATATGAATTCGAAACCTAATTACACTTTACAGATTTTAGGGTGCTTTTTTTTCGCGACTATTTTTTTTTCCAGTCCCACCTCGAAATTTTGTGGCAAATACCTAAACAAAAATTCCCTGAAAATTAGATATATAAGATTTCCCGTATAAAATACACGTAAACTTTGATTTTTTTTTCTTCAAAACTCTACAGCTTACAAGCATTTTATGGTATAATCATGATCAATGATAGGGTTTCTTCAGGATTGAATACTCTACAAAAGTGTCTATTGCGGCGTAACCCTAACTCCCACCAGCGAGGTAGTACGGGTCACTAAACCCAATTGTTGCCATGAAATTCTAGCTTTTTGCCCCTATCTCCTAAATAACAAGAGCTACAGAAAAAGTGAATATGACATACTTGTAGGAAATTCAATTTCCTACAAAAAAGTTCAGGAACACCAAATCGGTAACATCCATATTTCTTGAGATATTGGGCTTTGAAGTTGAGGTAGTGTGGAATTTTCATGTATTATTGAGCTAAATTGTAGATACACTACCTCAAATTCAAAGCCCAATGTCTCAAGAAATATCGATGTTAGCGATTTGGTGTTCACAACTTTTTTGTAGAAATTTGAATTTCCTACAAGTTTGTGATATTCGCTTTTTCTGTACCTCTTGTTGTTTACGAGATAGAGGTATAAAGCGAGAATTTCATGGAAAAATTGGGGTTAGTGACCCGTACTACCTCGCTGGTGGTAGTTAGGGAGTTAGGGTTACACCGCAATGGACACTTTTGTAGAGCATTCAATTCTGAAGAAACCCAACCATTGACCAAGATTATACCATAAAATGCCAATGAGCTGTAGAGTTTTGAAGAAAAATAATCAAAGTTTACGTGTATTTTATATGGGATTATACAGGATTCGGATTCTACATCTTTTTTATATAAGCATTCCCGAAGAGGCCTGACAAGATTATCTTTCTCCTTCTGTAGTGACTCTGCTGAAATATTTTTGTCCAAAAATCTGCCCTATCAATGGTCTCGAAGAAGATGTCTTTAATTTGATTTGCCCAGTTAGCTAGAGATGATTACCTCTATCCTCTCCACGCTCATTTATTTCGGCTCTAATTGCATATTCCGGCATATTTAATGGCACACAAAATAGTTTTTTATAAAAAATGTTTTGAACGTTGTCCAATTCTTTAAAGTGCCTTGCGGCCCATACAGGAGCCGCGTATAATGCTGTTGAAATTACTAATGATTTAAGGAGCTTATTGCTCACATCCATGTCAATTATTTTCAATTTACTTATTGTACTGACCGTTGGTTGTATTTCATTTTTACCTTTAGCTATAAAGTGTTTGGATGCCATATTATACGTGCCTGATTGTAGAACACCTAAATACATATATGATTTTTCAAACTTTATTTCGTTTCCATTATACAGCAATGGCGAGAGTTTGCTTTTGTGTCTATGGCCCCTCTTTTGAAAGAGAACTATTTTCGTTTTATGTACATTCAATTCTAATTCATTTTCCGTAAAGTATTCTTCTAAGTGCCTCACAATATTTTTTAGGTATATGTAGAAGTCAGCGAAGAAAACCATATCGTCCGCGAAAGCCAATAAAATTTCCTCTACCAAGTGATTCAATGGTACCGCTCTGACTCCCTTACTAATTAGAAACTTTTCTATATCCGCTATAAAAAACGCAAACATGATTGGGCTTAAAGTTTCGCCCTGTAAGGCGCCTTGATTTATATCACATTTCTCTGAATTTCCTTCTGCTTTTCTAACAACCATTTTTGTGCTATTATACATACTTGCAATACTTTTAATTAACTTAGAACTTAATCCCATTTTACTAAAAAAACCATACATAAAAAACCTTAAATTAAAAATTGTGGCACAATACGTAACTTAAATAGGAAAGATTGAAAAATTAAATTGTGGAAAACACAAAATTTTAAATAAAGACAACTCCTATGTTGACACAACAACGGCCTAAGTGAATTCTCTAAAATCATGACCTTCGAATTATGTTGCCATCGTTGAACCACTATTTATTCTAGATGAAATTCAAGCTGTCGTAGAGTTTTATATGTACATCTATCTGAGGCTATTGTCAGCGGATACAAATTGTGGACTGCGAAATGGAAACGTGAATCGGAAAAAAGTTACCTCCAAAGACCTTTGTGGAGCTGCGATATCGATATGTATCCTGAAAATCACATGCTTTTAAATATTTTAACAATGTTTTCGGTTAGTGCTTCCACTGCCGAAAGATCATTTTCGACTTTGTGTCGATTAAAAATTTGGTTGCGGCCACGAATGGGAGACGACAGGTTGACTAGTTGGCACTGTTCGGATAGATATACTAAAAACCACTGACCAACTCATAGAGCAATTTTATAACTAGCAGTCCACTCTTCGTTATGTTATATTTTCTATTTTTTACTTTTTTTAAAATTATTTTATTGCATACAACATTTACATTTGTTTTCAATTGTATTCAATAAACCTGTGGCGACATCAAGCAGTGAGATCCAGAAGCACCGCAGCGAAGTTATCATCGAACTGCAACTCGACAGCTCGCTCTCTTCCGTTCGTGAGCCTCGTGGCGACCACACGCATCCCTCTGTGCAGTCTTGTAGCATATGTTAAGTTAGTTATTAAATTAGCACTTTACCTACGAAAAGTAGTTTTTCTTACTCATCGATTTTCCCTACTCAACCGCACGCGCTAAAAACCCTTTAATATTATTTTTTGATGACTTACTTCGAGAAAACGATTAGCTGTATCAGTAGTAGGTACGTTTCGATACGCTTCTCCTCGTGGAGTTAGATTTAAACTTAGCAATTTAATATATTTTGTTACAAAAGGTAGTGAAAAGTCCAGTCAATTGAAAAACGCAATTGAAAGTCAGTTTTATATGGAACACATAGTCTGTAAACTATCACGAAGTTTTGTTCTGCTTTGGTTACGCCATAAAGCCCAATGTGTTTTATGTTCAAACTCAGTCCATCTTGCCCTATCACTGTGTGCGTGCGCATATAGTACCTAATTGTAGAAGGCGTGGATGCATTTGTTTACTAATTGTTACTTATAAGAGAAGTATTTTAGACATCAAAAGCTATCAAATCTTTTAAACTTTAGGTGCGAAAATGTAATATGTATTGAAAATATTACTTTAGTATATACTTTATCCGAAGAAAAAAACTGTTTTATATATGAGGCATTCTTTGTGAATGGACCAACCCCTGCTGTCCAAAAATGGTGAACTCCATTTAAGGTCTACCAAGGCTCAAAAGAAAGGTTTTGATTTCTACTTTCGAATGCACACTGGCTTTCGAAGAATCCGCCTATACAGAGCCCAATATGGCGGCTAAAACCACGTAACCTCCATTACTTTTACTACTTATGAGGCTATAACATCGGTCTACAAAGGCCCAAATGAAAGCTTTTGACTTCTGCTTTCAAAAGCTGTATCGCAAATTGTTTTTTTTGGATTGCTCAAAATCCAATATGGCCGCTAAAACCACGTGATCTTTATAATTTTACCACTTAAAAGAATACAAAATGGCTCGCAGCATTCCGATTGAGTTCTACAATGGCTTAAATGAAAGCGATTTTTGCAATACAGCTTCCGAAAGCAGAAGTCAAAAGCTTTCATTTGGGCCTTTGTAGACCTCAATCGGAATGCTGCGACCCATTTTATAGCCTCATAAGTAGTAAAAGTAATGGAGGTCAAGTGGTTTTAGCCGCCATGTTGGGCTCTGTATAGGCGGATTCTTCGAAAGCCAGTGTGCATTCGAAAGTAGAAATCAAAACCTTTCTTTTGAGCCTTGGTAGACCTTAAAGGTACGGACACACCAAAAGCGAAGCGAGCGAAGCGAGCGAAGCGGCGCGAACAATTTAAAATTTGGGAACATTCTGCCGCAGTAGACGCTTCGCTCATGTCGCGTTCTATTCGGACACTTCAATTGATTTGTACGGCACCCAAATTTTTTAAATTGTTCGCTTCCCTCGCTTCGCTTTTGGTGGGTCCGTACCTTAAATGGAGCTCACCATTTTTGGACAGCAGGGTGTGGTCCGTTCACAAAGAATGCCTCATATATATATTAGGATGATTCAAATTTTTTTTCGTTTTCTTCAAACAGGTTCAACCGTTGCAAGGACAGGAAAGAAAAGTCCTGGCCCAACTCCAGCTCATAATATCAATATTTACTGGTGGCTCAACGAACTTTTTTGTTTTCCATAAGAATAACATGGGAAAGAATGCATCACTAGACGTTTTTATCTGTATCTCGTGAAAAAATGATCATACATGAATTTCATTAGAAAGAGTATATAATTTTCTACGAAAAAGTATTCTTGCATTTTTTTCGTAAAGTTAACACAATATTAGTTTATTAGCATTCAAACTCGAGGCATAAATTCAAGATTGAGGAAAAAAACGATTTTGTGACTTCTTCAATGAAACTATGAATATTATTGATTAACCTATTGAACCTATGCTCTTTCTATTGAAATTGGTCCCATTCATGTATGATAATTTTTTCACGAGATATAGACCAAAACGTCTAGTGATGCATTCTTTCCCATGTTATTCTTATGGAAAACAAAAAAGTTCGATGAGCCACCACCAGTAAATATTGATATTATGAGCTGAGATTGGGCCAGGACTTTTCTCTACTGTCCTAGCAACGATTGAACTTGTTTGAAAAAGAAAAAAAAGAAAATAAATAAATTTGAATCACCCTAATATATATATTATAATATACATATGCAATCATGAATGGTTTTAAAAATATGTGTTTATATCTTTGATAAAATTTTGCAGTGATATTAAAAATCGTTTGATATCTCATTTAATAACATCTGTTTAGTCGTTCCGGCTCTAGGTGGGAATAAGGAACTCACATACATACTACTGTGATCAAAAAGTAAAGCCAATTTTGAATTTAAATTTCGCGGATACATCGAGCAAATCTTCTTGTTTTTAGATTGGCAGCACTGTCACTCTTATCTGTGTAAAATTTTACGCCAATACATCATTTGTTTGGTTAGTTTCGTTGTGTTTTCTGAGCAACTAAAAGTGAATTTTTCAATTCTTACAATGTGTGATTTTATTGAGCAAAAAAGTTGCATTAAATTTTGTTAGCGGAATGAAACTGCTGCAGAAACGTTTAGACTGTTGCAGAAGGCATTCGGCGATCAGGTTTTGTCTGAAAGAAATGTTTGCAAGTGGTTTAAACAGTTCAAAGAAGATAGAGAAAGTATTGAAGACAAAGAACGTCCCGGACGACCATCAACATCGATCAATAAACAACATGTCAGTGAAATCAAAGATTTTGTGGTCAGAAATCGTCGGTTGACAATAAGAGACCTTACTAATACTGTAAACATTTCATTTGGATCGGTCCAAAACATTCTGAAAGAACATTTATGCTTGAGAAGAGTCACATCTCCATTGGTTCCAAAAACACTCAATTTCTTGCATTGCACTGTAATGGTTCTTCGAGGCTTTTTCATCAAAAATTCGATGCATGTCGTTCCACAACCACTGTATTCACCCGATTTAGCTCCATGGGACTTCTGGCTATAGACTCAAAAGACCACGGTTTTGAAGCGACTGATGAGATAAAAGAAAAATCGAAGAAGGAACTGAAGGCCATTCCAATCATCGAGTTTCAGAAGTGTTTCGAGGATTGGAAAAATCGCTGGCTTAGGTGTATTGTATCGGCCGGGAACTACTTTGAAGGGTCATCGCCAGATTAGGAAAAATAAATAAAAATTTTCAAAGTTATAAACAAATTGGCTTTACTTTTTGATCAAAGTAGTAGGATAGTTTCATATTTTTTCGAATCTTCTTTATCAGCTTAACTGACATCCATTCATTGTTGATAAAAAGTGAAATTTTTCATAGAATATTTTTTTAAATATTCGCAGACCCACTTTTTCATAAGGAAATCCAAAAACATTTAATTTGGTTTATTCCTCAAAAACTAAAGAAGTAATATCAAATATTTTCACATATCCAAATTTCCTATTCTACAAAATTTGCCTCAGAATGTTCATGAAATTGCGATTATTCGAATTTTGTGTTCAACATTTATTCTCTACCTTTTTATGAAGATTCAATTTTAGGCTTGAGGTTTGAGACCCTAGGATCCAGTCTTGGTCCGCTGAACAAGGCAAGGCAATTGGCTCAATGGCTAAGACAACCTTGTCGCTCAAATGCTTACCGCTCCCTAGGCCGAGTTGAAAACCCATTGATCTCACATGAAAGACAGGCAGGTGTCCTCCATCAGGCCGAAATTTATTTTTCATTTCATTTTGTCTTCCCTCACCTTATTTTGGGTGCTGCGCGCTGCTTGCCTTCAGATTTGAGTCGGTTAGGCGCAGAAGGCACGCAGATGATCGCTCCCTCGCTTTTATGTGTGCGTAGGCCAGATCCCGAGTGGGTACCAGCGCGGCCGCTCTCTAATATTTAATTCTATTCAAATACAAATTTCCCCCTCGATGTTTTATTCATGCAATAATCCATTTGCCTCGAATGCATGCTCTCTGATTCAAACGGATATCCGGCGATTTTCATCATCGCGATAGAACCTACAATGGCATCTCGCTACTGCCGGCCGGCCGACCGCTCGGCATATTCAAATTGAAATCTTCGCACTGGAGCCCGATATGAATTAATCCGGGTGCTGCCGGCAAGTACCTATGAGGTATCGCGCCATATCACGTTCCAAACCCAGATCGCTCGAACTTAGCTCGAAAACGCCACAGCACTGGGGTCTGATCAAACTATGAAAATATTTCGAAAGTTTCCACAAGATGGGAAGCGTCTTGTTTTTTGGCAGCTCTATGGTGCAACCCTAGTGTTCTTAAACATGTTTTCACGCACCTTCTTACGCATACGTAATTAATGGCCACCCTAAACTTAACTTGCAGTAATCTAATTTCAGTCCAAGATCTACTTTAATTTGGGATTGCGCTACTTCTGTTAGTTCGAACTAAATCAGAACCTCCAATACAATTAATCGGCGGGATTTTGAATGCGTGAAGATTTCGAGGGAAATTCGAAGCACGACAGAAAACGAAATGTTTGGACAATGAATCACCTATAGATCGCCGCAGGCACTGCTGTGGTTAGGCCGATTCATTTGTCTTCTTTGGATTAGTGCAATTGCTTTTTTTTTATTTTATTTTTATGGTTAAATACCACAAATGGAAAAATTAAAGCCTTCTAGGGAGACTTCGTTATTTGTCTGTCTGCCCGTTAGTCATAACGCCTTACTATCACCTCGTTTACATACAGAGTTGAAGCTGGGTTGAATCCGAGTTCAACTCCATATAAACGCAAATTGAGTCGAAACTTTGCAAACTGCTTTGAGTTGAAATCCCGAATATCGATGCCATGTAAATGCAAGTCGAGTAGTTGAATCGAAAGTTCTTTATTCCCGTGGTAATTTGTGTTTTATTTTTGTTCTAGTAGTAGAGTTAAATAAAATATTTAATTGAAATCATTAAAAAAAACTTGGTGATACTTTTACTCAAAAAGGATCAATTTTACGAATAAATGATGTTATAGGACAAAAAGTGCTTATAATTAGCCGAAGAATACATGTGATTTTTTTCAGGATTTTTAGGTGCATTTTTGAATTTTTTAAAAAATTGTCCAAATCCAAAAGACCAAAAATAGTACAAAACATCCTGAAAAAAATCACACTTGCTCTTTGGCTAATTTCAAGCATTCAAACAAATGCCAGATTTTGAAAGAGCATCCCCAAAAACCCTTTATATACGATTTTGGAAGAAAATCGCCCCAATTTACTATTCGAATCATACAATTGAACTTGCGTGCATAAAATTCTCGTTTTGCGCATTAATGGGTTAAGATGTTAAGCAGTTCTTCAGATTCTGTTTGTTAGCCCGAGCACTTTTCTAAATCGAAATTAAAAGTTTAGCCATTTGAACAGATATAAAATACATAGTAAATGTCAAACGCGTATGGATATTCACAAAACTTATTTAATGTCCTTATGAATGCAAAACAAAAGTATGTATTAAACATTTGAAATTACAATGTTATAGGCTATTATTTTTCATCTAGGATTTAAAGAGATAAAATTTAGGGAGGATGTTGTTCTCAAGCGTGCCACAAACGGTTTCATACATTTCTCTTATCACCGGAAACTGGGTAAATAATGTGCAGCATGCTTCTATAAGTATTTTTCGATTCCTTTTCACCTTTCTCTACCGCTTCTGCATAAAAAAAAAATGTTGATTATCTTTATTTACTAAGGTTCTTAAAAGGTGTTTTTCTGCAGTTCCTTTGGCTTTTTCTAAGTAGATTAAAACTCAATATTGTAACTCTTAGTTCACACCTATATTTAGGTTATATAGTACTACAACTATGTCTTTCCGCATTCTACATCAACGTTTCCGCACTTTAAAAGCTGTGATTGACAGACAGACAGATAGACGAACGGTCAGGTAAACACAAAAACAGCTCATATAAATATTACGAAGAAGGAGTCATCATCAATCGTGGCACTTAAATCGAAGTGAATTCTTATAGCTTAGCTACGAGAAATCTTCCACTATAAGTGGCGCCATTTCACTGAAGTGATTCGATTTTCATAATAAGGTTACATAGTTTTAGTGGAAAAGCATCATAAATTCTAAAAGTATACCTTTATTTGAATCGAATATTTTGTTCTCATTGAAATCAATCTGAATTTATACGGATTCATGTTTTCTTAAAGAAAATTCTTGAAACAAATAAAATGTTCTAATAACAGTCAAAAAAATATATTATTATTTTTATTAAAAGAGTCATCACTCCTAAAATATATTTAGAGTATATTTATATATGAAAAAAAATTTCTCAAACCGCATTACATTATTTCTTCTGCTCCAAAACATGTCAGTATTTTCATAAGATTTATGTGATTACACTTTGATATTGCAAACAATTTCCTGAGTCTAACCGACTTTTATAAAAATAGGTTATCAATTCGATTCATATGAATTTTTTACGTTTGTTATGCGTTTTAATTCAAAGCAAGTCACCAAACTACCAATTCTTGAATTATTTTCAAAAATAAGTGTTGTCCTTGGGGGTAGGCGAAAAGTAATTTTAGAAACTTTTTGTTTTGTTCTTTTGTTTAGAGTGAATTTTAGCAAACTGTAAGGGAGCAGCTGTATATTGTGTCAGTGATATTTAAATTAAGATTATTTTCCAAATTTTCCTTGCAAGCTTCAATAGGGTGTGGGTGAAGTTTAGGGCGTGGCCTATTATATTCTTAGAAGCAAGTGAAAGTTCCTTTCAAAAACCTCTTGATTTGTTGCTGTTGTTGTTCACCTATTATAGCACCGTGGAATGATTTACTGAAATCAACCCGGTGGGCATTTGTCGTTCGACAAGACAACAATTCGCGAGTAATTTCCACCTACCCACAGCAATCAGTGGCGTATCCTTCGGCTGCAATTTTCGCTGGCCGAGCGCTCAAAACAAAGTGAAAGTTGCAGCTAAAAACGAAGCAATTTTTCGCCCGCTCATTTCAATATTATTTTTTCCATCAATCATGTACTCAACTCAGTCTGAACTGGATTTCGCTGTTGCAGCCGCCGTCGACTGTTGCGCTATATTTCGTCACCTACACTCGGTTCCGGCGAGGCACCACTGCTGCACGCCCCGCACCGCACCACGCCCTGCCCTGCCCACAGAGCTCGAGTTTGGGCAGCCGTCCAACTGCCGTCGACGGATCCCGGCGACTCCACCAACTTGCATAGCTGCAGCCGGCTCGTCTGGGAGTGTTGTGCTCACGACTTGCGCTAGATGCAATCGCCGCATGTGGGACCAGATTCATCCCACAAGCCGCTGATCTAATTCACCTCATAATTGGGAAAAGCTGAGATTTCCAGGTAAGTGCCGTGATATATGATACTCATTTCTCGGCGGAACCATGTGTCCAGTAATTTATTAAAAATTGGACGACGCCTCGGGCGGAACGGTCGCTATTCAATTCGGTGGAGTGGGAGACGACGGAATGGCAACCCTTTTTTGAAACCAACATCTGTTCTGATTACAGGACATTAACAGCACAGATCTATTTCATTGGCTCATTAAATTGCCGCAGGACCTCCATACGTGGTTCATTCCTTAAAATTGGAAACCGATTGGAGCAATTCGCCAATATGGCCGCTCACCCTAAGGCTCTTGACCTCTGAAACGGTAAAGGTAGAAACACAATTCCAGCTGTTAAGCTGGTGTCAATTTAAACTCAATATGGCTTGTAGCTGGATGGCATCTTTGCTCAAAGTTGAAATTTTAAACTGGCTTGTGTCATTTCTTACAGCTGACTTGCCAGAGTTGACAAATTCTATTCTTAGTTTTGCACTAATTTTTATATATGTATAGTTTGCATATTTCAAACAATAGGAGACACGACAACTTTTGACTATTATCCTTTAACACTTTAACGCCATAATGACTTTCAAGCCGATGCACAAGCTGTTTTGTAACAGCAAATTTAATATCTATAGTCCTTCTATACAATAGATTTAAAATCAAATGAAATCACATGAAAAGAATTCATCAATAAGTTTTTTTGACAATTCACAACAGTGGCGACCCATCATTTTTCTGAAAAATTACGTTGTAAAGTATAGAACAGCGTGTTACAATCGTGCAAATATTTTTCGAGTCGAGGTCATGTGCGTGCGTTGCATATAATTCGTTGCGTGATAGTTTTGGTCAGTTTAACCGACTAAATGAGCAGACGATTTGAAATGTTGTCAATAAGTTTAAGACAACCAAGTCGGTGCTGGACCAGAGACCACCTATACGTGCTCGTTCTGGCCAGACAGCTGAAAGTATCGCTGCTGTCTGCTGAAAATCCAACGTTCCTCGTAGTTCGCAATAGTTGGACTTCTCACAAATAACGTATGGCGTATTCTGTCGAAAGATTTGGCTCTCAGCTGCTACACAAATTGAAGGTCTAAGATCATGGCTAGATTCATGAGTTTGTTGAATAGTGTTGGTGGTCGTTGGTTGGAAATGTGCGAGAATGCATTGGTGAATTTCATCACAAGGATTAAGGCCTGCTAAAGGAATAACGGTAACCATTTAACCGATGTTGTGTTTTACACATGCCTAATTTAAATGTTACATATTTTCTTATTCAATAAACTTTTCCAAATTTCGTTGAATACTTTAATAAAACTTTAATTAACGTTTGTTGATAAACTCTGTATGAATTTTGTTTTCTTTCATTGTTCTTAATGAATGAAACCTACGATGCAGCCCTAAAGAAGGCTATAAGATCAAAGATTGCCAAATAAAGGAAACTAAATAGAGCCAAATAGAGGTGTCTAGTCCCATCATTCATACTTCCTAAGAAGTAATTTTTAATAGCACAATTGCTATGCTTGCACTTTTCGCCGGTCGCGAATTCCCAGTCGGTACCCATAGGAGCGATCATATTTCAGCTCCCAGCCGGCCACTCGGCACCCGAAACCGCGTACTCATCAAGAACTTTTTTCCTGGGAACTCGGTGCGCTGCGTGAAAAGTGCAAGCATGCACATTTGGTGCTCACTGTGTATTGTATTGTATTGTATTGTAATGTATTTGTTCTAATGATGACAATTGTCAATGATGTTGTATTAGTAAGTAAGGTTCTATAAAACCGGAGATATTCGGAATAAATCACTCACTCAGCCAGAATCATCCGTGTTTTCATTATCGTCAAGACCTTAGCAACTATTTCATTTTTGGCGTACCGGTACAAGCACCGGATACGCTCTCAACATAAAGTCAAGGTACAAGTACCTTGTCTCCCATCTTCAATATAAGAAGCAAAGTAGCTTCAAACATTTGGTGACCCCGACGTGATTCTAGTACATTGCACTAGAATTGCGTATTTTATCCAGGCGAGGCCAAATTCATCCAATACATTCAGCAAGGAAAAATCAGACAACGGTCTGTTAATAATCCAAGATGGACCATCTGGCAGAGCAGCAGACAACCTCTGGCCAGGAGATTCAGAAAATTATCTCCAACTACAAGAAAGATCCCAAATCCAGGCATAACAAGCAGTATTTCATTGAGCGTCTCCACAAATTGGAAAAGGCCTGGGACCTTTTCGAAAGGGGAGACTATGAAATTAAAATACTTCCAGATCCTCCATCGGATCATCCGTATTTCGCCAAGAAGTACTATGACGCCATAAAGTCATTGCATGATCAATATGCTCTTATTTTCCAAGAAAATATAGAAGCATATGATGCACAAGAAGTCCAAGATGCCCTTGACAAGACTATAGCGGCAGACGACGAGCAAGACTTGCCGACGGCTCCTGCCACAGCACCACCAGCAATCCAGCAGGTCATCAGCAAAGGAGCAATATCTAAAGTCACAAGGGCTTCAAAAACAAATCGTACAACTTCAGAAGAAGCAGAAGTTATTCGAATCATGAGAAAGCAGGGAAGAATTATTGCAATGTTAAAACACCTGCTCGCTCAGATTGAATCAGACAATCAAGAACGATCAAAGCAATACTTTGACGTGAAAATCAACACCGTCCACAGCTATTGGTCACAAATCCAGGAGTGTGATCAATTGATTTGGGAATTAAGCGAAGACCCAGCCGTAGCCGGCTATGATGGTTGGGAAATCGTGAATTTAGAAGAAGATGTTGAAAATTGCTTAATATCTTTGACTACTCGTCGTGACAATATTCAACGGCCATCATCAAGGCCGACCATGTCTGGCGAAGCAAATTCCATCGTTAAACTCCCAAAGTTCACGCTTCCCAAATTCGATGGGGATTATTTAAAGTGGACTCAATTCCATGACTTGTTTGAGCAAATGGTTCACTCTCAACCAATTCCAAATTGCCAGAAAATGTGGTATCTCAAGGCCAATCTATCCGGCGAGGCGGAGAAATTAATAAGACATTTTACCGCCTCGGACGAGAACTATGCAACTGCCTGGCAAACACTGAAGGATCGTTACAATAATAGGAGATTATTGATAACAGCGTTACTCAATAAATTATTATCGCTGCCAACACATGCGAATGACAATCCTTCCGCTGCCGCAATAAAGTCATTGCACGACACCACTCAGGAATGTCTAATGGGTCTGCAAAATTTGAAGGTATCAACATCAGATTGGGACCCCATACTGCTCCACATACTCATCAAAAGGCTCGATAAGACGACACACATGCTGTACGAGCAATCATTACCAAATCCCAGAGAAATTCAGACCATCAAGGGATTTTTATCATTTCTGGAAACCAGGTTCCAATCCCTTGAAGCACTGGGCACCAAGGCTAAGCATGAGGACAGAAATCGAGGTTCTCCTAGGGCGTTAACTTCAGTTGCGGCCACTTCCGCTCCATGTGTATCATGCAAGGCGAATCATCCCCTTTTTGCATGTAACAACTTCCTAAAGTTAACGCCATCTGATCGCCTAAACCTTTTGAGGAAGAACAATTTGTGCATTAATTGCCTCAGATCAGGTCACAATATCCGCCAGTGCACGTTACGAGGATGCACCAGGTGCAACCAAAAGCACAATACACTCGTCCATTTCGAAAAGCGAGAAAAAGCAACCAATTCCCAGCCAGCCTCGAGTGAAGGCGCCATAGTTCCTGCAGCAAACACGGTCGATACAAAAGCCGTAAAGGCGAATTATTCGCCAGCCACAGTGGCAACTCTCACCAATCGACATCAACGAAGTTATACCCTTCTCGCCACCGCTATGGTGAAATTGATAACCGATCAAGGAAACACAGTTGAATGTCGAGCCATCCTAGATTCAGGCTCGCAAGTAAACCTAATAACGGAACGAATTGTCAAGAAACTGAAGATTACACCACGGGCTGATACGATTACTATCCATGGGGTAGGAAACGGCCAAGGCCGAGCACAACACAGAGTAAATGTATCATTGAAGTCCAGAATCAATGAATTCTCAACCAGGTTTGAGGCATTTGTATTAAAGCAAATTCTACCACCACAACCAAGTCAAGCTATCGTCACAGCAGCCTGGCAAATTCCAAGCAACATCCAATTGGCAGACCCAAATTTCAATCAACCCAGTCACATAGATGTTTTGATTGGGGCAGAACATTACTTCCAGCTATTAGCCGTAGGACAAATCAAGCTGGGTGACGGGATGCCAACTCTGCAGAAAACGTTACTAGGATGGGTACCAGCAGGAAGAATCAATCAACATCCTGCGAAAAACGTTTTGTGTGGTGTACTTACAAAGGATGATGACCTAGACCAGCAGCTAGAAAGATTCTGGCATTTGGAAGAGGCCACAGATGAAAGGAAGGCGTTAACCTCGTCAGAAAAACAATGTGAAGAGCAGTTCAACCGCACTGTCAAAAGACTTCAATCAGGCCGCTTCGTGGTAAAACTGCCCTTCATAGGAGATGCTCGCGAACTAGGGCATTCGAGAGACATTGCATATCGAAGATTTTTAGCAATAGAACGAAAGCTATCAAGAAACGACCAGCTCCGTTCTCAGTACTCTGCATTCATGGACGAGTATAAAAATCTTGGACACATGCAAGAAATCAATATCACCGACATACAGGCTCCCTATTATTTCATCCCACACCATGGGGTCTGTAAACCTGACAGCACAACCACTAAGCTTCGAGTCGTATTCGACGCCTCGTGCAAAACATCATCCAATGTATCACTGAATGACATTTTAGCAGCAGGCCCCACCATACAGGATGAGTTGTTTTCAATCCTATTACGCTTCAGACTGCCAAGATTTGTTTTCACAGCGGACATCGAAAAGATGTACCGTCAAATATTGATTGATGAAAGTGAAAGGAAATTCCAGCTTATATGTTGGCGAAGCGATCCCAGCCACCAGCTGAAATATTACCAATTAAATACCGTAACGTACGGTACCACATCAGCACCATATTTGGCTACCAAGTGCCTGCAAAGGCTAGCACAAGACGGATCAAGCAAGTATCCCCTGGGAGCCACAGTCCTCTCCAGAGATTTCTATGTCGATGACGTAATGTCTGGATCGGACAATTTAGCATCCGCCATAGAAAGTCAAAGGCAGTTAAGAACTCTGCTACAAGAGGGAGGTTTCAGACTCCGAAAGTGGTGTGCAAATCACCAACAGCTTTTAAGGGAGATCCCTCCAGAAGACAGGACGTCCCAGCTGATATTTGATCATTCCGCCCAAGAACAGATAAAAATATTAGGGTTAACTTGGCTACCAGCCACTGACCGGTTCTGCATCAAAACATCATGGGCTGAAAACAGCAAGATTTCGAAACGAACAGTCTGTTCAGACATAGCCCGCATTTTTGACCCTCTTGGAATTATGGCTCCAGTCGTAATCACCGCCAAGGTGTTCCTCCAAGAATTGTGGAAACTGAAAATAGATTGGGACTCGTCATTGCCCATAGAAATGCATTCAAAATGGCTAAGCTTTCGCGAGAGCCTCCAAGAATTAAACGAGGTAACATTCTCCAGACATGTCTTCGCCCAACATGTACCAAAACGAACACAAATTCACACGTTCGCAGATGCTTCTCAAAAGGCTTATGGAGCTGCGGTATATTTACGATCATTCAATGCGGAAAACCAAATAATAGTTAGACTACTATGTGCAAAATCAAAGGTCAAGCCCATTAAGGAAATCACCATTCCCCGGCTTGAATTGTGCGCTGCGAAGCTAGCCGTGGAGCTCACTGAACGCATAAAGAAGGATTTGCGATTAAAGGATGTACCAACGTATTTCTGGACCGATTCCCAAATCGTGCTAGGATGGTTAAACTCCACCGCATCCTCCTTTCACACATTTGTGGCCAATAGAATAGACACAATTCACACCTTATCAACTCCTGAACAGTGGCGACACGTCAGTTCCCTGAATAATCCCGCTGATATGTTGACCCGAGGAATATCTCCACGAAAATTAAAGGACTGTACTTTGTGGTTCTATGGACCACTATTTCTACACGGGGCGGAATCTACTTGGCCGCAACCCTATCAGAAAGGCAACGAATGCTCGCTGGAAAGAAAGCAAGTAGCACTTACAGCAGCAGCCAAGAAGGCTTATTCTTCCCACTTCATATTTGAAATAGACCATCACAACTCATTTGCAAGGTTGCAAAGAATCACTGCATACATCTTGCGGTGCATCAATAAATTCAAATGTCGGAAACCAAGGAGAGAAAGGGGTGACATCGAGCCTCTTACTGCTATGGAATTGCAAGACGCTATTCTACTCATTGTAAAGGTTATACAAGAAGAACATTTTAAAAATGAAATAAAGCAATTAAGGCAAGGTGAATTAGCTAAGGACAGTTCATTAAACAACCTTGCTCCATTTCTAGACGAGGTTGGAATCATGCGAGTCGGTGGGCGACTCCAAGAAGCGGCGATTTCCTACGACAGCAAGCACCCTATCTTGCTACCGTATCTACACAAGTTCACTAAACTCTTGATGACCGATATCCATAACCAGAATTTGCATGTTGGCCCGCAAACCCTGTTATCCATAACACGTCAAAAATACTGGCCGATAAAAGGAAAAACCATTGCCAGGTCCATTGTTCAGCAATGTGTAAGATGCACTCGAGCTAAGCCGACCCTGTTATCCCAAATGATGGGCAACCTGCCACCACACCGAGTTCAACCTGCACGACCATTCGTAAATGCAGGTGTAGATTTTTGCGGTCCTATCTGGACTCACTTTAAGATAAGGGGAAAACGTCCCCAGAAATCTTATATAGCGGTGTTCTGCTGCTTCGCCACCAAGGCAACCCACTTAGAAGTAGTCAGTGACCTCACCACTCAAGCATTTATTGGAGCCTTGAAACGTTTTATGGGAAGACGCGGCCATTGCAGAAACTTATATTGTGACAACGCCACCAATTTCGTAGGCGCAAGAAACGAGCTTAGGGAGCTTAAGGACGCCATCCACTCCAACAAGGCGAAAGGAGAAATTAATGCGATTTGCCAATCCAAGGGAACCGATTTCCACTTCATGCCTCCACGTGCTCCTCACTTCGGAGGCCTTTGGGAAGCCGCCGTGAAATCTGCGAAGCACTTACTAGTTCGAACTATTGGCAATGCTTCATTAACTTATGAAGAATTGGAAACAGTTGTAATCCAAATTGAGGCCATCTTAAATTCTAGACCACTCACACCAATGTCATCAAATCCCAACGACCTGTCGGCATTAACGCCCGGTCATTTTCTTATCGGAGAATCACTCACCAGCTCCATCGATCCACACGCAGATCAGGAAAAAGTCAATTTGCCAACACGATGGAAACTAATCACTCATTTGAAAGACGAGTTCTGGAGAAGATGGGTGACAGAATATTTAAATGAACTCCAGCAACGTCACAAGTGGACCCAACCATCCGAAGAGGTGAAGCCAGGTACATTAGTCCTCATCAAGGAAGAAAATCTACCATCATTAAAATGGCCAATGGGAAGGGTCATTAACATTATACGGGGACCCGATGGTCTCCCCAGAGTGGCCGATATTCGTGTACCCAACAACATTATACGGAGATCAATACACAGGCTGGCTCCTCTACCAATAACAGACGACAACGGCGAGCCAACAAATCAAACCGAAAAGCCTACCAGACAAGGTAATGAACCAGTCGCCGGCCATTCCGGTACGACAACCACAGAAAATAGAACGGCGCAGGACCCAGACAACCAAGGAAATGTAAGAAAGCGAGCACGGCTTTCTTTAGGGCATGCAATTACAACTCTTCTTCTAGTCTGTTTGTGCCTGCCAGCAACCACAGCATCTCCAATTGAAATGACGCCATTTGAAGGTCACATAGGACTTCATTTTGAAAACTTAGGCACCGCTAGCATAATCTCGAACGAGTGGAACTTAGTGGTGTACTACGACCTGGCAAGCTACTGGACAGAAGTCCAAGGCCTTATCAACGGCACCCGCATGCTACAAGAGCTGTGCAAATCCATCACTAGAGAAAAATCCTGCGAAGCAATTATAACCCAAATGGGCCATCTGAGAGAGGAGATAGAAGGCAATAATCAAATGCTATTGCCAGCTCCCAGTCGAATGAAACGCGGTGCCCTGAATATCGTCGGCAACATCGCAAATGCACTTTTTGGCGTATTAGACTCAGAGTACGCGGAAAGCATGGCTCAAACCATTGCAGAGATTAAGTCCAATGAGGAACAATTAGCCAACCTTGCAAGGAACCAAACGTCCATCATGGATGCCACAGTAAACCTCATGAAGAAAAACCAGGAGCAAGTAAGCAAACAGTTCAGCAACATAGAACGCCAAGTGGATGCTCTGGTGAACTTTACGCATATAATTTCAATGGAGATTCATCAAGAAAAGCTGACATTATTGTTTACATCGCTTTCCATCCAAACCCTATTGATTTCATCGAATATCCAACGCGCACAAGCACTAATAATGGACGTAATGGCCGATACACACCATGGACACGTCAGTCCACAACTAATAACGCCAAGTCAATTAAAGCAACAACTGTTTCAAATAAAGGGCAATCTATCACCAGCCTTAAAACTCCCTGTAGAGCCAAACGAAGTGTTGAAGCTATACAACCTGATGAAGGTGGCAGCGCGTGCAACGGAAGGACACATTATATTCAAAATCCACATTCCACTGTTGGCGCTAGACAGATTTGAGCTGTTCCGCATCCTACCAATACCCATGTTAATCAACAACACGTTCGTGGCAATACAGCCATCTTCACCATTCATAATAGTCGACCTACATCGTGATACATATTACCCCCTCACAGAAGCTGGACTACAATCTTGCATGGCGATACAAGAAGATCATCATATTTGCAAGCAAACACACCCACTGTATAAACGAGGATCAAGCGTGAGTTCCTGTGAGATCGAGTTGATGAATGAACAGTCCCTACAACTATCATGTCAATTCATTAACCTGGGAAACGATTCACAATGGATTCAGATGAACAATCAGAACCAGTGGATTTTTGCAGTGAAGGAACATACGATAGTCAAAATTGTTTGTGGCACTAATGTCACATCAAGGGCCATAGAAGGATCCGGCATACTAAAAATAAAGGAGGACTGCATCATTAGACAGCACCATTTGACCATACAAGGTCACAACATTCGGCCTACAATCGCCAAAACGTCCTATACCGCCATTGGTTCAGTTACGGACATGGTCCATCCAAAACAATTAACAACTGTAACTAATTCCGTTAAACCCTTCCACTTCCACAAGGACGAGTTTGAAGAATTAGAAAGGAGACTTCGCAACCAGCTAGCAAGCACCGTTCTGTCCACCAAGCTTCGAGGCCACGATGTTCATCAATTGACAGTAGGATACATCGCAGCTGCCTTGGCAATTTGCATTGGAGCGTGGCTAATATGGAAATTCGCCCCAACCATCTGCAAACGCAACTTCCGCAAACCAACTCCTCATCCCCGAAGAAGGACGACCAACGACTTCATCGTCAACGTCGAATCATAGGTAGTTGAAGGTTGGACCAACGCTTCAACGCGGGGGAGGATGTCTAGTCCCATCATTCATACTTCCTAAGAAGTAATTTTTAATAGCACAATTGCTATGCTTGCACTTTTCGCCGGTCGCGAATTCCCAGTCGGTACCCATAGGAGCGATCATATTTCAGCTCCCAGCCGGCCACTCGGCACCCGAAACCGCGTACTCATCAAGAACTTTTTTCCTGGGAACTCGGTGCGCTGCGTGAAAAGTGCAAGCATGCACATTTGGTGCTCACTGTGTATTGTATTGTATTGTATTGTAATGTATTTGTTCTAATGATGACAATTGTCAATGAGGTTGCGTGTTCAAATCACGTCGGGGTCACCAAATGTTTGAAGCTACTTTGCTTCTTATATTGAAGATGGGAGACAAGGTACTTGTACCTTGACTTTATGTTGAGTATAAGAAGCAAAGTAGCTTCAAACATTTGGTGACCCCGACGTGATTCTAGTACATTGCACTAGAATTGCGTATTTTATCCAGGCGAGGCCAAATTCATCTAGGCGAGGCCAAATTCATCAAATGTTTGAAGCTACTTTGCTTCTTATATTGAAGATGGGAGACAAGGTACTTGTACCTTGACTTTATGTTGAGAGCGTATCCGGTGCTTGTACCGGTACGCCAAAAATGAAATGGTTGCTAAGGTCTTGACGATAATGATAACACGGATGATTCTGGCTGAGTGAGTGATTTATTCCGAATATCTCCGGTTTTATAGAACCTTACTTACTAATACAACATCATTGACAATTGTCATCATTAGAACAAATACAATACAATACAATACAATGCAATAGACAGTGAGCACCAAATGTGCATGCTTGCACTTTTCACGCAGCGCACCGAGTTCCCAGGAAAAAGCTTCTTGATGAGTACGCGGTTTCGGGTGCCGAGTGGCTGGCTGGGAGCTGAAATATGATCGCTCCTATGGGTACCGACTGGGAATTCGCGACCGGCGAAAAGTGCAAGCATAGCAATTGTGCTATTAAAAATTACTTCTTAGGAAGTATGAATGATGGGACTAGACATCCTCCCCCGCGTTGAAGCGTTGGTCCAACCTTCAACTACCTATGATTCGACGTTGACGATGAAGTCGTTGGTCGTCCTTCTTCGGGGATGAGGAGTTGGTTTGCGGAAGTTGCGTTTGCAGATGGTTGGGGCGAATTTCCATATTAGCCACGCTCCAATGCAAATTGCCAAAGCAGCTGCGATGTATCCTACTGTCAATTGATGAACATCGTGGCCTCGAAGCTTGGTGGACAGAACGGTGCTTGCTAGCTGGTTGCGAAGTCTCCTTTCTAATTCTTCAAACTCGTCCTTGTGGAAGTGGAAGGGTTTAACGGAATTAGTTACAGTTGTTAATTGTTTTGGATGGACCATGTCCGTAACTGAACCAATGGCGGTATAGGACGTTTTGGCGATTGTAGGCCGAATGTTGTGACCTTGTATGGTCAAATGGTGCTGTCTAATGATGCAGTCCTCCTTTATTTTTAGTATGCCGGATCCTTCTATGGCCCTTGATGTGACATTAGTGCCACAAACAATTTTGACTATCGTATGTTCCTTCACTGCAAAAATCCACTGGTTCTGATTGTTCATCTGAATCCATTGTGAATCGTTTCCCAGGTTAATGAATTGACATGATGGTTGTAGGGACTGTTCATTCATCAGCTCGATCTCACAGGAACTTACGCTTGATCCTCGTTTATACAGTGGGTGTGTTTGCTTGCAAATATGATGATCTTCTTGTATCGCCATGCAAGATTGTAGTCCAGCTTCTGTGAGGGGGTAATATGTATCACGATGTAGGTCGACTATTATGAATGGTGAAGATGGCTGTATTGCCACGAACGTGTTGTTGATTAACATGGGTATTGGTAGGATGCGGAACAGCTTAAATCTGTCTAGCGCCAACAGTGGAATGTGGATTTTGAATATAATGTGTCCTTCCGTTGCACGCGCTGCCACCTTCATCAGGTTGTATAGCTTCAACACTTCGTTTGGCTCTACAGGGAGTTTTAAGGCTGGTGATAGATTGCCCTTTATTTGAAACAGTTGTTGCTTTAGTTGACTTGGCGTTATTAGTTGTGGACTGACGTGTCCATGGTGTGTATCGGCCATTACGTCCATTATTAGCGCTTGTGCGCGTTGGATATTCGATGAAATCAATAGGGTTTGGATGGAAAGCGATGTAAACAATAATGTCAGCTTTTCTTGATGAATCTCCATTGAAATTATATGCGTAAAGTTTACCAGAGCATCCACTTGGCGTTCTATGTTGCTGAACTGTTTGCTTACTTGCTCCTGGTTTTTCTTCATGAGGTTTACTGTGGCATCCATGATGGACGTTTGGTTCCTTGCAAGGTTGGCTAATTGTTCCTCATTGGACTTAATCTCTGCAATGGTTTGAGCCATGCTTTCCGCGTACTCTGAGTCTAATACGCCAAAAAGCGCATTTGCGATGTTGCCCACGATATTCAGGGCACCGCGTTTCATTCGACTGGGAGATGGCAATAGCATTTGATTATTGCCTTCTATCTCCTCTCTCAGATGGCCCATTTGGGTTATAATTGCTTCGCAGGATTTTTCTCTAGTGATGGATTTGCACAGCTCTTGTAGCATGCGGGTGCCGTTGATAAGGCCTTGGACTTCTGTCCAGTAGCTTGCCAGGTCGTAGTACACCACTAAGTTCCACTCGTTCGAGATTATGCTAGCGGTGCCTAAGTTTTCAAAATGAAGTCCTATGTGACCTTCAAATGGCGTCATTTCAATTGGAGATGCTGTGGTTGCTGGCAGGCACAAACAGACTAGAAGAAGAGTTGTAATTGCATGCCCTAAAGAAAGCCGTGCTCGCTTTCTTACATTTCCTTGGTTGTCTGGGTCCTGCGCCGTTCTATTTTCTGTGGTTGTCGTACCGGAATGGCCGGCGACTGGTTCATTACCTTGTCTGGTAGGCTTTTCGGTTTGATTTGTTGGCTCGCCGTTGTCGTCTGTTATTGGTAGAGGAGCCAGCCTGTGTATTGATCTCCGTATAATGTTGTTGGGTACACGAATATCGGCCACTCTGGGGAGACCATCGGGTCCCCGTATAATGTTAATGACCCTTCCCATTGGCCATTTTAATGATGATAGATTTTCTTCCTTGATGAGGACTAATGTACCTGGCTTCACCTCTTCGGATGGTTGGGTCCACTTGTGACGTTGCTGGAGTTCATTTAAATATTCTGTCACCCATCTTCTCCAGAACTCGTCTTTCAAATGAGTGATTAGTTTCCATCGTGTTGGCAAATTGACCTTTTCCTGATCTGCGTGTGGATCGATGGAGCTGGTGAGTGATTCTCCGATAAGAAAATGACCGGGCGTTAATGCCGACAGGTCGTTGGGATTCGATGACATTGGTGTGAGTGGTCTAGAATTTAAGATGGCCTCAATTTGGATTACAACTGTTTCCAATTCTTCATAAGTTAATGAAGCATTGCCAATAGTTCGAACTAGTAAGTGCTTCGCAGATTTCACGGCGGCTTCCCAAAGGCCTCCGAAGTGAGGAGCACGTGGAGGAATGAAGTGGAAATCGGTTCCCTTGGATTGGCAAATCGCATTGATTTCTCCTTTCGCCTTGTTGGAGTGGATGGCGTCCTTAAGCTCCCTAAGCTCGTTTCTTGCGCCTACGAAATTGGTGGCGTTGTCACAATATAAGTTTCTGCAATGGCCGCGTCTTCCCATAAAACGTTTCAAGGCTCCAATAAATGCTTGAGTGGTGAGGTCACTGACTACTTCTAAGTGGGTTGCCTTGGTGGCGAAGCAGCAGAACACCGCTATATAAGATTTCTGGGGACGTTTTCCCCTTATCTTAAAGTGAGTCCAGATAGGACCGCAAAAATCTACACCTGCATTTACGAATGGTCGTGCAGGTTGAACTCGGTGTGGTGGCAGGTTGCCCATCATTTGGGATAACAGGGTCGGCTTAGCTCGAGTGCATCTTACACATTGCTGAACAATGGACCTGGCAATGGTTTTTCCTTTTATCGGCCAGTATTTTTGACGTGTTATGGATAACAGGGTTTGCGGGCCAACATGCAAATTCTGGTTATGGATATCGGTCATCAAGAGTTTAGTGAACTTGTGTAGATACGGTAGCAAGATGGGGTGCTTGCTGTCGTAGGAAATCGCCGCTTCTTGGAGTCGCCCACCGACTCGCATGATTCCAACCTCGTCTAGAAATGGAGCAAGGTTGTTTAGTGAACTGTCCTTAGCTAATTCACCTTGCCTTAATTGCTTTATTTCATTTTTAAAATGTTCTTCTTGTATAACCTTTACAATGAGTAGAATAGCGTCTTGCAATTCCATAGCAGTAAGAGGCTCGATGTCACCCCTTTCTCTCCTTGGTTTCCGACATTTGAATTTATTGATGCACCGCAAGATGTATGCAGTGATTCTTTGCAACCTTGCAAATGAGTTGTGATGGTCTATTTCAAATATGAAGTGGGAAGAATAAGCCTTCTTGGCTGCTGCTGTAAGTGCTACTTGCTTTCTTTCCAGCGAGCATTCGTTGCCTTTCTGATAGGGTTGCGGCCAAGTAGATTCCGCCCCGTGTAGAAATAGTGGTCCATAGAACCACAAAGTACAGTCCTTTAATTTTCGTGGAGATATTCCTCGGGTCAACATATCAGCGGGATTATTCAGGGAACTGACATGTCGCCACTGTTCAGGAGTTGATAAGGTGTGAATTGTGTCTATTCTATTGGCCACAAATGTGTGAAAGGAGGATGCGGTGGAGTTTAACCATCCTAGCACGATTTGGGAATCGGTCCAGAAATACGTTGGTACATCCTTTAATCGCAAATCCTTCTTTATGCGTTCAGTGAGCTCCACGGCTAGCTTCGCAGCGCACAATTCAAGCCGGGGAATGGTGATTTCCTTAATGGGCTTGACCTTTGATTTTGCACATAGTAGTCTAACTATTATTTGGTTTTCCGCATTGAATGATCGTAAATATACCGCAGCTCCATAAGCCTTTTGAGAAGCATCTGCGAACGTGTGAATTTGTGTTCGTTTTGGTACATGTTGGGCGAAGACATGTCTGGAGAATGTTACCTCGTTTAATTCTTGGAGGCTCTCGCGAAAGCTTAGCCATTTTGAATGCATTTCTATGGGCAATGACGAGTCCCAATCTATTTTCAGTTTCCACAATTCTTGGAGGAACACCTTGGCGGTGATTACGACTGGAGCCATAATTCCAAGAGGGTCAAAAATGCGGGCTATGTCTGAACAGACTGTTCGTTTCGAAATCTTGCTGTTTTCAGCCCATGATGTTTTGATGCAGAACCGGTCAGTGGCTGGTAGCCAAGTTAACCCTAATATTTTTATCTGTTCTTGGGCGGAATGATCAAATATCAGCTGGGACGTCCTGTCTTCTGGAGGGATCTCCCTTAAAAGCTGTTGGTGATTTGCACACCACTTTCGGAGTCTGAAACCTCCCTCTTGTAGCAGAGTTCTTAACTGCCTTTGACTTTCTATGGCGGATGCTAAATTGTCCGATCCAGACATTACGTCATCGACATAGAAATCTCTGGAGAGGACTGTGGCTCCCAGGGGATACTTGCTTGATCCGTCTTGTGCTAGCCTTTGCAGGCACTTGGTAGCCAAATATGGTGCTGATGTGGTACCGTACGTTACGGTATTTAATTGGTAATATTTCAGCTGGTGGCTGGGATCGCTTCGCCAACATATAAGCTGGAATTTCCGTTCACTTTCATCAATCAATATTTGACGGTACATCTTTTCGATGTCCGCTGTGAAGACAAATCTTGGCAGTCTGAAGCGTAATAGGATTGAAAACAACTCATCCTGTATGGTGGGGCCTGCTGCTAAAATGTCATTCAGTGATACATTGGATGATGTTTTGCACGAGGCGTCGAATACGACTCGAAGCTTAGTGGTTGTGCTGTCAGGTTTACAGACCCCATGGTGTGGGATGAAATAATAGGGAGCCTGTATGTCGGTGATATTGATTTCTTGCATGTGTCCAAGATTTTTATACTCGTCCATGAATGCAGAGTACTGAGAGCGGAGCTGGTCGTTTCTTGATAGCTTTCGTTCTATTGCTAAAAATCTTCGATATGCAATATCTCTCGATTGCCCTAGTTCGCGAGCATCTCCTATAAAGGGCAGTTTTACCACGAAGCGGCCTGATTGAAGTCTTTTGACGGTGCGGTTGAACTGCTCTTCACATTGTTTTTCTGACGAGGTTAACGCCTTCCTTTCATCTGTGGCCTCTTCCAAATGCCAGAATCTTTCTAGCTGCTGGTCTAGGTCATCATCCTTTGTAAGTACACCACACAAAACGTTTTTCGCAGGATGTTGATTGATTCTTCCTGCTGGTACCCATCCTAGTAACGTTTTCTGCAGAGTTGGCATCCCGTCACCCAGCTTGATTTGTCCTACGGCTAATAGCTGGAAGTAATGTTCTGCCCCAATCAAAACATCTATGTGACTGGGTTGATTGAAATTTGGGTCTGCCAATTGGATGTTGCTTGGAATTTGCCAGGCTGCTGTGACGATAGCTTGACTTGGTTGTGGTGGTAGAATTTGCTTTAATACAAATGCCTCAAACCTGGTTGAGAATTCATTGATTCTGGACTTCAATGATACATTTACTCTGTGTTGTGCTCGGCCTTGGCCGTTTCCTACCCCATGGATAGTAATCGTATCAACCCGTGGTGTAATCTTCAGTTTCTTGACAACTCGTTCCGTTATTAGGTTTACTTGCGAGCCTGAATCTAGGATGGCTCGACATTCAACTGTGTTTCCTTGATCGGTTATCAATTCCACCATAGCGGTGGCGAGAAGGGTATAACTTCGTTGATGTCGATTGGTGAGAGTTGCCACTGTGGCTGGCGAATAATTCGCCTTTACGGCTTTTGTATCGACCGTGTTTGCTGCAGGAACTATGGCGCCTTCACTCGAGGCTGGCTGGGAATTGATTGCTTTTTCTCGCTTTTCGAAATGGACGAGTGCATTGTGCTTTTGGTTGCACCTGGTGCATCCTCGTAACGTGCACTGGCGGATATTGTGACCTGATCTGAGGCAATTAATGCACAAATTGTTCTTCCTCAACAGGTTTAGGCGATCAGATGGCGTTAACTTTAGGAAGTTGTTACATGCAAAAAGGGGATGATTCGCCTTGCATGATACACATGGAGCGGAAGTGGCCGCAACTGAAGTTAACGCCCTAGGAGAACCTCGATTTCTGTCCTCATGCTTAGCCTTGGTGCCCAGTGCTTCAAGGGATTGGAACCTGGTTTCCAGAAATGATAAAAATCCCTTGATGGTCTGAATTTCTCTGGGATTTGGTAATGATTGCTCGTACAGCATGTGTGTCGTCTTATCGAGCCTTTTGATGAGTATGTGGAGCAGTATGGGGTCCCAATCTGATGTTGATACCTTCAAATTTTGCAGACCCATTAGACATTCCTGAGTGGTGTCGTGCAATGACTTTATTGCGGCAGCGGAAGGATTGTCATTCGCATGTGTTGGCAGCGATAATAATTTATTGAGTAACGCTGTTATCAATAATCTCCTATTATTGTAACGATCCTTCAGTGTTTGCCAGGCAGTTGCATAGTTCTCGTCCGAGGCGGTAAAATGTCTTATTAATTTCTCCGCCTCGCCGGATAGATTGGCCTTGAGATACCACATTTTCTGGCAATTTGGAATTGGTTGAGAGTGAACCATTTGCTCAAACAAGTCATGGAATTGAGTCCACTTTAAATAATCCCCATCGAATTTGGGAAGCGTGAACTTTGGGAGTTTAACGATGGAATTTGCTTCGCCAGACATGGTCGGCCTTGATGATGGCCGTTGAACATTGTCACGACGAGTAGTCAAAGCTATTAAGCAATTTTCAACATCTTCTTCTAAATTCACGATTTCCCAACCATCATAGCCGGCTACGGCTGGGTCTTCGCTTAATTCCCAAATCAATTGATCACACTCCTGGATTTGTGACCAATAGCTGTGGACGGTGTTGATTTTCACGTCAAAGTATTGCTTTGATCGTTCTTGATTGTCTGATTCAATCTGAGCGAGCAGGTGTTTTAACATTGCAATAATTCTTCCCTGCTTTCTCATGATTCGAATAACTTCTGCTTCTTCTGAAGTTGTACGATTTGTTTTTGAAGCCCTTGTGACTTTAGATATTGCTCCTTTGCTGATGACCTGCTGGATTGCTGGTGGTGCTGTGGCAGGAGCCGTCGGCAAGTCTTGCTCGTCGTCTGCCGCTATAGTCTTGTCAAGGGCATCTTGGACTTCTTGTGCATCATATGCTTCTATATTTTCTTGGAAAATAAGAGCATATTGATCATGCAATGACTTTATGGCGTCATAGTACTTCTTGGCGAAATACGGATGATCCGATGGAGGATCTGGAAGTATTTTAATTTCATAGTCTCCCCTTTCGAAAAGGTCCCAGGCCTTTTCCAATTTGTGGAGACGCTCAATGAAATACTCCTTGTTATGCCTGGATTTGGGATCTTTCTTGTAGTTGGAGATAATTTTCTGAATCTCCTGGCCAGAGGTTGTCTGCTGCTCTGCCAGATGGTCCATCTTGGATTATTAACAGACCGTTGTCTGATTTTTCCTTGCTGAATGTATTGGATGAATTTGGCCTCGCCTGGATAAGTTTGGCCTCGCCTGGATAAAATACACAATTCTAGTGCAATGTACTAGAATCACGTCGGGGTCACCAAATGTTTGAAGCTACTTTGCTTCTTATATTGAAGATGGGAGACAAGGTACTTGTACCTTGACTTTATGTTGAGTATAAGAAATTCGCCCCAACCATCTGCAAACGCAACTTCCGCAAACCAACTCCTCATCCCCGAAGAAGGACGACCAACGACTTCATCGTCAACGTCGAATCATAGGTAGTTGAAGGTTGGACCAACGCTTCAACGCGGGGGAGGATGTCTAGTCCCATCATTCATACTTCCTAAGAAGTAATTTTTAATAGCACAATTGCTATGCTTGCACTTTTCGCCGGTCGCGAATTCCCAGTCGGTACCCATAGGAGCGATCATATTTCAGCTCCCAGCCGGCCACTCGGCACCCGAAACCGCGTACTCATCAAGAACTTTTTTCCTGGGAACTCGGTGCGCTGCGTGAAAAGTGCAAGCATGCACATTTGGTGCTCACTGTGTATTGTATTGTATTGTATTGTAATGTATTTGTTCTAATGATGACAATTGTCAATGATGTTGTATTAGTAAGTAAGGTTCTATAAAACCGGAGATATTCGGAATAAATCACTCACTCAGCCAGAATCATCCGTGTTTTCATTATCGTCAAGACCTTAGCAACTATTTCATTTTTGGCGTACCGGTACAAGCACCGGATACGCTCTCAACATAAAGTCAAGGTACAAGTACCTTGTCTCCCATCTTCAATATAAGAAGCAAAGTAGCTTCAAACAAGAGGAAATTAAATAGAAATAGGCAGAGCTGGCATCTCCAATCAGAGTCATCTCGGGTGAAAAAAAAAAAAATACTTTTAACCTAAACCATCTGCTGTTGATGCTGCTCCTCTCGGCATGCAGTGCCAAAGTAAAGTGGCCGTTACGCAGCTTCTTGAGCTGCTCCAGCTTCTTAGCTCACCCAAGCCAAGTCAGCAGCCTCCGGTTGAAGCTAATGCTCGCAACCAAAGTGATCTTAGGTCTCCGGTGGGAGCAGTTGCGTGAGATCGCTTCGCTCGGTGGTTTATATGTGAACGTTGGAGACGTGTGATCACATACACCAGCACCAGGGAACGGTTGTGTGTTATGTGACCACATTCACACAGGGATAGTGTGGCGCACAGTCACATCCGCTAACACAGCGAAAGAATTGAAATTTAGCAAAAATGCGATTATAAGCGATTAAGCCATTTCTACTTCCGGTCTGTAGGTGCCTGGCTTACTTCAACCGCTGGAAGTCTGTCGATGATCGGCCGTTTGAGAACGGTTGACGCCATTTTTCCAATTTTTGTTTATTTTTTAATATGCCGGCAGAGTTTAGTGAACAGCAAGCGATCGGCCGTAAAATTTTTTATCTTGAGATCGCTTCAAGACGTGAATGACCACATAAAGTTGGCCATATGGCGCTTGCAGGCCGAAAAACTGTCGGCGCGCTGCTGATCGCGTCTTGCAGGGTCGTAGCGGCGGCTGAGTCGATCCCACCGTGTCTCATGCACGGCAGAAACTTGTCAAATTGTGCTGAAGGAATTCGCGACAGGCAAACCCCCGCGAGGTGGGTGCGTTCAACACCTTTTGGTGCGTCGCCGCGGCTTTTAAGGAGATGAGCGTGAGCATTCCTCCGCCGCCAATTCCGCTTCGCTCTGATCGAACGTGCATTTGCATACATCGCTACGGCTCGACGCCCATACACTGCGAATGAATGTAAATTTCGCTAAGGTGGCCCTCGGTGCCTCCCGTGTAGCCTCGTCGTCACTGCCGCCTGCACGCTCGGCCGCGCATTTCTAGGAGTCAAGTGGTTCGCTAACTACCAAGCAAAGCAAGTACGGGGCTTCTCTGGTACTAGTGTTGAGTGGGCCTCCGCGTGTGTACTACTCCTCCATTGAGCGGCCAACACAGCCGCAGCCTCACCGGGGTCTATAAATAATCGTCCATTGAGCGCGGGTGTTGCCGTACGTGGCGCACTCGACGCTGCCAAACCCGCGGACTGAATGGAAAGGAAGTTAGATAACGCCCGCGGCAGTGGCAATAACAACGGCCGCTGATAAGGCACCAGCTAGTCGAGGGCTTCATTATATCGAATATTTACTCATTTTGTCGCTGATGGCCATAAAAAAGTGTGCCATTTGTAAAAGCGCTCAAATTGTAGCGGAGCCGCTGGACGCCGCAACTGTCGTCGCTGCCGCCACCGCTGTGAAAAAAATCAAAAATGTCGGCGCGATGGCGGCAACGACAGCGGCATTGGTATACAGCTGTAATATGGACATGGGAGCTCATAGCTCGGCGGCCGATGGATCTCCTTGGGTTGATTTTTTCAGCACCCGCAACGCCCCCCGAGACTATGTTTTTGCATATTAATTTTTTTTTTCCGCTACTTTACATCATCATTGCGCCAATGTGTAACATGTTGCGGAAACATTCGTCGCCTTGCATGACTTATGCGCATCTGACGCAACGTAACTGTGGCGATAGAGTGGCAACCGCCAAACAATTCAATTGCGAGAAAATTGAGAAAGTTTCCTTTGATTGATTTGCGTGCCATCTACTACTTGGCTACGCGGCCGAGGCGCAGCTTATTGGGAAATGGAAAAGTAATTGGAAATTGGCTTTTAATTGGGGCGAAAGTCGACGGGAAAGCGCACTTATTACTTCTATTATTCATTCAGAAAATTGGTTGCCATAGCTGGAAGCCATTTATGCCATTCAATGGCAATTTGGCGAACGGTCGTTACTTTAGACTCGGTCAAACATAAAAATGTGAAATGAATTTAATGGTCGCGGACCTTGAAATTCATGAGGGCAACTTGATTTTAGCTCACAGCTCCCCAATTAGACATTGAAGTGCTACAACTTCTGTGAAATTTCTTACAAACATAATTTTCTAAGGCAGGAAATGGACCAATTTTTAATTAAAAGATACAATCGGTTTGTCGAGCGAAGGGCACTATAATTAAATTTAAAATTATAAGGCTGGCCCACATACTCGACGTATGCAACATTTCGAAATTTACATTTTCAATTTACCTATGTGAGGAAATAATGTGTGCCTTTCCGTGAAAGTTATGATTGACATTTATATTAATGAATCGGCTGTTCATTTTTATTTAAAGCATTGCGAACATGACCCCTGTATTTTGTTTTTAATTAATACTACAGATTTTTTATTGGCCCCGATATAAATACTAAAAAAGTTTGCCTGTTTTGCCGCAGATGCTTTATATCTAGTTTTAAACCAAAACAACAAAACCAAAATCGATATAATATAAAAGACACGACGAGTGTCAGACGTTGACATATTGACATAAGCTTCGATGAGCTGGCAAATTCAAAGTTGAGTGAAGAGCAAATGAATTCTTAAATTGTTTTAAAAAATTAGGCACATATTGACTTAAAGTGGCGTCAACTCAAAGCTCACCTTTCTTAACAATTATACATAATGCACTACGAATGTAAGAAAATAAAAAATAATTTAAATTTATAATTTACTTTCAACGAATGTATGTCGAAGAATTATGTTATGTTATGTCAATTTCAATAGTTTAGCTAAAATAGAGGGCCTCAATAGCTCGGTTGGTAATGCAACGCGTTGGCCGCAAGCCAGCAGGTCGCTAGACTCTGTGGGTTCAATTCCCACCAGAAACCCTGGTTACAAAAAGTGGTATCACAAGTGTGTCTTTGGACAGCCAGATCAATCTACATCTTATCTACATTAGTGCGGTAACTTCTGTTGATTATGATTGAGCGTAAAGAGCTTGCCTAAAACACAATCATTACAAAGTTAGCACTATATTTTTTCCTCGTCCATTCACCAAACTAGTTTTAAATCAAAGCAAACATATCTATCTGGTTCTGCCAAAAAAATTGTATTATACCAAAGTTGTAAAACTTAGGAATCAGGATCTATAACAAACGATGATGGATGATCTTCGCAAGGATTAGTCGTTGTATCATGTTTTAGTATAAAAGTATATATAAAAACAGAATGGGAAAGATATACTATGCATGACTATTACTACGAATACATGTGGGGATTTAATCCGGTAAACGCAGATCGAATCCAAACGAGATTGACTCGATCCGATCCAACTTCTCAACCTGGATCGAACTGAAAAATCGAAGGATCGAAATAGCTCTGAAAGCTCAAATCCGTTGAGGCTAAGGTAGAAAATGGACGCAATAAGTAATATGTGATTGAATTTATTAATTTATTATTATTAAAAGGCTATGAATCAGAGGAATTTGTGGAAGCATGAGGAGACCTTTGCTCTCCTCGAAATTATGCAAGAGACAAATTCTCTTGCCTTATTTGACGGAAAACTTTATAAAAACAGAGAAGTGTACCAAAAAATTGAAACCTAAATTGTTAAAAAAGTTTATAATACCAAAAATTGCAACCACATTGAAATAAGGTGGAAGAATTTAAAGCGTTATCTGTCACTTCGATCACATTTCGAGCTTTCAATCTTTCGATCCGGTCTGGGCATAGACGCACATCGGATTTCGATCTTTCGATCCTTCAATCCTCCATGTTTACGTAGAATATAAGATTATATATTTTTAATTTTCCATTTCAAATAATTCTCATCTGTTCATTTAAAATATACAATCATCGGAGATGGGGTCTAAAAACGGGTGCAAAACGAATTTTCTGTATCTTCCTAAGAGCTTCACTAAGGTTTGCAGAATACTCGTATATTAAAAATTGTAGGCTTCCTTTATTGTGTGTTGCCGCATTCAGCCCACATAGTCGTCGGCCACTGTCTTCCAAGTTGTGCTACTGAAGCCAGTTGCCTGTTAGCGAGTCTGCAGGCGCTAGATATATTAATAGCCGCCGTTAGATAATACTCCGCGGAATGCTGAATGAGGCCCATTCAGATAAAAGTTTTAATTAGTTCCAAAGCAAATATACACAGGGATTCCGCTTAAATCTACGTCGCAGCGCGACTCCATAAACAAAAGGCGAGAAAAACAAGCCGAGTGCGATCCAGCTCCGGGACAGCTCTGTGGAAAGTCACACTCGAGATGCTGCCGCTGCCGCACGCGGCTTTCATCTCATTTCCTGTTTACATCGCGCGTGTATTTTTTACTGTTCAGAAACTCATCAGCAGTCTGCTCAAATTGCCAAGTTGTCGCGCATATATCATAGGCGAGCAACGCGGGGTGGTGTTCACGCTCCAAACCGCGCCGTGTCGCCGAGACAACAAGACGATCGTCGCAGACGCACCCGGCAATCGGCACTTACCTCAGCATTCGTCGCGAGCGCTGAAGGCAGGGGTGTACGCATTTGCTGCACTAATTATTGCGAATATCTGGTGCGAGGACCCCCCGCCAGTCCGACCAGCATCCTGCTTATTTTAATATCGGAACTCGCTCGATTTACAGGGCGTGGGGGGCTACACTATAGCCGATTTTACGCGATCATAAGAAATCCTCAGGTCTAGATCTTCTAGAGAATTTAGAGTAACGAAGAAATTTCTTGGCATACATGCGGCGACTAGACGATTTTAAGGAGGGTCAGGCTATACTCTGAAATTTGGGTAAATTACTTTTATGAATGGCGCAAATAGTGCACCCGCCGGCCGTAGGCACGTTGTAGGGCGAACGGAAACGGCACGCTTGCTGAAAGGAATTGAAATGTCGTTTTTATTCAAATTTCTCGACAAACATGGCGGGCCTCCGGCTTCGCCGCCACCATAAACGGCCCACGTCGGCAATTCATTAGAGCTAGCTGGTGTGGGCTTTTTCGGAGGTGGCTGCTGGCTTAGTTAATTTTTTTCGCTCTCCTTTTGTTTTTCTTCCATATCTGAGCGACAATCGCCATATGCCATCAGGTTGGCAAAGTTTTTCTTTTTGTTTTCTTAGTGCAAGCCGCGTGCGGAAAGAGAAGTGGCGAATTCCACTATTAGAAATTAAGATTCAACTATGGTTAACTTAGTTTCTTCATCTATAATTGTTATTTCATTTGCCCAAATTCTATATACATATAGCATTAATGCTTAGTGAACTTCAATAAGGTCTTAGAAAGCTATAAAACTGCATCTTTTATTAAAAGAATTTTTATTTAGAAACGTCGACATTCACCTTATTTGCGATATTGTGGCTTCAAAACTCATATGTGTACGTACATGTATAGTAATAGTATATGTTATAAATGAAAGTTCGGGTGCTTGTTTCTTTGTTTGTTACTCTATCACACCTAAGCCCTTACTGCCATATTTTTCATTTTTTGTCCAATGGTAGTACATAATTCAACTTAAAATATAGACTAGTTTCTCTTCGGATAATATATAGGGTTTCAAAACTGCTGACCAAAGATGGCGTTTGAAAATTTCAAATTTGAAGGGATTTCCATGAAAATTGGTACTTAGGGGTTTTGGGAGATTCTGACTTCAAATCTGCTGTCCATATTTACAAATTAAAGATGTCGGATACAAAATGGCGACAAAAATTCCTCGATTTCAACGGACTTTAACAAAAATTAGTGCAATACTTGTTTTTATTTATAAAGGAGGAGGGTCAATAAGGCCGGTTTTCGGGCTAAATTTCTTGGCAGGAAGGACTTGAAATTTCTTTGAAATTCTTTTGGGTTTTTATTTATAATCAATATATAGTCAATGTCAACTAATATGAAACTTCCAAATACCCTCCCCCCTCTCTGCCCTCCCCCCAAAGTTATGAAAGAGCAGCTATAAATAGCACTATTTTAATGCATTAACTCTTATAGAAAATGTCTCAGCTAAATATTTTATTTTACAATACAGATAATGCATCTAGACAACCAATTAAAGATAAATACACTCCTCCCCCCCACCATACCCCTCCCCAACGGAATTTCAAGTCCTTCCTGCCAAAAAATTTAAGCCGAAAAGCGGCCTTATTGACCCTCCTCCTTTATCAAAATTTGCAAATTCAAGATGGCGGACACAATATGGCATCTGTCGAGGTTTGGAAATTCCAAATGTCTGCTGTCGAAGTTTAGAAATTCCAAATGTAAGAAATTCTGGTCGCCGTATTTGGCTCGCCATCTAGTGGCCCCAACACCGGCAAACGACACATTTTCTTTGCTTCTTGAAAATGTGCAAAGCATTATGGTATTTCAGGCAATACGGGTAATTTTCATTTTTGCGCAGATGAGCAAGCTGCACGGCTCATTTCGAAGTGCCTGAAAAGATTGGAGTGCTGTCGAAATAAAAATCAGGCAACGTCGCAGAATAAAATTCCTGATCTGAAACAATAAATCTGCATACATTCATAAAAAAGCTAATTTTCACCCGAAGATGAACAATGTTGGCTTGTTTAATTTGTCTACTGATTATATTAACCGTTATCACTTCATTTTTAATAAAATATTTATTTATTATTAAAGGTAGAGGCACAGTAATATCTAAGCTAGCTTACAGCAAAGTAAAAATTAAAATAGGAAAACAGTTCCTTAAGGTTTATAAGTAAGAATTTTTGTTAACCCTTCAATTCCCATGACGAGATTAATAGAAAAATTAATATTATTTTTCTGTTACGTATTCCTTAGACATCCCCAAGAAGAATAGTACAATTATTCTAAAAAAATCTTTTAGGGTTTTTATAAAAAACGTGTCACCTACGGATGACACTTGAAAATTGAAAACATATTTTGGAATTTGCTTTTCACACAAAATGCACTGATTATATTAGTATATTTATTAAAAAATTACATGTAGTAAGAAAAAATATAATACTCAGGCTTTTGACATTTTTTATTGCAATTTTTGCAGAGCAAGTCACTGTCACGCCAAAAATTATAAATATAATAATAATACCGTTAGAAATAATTAAATTTATTTGACAGCTGACATGACATCAGTGTGGAAAAAAAAACCCAAATATTACTATTCACTAATATCCTAATAGTAAAAAGTTTCTTGAGTTATGTTATCATTTAATAGGGAAAAAAAAATTATAAACTGCTGTCACCTACAGGTGACACTGGGAACTGACGGGTTAAATAACTCTTTATCAGCTCATCAAATTTAATCATCGTTTATATGTAAGAATGACAAAAAAGTATTTTAAATCAGTACGTTCCTGTTACCAGCCTACTTTTTTTTATAGGAAATCATTAATCAAATTAATTACAAATATTATTTTTGAATGAAAGATAAATGTGAATTTGTTCACTTTACCATGAAAAGTACATAGAACTGGTTTATCACCGAAAATCACAAAAATAGCGTTTATAATTAAGAGAAAATTTTAAAATTCTTAACTTATCCGAGAAATTAAATATACTATAATTCTTAAGTTTGCAAATCTCTAATAGGCAGACTTCATAGTTGGTAGTTGGCTAGCTGACCTTGAGGGATTAAACAAGCCACGAATTTCGATTCGGCGACCCCAAAAACCTATATATCTTTTTTTCAGATTTATTTAGCGGGTTTTTCACAATTTGACCTTTAAATGACCTTGAATCTGACATGACAGAGGTTAACGGCCCTCAGATTCGGATTCAGGGCGTCAAATTAAGAATGAGATGGTCTGGTCAAATGGACATTAACTTTTTGTTACATTTAAACATACTTTAATCCTCAGGATGGTAAATACGCCCGTTTGAGAAAGGTTCAGTAGCTAATTAGAATTTATTAACTCTATATAGCTCTTTTATTTCTTTAGAATGGAGTATTAGCTCTAGTTTGATCCTGGTGATTCATATTTTTATGCAAATAGAATCTGTTATAATCCCGAAGATTCTCACACAAAACACTGATTCATGCTAATGACAATTCTTACATAGAAATTTTATTTATTAGATTATTAATCCTTTCTAAATTTAATTTTGCTTATTCTTTAATAATAAATATAATATGGTAATAATATTCTATAGAAATACTCCTTCAGATCTATTTCCAAAAGTTCAGATAAGAATTAGGATCTACTTTGATCCTTTAAAACTTTTTGAAATATTTGAAGTTTCAAAAGTAGAGTTTCATTTTGAGAAGCGGACCAAATATGATACAAAAAAAATCATGATATTTTGGCTCTAAACAGAACTAAAATTTCCACTTGGGAAGTAATAAAGTATTCACCAATTCGTTCGGTAGCATCCCTTCCTTTTCACGCTCCTGGCGATTTTTTTTTTCCTTCCTACTTTGTCCTCTTTGTCTTACATAAACACAGTAAGTGTTCCTGGAAGAAGTTTCTAAGTCTATTTTGGCCGCTTGGAGTTGATTGACTTGTTGCTGGAACAGATGCTGATTGAAATTCTATGGACTTTCGGAGTTTTTATTTTTTAGTCGTTGTTATCGTTAGTTTTGTAGATGTCATTATAATCTTGGTGCTATTCAATCGAATGAGATTTGACAATAACGGCAAATATTTGTCAGGTGAGATTGAAAATTGTTTTCTTAAATCTTTTTTTTTTTTTTTTTAATTCAGTTGTAAGGTAACCGCACTAGTAGTGGCCATATTAGGGACGTTTTTCGAGGTTTTTCTTGATGACATGGTCAGCTTTAGACTTTGAATCTTTTTGTGCGAAGATTGATGTAAAGTTTTCTTTTCTGTATATGGCAAAGATTTCATATTTCGGTTTCTATTAATTTTTATGTCATAAAAAAATTGATTTAGAAACGTCGAAATTGCATTAGCAGTGGCCTGGGCAAAATTTAGGAGTGGCCACCTTCATGCATCAGTAGTGGCCACCCCAATTTTTTTGACAAAAAACGGAATAAAACTCATGCTTTCCAACAAATCAAACAACATTTATATTCCAAAAAAAAAACAAAAAAGCAATAAGAGAAGTTAAAAAACGCATACAAAGTTTGCGTATTGCCTAGAATGAAAACAAGGAAATGGGCTAGGAAGAAAAAAACATTTGGCAACGCACTGAAAATAAGAAAAAATGAATCAATACATTTGGGCTTTATTCATTTAAGCCATCTTCATGTGTAAGGTCATTCATTTCCACTAGTATAATATAAAAGCAAAACCTACTTATATACTATATACTATATATACTATACCTACTTATGTATATATAGTTAGAAAAGTTAAAGCTGATCCTCGTTAGTCAATTAGGTATCGTTTCACATATTTTGGAAAGCGCTTAACCAAGTTTTAGGATTATTTTTTACCTAAGGCTTGCAGGGCTGAAGGTAGGAGCTCATTTCTGGAGTTCAATTTTACATAGGAGTTGAAGGGGTGATGATAGAGGGAGGTAGTTTTTATTTCTAATTTATAGCTAGTAGCAAGATACGGGGGCCTTAATAGCCCCATCAGGTGGCCCTCTCGAAACCCGCAACATTTTGTTAGATTGTTGAGTTATTCGGTTATTGAATTATGAGTTATTTGAGGTGATATAGATTTATAGTTGCTTTGGTATTTTTTTTTTTTGCAACTATATTATTATATATTGTTTTATTGAAATTCTTATATTTTTTATCTATTTAATCTATTTATTTCTTAGTTTAACATAATTCTCTTTTAAATTAATTTTTAATTTATTATTTAACTTCTTTTAAATTATTTTATTATATTTTTATTACATTTATTATTAATTTAATTTCATAACTTTTAAATTTTAATTTGTTAATTTTCAACGAACGAGCTATTTTATTCCTGATTTTTAGTCGACTGTCTTTTTATTTTCTCAAAAATCCCCGGTCACTTTTTAAAAATTTACTCAATTCAAAAACCAACGCCTGCCAGCACATCACCCTCCTCCCAGTGTAACGATAAATATATAAAATTGCTCTGTTGATTGCTTGATGCTAGCTCGATGGGCTATTGAGGTGGGCACGATGGGCCGTAACCGGTGCTGGCTCGATGGGCCGTAGCACTGAAAAATGTTGATTTAATTATTGGCCAAGTGGGTGGCGCTGGTGGTGATAATGATGAAGATGATGACTCTTTAGGCCATGCGGGTGGTGCTGGTAGTGATGGTGGCGATGATGGCGATGGTGACGATAGTGGTGGCTTACATCCTTCTGGCGGAAGTGGCGAATATAAGCGTAATCCCTGCCGGCAGCTTGGGCCATATGGCAAGACCCAAGGGATGCCGACCGGGAAGGCTTGTAGGGATGCGACATATCGATGAAGTGAGATGTTGCTCAGGTTGTTGGAACTGCTGTTGGGTTTCTGTCGGGGTCAGCAGTTATAGTTGCTTTGCTATTTTTTTTTTGCAACTATATTATTATATATTGTTTTATTGAAATTCTTATATTTTTTATCTATTTAATCTATTTATTTCTTAGTTTAACATAATTCTCTTTTAAATTAATTTTTAATTTATTATTTAACTTCTTTTAAATTATTTTATTATATTTTTATTACATTTATTATTAATTTAATTTCATAACTTTTAAATTTTAATTTGTTAATTTTCAACGAACGAGCTATTTTATTCCTGATTTTTAGTCGACTGTCTTTTTATTTTCTCAAAAATCCCCGGTCACTTTTTAAAAATTTACTCAATTCAAAAACCAACGCCTGCCACCACAGATTCATTGAATCCGGTTAAAAAAATCCACTTCCGGTGGAAACCGGAAGTCGCAAAATACCACACCGGACTTATTTCTTGGTCTGCAAAAATAATTCGGAGTAAAAATTAGGGGTTTCCACTTTAAAAAATCTACTTCCGGTCAAAAAACCCATTTAGGACGTTGGGTCTATTGAAACTTTTGACCGGCATGCTAAAACCTATCTTTAATCAAAATTTCAGAAAGATTTACAGAAAGACCTTTTTCCATGTATTTCCTGCGGAGTCCTTTTCCGAATTTCAATAATCCGAATCGACAGACTATTACTACAACTTTATTTTACAAGAATTTTTACGTTTTGAAGATCCATTAACATTTCTAGGAGAAATGATGAATACCGTGAAGCAACTTTTTTTTACAGTACCTATTTCGGGAAACATGATTTATTATTTTATAATTTTTGAAAAAAAAAAAAATAATTCTTTTTATAAAGTTTAAATACTAGTAAACAATATGTAAAAGTTATTTTTATTAATTTCTATTGCTATCCGTTCTAAAAACACTTTTTCTTTTAGCGCATTTTTGGCGCTGCTGTACATATGGGTACATATGGGGGTATTCTAATCTAGAAATTAAAAAAAATCGATTTTTTTTTTTTTTTGCTATTTACAAAGTTTAACTATTCAAGAATATGTCTACAAGAGGATTTTTCAAAATTCAAATTATTTTCGGAGTTATAGGTATTTTGCTGACCCGGCATTTCATGACTTAGACTGCAAAAAACTTTACGCGAAACTTTAAACGCGTTTTTCTTGAAACTGTCTTTTTCAAAACGATACCCACTATTTGTCAGGTTCTACTGGACCGATTTACTTGAAATTTTTAGAGAGCCTTCTTTATAAACTTGTCTATGGCTGGTACTACCCCATCCCCAAATTTCAATTTTTACTATTTTTAAAAAATTCGAAACAATCCGAAAAAGTGGTCCAAAAAGTGTTTTCTTTTTTTCAGGCAGTCGCCATTTCGTGAAAAAAATGTTTTCCAACTTTTCCGTAGTTCCAGCCATTGCGACATTATTCTAGATTAATAATTTTTTTGTTTGCTGGGTTTCAGATTGCTAGGAGGGTTGAAAGTGTGGGTATGGTCACGTGCCAATTTTTTGAGACCTCCCACTTCATCAGCTGCTAATTTGTGGAATTTTTTTTAATTTTTTTATTTTTTAATTGTTTTCTCTATTCTTATAATGTTAATAAATAACTTATAAAAAAATGGATACTAAAAATATTAATTGCCTTTTTTTTACGACAAAATTACCTGAAATTCATGCCTCTAGACTAGAATACCCCCTTAAGGGGATACGCCTCTTTGAAATTCTCAAAAAGAAGGTAAAATTAAAACATGTATAACAACTTAATTGGAATTTTTTATTATTTTATTATATACATATAATGAATGATTCAAGGTTAACAAGTTTTATTATAAAAAAAAAAACCCTTCTCCATTGAAGGTGGGCCCATTTTGTGAAGCGCGAACTTGCGGTTTCACGGCGTGCGCTGTGTAACTCTCATAAATCGTATCTGAAATTAGAAAAAAATTTTGTTTCGTTAAGTGCAATAACAGCTATAAATCATCGGAACTGAATTGAAACAAAAGTAAAAACACTTCGATAATAATGAATTAAAGTCAAGTGTTTTAAGAAGAATGCAAAACAGTTACTTTATGGTTTCTTAACCGGTTCGACGGATCAAAGACCCAATCGGTTTTTTTTTAGAAAAGCATTTTTTGACAATAAAATTTAATTTTAATTATTTTAATTAAAAACGTGATATATTATATAAATGTATATTAGGGTGTCGAAAATTTTAGATTTGCCACGGACCTATTAGAAAATGTTCCATTTATCCTGAAGAGTAACTGCTTCAGATGTTATCGAATTCTGATGAGATTTTCTTGCGGCACCATAACCTCGAAATTTGAAAAATCATGAAAAGCGGTTTAACGAGCAATTTAGGTATGTATGTTAATTTCTTGGCCCGAGGTAAATCTAGAAATTTCGACCCACCCTAATTATATATATAATATATATTAGCGCGATTCAAAAAATATATTTTTCTTTCAAACAGGTTTAATAGTTGCAGGTACATACCATAAAGAAAAATGCTGGTCCAAGGAGAGCTCATAATATTAATATTTACTTGAATAATACTGATGTTTATTTCGACAAAACAATACCGCCATTCGATTCTACGGAAAAAATCTCTCTGATATTTTTTGTGTCAGATTTCATCTTGGTGTAAAATAAAAAAAAAAAAAATCTTCCCCATTGAAAGTTTTTATGAAAACAGAATAAAACCGAAATTTTCTTTTTTTAAATTTCGATAAATTTTGAGTTTGAGACCCTCTGCCTTTTGCACGTTAAGACATATCCTAGCAATTTAGGCACCATGAGAAAAGTGCTCTCCTCCTATTTTGAATGAGTCCTTGCTCCGATGTCCTGCGATATCCTGACAAGGACCTATAAGAAGTCAAGTGAGCGAACCTCTAAAAAACCTTCAACTGCGATTTTGAGGAGGAAGGAAGGATTTTAACACTTTACCGACCTGTTTATAGATTCAAAACATAATTTAAGAGATACATACTTAGGGCAGAAGATGCATTTGGTGTGACAAAATTTCTCTTAAGCAAAATTTCGGTCGCTAATGTGTTAAGGGGGAGGGGGAGTCTCAAAACAAACGTTGATCAGGACACTCCAAGGAATCGATTGGTATAGCGTTTCCTACGTTGAATAGGGATACCCTGTATAAACGACCTGCAAAACAACTTTACGAACAACATTTGTTTCTATTTGAATACTATGAATCGAAAAAAAGAAACCTTAGCTCTAAATACCTGGGTGGATGGTTTCGGTGGTGATTCGGGATAGCCTGATCCGAGTACAATTAGTACTTGTGACCGTGGTTTTTGTACCACGTTATACGACATGGCTTTTGATATATTCTCTGTAAAAGAATAATAAAAAGAATCAGAATCAGCCAGACGCTTGCCATGGAGACCTCCTTGATGTCGCTCATAAAATCGTTGCCCAACGCTCATAAAATCTTTGTATCTACTTTTCAACTGGGTCCTTGCAGTTGTTAGCCATTTTAACGCTTTATGGTTGTTTTTACTCTGTCTTTCTCGATTTCCGGGCAAGGCGTTGCAGTTTTATTAAATCAATATTATTTTTGACTAGCTGGGTTACCCGGTTTCACCCGGCGTTGGGTAAATACTTACTAATTAAACACTTCTCAAATGTTCTAGTTTGTTATATCCTAGAAATTGTTTCAACCCGAAAACCCCTTTATGGATCCGCTATCTTGAATTTCCAAATCTTAATAATATTAAAAATTAGTGGCCTTAAAATAATTATTGTACCGATTTTCATTCAAATCCGTTGAAATCGTGAAATTTTGGTCGCCATATTGGATCCGCCATATTGAGTTTGGAAATTTTTCTAATATTCGAAATTAGTGGCTCCGTAATAATCATTGTACTAATTTTAATTAAAATCCGTTGAAATCGAGACATTCGGTTGCCATATTGGATCCGCCATCTTGGATTTACAACTTTTGATAATATTCGGAACTTGTATCCTCAGAATAATCCTCAGAATAATCATTGTACTAATTTTCAGTAAAAACCGTTAAATCAAGAAAATTGGTCTCATATTGGACCCGCCATCTTGGATTTACAAATTTTGATAATATTCGAAATTTGTAGCTTCAGAATAATCATTGTACCAATTTTCATTAAAATCCCTCGAAATCGAGACATTCTGGACGCCATGTTGGGTCCGCCATCTTGCATTTAGAAATTTTGATAATATGCAAAATAAGTGGTCTCAGAATAATCACTGTACTAATTTCCATTACAATCCGTTGAAATCGAGAAATTTTGGTCGCCATATTGGATATGGAAATTTTGATAATATTCGAAATTAGTGGCTCCGGAATAATCATTTTACTAATTTTGATTAAAATACGTTAAAATCGAGACACTCGGTTGCCATATTGGATCCGCCATCTTGGATTTACAACTTTTGATAAAATTCGGAACTTGTATCCTCAGAATAATTATTCTACCAATTTTCATTAAAATCCTTTGAAATCGAGACATTCTGTTCGCCATGTTGGATCCGCCATCTTGGATTTGGAAACTTTGCTAATATTCAAAATTAGTGGTCTCAGAATAATCATTGTACTAATATAATTTTCATTAAAATCCGTTGAAATCGAGAAATCTTGGTCACCATATTGGGTCCGCCATCTTGGATTTGTAAATTTTGATAACATTCAAAATCAGTGACCTCAATATAATCATCGTACTAATTTTCATTAAAATCCCTTGAAATCGAGAAATATTGGTCGCCATATTGGGTCCGCCAGCTTTGATTTGTATATTTTGATAACATTCAAAATCAGTGACCTCAAGATAATCATTGTACTAATTTTCATTAACATCCGTTGAAATCGAGAAATATGGTCGCCCATTTTGGATCCGCCATCTTGGATTTCTAAATTTTGATAATATTCAAAATCAGTGGCCTCAAAACAATCATTGTACTAATTTTCATTAAAATCCGTTGAAATCAGGAAATCTTGGTCGCCATATTGGATCCGCTATCTTGAATTTCTAAATTTGGACAGCGGATTTGAAATCCCCATCCCGCAAAACCCCTATGTACCAATTTTCATGGAAATCGCTTCAAATTTCAAATTTTCGGCCGCCATCTTGGATCCGCCATTTTGAAACCCTACGTATTATCCGAAAAAATTAGCCAATATGTTAAGTCGGAATATGTACTACCTTCGGACAAAAAATTAAAAATATCGATGCAAGCGTTTAGGCGTGATTGAGCAACAAACAAACAAACGAACTTTCATTTTTATATATATATAGGGATAAAATTTTACAGTTATTTATATTACAAGCAAAACTGCTCAGTAGGTTCAATAGATGGATAATACTACAACTACTGATAACAAGGAAAAAACCCAAAACGCATAGAAATGAAAAATGCAGCGTAATAAAAATTCAAGCAAAAACGTAAATCTACGTGGTCCATCCTAGGAAGTCAGAAAGTCAATTAGAAAATGATTGTAGGTAGGTTAGGGCGGGGCTAGTTGAGCATAGGGGTAAGTTGGGCAATAGGCCAGTCAATCTAACCTCTGAAGCGGAAGTTTGTGATGGGAAGCTAATTTTTGGATATATTGTTGGGGACGGTGAGAAATGAAGCTCTTACTTTTTTCCACACTCAGGGGTGTTTGCGAAGGGGTGGAAAAGGGTGAAAAAGGTTTTTTGTTTATAACTTTGAATAAAAAAGTCAGCCTGGGTGCGAAAGTTAGAGGGTGATATAATAAATGATTATTCATCTTGTATTAAAGTTTCAACAGGTTTTGTGTATTGCAAAATTGTTTATTAACAATTTCACTCTCCCAAACCGAAAAAAATCACGGCTGATTTTTTTAAAAATACTTAAGCTCGTACGATGTCTTTCATTTTCACAATATCACTAGAAGACGCAATCCCCCATCATATACCAAAAATTCAAAACGGTTCCATGCATTTCACCTGAGATAATCACCCAGATACCTCACCTGTTTTACACCGAAAAATGTACAGTTTTAATCCAAGTCAAGATATCCCCCACGAATCGTCGCCCTCCGACCAGCTATCGCTGAGCAGCACACATTTTTCACATTTTTTCCCAGCCCACGGCGGGGAAGAAGAAGATTTGCGACTGATTCAAAAACGGAAATCGCTATAACTTTCGATGTATGTAACGGAACTTAATGTATGATCGCTTCAAAAATCACTTATTTTTTTCTCCATCTTTTCCTCATACACCACTTTCACCTAATATTTTTATTTTTTTTTATATTGAATTAAACTTAAAAAAAAAATAAAAATTACTTACATTTTATTCCTTTTCTCCCACAAAACTAAACTTTTTTGAAATATTCTTAATTTTGTAGTTATCTACAGATCCCACCCTTTATTCTCATAATTTTTATTATTTTCCACAAACCCCTTCCTGAACCCCCCGAATAAATATATTACCCCTTAAATTTTACAAACAAAAAACTTGCCAAACATTTTATTTTTTTTCTCCCACAAAACTAAACTTTTTTGAAATATTCTTAACTTTGTAGTTATCTACAGATTCCGCCCTTTATTCCCATAATTTTTATTATTTTCCACAAATCCCCCCCTGACCCCCCGAATAAATATATTACCCCTTAAATTTTACAAACAAAAAACTTGCCAAACAGTTTATTTTTTTTCTCCCACAAAACTAAACTTTTTTGAAATTTTAATAATTTTGTAGTTATCTACAGATTCCGCCCTTTATTCCCATAATTTTTATTAGGGGCGTTTGAAAAGTCCGTGCAAAGTCCGAGAGATGGCACCAACATGCCGGAGCGATGATAGACGCCCGAAGTGTGTCAGCCTTTGTCGACATAAGGCCGGACAGTGGCAGAGTACGTGATCTGCTGTTTCCTCTTCTTCCAAATAGAATCGGCAAGTATCATCATCCTCTACACCTATCTTTTTAAGATGGTATTTTAGGGCACAATGTCCCGTTAGTAGGTCGGTGATGATTTTTAGATACCGGCTTGTTGAGCATTAAGATTTTCCTCGTCCTCTGCTCTGAGGGGTGGATGAATCTTTTTGCTTGGCTTAGTCCGGTTTGATTATTCCAATGTGTGGCTTTACTGTCTTTTTCCCACAGCCTGAGGTAGGATCTATAATAGCTCCTGGCAAGGCCACAGTAAGGCTCTGGTCCGATGAAACCGGATTTAGCTCCATTTCTGTCAAGTTCATCCGCCTTCTCGTTACCAGTTATTCCTTCATGGCCCGGAACCCAGGCTATGGTAAGCCTATTGGACTTTGCAAGTATTTTTAACGTTGACAGGCAACACCAAACCAGACCCGACTCTATAGTATAACTAGAGGGCGCTCTAATCGCTGCTTGGCTGTCTGTCAAAATCCATATTTTAGCACCTCTCATTCCCTTTCCTAAGATGGTTCGGGCGCAGGTATCTATAGCAATTATCTCGTCCCGGATATAGGATATAGTATATAGTAGATAGTAAATACATGATAAAGTTGTTGGACCAAAAAATTGAAAATTCAGCGAGTTATTCGCAATTTCCCAAGATAAAATCGAAAAAACCAAAAAGTTCATTCAACTCGAAGGTATTGCCCGTGCCATGAACATCATCCACAAGAAAAAAGATGATATTTAAGAAAATGGCCCAGTTTAAAAAAAAATTGAAATTTCGCGCGAAAATTTGATGTTTTTTGGCCTGCCAAATTTACTTTTTTTATTCGATCCGGAAAACTGGAGGTTTATGGAGAAACATGTATAAAAGAAGAAGAATCAAATCGATCGGATGATTTATCTCCGAGTTACAACTGCAGCAAATTTGAAAAAAATATTTTCTAGAAAAACGCGTTTAAAGTTTAATTCATACATTTCTCAATACCTTGATACGATGAGCGGTTGCTCTTCAGATGGCTATAACTCAAAAACTATTTGAATTTGCAATTTCGAAAAGGGCACATGTCGCGTATTTTGACACGTTTTTTATACCAATGTGTTCTAAATGCTGCCCTTTACCTATTATGTTCGAAAAGGAACATCTCTGGTATTTCCTTCTAATGTCGAGGTCATGGCGTGTACAGAAATAATTTCGAAAAGGTCACAACTCTAATGTGATGTGCCCTTTTCGAATTTATTGCTTAAACATAAGACCACCGTAATACTTCTGTCTCTTTTGTTTTTGTGATTTAATCCTTAAAAAATATCATCAACATACTTAAATCACGTAAAAGGGTATCATGGGTGAAATTTCACCCCAGAATATGATTATATGTCTTTTTAGCTTAATAAAGACATTTACATGCAATTAAATTTATTATTATCATCACTGAATGTTATATTTCATGATAACGTTACTTTTATAGTGCCACCATAAATTTATACAGGAAAAATGACTGTTAAAAGTCATTAGGTTTTTCTAAAAATTTCAGAAGATCAATTTGTCTGGGGTGAAATTTCAGCCATGCTACTATTTAAGGGTTAAAACAATAAACATATTGCATCATCCATCAATCATTGCGTTGCCTGAAGCTTATAATGGCAAAATCCTATTAATCATCTGAAAATTGCGGGTATTGCAAAGCTGAAACAATATATACCAGCAGAATTTACACATATGAAAGCATTAAAAAGATATTTTGCAATTTTTCGTTAATAATTGTGAACTGAATATTTTCCAAAATTAAAGGAATTTCATAAAAATCTCGGTGTTTTAGTATTAGAGGTGACTAAATTATATCCTTACACGAGTCTTCTGAAAAATAATAAAACATTTTTTTTCTGTAACATTTTATTGATTTTAATAGTGAGTTGCCCACCTTTCTTTCTTATTACCTCGTCAACCCTACTTTTCATTGATGAGTACAATGTTTTCAAATATTCTAAGTTAATTTTATTGTACCAAGTCTCAGTGGCGTAACTATAGGGTGGCAGGGCTGGCAAAATGCCACGGGCCCCCGACCCAAGAGGCCGCGAGCTCAGAAATAACCTAACATTTTTAACAAAATTTTGTACCTAAGTACTTAAAAAATATAATTTTTTTAAGTACTTAAAATCAATCAAAGTGGGGCACAACTAAAGACCATATACAAATTCAAACTAATCATTAAAATTTCAACACATTCAAAACAAAAAGATGTGGATTTTCAGAACGCATCCATTGGTTGTTTCATTTTTTGTCGCGGTACATTGGTGACGCGGGCGAGCTAGTGACGGTCGGGGAATGCCCTCATTTTGTTAACCAAATACGCTAGGAGCCGGTGTCACTGAAAGTCCCGTCATCGCGGATTTGAAAAATTTATAAGTAAGTCGATAGTTAACAATTATACGAATAAAATCAACTTGGTACGCGTTGACTTAAGTAGTAAGCCGAAAACATGTTAAATAAAATTTATTATTATAAAAAAGCAAAAATGTATCTTACTGTTATCTCGGATTTTCATGAATTTTAGTGTATTCGATAGGAAATTTCGCGATTTAACCGAAAATTTTGCTGACAAACTTCATTTGGCCGGGAGGGTATAACGTACCTATTTGAACGGTGTGATAGGGGGTAAAAAAAGTTTTCTCTTAAATCACGAAATTTCCTATTGAATGTACTAAAAAAGTGAGTCTTTAACTTCGATAACATTAAAAACATTGAACCCTACTAGATGGGCAGGACGTTATGATGCTGTTTTTGCTTTAAAAGTTCGGTTTGTTGAAGTGCAAAAAGCGTTAACGAAAACAATTCTGTTAAATTGCAAATCAGATGAAAGAAATGAAGCTATTTCACTCAAGAAGAAGGTAGAGAACTATAATTTTATTATGTTATTGGTTTTCCATTGCAAAATTCTACAAACTATCGATGCAGCCTCTAAAGCACTTCAGTCTAAAGCTACCGATCTTTCAAATGCCTTGAAACTTTTGAAAATTTCCCTAGAAGAATTGGAAAGGTATCGACATGAATTTGTAAATTTAAAAATGGAAGCAAATAGTGTAGCAGAAAAATGGTCCATCAACCCTGGATTTTCTAAAACTCGTCAGAGGAAGATAAAACGCCATTTTGACGAACTTTGCGAAGATGAGCGTCTTCAAGATCCAGGAAGTTCGTTTAAAGTGAACGTATTTTATCGAGTATTAGACATCATTATTAACCAACTGAAATCGCGTTTCCTACCAATGAATGAAATTGTTTCCAATTTCAGTGTTTTGCAACCTTCCACTTTGCAAATTTTAAATGACACTGATTTATCAAAAAAAGCTCTAGAATTTGTTAATATATATTATATGTATAAAAAAGACATATCTGAATCATTTTCCAGGGAAATTATCAGTTTTCAGTCCACTTTCAGAGACGAAATAAAAAAGTCTTCGTGTATTAGAGAACTTGCTGATTTATTAATAATAAAGAATCATTTTATGTCGTGCAGCTTTCCTGAAATATGTACTGCATTAATGTTATTTGTTACAATTCCTGTGACTACAGCTAGTGCTGAACGATTAATTCCGAAACTAAAATTATTAAAAACCTATTTAAGAAACTATATGGCACAAGATAGGCTACGTAACTTGGCTATTCTGTCTATTGAAAATTCTATGGCCCGATCTTTAAACTTTGATGATGTTATGGATACTTTTGCGGAACAGAAAGCTCGGAGAAAAGAATTTTATTAATAAAAATCTTATTAAAAGTAAATTGTTATTTCATTATAAATATTTGTATAAACCTATGCTCTTCAAAATAAAACTTATTAGATATTTAACTAAAATGCACACAATGTTATTAATAGTTTTCGGTAACTACTTACATAAGTGGTCTATTAGAATTAAATTCTAAAGTGACTATTTTTACTGGGACGCCGGAGGGCCCCATCCGAAGAATTTGCCACGGGCCTCAGATGGTATAGTTACGCCACTGCCAAGTCTCCTCCATAATTTTTTTGAGATCAGCCAATGACTGGTCTTTTTTGGGCAACTCTTTGTCCAAACATTCTCTATGGGATTGAGATCCGGGCTGTTTGCAGGCCAAGGCAACAAATTTATTCCCACTTCCTCTTTCTAGACTTAAATCTACGATAATGAATTATAGAATGAAATTTTATATGATCTTTTCGTAAATATTCACAGATCTAGCTCGATAGCAAGGAGTTGAGTCGTCTTGAAAAACAGGATTTTCTGTTATTTGACTCAGCTCCTCTAGAGCGGGAACAGCACCATCCAATATTATCTTTTTTTTGTGCTTCTCTGCGTTCACAGACCTCTTCAGAATTATTAACAGGCCAACACCAATCGAAGTAATGCATCCCCAGACCATTATATAGGGTGAATGTTTTACGGTTGATATGATGCATTCATCGCTATAACGTTCACCTTTTCGATGGCGAACTCTGGCAGGTCCATCTGACCCCATCAAGTTAAATTTGAATCCGTCTAAGTTCTTCTTTCTTGAGCCCATTCGTAGCGTTTGCGCTTCATTCTTGCCGTTAGTAACAACTTTTTCGCTGGTCGACGGGATACAAGCTCCATCACTTTTAGTCGATACCGTACAAGGCGATCGGATATTTGTAGCCCTGTTGCTTCCTCAAGTTGTGCCCGTAAAGTTCCGGAAGAAGCAAATCGATTTCTCAGGGTTAACTGCTTCAATAAGTTGTCCTGCCGAGGCGTAGTCTTTTTTTTCGCCTAGAGCCTTGCTTGAAAATGACTTTTTAAGCAAATTTTTGTGAATTTTTTTTTTTTTGAAGTATGGCTACATTATTTTATTTTTAAATTAAATAGGCTTTTTAAGTATAATTCAAAGAATAATTATATGAATTTTCAAGTAAAAATATTAAGAATTGTGGCAACGGTAGCCATTTTTCGCAGACACATCCGACAAAAAAAATGACAATGAGGTGGACATCAGAAGTCGTCACTGGATCATCTGAAACAACAAATTCAAAAAGATGATGTTAGTTTATGAGTTCCCCCTCCCCCCCCCCCCCCCCCCCTTAACTCACTTCAGCTATCTTAACACTTCTTAACCCTTTCAATGCTCTAATTGCAATGATCTATGGTAATGCACACATTAAGGATATGTTTCATCATTTTTATTACCTTTATGTCGCATTTTACCTGCCATGGCACCAATGAAGCAATTAGGTCGTTATTTTTAATGAGTGCGAACCTTTTTTTTTCCAGGAGTGTAGATACCTAAAATAAAAGTTTCGTCAAATTTATATGGTCTTTTCTTTAAATTATGTGAATTCAATATCATAAATTTCGAAAAGGGCACATCTCACAAATTTAAAATATCTAAATATACATATATGATAACGTTAACATCACAACATTTCTGTAACTTTCGATTGCTAATTGGCCCCAAAATGTGACTCAAAAATAAATAAATAAAATAAATATTATACTTCTTTACAAAATAATTAATTTTTTTCATTTCCTGAAAATTTTAAATATTCAGGCATGTGCCCTTTTCGAAATTGCATATTCATTTGAGATATGCACTTGACATTTTAGTATGTTATTTATAAAGGTATTGACTATCGAAAAATGACAAAAAAGATTTTCAAAATTTGACATTAATGGTACCCGTTAAAAAACTTTATAATCATTTTAGTTGAGCCTTTATAAATCGTTTACGCTATCTTACATATCTAAAAAAAAGCGTATCGTATCAAATTGAAATTTGATTCCACAATCCACATGTCTTCGCATTCCAGTTACCGTTAAGATTAGATGAATTTTCGACCTGCTTATAATGTGGCTGTAGATTACAAGTGGATTAAGTGCATTTCCTGTTTGTGCTTATCGCCATCATTGTTATAAACCGTGTTCGTTTGTGACAACAAAGTGGAAAGTGAGATATTTTGTCTCGACCCAACCGCGTGGGGTATTTTGCCGTTGCAATGGCTGACCCATAAGTTCCGTTGCTAATTGTTTTCCATTCAGCAAAATACATTCGTACATAGTAGATATTGCGATGCGATATTAGACCAGCGAAAAACTTTCTTCAAGTTAGCTTAAGACGAGCGGTAAAAGGTGGTAAAAGTGCGACACACGACTTAAAAGAATTGGCACAGGAAAGAAAAATGACATTATTAAGTGCCGGACGTAGCACGAGGGGGTTACAAATATAATATACCCCCGAAAAAAATATGAACAGAAAATGTGAAAATTTACACGAAACACTCGATCGGGAAGGGGGTTATAAAACGGAAAACCGATTTGTTCGCTATTCGCCGCAGCCTTTATTGCCGTGGTTGCCGACGGAGTCGAATCTGCGGCGCTGCCGCCGCTGTCGTTGCTGTTGTCATTATCATCGCACATTCAAAAAAGTCTCTTTCGTCACTTATTTTCGTTTATGTACACTCCATTCATTATGGCCGCTTCATTCATAAAAACCTCGCCTCTCACAGTTTTACACACACCCGTCATTAATCGCCTCCGCACTTCGTTGTCCCCGATTCAAAACCAAACCCGACACGACACGACACCCATTTTACTTTTGTGGCAATTTCACACATCCGCTGGCGAATGCACACCGAGACCTTTTATATGTATTGGGGGAATGTAAGAGTGTGTATAGATGTTGCCGCAAAATTTTTGTTGAAAGAATCGCACACACATGCAAGGGTAGAAAAACAGTTTTTTTTTGCATCCATTCATTTTGCACGAAAACTGTGAATAGGCCGGCTGTGAGTTGCGGCGAGAGAGCAGGACTGCGCGTGTGTGGGGAGTCTCTTGTTGTGTTGTATTTCCGTTTCAATACCGTTAAATGAAGCGAATAGAGTTTCCGTATATACATAGAGTCGTTTCATAATGGGTGGGACGTGGTGTGTACACGAACACATGGGGATGGTGTGTCGACATTCCCGTTGGTTGAGTATTGATGCTCCCTCCTTGCTTCCCGCACTGTCCCGCAACCCATCCGGTGTACGATAGATTGTGCCATCAGTGGAAGCGATTCCAACATTTATCAGTTGCTTGAGAAATTTCGTTTGGGAAGGACTGTCGAGTGCATATCTCGTGTGAAGAAGAAGACTCCTGCATCTATACACATACACTGTCCACACATTAGCGAATTAATTTATTTAGGAAGAACGAACCATTTTCAACCGAACGAAACCACCAGAGATTCCTTGATTTGCTGAAGCGAAGGACACGGAGAAACCACCGACCAGTAGTGACTCTGCTCCGTACTTCTCCTGTTAATAACAGCTAGTCGGTTCGTTTCGTGGCTTAACAGCTAATCGAGTTTTAGTATTCGCGGCTGCGGCAATTTACCGATTTTGTCAATGAGTTTCACCTGGTCAAATTGAGAAATTGACGCTGTTTGTTTCTTTTTTTTTTTTTACTTGCGGTCTGGCAGAATGAAGTGTGCCCGTCGTTGGCTTCCGCTGCCACCGCTGTCGCGCTCGTCGTAGTCGGTAGTACCGATCGTCCCGTGGTATCGCCGTCGTCGAAAGTCGCTGTCGTCGCCTCGCCATTCCGCCGCGGCTCTAGCTCTGGGCCCCGGCTGTGTGCTGTGCTGTTGTGCACCGAGTGCTTCTCTACCCGTCGTGTAGACCTCCTCTCAAGTCCTCATCTGGCCGCTGCAGAGCTAAACCGATCGACTGAAGAAAAAAAAAAACGCTATGTGTAGAAATTTCTCCCCTTTGGAACGAATCACGAATTGTGTGAATTATTTTCAGTGAAAATACAGTGATCCTCCGCGGCTTCCGCAAGAAGGGAAATGCTGCCGAAGTGCACCATCGCGCCCAAGTGCCCATTCACCCAGTGCTGGTTCCTGGCGCGCCAAGTGTGTGAATTTCATGAAAATCAGTAGAATGTGATGTTTTATTTTTAAATGAGGAAAAGAAGAAAAAAGGCCCACGCCAGTATGAATGAAATCTAAAAATAGCAGTGCTACAGTGCTACTACCGCGGCATAGCGAAAAGCGAAAAAAAAAGTCGTAAATAAAAAAAATAATGAAGTGTCCTCCCTCCGCTGTGACCACACCGTGTCTGAGTAAACCAACAAATTTGTGGATTATTAGATTAATTGGATTAATTGCGAAGGCAGCAGCGACATCATCGCCATCATTGGCTATCTATAGAAACTGCACGTCGACGTCAACGGCTAAAGTAGTTAAGCACAAATCATTCTATTTGGATTACTATTGGAAAACGCTCCTCCCGATTGCTTTCTAAAATAAACGTAAGTCGCCTGCTTTTCCTTTTTTCTTCAATCGCCTTCCACATCGCCATCATCATCATCTTCTACTAGTCTCTGCCTTTTCGTCGCCGTTTAATCGTTCCCCCCGCGCACACTTTATCAAGCATCTCTGGCTGGCACTGTCACGACATGGCCGTATCGTGGCAGTGACTTCCTCCCTGATCTTTTTTTTTACTCTTCGTGGTAAAAATTGTTTTTGATTTCGTTAAATGAAGTTTAATTCGAAGTGCGATCGCATTTTTTTGGCTAACTGACATACCGGCCGGCGCTCCGGTGACATTGCAGCGAATTCTACTATCCTACAAAACAAACTGCAAAAATTCAAAGAACTATTGCAAGTTGTGCCATTTCTGCAGCATTAACCTTAATGATGCAGAAAGGTCAAGCCTTACTAAGGTCAGCGGAAGTTCTTTGCATCATAGAAACCTAATGTCTGTATAGTGGAAGTGAAAAAAGATTTAACCATCTAATTCCAGTTGATGAATGTTGGGGCAACTGAAAATATCCATTTCATTAGAAAATCATAATTAAACTGATGTAAAACAAGTTAGCACACTAAGTGGGTTTGCACCGATCATCAAAAAAGCAAAATATTCTTGAAGCTACTTATAGCTTATTATAATAGTGTTCTTTAAAACTAATTCAATTCGTTGCATCAACTTAGCTCTGCATTTAATGAAAAATACGAGTATATCTCATCCCATTGCAAAAATTATCCCGTTTGAGGTTCTTGATATATATATTATATATTTAATTATAATCAAGGTGCCACCACTTTCGCTTGCCTAGTAGTTCGTTCAACAAATTCGCATCTTTCTTTTTAAATAGCTATGCAAATTTGTGTTGTCTACTTCACATAGTTAGCTCAAAAAGTTATACACGAAACTGGAGTGCACAAAACTGGTCATTATCTGAAACCAATGCGTTTATTAACAATAAATAAGAAGACGGACATTGTTGAATTATCTTCAAACGTACTCGGTACTAAACAGTGTTTTATTTATTTTTATAGCAATTGTTATTTAAAAAAATTATGTGCAAAGTTACTTCATTAGGCAGCAAATTATTGTTCATTGCATCAGACTCTATGTTACTCTGGCTGAGTTCGTAATTGCAATCGTTCAAGCGAGCAGATTTGCTCGTGCAAAATATCCCAACTTCAGCTGTACGAACGAAAAAAAGAATACTGAATTTAAGTAAATACAATAAATGTTTATACTGGCATTTAATTTAAAACCTTACCCTCTTCTGCATACAGTATTACTTGGGAGTTGATTAGTATGTATACTTCGAAGTTGAGAGCTAGTTTAATAAAAAATGATATACATTTTAGGTTAGATCTGTTTAATCAGTCTTTACCCTCAGATCATATCATCAGATTGTTCTGAGCACTTAGATTGTATAAATGGACACAAGTGGATTGCTCGGATCAATCCGATCGTAATTGCTAAACTCGGCCTCTGTGTCGGTTTGTGTCCAACTAGTTGGGTAGCACACTGAGGCTAAGATTTCTTGGTGTTTACCTAAGGAAAATTTGACATTTATCAACATAGTATATGTAATAATAAGAAGGTACACTCGTGACGTTTTTGCTTATCTTTTTTCGACCTTGGTACTGTTGAGGAATGGAGTGGAACATTTTGCTAAAAAATATAAATAGTAAAATTTTTCTAAAAACACATTACGCATTGCCCGTCCACATCTATACACCAAGCACGTTATTTATCTAAAACAAATTAATTTTTATTTAAGTAATTGTATTTGAAAGCACAAGTTTTTACTCAAAAACTTTTACAATTGTTCAAATTTACGATTAAATCAATACCACACGGTATTTTTCGTAAGCGATTGGCATACACAATGTTTGTTCCAGGTCGCCTTTAAAAATGCGCAATGAAAAAAATTTAAACAATCTCATCTGTATTTATGCTCGATGTGTGCTACCTGGTTGTTTTCCTTTCTTCGATTCGCTGGTTCCCTGTAACTTCCCAGCGGGAAAAGAAGCGGCTTAAAAGACTTTTCCAAGTGCTTCTACTGAAGCGCAAAGTGCTTCGTTTGTAATTCAGTTTCATACAAATTTTAACATATGATGTCCGCAGAAGGAAGCACTTTCTTTGAGCTCCTTGAGTAGCACTTTTTCGAAGTATATCATGAAATGTGGATGAAGCGCTTGGAATCTGCTTTAAACAGCTCCTTGAGAAGCACTTTTTCGAAGCATATCATGAAATGTAGATAAAGCGCTTCAAATCAAAAAGCGTTATACAAAAAATGTCTCACTTTATTGCTTACACTATAAATGCTGTCTGTGAGAATTTTTTAGTGACTATTTCTCTCTATATTTCTTATAAGAATTTACACAGGTAGTTGTCCTGACCTGCTTTTTCTAATAGGGAATTTCGCTAGGTATATTTTCGAGAATTCATTTGGGCTGGAATTTTGAGAGTGTGTTGAGAGTGTCCCTTATTACTATTATCAATATTCCTTTGTTGTTTATCAGTTTTTTTTTCAATCAATTACATTTTGTGCAAGCAAACTCAAATAGTATGTTTTACATTTCTGACTTTAGTGACTAAATCGGCTTTGCTTTCAATACCAAGCCTGTATCAATCAGTTAAAATTAAATTAAGTTTTGACGTGTAATACCCAAGATACACGGACACGGCTGAATGAAGATCCTATGAATGAAAATTCACTCGGATTTTAATTCATTCAGTGCAAGACACACGGGCATAGGATTCGATGATATTTCATTTTGACAGTTCAAAGTGCAAAGAGCGGAGTGAATTCATGTTTTTGAATAATTGACATTGGAAATCAGCTGATTTTTCCAGGACTTCCATTTTCATCCGCTCTGAATTAAGTTTTTGGAACTTCATCGAGTAGCCTTCGAATGCAGTTATGAATGAAGGTTCAAACTTAATCCACAGTGATACACGGTACAACCGATAATAATCCCTGCTGGATCTTCATTCAGTCGTGCCCGTGTATCAAGGGTATAAGTATAGCGAGTGAAATTTTAGTGGAAAACACTTTGGTTATTTGGCCTTAGTTACATAAAATAAAGGGTGTCAATTTTCAGTTAATGTTTATAACGAAATAAAGTAGAAATCTTCAAACATATAGTCTTAAAGAAATATGTCTACACAATCACAAAAATTAAATAGTATGGTAGAATAAAACTATTTTAGCCGAAGCTATTTCCTGTTATTCAATTAATGATTTTAAAAGTGCTTTAAAATCTATTATGCCAAAAATGTTTCAATAACATTCTTGGAAGATTCTCCATAAACTCTGTAAATGATAATAATTATAGTATTTTGAAAAATAAAAGTATAAAATATATGTCTCCAGTTTCAAATATAATAGCTAGACTCTTCCTTAATCGATACATCCCTCCTAAAGGAAAGATAGTAGGGATCTTACATTTTATCCCTTGCTATTTGTTCGATTAAATATGAAAAATGGATTACTTAAATGTTTTTAAATCTACAATCTTGAAGAAGGTAAGCATAATACTCGTATGTAGAATTTTTTTCCTGTTTTGAGACTATCAAGATTAATTGTGACAGGTCAATTTAATCAAGAAATTTACTACTGATTATCAAAGATCTCACCTTTCAAACGGTTATCATGACAATTACTATGAATATTCCTTGGCATTAATGGAAACTGATAACGTTGATAACCAGCAATTATTTGATTGCACCGGCGTCTTTTTTCACGTATTAGAAATCTACATACAATGTACTTAATGTTTGTGCATATTCTCAAAACTACAACACTTCTATTTTCAACGTTCATTTTAGTGGTATCACAAATATTTAACAGTAATTTACTAATTCAAACCACCAAGTTACGAATAAATATCGTATACATTCCACAGCAAATAAATACGTGCTAAATCACTCGTTGTGTTATTACAACCCGATCCAAAACCTAGGAGACATCCCAAATTCACTCAGTAAGGCTTAATTGTTTTTACAAGGATACGATGAAAATTTCTTGATTTATTAAGGCCTAATGTAGATTTCCTTAATAATATATATTTTCTAGGTATTAGTTATACTTTATTTTTACCTGGAAAGTTTTAATTTCCCTATTTAAGTAATATTTTAGCATAATTAAATAAATTAAATTTTATAAATCTCAAAGAAACGTATATTTTGTATGAATATAAAAAAAAAGAAGTTAAATTCATTGATAAAGCGGGTCAGACCATGCACAAAACCGCCAAAGTTTTTTCACGGGCTTGGCACTGTGAATAGCAATGTCATCTGTTATTGCTATTGTGCTTTTTCATTATCCACAATTAAGCCTTTCTTCTTTTTAATACTGCCTCATATATCGTAATTAATGTGTAGTTATTAATTTTGAATATTAATGAAAATTAATCTACTTCAATTGATATTATGTTTTTAAAGATTTAGCTACCATATTTTTTTTGAATAGATTCATTGGTTTGCAAATCTTCTGTGCATTTAATTTTTGAATTTAGAGTGAAGAAAATGTCCACTACAACTCTTTTGTGACTATAATATGCGAGGTATTTTCGAGTCTTTTAATTTACACGTGCAAATTGCATTTACACATTCATAGCACAGATTTGCTGATTTTACATGTCCCAAATATTTACAAAATTACATTTTCCACTGCAAGTAACCATTTTCTATTGAGAGGATAAGGAATTTTTGGCAGACCTTATCCAATTCAACCTATATCGACAAAATACAATAAAACTGGTATCGTACTACATATGGCTTCATTTTTGAGAAGTGTATGCTTAATCATTATGAATTAATACATAAAGAGCATGCAATAAACTTACTCCTCTCTTCTTCCGTTAGGCTCGACACAAATAAGATAAAGAAACCCTAGATATGTAATTGTTTCGAGTTAACATGTTTACTTTCGCAATTACATGAGATAGATCTAGATACTCTATACTATGTTCTAAGCATCAAAGGTTCACAATAATCTATTTGGATGCGGATGTAATATAATGATTGCTAACTTTAAAGTAGAATCAAAAGATGGTTGCAATGGGATAAATTTTAGGTAGGTTTAAATTTTTGCTTTGTAATCTAAAGCATAATAATGTGCATGTGCAATTTTTGATATTTTCTCCACGATTAAGATTGGTACGACGCATGTGGCATAACAAATTATATGCTCTGAGTGATAAATTTTGATTACTTTTGTTTGTTGTCGAATAAGGATGTTTGAGTAATAGACTGGTTGATGCTCTGTGTCATGTTATGCTGACTTACTTTTTTTTTTTATTATGTAACTCAAGGCCAAACATCGATTTTGTCGGAAAACTGTAATAATTTATAAAATGAGTATATGACATAAAAATCCTTCTTTCATCTTTAATATCTTTTTTGACAAGCTTGTATTATATAAAGTGATAACTTTGAATTTATGTATTTATAACGACCACTGTGTAAAGAATCCTGCAAATATTTATTGCTCAAAATCGGAACTCTATTTTTCTGTAAAACTGTTAAATATCATTGAGATAGGGTTAATTTAAAACATGGGTACAAAACGCGCAAGTCGCGACGGGGGACACCAGATCAGTGTAAAAGATCACGTCTTGTATTGATTCAGTTCCGCGAGGGGGGAGGACTAGATTGACGTGTCATAAGTGCAAATTTGTTTGATTTTATGGTTTTTGCGGAGAATAGCAATATTTTCGAGTTAGGAAGTGCTTGATCCACGTCGATCATGGCCTTCTACTCCCTCGTGCGTCACGCCGGCCGATCGCGGCGAGTGTGTATATTACAGAGGCATACAATTTTGCAGCGTTGCGGAAAAGCGATCTCGTTCTGATTTTAATCAATTGCAAAAGTTGCAAGTCCCGCACGTCCTGCTCACTCACACCGCTGCATTGCATCGTCGTGAAGTGAATGAATGGCGGTGTGTCAGCGATTTTCCTTGATCGGAACGATCGACGGAGTGCTCCCCTCCGGGGCAGGAATGCTACATAGATATCAGAAAATTGTCATAAACATTTCATATTTTGCGGCTATTTTTAGCAGCGAAATGAAAATTTCGTGACCGTGCACCGGTATGGGTGTGTACGTGTGAGCGTTCGTGGGGCCGGACGGCGCAAGTGCATACGATCGGCGGGTCGCGGTTCTCTAAGAAATGAAGTCTTTGCCCTTTGGTTGCTAGCGTTCGCTAGAAGGAAACTTTCAGGGGCGTAGTGCGCAGGGGGCCAGGCGGCTCTAATCGCAGTTTTAGCTTTCATTCAGTTTTCCAGCATATCACTTGACGAAAGTGCTATTTTAAAAAAAGCGGCTTGAAAAAAAATTGCTGTTTTTTCCGCTTTCTGCCCTCTCCCAGCTGGCTGTCGCGTTCCGCGTTCTGCGTCGCTCGCCGTGAATGGCAGAACGGCTGGCTGTGGATGTGGATTTCTTGAGTGGGATCACGGTTTCAAACCAGTTGCGCGGGGTAGAAGCGCGCAAGCTTCGCTCTTTTCTGTTTTTCGCGTTTTTTTATTGGAGCTGGCTCATTTGAAAAATGCTAATGCCGCTGCTGTGAATTATAGTTGACATTTTTATTGTGCGTAGTTTATGCTTGTTAAGTAATCTCGGATTCATTGCCCTTGATCAGCATTCGTTCACATTTCCTTTCGAGCCGCTGCGCGATAAAGTGTGGGATGATAACCGGCTAACTAATGGTCTTATGTATTCGCTTTGATTATAAACGATGTGCGGTTTTTGGAAACAAATTCGGTTGGACCCTGCTGGTTCCGAAAGAAAAATTTGGCGCGATGCTTTTGTTAGAAATTATTGAGGTTCGCCAGATATAAATATTGGAAGGCTTGAGCAACAGAAGTAACCTCGCCTCTTTAGCTATTTACCACCGGATATTTTCGGACATTCACTCGACCTTTGGTGCTAACTAAAGCAATTCTAGAACTAAGTCTGCCGATTTTGATTTGCCACCATTTTTTCTTTGCGGAAGTCCGCCATTACAGAATAAAGTAACTGGAGGATAATAACAGAATAAAGTAACTGCAGGATTCAAAAATTATAAATTGTATGCAAAGGGTGTGCCATCTGTCGGTTTCTTTTTAAATTACAATTTATTTTGACACAGACACCTCTTTCGCGCTCAAAAAACTTACAGAAACATAGCAGCATATCACCGCGGTACGCAGTGAATAGATTTACGTTTGAATAATGTTGGGAATTGGTCGAAATAATGCACCAACCGCGCCTGCTGCACGCAAGTTTGTGAAGATTGGCATAAAAATTGATAAAATGCAAGTTATCCTCGTGTTTTCCTGTGTGCTCAGCCGAGAGAATATTGCAGCTGTCGCCGTGGTATTCGAGACAGCCATTTAAATTAAATTATAGTCCGTAACTAATCGGAAGGTTTACTCTTTTTTGGAAAATATTGAATAGTGTTTATTTTATAGTACTTTTAAAAAGAAACTAGCTGATAAGCGATGGAGTGTATTTGTATCTGCTTGCCAGCACACCATACGTTTTCTATTTTCTGAGTGTTTAGTATGCTCATTATCTTAAAGCCCAACTATAATGGGCAAAAACGTTCGTTCAAGTAGGACTACCCATATCATATACATATATGCAAAATTTTGTTCAGTTTGTCTGAAATTCGTAGGCTGATCAAAATGTTCATGTCATTTCTCATTTTTAATTCAATTTCCGACTGATTTATTTAGTTGTCAAGCTTCATTACGAATAAACTGTCAAAACTCAGGTGAAAGTGGATGTCCTCATATTACTAATAAGTTTGCTTATGCATATTTTCAGTGTTTTCGGTAAAACTGAAGGAAGTAATTCAGTAAAATCATACAAGTAATTCTGTCAAGTCACATAAAATAGACTGCTAAGTGGGAAGAATTGTAAACCCCAATAGATAAATGTTACATAAGACGATTTGTTTCAATTTATATCAAAACTAAAGAGTTAAAAGTTCCGTTCTTGAGACGAATATTTCTTTTAAAAATATGTAGTAATTTATATGTTATATTAAAAAGATATGCAAAGATATTGCAAACTTCTCTTAAATCATTGCCTTTTCACATCAACGTTTGAAGATACATAAGTCCAATTCGAAATAGATGCATGGAAATCATAGGAAATTTGAAACCTTTATTCTGAGGAAATAATTAGGCGCTACTAAAATCTGTTTATGGTGTTGCAAAGTTTATTTATGAGTTAAACCCATTCCTCTGGAGTGAAGCAATTTTTGTTGCTTACATTAATAATTTTGCATTTCCGACGGTCTTCGCTGTGGGCCACTCATTTTAGGGTCTAACTTAAAACAAATACAAACTTTAAGTTTTACGCTACTTATTGTTTTATTTTTGATATTCATACAAATTGTGTTTGTTTGAGAATATAAATTTGAAGGTAAAAATTAATGAAAAAAATTATTAATAGTTATATCGAGAAGGTTTCTTGTTCAAAAAGAAAAAACACCGTTCAAGATTTCTTTAGGTGGATGTCTTGCACTTGATCAGCTTAAACACGGGCTCTGTTTTCATTGAAATATAATAAGACATAATACCCAAATAGTTATTACAAAAATGGAACGACAATTATACCCGACATACGTAAACAACTACATTTAAAAATTATTTGCATTTAAAAATGTTTGAATAAAATTTAATAAAGTAATTTTAAACATTTTAAATGTTGATACTGGAATAAAAATATTTCGATATAACTGTAATTAAATAAATTCTTTAAATGTCATTTTTTAGCGTAATATGACGTATTTTAAAAAAGTGCACAGTGGGATTTATCAACAATTTCTTTAAAACTGCAGAAATGGTCTTGACCTTGACCTACTTTCATCACGTTTTTATTAAGCATCGCATTCTACATCTATTTAATTGTGATTTATTGTTTTGCAAGTGAGTTTATCAATTTATCGCTTCGAAAGCTTCAAATGTTAATACACATTACACAGTAGCCCTGATACATTCTTAGCAATGATTTAAATACTTCGACTTCTTTCAGTACGTTTGATTATGTACCTATATTACACCAATTACGGAAAATTGCATATTCCAGAATAGGAATTAAAAGCCTTCTAAGGAATGTCGTAGGAATCCCTAGATGCAGTCTTTAATTGTTTTCTTAATCGTAAATCTGTTTATTAACAGCGCTGCACCGACATCTCAATTGAGATGCTGTAAAATTTAATAGTTAATTTTTTTGAATGACTGGTGCACCTTTTAATTGCCTTACTAGGAAAAGCTATTCTGAGGTAATTATGATGTTACAGGAAGAGTACGTAATTAAATATGGGCTTGATGCATGTACCTTAACATTTGTACTACATGGCAGTAATTTGTTATTCTTATTCAAAAGGAATGCTTTTACATTAATAACGTGAAAATGCCGTCTCTAGATAGGAATAAATCGGTTTTTTCTAGTAACGTGGGTTTATTACACGAGTTATCAATAGAATGATACATTTTATTACCTTTAAAATTACATTAAAATTAACAACTAAAATTTGTAAGAATTTGAAGTTTGTGTTTAAATTAAACGATTGTTACTCGTTAAATTTTAACACGGAAACTGTCATTAAGTTTTAATAACTTTTTTTTCAAAACATTTTTTTTAAACATTTAACGTCTGTAAATTACACCCAAATTTCTTGGTGTAGGTTGATGAAAGACCGCGCAAAATAAGGAAACTTTGTAAGAAAATGAAACCTGCAAAGATACCATGTAAAGAAAAAAAAAAAATGCAGAGAAATCATTAACCCCAAAATCTTCCTGTGCACATTTTCATGGTCAATCCTTAAAAACTAATAGAAGGTATAATTCAGAGTGATCTCTTCTGAATACTGCAACTTCTGTGTACAATTGTTTTTGCATAATATCATGTATCTTATAATAATTGCGTGAAATGATGCAAAGTAGATACCATGTTTATACGTAGATGTAGGAATGGGATATATTTTGGATCTTCTTCAGCCAATATCTTTCAAAATAATAATAAGGAAATTAATTTTTAAGCTCTCTAAAGCGAAAACTCGTACTGTTGTAAACATCCTTTTGGCTTACATTAACATTTTTCAAGGGATTATGTTCTTATATTGTTTGTGAGTTGGAAATACGTAAAGCAAAGTATAGCAAGTTTTTTATCCGGAAATTGCATTCCCTCAAGGTTTGTCCCTGTTTTGAAATTTATGAATTTCAGAAAAAGTTCAATTAAAGTGAGTACTATATAATCTAGTTTTCCTTTCTTTAGTTGCATACAAAATTAATTACTCCAGATGGCAAAAAGTTAATTGAACTTCCCCATTGAAATAACGATCGTTTGCATTATAAACTCTTTTTTTTCATCATTTTGGTCTAAAATGTTTTTTTTTATAACTCTCTTGCTTGTTTTCTCTGCGACACTGGGTCAAATATGCTTCTAAAATATTATTTATAACCACGAAGTTCATAATTTCAATTCATAAGCTTCTTAGTACATTTTTAAAAGCGCTACGTGTACTAATTTGTATCTATCAGCTGTCCTTTATAAACCACTTTTTTGACTGTACATACATCGCTAACAACAGGGTATTCTAAGTATTATAATATAGTAATAATAAGAATTAAAACGAATTTCGCTCATAAAACTGGAGAGAGCTAAGTAATCAAAATGTAAAACCGGAACAGATCTAATGGACTTTCCGGTGCAAAGCCTCATGGGAAATTTGAAGCATTCATAGGATGATCCTCAGAATACGGAAATACACATAAGATGATGCTTCCGTCGATTGCTTTTAAATCTTCCAATGATAGAAACCTTGTCCTTTAGGAAAATGAATCATTTCCCTCTCAAGAATACAAGACACAATATTTTTTTAGTGGAAATTTAGGATACAGATATAGATACAAGAACCTGCAATACAGGTAGATTGAGCCTGACACAGTGTAATCAGCCTCAGCCAGATGTTCTTATTCAAAAGAAGGTCTTCCTTCATGGAACGTCTTAACGTACCGATCTTAAGATTACCCAGGTGCCGAGGTGGCCGGGAATTGATGGACGCGCGCACAGAAAAGACTTGAGGCACGAAAAAGACAAAATCTAAAGTCATTCAGCATGACTTCAACGGAATTTCAAATGTCGTTCGGGACGTGGAAAGGAAAGAGAAACAGGAGGAAAATGAGACTGCAAGCAACATCCGCATCGAGAAATCCAAGGAATACCTGAAGACTACGAAAAAACGATACCTCCGAGTCCAAAGAAATTGGAGCTGGCTCTGTCATTCACTGCGGCTCCGGGTCCAGGCTCTTCACCGAAAACTATGCTGGCCAAGGGAAAAAAAAATTAGAAAACGAAAAATCCCGCCGTGCCCGCAAAAGTAAAAAAATAAAAAAATAAGAGGCAAGAGCGGAGCGACAGCCGCATAAATTGTATATTTCCTGTGCCGCTGATGATTATGGCCTTTTTTCAATGGAAGGGGATTGCTGCAAAAAGTGAGAGGAAACATTAATTTTTCTCAGTTCAGTTAATATAAAGTCGGAGGTTCCTCTGAGCTCCACGGGCACTCTAGACAACTCGAGTGGCTCTGCATACTTGGTCTGGTTACCCTGGACCATGAGCCATGTTGGAGGCTCGGCCATTTGCGCTCCGCGCGCCCCCTATGCTTCCTTGCACCGCTCGATAGCACCAGCAATTATGGTGGGGGGCTCCTTTGGCTCCGGCTCCACTAGCACACGCTATTATTACAACACTACGGCTGTCGGTGGTCGGCGGTGTGTTGTCAGTAATAGTATGCGAGTCGTGAGTCTGAATCCATTTTACGCGGTACATGTACAGTACTGTGTACATGGCGGCAATGCTCCTCGCGACTCGGTCCAGCTCTCCTCTTCCCTCCAGGCCGGTGCACAAAGCACGCAGCACAAAGGCTGAGCGGTAGCAGCGAGCGGTTGCGGCGGCAGCAGGGCATTTGCCACAATAATGCGATTTCCGATTTGAAAATGCCTCGCCTGTGTAGTTGCCCCAATGAATCTTGATGTGCTGTCAAATCAAGCGGACGGAGATTGCATAATCACGCGATTTGATAATTGCCACTCAACTGCACTATTTTAAGTTGGGGCACAAGGCTCTTCTGAGAACTAATCGGACGGCGCGCGGGGCGTTGTGAGTACTTTGCAGCTGTTTCTGTTCCAGTTTGAGCTGTTTTCGATAATATGTTGAGTGAAAAGTAGTGACCATTGAGGTACTTTTGCGTGGGAGATTGCTTTATCAAATTTGAAACTGTCACTGACAACGGAAGTAGTCTCCACAAAGTTATTCAACCACTTCCGTAGCTTCGTTTATGCTATATTAGCAGTGTTCCACAAATGACACCATTATAGCACCGCATATTGCTGAAATATTTCAAATGTGACAAAACTAGAAAAGAGTCCTAATAATAGCTAATTTTGTTATAATTGGCACTACTAAATCGTTACTCCAGTGCTTAATGTTAGCATCGCTAGAATAGTGTAACAAACTTTTTCGGCAATGCTAATGTAGGTGCCATTTATACCGGTAATACGTCGTTTGGCAATGGAAAAGCAGTACGACATAAACGCTGCTTCTCTCTCTCTTTGAAAACAATATCAAAATATTTTGTCTTGGGAAAAAATAGTTAGAATGAAAAATCTATCTAGAAAATGCCACTTCATTGTAAATTCATGTGTTTTATTGTAAAATGCTAAACTGTTTAATTTTAAAACGTTTACATGCTTAACTCACGATGCTCAATTTTTAAACATTTGTGAACGATTCAGTTATTAAAACAGATAAAGCGTTTCACTTTAAAGAGTATATATGATTTGTTTTCATACACTGTAAATTCTAGTGTTTTAATTTAAAACGATTAAACGTTGTATTTTAAAACGTTTTAGTGTTTAAATTGATATGCCTAATTTTAAAACGTTTTTCAGCATTTTAAATAGTCAAACGTTTGAAGTGTTTTAATGTAAGACGTCTTAGTCGTTTGCAATATATTCAATGTAATACTGCTGTAATTTTGACGGCCGAGCGGCTAGTCGGCAAAACTACAAAATCCGCCTTTGCTACAATTTGGCGAATTTGCGGACAAACGGACTGTGGAACATTCTTGAGAAATATCTCGTCCACCGAAGTAGACGAGCCGAAAAAGATCGGCGGGTGTTTCGATAGACACCCGCAATGGAGGGATCGAAAGCTAATCCCTTTATCTGTCCGATTCAAAATTTCAGTGTGAATTTATAAACGAAGGAAAATGTTGGTCAGTTAAAACATTAAAAACGGTTTATTTGGATAAACGTTTCTATTAAAACCTTTCCAAACGTTTTATAATAAAACATTTCAATGTCTAAAAACAGTAGAAAACGCTTATGCTGTTTTTATTTAAAATGGTTCTTCAAATAAAACACTTGAGTGTTTCAAAATAAAATGCTAACATGTTTTGAATTAAAACACTAGATTTACAGTGTTATCACTTATTCTATTGTCTTTTCTATCGGTCTTAAGCCGTGTTTACATCTGACACATATTTCCGATCTTATGTATGGCATGCTGTCGTGAACTGAATTGTCGCTTAAATCGGCCAGTTTTGTGGGAAATTTTCCAAGAAATGTAGGTGCAAGCTTACCAAAGATATCTACAGCGAAATATATTCAAAACGAAGTAAAGAAATGTAAGATGACACAAATTTTAGATTACATAGATTGTAAATTAGATTACAACAATTTTACGTCATTGAAATTGCGAATAAGTTAAAACTCGAGTGTCGCTCGAAAACTTCGACATCTAATTATTTACACATTCTTAAAAACCACGAATTGAAATGATAGTTCCAAACAAATTTTGACGTCACTAATAGAGGGCCGAAATATGGAAACAAAATTGTTATTTCTATTTTAACTAATATAAAAACAAATTGATAAATTTGATGATAATATTCATTCCTTTTTTTTTAAGAGTTAATTTTGTAATTTGGATATTACTAATAAAACTAAGGATTGAGATAGGCTACTAAAATTTATATAGAGGTGTTAAAAACTTCACTTTAAATTTCGAAACATAGTGTTTATAACAGTTCACGTATTGTCTGCTCAAAAAAAAAAAAAAAAAATGAATATCTTAAACAGTAATTTAAACGACATGCATCTATATTTGAATTTTAGATCTATACTTAAAGTAGAATGTAAGTAGGTATAACATCAAAATGTATCTGGAAATTTGCGTCTAATAAAACAGTATCATCAACCTTAAATTCAAGGAACCGGTACGCGTCTGAATGATAAGACGATATGTCCTTATTCCAATAATATCATATCTAGGTTGCGCTACACATTTGCAAAAACTTACGAACCCATTATCTGAGGGTAAAGTGCAACAAATTTATAACGATTAATATTACGGATGATGAACTCTTATATATATTTTTTTTTTATTAATTTATTTATTTATTTACAAAATTTTTACAGAAAAATAACATAATTCTTCATTATTATATTTCATTGCTCCGTAAAGTGCTCCCCAGGCAAAAGAAATTTGGTATAAGGGTTGCACTGGTGGCAGACAGTTTAAGTATTTACATATGTATTTTCATTTAAATTCAGTAGAAAGTTCTTACATATATTTTAATCTTATTTTTAAAATCTGATATATTGCGGGCATTTCTGATTTCTGTGGAAAGTGTATTAAAAAATGCAATTGCTGAGTGGATAGGATCTTGTTTTATTCGATTCGTCCTAGGAACAGGTAGGTTGAAGTCTCCTTTCGTTGCTGATCTGGTTTCATATTGATGAATGTCCCTTGCTAATATAAGCTTTATTGCTGATTTTGAATGGTGCTTTGAGATCTTGTATATAGCCTTGGCTTTTTCTATCTTTATAAGCTGATTTAGGTTTAGGTTGGTGGTTGTGTTATAGAGTGAGTCAGTGGAAGTAAGACGTGGAAGATTGTGGAATATTTTAATTGCTTTGTTGAGTAATCTCGATATTGCTTCAAGGTTTCTCACTGTGGTTTGGCTCCATATGATTAAACCATATGTTATTAATGGTAGTATATGCGCGTTATAGATTAATTTCTTGATTTTCGGTAAGATATAATGATTTCTTCTTATAACTCCAGTAATTCCTGCCACATTAGCACATATAACCTTATAAAGGTACTTTCTTCTCATGATCCTAAGCTATATTTTTTTAAAAGCAACGAAAGGAGAAGTAGTAAAATATAGATATTTTCATAAAAAACTACGAGAAAAATAACATATTTCTGGCTTAAGTTTCTATTTAATGACTCATTATACTGTTCTAGGCCTTTAGAGGACACAACTCCTTGTCGCCCTTCGAAGTGCCGCCCTTATACGAGGCGACATCTCTACTATGGCGTATAACAACTCCCTGTCGCGCAAAGCACTTTGTCATGTTTATTCCCGAAAATGAGCCAAAATTACAAAAATAAAATGAAAACGAAGCGAAAAAAGCGCTGACGATTTTCTTAAGTCTGCCATAGAGAAGTAGCCTAGATGTAGGGAACAGAAGTGACAGGCACTACGCCACCAGCAGAATGGCACGGCAGCTTGTTCTACACCAGCCACCCAGAAAATTTAGATATTGGGCAGACGACGGCACGGGGTGAGTGGGCAGCCTGCCTCCGCTTCAATCATTTTCTTAAGAATTTTCAAAACATTCGATCTGTCTTCCCTTTCTGAAATAGCATCAGCACGACAGCACGACAGCACCATCACACTACCGCTGCTCTTCCCCATTTTGATTGATGTCGCTTGATTACGCTAAGAAGCAATCACGTGCTTCGCCTAGGTGTTTCGTGAATCTTTGACATTTTGAAGTGCACATACATACAGGTGACGTTTTCAGTTCGCCTCGGCTGACTCTTCGGACGATATTTTCGGCACGAAGGCGTAGGAGCATTTCGCAATTTTCATTGAAGAGCTTCCTTCGCTGCTACTTATGTGTTGCCAATGAATGAAGGGCGAAGTACATAACGTACATATACATATTTAGCGAAAAAATATGCTTTCATTCTATTTTGTTGCATAATTCAGCCACCCGCACGTGTACACACGGCAGGATTGTTTAATGCTTGAACGATTCGGGTCTAGGTTTTTATGAACAGTTCCAAAAATAGATATATTGTTTTTGAAAAGGCTGATAAACCGCTGATTTGGCTTTCATTTCTACATACATTCATTTATACATAATTGAAGTTGGCTCAGTCCTTATCAATGAGATTTCTAATAGCTGAGATTCCACATCTTGTATTCTATATTATGAACCGTTTTAATTTCTCAACATTCATGAATATGGAGATGTTGCCTACTGAAGGTTAGAAGTAGGCTGATTTCACAAATTTAGTTGCTATAAATAAGATGTTATTATAAGTATTTCAACATGATATAAATTGTGCTACCGGGTTTCAGGAAAATTATTATTTTTTATATTCTGTTGAAAATCAAACGCGATATTCAAATTATGTTTAATATGTAATGATTTCATTGAGTTTTACACTCTACACCCGTCGTATTCAGTTGACATTGAATTATGAATATTTGTTTTTAAGTTCACGTTTACATACGGGGGTAAAAAATCGAGTTGAGATTTTAACGCAACCCAATCTGCAAAGTGTCGAGTCGAGGCGTTGGATTCAACCCATGTTTAATCATGCATGCAAATATTTTAATTATTAGTGTATGGGTATGATTGGCACGAATATAGCCAATCGCTTCTTGATCATCTAAAGCATCACCTCGGACTGTCAAATTACTCATAATCTGCATTGCAGTATTTAAAAACAAGATCCTCTTTTAACACAAAATTGGTGGATGAGGCAATTGTATAACGTAATGGCACCGAATACCGGCCATTTAAGGATTGACTACATTTATTTATTGTTATTGAATTAATAAGAACATTTATTTCAATTGTGTTAGTGGTTTCAATATGAGAAAACGATTCTGAACGATAATAAATTATTCCCGTTCGTTTATTTTGTCGTTGGTATATTTAACATTAATTTTTATTAAAAAGCTTGCCATTGTTGCACTAGGACCCTAACTCCGGCCACTATCTCGTACTGATCCTAATACCGAGATTATTACATAACTAAAGAATATATGAGTCTAGAATAATTATCAAAATCATAATTAATTATTTCTCATTTTTCAAGTATGGATTTTTAGCATTTCATTGATCTATTGAAGCAAAATCTAACCTTCGACCACATTAATAATTTTTTTTCGCTTAATAAATAATTTTATTATTTTTTTTAAACTAATTACAAGTACAGTAATTAATTTATATATTTTACTAGTAAAAATGAATTTATATTTAGTTTTCGCATAGATATTTATTAAATAACCAAGTGGCCGGATTTAGGTAGCCGGCCGGTATTCGGTGCCATTACGTTACTTGTCAGCATTGTCTTTATAGACACTTAAAATCCCCGAAACATTAAGAGACGAGTCTTTAGTTATTTATTTATTACAGTATTTAGTCGAGTTATTTATTATTATTTATTTCATTAAACAATTTTAAATTAATTTACACGAATAGTTTTTTAAGTTTCTGTCGAGATTCCAAAAAAATAAGTTTGGAATATATTTCCGTTCGAAATAAAGAGCTCAAGGTAGAAGGAATCGACCAGGACACATCCTCGCATTATTATATCAATTAATTGTTACATATTTCGCTTAAAATTAATAAATATCACTTCTATAAGTTTCGAAACAAAACCTGAAACCTGTCAAATTGAAAGGTCGCGTTATAAACCTAGTGTTAAATATTACTTCTCTGTTAATTGTTAATCAAATTAGTTATCATTTATAAAAGTGGCTCGTCTTTTGTTTAACATTTTTTTCTTGTACCTATAAAGAGACTATTTATAATAACCTTTAGTATGTTGGTTAATTCTACATTTATTTATTGGTATATTATTGTACTGTAATATATAAAAAAGCTAATTGCACGTTTATAGGGAAATATACTTTGAAGAAAAATGTCGCACTATAAACACTGGAACTGAATCGAATTGCGATATGTTGCATGAAATTAATCGCTAGCTGATACACAAAAATCTTTTCATTTCCTCCTGCTTTTGATTTTTCATGATGATTGTACTGTATTTGCCATTTTGACAAATTTAATTCATGGCCCCTGTTCTTATTTTCATGGGGATACGAAAATAAGATTCGCACGAAAATAAGTTAGATGTTTTCATTATCGCACCAAGAAAGCAATTGTAATTGAACAATACGTGGTGATTTGAAAAAAAAAGCAATAACATTATATGTGAATGATCTAATCAATAGTTTACAATTGGTCATGACGATGTACGATGTACGAATAGTTTTAAGTCAATTTTTTTGCCAAACGATTTATTATAATGATGAAACAATTGACAGTTTCTCTCTTATTTCTTGATTTGTGGCAGAACTGGATTATAGGTAACGCCAAGTACGCCCTGACGTAGAGCGGCAGGTTTCTAAAAGGCGGCAAATTTTCAGGAAATATTTACAAAAGTATTCGATGTGTGCTCACTCGTACCAATATGCCAGTCAAATTCCACCAAGATTGATGCATTTGTTCTCGAGTCGTCAACAAACGTCATATATATATATTACATACACGTATTTGCAAACCAAAACTGGATATTCGAAAATCGATATTTCCATATTATATTTGGCCCATATTTTGAGTATTTAGGGCGAAAAAATGTCGGTGGCGTACCATCAGTGAAGCTGATAATCCGGCTCTGGTTTCTGGTTAGTTTTAATTTTAATTTATGTCCTTTTTCTATTGTAGCTTGTATTAACTGATATGAAATGAAAATTAGAAATGAAAAAATTACATAAAAATTTTATATTGATTATATGATTGGTTTTAGAAACATTGATCGATCCATTCATAAACTGTAACTGTTAGATTTTTAAGTTTATTTTTAAGTTCATGTTAAACAAATATTTCTAACATTATGAACGTAAAGGTTTTTCAGATCGCTAATTATGAATTTCTTACAAAAAGAGGTCTGCTCATTTAAAACTATTTTTATATTTATGTCTGTCTTTCAAATGGTATGGATTTTGTGAATTTTGACAACACATATGTAGGTAGCACTAGACAACAAAATTTAATAGTTAATTTTGCGCCGAACAAGTCATGTATCATTTCTATAGGGTTCTTTTCGATCCATTTTTGGCTTCCTCATAAGATGTGAAGGTGCTGTGTCCATAGGCCATTCGCTATTGACTGAAACAAGTAATAGAAGGAGCAATGTTTGGTGAATATGGCGGGTAAGGTGGGACATCCCAGCCAAGCGTTTTTTCTTCAATGCTCGATTTAATGCTATTAATTGTTGTTTATAACGATAGACTGTAATAGTTGCACCAGGTGTTAACAGGTCATAAAACAACATGTCCTTCTGATCTCACCAAACACACAGCGTAACTTTTGGAGTATGAGTGTGCCATTTTGACGTCGAAGCTGACATTGATGGAAGTGGGTCTTTTTCCATGTACTTTTTTACGTTTGGGATTATCAAAATAAATCTATTTTTCACTGCAAATCGTATTTCGATGTTAAAATGACTTTGTCTTCAAAGGAAGACTTCACAAGTAAAAAGTAAAAGTTAAAGTAATAAAAAATATTATTTTTAACTTCTCACTTTAACCCTTTGCACTATGAAGTCACCTCTGGCGTGACAAAAATATTTTTCTCTAAAACTCTGAAGTCACCTCTGGCGTGACAAAACTATTTTTCTCTAGAACTCTCTGTCTGGCGCGACACTTCATATATAAAACATATTAGTGGGAAGCAATTACTTTCTACCTAACATGTGATATCAAAACCATAAAAATTAAATCAGAGTTGGCCTAGAACAAACTAGAAAAACAATTATAGTGCAAAGGGTTAAGTTTGTTCATACAGGCAAAGTTTTAAAGTCGGTTTTTATTTTTTCTTAACGTAGTAAAATTTTCTTTATTTTTACTTCTTTTCTACGCGACTAATCGCATTTTACAGGTTATAATAAGCATTCTAACTTCACATAGATTATATTCACCTAGTTTTGTTAAAATTCTAAATATTCAGGAAATTGTTTTTAAATTTTCAAAGTTATAGGGAAATCAAAAAATTTTGGTTGGTTTCCCTCATAAATTAGAGCGCTTCAAAGTAGATAAATCTCGAGTCGAAAAGACTGTCCCGAAAGATAAACATAGCTCTCATCTGTGAAATTCGCGTCAGTGCTCAAAAGCTGGGTCGAACAAAAACAGAAAACATCAACCCACCCGGCTGAGAAAAAAATATTTTCAAAAAGCAAAAAACAGCTGTCGACTTATAAACCACATCTACTAGGGGGTGAAAAGAATCCCGGGAGGACTTGGAGAGCTTCGAACTGGACCAGCGAGTGAGAAACCATCTTGTTCGTTGTGTACGTCGCGTCGTCGCATCGTTGGTGATTCCCCCAAAGACCCACTTCAGGCGGAGTACCAGATCCTGCCTGCCCTGCCCTGCCCCGGCCGGCCATCCGACACGACGCGAAACAGATTCGCGAAAGCTATTTCTGCTGGGAGTCATTAACAGTCTCGCGAGGAAGCCCGCTAAAAAAGCTGAAAATAACCAAAAAAGCTGCGCGCACCCAATGAAAATAAACCAAAACGGCAGCGGCCAAAAGAGAATAAATTCTTCAGGTTGGGATTTCTTGAATGAAATAAATTCCGATTTGTAAACAGCTCGGCAGAAATATATAAAAAACTTAAATAAATTGCGAGCGAGTCGCGGAGTGGGACAGCTTTACATAATTTTTTGTGTTGCCTTCGCTGGTGGAAGAGGGGTTGGCAAGTTGCTTGGACTCGCGTCCACTGTGGCAATTTACAGATTGTTTAAAATTTTTTTTAACTGTGATTTGCGCTACTTACGGTGAGTGAGATTTGAGATTGCGGTCTGAAATAACAGGGAAAAAAACCTTAAAAATGAGGAAAATGGAAACCTGCAGCAGAGCGCGTCACATCCGGCGTACTTTCCGTCAGCCGAGATAGATGCTGCCGCAACGCAATTTAACTCTCTGGCTGTCTGTGACATGGTGCCGGCGGATACGCGCGCGCGGTGGCTGGTTCGCGACGCGGCATAACAGCTACTAGCGAGCGCGGAGCGGAGGGCCACCGTAGCTGACTTATTGTTGGTCTTTTGCCATTTTGTACTTCCGGTGCACTTTAGCATTTTACCTGTGCGCTGAGGTAATTGGTTTATTTAGTGCTGCATTTGGCATTAATCGCTGATGAGGAGAATTTGCGGTTTTAAGTTTTAATCGAGTTTCGGAGCCTCCCCAGGTAATAGTTTTTTATTGTAGTTTGAAGGGCATAACTGGAAATAAAATGATAACAACCAACGTAGAGTGTATAATTTTCCCATTTATTCCATTCCATTGATTCTTTTGCTCGCACAGCCAATCGCTGCTAAAGTACAGATGAACCTCCTACAATACTGGAGATACGTTCCTTAAAAATGACGCGTTTTGAGGAATCGCGTTATAGGAGACATTAACTTGACACAAAAACTAGGATTCGGTTTGAAAAAGAGAAAAATTGCCTTTTTGACAGGGGTGGTCAAACTTTTGAAATATGTGGTCTATATTATAATTGAAAATATCCCTCGCGGTTTACCTCCAGCGACTGTTTTAAATAAAACGCAAAAGCTAAACGCGATGAGTAGCCGAGGCGACAGCACGGCCGGCGCACAGTGTTCCAAATCGCTAAAAAGCTGGCCAAAATTAAAAAAATTAAAGTCAAAAGACAATATTTATAAATATATACATAAATTTATTAAAGACAGCCAGATGCTTCAAATAGTAATAATTTTTTGTTCACTAACAGTACATTTTACTATGTTTTTTTACTGTTAAAGTTGGCAGAGTAGTCATTGAGTAAATTTTCAAATTTGATTCGACCTATTCAGAGTTGTGTCATTTACCTGAACGTAAGAAAAATACTTAGATATAGTATTTATTTGTTAGGGACAATGTTTTACTCTTGTGACATCACCTAAATAACGGTTTAAGTGTGACGTCACTCTTAGCGTACTGCTTGATGGAAAACAGTTTTCTTAATGTATTTAGGCGCGGTGATTCCAATCGGAACATATTCTCTTAACGGTGATGAATATGGGGTACAAAATTCAGCTGCCGCAACCCGCTGCAGATGCACATTTAAGGCATGTTTGCATCTCTATGTATGTACATGCAGTGGTATCGAAGATGTAATTTGCTCTATTATTGCTCTAGAAAACCATGATTGATTTTGATACGATTTTTTCTATTGCACAGCCTAAGGTAATATAGGATGCTTTTAGTTTCGAAATTAGCGAAATGGCGCATCCAATATGGCGTACCAAAATTTAAAAACTCGCAGGATTATTATAAAAATTGGTACAACGGGGTTTTAAAACTTGCTGAATTCAAATATATTATATACATTTTGAAATTAAAGAGAGCGGGTAAAATATGGCGGCTCAAAATTGCTAAAATTTGCTAAATTATTATAGAAATTTTAACATATACATTTTTAGCTATAAATTGTTGATATCAGAATTCAGTAAAGCCACTAGAAACCAATTTTTGTGCGTGAGTATCCATCATATTGATTTCAAAATGTTTAACTTCTCAATTTAGATATCATAATCGATATAAATGACCCCAAAACACAAATGTACGAGCTTTTATTTAAATTCGTCAAATTTGCCATGTTGAATTTTTGAATTTTTATATCGAGACAGAAATAAGTGACCCTAGAAACCCCCACATACCAATTTTTATGAAAATCTGATAAAATTTTATATTCTTGGTCCGCCATATTGAATTCCTGAATTTTGAGAACAGATTTGAAATCAGCAACACAAAAAACCACTGTGTACTTAATTTCGAGCATATCCGATGGCATTTCGAATTTTAGCCACCTTTTTGTTGTTTCTGAAATATGTACAGAATGCTGAAATATCAAGTTTTATTTACTTATTGTACTCTTTCGACTTAAATAAAATTATATATTAAACAATTTGGTGATAAGAACCTCAAACAAATTTTCTTCATATATTGTTTCTAGTATGAGAGTAGTACTGATTGTCACTGAAATGTGAGAATGTGTTCCAACAAAATTAAAAGTTATTTGTTGTGAATAGCAGAGTTAACCGGTTTCTCGGCTTAGCGTAAATACTTATTAACCCTTTGATTATAATGGCGACTTAAAAGCGCTCAGAAAAATGAATTCGTCATGGTTTATCGGCGCATGCACATGCAGTTGGAACGTTCATTGATATCAGATAGTGAATTTCGATTTATAGATTTAATACCTTAACCTTTTGACTGCAGCGCACTCTAGCGAGAAACCATCCGAAAAATGCGGCGCGATAGCAACAACTAAACTTTTACATTTCCAACATTACTAACAAAATTCTGTGAGATCTGTGAGAGCAAATACATATAATCGCTTTTTCGCAGTCAAATGGTTAAACAATGTGGTGCCACAAAAACGGAAACGCGTTTCTGCAGGAAGCTGCTCCATACCGAAAGGGTTAATTAAACACTTCTAAAACATTCTAGTTTGGTGTATCATAGAAATAGTATCAAGCAATTCCAATTTAAGGCGTGGATTGGTATTTTACTAAAGTCTGTGTGTGTGATAAAGAACTATACAAGGAGGACGTTTTCATCCAAAACACACAAATTCCGCAAAAAGTACGATTAATTTTACTACCACGGTATCCACTAATATTTCTTAAGATTTTTTTACCTGTTTTTAATTTATGCGTTTTTATTGTTAATTTTTAATCCATTAAAATTAGAAAATTTCGAAATTTGCAATAGCCAAAATGTTGTTTCGCCGATATTTCATATTCTGCATATTCTACACTTCTAGGCTTAGGAAAATGTTCTTGCAGAATTTCATCGAAACCCGTGAGGAGATTTTATATTCAGTTTGATCCATTCATTGCTTTAAAAAAGAAAAACATAAGTCATTCTGGGAGCCCTTATTGAAATTGATGGAAAACGTGTTTTTAACAGATAATTTCTTTATTTCTTCTTCAAGTTCCATGACTTTATATTGAGGTGATGGAAGTAAAAGACAACATAATAACCTCAGTCTAACAAATATTGGTTAGAATTTTTAATACCAAATCCTTCAAATGCCACACTTCAGTGGCTTTAGTCAAGACGCCAACCATCGTTCAGGCTGAAGTGCTCGCCATTGCGAAACGAGTCAAGACCTGTATTTGAGAGCCTTCAACGATTCATATTTTATCAGACAGTCAGGCAGCTCTAAAGACTCTTAAGTTTTTCTGCATTGTCTTAAAAATTGTCTCGGAATGCCTTCCAACTATCTAGCGAGGTCGCCCTCTTGCGGGTACAGGGACACGAAGGCCACATAGGCAGTGAAATTGCGGACGATATAGACAGAATAGGGGCGGAATCGTCCTTCATAGGACCAGACCCCTTTTGTGGCACCTCTAAATGCCACCTCAAAGATGTCCTTAACCAATGAATGAACGAAGAGGTAAAACATTACTGGAAATTCTCGATAGGCCTGAGGTAGGCTAAATTGTTCATACCTGACACTCAACAAGGCCGGAATGTTCCTTCAACTCAACAGAAGAGAGTTCTGTATAATTACAGGGCTCTTTACTGGACACTGCCCACTATGGTACCAACTCAACAAAATTGCCAAAGCTAACTTGGCAATATGCCACTTCTGGCCATTTGCTTTACCATTGTGCAGCTAAAGCTAGACAGGTACACGTACAGATACAAATCCCAAAATTATTATAGGCCTAATCAAAGACCTTGACCTGGGAATATAACACTTGAGGAAGTTGGGGACTCAATAGACCTCACCGGGTTGCAGCGATCGCTAGGCTGCTTAAGTCTTTCGCCCCTATACAACTAAATTATGAAATGCTTTCGAGAACACACGCTTCATATCAGGAACGTCAGTCATAAAATCGGTAAAACAGTATTGTTATATAATTGAACTCTTAAATTTGTAATAATCAAACTATATACGAGACTTGTTTGATAAGTAATTGGCTTCGGCTAAAATGGCGTCACTAATATTAAATCAATGCTATTTTTCATAACTCTTCAAATGATTAATGCCAATGTTTCAACTGTCAGTTTTTTTTTTTTTGTTTGATTGTATTTGACAGTCATTGAAAATGAACAGCTTTTGTATGTTTACAAAAATTGCAAAAATTAACTATCGAGCAGTGATAATTTTTTTGTTTTTTTTTGAAAAATTAAATGAATAATTTATAAACGCGGTCGTACATGCACGTATAATGAAGAACGTGCAGGTCGTCTAAATAAGGTCACCACACCAGATATGATTAAGAAAATCTACGATATGGTAATGAAGGATCGAAAATTGAAAGTGCGTGAGATTGCGGAGACTGTGAGCATCTCAATCGAACAGGTGCAGAAAATTTTGAAAGATCATTTGGATATGAGAAAGCTCTCCGCAAGATGGGTGCCGCGATTGCTCACAACATAAACATAAAAACACAGGTGTGGCAACTTCAACGGAATGTTTGGAGATGTTAAAGCGCAATCTGTGGACAAAACATGGATCCATCAGAGTTCATCAGAGGAAGTACAGTCGAAATAATGCACTTCTCATGGCAAAACGTATATTTTGAGGGATTGGAGCAATCGTATTATTCAAGAATGAATGTTGTATTTTCAACAATTTTTTGAGAATAACAATTTTCATCTTTGAAATCACATTACATATTTCGATTTCGGAATTTGGAACACGTAATTGTATTTTCATCTTACAATTTCACAAATAGTGAACTGTTGCAAAGGGATGTATAAAATCTGTTTTTCTGTTAATTATGTACTAGTAACATAAACCGAAGCCATCATTTACTAGTAACTTTTCATTAACCCGGCGTCGATGACGTGAAAATAATTACGCGGACAATGACGCCGGGTCACCGTAACCCGAATTTTATCGATGCTTTGTACCAAAACTGAAAGGGTTAGGGTTAGGGTTCTTAGTGCATACAAAAATAAATAAATAATACCTATACACTTTACAAATAAAATGTTTATTATTTTAGTCAAAAACACATGCAAAAAAATATGGCCGTTTTAAATCGCCTCGGGTCATTATGACCCAGCGTCATCCACGCCGGGTTAATAGCAAACATAACATTGTCGGAACTTTATAAATCTGGAATAAAACGTAAATAACCAACTTAAAATTTTTTTATCAGTATGACAAAGATTTTCGCTATTATACAAGAACATTATCATCATCCTGATTTTTGTTTGATTCTTTGCATTCCGCTGTGAAACCAAATTATTATTATTATTGTTTTCTTGATTTTTCTATACCTTTTCGAAAATCATCTCTTCCAGCAGTATATTATTTTTCTTAAAATTCAGTCAAAAACTAATTGAAAAGAAACATTTTATTTGCATTGAACACTTCATTTTCGGGATAATAATAAACAAAAATCCAATCTTTCTGTCATAAAAAAAGAAATGTAAATTTGTGTAAAAGTGTTCGTTAATTTATAGCCTATGTCCGCTATAAGCTATAAGCTTCTCAACGGTAAAATAATTATTCAAATCAGTTCAGTAGATTTAGAGATTACCTCTTACATATAAGCAACCTCCCTCTCTTAGATATCATGAACAAACAAATACAACTATGGTAATCGAGTGTATTCGATGAAAAATGTTGAAGTAGTAAAACGATATTTTATATTCACACTTTTATATATTATCGAAAGTTGGTCTCATCCCACAAAAGTTCGCAAGGCCTGGTCGATGTAGGTCATATGCATATCCTAATAGTTGAGTTTTTTTGTAAATATTTTTTGATTGCTTAATTATTTGTGAACATTGTTCTTACTTTTTCAAACACAAAATTCAACAGATATAATTTGCCTTACTCTACACCTGTTTTTGTTTCAAATATCTCCTATAGTTCTTGTTTTCCTAAAATATACAAAACGAATTTATTTCCACAACGATTTTACCCAAACTTTCGAATTAGATTTGTAAAGCACGTTCGTATATTAATGAGGCTATTTATTAGGACATAAAACTAAATTAATTTAATATTATTTGTATATATTTATCTAAAAAAAAATACAATTATGTAGTATATAAAATCGTCCTTAGAGATACTGTTAGGCTACATAGTCTGTATATGATAAATATATATTTATATGTGTATATAAGCAGCCTAAGAGTATCTTTAAGAACGATTTTGAAATATTTCACATTTGTTCAATTCAGTTTTAATCAACAAAAAAGTTATATGATTTGGATTGTCCTAAAGGTATGCAGCGACAGTCCTTGCAGACCCTTTCAGAAAAGGTCACTTCTAAATGACCAATCACGACATTTCGATTTCGTCAAACGCACTTTCTCCGTCCGAATCCGACGTGAGCTGAATGGTTCTGTTTATTAGTTTATCTATGCGCGGAGCGCAAAACGAAAAAAAGTACTTTATTCGCCTTATCAGCGACTCGACTTCCTCCCTAGCTTTGACTTCCTTCACAGCGCCTGATAATAGAGGCATTTTTGCGGCCGCAGCAATTTCACTTTTCATATGTGCGCTGGGCAAATGAAATGGGCTAGAAATTCTTCGCTTGTCGATTTGTGATAAAAGCACCATCGCAGAGGAAGCAGATAGTCGTAAAGATATCACCTCGCGATAGCGCCTGAGGACGCGCTCGCCCGGCCTCAAGTAGCGATACGCGTGGAGTATTTTGTGGTGAATAATTACGACAAGATGTTTTTTCCTGCCCCCCAGGCCTCATCACATGTGGACAATGCTAATGCCTTTCGATTTGAAACTTCCGCTCTCCGAAACTGCGCTGGGGCCGATTTGTATTTGGCGGAATGTTTCGCGTATCTTTTTTTTTTTTTGGATTTTATTTTACTTAAGTTATGGAGAGGTTGTTTTGGGCGGCAGTGCGTGCACAAGGTACTTACGTGAAAATATGCGTGAAGTTTGTTTGATTACACAAATACGTACATAGTTTTGGTGTAGGTATTTGCAGTGCTGCGTGATGTAACAAAGATGCTGGAATTGCATTTTCATAGTACAATGGTTCAGTTTACCTCGACTTCAGTAGTCTGTAGGCGAGTGATACGCTTGCATTCAATCTAAGAGATCCTTAAGTTGTTTATTTTTCAATCATTGTTTGTTTGGTCATTTGCTTATTTTTATATATAATACGTACGAAGCCATGTGGTATATTGTGCTAGTGTTGTGCCTAAATCTGCTGCTTCGAAAAATTCATTATCACCGATAGAGGGGCTAAGATATTACATTTAGAACTCTGGGATTATAGCTGGTAGTGTAGCACCTTTAACACGTTAACACCGGCGTGTACCACCGGTGGCTCACACGTGACTGGTTTATCTGGCGGCGTGTACCACCGGTGGCTCACACGCGAATGGTTCATCTGGCGGCGTGTACCATCGGTGGCTCACATCAGCTTTTCGTAACACATAATAAATAAAACTAGTATGTCTTAATAAACGTATAGTAAAAGGTGACTGCACTTTTGAAGTTTTGCTTAACAACATTTTGTGCAAGGTGCCGCCAGATAAAGCAGAATACGATTTTTACTGCCGCCCCATGAAGTGAAATACAAAAAACTGTCCCGGCGTCAACGTGTTAAAAAAAGACTTTGACAATTCTGAGAATTTTCGCAGACTGTTCGGCAAATAATCAAATAAGCGAGGAGTTGGTCCTTTTAATGCAAGAAGGGGTGTCACTTTCATTAACAAAACCGGCCTACAAAATGTAAGTCTATTTTTAAAATAGACTATATCACTAATCTCTTTAATATTAAAAACAAATTGGTACAACCATGTCTTGTACAAATTGATATCCTAATATGTAGTTTTCTAAAACAAAACCAAGATATTTCACTTTTTGCTTGAAATTTTAACATAGAGCGCAAGCTTGAACCAGTTTACTTTTACTATTTATTTTATTAATTATTACTTAATTTAAAATATATTAAGAATTGGTTGTGGTTCATGGCTGCACTCATATAGGACGGTTTTGGTAGGAAGTGACACCCTTCTTTTGATAAAAAAAAAAAAAACCTTAAAGAACGAATAATTCCTTGAAAGGAATTCTTGCATATTTTGTCGAAAAATTCCAAACAACTCTCTATTCCTTAGTAGGACTTAGTAGGATTTCCAGAAAATAACTGAAAATTTTGTAGATTTTCTAATGCATAACGTTGCAGAACTGTTTAAGCTTTTTTTAAAAAAGAGATATTCTTTTTCAATTTTTCAAAGTTGTGGGTTTGCGAAATCCATATCTCTAAAAGTAGAGTGCTGTTTTTGGAGTTTTTATAGAAGGTATTAACATAGACGCTTTGAAGTTCAAGCTGTCGTCAGAAATGAATTATTCTGCAGTTCTAAAAACTCCTGAATGGTTTCTTCATTCCTCTCCCATTATAAGTTTCAAATTGTCATTTACACATGTATGTCTCATTGCATTCGAGAGGTAAGCTCAAATAACGCTTAGTAGTCTTTATAGGATGTATATTAAAGAAGATACAAGGTTTCAAGTAATTTTTGGAAACTTATCGTTCTTATTCCGCGGATTTTCGCGCATTTTCAATGGAATTGCACTAAACAAACTGAAACTTCTGCTTAATTTGGTTTTTTATACGGAATTCATTTGCCAAGAATTCTCTACAGAATGACAAATTATTGGGCTAATTTTGCATGTAAATCCAGAGCAACGTACAATTAAAGAGAAAAAATTCTAATTTGTGCCAATTCATAGATGCTAGTGCATTGGCTCCCAATTCAGCTTCATTGCACAATAATGCCAGCTAGTTCCTCAAAGAAAGACGTCTGTAAAGATATGAAGTACAACTATATTATTATTATGTTGGTGGTTGATCGTAAAAATTTAGATCCGTTTCACAACAGCAAAAACAAAGCAATTAACTTAAATTTTTCACCTCAGCTGGTTCATTTGAATTTGAACGAGATAAACAACGACTCCAAGCGCCGTGAAGGCAAAAAGTGCCAAAGATATTTCATCACAGTAGTGGCGATCTTATGCCATCCAGTTGCAATAAAACCATGTCTGGGGGCACACACTCGAAATTATAATTACACACTCTCTTGAAATTTACTAGAAACAAGGCAAGAAAACGCGCCAAGACGAAGAAATACGAATTCCACAGTCGCTCGTCTACTTAATTTATTGTAAATTGTTAATCAACCGAGCACGTTGGCGCCACATATATATTCGGCAAAAAATCATAAAATTATCGATTCCAGCAGCACCACCGCCAACAGCAGCAGCAGCAACCTCGGCGGCCGTATAAAAAACGATAAAACTTTTTAACCAAAATACACGCCAAGAACGAGAAATCTCGGGATGTCGAGGAGAGATTTCTTCGATGACTCCTCGACTTGTTTTGTGTCACGATCGCTTTACGGTCCCGCCACGGTGATGGTAGTGGAGCTCAGAGCCAAGGTGAGTTCGCACATTTCCCGGTTTTAGTGTTTCTTTTATTTTCGCGGTTTATGTTTCTTTATTCAGGCCAAATTTTCATTAATGAGTTGATTTTAATAGAGGCAAAACAGGTAGGCGCGCGCGCACTCATTTCTGCCGGCCGCGTCTTTCTTTTTAGAAGAAAAAAAAAAATTATTTTATTTCAACGCGTTTGGTTTTTTTTTTTTTTTTACCAATAATTTTTTGCCTGTTTTTTTCTGATATCACTCACCGCTTCATGCTTATGTTATAGCCTCTGGCAGAGTCACTGCGAATGCTGGCAGTGTTATTGTAGCTCTTGTCGCCGTTTTTGTTTGTTAGTTGAATCGTGTTTCAGAGGAAACGTTTCGCAGCATATTCATTTGAAGGCGAATTCCAATACTTCAACTAGACCGGCGCCAATATTATTTCATCAGAAGGAAAACAGGTTAATGAGCCCGATACTACTTGCTGCCGCCTGCCTCGGGTGAGAACTGCTTTCAGAGAATTCGATTATTGCCCAGTGCCCCAGCGGTGTTATATTACTTGCAGCATGATAGTTGTTGATAGGATCGCAAATTTCACGTTTACTCCTCATTCTGAGAAATGACGATCATTTCGCGTCTATTTAACAACTGGCCTTACTCTTTCAAAAGCTGCTTTCTTGTGCCTGAAACTCAAAATATTTAACTACTGACTTACATGGCCCAAGTATCATTTTCTTCTTATAATAAATAGGAAACGCTTTCATATTTTGCATAGATAGATCAGTCATTATACATGCATAATATACATAATACATACATATTTATATTTGCAAATATATGTCAGAAATAGTGGAGAGTGGCGATGCCAAGCTTACGTTTTCCTCAAAAAACGCGCAAAAAGATCTGATAAAGTATACCGCAAACCAAAACAGGTCCTAGATTGCAAAGGTATAATCTCATCTTGACTAGAATAGTTATACAAACATTTCAACTTTGATTCTGCGAACTTCTCATACAGTGTAATACAATTATTAACACGTTAATGCCGGCGTGTACCACCGGTGGCTCACACGCAAATAATTTATCTGGCGGCGTGCACCACCGGTGGCTCACACGCGAATGGTTCATCTGGCGGCGTGTACCACCGGTGGCTCACATCAGCTTTTCGTAACACATAATAAATAAAACTATTATGTCAGAATAAACGTATAGTAAAAGGAAACTGCACTTTTGAAGTTTTGCTAAACAACATTTTGTGCAAGGCGCCGCCAGATAAAGCAAAATACGATTTTTATTGCCGCCCGATGAAATGAAAGACAAACAACTGCGCCGGTGTCAACGTGTTAAACGGCAGGCATGACATTGTGGCTGACTCGCCTCATTTAACCGGAGATTCGAGCAGTACCCCTACTCTTAATACTTAATAAGGACTGTTGCTCTGTAATGAATTATATCATCGTTTGCATAACAATCTTTAACCACGTGGAAATTGTGTAACATTCGCAAACTTTACAAAAGGCAAATGTAAAACTTAACGTTTAAAAATTTTCAGTTTTTAAACGTATGGCGGCAGATTTAAACATTTTAAATCAGTTCATTTAAAAGGACATTCCATTTCTATTGAATCTCTAAAAAAATTCCAACCGAATTTATTCGAGCATAATTTCTATTCTATCCCCAAATTTAGTCATCTATCAAATCGGTCAAACGCAATAAGCACAACGTCTCCGGTAGTATCAAAAAACTTTTTCTCTTTCCGCTTTTTTTCCCTCTTAAAATAATCTAAAATAAGCAACGGTTCTGAGTGGAGTAAAATATCTGAAATCAAAGACCCCATTATGCTTGTACGCGGCTGCAAAATGAACGCTTATTAACGCGGCAAACAGATTACTCCCAGCGATAAGAAATGCCCGCGCACTTATCAGGTTAAGAAGGAAAGAAGCAAAACGACTAAAAAAGCCACATGATTATGATATTGGGAAAAATAAATAAACACATTAAAAAATTACACGGGACCATATTGAGAAGTTATTCAAAAAGTGTTGGTCGCCGGCTTTTACTGTCACTGTGTGGGTCTTATAGCATGTGTGGGTTTTAACATATAAAACAAACGCTGTGCAGTTTTTCTCACAGTAATTTTAGATCATTTAAATTTAAGGGAATTTAAGTTATATATATTTTCCGAAATTCAGTCCGATCAAAACATGCAAAAACAATATCTCATTAAGTGTTTCCTCAAAACTAATTAACTTATTTTTATGTATTCCCACACCGATATATTGAAATTTTAATTATTTCAATTTAAACGTTAACAAATCAAACCTCACCCGGAATCTTCAGTATTTAGTAAGTATTCAAAAATCTATCAAAGTTCGACTATACAAATATATGATATCTAGTATCAAATCTTTATTTAAAAAAAAAATGTTTGTACTAATTGGGATGTTTCTTAATTATGTTTATGTTTTTCGACTGGAGATCATTATATTTAGAAGTTTTTCGAATTTAATTCAACCAAAATTGTGTAGCGCTGATCCTTAGCTTTTCGGTACAGAAAATTTTCATTACGAAATAAAATGGAGAGTCAAATCATCATTGTCTAAACACATTAACCATATCATATTTAAAGCAAATAAATTCCTTGACTTTATTAAGAGAAATAAGTACTTGAGATCACTTATTGAACGCGGTGCTATTATGTAGAGTCCTTCATATGCTGGACATATTAACAGAATTGAAGGGGTGCAGAAGTCCCTACCAGATTTTTATGCTATAAACTAAACTGGTGGAAATCGACTATGTGTTGTTATGATTCACGACGTTTATTATTTAATTTATCAACCCTTCAGTATCGACGACACTAGCTGCCCTTTATTTATTAAAGATTTATTGTCCCTAGTTATTGAATTTAAACAATTTTTGTGTTTTGGAAATACCTCTTCGTTTAAGTTTATTAATTGCTGCTTTGCATCGAACAAATTATGGGCTTTGTGAAGTAATAATTAGATTTCACGATGTCTAGATTAGAATACAAAAGTAAGTTGGCATATATGGAAAATTTAGAGAATTAGAATTTATTGTTAAAATTTTTGGGATTATTGTTTTTTCTAGTCTATAATATTATTATGTAATTGATAGACTGAAATAAATAAATAACTCTTTCGATATTTGTTTTCTCGTTTCGTGATCATTTTAATTTTATGTTGATAAATTTTCGAATTATTGATCCACTTTAATGTTGTTTGACAAGGATTCCTTTTCTGCCGCATAACCTTGAAGTCTTGCTCCTAATAATGTTACCTTTAATTGTAAAAAAAGATAACTAATTCTTACACTTTTCTCTCAAAGTTTTTATGCTAGCAGTACGTACTCGCCGAGGAAAAGCGAGAGCAACTGATTGCGATATACGTCTTTGGTGGTTTGAGTTTATTAAAAAGGTTAATTAATGAAGGTTACGATTTAATATTTATTCATTATTAATTAATAGTACACACCTTGTTCTGTTTCTATTAATTATTTTCATCCACAATTTTCTATGTTTTCACTTTATAGAACTCTTGAATTAAATTTACTCGTATTTTGGAGCTCTTGAACTATTTCATGACTTCAGGTTGACGTAATTTTTTGAAAATTGCGTTTTTAGTTATTTTAGTAACTATTGTACTTGAATGACGTATATTTCAATGCAAATTAATAATTAGGATACTTTTCAATGAGAAGTTTATATAAAAAGTTTATTGATGGTGTGAAAACTGCACCAATGCTATAGTTAGGGACGTTAGTTTTGCGCAACGTTTAAAAAATATATTTTCAAGCAGATCGTAAACAAATCAAGATCCTTGAAGTATGCTATAGTACTCTGGGGAGTCGCATTTGACATGTCTGCTAGTACAGGAATGAACGCTCCGAAGTGTGTTAGCGTTTGTTGATCTAAGGCTGGACATTGGCAGAGTATGTATTCCGCTGTTTCTTTTTCTTCAAGGTAAAAGCGACATGTATCATCGACCTCAACACCTATCTTTTTGAGATGGTACCTTAGGGTACAATGTCTTAAGCCCTGAAAGACCACATAATCGGGCCTTAAACCAATCGTTTTCAGTTTCCTGTTTTTAAGGATTTCAGCATCTCTCACCTAATTTTCTTAAAGGTAGTTCAAATCTAATCACATCTTGAAGTTAGCCCCGTTTCTTGTCCCAGCTTTTATCTTGTACAAAGTTGGTGTTCTAAATGAACGCGTAAAGCCATTTTAAGATATATCTGTACAAAGAGGGCAAAGCTGTCTAGAATTAAAAAAGACTGCCGTTTGAAATCGATCACATCTCAAACTGGAATGGAGATGAATTTAATAGTTTGAAGGGAGTGATAGAGAAGAAGCGAGAAAGGAGCAGAGATCCATGGAATTATCTCCGTAGAAAAAATAGCCAGTGGAGCAACAGTCTCGCCTGACTTGATAAGATTAAGAAGTCCAGACGATCGAGAATTTCATTTAAGAAGAATAAGACCAATAACAAAAACGTGATAATGAAAAAATGCTTTTGCCCAAGATCTGGGGAAGACGGCTCAAGCTGAAGTCGTATGGTGGAATTCTTGTGCTCTTGATCAGTTCAGTTCATTCTTTAAAAAGTTGTCAGCGACAGAGCGAAGATCGGAGTAGAGCAGCTGAGCGGAGACCGGTTGTGGTGTGTGCCGCACCGCGGCCAACCGGCTTGGCGGCTAACTATGGCTGACGAGGATGATAGAAGCGATCCACACGGAGTCGATGAAGCCGAAAGCCACCGTAGACAAAAGCAGGAGGCCGATGGACAACAAAACAACATACTGGCGAAGGAAAAATACGTCCGCCGCGGCAACGTAATTGATACTACATAACTTCGTGCATAACTGTACACATATACACTCTAGGTGGCAGGTCTCGGTGCGTGTATGTGTGTGCGTCGTCGCCACGATTATTGATCTGACACATTACGGGTAGAGCCACAAGCCGAGATTAAAGCTCCCTTTTTGGGGGTCTCAGACTCTCAGTGTGATTAATCCGCTGAAAGCAACTCCCAGTAGAAGGCAAACCTGCCCCGAGGCCGCACTAGAGACACCAGCAAGATCAGGCCCCGATCGAGAGTAAACAGGCACACATGTACGCCAAAAGTACCACAAATGTAGCATCACTTCCACATGCAATTAAAACATATTGAGTGCAAGCCAAGTTCTTAAACGCTCGTTAGTGTAATAAAGAAAACAAAAAGAGGAAAAAACTTCATTTCCGGACTTTGCTTTTTTTCTCACTGTTGACTCCACTCCCGGCTCCCGGCTACGGGCTACACATGCTGAAGGTGCGCGCTCACACTCTCCCGATTTATGACAGTGTTACGCGGTGATCCTGATTCAGCTTTTATAGAGCAAAATTTATAAACTTCTGCTATTATTAAAACATGTAGCAACTGGTACAGGGTGTGTGCGACGACGACACGATTGCCATGGCTTCATCGCCGATCCAAGCGCCAAAAGCTAGAATTACACGCTGCTGCTGCTGGCTAGCTGTTAGCCGTACCGCCAAGAAATTATGATGGCGGTAATGAGATCGCGAGTGATATGCGATTGCGTATTGAAGCGTGTACTGTACGTACGGTACGTACCCCCTGTGCGCTGTTCATACTCGCGCGCGTACATACTCGACAGTGGGCTGAGATTTAAATGGAGTGTATTTCTGGCTGACATTGTTGCCAGATTTATTGGGGAATTTTCATGTCGGGAAATTTATGGCCGCGTCACTGACTTCTTTTTTAATTATAGTAAACTGTGGCGGGAAAGATTACTCTTTCAACGATATTTCATGTTTGTTGACATTCATGTGGAAGTTTTTTTCGTGGGGTTTCAAGGATTTCTGCTTCCGGTTCGAAATTTTCAGATACGGCAATCTTGTTGTTTTTTCAACGATTCTTTGGATCACTTCTAGCTCACTGATTTATTATCGGCGGCTATATTTGTGCACAGATTGCCTAGTTAGAAGTTCTATTGCGAGCATGGCTGGTTAGAAGCACGTTTAGGGTCACTATCACGCGGAGTCATTTAGTTTCTGGCATGGTATTTCGAAATTTTTACAAACAGAAATAGTATCTACCACACTTAAAATTAATTTTAATTTGCATGACTATGTATTTAGGTTTATTTGATAATCTGTAAAGAACAGTTTTAAGACAAACATTTATAACTTGGAATATTGCCATAAACTTAACTTAAGTTTCGGTTTGAACGATGTTAGGCATACTTAGTTTTTATTTGTGACTCCTATATAAGCAAATACTGGAATCGTAAAAATTAAATAAACAGATTTTCTTAATATTTTAGACATACTTTTAGCATAAATAGTTTAGAGATATCCCAGAGATATTTAGTCAGAATGAGATAGTCTAATGTGAATGATCGTCATTATGTCAATCTATTTTTATGAAAGATAATAGCCATGTTGTATAAGTGCTTGGGTTTATCATCTTCTTAGTTTTCTACCAACCAAGCTAGTTTAAAATAAAATTATATGTATATGTTATTATAAAATAGCTCTTAACCGTGGTAGTTAGCAGATGCAGGCTGGTTTGATTAAAACAAGAAGCAATTGCTTCTTCTTAAAAAACGATGACAGAAAAACACTTTGTATGGAAATGGTAAACATAACAAAGAAAACTTGTTTATAACCTTGAATGTACTTCAATTTTCAGTTTATTAATTTGTTGAGAAAAATAAAATATCTTTTGAGTAAGAGATACTTTTCAAACTTCTCGAGAATTTTCTTCAGTTAATTAATATTCTGTACAAAAGAACGAATTATTATGTATTTCTATATAGCCTTAAAGTAAGATTCCTTACACTTTACTTTTAAATGTTGGCTTTAGTGTAACCTAATATCAAAAATTAGCTGTTTAAAAATATATTAATTACGACCCAGCTAAGACAACAAGTGAATATTTAAAATATTTTTCGATATCAATGACGTTTTACGATAAGTAGAACTGCCGGCGCACACATTTGTAATTTTGATAATTTTCAACTCCTTTAAAGTGATATGCTTTCACATTTAAATTAGTGATTATAAAAGGAAAAGTTTTTGATGTGTCGTAATATTGAACCATAATAAATATTGGCATAACTATTAAGAGATAACTTTAAAAGATATAATTAGTTTAATAAAAAAATTCATTACCAGTCAAATTGACTGGTCCTTTATAATTCTAGTGTTAAATAAAAGAGTATTCATAAAAATTGAGCTATCCAAAAATCGCAGACAATTTTGATAATTTTCATTAAGTACTGAGAAATTTAAATTCTTCAATAAGCCCGATAATAATTATTTAGTAAATTTTTATTTTTCGATTCGGTTGATAACAATTATCAATTAACTTTTATTTTTTATTTGTATTTTTGATAAAATTACCTCGTCCTACATGATTTCGAAACGATCTCAATATATGAGAAATTACGTAATTTTGACCGAAGTCATTTAAATTCGTCTCAGTGTGAAAATAATAACAAACAAATAAACGTCACATGTTGAGGATTTTGAAAAATAAGAAATCAGAATAGGATTGCTAATTAAAAATTATCGAATCATCGAAAAATAATATAAATAATAATAAATAAAGAAGTACAAAGTACGTGGAATAGATATCAAAAAGGCGAAAATGTAAAGTACAGTGCTGCCAGAAATCTTAGGACCAAACAAATGAGTAAAAACTTAATGCAGTTATGTTCAGAATTATAGGACCAATTCTCTCATCCTTTAATATGCTGCGGGCTGCCATTTGGTCTTTATAGCGTCAGTCATTCGTCACGGTAAGGACTCCATGAATTCCTTTGCGAAATCTTCCAATCATTTCCATTCGTTAATTAAAATGTCTTAATTTCTGAAGGGTTTCTGGTCTTTTCTCCATCTTTAAGGACACATTCTCTATGATGTTCAGGTCCGGTCTTTGAGGGGGTCACTCCAGGCAATTGATATTTTTATTCCTCATGTACACCCACTGTCGCCATTCCTCTTCTCCTTATTAACAAGTGATGGCCTAGGGAATAAAATATATGCCCGAAATAATCGTTCGCTCCTAAAATGTTCGACAGTACTGTAAATACCAATTCTGTTTTTACACGGAAAAATTTACACGGTTTTGATTTAACACGGTCTAGAAAAAAACAATGCAATTTCCTTGTTAGCACGTTTAAAAAAAGTTGTCTGATTTAAATTTTAAGTACAATGCTCAAGAGCACTGTAGTGGAGGCGGCATACAGGGTTGATTTAGGCTAATGATGATGTCTTTTTTGCACAGTTTTTTCTGGAAAGTATCTACCGTGTAAAAACATAATTAGGTGAAGAAGCTTATTAATCAAATTAACTTTTGTGGTAAAATACTTGAAGGACAAAAGACTAAGAAGAGCATGCAAACCACAACATTATATAATATATAGTTGAAATAATTAGTTAACTATTGGAATCGTCTCTACTTATTTATTTATTGTTTCGCTTAATACAAGCTACAGAAATTTACTTAAACTACGACTAGAATAAGATTAACCTAAATTAATTAGTCAAAGGGGGTGTGGATCAGGCTGGGATAGGGCGCGCTTAAGGGAGGATTTGTCGAGGTGGAAATCGAAGGCAGTAGAGTTGTTGACCTTCCGTAGCATTCTAGTGAAGGGTTCGAAGTGGCCATAATTAGTACGGTGGGTCGCAAGACGAAAGGTGGGGAAAGATCTAACAATGCGGGGGTTAGTGTTGAGGGATATGCTATGTAGGAGGTCGGGGCAATCGAAGAGACCAGCTAGGACTTGGTGGACGAAGACGATATCAGCGATATCACAACGGAAGGAGAGAGGTTGAAGGTCGATTAGTTTTAGGCGGTCTTCATACGGAGGGAGGTTGAGGTGATCTGTCCACGGGAGGTTGCGCAGGGCAAAACGAATGAATCTACGCTGGACTGATTCAATTCTGTTAATGGTCGAGGATTGCGAGGGAGACCAGACCTGACAGGCATACTCAAGGAGTGGTCTGACGAAGAAAATGAAGAGCGATTTGGTAACGTAAGGGTCGGAGAACTCCTTAGACCATCGTTTGACAAAGCCAAGAGTAGAATTGGCCCTGCTAATAGCGTGATCTATGTGGGAACGGAAATTGAGTTCACTATCGCATATGACACCAAGATCACAGAGGGAGGTAACAGATGGGATGGGTTCTCCAGAGAGGGTGTAGGATCTGGGAGGAGTAGAGGTGCGCTTACGGGAGAAGGTAATCGCTTGGCATTTGGATATGTTTAGATCGAGAAAGTTTTTTGAGCACCAGGTACGAAAATTGTCTAGGTCGTTTTGAAGTAGCGATGAATCGGATGTGTCGGAAATTTGTTTGAAGATTTTCATATCGTCAGCATAGATTAGGATGTCAGAGTGATTGATAACGTTCACGACATCGTTGATGGACAATATGAAAAGTAAAGGGCCGAGATGACTGCCCTGGGGGACACCGGAACGGGATAAGAAGGGTTTGAAAATCGAAGAGGCGAAACGGACGCTGTAGTGGCGATTACCGAGGTAGGAACTGATCCAAGATTAGGCGATACTAAAGCTTTTATCAAAAGTCCACACAATAAGTTACATCCGCTTGAACGTATTTTAAGTAGTCGTATATTTTAATCATAGGACTGATAGCGCAGTACATCTGTACTTCAACCAAACGAATCAAGAATTTGCTTTTCTTTTTACCAGACTACAACAAAACAAAAAGAAGGGTTATGTTTTTAGCATTCTATGTTAGTATGTGTGTTCATATACTTCCTCATAACTCCTTAACTATTCATCCTATTTTGACTAATGAGATGTGTTGGCTTCGTCTTAGTGTACTGCGTATTATATGCTATCTAACGTCATGGCAAACAAAATACGTAAAGACAGAAAAATACAAATTAGACCAATGTATCGTGTTTGGTATCAAATGAAAGTTTTTAATGTGGAGAATCCAAAAATATATCATTTATATATAAAGAAATGTACTATTCGTCCGGGACAGTTAAAATAATTTTGAATTTTCCCCAATTTACAAAACTTCATAGCTGTAGATCCCAAAATGAGTCAAATAAAAAAAAAAAAGTAAAAATCCAAACCCACTTACGAATCCAAATGCCTTTTAAACATCTCGTTGTATCTCAAACATTTAGAATTGTAGTCGATTCTTAGTTTTTAACTTTTAGTTTTTTTAGTTTTTTTAAAAATCATCTCTGGATACAAATAAGAATTGTATGCTGAATATGAATTTCCAAATTTAAATGCACGAATTTAGGAAAGGTTAATAATATCTATGGATTTTTATTTAATTTATTTGCTCATTTATCCAATTCCTCCGTGTTCGTTTGATGTCTGAAAAATCATGCGTTTCGTTATGTACCATTATTATAAATGTTTGCAGATATTAAAGAATAGTAATCCCTATTTACACGAACTACAAATTATAGATTAATGTTTACTGTTTCGAGATAACGTCATTGACATTGCGCTAGTATCACATTGACCAGTTCAAATAGTTATCATAATTATTTTAATTGGCTTACTCTTAAGTAAATCGGTTATTTAAAAAATTGTGCGCGTACATGAATTATGTTTTTTTTTTTTTTTAAATGCTGTATTTGTTATATTCGATATTCTTCGGAATAGTCTCATATTCAGTGTAAATACTATACAAATTTTGCAATATTCTTAACCTTTATGTTTTGAATCTTACAATTCAATTTTATATCCAACCCACCAAGTGGTTCTTCCTCGCTTTTAAAGCCGCTGAATAATAAATTTATTTTTATAATAAAAATAATTAATATTGGCACTTTCGCATTAGATAGCCAGGTGTCGAATAAAGCCCGAAGGTGTTAATGTTGCCCCAGCCAGAAGTCAGCATTTGTTTTAGTCACATTGTGCCAAAGTATCAAATTTAACCATTCCACAGCAAAAAATCAGTGTAGTCGATTATGTAATGTCCGATTCGTTTATTGTCAAGTTGATATTCTCAATAGCTTTAATTTCGTTGACTTGTACATTAATAACTTATTTCCTGAATAAAGGTTGAAAAATTGATCGCATTTCCTGCAGATATTATATTCCCGATAGTCGCAAAGTGGTCACAAAGTTTAGTATGAAAACAAGTGTTCAGTAGGAAAACAACCTGCACGACAGAGCCGGCATTTTTACTTCAATTAATAGTCTTTTGATAAAAAAAAGTTGCAATTTATAAACTCAGTACGTTTTCTGTCCAAGTCAGCACAATCTGCAAGGTATGTAAATGAAAGCAGCGAATGTTTGGTGTTAATTTTCATCTCTTCGATATCTAAATATTTGCAACAATCACAACGTGGACTTCGACTTGTTTAAATTGCTGAGGCGTTAAGTGAAGGTGGCTCCTATGTTCATATAAGGAAATTCTTTGTGGCTTGTTAATTGATTATTAAATTCATTGAAGAAAGGTGTAGGTCAATGCATTGTTGGGTGTGAAATATTTGAAATTGTTAGACGATTTTAGCAAGTGAAGTTGTTCGATTGCAAATGCTTTTAAAGTAACAAAAAAGGTTTCGATGTTTTAGTCTTCAGGACATTGTCCTTTTAAATCTAAAAACTAAGACACCAAATTAATTTTTAAGTAATTTAGAATCATCACGAAATGAGAAGTGGAAAATACTTCTTCGCAATTCTGCGAGTAATATTCAAAGAAACAAATCGGACAGTCTTTGTGGCTTTTTCTAGATAGATTATTTTAAGTATTAAAAAGATATATTAAGTTACGAGTACAACAGTTTGATTTCCACCCTGACCTTGGTCCTGAGCTCTTATCACGACAAATGTTATGCGAGGGCCAGACGACAGACATAACATTGCGGTCTAATTGTGAAAAACGTTCCTCTGCCCACTGGCTGCGTTATGCTTGATAGTATCTTAGGGGTGAATGATAAAACCAACAATATATTTATCACAATAGCTTGAATCGGATTTATTACGAAACAAACATCTCCGAACTTTTATCGAAAGTATGCAGATCGAGCTTATCTAGATATAGATACTCTGTTTAGATATAGAAGCGTGCGTTGCGCAAATGATTCGGCTTTTGTTCATGTACCAGCTAAAGGCGTCATTAGGACTATTTCCTGAAAGGTGAGAAATAACATTAAAGCAAGAAAAAAACGACGACACAGTGAGCAAAGCAAAAAACCTGAAAGAATCAATGAATAGAGCACTTCTGGTAACAATGGGTACAGATAGTGATCTTTCCTACTTTTCTTTCTCCAAACGGCCTTAACACAGAAAAAAGAAAAGAACAAAAAAAAGAAGCCTCCGAGGAAAGAGTCGAGGAATGAATCAACCTTGCAGCATGACCACTTGCGTTTTGTACCGAGGAGGTTGCCCTCTTCAAGACTTCTTTTATTTGTTCTCTATCTCTCTTTCTCTCTCTTTCGTTATCGTCGACAAATTAGTCTGATCCTCAGGTAAACTTCTCTGCATACAAACGCTCAACCATTATGAAAAGAGCCTTTCAGGAGTGCTGGAAAAACGGACACAACACGTTAAACCTTACACTGATCGTGCGTGTTGCACACGTGAATTTCCTCTTTTGTCCTCCTCTAACGGCCGATCGAATAATCTGGTGTTTTTTTTAATTTATATTTTCGCTTCATTTTGTTTTATTTTCAATCAGTTCTCTTTTTTATACTTCTTTTCATCAATGATCGGTTCCTTCTATTGGCTGCACGCGTGCATCTTCCCATGGAACTGAGATTGTCTCGGGTCGATCGAAAAGGTGAGTGAGGGCCTCTTGCTTAGCCGTTTCTCTGGAACGGTTGCTCCTCGGCTCAATCCGGGAATCAAGATCGAGATCGCCACCGCTTGGATGTGGAGATTCACAGCTCAATGATCACACAACCACAGTTAATGTGGAACATACCGAAGAACCTCTATACAGAGAGTTCCTGGTAGACAGGTTTCTTGGGTTCAAAGACTATTAGACCGGGGCCTATTGCTGCTGTCTGCTCGATCGGTTATTTCATGATGGCTTTCATTGCCATTGGTTGTTGCCTTCACTTTTATTAATGTCAGGACTTCAGTTAAAGCAATTGCTACTTTTAAGTTTTCCTTAACATGTCAAATCCCAAAACTAAAGTGTAAATCTGTTCGATTATTGTTTTACATCTTTCTATCCAACAATGCAAATTAGTTTTTTCACAATCTCTACCGGATTGTATTGTACTGTGTTGAATTCAAATCTATAAACTGCTTTTCAAATTTTTAATTTTCCGAGAATGTCAAATTGCGTAGTCTTTATACTGACTTTGTGTCAAAAAATTACTCCAGAAATTTGTTCAGTTCGAACAAGTTTGAAGACTGAATGAATAGTAATCATAGTAATTTATTGTGTTATCCAGAAAGTTTAAAATTTCGCTATATTTAACGGTTTATAAAGTTAAATTCAATGCAACATTTTCTATTTCACACTAGGTTTATCGGACGCGTCATTTTTACGCATTTATAATTTCACAAGAAAAATTATGAAAACTGTTTAAATTCCTCCTCTTCCAGTTATGCTGCAAATTATTCATCTGAAGAGGGAAATATATTATATATCATTTCAATTCATCTCCATCTAAAGCCTTTCTTTGTGTTTTAAAATGAAATAAGTCCCATTTTTTAAGAAAATCTGCGGTTTCATGCTGGCATCAATTTGACGCGTATTCGAAGAAATATAAGAAATGTTCGTAAACAGAGTTTTAATCTGATTCAGATCGGCTAAGGAAAAATCCCCAGCTATTATCCGCATTGAACTGCCTTGTTGTATTTAACCCATTATTCAAATGTGTCACTTCACGACTACTTTTGATATTGTATTTGTTATTTTACCAATTCTAATTAACTTTTTTCAAACATTTACCTTTCTAGAAAAAAAAAAAATCAAAGTTGGACTTATTTTCGACTAAAGAACTTAGACATCTTATTGCTTATAATTATTGTAATAAGAAGTACCTATACAGCAGTATTTTAAAAAAGTTTTTCTTTTTTTTCCAGAAGGCGATTTTGCTTAAGGATGACGGATTTTGGTGGTCCCCGGTTGATGTACCGAGGACATTAGGCTTAAGGATAATACATGGATCGCAGAAATGGCGGCGATCCTTTGGCGCCTCCAAGGCCCCCTAAATTATTACCTCGAGTACATCGTCCAAGGGCCGCAGAGCCGCCGATGATGAGCGCCCCTGTCTCACCAATACAACAACGTCAGCAACATCAGCAGCAGCAACAAATATGTACAAATAATCACCTTCATCAAAGTAGGGACATTAGTAATATTCTCAGTAATAATAACAATAACATTAGCGGCGTCAGCAGCAGAAGCAGCAGCGGCAACAATAACGGCATAAGTAACGTCAGCATTAACATTGTAATTAGCAGTAACAACAGCAACAGTAGTAATAACAACAACAACAGCAGCAACAAGAACAACGGTACCGTTGGTAGCATCTGTAGCAGCAACAATAACGCTATTGTTGCCTTAACGGCCCATCCAGCGCCCCTCATACCACTACAGTTGCAACAGCAGCAACACCAAACATCTAGTGTTAGTAGTAATAGCTTAAGTAGTACAACAATTACATCAACAAATAGCTTCACGAGGCGGAGGCCACCGCCCCCGATCGTCAATCTAACCCTCTTACCATCGATTTCATCGAACATTATTCATACTACGGAGTCCCCAGTATCTCCTGTCACACTGGCGGCGCCGCGACCCGAAAGCGAACGGCTCGCCAACGAGTATGTGGACACACCGTTTCGAACGCCGCAGCAGCTGCACCAGGCGTCGCGCAACCAACACCCAGCTGGGCAGAATATTCATGGCCAGACCACTACTCAGCATAATCTCCTGCTGCAGCACTCCCAGAGGCATCAGCATAACCAGCAGCAGCATAATCAGCAGTTGCACTCTCATCCAAGTCATCATCAATCTAGCAATCATGCAGTTATCGGCGGGGCGACATCGCCTTCGGGCGGTGGCGGCTCCTCAACACTATTACATTCGAATATTAGTAGCCATAAAGGTAGTGGTCATTCGACACCAACGCTTGGTCCAACACAAACGACGACGTCGACGACGACGCTACTACTACCTGGACAAACGAATAGGCATCAGCCTGCGAACCATCGGCCGACAGCGCTGCCCATCACGCAGGCGATCACCAAACAGCCTCCCTTCTCCAAGGACGTCAACTCGATCCTGCACGAGGAACTCGATCTACATCACATGGGGCCCAACGGTGGCGGCGACTCCCTCAACTCAATCACCTGCCCGCAATGCAAGAAGTGTCGCTGCGAACAGTGCCAAAGTCCAAGACAACTGCCGTCACGGTGGGTGTGCAACAAAACCTGCCTGTGCAGCGCCGAAACCGTTATCGACTACGCCTCCTGTCTATGTTGCGTCAAGGCTCTGTTCTATCACTGTGCCAAGGATCACGAGATGGAGTGCGACGACGGCGATAGTATATCATGTGCTGACGATCCCTGCTCATGCCTACCGCACAAACGAACCGCCAGATGGGGCTGGCTGGGGGCCCTATCTCTGGCCTTACCATGTCTGTGGTGTTACTGGCCGATGCGCGGATGTGTCGCCATCTGTGCGAAATGCTATGCTAGACACTCCCGGCATGGCTGTCGCTGTCAGGCAGTCGGATCGACAACAATGTTGCCCATCTCGCCCATCAGCAGCGGTATCGGTTCCAAATCGACAGGGGGCAGCGGAGGCATTCACAGTGGCATTAGTGGTGGTGGGGGAAACCATCACCACAGTAGTAGCGGTGGCGGTGGCGGTGGGGGCAGAACGATCATCCGAACGTGCGACCTTACACCCGAGAAGAGACTGCTCGACACGAGTCCTGACTACTGAAGGGCGGAGAGCCGCGCTACCAGCGACGGTCATCTGGCCGAAAGCAGACTATTTGAGAAATACTGTAAAAAGAATTATGGCGCCCGACGCCATTGCTGTTGCTATGCACGCATAGTGACACCAATGGTCGCGCAAACAGAGTAAACACATTAAAATTATAAATGTAACCAAAGACTGCAAACAGATAATTATTAAATATTAGAAATGTTATTATTATTAATTTTATTTTATTATTTCTTAATATTAATTAAAATTTCTAATAATAATGGCAACATCAGGAACCCTACTGAGAAATGCGAAACTGAGAACAGAGAACAGAAACAAACGCGCTACTAAGATGTAGGCTACGGCACCGTGTGTGAATACGTTAGGCGAGCGAGGAGAGCGGACTTTTGTTAAACTGTGGAATATTTAATGAATTGTATAACGATAAGTGTTTTAATGTATAGCTACGTGTAAGGACATTCTTCTCTGCTCCTTTATAAAGCGAGACGCGCCCAGAGCAGCCCATGCTACTGGAGGGACCTCCAAAGCAGAGGCGAAGTAGCAAGTAGAAGAAGATTATTATATATAAATACTATATATAAATGACTACGTTTTAAGTATATATATATAAAAGCATAAAAAGCAAGCGAAAACTCAAGAAAAAAAATATTTATTTTATTTTTATGTATAGATGTATTCATGTTCCGTTTTTTTATGTTTCACTAAATGAAAACACGAGAAACAGATTTTTAAAAAATATATATATTTTTTTCTTTTTTGAAAAGTTTGTTTTTTTCCAAACGAGAGAGTCAGACAGACATATACAGACAGGGACAGGATTAACTGCGCCAATTGCAATTCGTTCACTTCAAATCTTCAGTTTCTTAGATTTATCGTTTTTATCTCTTTCTTTTGCCTCGTTTCATTCATTCATCCTAGAAACAAACTGCAAACGCAAAAAACGTAAAACTTCCTAACAATTAATGAAAGTTCTGTTGATTTTTAACACAAATAATTTCAATTATTTAAAACTGAATAAAAAATAATTTCTGAAAGACATATCGTTTTCTTTGTCCATCATCCACATGATTCCTTGATCCTTCTTTTTCATTTTGAAGTGACTAGTTTAATAGAGAAGACTATTAATCTGTAAGTATCAACGGATTTTGACAGGAAAACTCAGAAAAATTAACTCAATTAAGATCCCAGTATCGGAGGATCAGATACACATCAAAGTTTACATTGTTCCATTACACTAAAGGAGGGTCACAGACCAAAGGAAAGGGGAATATCTATCTATAAGTATCTATAAAATATGATTCTAGTACAGGGGAAATACACCTAAATTTTTCAAGTAAAGCTGTGAGGAAAAGCACTAGTCGATAGAAGGTAAGTATACATAAGTCCAAGCTGGAAGGGCAAACCTTTGTACTATCAACCAAAGCTCGATCAGATTCAGTTAAGAAAAAAGGAAACTGTGGTATTTATTATGGAACTCGATTTTGGTCTAGCGAAAAACATTTTCAAAGCTCATATGCTAAGAAGTATTGTTTTCGTTAATTTGGTCGAACAAAGTCGATTTTCATGATAACGCCCAATTTTTTTTTGTCGATATTTCACGGTTATTAAATTTTCACAAAAAATATCAGTAGTCTGAAGTCAAATAAATAAGCTTCAATATAGCAAAACTCCGAATAAGGCTGCGTTCTTTAACGTCGTCTGCATGCATACTGCTTTTATCAAGCGTTCTCATTTGCTAACTGCAGATGTCCTAAGTTCACTAACGTCATCTGCTGCAATTTTTGTCCGTAACTTGAGCAGACTTCGCAGTACTTTGAAATGTCATGCAGACGGTTGATGTTGCAATTTGACAACAGTCTATTTTTAAGTTCAACACGTCAATTGACGATCAATTTTACGTTCCCGAACGCAGCCTAAGAAATATGGGCAATCTTTTCACATTTTGCTTTCTTACGCTAATCGTAGTTGATATAGTCGGTAAATAATATCTCATACTTTCTTGAAAAGAGTAATGCCAGAAGAACATTAAATTGCTATGAACATAAAATACAAAATCAAAAAGAAGGACCGTCTCCAAAAAAAGTATTATACAATTATTTTAGTTAAAAATCTTCCTAATCGACTTTCAATATTGAACCCTATGATTATACCACATATTGATACTGATGATATTAATCCGACACAGTAAGTTTGTCTTGATTTTGTAGTACTGGATTAATGTCAGGTTTTCGTGCCGACTTCGAACATCTGGTTAAAAAGTTTTTAATTCACTAAATTTAGAACCAACGAACTTAAATACCCGCATATGCGGAGCTTCGTAATATTTTAAATTTAAAATACGTATATATGACCGGCATTTTGTGTTTTTAAATTCAGGTACCGAATCTGAAATTAACAGTCTCAAGAACCCCAATATACTTATTTTTATCAGATTTCAATTAGATTTAGTAACAATGGGCTGCCATATTGCTTTTTCAGAATGGGGCACCGGATTTGAAATTTGCGTAGTCATTTTATAACCGACTCGTAAAATATATATCATTTTCGTTTCACTTGACTCCTCTACTCTGGCGATTCTGCCCCCTCCAAAAGGATTTTTATACATTTAAGTTGAACTTTCGATAATCAAGTATTCAATTAAAAAAATAATCATCGGAATCGGTTCATACATTCCAAATACAAAAAAGTGAAATTGGTAACTTCTTTCTTTTCTGAAATTGCTTAAAAAAACACTAAATAAAGTTAAGAAAACCGGTATTTCGTAAACAGTACAATTTTCGAGTGCATATGTTGGAACACCAAGCTACGAAACACTTGTGTAAATAAATAAAATTTAAAACATCTTCATTCAATAAAGAAAGAGAAGAAATTTAAAAATTGTGAAGAAATCTTATCTTACTCTCTCTCTGAATCATTCTACGAAGCTGCACCATTTTTATTTCGATAGAACTTGATGGGTATCTTTGTTTAGATTAAAAAAAAAAAAAAAAATCACCGTTATTTAATTTTTTAGATGTCTCAGCTTCGACGCGCAACGACTAGAGTACTAAAAATTGGTGTTTTTTAAGCCATACTACCATGTGCTGTCAAAATTGTTCGATTAGAGATATTTGAAAATATTTGGACGTATTTTAAAGATAGTAGTTTTTGAAAAAAAAAATTCGAAATATTGTATACTAGCACCCTGAGAATACGATTTTGTTCAAAATTTTTTATGATTTCTAAGCGGCTCTAGTACCTTTCCTGGTAAATTAAAAAAATTTAGTTCTTTTGTACATCATGTCCTTAGGGGAGAGGGTGGCAAGATGGGGTACTTAAGGTTTGAAGATCAATAAAAGGAAACTTTACGTAGTGAGACATTCATATTTATGTTTTAATTAACAACTATTTATTACTCTTCTAATATTTGGTGAAATTAGGAATTTTTAATTATATATTTTAGAAAAAATTCAAAATAAAAATAAAGGTGATTTGCCCCGTCTTGCCCCATGGTGCTGGTAAGATGGGGTACCCCCCTGAGGTAAGATTGGGTAATGAGAATTATCATACAGAATGATGATTATTTCGACTGGTTCAACTCGCAGACGTGAAAAGCTTCGTCATCATCATCGTCGATTCCTGCACAGCTATTATGTGCCCATTTTCCACAATTTGAGCATTATATCCACCCTTCGATGGAAGCAGAATACACTTCTATACGGTACATACATGGCGTGTAGTCATTACCCCATCTTGCCTACTGTGCCATTTTCTAATAATAATTAAAACAAAAAAAAAAACAGCCGGCAATCTCAAGGAAACACAATGTTTACCTTATTATAGGTTAGTTTAAGCGTCAATAGCAGTAACTCCTCACCAGCTAGTATTATTTAACAAACCACAGTCACGGGTCAAACTGGAAGAAAATGTGATAAGCACTTTGCAATAAAACAGTTTTTTTAGATTATTTCGCCATGCGTACACTTCCGAACAAATGCCGGACAACTGACAGGTGTCATGGCGGCGCATCGAACGATGCATGGACGAGCATGATTGGTCAGTTTAAACTGTGAATTTCGCTGGGTACCCCGTCTTACCCGCTACCCCGTCTTACCCCCATCTCCCCTACATTAAACAAAAAAAAAATCCATTATAAACTTTTTGTATTAAAAAACAGCTTGGAATTTTAAAATTTTCGAAAATTGGATATTTCGAAATATGTAGGGTACGAGATAGAGAGCTGAAATTTTCAGGAAATTTAGTCCTTACTTTGAATTTAGAAGACCCGTTAGGTTCGTTTTGGTATTTACATCCCTCTAATAATTACAGGACATCTTATGTAATATGCTTTCATTTGTGTGTCTTTAAGCAACAAGTTTGACAGCTGAAAACAGTGTATGGTAATAGCCTTACCACTCAAATTTATTTTGAAAACGGTTGAAGATACGAGCTTAGTCAAAAATTAAAGTCCTAGACAGAAGATTATAGAGGGTAAAAAAAGTAAGCTTTAATGACCAAGACACCCAAAGGACCCAATTGGCAAACCCAGTCCTTTGCGAACAACTTGTATTTTCTTTTTTAATAAAGAATTTGATTAAAAAAATTAACATCAAACAATTCTCTGAGAGATATGATTTAATTTTTTAACCCTAATCATGAGCTATATTTTGCGATTTGTTGCGATTGGGAATAAAATATTAAAAGGTTAACATTAAAAAGACAATAGTTTAATAACTTTATTTATACTTTTATTTGATATGTAACACAACGACCTTAAAAAGAAATTTCTGCTTTCTCTTCCATCCGCCCAAAACTGTTGACCAATATCGAAATTCAACTTTTTATATCTTAAATCTTTAATTCACTACTACGCATAACTATAAAAAATTTCAACTTTATATGTATATGTTGAACCACCTCCACGAAAAATGCCTGCAACAGGCAGAAAAACACTGAGGTAATCTCATAAGTGTTTCCTTTTACCAATAATCCAATGTGCAACATTTAATCTTAAAATATATGTATGTATTAGAGTGCTTTTTTTTCGCTACTATTTTTTTCTTTCAATCCCACCTCGAAATTTTGTGGGAAATACCTAAACAAAAATTCCCTGAAAATTGGAGCCTTTAATATTAAGGCGTATAAAGATTTCTCGTATAAAATACACGTAAACTTTGATTTTTTTTCTTCAAAATTCTACATCTCAGAGGCATTTTATGGTATAATCTTGGTCAGTGATAGGGTTCCTTCAGAATTGAATGCTCTACAAAAGTGTCCATTGCAGCGTAACCCTAACTCCCACCAGCGAGGTAGTACGGGTCACTCAAAACAAAAAATAAAGAAAGAAAAAAACATCTATGCTTAACAACTTAATTTTTAAATCAGTCAAAACGATGAAACCGAGCTCGTACCTTTCCTTTTGATTTTCACGTAACAAGCAGTATTTTTCCTTTTAATTTTCACGTAACAAGCATGACCACTGACGTCTATTTAAAAAACAAAAAAACATGTTTTTTTTTAAATTCATTGTTAAAATAACTTACGAGCATAAATACTGAGCTCTAAACTGTAAGTTTTGATTAAACTGACTTATATAAGAGTATGGAACCATTACAATTAGACTACACTCTTTCAATTAAACTAGTTCCCAAAGTTCTATATGTATTAAGTCTTTTGAAGAAATGTTAATCGTAAAAAAAGGGAAAAGAAGCTTTAATTGCGATTTTCCTGAAACAACATCTCGTTCAGTTCGAGTATGCCAAAGTCGTTTAGTAGAAATTACTCTAGTAGAGGTTTGTTAACAAACATTGCCCATATTAAGTTATGAAGATTATCGGGTCAATTTCGCGTGGATTAAAAAGTTAAATTGGCACGATTTCTCTTTAAAAATCAAGAAATTTATAGATATATGTATTAAACTCACATGCATTCTCTTTATGTAAACTATTATCTAGTAATATTGATATTAAGATATTTAGGTGAATTAGGATCTAGTTGTTTGAGATATAACATTCATTCCAGCTGAATTAAGAAGACCTCATTATTGAATCAACTATACATACTTTTTTCAGCGTGCCATTGATGTTGATCCACACTTTTCTCTAAATAATTTTTTTGTTAATAAAAGGAATTGTGTAAACATGGTCCAATTTTATTTTAATAACATAACTAACTGACAATCCTTGAATATTCCCTTGAATAGTCCCTCTTAATCCTTTAAACATCCCTTCCGCAGGGGACTGAGTAAATTTAATCTAAAGGAGTCATAAAAATAGTCAATTTAACGAGGGTATGTAGATTATACATACACAGATATTTTAAAGGAAAAACTTTGCAAAACATAGGAGCAGTATAAGGTGTTCGGTGTATGGAAAAAAGCATATAGAGCCAAGTCAAAGAGCGCGCTATTTAATTTCACACAGGAACTGTGCACTGGCTACCACCGATATGAACTACAGAATCAGACTGTGATCTGTGTGCGCCTTCGTCTTGTAATCTTTCCGGCCGCCTCAAGACGCCGGCCAAAGTAATAAAAAACGAAAAACTGAAACAACTGCTTCCGGTGTTTGATTGATAGCGAGCTGCCACTCGGCTTATCACCCTATCAGAGCCGGAGCTAAGTCAGCTAGTCCATGAGCGGCCACAATCGCTATCGGCCCCGGGCCCCGGCACAACTTGCCCATAGTTTTCTAATAGTTCTCGAGTATATGCACGTTTTTTGCCCATTGCAGATTGGCTCTTCCTATTTTCATAATAACTCCCCGTACTGCCCATTTTTTTTTTTGCGCTCTGGTCACTTAAAATCTTGGTAGAAGATGTTTACGGAAAATGTCGATTACTTCTCTTAACCTCGAACTGCAGTTTTTGAACTTATGTGAAAGATTTCAATCGAAGTCAGAAATTTGTATTAGCCTTAGAGGGGAAATTGCTGCGTTGTGATTCCGTAATCTTGCGATTATTTCAGAAAGCGATTTATGGGGATTTCTATAACATAATAATCAGTTGATCATTGCAATTAACGATAAACACAGCATAGTTCGAACTTGTTAAATTATTAGAAATTGCAACAATTGGCAAATGATTGGACACCTACACACTGAAAGTCGGTAAACATTAAAAATCAAGTCAGGCAAATCAAGCAAATCAATTTTGAATACGAAAATAACTATAGAATTTCAAATGTCCAATGATTTTATCATCACTATTTCTAAAAGGAAGGTGCGGAAAAGTGCATATGATCAGAAATGAGTTCTGAAATTTTTTAAATCGCAATAACTCACGAATAATTATTTATACGAAAAAAAAAGTGTAGGAACCTTTTTTGTAGAGAATCGCATGCACTATACATTTTATATCAAAGATTTTTACAAAAAATAAAGAAAAAACTCACGGTTCAAGAGATATTTTTGAAAAACCGTTTTCTGGCATTTTTTACCAAGAATAAATTTTTTAGCACAGGCCGGATTAATAGGGACTTTTGATATTTCATTTAGAATGATAATTTAAAGGTCTGCAAAATGTTTAAGCTCCATCGGAATTTTTCCGAGATTTGACAATTTTTTTGTCTATTTTGACTGAACTAATTTTAATTCTCGTAAAATTGTTGGAAGGCTTAATAAAAAAATGTTTTTTTTGGGGTTTCTGGTTTTGAATTTGTTCAAAATTAAAAGCACATTTAATATAGTAAATTACAAACATTGATTCCTTATATGTTCCTTATAAAAAGTTCATCTCGTAAGATAAACTAATACTTAACTGAAAATTCCTTGGATGAAATCATCGGAAATTATAAAAAAAAGGGATTTTTGAGGACTTTTTAGATTTTTTTTTTTTTTTTTTTTTTTTTTTTGTTTAAGTTATTAACCATAACAATTGTGGGGGTTTATTAAAAAAAGGCATAAGCAACGGTCTTTTTGGGTAGGGACGACGTGTCTACTATTTGTTATACGTATGCTTTCGCTGAGGTCACTAGTCCCCTTTTTCGTACCTTCCTTCGATTGGAAAATGGTTAATATAGAACTGGTAACGGACAATTTTATGTTAAATAAATCTAATTCAGGTTAAATATGTTGAAAGTAGAGGTTGAAAATGTAAGCTTACGATATTTTATATTTTTCGTAATGCGCCTCTGGATTACTTACGGTTACTGTCGTAGCTTCGACATGCTGAAAATGCAATAAATAACACTGTGCGACAAGATTTAATATTTAATTTGTTACAGAACAAGCCATATATCATTTCTATAGGATTTTTTCCGTAGATTCACATTTTTGAAAAAAAAAATAGGTTTGAAAAGTACAAAATACCGTATGTTGGCCATTTTTTAAAATTCATTACAAAATAACGAAAGGCGGAAAAAGCTCGTAACATGACTCAAAAGAGAGCCTGAATCCTTATCTATATATATAAAATACCACTAATATATAGCACTTACAAAGCGTCTTCGGGAATAAGATTTTCATGAGCGTGAACAAACATTAATTTTCATTCACTCTCTATTGTATGAAGCAGTCGACTTATGGAAAAAATGAATTCCGCGGAATATTTCTGAAAGTATTAAAGCTTCTCGTATTTTAATACAATAAGTAAAGGTTCATACTTTTATTTAAGCTACTATACAAGCGCCTAGATTAATTTGAAAATTTTTAATTAATTTGCCAAAATGGCCAAAATACGGTATTTGTACTTTTCAAACCCATTTTTTTCAAAAACTCTACGCGAATTTGCAATCTACGAGAATTCAATTAATTCAATTCAATTTATTCCAAGTTCAAAACATTCATATGTATATACAATATAAAAATTCATTTTAGTGCTAGAAGATATAAACTTCATTCATCTATAATTAAAATGACGTAGCCAGCACAGCGGAAAATAAATGTGTATAGTTAATATATATTTTGGGAAAAATAATTTCTAAAACCCATTGAATTCATAATACTAACCTAATACTACTTACTAACCTTACTAACCTAATACTACTTACACTAAATCTTACAGCTAACTATTGACAAGTTGTCTAATTAATGGGTTATCTGATATTTCACAGCCTTCGAAAAACTTAGTAGCTAAGTTATTAATTCTATCATTAATTAAATCTATGTCGGCTAACCTATGTAGTTCTGAGGTGGAGAAATGCCAAGGCTGGTTAAAAATCATTTTTAAAATTTTATTTTGAACGATCTGTAATTTGTTCAGATGAGTACGAGCACACTGAAACCAAAGTGGAGCACCATAAAGCATTATAGCTCGAAATATAACTTTGAACATTATTAGTTTATTTTCAATACTTAGGGAGGAATGTCTATTAATAAATGGATACAAAGTTTTGATTAGTAAGCCAGTTTTATTAACAGTCGACATTATATGTTTAGCAAAAGTTAGTTTCTTGTCAAGGATAATTCCTAGATACTTAACTTGATCACTCCAAGTGACCACATGCCCATTTAGTATTAAGTTAGTGCTGGGTAGAAGGCGGGGACTTCTCCTGCGGGTAAAAAATATAGCTTGGAATTTATTTGTATTAATTTTTATTTTCCATTTATGAAAATAATTAGCAAGAATGGCAAGCCCAATACGTAGATTTGTACAGATGTGAGTATGATTTTCATGAGAACTGTATATGGCTGTGTCATCTGCATAAATGGAAGACGAACAGTTAGGTATGGTAGGAAAATCGGCTGTATAAATATTGTAAAGAACTGGTCCTAAAACCGAACCTTGAGGTACACCTGCAGTGTTTTGACGAGGTAATGAAGGTACTGAACCTAGATGCACCCTGAAAGTTCTTTCGTTCAGAAAATCACGGGTTAATCCTATAAGCCTTGCAGGGAACTTGAATTTAATCATCTTATGTATAAGAGCATCATGCCATACCGAGTCAAATGCAGCTTGGATATCAAGAAGAACAAGACCAGTAGAGTTCTTTTAACATGCTGACAGATTCTAAGCACTGGATGAGTCGTATTATGGCCAAATCGAAAGCCAAACTGCTGATTTGGTAAAAGATTCGCATCCTCTACATGGTCTATAATTCTCCTTTTGATAACTTTTTCTAGTATTTTTGCTAAATTACTTAGAAGACTTATAGGACGGTAGCTACTGGGATCACTAGGTAACTTGCCAGCCTTCAATATAGGGATTACTTTAGCTTCCTTCCACGCTATAGGGAAGTATTGAAGCTTTAGGCAAGAGTTCACAATGAAGGTGAGGTAAACAATTCCACCGCGAGGAAGAGCTTTCAAACAGATATTGGGAATACCATCAATTCCGCATGATTTTCTTGTTTTCGAACATTTTATGATATTTTTAATTTCTTTGGGGCGGACCATATATTGAGTATCAATCTGCGTATTTGGCGGTTCCAATTGTCTCAAGGATGCTTCAACCTGCTGAACAGTATCAGCGTCGCTCAGATTGGCGGATATGGTCGAATTACCAGCAAATATTTCGGAAAAAAGTTCAGCCTTTTCACTGCAAGTGATATATTTTTTATTTTGATGCCTGAGTACTGGAATTGGCTTGCGTTTGTTTTTAATGATTTTAGTTATATTCCAGAATGGTTTCGAACATTTATCCAGGCCTAGTAAAAGTGAACTCCATTTTTTATTTCTGTGTTCAAGAACTAATTTTTTGATATGATAATTAAGCTCAACTAGCTCCTTCTTATAACAAGGTAACCTGTAGCGCAACCAATTCCTTCGCATCGTATTTCGGCTAGGTATTATATCTAATATGTGCCTTGGAAGTTTTTCTTGAGTTGTGTTTAGAGGAAAACTAGGGCTGGATTCTAGAATGCTGGAGTTTATAGCATCTGTAAAAATACTGATCATATTATCCACCTGTGATTTGCGTTGAATGGCCGGAAGTGATAAGGTAGATACATTTAGTTTATTTTTTATGAGCCTTTGGTAGCGAATCCAATTAGTAAATTTCAAATTAGGGCTCTTAATTTTGTTTAGGACTGGGTCTTTATAAAGTTTAAGAAAAACAGGAAGATGATCCGAGGAGAGATCGTTCACCACATACGGTTCTGAAAGTAACTCCGGGCAGTTTGTCAAGTAAAGGTCGAGAACAGAAGGGTTAGCTCTAGCTTGACTAGGAACATAGGTAGGGTCAGGTGGATATAACAAATTAAAGGGGCAATTAGAGTTTAATTCATTTAAAATGTTACCCCAGCAGTTAGCTCGTAAGCAACCCCAAGCTTGGTGTCTGCAGTTGAAGTCCCCACCGATAATAAATTTGTTCTGCAGGCGAGTTAATTTTCTGATATCAGACCTAAACAGGCTTTTGATTACTCGCTGTCTAGACGTGCCACCGGGAAAATACGCACAAATGACGCTTATTGAGGTGTTTCCTTTAATTGATATCTCTGCACCTATGGTTTCAATAACTTTCGTCCGTGTCTGAAGTATGGAATTAACTTTAAGATGCTTGTTTATAATAAGAGCGACTCCTCCACCTCTGGAACCTTCTCTATCTACTCTGAAACAGAAGTAATTCTGGTTTGATAAAGCTATATTAGAGTTTAAACCAGTTTCAGTAACCATAGCTATATCTATTTTATTATGTTGCATAAAATTAAAAAATTCAAGGGTTTTGGCTCGAATACCTCTAGCATTCCAAGTGATTATTTTAATATAATTATTTTCCATAGCCAAGGTATTTTAATGCTAATCCAGTAATTATATGAAATTGTTCAAATTTATCTTTGCATAGCCTTAGTTTATTAACTAATTCCGCTGTAATCATTTGGATTTCATTTAAGGTGAATAAGTTAGAATTGTTACCGTCAGTGTTTATTGTATCTATCTTAGGACTATTATCAAACCTAAAAGTAGACCAAGGGGAGTAGCCGGTGGTATGTTGATTGTTGTTCCTCGCGTTCAGTGGACCACCTACTTTAGCTAAGTTAGGGTTATCGCGGAATCGTTGTGTAGACCATGCGTTGGTATTTGTCACAGGTTGGGATCCTCTGGACAGCGGTGGAAAATCTTCTTGGCGCGGGGTGTAGCCTCGATTTGTAGAATTCTTCGGTTTATTTGAAATTAATTTTTCACGGAATTCGATGTAGCTCCTACGACTTGGGCAGTTTGGGTCTGTCGACTTATGATCACCATGACAATTTGCACATTTTACAATTCCTGGCGACTCGCAATTAGCAGTGGCATGGTAACCCGAACAGTGAGCACAGAAGGTAGTAATATGGCAGTGCTTAGAACCGTGCCCATACATTTGGCAGTTATAGCACTGTGTAATTTGTTTTGGAAGTCTTCTGCGAAACTCCCATCTGACAACTGTCCTGTTGATAACACTATGTTTATCACGTAGTTCCTTTAGTGTAATCGACCCTCGTACTAGATACACGATGTAAATTGTGATTGACCCACTACTTGTTTTTCTGGTTACAGGCTTAACATCGGTGTATTGTATAGCAGCTTCCGTAAGATAGGATTTAAGTTTGTCAAAGTCGGAAATTTCTAATCCAGTTAAGGTGACTTTAAACGGTAGATCAGCTTTGTGGCTATGCGAGTAGAACTCGCACTTAGAAGCCTTTAGTGTGTCGCTTATCTTCACATAGGATTCCATAGACTTTGAGATGATTTTTATCCCAATAGACATCCTTTTAATCACATAATCATCAATTGAATTTTCTTTTAATATTCGGTGGATATGATCAGAGTTGTTCTTGATAACATTGATCGGTGGGATTTTCCGACTCACAGCTGGAGTTTTGGGTGGCACAGGGTCAGAGCAATCGTTGTCATTGCGAGAATCGTCGTCATTGCGAGAATCGTCCAGTGTTTGCAACGGAGCAAAGAAGTTGGTTCGCTGTGAACTACTGCTACGGGTAGCTCTGTTGTTGCTGGTTCTAGCAGCTGGAGAATTTCTAGCTGATTTTCCACTCATAGTGGAATCAATATGAATATTTTGCTTTTTATTAGCACTAAATACTTTATTTGCAGTAGACTCATCAGAGTCATCACTGAGATATTCAGCGCGAACACGTTTTATTTTAAAATTATTTATTTTCTTATAATATTTTCGAATTTAACTTTTGATTTTACTTAAGGCACCAAATACACTTCTGTACGCTACGAGAGTGTAAGCGGAACTGAATCTACGAGAAAAATCCGAGTGAAATGACATGTTACTTGTTTTGGTACGAAATCACTGTCACACAGTGTAATTAGCAAAAGTAAGCAAACAAACTTATCTCATACAAGTGGAAATGTCATATCGAACAGGTGACTTTTTGCAATCAGCTGTCCTGACATTTAGAACTACCAGCACTAAAAAGCATTTACTTTTCGAGCGCCATTTGCGTTTTTGTGAAGAAATGTAACGAATTAAGTTTCAGTGCAGAAAGGATTCGTACAATCCCTGTGAACCACATGCATCCCAGTACAGTTCTATTTTGCTATATAAGCAGGCTGGGGTGCGTAGAAAATTCATTCTGATCTCAGGTTGATGCCGAGAAAGGACTTACTCTGCGGGTATATGCCGCAAAACATTCAACGAACAGACAATTTATGCCGTGATTGACTGCTCGTTATTCCCTTAAAATAAAAATTCAGTAATATTGTTAGGTATACGCCGACAATATTGCTGAAAAAAACATTCCAAAAACGAACAAGCGGTCACAGGCTTATGTCATGGTTGATTGTTAGTTTAATTTAAAAACCATTTCAATAATATTGTTAGGTATACGCCGGCAATATTATTGAATATAATACGTCGCGGACGCCGAATAATTTTAGTAATTAATTGAGCCAATTTCGTTTCTTTTACTTCTAAATACAAACTAATATTGGTAATTTGAAGAAGTGATGAATTTGTTTTGTTATTAATTGTTTTATGAATTGTTGATTTGTGTTTGTTTGTTAATTGTTAAAAACTGAATTTGTATGTTAATTTGAAAAAAAAGAATAAATCAATTATATTGAATTAAATCAGCGTGTTTCAAGCCGTAAGATTTTGTCCCAACACCTTTCTTTATCCGAACACTCATACAAAAATATCGTGCTACAGATATGCTGTAACAGTTACATTCAGAAAGGTTTTAAAGGAACTCGATTTTTAAATTTAATCTCTTTTGTTTACAAGGTTTTAATCAAAATCGGTATGGATGTTCAGAGAGCCTTAGAGTAAAATTCATATTTTTAAGAATTATTTGTGCACCACACATTTTGTTTTTTATATGTATACATGCGCACCACCCTAATTTCTTTTAATCACCTTAAATCAAAAGATCATTCAAACTAAAGTTCTTCAGTTTTATGGGAGCCATCTGTTGGTAACCTTTGGCCAATGTCATTTCAAGACCAAATTTTTGTTTTAAAATATTGAACATTTTTTGCATAATTTCAGAATCCTTGAAGGCAAATAAAGACGTTTTGTTTTTGGAATATTTCGGGATATTCTTGCACATTTGACGGTAGACTTTTTTTAAAAGAGTCATTTACCGTAAACGTAACAAGGTAAGCATTTTCGAGTAGTGGGCATTTTATGATTATATTATTTACAACTTAGATTTATGTTAGATATATATTCTTTGGCATTCTTTTATCATTAAAATTTGAACAAAGACCCTAGCGCTTTGCTATATGTAAGCTTCAAAAGGCCATGAAAGACCATGGAAAAAGAATACATTTTTTTCAAACCAAAAGACAATAACCTCATTTAATATTTAACTTTGATGTGTAGCACTTAAACTGAAATCTTCTTTGAATCTAGCAGTCCATAATTAGTCTTCATTTATTGTCTAGATTTTTAAGATTTTTCAAAATCTTCTTAAACAATATGCTGAAAACTAAATTTTGATTTAATCCATGCACCTCAGCCTAACCGGGCCTCTTGATCCTCAAATAAAGCTATAAACGCAGATATGCTCGACACTTCGATCTATCTGCATATAATCTATGTATTGTATATCAGAACCTCTGGGGCGCAATCAAGAAGCTATAGAAAGTGCTAAAATATATTTTTTTGGTGGAAATTTCAAGTTTTCGCGATTTTTTTGTGAATGGCTAAAGACATCATTGCTGTCATCATAAACAGGTCATGCGAGCGCGCCGAAAATTTTGGAATTTCCGCGTATCCACTTTGAGTTCCGGTTGTGATCCCACTCAGATGACGCCGTTATCTACGGCGTTTGACTTTTATGAATGATATTTCATTAAGGCGTTGTTTCGTGTCGATTATTTATAACTGGTAGGAGGTTGCGGTTTAGCTGTTTTTTTCACTATTCTCACCGTATAACGAATGCCGATTAACCTCCATTTTCTGGGCGGAATTTTTGAATAGAATTTCGATACGGCCAGATTTTGCGGGTACAGTTGGTAACATGCGTTGGAATTTCTCCGACTATCCTCAACTTTGGCATAAGAACGCATGACTAGAGGTATCCAGAGATTTCGTGATTGCGACACTCAGATTCAAACTGATAATTGCACGTTTTTTAATTTCGGCTGAAAGCACTAGTTTCTTATCAGGTCACGATGATTCGTGCATTCTGGAGTCAGATCTTTTCCCTAACTTCCTAGTATCAGATATTACAGCCGAATCCTCGACTTACGGAACACCATGGTCCATGAATAGTGTTAAAAAACTCCCCGCGGACGAAGTTTTCAACCGCAATTCGATGAGGAGACTTTTGCGCTAATAATAAGCCATCGTGCTGTAAAAGTACAATAATGATAACCTATTTGGTTGGAAGCAGGGCATAAAAATAAACTGATAACCACTACGAACAGATCAGGCGAGCGGTGGTCGTGATCGCGCTGGTGCGGCTTATTCACATTTTACACATCTCCACGTCATGCTCTGATATGAGTTACGTTTGCCACGCTGCTGCTCTTCCTAGACTCAGTTCAAAATTTAAATATCGCTTCACCGATTTATTCGATTCCGCTGGCCTTTTCGCGTTTTATTTTGATTGTGCCTCCACCCGTTGCGGCTGATAGTAAATGGGCACATAAAAATTCTTCAGCTTTTTTTGCTCAGGAATTTTCAATGTTTGGACATTACATCAACGACTTTTTTTCATTTCAAACAAATTGAAGATCTTTTAGCACACAATCTTCGAGATGGACGCTGCTTCTTCGAATGGATGTAACCGTCGCATTTTAATCTGATGATTACGCCTTATTGAAGATGTCTGTAAATTTAATTGAGCGGATTTAATGAGGAAGTAATTCTAAAAGAAATCGCTTAAAACGTAACTGAGATGGTTTAGCATTAAACCATTTTTAAAAAGCTGATAAAAATTTTCGTGATAAGCAATCTGAGCAGAAATGACAATGAGAATGTTCAACACTTTATTGGGATATATTGCCTTAAGATGAGCGACCCTTCAAGGACAACGATTTATAAATTATGCTTCGGCGCGAAAAATTAATCCAAACCTTTTGGGATGTCCAATTTCGCTGAAAGATCAAATCGTCAAAGGTAAGAAGAAAATGGACTGCATATTGCACTAAAAGGTTTCACAGAGGTCATTGTTACAATACCATGTAATTAATTTCTGGGTTTTTTATTGTAAGCACCCCGAACATCAAAATTCAAATATATGTATTACCTTTTTTAAATAGTTTGCAGAATAATGTATGTATAAGAGTATGTGTGTTCGAATGAATGTATGTAGATAACATTTTGGCGCAAGTTTCCTAGCATGATGCAATTGAACTTTGTGAAATCGCAATTGATGCGCCTTGACTCAAATTGGTAATATTTCCAGCTACATCGGTCCTACAGTTTTTTAATTATTAATTCTGATTAATTTGTCTTCTTTAAAACAGGGAATTAATTTATTCAAATAGATAAAATAATATTATTTTTCTCTCTAAGTTTTATTAATGTATAATAAGGTTGCGATTAAAAGGAGAGATCCCTTTACAACTTTCGAAAATGTAAGTTTTGGTTTTGCATAAAATATTAGTAAAACATGTGTAGAATATCGTCGTAAAATTCTCAGTCCTGAAATTATAACTGACCTTCGCTCGGCTTAAGAGTTCGTAGCAGGTATAAGCAGGTCCTTGGGGCCGAGATGCCTTCCTTATATTAGGTTATAACATAATAATCTGATAATTTTTTAAGAAACTTTATTTTGATATTTTTTTTCAATTTAGCTTAACATTTTATTGAACATATAGTCCATAATTATCAATGATCTGCTGCCAACGTTGGGGAAGCGACATTATTCCATTCTCGTAAAACTTGGGCTCAAAATTCCGACAACCACTGTTCCAGTTCCAATGCATCTCGGTCATCAAAAGATTTTCCGCTAATGTGAGCCTGCAACGATCGGAACAAGTGTTAGTCAGAAGGAGACATATCCGGCGAGTATGCAGGATGGGCTAAGGAAATCCAGCCTAGCTCCATAATTTTTTTACATGTCATCGAAGCGGTGTGAGGGCGGGCATTGTCGTAGAGGAGGTATACATCGCCTTGTTCTCCTTTAAGATTCACGGCTACCTTATTCAGCATATCACAGTAGCGTTCACTATTTATAGTCGTTGTGGTAATAGTTCCCAGTAGATAATGCCGTGCACATTCCACCAAACACTCAACATAACCTTGTGTATAGTAATTTTACATTTAACTGTCTGTACTCCTCTTTGACCCGCGCTAAGCCATTGTCGCTTATTGTTATGGTTAACATAAAGCATCCACTTCTCATCCCCGGTAACCAAATTACGAAGCCAAGCAAAAGTACGATGTGAAGTGAGTAATTGCGTACAGAACCGCCACTCGCATCATCTGTTGACCATCCGTCAATTCGTGGGGTACCCATTGTGCCTGTACACTTTACCCATCACTTTCAAATGTCGAGCGATAGTAGTATGGAAGCATCCGAGTTCTTCTTCCATTTGACGAGTAGTCCTCCTTGGATCTTCCTCGATGAGCTGCGCTAGTCGGTCGCCATCAACCTCAACCGACCGCCCTTCGTGAGGTTTATCTTCAAGGTTATAGTCGCCATTCGAGAAACGTCGAAACCAATCTATTGCTGTATCAAAACCCCCGGGAATAATAAATACAAGCCGTGAAGTAGACCTGCTCACTACCACACCTATAGGGTCATGTAGTCCGATGATTGCACCGAAATAACATTGCTTCTTATGGCGGTAGAACCCATTCATTCCGCTCCACACGGCGAATCTGCTAAACTATTGCTTTTACGAAAAAGTGATGTTCTACTGACTGTAACTGGGGAGGAATACCGTTCTTATGGTACCAAAATCATTATAGGGGTAAGAACAAAATATTAAAGATATTTGATCTCAAAAGTTACTCTTACTGCCCATCGAACAAATTACCACGGAAAGTCGTGCTGTCAAGTCGACCTGCCGCTGCTGTTTTGTTCGGGGAAATGGTTAGAGTTGTGCTTAAGTGCAAAAAACTCTAATATTTTGTTCTTGTCACTATAAAGTTTTTCAGATCACTAGAAAGGTATTCCTCCATAGTTATAGTTAGTAGAACATCATTTTCGCGTAAAAGTTATAGTTTAGCAGTTCAGGCGAATGGAGTGGCTTACTTTGGATCATCCGCCATAAGAAGCAATGTTATTTCACGGCGATTCTCGGACTACATCACTACGTATGCATTTTCTACTTCACGGCTTGTGTTTATATGTATTCCCGGGGGTTTTGGCTGTATGGTAAGAGACCGCATTTTCTCCCATACATTGACATATATTTTGTGCCGCCTGCTTAGCTGTATGCTTCAAACGGAACTCATAAGGTAGAAGGACGTGGATGCCCCGTCTTTTCAAATCGAAATTTTCCATAATGCTACTCGCTGCGCTGTCGATTATTGCACTGAAGAACTGAGCGCGCTCACGGGTATTTATACTCATAGTCACAGAACTTTCTCAAAGTTGTAAAAAATTTCGAGAACGTTTCCGAAAAAATTATCAGATTATTATGTTACAAACTAATATTATACCGTCCTTTCAAATATTGGCATTGTCACTACAGGTAGAGAAGATGGCCGAAAATGAACTACTTTATGGCAATCAAACACTATTCAATACTTTTTATATTAAAAAGTATAGAATAGTGTTTGATTGCTAGATTGATGTGGTTGTCGAAAGATATACTTAGGCCGTTGCAGGCCCATTGGGAATTGGTGGGAATTGAATTAAGGTCCCATATAGTGTAGTAAGTATAGAATTTTTACAACTAGCCGTAAGGTAGAGCATACAGATTTCTCGTGAATATTTTAGTTTTTTTTACTATTATGAATATATAGCGGAGAGTGGATTAAGCTTTCAATACAGAGCCTTCAGGCTCATTTTGCTTTTCGGAGTTTTACTAACTTTAGTGCGCACGGGGTGGACCGAAATCACTCAAAATGGCGGCTCGGTGCTTCGTCACATGACCTTGAAATAGTTTCTGTTATAAAATTTCATTATTCAGCAATTCCCATTTCGCGTTTTAGGCGAAACCGTGTAAGCCAAAAACATAAGCTCATTTTATGAAAAGTGACCATTATTTATATAGGTGACAATATATAAAACGTAGAACAATCTTAATTATTATCGTAGATAATTAAGGGGATCTTTACAATTATTTACCAATTTAAAAAATTCTTACATGTAAAACCGACTCTTTTTGTTTAAACTTATTCGACAACTAAATTAATCTTACGTAAAGTTTTCACATACAAAGGGAAGTATGTACAATGTTGTTACAAAGCAAAACTCTCTGGACCAATACAAATAAGGATGACCGCGTTGTACGAAAATCATGTTCTCAAAATACCGTGTTATGCGAGGGCTACTTATATACACCGTAGTTTCTTCTCTAGCCGGATCCTTTTATGCCAGCAAGCACAGTTCAGCTAGACTGGAAATCGGAACTTAGGGGGATTAGGAGAGTAGAAGATCGAGAGAGGAATCATTCTACTTTACATCACGAGCAGTCTGAAGTTGACTTCAAAACAGTCGAGCCCACGATCTCTAAATTATTAATGTATTCATATATTCATACTTCAGGAGCGCTACCGAAGTACCATTACTCACAGAGGTAAAGGCACCTTCAGACTATGTGAGTAACTCACATGAGTCGGATTAAATAATAGATTTAACAGTCCAAATGCTTTAAGAAAGTTCATATGAGTTCTCATTTGAACGTTTCTACCACTTGTATACCATACAGAGTGATCCAAAAGTATTGAAACGGCAAAATAACTTTCGAGAAATGCATTTTGGAGAAAAAAGTTTTATGAATTTTCCCTGGCTATTCAATGGTGATTTTAAATTTGACCTTGACCATGGCCTTGAATTTCATTTCAAGGTCAAGTTGATTTTTTAAATGGGAACCCACATTTTTGATCACGGAAATGGAAACAGCGGATAATTCTACGTCCGACTGTGACCTAGACCATGATCTCGATGGTCATATCAAGGTCAAGATGGTTCTTTAAAGAGGAACCTGCATTGTTGCTGCAGATTTGGAAAGAGCAGAAGTTTTGAGTCCAAACTGTGACCTTGACCACAACCTTGACTATGATCTCGAAGCTGTTTTTTGGAGGGGAAACCATATTTTTGGCTACGGAAATGGAAAGACTATGATCTTGACCATGACCTCGAAGCTCATATCAGGGTCAAGATGGTTCCTTTAAGGGGAACCTGCATTGTTACTGCGGATTTGGAAAGAGCAGAAATTTTGCGTCCGAATGAGATCTTGACTACAACCTTGACCATGACCTCTAAGGTCAAAAACCCACCTTGACCTTGATATAGCCTTCGAGGTCATGGCCAAGGTCAAGGTTGTGGCCAGGGTCACATTTGAACGCGAAACCTCTACTCCTTCCAAATCCGCAGAAACAATGCAGGTTTCATTTTAAAGAACCATCTTGACCTTGATATGACTTTCGAGGTCATGGTTAATCTCATAGCCGGGCTTAAAATTTTCCGTTCTTTCCATTTCCGTAGTCAAAAATATGGGTTCCCATTTCACCCCTTGCCTTATGAATCTTGATGAAAGCTTTTCTGATGCGTGGGTGACCAGAAGCAGTCATCATGTGTCTGATACGAGATTCCCATCTTAGGCACACAAGTAGGATCAGGTCTCCCACACTTTGTTTTAAGGCAAAGGGTTAAAAAAGTCAACTTGACCTTCGAGACCATGGTCAAGGTCAAGTCTAAGGCCAGAGAAATAGCCAGAGAAAATTTCTAAAACATTTGTCTAAAACTTTTTTTCCAAAATGCATTCCTCGAAAGTTATTTTGCCGTTTCCATACTTTTGGATCACCCTGTATAGTGTCTACAGCGTATGCGCTTTTCTACCGCGCTCAGACTGTTAGATCTGTCACTTAATCCGACTTATTTGAGAACTACTCATATGAGCAGCTCTCACATAGTTTGAAGGCGTCATTAGGTAATATTATTCAAAAATTTCATTCATATTTTCGGTGGAAAATCGAATTTTCACAGAAAGAGTAGTAAAATAGTCTACCAAAGTACATACTAATATATTTTTGCGGAAATTCTCCTGCCAACAAATAATGGACAGCGCCGTCTCTGTTAACGTGAGAACATTGCCAAAGATACTGGCGTACTTACCGGCTCACCTGACGGCTTTTGTTATCGCATATTATTTTCTATTATCTACCTGTCACGCATGCCATAATAACTGCAGAGGGTCTGTCTTCAAAATTTTTATGACCGTTTGTCAAGCTGCTATCTCGCGGCCGCATCCGGTAATTACTGGGTGCTGATTAAAATGCGTTGTCTTTAGCTGGCAACTAGCGCAAGTCAATGACCCGGAAATCGTCCAAATTGACGGCAATTTACAGTACGTCCATCTCTCTAGTTACAACGTAATCGATACCGCCGTCGAGCCATAGGTAGGAAAAAAAATGTTTTTTTTTTCTTAGGAGGCAGATCATAATAAGAACCCGACCATGAGCCGAAGAGGAGAAGCGTTTGCTGACTTTCACGTCAAAATGCCCAGCCCTGAAAGATCAGCTGAGCTCTAGCCTCGGCCCGGCTAGTTCTGGATCTCCTCCGATCCGACGTGCCAGCCCAGCGGATCGTGCAGCGAACTTATTCTTACGGCCCGATGCGATGCGGTATCGCAGTCGTGCCTAGTCATAGAATTAGTCGAGAACCACTCGAAACACGAAACTTAGCAACAGGTTGATGGACATAATGATCAGAGGCCTCAGGTTTTTTTCTTTTCATGACTTTTTCCTTTTTACCCTTTTTGTTTTCCGTTGGCCTTTTTTCTGCGCTTTCTAGACATCCTCTCCTCCTATCTTGCGTCTTGGCGAGGCTAGGAAAGGGGCTAGAACCTGAATTTCACTTGAGCATGTAATTACCGGCGAAGACAAGATCAATTTCTGTGGATTGGAATTGCTCCGTGGTGTTTGCGGGACAGGCCGGGGCATTAGTCTAGGGCCTAGGCTATTTAATGCTGTAGAAATACCTTAAAAACCAACACGTTCATTCCATCTTTCTTTCTAAAATGTACTAGGTACACTTACATATGTACTGTCACATTCATGTTATTTGAGCCCTGTAAAGTCTTCGTGAGGAAATTAAAAATATTTATGTAAAATCCGCAATTTAGGAATTATTAAGTTGAACAAGTTTGAATGCCTTAGGATTTATGAAGACTGTTTTATAAGTCAGTGAATTAGACTTTTTTAGTTTTTTGTAAGTTATAGAACATCCCTTCTAGATTAACCCATTAATGCGCAAAACGAGGATTTTGTGCACGCAAGTGGGGCGATTTTCTTCCAAATTTGTATATAAGGGGTTTTTTGGGAATGCACTTTCAGAATCTGGCATTTATTTTGCATAAAAGTTTCAAAAACCCTATTATTTTTTGGGTTTTTTCAAAAAAGTGTTTTTTTTTTTTTGTTAATTTTCTTCTCATAGTCGATTATCTTGTCGTTGCTGCTATTGAATGATCATATAACCACCAGAAATCGCGGTCCGAATGTCTGAACTTTCTCAAATCATGGTTTTGAAATTTTTGTTTTTGCTTTGGTTTTTGCAAATTGCCCATTTGGTACAGCAATGTAAAAAAAAATCGCGATTTTTTTACACGAAAAGGAATAACTTTGCAAAAAAACAAATTATAGAATAGAAAATGCTTGAAAATGCTTGCTTTTCTTGACTTGACTTTTTGTCATATGAAATTTATTCGTAAAATTGTTAATTTTTTTAAAAAATTTCACCAATTTTTTTTTATGATGAAATTTGGTGATATTTACACTCAAAAAGTATCAATTTTACCAAATAATTTGAAGAAATTGCCATAAATGACGTATGTTTATTTTTGACATTCATTGTGTGTAGATTAATTTGACAGAGTTTCATTAAAATCGGTATCGGTAAAAAAAAATTATTTAAGGTTATATCATAATAAGATTTTTGTGTTAACCCATTAACGCCGAAGCAACTCTTTTGGGACACTCGAAGAAAAAAATATTTTTCGGCTAGTTAGTGTAAAAATAACGCTACCCTATAGAGTTGTTCTTTGAAATTCCGGCGTTATTTTTTAGCTACCACCCCTCCTAAGGGGTGAAAATGGGGTGCATAGTGAAGAAATATCGTTTAATTAAAACATCGTTGGACAAACGTACAAAAAAATCTTCCGCACACAAAAGTTGTAGGGTTGTTGCCTGGCTATACGGTTTTGACCTTGTATTTGACCTAGACAATGACCTTAAAGGTCATTTCGGGGTAAAGTGGATTTTTTTTAAATGGGGAGACATTCCCTTGGCTCCAGAAATGGAAAGACCAGAAAACTCTGCATCCATAGATGACCTTGCCTCTGGCCTTGACCATGGCCTTCAGGGTCATTGCAACGCTGAGCTGATTTTTTGAGTGGGAACTCCTATTTTTGAAGACTGAAATAGAAAAACCTCGGGGCCAAGGTGATATCTGGCGGTAAAATTCTCCGCTCTTCCCATTTTTGTGGTCAAGAATATGAGTGCCCATTCCTCCTCCTCCTCCCTCTACAAATAATGTAGTGTCTAACGTAAAAAAATCTGATTTACGACAAAAGCGACCAAATAATCGCTCAATTAAAAATAAAAATAAAAAGAATTCTGTTATTGATATCAATTCTTCTAATACCCCTTCCCCATTAGTTTCTGCGTCTCAGAACTCTATTCCCGCGATACACGAGTCCCAGTCTGAAACATCTTCCCAAGCAGAGATTAACCTTCCTGTTACGGGTAATGTTTCAGAAGCACTAAAAGTGGTCCCCCATCGACGAACCCTATTTATTTCTCGTTTAGATTCTGAAACTTCCTCTAAAGCAATTCTCTCGTACATTCAGGCTCGAAATACTAGCATACAAAATATATCTTGTAGGAAAATTAATAAAGCTGTAAGCCCAGTTGCATCTTTTATTTTACATGTGCCTGAGGAATTGGCTCCGACTTTGCTAAATTCTTCATTTTGGCCCTCGGGTGCTTTAATAAAGAATTTCGTCCCTCGTAAACCGATCTTCAAGCCTAGAAATTCGAGTGCAAACCCATCTAATAATATTATCTCAAAAAACTGAATCCGCAGACGATCTCCTTATATTATCAAAACGTAAGGGGTATCAGGACCAAGACTAGGACTCTTTACCAGTCGACCACTACTAGTAACTTCGACATTATCGCGTTAACCGAAACGTGGTTACATCATGGTTTTCGGGATGCTGAGATGTTTGATTCATCCTATCAAGTATTTCGTAGGGATAGGTTTACTGATTCGGAGGCGCGAGGAGGAGGAGTTCTCATAGCTTGCAAAACTCACCTCAATTGCAGCTTGATTTCACCACCCGACCTAACTGCTTCTTCTGACATTGAGCTAATTACTCTCAAAGTAACATTAGCCAGAAATTCCTTATTTATTATGTGTTGTTATATTCCTCCTGATCTAATCAATACCGTTGACAGGGACGGATATAATATGTATGATATGTTAATTTCAAGATTGGAATTCATTAATAACTTAATGAATCCAGACGACGATCTCCTTTTATTGGGTGATTTTAACTTACCCAACGTTCAATGGGTAGCCAATTCTGCTGACGATGGCTGCCATCCCTTTAATAAATTAAATTCTAATGAGTCTTCATTTCTGGGATCAGTTTTCTCTTTCGGTCTCAGTCAGATAAGTTCCATACAAAATAATATGGGTCGGCAGCTTGATCTTGTATTTTCCTCTGACTGCAACAATACAATTGTTGATCACAGTCCAATTCTTCTGTCTACACTTGACAAATATCATCCGCCTCTCCAAATTGATTATTTTCATAGTGCTGTAAATACCAAACATGTCAACGTTAGCGACTACGCTTACAATTTCAGGAAGGCGGATATGGACGAACTTTCCAGGAGAATATCTTCCATTGACTTCACTACACTTTTATCTGATGATAACATTGACAATGCTTTGTCCACGTTCTACGCATTAATCTTCAAAATTTTTGAATCTTGCGTCCCTTACGAACGGCAGCGTTCCCTTATTTCATCACCTCCCTGGTTCAATAGCGATCTGCGGAGGCTTAGAAATAGGAAAAATAAGTTGTGGAAGGCATATATTCTGGATAGGGATAACTCTTCGTACAATGAATTTGTTGAATGTTATAATAAATTTAAGGAATATTCCACACAATTATATAACGATTACGTAAAACGAATGACAACTGAATTCTACAATAATCCGCGAGCATTTTATAAATTTATTAACTCTAAAAGAAAAGTGGACGACTACCCTGCTAATATGCAATATGAAGGAGTTTCCAGTGACACTCCATCTTCAATATGCGATATGTTTGCGACCTTTTTCGAAAAATCATTCTCCCCTGAATTTAAACCCGATCTTAACAATTTTAACCACTTAAATAAAAATCCTATTCCTATTAATTTATCCATTTGTATTACTTCTAATGATGTCCTCAAGCATATCAATGAGCTCCCTCTAGATTTTACATCAGGACCCGATGGTATTCCGCCAGCTATTCTTAAGGCTTGCTGTAATGAACTAGTCATGCCTTTAACATTAATTTTTCAAAAGTCTCTTAAAACTGGACAATTTCCTCTGCTCTGGAAAAACTCCCTTATTATTCCTATTCATAAAAAGGGTAACAAAAATGAGGTATGCAACTACAGACCTATTGCGAAACTCTCGTGTATCCCAAAACTTTTTGAGTCAATTATACACTCACAATTGTCTACTGTCTGTAAGCACCTCATCTCAACAAACCAGCACGGTTTTCTTCCGGGGCGGTCTACTTCTACGAATCTCCTCGAACTTGTTACCTTTGTTACTGAAGGCTTTCAAAATGGCGTGCAAACAGATTGCATCTATACTGACTTCAGCAAGGCTTTCGATAAGCTTTCTCACTCCGTAATAATCCTTAAATTGGTAAGTCTAGGCTTTCCACCTCTGGTTATTAACTGGATTCGTTCTTACTTACTCGATAGGACATATCAAGTTTCTTTTCGTCGCTCCACCTCGAACAAGATATCAGCTACGTCAGGAGTCCCGCAGGGTAGTCATTTAGGTCCACTTCTTTTTATTTTATCTATTGATGACATCTCACAACTTCTTCAAACCTGTAAAATCTTAATTTACGCAGACGATATGAAAATATTCTTTCGTACGAGAAATATTAGCGACTGTCACGCGGTTCAAAATGACCTAAACATATTCCACTTGTGGTGTACACACAATAATTTAGAACTAAATATTGGTAAGTGCGAAATCATGACTTTTTGTAGAAGTCGTAATCCCCTGCGTTTCAATTATATCTTATCAAATCATGCTCTACGACGTGTTCAATCTGTCCGTGACTTGGGGGTTATCCTGGATTGCAAATTAGACTTCGTTGAGCATATCAACTGTACGGTGGCTAAAGCTAGTTCTATGCTGGGATTCATCAAAAGATGGTCCCGTGAATTTTCTAATAGAACTGTCTTAAAACAGCTTTACTTTTGTTTTGTTAGACCAATTCTCGAATACGCGAGTCAAGTTTGGTCGCCCTATTATCGAGTCCATATCGATTTCGTCGAATCTGTGCAAAAAAAATTTGTCAGATTCGCTCTTAAGGATTTACCTTGGAGCAATCCAGTTCTTCTCCCTCCTTATAATGATCGTTTGAGGCTCCTCGATATGCACTCTCTGCTCAAGCGTCGGGAGATTGCAGACATTGTCTTTGTTCACCAATTATTAATTGGCAATATTGATTCAGCTTCCCTTAAAAGCGAATTCACTTTCAGATTGAACGAGCGTAATCTTAGGGTGGTGTCACTTCTGCAAACTAGTTTATGTAAAAATAACTATAGCTTCTTCCAGCCTATTAACCGGATGAGGTTACATGTGAATAAGAATGCTGATTTGTTTGATGTTCGTGTCAGTAAGCATGCACTGAAGAAAAGTCTGCTTGGTGGTTGTGGTGCATGTCTACTAACATCGGACCAAATGATGAATAATCAGTCATATGCTACAGATTAATTCTGTTGTTTTACAAAGCTTTGACTAAGCTGATGGTCTGTTAAAAAAAAAAAAAAAAAAAAAAAAAAAAAAAAAAAAAAAAAAGCCAGTTGACCTTGCAATGTTCTTGAAGGCCATGGTCAAGTTCATTTTTGGATGTCTAAATTCTGATCTCTCCATTTCTGGAGCCGAGGGAATGCCTCCCCATTTTAAAAAATCAACTTTGCCTCAAAATTACCTTGAGGGTCACGCTCACGGTCTTTAAAAACAATTGGTCATCAATGATACTGATCATATGAATATTCAGACTTCACAGATATTGAATTGAATACAACGTCACCACCGGATAGCCAGGCAACAATCCTACAACTTTTGTTTGGGATATAAGTTCCGAAAATACACTCCTGGCGAGTTATTCTGTTGTTCAGGTACTTTGACCTTCCCTTAATATGACCTTCGCGGGTCAAAAGGTCAAGTTGCTTAAGGTCATGTCGGAACGTAGAATTTCCTGCTCTTTCCAAGTCCGTGGTTAAAAAATTCAACTTGATCTTGAAATGACCTTGAAGGACATGGTCAAGGTTAAATCTAAAACAGCCATTAAATAGCCAGGGAAAAATCCTAAAGTTTTTATCCAAACCCTTTTCCCCAAAAATGCATTCCTCGAAAGTTATTTTGCCGTTTCCATATTTTTGGATCACCCTGTATATGTTACATACCTTTTTTCTGCCGGCGCCGATTTTACTGAAACAAAATTAATCTACACAAGATGAGTATAAAACGTAAACATGTGCCATTCGTGGCATTCGTAGGACGTTTTTGCCTATCCTCCTTTTGAAATTTTTCTGATCACCCGTTCAAAGGATACCAAATTTTGGAAAAAATCGCACTCTTTCGGTTTTTTGCCCATAACTTTTTGAATAATTTCCATTGCCATTTTGTACAGCAATGTAATAAAAAATTCGCGATTTTTTTACACGAAAAGGATCAACTTTACAAAAAAAATGTATATGACAAAAAGTGCTTATAATTAGCCAAGAAAAAAATGTAAATTTTTTCAGAATTTTTTGGACTATTTTTGGTTTTTTGGATTTGGCCAATTTTTGAAAAATCCAAAAATGTCCCGAAAAATTCTGAAAAAATTTAAATTAATTAAATTAAAATTTCATCATAAAAAAACTTGGTAATATTTTTACTCAAAAAGGATCAATTATACGAATAAATTTTATACGAAAAAAGTGCTTATAATTAGCCAAAGAACACGTGTAAATTTTCTCAGACATTTTTGGATTTTTGAAAAATGCTTTTTGGGGCATTTTTGGATTTTTGAAAAATTTTCCAAATCCAAAAAACCAAAAATAGTCCAACAAATTCTGAAAAGTTTACATGTTTTCCTTGGCTAATTATAAGCACTTTTTGTCATATAAATTTTTTTTTGTAAAGTTGATCCTTTTCGTGTAAAAAAATCGCAAAGTTTTTTATTACATTGCTGTACAAAAAAGCATTTTTGCAAAAACCAAAGCAAAAAGAAAAATTCAAAACCATGGTTTGAGAAAGTGTAGATATTCGGAGCGCGATTTCTGGTAGTTATATGATCATTCAATAGCAGATAAGATAATCGACTTTGAGACGAAAAATGACCAAAAAAAAAATCGGCACTTTTTTGAAAAAACCCAAAAAATAATAGGGTTTTTGAAGTTTTTATGCAAAACAAATGCCAGATTCTGAAAGAGCACACCCAGAAACCCCTTATATACGAATTTGGAGGAAATTCTGTTTCTATTCGAATCGTACAATTGAACTTGCGTGCACAAAATCCTCGTTTTGCGCATTAATGGGTTAAGACGATCTTACATATAATTACTGTGACGTTTCACGCGTTTTATCTTTTTGTAATAACGGCTTCCTTAAAACATTTTTTCCCTTCTTTATTTTGCCTCCCTAATATTCTAGATATAATTGTAATAATTGAGTTGTTGTAGGCAGAGGCAGAATAGACCATTGCGTTAATTAATAATAGTCCTTATTTTAGTATGTATAAACATATGTGCTTAAATTTTTGCATCCTTAAGAAAAAATATTATTTGTTTCAGTTCTTTGATACATTAATTTTTAAGGGATACTAACTATATATTTCTTTCTTTTACTATTAGGCATATTCAGAAGTAAAAATTATGTTTAATTGTGAGGTCTTGGTTGTTCCTTTCCTTATCCTAATCTGAAACTTTAGTTGAATCTCTTCTATTTCGCAGATTTAGATTTTTCAATTCTTTTGCTGTTTCTTTTATTTGTTCTAATTTATTAGTGTGAGATACTTGGTTTCATTCTTTTCGATTCCAGTTTTTCTATATTGCTTCTTATAAGGTTTTTAAGTTCGAGATGCAAATATCGAAATGCATTGTCGTAGGGTAGTAGTTTTTAGCCAAATAGTATGTCTGGTTGTTTGTTCCCACTTTTTTGTGTCCTGGGATCCACATTAAGGTGAAGACGTTATTTTTAGTTGTTTTTGTTAATTTTGTTATTCTTGGAGCGTTCGGGTTGGTTGGGTACATCTTAAATATTGTTTATATGAAACGTATTGCTAGTGAATCGGTACAGATTAAGAAATATTTGAATTAATCTAGGTACGTGCTTATACTATGCCTTTTGTATGCCATATAGTTTTAGGCCTGGTACACACTAGGCGTTTTTCAACGCGCGCTTTGCTAACGCGCGCTTTGCTAACGCGCGTTTTAAGAACTATGAAGAAGCGCGCGTTAGAATGTGTACACCGTAATGGGACTTCATAGTTCTTAAAACGCGCGTTACCAAAGCGCGCGTTGAAAAACGCCTAGTGTGTACCAGGTCTTAGGCCTGGTACACACTAGGCGTTTTTCAACGCGCGCTTTGCTAACGCGCGTTTTAAGAACTATGAAGAAGCGCGCGTTAGAATGTGTACACCGTAATGGGACTTCATAGTTCTTAAAACGCGCGTTACCAAAGCGCGCGTTGAAAAACGCCTAGTGTGTACCAGGCCTTATGGTGAGTATGTTAGTAGTAGGTAACAGATGAAATTGTTTTCCGGTAGATTTTTGGGGAAAAGCGCATCCTACTTGTGTACTTTGATTGTATATAAATCAAAGTTTTTCGTATTTAGTTTTTCAATGAATTTTTTTGAATACATTCAGATCTTTTTAAGCTAAGAAAGATTTTAATTTTTGGTGTAACCATAGGGTATTCTTATGGTTTGATCGGTGTGATGGATGGATAAGGTATTCGTGATTTTACAAGATTCAAAGCTCGGTATACACGCTAGATATGATTGGTGATGGTGGTGTGTTTTTTTAAGGGTTTTAATGTTATCTATGAGAGGGTAATTATAGAGAGAGCGTAATTTGAAGCATTCATTATTCCTCAAAATGAAACTTTTTGAGTGAAACCAATTTTCCGTACATAAAATGCGGGGTGTTTTAAAAAGAAATCTGTTGAATTCCGCTGGTTTTCTTTGATTTATAAAATTCACCTTTTTCATTTCCTCTAAGGTCATATAGTGTCAGTTCAAGAAAAATGATTTTCTCAAAATTCGAGCGCAAAGCCACGACTGACGTATATTCCACTTAATTTTTAACAAACTTCCGGTGGGAAAAGATCATTGATTGCTTCCTTGAGAGCCGTCCCGGCACGTCAGCGGGTCCAGTGGGGTGCGGGGAGCAAGTTGTTTAATTTTCGAGCTGATCGACCTTTCGTCTGCTGGTTCAATTTTAGGCGAAACTCAGCACTTCTCGCATCTGGCAAATATGAGCGATCCGGTGAATATTTTGAAAACATTCGCGCTGATGTGCAAATACCTAAGCATCCCGCGGCCCGGGCCCCGCTCCAATTTGGTGTTGTTGTGTCGCTGTTTTCCCGATCACTTTTCCACAGACTCCTTCCTCTCGGCACACCTCGAACTTCCTCCGCGGGCGCGGTGATGGTTTTGAACGGGTGCCAAATACGCCTGTATTTTTAGCATTTTCTTCTTAAAATTTACTTTACGATTTTTACCCCGTTCATCAGTTTTGCGCAGCCCAGGCTTGAGTGTGCGGCAGCGGTGTTTATTATTTGTGCAATTATTTTTAGCCGGCAATATTTCGACTTTTTCCGCGTGCGGTGCCATTTATCTGGACGCGAACACCGTCACAGAGGCACGGCAGCGGTTACAGAAGATAGCCGCAAATAAATTTGTTGTGTGCGACCGACGGGTGCCGCTGTGTGTACGGGGGCCCTGTTACCCGTTTGGGGGCCACTCGAGCTTTTAATGAATGAAAACTTTTATAATAAATGTCGCAGCAAAATTATCAATGGGAAATCGGGCGGATATCATGAATAAATTTGGGGACGTTGCAAGGCCCGCCGAAAGAAGCGGTGGCCACCGCTCTGTTGCTAGGGTTGCCACAATTTTCTATTCGCCGAATTCGGTCTGCCAGATATGAATTATTTATGCATATTGTGGCGGCAGTGGCTGGATTCGATCACGTATGCAATTTCTAGAGTCTAATTGAAAACAATGACACCATTTGCTAAGGGTTTACATCCGGTCGAATTGCAAATTGTTTTCTAATGAGGCGAGCGCCCGAGGCGGCTCTTTTCAGAGAATTTCACTAATAAATCCAGCTATTAAGTGCCAATCTTCAGTGGCTAAATGCTAATTTATTGGCGGTAATGTGCGAATGATGGTCATATTTATGCAAACGCTGATGGCGTTTAAACATTTTCCTGTTTTCAAATATTTTGGGCTTGGTAACCTCATTCAGTTGGACGAGATATTTACAGGCGCATGCCCGTCTTCTATTTAATTTACCCAAAAACCACTGATGATAAAATTTTGTCGAATCCAATATAACGACGAAAAATTTTTTGACTTTATTACTAACTTGGGTCCAATGCTAAAAGAATTACAACATAGCAATTTTCGAAGATAAATCCCTTGAAATCCAGTTCGCCCTACTCGTATGAATAGTGAGGACTACATCACTGTTCTCCGAATGAGGTTAGGTAATTTTCTTATAGATAATTTCCAAAAATTGTGGATATCACGCAGAAAAACACGAAATTCATACAATTGCAGAGAATATGCCATGGTTTTAATTATAATTCTTTTGGGATGCTTATCCACATAATGGATGTCCAATTGTTAAAAAAATCGAAATAGTAAAGGTTAATGGAACTCAAATGAATTACTTATATATAAAATACAATGGAAATTTGTCAGGAATGTTCAATACTTTGAAAATGTTTACTGTTTAATTCCTTCTTTCCATAGCATAAGCGCTTTAATTGTTGGCGGTAATATTTCGTCGAAGAAAGCTTTTCAAAATTCCATTACGAAATAGGAAAATCTCAAATTTTCTGGGTAGTTTTATAATTTAACATAAAAGTGTATGTCTAATGTAACAGTGACCAGCTGGGTTAACCCAAATTCGACTGTATCCGACCAACTTTCTAGAAGAAAAAAAAAAAATTGTAAAAAAGAAACTGTTTTTCATATTGGAACAAAAATAGTTAGAGTTTTCGGATTTTCAATTTAAATTAAACATATAAAAATTGAGCAATTGACCATAAATTTGGTTTAAGGGGGAAGTAGGTATATATTTATTTTTTGAAAAAATCGATTTTTCAAAAACATAAACTTTAGACCTGTAAAAACAATATACAATATGGTATACATGGTGTCCAAGCGCGTGAATTATAGAAAAAAGCTTTAAACGCGTTTTACTCGAAAATACGTTTTTTGACCTGGTTGGCAACTTTTTGAAAAAACTATTCAACCAATTGGGCTCAAATTTTCAGGGAGTATTCTGCACATGTGTGGCTATGGTGTGAACTAGAAAAAAATATTTGTTAATATTTTACCCATTTTTTACCCATTTTTACTAAAAAAAAAAGGGAAAAAATTCTAAAGTCCGCCATTTTTTTTTTTTTTTTTTTTTTTTTTTAACCAAAATACTTTATTCGAGTTCACTTGATAGGCACTGATTTATATTTCAATAACCTGCTCGAATTTTTTGTTTCAGACGTTCCACAGCTAAGATTTTTTTTTTGCCAACCATTTTTTTTAAAGAGACCTTAGATATAACCATCATAGCTACCAGAGTTGTAAGTTAAGGTTGGTAACTCTCAAACGCATCTAATAATCACTTTGTACAGGTAGGTTTAATTCGTTTCATTTTAAGCATATTTGTTATAATTTTTTCTGTGCATATGGTAAATTGAATTAACTTTAAAATTGTACACATAATAAAGCATCATTTCAAGAATATTTATTTTTAGCCTAAAATATTGAGAAATAAGCCATTGAGAGCAAATCTTCAGATACTCTTAAAAAAAGGCAGTTTGCTGTGGACATCAGAACTCATTACTGGATTATCTTAAAAAATCGAAAATATTTGGTTAGTTTATGAGTTTCTCGATGTAATGACGATTTTTCAATTTTTGGCATCATTTTGAAGTAAAAAAAAAACGAAATTAAAACGGTAAAAATCAGCCTAATTTTCATAGTAAAACTAATTATAATGCAAAAAAAAATTATCTCGACGTCTCTACCTCTATGTACTTAAAGGAATAGCTCGAAGCCGGATCGGAGCGGCGGAGACTTACAACTCCATATGTCCGTTAGTTTTACTCCAATCGACTTCAAATTTTAACGCGCAAAAAAATACAAAATATTTTTTAAAACGCAAAAAAAATGCAAAATATGAAATTCCCACTAAAATTTGAGAATGTGTATTTATCACTCACTTTACGTATATAATATAAAGTTTCGGACTAAATTATTCTATTCTTCCGCTTGATTTCACATCAGGACCCGATGGTATTCCGCCTGCCGTTCTTAAGGCTTGCTCTAATGAGCTAGTCACGCCTCTCACATTAATCTTCCAAAAGTTCAAGACCGGACAATTTCCTATGCTCTGGAAGAACTCCTTCATCATTCCGATTCATAAAAAAGGCATCAAAAATGAGGTATGCAACTACATATAGGTCCATTGCGGAACTTTTGTGTATCCCAAAACTTTTTGAATCATTTGTATACTCACAATTTTCTACTGTTTCCACGCGGCTTGTCTCAACAAACCAGCACGATTTCCTTCAGGGTCGCTCTACTTCTACGAATCTCCTTGAATTTGTTACATTTGTTACTGAAGATTTCCAAAAGGGTCTGCAACGAGATTGCATGTATACTGACTTTAGCAAGGCTTTTGATAAGCTTTCTCATTCTATAATAATCCTTAAATTATTAGCTCTAGGCTTTCCATATCTGCTTATTAACTGGATTCGTACGTATTTGCTCGACAGGACATACCAGGTTTCTTTTCGTCGTGCTCGAAGAAGATATTAGCTACATCAGGAGTCCCGCAGAGTAGTCACTTGGATCCACTTCTTTTTATTTTATCTATTGATGACATCTCACAACTTCTTAAAATCTGTAAAATATAAATCTACGCAGACGATATGAAAATAATCTTTTGTACTAAAAATATTAATGATTGCCACGCGGTTCAAAAGGACATAGACACATTCCTCTTGTGGTTTAAACACAACAATTTGGAACTGAATATTAGTAAGAGAGTAATTATGACTTTCTGTAGAGGCCGCAAACCCCTGCGTGTGGACTATACCTTATCAAATTATGCTCTAGAACGTGTTCATTCTATCCGTAATTTGAGAGTGATCCTGGATTGCAAATTGAACTTCATTGAGCATATTAACTCTGTGGTAACTAAGGCCAACTCTATATTGGGTTTCATCAAAAGATGGTCCCGTGAATTTTCCAATAGGGCTGTTTTCAAACAGCTTTATTGTTCTTTTGTTAGACCAATTCTTGAATATGCGAGTCAAGTTTGGTCGCCCTATTATCAAGTTCATATTGATTGTATTGAATTTGTGCAAAGGAAATTTGTCAGATTCGCTCTTAAGGATTTACCTTTTAGCCGTCCAGTTGAACTAACCACAGCCATTTAATGAGAGATCATTAATGACGCCTAGTGATAAATAATAATGCAGTTCATTTACTCTCCTTATTACCATGTGGGGTCTTTCTTCCTTAGTAAAGTTGAAAGTCTTATAGTGCAGCTAAATCCATACTTCCATACTAATATTATAAATGCGAAAGCAAAAAGGTTTCCCGTGTCTCCCCCCTAGCTACGCCCATGCCTAGCGCACTTTTTAATTTATAAGGTATATATTTCCATAATTCATTCATTTTTATTCGAGAGCATTTGTCTTAAAATGAATGATTGCAAAACATTATTCATGGTGGTCTCTCTATATAATATCCAATATATAAAGTACAAACAATAAATATCGCCATTATATTTGAGCATACGGCAATTAGCGATGGGAAACAATTATTTATAAATGCAAAATCTTTACGTCATAAAATGTATAAATGTATAAAAAATTAAATGAATAACAAAGAGGGGTAGGCAAAGTAAAAATGTTAGCTGTAGAAGTACTATGGTGCACTAAAAGTAGAACGCAAAAAGAAGACCATGGTGAAATAAGACTCTTCCCCATAGTAAAAAGCACATTCTCTTTTTAAATAATTGTGCAAATTCAATTCTTAATTTCACTTATTTCGCGAAAAACAGGTGGCCCCTCAAATTCTTATGAGCAGCCAAGTCAGCTAAAGATAGAAATGGGGAAGTATTTTGTGTGGACCGTCCAATAAAACAACTTTACTGTATTAAACCATCTAAATGGTATAACATAGAACATAGCTATTTTAAGTACTTACGATTTTTCCAAAATAAGGTTATAATATTTTTTATTATATTCGGCAATGGCTGGGTCCACATATTAATATCCATTTTCTGTTAAGAGCTATATTTAATTTATTATTAAGTAACTTTTAGTTTTATTTTATACACTCTTTGTCAAGTTAAATACCTAATTTTTCAAAATAATTTCACTAATAACTTAAAATATTTTTTAAAACAAACCTCTGATCCGGAGTTCTCAAGGGGTTATTTCAATTTAATTGAAAGAAAAACTGTTAAATTCAAATATTAAAGATGCCATACTATGAATTTAACATTTCTTCATCTTACAACTGTGGAGTGAAAAATAAGAACTTTAATATAAAAAAATTAAGGTAACCCTCTCTTCATAAATATAATTTTTCTAGATTCAAGAATTAACAGCAGAACTACCAAGACCTGTCAAATTGACGGCTACTCAATTCCTTAGACTTTAATTAGTTATATTTTTCTATTTAAGATTTATTAAGGTTTAAAATTACAACATATTCAAAAACCTTTTCTATTTGTAATTACTAATTTAAAGTTGAAAGCATATAACATTAATGGTGCATGAAATTGTAAAAATTACATTATTGAGCTCCAGTAGTTCCAGTGTTAAATATAATATAAAATCTGAAAAATTCCCTTAAAATAAAAGATTTTTCTAAGACCGGTTTAAAAAATTCTTATCGAAAATATAAAATTCAATTATTGTTGTTAAGCTAAATTGCATATTATATTTTCTATAAGAAGTTTTGTTTACAATTCAAAAATAAGAGAAAAAAATTTACGATTCTTGTTGTATTTGTAATTTTATTGAAAGGATTCCTAAATTTAAAGCAATTGAACGTTAATGGCTAACATTCAAATCAAATAATAAAATTCTTAAAATAAAAAAATATATGTTTTTGTATCTAATAAAAATTTAGATTATTTGGTATTACTTTTAAAATACAATTTCTCAATTTTTTTAAAGAGTATTTTATATCTGTATTTTATACATAATATTACTTAAGCATGAAATATATTAAATGCTTAAGCTTCGTGCCTTGCTTACTTACTCATGTTCAGTTTTTGATTTCTCGTTTCTGCCCTCTGCATTATTCTTTACAGTATTCAATACAATATGTTCACTGAAGGAAACTTACGCTGAAGAAAAAAACTTAAAAATCCACCTATTAGTCTAGTCCTAGTTCTACCTAAAAAGAATACTATCTTTATTTTTCCTTTATTTTGATTCCATTTCGGTAGAGTTTTGTTTCTCGCATTCTTATATAATGTACGTGATAAAACAGAAGAATATCTCTGAATTTTTTTTATCATTCCCTAATTCCTAATCGTAGAAAACCTCATTGGTGTAATACTCTAGGAAATCTGAATCTGATGTACGAGTACGATATTTAGAGATGCATGTACTATACAATGTACATGCATTGCCTCTCAAATTTTCAGATCCGCTCCATATAGGATGGCGTGAAATTAAACCATACCGGGCACCCTTACCTAAGTAGCGGCCTGACCTGTGTTTGGTAGCAGATTGCTTTGACTGAAGAATCAAGGTGTTTGGTATGACACAGTTACAGTCTTATCTTCTGGTAGGCTTCATTGGTTTTTTTTAAGTGGATTGCTGATCTGTGTGTCAAAAAATAGGCATTTGTCCAGCCATATTCCGAGGTAATTTACTTCAGTCTTTTCCTGTATTGATGCTGACTGGTAGGGATCAATATCTGAAGGTTCCTCCAGATTTTTCTAACTCCCCTTGAGGGTCTCATAAAAGGTATTCTAAACAGGGTGATTGCGCGTTATAATTAATTTTAAGCTGCCATTTGTCGTAATACCGTTCGATTGATTCGCGGTCTCGTTGTAAGACCTGTTGAATAATTTGGGTGTACCACAGCGGTCTTCCAATGCTCCGGATAATGAGCGTTATTCAGAGTATTAATAAACAGAATGGGGTAAATGTTTATTGCTGCCAGAGGCGAATTTTATAATTAATTTTTATGAGTTGTGAACGATTTTTAACCATTGTCTTCAATATTGCATGGCCAAACTTACCAACAGAAGTCAACATGTGTCTACACAAAATTGACGAAATTCCAAAACGAACTCTGGAACAAGTAATACTGCTCATTGTTCCCACTGACCGGAGTATTACAATAGACAATCTATTATATTATTATTATATTTAATAGCAGGGCTTTTACTAGAAAGAAGTAAAATACTTTACTCATACTTCAAATTTAGTTATTAGGCTTGTATTTCAGGAAAAAGCTTTTTAAAGTTTCTTTAATTTTAGTAAATGTTTTTCTGAGTGTGAAATCCTTGAACTCTTGTCTGCAACATTTTTTGCCATATGCTTACTTCATAAGATAACCTTGTAAAACTTGAAAACTTTCCACTAAACTGCCTCCCGTTCATATTAATATTTGATCTGGCTGACACAAAGTATAGGATGCTCAAATTGGAGGTTTCATTTTAAGTTTTCCGTAATTTATAATTTTGTTTTACATTATGATGTTAGTTTTGACAGCTATCAATTAATAACTTTACGGTTACTAAATATGGAGCGCTACACGATGGAAAAACGTGTCTTTATTACTAAAGATTATTATCAATTTGGTGAAAGTTATGAGCAACTGAAAGAAAATTTCGGACAAAATATGGCCAAAACACAAAACTATCGTTATAATATTTGCTGGTTCGGTTCAAGAATCAAAGAATCAAAATTTGCAGTCGTAGTGATCGTTCACAAGCAAATATTGAAGCTGTTAGTGCTAGTGATGCTGAAAACCCAAAAACATCAATTCGTAATCGTTCACAGCAATTAAGGGGGTAAATACAATTAGAAGGTCAAACAAATCGATTTTTTTTTGTTTCTCTAAAAAGTTATTAATTTAGAAATTTCCCGTAGAATACGCTGCAAAAAGTTTCAGGTCGAAAATCGAACTCCTTATATATTTTTTCCGTTTCCGACAAATTACATGTATATTTAAGCCAAATTTTTTTTATGGGCTGTTACAGATCAATAACACGACGTCCAGAGTGGTTGCCGTTTTTTTTGTAGGTCAACTTCACGCCAACGTACAGCCGCCATTTTGTTTTCAAACATTAAAAAAATTTTTTTTTACATGCCTCATTTATACTTTAACAAAGTTTTATAATGATTGCATTAAACCTTCTTTGTGGAAAAAAATGTTTTTTAATGCGTAATTTTTACCCGTGTAATTGTATTTACCCCCTTAAGGGGAGGTTCTCATCTAGAACGTCAAAAAGTAGGTAAAGTTCGTGATTTTTTTGAAGGCAAATGACAAGACATAGGGAAATGATATTTGGCATTATCTTTTATTGTACATTTATCAGTACGAAAACATTTTTTTATTAAAAAAAAAAAACAAAATGGCGCCCGTTATTCAACTTCTTCGGAGGCATGTTTTTCGAAAATTGCCCAGCTGCGTACAATTTAGGCAGTACCGGCCTTAGGGGGGGGCAAGCTCGGGCGGCGCCCGAGGGCGCCGGTCGATTTGGGGCGCCAAATGAATCAGGAACATATTAAAATTTCTCAGAAGAATAAGTTTGTAGAACTGCAAAATTGAGTAAAAATATATGTAAGACGAAGGCAAGGGCGACAAACATGCGTTTTGAAGCATTTTTTTTTACTTCCCGAGGTGTTTTTGTGTTTCCCCAAGGAAAGTGGCAATTTTATGTATAAGTATCGTAAAAGCAAAACCCCCACGAACAATATCATAAATACAAGCCAGTGCCGGCCTTAGGCTTTCGCGTTTAGTCGGGCAAACTTTTCCTCGGCGCCCCTTTTAAAGACAAATATAAAAATTATGGCTTATAAAACAAAAAAACACGCTTTTATAAGTAGCGCAATAAAAAGTTAAACAATTATCGCAGGTTCAAAATTTCAAGATTTGGGCTTTCTCCAAACATAGTTAAATTTCGATTTCTAATTTTTAATTACACACAAAATGCACAGGCGGACGGACAACACGGTCAAGTTAAATAATAGCTTTAAAAATACCCCCAAGTGGAAAAAAAAAGTACGATGTTTTTGCTACGATGAATTGGCCATAAAGCATAATCTGAAAAACTTTTAGATAATTCTTCTATATTTTCACAAGTTCCGTCATCTACCGCATTTTGATTGTTGGGCTCGTCCTCATCTATGTTCAACTTATTTCCATCCGAAATTGGTTTAGTTTAGGTGATTCAGATCTAACTTCATTTTGAATAGTTGGTTCTGATGCTTTTCTTTTTCTGTATTCATAACCAGACGGTTTATGGTCTCGCTTTCCATCGTTAAAATAAAATATTATCAGCCTGCATAGAAAAACAGATAACAAATGTTGATAAGAAAAAATTAATTTGTCTGCTGTCCAGACCGCAAAGTGTCAACTTTGTAACCACCACTCAAAACAAATTTCCACTTTGCGTAGGCTTCGAACGGAAAAATCGTAAACGTTACTCGGGTGTTAAAAAAGAAGGCCTTAGATCAAATAGTTGGGCATTCTTTATTTATAACCGACTTCAAAAAAAGGAGGAGGCTCTTAACTCGACTTTATTTTGTTCTTCTTTTTCTTTTTTTGTGTAGGTATGTTACGCGATATCTTCGCCGATTGTGATCCGATTTTAATAATTCTTTTTTTATTAAATAGAATATTTCTCGAAGGTGGTCCCACTTAAATTTGAAGAAAATATTCCTCCTCTAAAGGTGGAAACTTAGGGGATGAATCCCTTTATTGAATTTCAACCACTTCCCGTCAGCTAAAAATTGAGAAATAAAACAAAATTTACAAAAAAAATAAAAAACGACTTCAAAACTTTGCCTGTATGTACAAATTTAAACTAAAAAGTTAAAAATAATATTTTTTATTACTTTAAAGAGAAGAGCATTCAAGCACAATATACAAAACTATTAATACTCGTACTTAAATATTTACAATATCTAATCAGTTACTTTTTGAAGTCGGTGCCAACTAAGGCAAGTTTAAAAACCCAAATTCCTAGGTTTAAAACTTGCCTTGCCTACACCAATTAAAAAACTCACTGATTAGTTATTGTAAATATTTAAATATCAATAATTTTGTATATTATCCTTGAATGCTCTTTTCTTTAAAGTAATAAAAAATATTATTTTTAAATTTCTAGTTTAAATTTGTACATACAGGCAAAGTTTCGAAGTCGGTTTTTATTTTTTTGTAAATTTTTTTTTATACTCCCAACGTTGCGTAATCTATTATTGAATTTCATATTTAAACTGAAAACTACATTTAATACTGGATGTGATATTGGACAGAACAGGATAAAGAAAATTAAATTTGAAGGGTGAATATACCTTCCGTAAAATTTTCTTTGAAATGCTAGTTAAATGTGCAATAATAAAAGCAAAAAGTCAAAAATTAGGAAGAATAAAGAGTGTAAGTAGAAAATGTTGATTCATGTATTATAGAATCTTCAATGCTTCATCTGAGCATAAAATTTACTATATCCGAGTTATGTATCTCTGAGAATCTTAAGGCTTCATGATTTTCGAAACGAATTTTGGATTTCCTGAAATAATCTTTATATGCATTTAAATATTGTATAGCATTCCAATTGTTTTTTATTGAATTACGAATCTTTGCCACGTAAACTTGGAATAATAATCAATTAAACCAGTAAATACTTCGAACGCAGTTTGATATTATCATGAAATCTGCAGTTTCAAAATAAACTATTGGAAAAATTGGAAAATCAATTTCGTATTTACGTTTCATAAATTTTGCATTTCAATAACATTTACAGGTAAATTAGAATAACTTTATCTCGTCAGAATCAAATACTAACATAAATATATAATAATCAGTTTTTATATCTTGCTTTTCTCTCAAAAACTGAATGCATAAAAGGTACAACGTCCAAAAATGAAATCGTTCATTTACCTTATGCATAACTCGTTCCTTTAATATTTTTAAAGACCAAATGAGTTTTTAAAAATAATGGTTTGCAAATATTATTTAAAAAATTTACGGAAGTCTTAGGAAAACCCAGAACACTCACGACGTCCTCAGCTTACGAGTGATAGCTGCACTCTGCAAATATATACAATATGTCTACATAAAGCGCCCATCGCGAATTTCTAAGAAAAAATTTATTCAAAAATACACAAAAAAATGGAAAACGGCTCTTACCAAAACTCCCACTAATACATATAAACACAAGCCGCGAAGTTGAAAATGCACATGTAGTGATGTAGTCCGAGAATCGGCTCGAAATTACATTGCTTCTTATGGCAGAAATTTGAACGCAAATATCTTTAACATTTTGTTCTTGCCCCTATAATGGTTTTGGTACTATAAGATCGGCATTCTTCCTCAGTTACAATTAGTAGAACATCACTTTTTCGTAAAAACGATAGTTCAGCAGATTAACCCTGTGGAGCAGAATAAATGGGCTATACCGCTATAAGAAGCAATCATCGGACCTAGACGGTTTGTATTTGTAATACATATTGTTCGTGGGGGTTTTGCTTTTACGATACTTATACATAAAATTGCCACTTTCCTTGGGGGGAACACAAAAACACCTCGGAAAGTAAAAAAAAAAATGCTTCAAAACGCATGTTTGTCTCCCTTGCCTTCGTCTTACATATACTTTTACTCAATTTTGCAGTATAAGAATAAATAAGTTTGTAGTTATTCTTCTGAGAAATTTTAATATGTTCCTGATTCATTTGGCGCCCTAAATCGACCGGCGCCCTCGGGCGCCGCCCGAGCTTGCCCCCCCCTAAGGCCGGTACTGATACAAGCCGTCTAATTCCGAGGATTGCTTCTTATGGCGGTATAGTCCATTTATTCTAGTCCACAGGGCGAATCTGCTGAACTATCGTTTTTACGAAAAAGTGATGTTCTACTAATTGTAACTGAGGAAGAATGCCGTTCCTACAGTACCAAAAGCATTATAGGGGCGAGAACAAAATGTTAAAAATATTTGCGTTCAAATTTCTGCCATAAAAAGCAATATAATTTCGCGCCGATTCTCGGACTACATCACTACATGTGCATTTTCAGCTTCGCGGCTTGTGTTTATATGTGTTAGAGGGAGTTTTGGTAAGAGCCGTTTTCCATTTTTTTGTGTATTTTCGAATAAATTTTTTCTTAGAAATTCGCGATGGGCGCTTTAGACATATTGTATATATTTGCAGAGTGCAGCTATCACTTGTAAGCTGAGGACGTCGTGAGTGTTCTGGGCTTTCCTAAGAATTCCATAAAAATTTTAAATAATATTTGCAAATCATTATTTTTAAAAACTCATTTGGTCTTCAAAAATATTAAAGGAACGAGTGATGCATAAGGTAAATGAACGATTTCATTTTTTGATGTTGTACCTTTTTTCTAATTTACCTGTAAATGTTATTGAAATGCAAAATTTATGAAACGTAAATACGAAATTGATTTTCCAATTTTTCCAATAGTTTATTTTGAAACTGCAGATTTCAAGATAATATCAAACTGCGTTCGAAGTATTTACTAGTTTAATTGATTATTATTCCAAGTTTTCGTGGCAAAGATTCGTAATTCAATGAAAAACAATTGGAATGCTATACAATATTTAAATGCATATAAAGATTATTTCAGGAAATCCAAAATACGTTTCGAAAATCATGAAGCCTTAAGCTGCTGATTCTCAGAGATACATTACTCGGATATAGTAAATTTTATTCTCAGATGAAGCATTGAAGATTCTATAATACATTAATCAACATTTTCTACTTACACTCTTTATTCTTCCTAATTTTTGACTTTTTGCTTTTATTATTGCACATTTAACTAGCATTTCAAAGAAAATTTTACGGAAAGTATATTCACCCTTCAAATTTAATTTTCTTTATCCTGTTCTGTCCAGTGTCACATCCAGTATCAAATGTAGTTTTCAGTTTATATATGAAATTCAATAGTAGATTACGCAACGTTGGGAGTATAAAAAAAAATTTACAAAAAAAATAAAAACCGACTTTGAAACTTTGCCTGTATGTACAAATTTAAGCTAAAAATTTAAAAATAATATTTTTTATTACTTTAAAGAAAAGAGCATTCAAGGATAATATACAAAATTATTGACATTTAAATATTTACAATAACTAATCAGTCAGTTTTTAATTGGTGTAGGCAAGGCAAGTTTTAAACCTAGAGAATTTGGGTTTTTAAACTTGCCTTGGCTGGCACCGACTCCAAAAAGTAACTGATTAGATATTGTAAATATATAAGTACGAGTATTAATAGTTTTGTATATTGTGCTTGAATGCTCTTCTCTTTAAAGTAATAAAAAATATTATTTTTATCTTTTTAGTTTAAATTTGTACATACAGGAAAAGTTTTGAAGTCGTTTTTTATTTTTTTGTAAATTTTGTTTTATTTTTCAATTTTTAGCTGACGGGAAGTGGTTGAAATTCAATAAAAGGGATTCATCCCCTAAGTTTCCACCTTTAGAGGAGGAATATTTTCTTCAAATTTAAATGGGACCACCCTTGAGAAATATTCTATTTAATACAAAAAGAATTATTAAAATCGGTTCAAATATCAAATATCAAAAAAAGAAAAAGAAGAAAAAAATAAAGTCGAGTTGAGAACCTCCTCCTTTTTTTGAAGTCGGTTATAAATAAAGAATGCCCAACTATTTGATCTAAGGCAAGGCCTTCTTTTTTAACACCCGAGTAACGTTTACGATTTTTCCGTTCGAAGCCTACGCAAAGCGGAAATTTGTTTTGAGTAGTGGTTACAAAGTTGACACTTTGCGGTCTGGACTGCAGAAAAATTAATTTTTTCTTATCAACATTTGTTATCTTTTTTTCTATGCAGGCTGATAATATTTTATTTTAACGATGGAAAATGAGACCATAAACCGTCTGGTTATGAATACAGAAAAAGAAAAGCGTCAGAACCATCTACTCAAAATGAAGTTAGATCTGAATCGCCTAAACCAATTTCGGATGGAAATAAGTTGAACATATGCAGATGAGGACGAGCCCAACAATCAAAATGCGGTAGATGACGGAACTTGTGACAATATAGAAGAATTATCTAAAAATTTTGCGGATTGTTCTGTATGGTCAGTTCATCGTAGCAAAAAAATCGTACTTTTTTTCCACTTGACCGTGTTGTCCGTCCGCCTGTGCATTTTTTGTGTAATTCAAAATTAGAAATCGAAGTTTAACTATGTTCGGAGAAAGCCCAAACCTTGAAATTGTTCACACTGCTAAATTTTTGATGACACTACAAGTTAAAAGAAATTTTGAACCTGCGATAATTGTTCAACTTTTTATTGCGCTACTTATAAAAGCGTGTTTTTTTGTTTTTTAAGCCATAATTTTTATATTTTTCTGTAAAAGGGGCGCCGAGGAAAAGTTTGCCCGACTAAACGCAAAAGCCTAAGGCCGGCACTGAATTTAGGGGTCGCAGATTGGTCTGAAATTAAATAATGATGACATTATTATAAACTAGAATAAATTTGTCTCAGAAAGAGTGGACGACTTTCAAAAAAAATTTAAAATTGACGGAATGGCGCGATTTTGAAATTTTAAGGCCGTTTTCGGCCGTTTTTTTTCATAGTTTATCACTTACAAAAAGGAGATAATGTTACAATTTTCAAAATGTGCTCCACTCTTTCTATGAAGAAAATTGTTTACTTTAATATGCACGAAACTAGAAGTTGATCGGTTGAACCGTTTTTGAGTTATCTTGTACGCAAATTGTACACAAACATGCCTCCGGAGAAGTTGAATAACGGGCGCCATTTTGTTTTTTTTTTTTTATTAAAAAAATTTTTTTGTACAGATAAATGTACAATAAAAGATAATGCCAAATATCATTTCCCTATGTCTTGTCATTTGCCTTCAAAAAAATCACGAACTTTACCTTTTTTTCTGACGTTCTAGATGAGAACCTCCCCTTAAACATTAAACTAACGACAAGCCTATAAAACCCAGTAAATTGGGCTTTAACAAAACAAGAAGGAAAAAATAAAGTTTTTTTCGACAAAATCATTTTTAGTGATGAAGCTTGCTTTCATTTTGGTGGATATGTCTTTTGGAGTGATTGGTCGTTACTTTTTGAATATGTAGCTGGCAATGATGTTACAGTGAATGGAGACCGACATCAAACAATTACTAATAACTCTTTATGGAAGACGATGCCATTAATGTAGATAATATGTAATTTCTATAGGACTACGTGTCATACAATCATTGCCACACTCTGTCTTTTGGAAGAAAAGTTTGGTAATCAAATAATTTCACGAAGAAAAAATGTTAATTTCCCACCTAGATCTTGTGTTTTGACTCCATTGAACTTTCTCCTGTGGGGCTTTATTAGGTTTGTGCCAACGATCCTCAAACAATTCAGCAACTTAAAGACAATACATATCATATAAGCGAGCGTATCACTGAAATTTAGCTTCAGTTATGTAAAAATGTCACTCGAAACTTTGCAAAAAGAATGCTAGCTTGCAATTCTAGTACAGGTTACTTATCAGATATTGTTTTTCACTATTGACCGCAACATTTCTGGTGCCATTTGATAAAGATATCGGAAGAATTTATGAGTTTTATTAAAAAATTAAAATGAAAGCTTAAGCTTAGGGTATTTTTTTGAGTTTTTTTTCGTAATTTTCTCATATAAATGTACAATATATCAAGATGTGTTAAAATTTGAAGTCGATTGAAGTAAAACTAATGTATAATATATATGGAGTTGTAAGTCTCCGCCGCTTCGAGCTTCTCCTGTGCCTTATAAATTCAGTGTTTAGAGTTGAAAACCGGTTTTTCTCCCACTTAGCATGTTCAAAGTCGGTGGACACTGTAATTATAAATCTACTTGAGCGATCCTCTTCAAATTTGACATACTCTTTAAGTACATAAAACATGAGGTAGTGATGTTGTGATAATTTTTTTGTTGTGCATTATAATTGGTTTTACTATGAAAAATAGGTTAATTTTTACCGGTTTTTTCTTTTTAAATTCGTTTTTTTTACTTCAAAATGATGCCAAAAATTGAAAATTCGTCAAAAAAAAAAAAAAAAATCTCGACGTCATTACCTTGAGAGACTTATAAACTAACCAAATATTTTTTGATTTAAGATAATCCAGTACTTATGTCCACCGCAAACTGCCTTTTTTTTAAGAGTATCCGAAGATTTGTTCTCAAAGGATTATTTCTTAATATTTTAGGCTCCTACGAAACGTGGATCAATCCGTTTCTTATACGAAACTATAACAAACGTTATTTGCTTATGTTATGTATGCAACGTATCTAATGAAAATTTAAATTGCTATTTTGTTCTTTAGTTGAGCAAAAAAATGGCATGTTTCAGTACATACGCGTACCTGTGTACCTTAAACTGTACACGCTGTTCTAGAAAAGGAGATATTTTAATTTTTTCACTGCAGCGAAAAACCATCAGTGGACGGAAGTCGAATGTGGTTACAAGTTCCCCGGTTCGTCAAGTGCCTTCCCGGGGCCCTAATCGAATTCAAACGATTTCGAGCAGAGGGGTTTGGTAGATGACAAAAGCACGGATGCGGGTTTTTATCCCCTCAAACTACCTTCGTGGAAAAGGGCCAGCACCACCGGCCGGGTGAAGGAAAGGAAGTGGCCTGCTGCACAAAAAACATCCTCTGGAGCGGAAGAGGGCGGTTTTTTAAGTGCGACGGTAAACACTCCGCCAACCTTGCGGATATGGCGGTTTGCTGAAGATCGTGGGAAATTTTTTTCCGTGATTTATTCCACAGCCAGCATATGCCGAGCGCGCAATTGATTCGTGCGTACCCCAATATCGATGGTGATTGTAAATTTAATTTCCGGGAAATGGCTCGCTAAGCGAATTGTTTTATTCGAGCCATGTCCGCAGGTATGTTGATGCGCCAGCGGCGTGGCGCGGCGGGTCGAAGTCGCGATTCGTGCAGTCTTGCACACTCAGCACACTCAGATTGCGCGCGGCTATTGACCTCCTGGGTGGTGATGACGTGAACGTGAGCATGATGTGAATTTCGGAGGGCTATTAAAGTGGAAATTAAAAAATTAAGAAGCTCACCACTCACCGTAGTTATTAAAGCGTCAATTGACGTCTTTGCATCGCGTAAGCCAAATGCATCGCATCAATGCGCAGAGCGGCTCTGGCGGGTAGGGGAAAAAGCGCGAGGCGGTCCCTAACTTAAGTGGAATTCCTGAGAAATTGAGAAATTGTCCACCTCCAGCGAAGCCAGTTCATCCACAAAAACAATATTCTGATTGATAGTGCGTGCGTGTTTTCCTCACATGCCCAATTGAAAAACAGGAAGTGGCCAATCGAAAATTGTCAGGAAGTCTGTTTACAAACGAAACGTCGAGCTGGAGGCCAACAAAAGCGGCGGCAGCAGCAGATTTTCGCCGTGAGCCCCGACCGCCCCCGCGGCCCTACTTCTGTTGATTTGACCGTGCTCCGGCTAAATGATATGTGTCCAGCCATGTGCTCGGTCTGCTAATTTAAAGATACGCGAACTCTATTTTATCCACGACATGTAGTACGGCCGGTCAGTTTTCTGACGAGGCCTTATCACCGGAAACTACGCGGCGTGAGTACGTCCAAATGCCCCATGTGACGACGATGGCCACTGCGTGCCCGTTCACTGTTCTTGGGAAGTCGGATGATTTTGCTCTGCCAGTGGAGCCAAGGCGCGCCCCATTTTGTAATTGAACGTTCTTTCTATTGGGGCTCGTACGAGAAAATTTAGATAAAAGCTCTAGTTTCAACTATCTTGGCCTGTGACTGTGACCTAGTAACCGTTTTGTGGTAGTTGCATTTCGAAAACAAACAAATTAATACCAAGAACAACCAAAAGCTACAACTTAATCAAAAAAGCCGGTCAAGTGTAAGTTAAACTCGAGCACGGCGCATGCGTACGTATTCCGTACTTTAATTTCATTAAAAAAAAAAAAACGTTCTATTTTATTTAAGTTATTTACTGTAATTTACTGCTGATAACACAGGCATGCGATAGTTTTCCCCTTACAAAACAAAGTAGAAATGTCGATCAATTTTTTTCCGTATATTACGAATTCGCAAACGAAAAGCTCTATATTGATACGTTTTTAAAAAAAAAATAAGTTTGGATTTTAAAGACCGTATTTTGGCTATTTTTGCAAATTGTTTAAAAAATAGGGGGGATACCCATAACTTGGCCTCCAAATTTAAGGAACGGGGTTCGAAGCATTTTGCTGTCCTAAACAGGGGAAAAATAAAGAAAAAAATCTATCTCGACCCGTTTTCGAGATATAAAAAAATATAGTTAATACTTGACCCGTATCAACTCCAGACAGCAAAATGTTGTCTAATGTTGTTAATATGTCTACCACTCATTTTTATATCAAAACTAGATTAACTGAAAACCACAAAGATCACTGATAAGCACAAGGAATAAAATGACATACTAATATTATACCGTTACAATAAACGATCGAACGAACCCAACGAACTTGCTAAACTTGTTGGTACTCCTGTTTTCAGGACGAAAAAACGAAACGAACTTCAGCTTGTTTTGGTAAATAAATTGACATTTCGCGGTATCGGGATTATTTTGGAAACAAATTAGTGTTTTTCGTGCGTTATTTATAAACAAATTGATCGGCGGTAACATAGAAATGTTCGGAAAATAGTGGCGGTTTGTTAATATTCAAGTTTTTCAGTGTCGTGGCGGGATTTCGAAACATTTTGCTGTCTGGAGTTGATACGGGTCAAGTATTAACTATTTTTTGTTATATCTCGAAAACGGGTCGAGTAAGATTTTTTTCTTTATTTTTCCCGTATTTAGGACAGCAAAATGCTTCGAACCCCGTTCCTTAAATTTGGGGGCCAAGTTATGGGTATCGTGCCAAAAAATAACAAGTTGTCGCAGGAGCTTGTAAAGTAAGTCAAATAAAGGTATGAACCTTGAGTTATTATATTAAAATACAATAGGCTGTTAAGATATTTTTATTTGTCAATTCGTAATGTACACGAAAAATGATATAGAAATGATATATGACATTTGTCGCAGATTCGACATGCAAATCACCTAAAACCAAGAGCAAAATACCAATTGAATATGGTTGAAATTTACAAAGGACTATTCAACAAACCAAATTCCTGTGACATTTCCTCCGAGATATGCAATAATAGACAGCTGTCACTTGACAACAACAATTTTTCTCTATTGCACATAGAGCGCTATCTGCATCATAATTTGAAACTAATCATTTGAATTATTTGAAAAATTGAATCGCAGCAATCCTTGCTCATGCCAAATGTAGTATAAAAGGAGGCGAGTTGAAAAGGATTCTCATTCTCATTCCGGCATTGTTCGATGTTGGTTTCTCCGCATTTAGCAACGTTAGAATTTGAATCTGTGCAGGTTTAAACCGCCAGATAGGTTTCAACCACCATGCCCCATAAATAACTTATAGGTTTCCACCATGAGCTATTTATTGGTTACCAAAATAAAATTCTGATTTCGGGACTATTCGGGTTTCCACCATATTTGGGCATTTTCAAAAGTTAGAATTTAGGCAGGTTTCCACCGCCACAAATGCCGTAAATGACTTGTAGGTTTCCACCATAAGTCATTTAGTGGTTACAACAAAACAATCTTTGAATTCCGATTCCAGTGATGTTTCTGTGCAGGTTTCCACCGCAGTTTAACGTTTTTGGAATTAGAGTCTAGGCACGTTTTCACCGCCACTACGAAACACACATTAGAAATATTTTTTCTACAAAAAAAAAAAAAAAAATAAAAAATTGTTGATGCTTCACGAATTTAGGGCTGATAGGTTTTTTAATGAAAACAGACTATTCACCACAGTTTTTCTATTAATCGGGTTGGTAATTTCTCATTTAAATAATAATTTCTTTTCTTCTCTAATTCCAGAAACTCAAGAATTATTTTTAAATTTTCAATTTTCGTTTATTTTCTGTTCTTAAGTCTGTTTTTTCGTTCATTTTTTATACATTTGTTAGTTTATTATGTAACTTTGTTTTTTTTTATATATGTGTTGCTTTAGTGAATTTATGCATTTTGGTTATATATTTATATTGAAGGAATTTTATTTTTTTAATAAAAAAGTTATGTATAAAACGTAAACAAGCGTGTTTCAAGCCATATGATCCTTGATCTAACATTTTCCTATATTCTTTTCCTTTAAATACTATATTGCAGCTATAAGAGACTGTAATATACATGCTACAGGATAAACGCTGTAACAACATGTTCTGTGAAAAATTAAATATTAAATTAAATAAGAGCATATTTTTTCAGATTTTGATTGTTATTGCTCTAAGATATATAGGGGATGGTACATCGATTTTTGGTACTTATTTGAAAATTTTGTTCCAAAGGGTTTTTGATATATGAATGAATTTTATATTTTTTGAATGTCCACTTAATTAATTATCATTTGGTACCACACATAATGGAGTTGAGAACAAATAAAAAAATTGGTGTTAAGCATTATTAAATCCCTTAAATTGGAAATTAATATTTTTCGTCATTGTTTTAGCTAATGTTAAGTACAAATATATTCTCCCTAACTACATATATCCTACCTACGTGGCTTGATCTTTGAGAAAATAGGATGTGACGTGATTCGATAAGTATTCCACTTTGTTCAAAGGTGCGAAACATTAAAAGTGATAAATATCTTACGATGTCAATAAGGACGCTTAAGCAGAAAATGGCCTAGAATTAAAATTGGCACCTTTTTTAAATGCTTATAGCTTTTAAACGCATCGACTGATATCGCTTAAATCGATAACATTAGCAAACATAAGATTCTATGTTTGTGTGTGCAAGTTTATACCGAAATTTTAATCATGTAGATCTACGCAAGGACAAAGATCTTGTTGTGTATATTTCTTTATAACATGGGAAAGGTTTTTGACGAGCATAATCTATTATTTCGGCTAACAAACTCAATTAGAAGGGTTTCCCTTATCATTTCAAATATACAGGCTTATAACAACGCGAATTAAAAGATCCATTGTGGTGAGCCCTACTTCCCTATAGCGATCTTCTAATGGAAACGAAATTTCTTTTTCTGAATTCTCACGCCCTTTCAAAACTCTTCTACAGTGCATAACAGTTTAGAATTCTTTTTCACCAGCCTATTTAGTTGTGTTTGTGATGTGATGTGCAGTAATGCTTGTTGATTTTTTTAAGTGCCAACATTACAAAAAAATTACGCTGTTTTCTTTTTTTACAGATTGTTCTTTTGTAATGCACAATGAATAAAAATGCAGGAACGTCACCTTTTATTCCAAAATAATTCACACAACAAAAACCGGCAGGAGGGAAGTTTTGCCATTGCTTCCTTCGTAGGACATGTAATGTTAGGAGAAAATGATCTCCAACGAAAGATCATGCATCCATTCCTTACTGAGTATAGTTCCTGCATCATGCAATGCTACCATTTCCCGCTGGGAAATTGGGAAACAATTGTTATACCTATACCTATACCTATACCTATAGTTCCTGCATCATGCAATGCTACCATTTCCCGCTGGGAAATTGGGAAACAATTGTTATACCTACTCCCCAATGCGCGGACCAACCACGAACCAACCAACCAACATACTTCTGCCTTTTCCTTCTCATTGTAAAATAGATTACTCGTCTCGCTCATGGTTTTGTTGACATGGTCTAACCTTTCTTTCGGGTTAGTTAAACCATTAGAACTGCCACATGAAATTCAGTAAGATTTAGTAGGAGTTCTGCACTTCAGTGGCGTAGCGTGCCAACTCGGCGCCCGGGGCGGGAGACCCATTTTGCCGCCCCCATTCTATAGGTGCTTAATTAAAATTAAATTTCACAGGCAATGAGGTATCTAGTTAAAAATCAAATATACAAATCAGAATATGATTTTTATTACAAAAATCAAAAATAAAAATCAGAATATGATTTTTATTTTTAAAATCTAAAATAAAAATCAGAAAATGTTTTTTTATTATTAAATCTAAAATAAAAATCCAGAGGTGTCCGGCATGATCAATGTTTAGTAATGCGTGCATTGCTATCACATTCAACAGATAGCGCTCTCACTGCCGTAAAATATTTAGCTTAGCGTGTGTTGTTTATACGTCCGATGGCGCAGTTTAAAAAAAATGTCAAAGCAATTTCAAAGAACTTTCGGAGATTTAAGATTTTAAACAAACGAACATTTACATTTACATATATTTTAAAAACAAAAGCTATTTTCCGATTTTATGTTTTTTTTTAAATAAAAATCATTTTGTTATTTTTATTTCTGATTTTCAAAATAAAAATCATTTTCTGATTTTAAAAAGAAAAATCGCATTCTGATTGTTAGTTTTGATTTTAAAAATAAAAATTATTTCCTGATTTTTATTTTTGATTTTAAAAATAAAAATCATATTCTGATTTTTATTCTTGATTTTAAAAGTCTTTCTTTCCCAGGGAGAAATTAATAAATGTGGTTCCTAATTTTTTGACGGGTACGGCAGAAGCCTGATACTGGGTTCACCGCCGAAAATTTCCAAATTCATCTTGGCTGGAATTTAAGTCCGCCTTAATAGGTAGGTTTGGAAGTTATGTTTCAGAGAGAGAAATTCGGCGAGCGATAGAATCTCGTAAACAGGGCCCAAAAGAGTCTTTTAACAACTTTCTATTGGAAGTTGAACGTCTTAACGGTCGCCTCAGCCGTCCTTTTTTGGAGAATGAACTTTTAGAAATTCTGCGTGACAATATGGACCCGGCCTTGCAAAGTGCTATGATAATGATGCAATTTCGAACGACCGAAGAATTACGTCTGGCTAGCCAAAGGCTAGAAAAACTCTGGAACCTATCTGGACACGACCCCAGACAGATTACAGCTTCGACTAGGTCTAAAATTCAACTCTTAGTTCACGCCATAGAGCCAGATGCTCTATCTAATTTTTCCTCTGGAGATTCTACACCCGAAATTTGCGCTCTAGACAAGAAAATATCTCAGAGCAAGACCGATAATCAATTTCTGATTTGTTGGAACTGTCGCGATATCGGGCACCGCTACCACGATTGTACAAAAGGGTACCTAGGTGTATTCTGCTACGGTTGCGGTCGCCCCGGCTTCCTCAAACCGAACTGCCCTTCATGTCTTGGCTTACCGGGAAACCAAAAGCCGAGCGCGACAAACCCTGGGGCGGCGCGTTCGGCTTTAAATCCGTCGCGCCCCAAGGTTACTTCGGAGGAGGCTGCGACGAATACCGAACCCAGTCCGCACCGCTAAATAATCCTGTCGTTCAGGAAACACCAGTACTCGGGGTGTCAAATCTCTCGGATATGTCAGCAGTTTCACAGACTATGAATTTTACTGGCACACAGACCACTCAAACTCCTTCCCCAAATTTAGCGAAACCTTTGAGGTATAGATCTCAACCCGCTTCACCGGCGACATTTTGCCGCCCCCGCGGGCTCCCGCCCAGGGCGGGCCGCCCCCTCCGCCCCACCCACGCTACGCCACTGCTGCACTTATATACATATGTATGCCTATTATAGTACAGGAAATTTTTCTAATGTAAAGAAATAATTGCGGTTAAATCCGATAAAAATATTTGCACCAAGGGTGAGCCAGTTATAAAATTTGAGTTAATAGTGGAAAATAGCGGTTATTTGGGACGGCAAGTAGAAAAGGAAGAATCACTTTTAGCTTCTTCTGGGGAAATTCACACCCGATAGAGCAAACAGAACTTTCTGATATTTCACATCTACCTCGCTAGAAATGTATACGAACGCATTTTGTCAGCCAAATAGTAAGTGGTTGATGTGAGCATTGGAAAGACGGCATTAAATTTACATCCATGCTAAGATCCTTGAAAAAGTCTGCAATGTTTTGAGGCGTCACATTTGATACATCTGTCGGTTTTAATGACAGAAGCTCCGAAGTATCAGGCTTTTCGACATAAGGCTAGGTAGAGTATATGTTTATCCGCCATTTCTTCTCTTTGAAGGCAGAAGCGGCAAGCATCATCAATTACTGCAAGACCTGATACCTTGGGGCGAAGTAACTCATAGTTAGTCCGGTATGATTTGTTTTCAAATTTGCGACGCAGAACTGTTAACTCTGTTTAACATTTAGGTGACTGGTGCATCTCTTAGATCTAGAGATTTGCTTTTTGTTCCAAACCTCCGTACTAATCTGTAAAGTCAATTTAGCTCTTGAGCGTGTCCAAGTACACTTATTAGCTTGTAGCTTATTGTATTTATTCTTAAATATTAAGGTGCATGCTTGCCCAACTTTATACTTTTAACTGAACTTTTCTTAGTCTGTTTAATTAGAATTTAGCTCAATAATTCATGAAAATTCCACACTACCTCAACTTCAAAGCCCAATCTCAAGAAATATCGATGTTAGCGATTTGGTGTTCCAAAAAACCTATTCAAGACGACAGATCTAATATGACGGAGGTAGATTTTTAAATGACATGAAATTTCGATTCAAGAGAGTTCCTAGAAATTTTCAGGGGGGTACCCAATTTGAGATACCAAGTCGAAACTCCGACATGGCGGGTGTCATATATTGGATTGTCAGAGAACTTCTGACCTTTTTTTTTACTATGAAAATAAAACAAATATTATAAGATTTTTAATATTTCTTTATTCGTCAAAGTATTGTCCACTTTTGTCAATGAGTTTCGCCCATCTTCCTGGTAGTTTAAAAATCCCGCTCGCGTAGAATTGGTGCTGTTTGACAGTCTCGAGGTTTTGGAACGATTTCCTGTTCAAAGAGTTTGGAAGAGACTGGAAAAGTCGGATGACGCAATATCTGGTGAATAGGATGGGTGAGGTAAAACGTCCCAGCCTAACTCGTTTATCTTTGTACAGCTGAGCAAAGATACATGAAGACGGCCATTCTCCTGATGAAGTACAACGCCCTTCCTATTCACTAATTCTGGCCTCTTCTACTGCAAATTTTCATGCAATTTCTCCAGCTGGCTGCAGTATATGTCCAAATTGGTCATCTTATTTTGTGGGATCAGCACATAGTAAAGAATACTCTTGAAAGCCTACTAGATGTTAAGCATTACCTTTTTTTTAATGAATATTCAGCTTCGGTATGCTTTACTGGTTTGCCAGCTTTACCATACGATCGTCTTCGCACAAAATTGTCGTACTGGATCCACTTCTCATCTCCAGTAACCATTTGTTCAATTTCAGAAACATGTCATAGATGGAATAATGATCCAAACAATTTTTCTGTGATGGTCGGTGAGGGATACAAACTTCGTTACGAGAAGTGTTTCCAAGCTTCATCAAATGATCGTAAACGGTACTTTTGGGAATATTAAGAGGCTCTGCTATTTGCCTGGTCGTAGGCTTGGGTAAGACTCAATTTGCACCTTATGGATGGTCTCCCAGCACGATCGTTGTTTTCAATGGTGAATTTCCCAGCTTTTAATTTGGCAAACCACCTTTGGACTTTGGACCATTGAGACGTACGGCGTCATCTCCATAAACTTGAAAAATCTCCTTGCAAGTCTGTGCAGCGTTTTCACCCTTTTTGCATAGGAAAAGCATAATGTGTCGAAAATGCAACATTCCATCCCTCGTTTTTAATCCAAGATAAAAAAAAACACGATCTTATCATAGAGCTATCGAACTTTAGTGACAGTTGCAGTGAAATGTCCTCTTTATAACGTTGCCAATAAACCACATGTTTTCCAACCATACGGTTCCATAAGCACCCCTGTCAAAAATGTTTAGAACTTCCTAAACGTCCACCTAATAGAATCGTTTCCATTAAGCTGAGCTTTAAGTTTGTTAGCTTCGATTTTCGTTGTGATTATGATTTTTTCGCATCATCTATACCTGATAAATTTAGATTTATTTTCCATAATTAGTTCAATAACGATACTACTTCAATTAATTCAGTGCACCAGAGCCGATACGTGTAAAGTTTCTAAGAAATGACAATCAGCACCGAAAATCCATTGCAACAACTTGCGCAAAGAAATGTCCAACATTTTCCCATGACGAGCTAAATGAAGAAACATTTTTCGTTTTTTTCCGCATTTTACGGCGATATCTTCTTCGCTGGGAACAATATCTAGAGGAGAAAATGCCTCGCGCAGTCGCCGAGTGTCGAGCGTGGGTCTTAATTGATTCCGGACAATGTCAACTTTTATGGGGAGTCTGCATACGATCTGCCGTGCCACACGAAATAATTTCGTCGATCATGTTGGGCGTAAGTACATCGCGGTTTATCCCATCGAGCGGCTCGTCGTCATCGTCGCCGGAGTTGTGAATATTCGGCGAAGAGTTTGATACGTGGGAACTGCTAGAGTCATTGACACAAATAGCCCCGGCGCACGGATCAAAATGCGCCTGCCTGCCTAGGCGTTCTGGCGAAGGTTTTGACATCTTGGGCCCCATTCCCCATACGGCTTACACGGACAGGCTGTTCGTATTCTATTCCGGGGCAGCAGTTTACATAACTTTGGCAAAACCAACGGTAATAACCTTAGCGTGACCCCACCGGTACTGTTGCGGTTGGAGCTCATCTCAATCTAGGCGTATACGTGCCGCTGCGAAAGTCGTACAGATTATAAAATTTGTCAAAAAAGCCTGAGCGGATCGGAGGCGGCTGCCCTCGGATTAAACTTCATCAGAATGGCCAACCGTATCATATAGCAAGAAATGTGCTGGGCAAACAAATGCGATGATGTAACTGGTTCACATTTCATGCCCGCAAAAAGGCGACCGGAGAAAAACTGCTGATTGCCCTTCGCTTCATGCAGTTTGAACTCCAGTGACCGCGGCATAATTGAACCACTTAATTGATGAGTCCCAATTAGTGGCGCAACGTTGGATGTTCCTACGAATTCAAATCAGAAGTGTCGAAAACCGGCACTGCTCTCCTCGCTGCGGCGCATAGGCGCAGTTTTTGCAAAGGCTATTTCGTGCCCAGACTTTTTAGCGTGGAATTTAATTGTTTTGATACTTCACTAGTAACAATTTCTACCATCTTTGAAAGATTAAGTTATTTGGTTTTAGATTTCCAAGTGACGTGGAATTTAACCTTTATTCTGTTTTTATGGGTGAAAATGGCCCAACACGCAATACAATAAGTTATTTCCCCGTTTGACATCTGTTCCTTTAATTTTGATTCATCGGTTTGAGTTCAGAAGAGAAAGTTGTGTTAGGCGCGTTGTCGGGCTAAATTTTCCCAGTATAAAACTCGTGCGTTTAGTATTATAAATAAATAAATTTGGAAACTGACGAAACTTGTCTTAGAATTGACAATGCCTTGTCCACGTTCTACGCATTACTCTTCAACATTTTTGAGTCTTGCGTCCCTTACGAACGGCAGCGTACCCTTACTTCATCACCTCCCTGGTTCAATAGCGATCTTCGGAGGCTTAGAAATAGGAAGAATAAGTTGTGGAAGGCATGTCTTTGGATAGGAATTACTTTTCGTACGATGAATTTGTTGAATGTTATAATAAATTTCAGGAGTATTCCACACAGTTATATAACAATTACAGTGATGAGAATAATTTTTCATACAAAACCCATTCTTGACAAAATACATTTATTTCAAAAGTAGGTAACTAGGTTTATCGTAATTCTTTACACAGGATTTAATTACATAACATAGAGAAATGTATTTTTACAGAAAAGACAAAGAAATTCTGTGGGAAGAAATTACGTCGCATAAATTATACTTTATCTGAAAAAAGAAAAATATTTTGAAATAAAGGTACTTTGTCAAGAATGGGTTTTGTATGAAAAATGACAACTGAATTCTACAACAATCCGCGCGCATTTTATAAATTTATTTACTCTAAAATTTTTAGTTAAATCGGTCAGATATCTTGGAGTCCACCTAGACAGAAAACTTACTTGGAGGACACACATAGAATAAAATAAGAAACACCTTAAGGTAGCATATCGCAACTTCTACTGGCTCCTCCACAAGAGATCTAAACTGAACATCCGCACGAAAATAGTGGTATATAAAGCAATTATAAAGCCTATTTGGTCATAAGGGCTGCAATTCTGGGGCTCTGCACAGGCATCAAATATCGCCATAACCCAATGCATGCAAACCAAGATACCCAGATCTATCTTGGGCGCCCCAAGATACGTTAATAACGCTATCATCCAAGGTGATACAAACACCAATACGGTGATTGCAGAAGCCAAAAAAATGTGCTCCAAATACATCAGCAGACTGCGAAAGCACCCTAACCCTTCTGCCAAAAACATACTTAATGCAAAAAAGTTCCGACAACTCAAAAGAAGAAGATTATAAATCAATTCATGCAACAACTCCCAGCTATCACACCCGGCCACTGACAGCACACCAGGCACCGGCAAAGCACACCAACATGGGAAACTACAACACCAAGAAAATCGACAACGCAGGGGAAGTGATTAACACCATTATAATCAATCCTGAAGACATCAAATCCAACCACATCGAAATAACACTGATAGTGCTTACTCTCGAGGTGGGAATATCACTCCTATACCAGCTCTATAAGGACCACCGGAGAGGCCTCAAAAAGATATATTCCAACAGTCAACCCAATCAAACTTACGAATCCTCCACCTTTGTCTCCACGCAACTGCACTAGCAGCGGAGCGTTTCAGCAGGACAACAAAGCTGCCTAGAAGTAGACCCTAGCAGCGCATATTAATATTAGGCTAAGATTTGAAAAAATACATGTTAGAGCTAGTACTAACCAGCTGATCCATGTACCAAAAACCAAAATGTTAAAAAAAAAAAATTTACTCTAAAAGAAAAGTGGACGACTACCCTGCTAATATGCAATATGAAGGAGTTTCTAGTGACACTCCATCTGCAATATGCGATATGTTTGCGTTCTTTTTCGAAAAATCATTAACAATTTCAACCACTTAAACAAAAACCCTATTCCTATTAATTTATCTGTCTCTATTACTCCTAATGATGTCCTCAAGCATATCAATGAGCTCCCTCTTGATTTTACATCAGGACCCGATGGTATAACGCCAGCTATTCTTAAGGCTTGTTCTAATGAACTAGTCATGCCTTTAACATTATTTTTTCAAAAGTCTCTCAAGACTGGACAATTTCCTGTGCTCTGGAAGAACTCCCTCATCATTCCTATTCATAAAAAGGGTAAACATATTAGGTATTTAACTACAGACCTATTGCGAAAATTGGAAAATTTCGTCGCTCCACCTCGAACAACATATTAGCTACGTTAGGAGTCCCGCAGGGTAGTCATTTAGGTCCACTTCTTTTTATTTTATCTATTGATGACACCTCACAACTGCTTCAAACCTGTAAAATCTTAATCTACGCAGACGACATGAACATATTCTTTCGTACGAAAAATATTAGCGACTGGCACGCGGTTCAAAATGACCTAAATAAACATATTCCACTTGTGGTGTACACATAATAATTTAGAACTAAATATTGGTATGTGTGAAATCATGCCTTTTTGTAGAGGTCGCAATCCCCTGCGTTTTGATTATTTCTTATCAAATAATGCTCTACAACGTGTTCATTCTCTCCGTGACTTGGGGGTTATCCTGGATAGCAAATTGGACTTCGTTGAGCATATCAACTGTACAGTGGCTAAAGCCAGCTCTATTCTAGGATTCATCAAAAGATGGTCCCGTGAATTTTCCAATACTATTATTTTAAAACAGCTTTACTTTTCTTTTGTTAGACCAATTCTCGAATACACGAGTCAAATTTGGTCGCCCTTTTATCAAGTCCATATTGACTGCGTCGAATCTGTGCAAAAAAAATTTCTCTGATTCCCTCTTAAGGATCTACCTTGGAGCAATCCAGTTCTTCTTCCTCCTTACAATCATAGTCTGAGGCTCCTAATTGATATGTACTTGTTGCACAAACGTCGGGAGATTGCTGAGATTGTATTGTTTCACCAATTACTATTTGGTAATATAGATTCTGCTTCCCTTAAGGGGGTCCTCTAGTTTCTCGGCTGTTTATTTACGGCTTTTTCAATAATTTTTTACGGGCAAACCATCGAAATAATCAATCTCATTGTTTTTGCATAATCTTTATTAACATTTAAATAAGCTTTACACATTTTTTGAAGTCAAAATATATAATGGAGTAAAAGTTATAGTGGTCGACAGGAAGACATCAAGTAAAATTGGTGCTTGACGGCGACCAAGATTGCGGCTGTTCTACTTATCTGAAATCAATAAACCAAACGGCATTTTAATCTTCATATTTAAGACTAGCGATTGAACTAGAATGAATTCTAAATTACAAAAATTGACTTTTTTATATACTTTTGAAAATTACATTCTATTTTTTACTAATTTTTTCGCTCGTAGAAAAAAAAATATCGAAGCAATCATGATAATCCTAGTTCAATCGCTGGCTTATAACATATTAAAGATGCTGTATAAATTTGAACAAGATCGGTGCAGTAGTTTCTGAAATATCGTGGTCACCGTTTCGAAAAATGGTGTTTCGAGAAAAACGCGTTTGAAAGTTCGCGCAGCCCAGCGCGCTCTTCGTATACCTGCTCCGTTCCAGGGCCGTAACTTGTGAACCACTTCAAATATCGAAAAATCCTTTGGCACACATTTTCTACACATGTTGTAGATGTGATTTATGAAAAAAAAAAAATCGATTTTTTCGACCCGAGAAACTAGAGGACCCCCTTAAAACCGAATTCACTTTCAGATTGAACGAGCATAATCTTAGGGTGGTGTCACTTCTTCAAACTAGTTTATGTAAAAATAACTATAGCTTCTTCCAGCCTATTAACCGGATGAATGAGAATGTGAATAAGAATGCTGATTTGTTTGATGTTAGTAAGCATGCACTGAAAAAAAGTCTACTTGGTGGTTGTGGTCACATGTCTACTAACATCGGACCAAACTATGAATAATCAGTCATATGCTTTAGATTAATTCTATTATTTTACACAACTTTGACTAAGCTGAAAAAAAATAACTGGATTTTTGTCTTACCAACGAGGAATAATACGCCGAACATCAGCTCCTAGAAAGCAATAATGAAAGTAATGTCCCAACGAATGATCGACCATAGAATCTGAAACGATCGCGCTGTTACTTTTTTCCTCAATTGCCGGTCAGCCGCACTATGGTCGTAATATAAAAGATATCAGAAATACCATAGCTCCGCCACTGAAAGGCTACCACGGCTGCACCTTCGGTCGCACTGGGGCTGCATTAAGGCTACCACGACAGCATGCTCGCCTGCATGGCGGCTGCATAATATATACGTAAATTGGTTCAGTCGTGGTAGCCTGAGATCAGGTCAAACGGAAACGAAAGAACTCCAAATGGAATGTTACGAATCTTCATATTATTTTTAATATATTAGATTTTATTTAATATTAACCACATACGAATTTTAAATTCCCATGAGTTATAAATTATTCAATTTGGTGTCAAATGTGGTTTTTAACTTTAGGATTTTTTTTTCAACAATGAAATACAAGTACTCTTACTGAGTACTGAGGAGGTAGATTGTTAAATTACAGGAAATTTCAATTCAAGTTCCTAGAAATTTTCAGGGTTATACCTCATTTCAGATAGTCTAAAAATTTAAAAATACTAGTTATTTTTGGTCTCTGTTAAAAAGCTTTTCTTCTAGACTATATTACAAACTAGTTCTAATTATTAACCCTTTGCATTCGAGCCATTTAAAATTTGTCTTCAAACTCGAGGGCTCCGCTATGGAGACAATGCAAATAATTTCCAGTTCATAACATAAGGACAAAAACAAATCGAAATAACTTCACTCTTCTTTTAATGCACATATCATTTACATATACATATGTGAATATGATTTCTCTATCGAAATTGCTTCGAGTTGCTAGTAATATAAAAGAAGAAAAGCTTCGAGTACAAAGGGTTAACTAATGAAATACCAACTAAAAATATTTAGTTAGCAGAAATATTATTATACATATTATCGCTATCATCAGAGGACACCTTCTTTTGTTTTTATTTTATGTACGATAACACTATTATTTTGACTTTTTTTTTCTTCGCTTATCTTTTGTCCTTTCCGCTATTATAACGGGTGAATCATTTATCTTGAGACAACCTAATAATTTTCTAGGATCACATAATATTGAAAAAAGTTTAATATGAAAGTTGTAGGATATCAAAAATGGCGTTTGGTGATGATCTTTAAAATGACCTTGACCTTGACATTCAAGGTCATATGAAGGTCAACTTTAAAATTTCAAATGGGACGACCCCCTATTGACCCCGGAATTGAAAAGAGCGGAAAATTTTACTTTCAGATATAACTCTGACCCAATGGTCAAGGTCAAATTTCAAGGTCATTTCACGGTAATTTATCTTCATATACAATAGCGAGAAGCGATGACGTTTTTTTGAAATACATTTTAAACAAAAGTTTTTGATGTGGAGAGAGGTATCTGACCACGACCTTGAAAATTACTTTGACCTTGACGTTCAAAGTTATTTGAAAGTTAAACTCAAAAATTCTATTGGTAACCCCTATTTTTGACGTCAGAACGAAAAAAGCTTTCGACCGAACATGCGATAAAGTAACTACATTTTGCATTACCCAGGAACAACGACGTGGACGTAGTAGTTTTCTGTTCCCTTTGGGGTGCTTGATTTAGGTGAGTCCCCTCGCCTCTCGCCGTCGGGGTGCTTGATTTAGGTGAGGCCCCTTGCCTCTCACCGTCGGGGTGCTTGATTTGAATGGTAACCCCTATTTTTGATGCCAGAAATGAAATAAGCGAAAAGTTTTACCTATGAATATGGCCTTTTCTGTCATGATCAAAATTAAATGTCCAGGTCACTTTAAAGTCATGGGTGGATCACTTACTTTTCGGAAAATTTTTTATATGAATGCTGTTCGGATTCGAAAAAGGCGTTTCGCTATATTCATGGAAATGACCCTGACCTTGAACTTTACAGTTATTGGAAGATCAATCTCAAAAACTCGAATAGAAACCCTGGCTTCTTACTCCGGGAGAGAAAAGAGGGAAACATTTTACACGTAGATATTGAATTCTTGTTCAAAGTCGAAGTTGAATTCCAATGTTATATCAAGATCATGCGATAAGATATTTTTCAAACAGTTTTATACGAAACTACGTTATTTTGAATAACGATTTCAAACGCAATCGTCTAATTTAAAGTGGCACATTTAAAGATAACTTTTAACTATCGTATTAGAATTAATAGGTACTTTTTCTAAATACCTACTTAAATCTTATTCTATCCATTATTTTATTTTCCCATCCTTTTTATTATCAAAAGTTATGAGCTTTGCTACATGCAAATAAGTCCTGATATGCTTCAAAGTTGTGTAAGATCGTTTGAGGTGCGCATTAATAAGTGTATTGAAGTTGATGGACATCACTTCGAGCATTTATTAAACTAAATTGGTGAGAATTGCGAGTACTCACATAAATCGATCACCCCGACGACGGTGAGAGGCGAGGGGACTCACCTAAATCAAGCACCCCGACGGTGAGAGGCGAGGGGACTCACCTAAATCAAGCACCCCGACAGTGAGAGGCGAGGGAGCTCACCTAAATCAAGCACCCCAAAGGGAACAGAAAACTACTACGTCCACGTCGTTGTTCCTGGATAATGCAAAATGTAGTTAAATACTTTATCGTATGTGCGGTCGAAAGCTTTTTTTGTTCTGGCGTCAAAAATAGGGGTTACCAATAGAATTTTTGAGCTTAACCTTCAAATAACTATGAACGTCAAGGTCAAGGTAATTTTCAAGGTCGTGGTCAGATACCTCTCTCCACATCAAAAACTTTTGTTTAAAATATATTTCAAAAAACGTCATCGCTTCTCGCTATTGTACATGAAGATAAATTACCGTGAAATGACCTTGAAATTTTACCTTGACCATTGGGTCAAGGTCATATCTGAACGTAAAATTTTCCGCTCTTTTCAATTCCGGGGGTCATCCCATTTGAAATTTTAAAGTTGACCTTCATATGACCTTGAATGTCAAGGTCAAGGTCATTTTTAAGATCATCACCAAACGCCATTTTTGATACCCTACAACTTTCATATTAAACTTTTTTCAATATTATGTGATCCTAAAAAGTTATTAGGTTGTCTCAAGATAAATGACTCACCCGGTATATTATAGTATGTATGATATGCATATTCTTTTATCAAGGACTGGCGTGAGGGCTCTACTACTTTCTGTCTCTGTATACTGCTGTGGTTGTATAACGGTGGGACCTGAACAGATCTAATTATTTAATTGGGACCGGAACAGATCTAATTATTTAATTGGGAGCAAACATTTAATTAATTTTAATTACTTTTGGGTGTCCTGAAGATACTACTAAAGTATCTATCTGAAGCTCTACTTAAAAATTGTTTTTTAGTTCCTCATCTATAACTACCTAAAGTTTTTGTTGTTATCTTGCAAAATTTATAAGATATATTACTTATTAGTTTGAATATACATTTCCGATTTTATGGCATGAAATGAAAAGAGCGCTGTCCTTTATTTTTTAATAATTCTCATCTTTTCTACATAAGACTTTTCCTCCTTGTCGGTAAAGACGCATTTCCTGAGCGAAACTCAAATTTGCCCCCTCTCATTTGTAATGCCTTCCAAGATAGCGAAATATTTACGTACAAAATTTGTATATTTTCTAAAATTGCTCTACAAATATTTATGGAAATTTTCGCTTAAATAAGAACAACCCAATTTTAATTGGATCGCGGAATTCTATTTTTCAAAATGTAATCGTCCTTCAAAGCAACACCAACCGGAGAAATGTTGCGCAACAAATCTGGTATTCCTAGGAAACTCCTCTATTTTGGTAATTTCAGAAATAATATGCGCGATCGGACGTGAATCAATATTTTCGTCGCCTATTTTTAAAACTCGATCTGTGAAGTGTTTGGCGATGCGCGCCAGGGTGAGAGGTAGAGGCCTGTTTCCGGCACGTTATTACAACTTTACTAATTGCCCGCGGATTCCACGCATTCTCCACTCTCGAGGAGATTCCCAGGAAAAGTTTTCTATTGCTAATTAAAATATTTATTATTTGCAGGAAGGCTGCCGAACCAGGTCAGCATTCCGTTTAACGCCAGAAATAGCCCCGTCGGAGTTACGGATCGCCTCTCCAGGAGTCGATCACTTGACAAGGTCACAGGCAGTTGCCACTGCGTCGACGGCGCTTGTGGCGGTGGTGGCCTCTTCCGAAATTTTATCACAATTGAGCAACGGCTATTTATAGAGGGGTCAATTGTGGCACTTGGAGAAATCTTTCGTGATGCGGCTAATTATTCTTGGGGCAGCAGACATGCCGAGCTAACCGGCCAAATAAAGAAGCTAATAGGCGATAGATAGCCGACAGGCTGCTCTCAGCGCCCCGAGGAGGTGCAGCAGGAGACGCAGCCAGCAGCGTCCACTTTCACGCCGCGCCAGTTCGCCGGTGGTTGTTATTCATGGGTTTCGTTAATTTTCTTAATTAAGCCAAATTATATAGATTGCTGCAATTTGAGGTTAATTGCATTAATGCGAAATTAAATGGGTGATCGCATGGCCAAGCTGGCCAGAGCCGTCCGTTGGGCAGCGACGAATAAATTGTCCGCGATCTGTATGTTTGGTGGGCTGTTCTGCAGGCGCAGCTCGCCGAAGTTATCTCTGACTGGTCATCGGCACAAGGAGGTGGTTTGGGTAGATTTAATTACCCCGGCTGGGTATTATTAGTGCGGCTAAAAACTTCTTGCCACTATTTATGGAGGTATTAACATTGCTCCTAATGGAGGTGTTTTTGCCAGCCCCCCGCACGACTCTGGTTCACTCGGTTGTTTCTAATTATTCAAATGTGTGTGGTTATTATGGCGATTGTGGGCGAGGATTAATTGCTTGTGATCGCAGGGTCTTCCACAGAACCTGACAATTAGCGGCAGTTTCTAGTGAAATTATGCAACTTTATTCTAATTTTGAGTCGGTAGAATTGAGAGGTATGTGCTTTTCACCTGATCTGTTGTATTCATGGCTCCAAAACATAGTCAAGTTCATCGTTTTAAACGGTATGTACGGTAGGAAAATATCATTAAAATACCGAAAAGAAATAATGTTATTCATAAAATAAAACAATTTCGTTGAAACACCTAAAGTTAACCCTGCGACTACACACCTCTGTACAGAACTTGGGAACACACACGGGGTCAAACTGACCCCAGAACATTTTCGAACTGCTGTATCTCGCGGACAATACTTTTTTTTTAGAATTTGTGTTATAAAGTTTTTTTTTTAGCTAAGAGGATGAACTTTTCGCTAGAGTCGTTGTTAGTTCGAAAAAGTTTATTTTTAAGGGGTTACATATCCCCCGCATAGTGAAAAGTATGTATATTGCAAAAATTATTTTAAAGGCTATTAAGTGAAAAAAAAATCTTTAACAAAAAATTAAACAGACGAGAAAATAAGCGAAAAATAAAATAAACCTTTTTAGCCTTAATAACTAAACTCCTAACCTAATGTATATAACAAATTTTGAGTCGGCGCCAAAAAAATCACGAAATCTTATTGTTTATCGCTGGAAATTGCACGTTGTATTTTTGTGTTATTTTGTTTTGATTATTTCTTTAAAGTAATTTAATGATCTTTGTTGACTGTTTGTTTGGTGCCGATTGAAAATTAGTTACTTACATTAGTTTAGATGGAAATTAGAAGGAGGTTATTGGCATGCATCGAAAGTAGCGCACGACATTTCGACCAGCTTTTGTAATGTATTACCAATAATTATAATAAGTTTATAATTTAATACAAAGCATTTTGGCTTTAATTTGAGTTTAATATCTTTAAAATGCAAATTTTTATAATATACCACAAAAGGTTTGTATGTCCTTTCTCTGCCTGGATATGTTGTGTCTTTTTGGGAAGGTAATAAGATGACGAATTTTATAAAAATAAAAAACAGGTACAGGTATCCCTCGAGATACACGGTACTTGAGTTGCACGATTTTCGGTTCGGTTTCGATTTTCGGAAAAAAATTGCGACGATCCCTCAAGTTACACGCTATTTGAGTTGCACGGTTTTATACCAATTTACATAAAAAGGGCAAAATAATAAGGATTTATCATATATTCGTCAATGTTAGCTATCTGCGGAATACTTTCGCTTCCTGCTCTTGAAAAGTGGAATATACAGTTCACTAACAGTAGTACTAAATCTGAGTTTCCACTTACACGGTTTCGAGTTACACGGAACCAATTAATCGTGTAACTTGAGGGACACCTATATATTAGTTACATAAATTTCGGAGAAAATTTAGGAAAGCCTGAATTTTAGGAAATTGCCAAACATTTGTTTCAGTTTCGTAAGTGACTGTAACTACAGTATCGTGAGGTAGATAAAGGTAGTTAACATTTTCGAAAAGGACTTTGCAATAGTAGTTTTTTGGTGTGAGTTTCATGTCGCTGCGTTGAGTAGATCAAAATATAAAAATAAACTAATGATGTGCATACAATGAAAATTCCGAATTTATGAATCACCCTGCAACTCCCAAACAGTTGAGATGCCCCCCCCCTGTCATACAATTTTTTGTTTTGTTAAATGAGATCTTTCACCCCACTCATTTTGGTGTGAAATATGATAATATATTTAGGGTACCATTCTTTATGCATTTCCGACCCACGAACAATTTTTTTAAATATTCTTGTTCTTATTTTATGTAGTCTCAACACTAAAATTAAGTTATTTTTTTGAACACGACGAACACTAAGTTAAGAGTATAGTATGTGTAAATGATAAAAATTCAAGATGAAAGTTTAAGTTTCCTGTGCAATTTTCGCAGAAAAAAATGTAGATGGGGATTTTTAATTGCCGTTCTTGTGATTGTGCAATATGCAAATGTACATATGCTACTAAAAATTTAAATATTATGGATATTAACGTTTTTCTTTAAATCGCTACGATCATTGAACTGTCAATACCCTTTTGGTTCATAAAATTGCAAATGGCAAAATGCTATTAAATTTATAATATTCTCTTTGGATTTAGTGTGGATTAATGTTTTCTAAATAATCATATTTTTAAAGTTATACAGATTTTTCTTTAAAGATTGAATAATTCTGAAATATCTTCGAGTTGATTACGTGGCTTAAAACAGAAATCAGTAAATTATCAGGTGCAGAGGCCCTTTCAAATCGTGCGCGTCATTGACCTGATACGGCATTGTATCGCACGAGAGCCGTTCAACACCTCTGGTTTCCAGAGTGTCTGCCTCAGCCTCTAACGACAATTTGAAGGCAGCTGAGGTTGGAAGTAAAATCAAACAAATCCCAGGAAGAGGACAAACAAAGTAAAAAAGAGTTTGAAGTTGCAATGGAGCGTACTAGGGAAATACATAAATAAACACCTAAGGTCTAGCTGGTCGCCTGGAGTCAGCTCGTTTTCTTGCAGCTTGCAGGCGACACCGCACGGATCTCTGTCAGCCGCGGACGTGTTTATCAGTCAACAACCGCATTATTTGCGCTCGGATGTGCACAGCGTGGTGTTTGTGCAATTCATGTTTGACTGACTTTGTCCTTCACAAGGTCATAAACGTAACGCACTTTTTCATATACCAACATTATTTGGTACCTCCTGCCCTGCGCGGACCAGATCTCATTTGCATACCATGCAGAGTGGACGACGGTGTTCTTCGTCTTGGCGGGAAAAAGTTCATGTCTGCCATGGCTTGGGTCATGAACTTCGTTTTAATTTTTTATGTGCGCAATAAATAACGACTTTTGTAGCGTATGGATTACTGCGCCCAGTAAAATTTGTTGGATTTATGGGATATGCTCTGGGATGGTGCTGGCTTTTGGCACAGGTACTTTACCATCTTTATACCATGTTAATAGACATTCACAATTTTTACTTTTTATGAGATATTTAAATGTATTTTCACTGGCATTGCAGAAAGTACAATTAAGAAGAGTTCTAAATAACTTACTAGACTAACTAGACTAGACTGATGAGTACATAACCATTTTTTTTACAGATAATAACTGAAAAATTAGTATAGTGATGAAAATGTAAAACTCCTTGTTACTTCATCTTATCCTCTTGCCTTGCTTGATGTATGTATAATGAACATGTTACGACGAAAGTAAACCATGGTTCCTGGGGACGTGAATAATACACCTATAAATAATATAGAAAATTTGTTTGTTATGATCATTCGTGTTCAAATCAAAAACCATTGAATCCAACTCGAACTGAAGATGATGACCGAAAACTATTAACCTCACATAATTTTTGTGAATATGGACGACGTCACACCATAATGCATAAAAGGGACTATTCTTCAGAGGAGCAACATGATATGTTACAAATTCGAAAATATTATGTAACAGAAACTAGTATATTAGGCATACGTATAATAGGTATACGTATGTCGTATATGAGTGCTGGTTTCACGGAATATTTATGAATAGTGCTTCACAAATATTTACTGATTAGACACCGGTTGAAGCCGCGTACATCAACTACATAAATAGTACTATTTATATTATTTAGTCAGTAGTAGTAGTAGTCATAATTTAGAAGTGTGATCCTGTAAAAGCATGATCTTTTTGTATTACAATAATTTTGGCATTGGCATGCGATCGTCGCACAACTGATTTTCATTTTTCAGATGTATGTAGAAGGTATGTATATTAAAACAGTAGCCAATAGACCTTTGTACATATATATATGTATAATTAGGGATGATGCTGAAACACAAAAAACAGCTAATCTTCGAATGCGTAAAGAAGATCGCCGCGATTATCTCATTTGAATTAATTTCTCCTAGTTTCTTTAATTAAGCTGATCGATACGGCTTTGATCCTCCGCGGCTTCGCATCAGATGGACCCCAAAAGTTAAAAAATAATATAGCTTCCCGAAGCAAACCCCAAAAGTTGCTGAATGAATTTTACGTTAATTCAACTCGAGCGGTTAAGAGGCGGTTGTGATTCATTAGCTGCCTTCTCGCTAAATCGCGAAAGATGGAAATTCATTGAAGCCGGGAACGGGAGATGAGATCACCACGAGTTGGTCTCGTGCACCGAGAATGGACGGGGCCCGGGGCCCCCTAAGTGCCTGTGTGCACTGCGTTCCACCTTGAATTGACATTTGCAAATAACTCGACTTTCAGAGCGCCCACAATCGATCAAAGTGTGGTCGAACGAGTGAAATTCCACATGGAGCAGCAATTGATACTTCATTGATCGAAGCTCTAGCCCTGGCTGCTGGCGATCATCTTCGGAGTCGATCCCGATACTCTTTGGGCGTCCGTGCTGGCACTTTATATTAACACGCTCTGAAATTCGAATCGCGGATCGCGAATGTAATACAGCAGGGAAGGCTTGCGCGGTAATTGGCTTGCGCAACAGCTACAAGACCTGAATGGCACTACAGCCAGGAAATTTAATCCAAAAAGAACAGCAGGGTACACCGCAACTAGTATTCGTTGCCTACTATCGCGCGACCGCAGCCAACTCAGGTATCTCAGGTGTGCTTTGAAATTAGTTTCATTCAGAAAAATTTATTTCGTGCTATTTTTTGCGGCCACGTCGGATCGGAGGCGCAGAGGCAGTGCGGCGGCGCGATCACGTCGCCGAGCCAGTGGTGCTGCGCTGCGCTGGTTTCCAAGCGGAACGATCGAGGCAATTTTAACGATTCCAAGTGACGTAAGCGCGGAGATCCATTGATGGAAAATTATTATATTGCGGGGATCATGATACCGCAGCCGGTCCAGCACGAAAAGACAAGAAAATCGCTGAAAGTCTGGAGGAGGAAACCCGCGTTTTATGTAAATTAGGCGAATCCGATTTGTCGAGCCGAAGGTGTTCCACTCCAGGCTTGCGGTTCATTTAACCTGGCCCGGTCGATTTCACTCGACTCGAGGAGTGTACGCGCAATGGGGCCGTGGCGGTTTTAGCTCCATAGGCCTATAAATTTCACTGGTTATCACGACTGTGGGCTTGCTATTATTATATTATGTTACTCTGATAATTTCATTGAGATCAGTCTCAAGATGGAATTTGTGACCTGGAATTGCCGTACTGGTCGTACAAACCCAAAACGCCTTCGTGGTTTTGAGGTTTGTAGAAAAATATATGGTATGCGAACGTATCATGGCCTGTACTGATCTTCGGTTACAGCAGCTCCAATAAAGGCTTTGCCAGCAAATCGAGACTCAAGCAGATACAAAATATTTTAAGTGACCAGATGACTCGCCAACGATATATGCACGCTGAAAGTAAATTAAGGCACGAGTTGCAGCGCAAAATGTGGGATTAACTCAAATCAAGGTCCTATCGTGTGAAATGGTTGGAGAATTATAATAAGTGCTGATGATCCGTGCGAGACATCCGGTTAGAGGTGGAATATTTTATTTTTAACTTTATTACACTAAAAGGAATAATACTCTATAAATGGGTGATCTTGCTTTTAAAAATGATAAAGATTGCACAAATCAAACAAAACGTGCGTGCAGTTGACTCTTTTTAAATTCAAGATTCTTGAGATAATCATAAGTTTTTAATCTAAAAAGAATTTCCATGCCTGTTATACAAGGGTAATATCGATACCATTTTCCAAAAGTTTGAGTCCATTTTAAAAAAACTGATTCTTATGCACGAATTGGAGTTTGTTTTTATGAAAATTGTTTAATATAATGTAATTCGGATTTGTGTACATATCAATATAAGTATTAAAGTATTTAACAAAAACTGTTTAACAATTTTTTAGATGTGAATTCAGAGTGTGATAGGTGTCGCAGTTGAATCTCTTTTTTTTCTTGAACTTCCTTAGCATACCTCTAGCATGTAAAATTTTTTGCCGATTGAACTGAAATTTTAACTGTAGCTTAAGGGGACATTCTCATTGAAATGGACAAAAAAACGACTTGTTTTGGAATTTTTTGTTTAAACCCTATTGCATTTATTCAAAAAAACTTTTTTCATATATTGAATACATAGGCATTGAAGATTGAAATTTTTTTTTTTGTTACGTTTTGAGGCAATTGAGGGTGTTTTACGAAAAGTCCCTTTTTAGCTGGTACCTGTTCCTGCGGTCTTCCTGGAGAAGATAAAGACAAAATTCAAAATGGGTTTTGTTCTTTAGACTTTTTTCTAGAACATAGACCTATAAAAATGATACTTTTAATTTTTTAAATTATTTTTAGGACTGTTTTTCTAAAAATTTTAAAAATTGGCCATGTTTTTGGGGGAAAGTACGTGTATAAAAAAGAGGGTGGGGTACTTTTACTTTGCATTTTTAAAGGTCTATGTCGTAGTATTTATGTTAATGAGTCGAATGCTTTTTGATTTGTTTAAATCTATCTAGCAGAATTTGAGATATCACTGGTACCAGGTGAAAAAAAGTAGTTTCGAGAAAAACGCATTTAAAGTTTTTGTGCGACGCTCCAAATCTATAGAAACCGGTATATATCGTTACGTATATATAGATATAACTTTCGGTTTGTTTCGAATTTCTTACAATGTTAAGGAATACTTTTATGTAAAAACAAAAATCAAATTTTTTTTCACGTCCAATGAGAATGTCCCCTTAATCATAACATTTTCTAGTGTGAACTACGTAGGATTTTATCGAAATATTGATTTTAAAATGGCATCAGTTTGAAGGTAAGTCTTTCTTTTTTATGCAAAAATCTGTAGTAAATCGTTAATAGAGTTCGAAAATTTTAATCAATCAAGCTATTACGGTACAAAACAATCTACCAAATTGTCCTCTTCGTTCCACTAACGGTATCAAGGTCGAAAAGAGATAAGGAAAAACGTAATACCCTTGACACACAGCTGGTATTGATAACATGGTTCGGATACTATGGTATTCTGTATTCCATGGTAGGTGACAGACACCACGCTAGTCTCAATTGACATCAGAAGTTGTAATTTTTTGCGTGACGTCTAAGCAGTGCTTAGAAAGTGTGTAATGTAAAAGTTCAAAAAACAAGCATGGATTCCATATCAGTTCTAATTTCAAACAATGTGAAAATACATTTGTTGAATAGGAAAAGAAAAATATTTCAAAGATTGGCGCTAAGAGCAAAATTGAAAAGTAGAAGACTTCGAACCATATACATATAGCAAATATAGCGAGGACGTTTTATTATAAATGTGGGAGTTTTTACACATCCTTCTTAATTCATCTACGTGGCTCCTCCAAACTTCAATTACTTTTAAAATCTCTCCTTTTCCTAAAATTTTTCGCTGCATTGTATCCATCTTCTATTCTCGAACTTTTCTCGTGACACTCGTTTTGGCATTTTTTACAAACTGCGCTATTTGTCACTGCTGAAAAGTGGCGCTGCCATCATTAAAAATCTTGTATACCATGCAAAAAACCCTGGGATTAATGTCAGCTTCATACCAGTGTGCTTTGCTGGTACAATACTAGTATTGAGTGACACACATCTGGTATACTACGTGGTATTCGAATACCATTTTATCAATACTAGCTGTGTGTCACAGGTATTACGAGTGTTCCTTCTTGTTATAAATATTCTTTGGTATAAACACCCATTAGAAATTTAATTGCGGCCTGGCTTTCAGTTAAGATATATTGCCGGAAGATAGCATGTCTTTTCGCAGCCAAGTTACTGCCTCCGAAGTAGCTAAAACTTCTGTCTGAAGGACACTACAATGGTTTGGTAAGCGAATAAGATTTCTAGGCCCAGGCACTTCGAGTATACTCCCGCCGTGCCTTCCATATTTCTTACGACCACTTTCATAACAAGGCACTACTTATCGTTACAGAAAGGAGAAAGAAAAGTCACCCATGCAGCGCCTATTACATGGGAAGTCCAGACTACGAATTGAGCCGGTCAGGTATGAAGAAGGGTCTGTTAGATTACAGCCGCAAACCACACAATGAACATGGAAAACCTTAGATTATAAAGTACAGGATGGGAGTTAGACAATTTAAGTGAAGCATTACACCTTAAATTAAGGAATGGGGAGAGGGTGACAACAATTAGCCAGACAGTAGTAGGATTTTGTTTAGAGCCGCCCCAACTTGGAGGGTGTGGTCGCCACATCGTCATTGTATGCAATTACGGCACATACACACAAATGCACCAATATTTTAGATCTGATCTCCCTGTGTACCTGAGAGCTGACGGCAGTGGCGGATTTACACATTTGCCGCCAGTAGGCTTTTAAAATTTTGCCGCCCCTATCAACCTCTACAATTCGATACCTGAGTTCACAATAATATTAATTACAATTTTTTTGGCAATGAAGTTGTAACTTTATGATTTGTGCACTATTGTTCTAATTACACCACCTTTTTTCCCATAATTAGTATTATTGTGAACTAGGGGATCGATGTGTCAGTTCCTAGATTATTTTTACAACCCAACGATTTAGATAAGATTGCGCAAGAAATAGTTTTTGGGTATCTTTCTAAGGTAATACAAGCTCAATCATGTACTACTAATAAGGCAGGGTAAGATATGCCTTAATACTACTTACAAAATAATGTACAATCGGTAAAAGTAATTAAATATTTTTTATTGCGTTAACTTACAGTTTAAAAACAATATATTCCATTATCTGGTAACAATCCGACTGACGATGACGATGAAATTCAATTAATTAAATTATGAAAGCTTTACAATACCTTTTTGCGCGATTTTCTATTCTGTATATAGCTGCTATATATTATAGAAAATTCGTGCAGTAAGTTCAAGAAAAATAAAAACCTGGAATTTAACAATTTTGATAAAGTCTCAAAAGCGGTCATTTGACCGCTCTGGTAGGTTTAGTGTTAACTAAACCCAGTGTTAAAAATATGATCATATTTTAAAACTAGCGACTCCTTATGAGGGCCACCACTGTGAAAAATTGGCATTTTTTGGAATTTTTTTCGTAATTTAATGTAGAGTAGGAAAATTAGGGAATTTAAATATTATTCAAAATACTTTCACTTGAAACATAATAAATTTTTATTGGAGAATATACATATTTGTAAAGGTGGCACTCGATCATGCTGGAAGTTGTCCGCGGAACCTTTGGAACCAGATATCTCGAGTTAAGTTCATCTGAAAAGAAAAAAGTGATTATTTTCAGCACGAATGTTTAAGCGTAGCTGTTATTTTTTGTTTTGTTTTTTTGTTTTTCACAAAATAACGATTTTTTAATACAAAATACGATTTTTGATTTTCATTTGATGAATTTCACCATTAATCTAAACTTAGATTGAGTTTCAGTTCTTGCCGTAATAGTATCATTTCCATAACGAAACGGTATCTATCTATCTGCCTTACTACGCTTCCCCGAAAAAGATCGGTTTTATGCGAATCCCAATAACAATTCAAAAACCGAAAACATTTTGCGAACATTTGAAAATATGCTAGCTAATGACACTCCCCTCTACATGTATAGAGACTACGTAGTATAAATCAAAACATTCATTTTTACATATATAGATAGATAGATCTTTAAGTGCCTACAATTAAGAAAGGCTCAAAAGACGTTCACCAGGCAAATAACAGGCGAGTTAACAGTCCAAATATATCCAAAACCGGTAAATATGTTATATTCGTAAATCTTCATTCGAAGAATAATGTTGTAAAGCGGCAACGAATTGGAAAGTGTGTAGGTAAAGCCCACAATAAAAATAATTCACCGGTTATAACTTTGTTAACTACTTTCTTGGGGCTTTTATATTCGACGAATTGCAGGAATTTTGTCATAACAAATTCCGTCTCATTCCCTACAAATTAAATTCTTGACATATGCAACCAATTTTGGTGTTACGTTTATCCAAAACAGTCTGCGTTAAAAACATAAGTCATCTGGTAAGAGTAGGCAGCTGTCGAAAATATGCTTCCGCCAGAAGAAAAAAGTCTCATGATTAATGAGATTATGTATTTTTTGGCAACTATAGTCCATATCACCGCCTCCTCAGCCCTTCTCCCTAAACTAAAGTCAGTTATCTAGAAGTGAGCAGCCATCAAAGCGTTTATATGGCGACGACACTCCGAAAGACCGAGATCAGCCTGATGTATGAGAGACTGCGCATAATATTTTTTTTTATTTTACTTGCTTTTTTTTATGTTTTCATCCACAAGTTGGACTTCTCTTCCAGTCCTTACTGTCGTCGTCCTCCTTTTTTCCGCGCTCTTCCAAGAATATGTGATTCAAGATGTGTGCGAAGAAGACGCGTGCGGTCAGCATGCCTCGCGTATCACAGTAGCTCAGTAAGTCCGATACCATTTGGGATTTCCAGTTATTTACATCGAGCGAGGCTGTGCTGCTTGCTCTTCTTCAAAGAGTTTCTTAATGTTTGCTTGCTTTTGCCGAGCGCGAAACAGGGTTTATTAGGTGAGCAGTTTTTACGCTCCAATTCACGTTTGATTTCGGTTTGGTTTTTTCTCTACAAAAGGTTCGGCTAATGAAAAGTCACCTACAGGTATGCCATTGAAATCAAGTATTGGCTTTGGCAGGTAGATAAAAAATAATAAAATCATATGTATTAATGAAAAGTACGGATTTGTATATAAATACCTATTCCAAAGTACGAAACATTAATTAATAAATTCTCACCTCTCACCACAGTACGTATTGACAACATAGTAAATATCAAAGTCGATCAGCCAGTTAATTTCGTTACATAATTACCATTATTTTTTAATAAAATTACATAATAATGATTACATTTTCTAATTCTTTGTATTTCAGTTAAAGTCATCATCATCATAATTGTAAGCAAATAATGGTAATTGTAATGGAAAATTATAATTCTCGAGTAATGGTGGTAATGGTTTTATAACTTTGATAACCCATTCATTTTATTTAATGAAAAAATTCTCTTTTAGCAGAGTTGTTAAAGATTTCATGCATTTTTTTCCGAACTGCATTCCTATACATTTTTTTCTTAAAGTGAATTCACTCAAAGCTGCAGTTAAATTTCTTTTAAAGATTGAGAATGGAATTAGATGAATTCCCATTCCTCAACAAATATTGAGAAATGCACTCTATATTCATTTTGCAAAGGGAATGCATTACTTCGAAAGCATTCCTCTGGAATTCAAGACATTAATTATAGCGTGTGGATTCACTTCCATTCACTTAAATTCAATGAATTCTTTTGCATTCTATTTAATTATTAAAAAAAAAAGGCTAAAACAGCTCTAATCAAAATGTATAATTTTGTATTTTTCAAAGGAAATTATTTCATAAAAAAAATTATGCGTAGATTTACCTTTTTTTTTTTTTTTTTTAATTTCATGAAATTAGCATTTCGGTCTACCATATTGAATCCGTTAAATCTCTTTTAGATTATACCAGCATACGGTAAATTTAATTTATTTGAAAATTGTACAAATAATAAAGCATCATTTCAAGAATATTCAGTTAAATTTTTAGCCTATAATATTAAGAAATAAGCCACTTAGAGCAAATCTTCGGACACTCTTAACAAAAAAAGGCAGTTTGAGGTGAATATCAGAACTCATTACTGGATTATCTTAAATCGAAAAATCGAAAATATTTGGTTATTTATGAGTTTCTTGAGATAATGACGTCGAGAATTTTTTGGCATAATTTTGAAGTAAAAAAACCAATTTAAAAGGACAAAGTAGGTAGAAATCAGCCTATTTTTAATAGCAAAACTAATTATAATGCACACACAAAAAATTAACTCGAAGTCACTACCTCATATTTTATGTACTTAAAGAGTGTGTCAAATTTGAAGAGGATCGGTCAAGTAGATTTTGAGTTAGAGTGTCCACCGACTTTGAACATGCTAATTGGAAGAAAAACGCGTTTAAAGTCAAGTAAAGTTAAACACTGAATTTATAAATAGCTCGAAGCCTGATCGGAGCGGTGGAACTTACAACTCCACATTTCCGTTAGTTTAACTTCAATCGATTTCAAATTTTAACACAATAATCTTGACATATTGTACATTTATATGAGAAAATTTTAAAAAAATCCCAAAAAAATACCAAATATTTTTTTTCCTTGAAATAATTATTTTATTATTTTATTAAATAGTTCTTTTAATTCATGAATATCTTCTGAAATTTCGGTTTGGAATTCGCAGAACTGACTAACAAGGTAACATTCCGAGGTGTCTCCCACCGATTCAGTAGCGGCTGCAACATGTTAATCGACATCAAAATGGCATTTTTTAACCTAAAGGATAGTAAAAAGAAATCTATACAGTCGATTCATATGATTGCGATCTTATTTTCTTTTGAAAACCCCATCTCTTCTTCTTGACGTAGGGTTTTTTTTTTTTTTTTTTATCCACAATTAAAGGCACTAAAACCATTCGATTCTTTTTAACAAATTTGAATAAATTCGCCATTTAGTTATTTTTTCAGATATCTAAAATTCCCTATATCAAGACGCAAATATAAATAAAATTTTGAACTGTGTTTTCAAAAATCGTCACTTTAAAGCCAGAAAAGAATGCAAAAGAATTCAGTGAATGCAAGAAAATTCAAGAATGCAAGTGAATTCACGAAGGCTTCAACGAATACCTTGAATTCTAGAGGAATGCATTCGAAGTAATGCATTCTCTTTACAAAATGACTATAGAATGCATTCCTTATTATTTTTTTGAGGAATGGGAAATCTTTTAATTCATAATTCTTCAGAGAAATAAAAATATGGAAAATATGAATTCTTCATTATTTTAAATTAAAACTCAAAAAAGCTGAATTCTTTAACAACTCTGTCTTTTAGTTCCATTTTAATGCATTTTATATTCATTATTCATATATAATTGGATATTTGTAAAAATATAAAGTTTAATTAAATATTCTTGTAAAATTATTAAAATTAATTACTAAGTTAACGAGTAAAAATGGCACTTTTAATTTAAAATTTATCCGAAATTGCAAACGAAATGGCAGGACGTACATATTGTATTAGGGTAAAAATATCCACTCCGAGATAATCGCAGATTCTTATTGTACTTACTTCAAAATATAGACAAAAATCCTAATGGAATATAGTTTAGCACTTTAACAAAAGTTATCTTAAATAAAAGATAATTACAGACTCATTTAAGGGGGTAACCCACTGTTGAAGCCCAAAAAATGGAACTTTTTTTAAAAAATCGATAAAAAAAAACTATCAGAGATATTTTTTTGATTTTTTCCACACTTCTTTACAGAGGACTAAAGTTTATATTGTGTTTATAAAAAAAAATTGTTTAACAAAATGGCGGCCGTCACGATGCAGCGCGCACGCAGTAAAAAAAAAATACAAATTGCGCCTCGTAAAATCCTGGCCAAAGTATGCACCTGCAAATATATACCAAAGAAAAATCCTTCAATATTTATTATAAAGGATAGAAATAACCTATTGTTGCAGCAAAAAAAAAAATCTGATGATTTAGGGCACGTTCGAACATTGATGTATCGATTTTCGTTATGTTTTAACACGAAAAAGTTGATCCTAAATCAACAAAATTTGTTTTTTACTCTAATAATAGGTTATTTCTATAGATAAGTACTTAATAAAGGTGTATGCAAAATTTGAAGTAAATCGGCCCAATAGTTTTTTCGCAATTTTACGACGCGCACCGAAAAAGAGCGTTTCGAGAAAAACGCATTTAAAGTTTTCTTAAAGAAATTTTGTGACATAAGTAAACAAATTTTCAACTAACCCTTAATCAGCGAATCCCAGGTGATAGTGGGTACCTTCTAATTATAATAGTATAAGGAACTAGGTATTAGTGTATTATGTAATATACATTTAGAAAGTATTATAATAGGTAATACACGCGGCAGCTGTTTGAGCTGGTACAAGGCCGCGCGAGTTACGACACTTGCCTGAGGTCATTCCCATTTCTTTCCCATTTCCCAATTCTCCCAATTGCCCCAATATCTGAGGAAGCGGTGTCAAATTTGTAGACGCTACCTCAGCAATATGATAGTCACCTGAGGTTCAATCGAAATAATCAAAGTAAGCAGTAAAAATTCATAAAAGACCAATTATGATTTCGAGGCAGATAGATTTAGTTCAGTTTTATTAGGCTCGCTCAATGTAAAGTTCGGATTAATAAATAATATTCATTCAGAAATTCGAAGTCTTTTATTTTTTTCGGCGAATTAAATGTTAAGAATTTAACTCGCGCGCTCCGAAATCGTAGTTGAACGGAGGAGGACTGTGAGAGCTGTAGAAAGAACAATTATTTAGAATCTGAAATCTTACACACATATTCTTGAAGTGCTAATATATCGAAATATATAAAAAGAAAAAAATCGAATTTTTTTTTTTCAACAGTGGGTTACCCCCTTAAGTTAAAAGTTCGAAAATAATTGCATAGATACATTAAGAAATATGTGGTAATTGCGAATAAACGAAATAAGCATGGAAGAAAATTTACCATTAATAGCCTTTGAGGGTTAATAACGAATTGATCGAAATAATCACATAATAATTTAAGGAAGGAGTGTACATACCTTCTTCAAGTGTGTGAGCATTCTATAGCTAAGTCGTCCGAAAAGCTCATTGCCTGATAATCACCTAAACATCCTGCTTCCGCAGAAACATTAAATTTTCAAGTGAATCGAAAAAATTTCCTCTGAAATATGCAAATGAAGTGAGTCCGCTGGAGCGACTCATTCGTGCATCCGCCATCCGCACGTCCCCGGCGTTCGACTCATTGAGACGTGCGTGCACATACTCGTGCATACATATCCACAGGACAGCTCCACAGCGCGGCAGAGACCGGATATGCTTCCCGGCATCAAAAAGCAGAACCGCAATCGACATCCGTTTCCAAGTGCTCGCAACGTTCCTTTTCTTTCCTTTCCTTTTGTTCTTGCGGAAGGCCTTTTGTTTCTTTTTGCCTCCTCTACGTTTCCTTTCGAGCAGCAAGCTCGAGTGTAACGTCGAACAGACGCGCTGACACGTAGCACGCACAGTGAAACGCATTTGTGGCGCTGCTTTTAGCACTTGACCCTCCGCTCAAGATGCTTCTCATGTGCCTTGCCTTGCTGAATTTAGCGATCCTTCTGTTTCTGGCAAGTGAGAATTGCCCGTTGAGTCGCAGCTAATAAATTCAGGAGACATTTTCTTATAATTACAATAAAACGTGCACGGGCGAAAGAAAAGAATGTTTTATTTTTAGATGATTGATACAAAAATTACTACTCTCCGATTTGCAATTACTGTTTTAAATATGATCCAGATCCAGAGCCGGGCTACACGGGGGAGTGCAATAGAAATACTCAAGCAGTGCCATATATACACTTATGAAGTATGTGGAGCGGAAGTGAGGAACCTATTCCAGATGTAGAATCCGAAATATATAAAATAAATTTGAATAAAAATGTTAAATTAATTTCGATATCGATAATTGCGATTTAAACTCGGGCATCAAATATTCCGTACTTTTTCATTACATAAAAAGTGGTTTACTCTAATGTACTGCCCAGAGAATACCTCTTAGAATTTTTTCAGATTTTTATTGCTACTGCTTCAAGAGATAGGAGATCGATTTTTAGTATATTTTTGAAAATTTCGCTCAGGCTAGTTTTTGATACATTTATTCATTATTATCAACAGGTATAACACCATCTGACAATTAAATATTACAGTTATATAATATTACTACCTGGGTTACCCGGTTTCACCCGGCGTTGGGTAAATATTTACTAATTAAACACTTTTCAAATGGTGTAGTTTGTTATATCCTAGCTAGAAATTGCTTCAATCCGAAAATCCCCGTAACCTCAAGATAATCATTGTATTAATTTCCATTCAAATCCTTTGAAATCGAGAAATCTTGGTCGCCATATTGGGTCCGCCCCATGTGGATTTGGAAATTTTGATAACATTTATTTTGACGTCAAGATAATCATTGGGCTATTTTTCATTAAAATCCCTAATATTCAAAATCAGTGACCTCAAGAAATCATTGTGCTAATTTTCGTTAAAATCTGTTGAAATCGAGGAATCGTGGTCGCCATATTGGATCCGCCATCTTGAATTTCTTAATTTGGACAGCGGATTTGAAATCAGCATTCCGCAAAACCCCTATCATCTTGGGTCCGCAATTTTGAAACCCTATGTATTATCCGAAAACATTTTAGCCTATATGTTAAGTTAGGATTTGACTACCTTCGGATGCAAAATGAAAAATATCGATGCAAGCGTTAAGGCGTGATTGAGTAACAAACAAAACGAACTTTAATTTTTATATACAGGGTGTTCAGAGGTGGGAGGTCAATACTGCAGGGGGTGAAAGGTCAGACCGAGACAAGCAAAAAATCGTATGGGTGGGGGGAGGTGGGGGGCATCTCGCATCGTTTGGCAGTTACAGGGTGATTCGTAAATCAGGATTTTGCCTTATATGGGAACCGCTCTTGTATTTTTATCTTTTTTTCTACGCATCGCAGCGGCCCCAAACTGATTTCAAAAAATCACTATTTCTAAGCCCTTTCCAAAAAAGTTTACACCACCCCCCTATCCCCTTGGCCACAATCACCCCTGCAAGTTGAAAAATTTACTTTTATTTCACGATTTTTCACCTTTCGCCCCACTTTTCTCTGAAATTCATGTTATTAACATACCTACTTTTTATTTTTTTTAAGTTGCCTATCTAATTACCTTTCCAAAAAGGTGCAACATGCCCAGGTAGGAAAAGGATACGAAAATTTATTTACAAAAATCCTTTTACAGAATATCATGATAATTCGAATTTTTAGGAAATTATACTTAAGTTTACTAAAAAATACATTTTGTTCGCTTAAAAACTAATTACAATTAAAACGTTTGTCCTTTAAAAGCTGTTCAAAATGTTCTCCGCTAGTTTCGATGCATGCAAGTAGCCTTCGTTTTATTTCACGTTTGAGGTCTATGGTAGCCAGTCTCTCCCGTATTTTCGTGGCTGCAGTCACAATCCTGGTAACTAATTCTTCTCTGGTGTTGATTGGTCTTGAGTAAACTTCATCTTTCATCATTCCCTATAAGAAAAAGTCCAGTGGAGTAAGGTCCGGTGACTTAGCAGGCCAAGGAATCGGTCCACCTCGTCCAATCCAGCGCTCTGGGTAATGTTCATTCAACCTTGCCCTAACAATGTTCCCAGTATACGCAGGTGCTTATATGTTGCCAATATGGCCTGGTAGACAATATTTGCCATCTATCTGGTGAGCTATAATGGTAAAAACCTAACCTAAAAAAGTGAATAATATGCTAAAAAAACTGTCACCATACTATAGATTAAAAGTTTACCTACAAAACTATGCACTGGCAATGTAAAAACAATGATAATTTGAGGAACTGGCGTGAGTGAAACTTACCAAAAAATAACATCAAATCACGTAATTTTCGATCGTTGCACGCGCTGAACACATGCGCATTCGCTGCAACGCAGGGATCGATTGAGGAAGTGAAGGGAAGGGGCATGCATATATGCCGAATATGTACACCGCTGCTGTTGGTTTTTTTCGGTGAAATAAGTATGTGCCATATTGGCCGACTAGGCCATAATACCCGAAACTACTCTACTTAAAAAATAAATAAAAATTACTTAGTGTTTCTTTTTTTCTTTTGTTACGTTTTTTGTCTTCCCTACATTCTCTTTATGCGCTCAAACGTTGCATTTGAAATAAAAATGAAAATGTTTTTCTTAGATTAAATAAAAACTCTACAAAATCTTAACAGCTTATAAAATATTGTTAGCGTAAATAAGGCGTCTTTGTAGTTTCTTTTGAATTGTCTCATATTCAGGGCGTCCTTTCAAATTAATATTTTCGGCAGAATCTACTCGATGGTCATACAGCTCTTCGTCATAAGGCTTCTTCCAGTCTGAAAAAGGATATACTTCAAACAAACACATAAATAACTATAAAAAAGTTGTTTTTACCCTTAATAAAGTTCCATGGATTGAATGGCACCCATATTGTGTAACGGAAGTTATTCGTCCGTATTGAGTACCCCATTACTTTTATTTCGTGTAACTTCGGCTTATCGCTATTAGGATGCTGTGTAGGGTATAAACCAGGTCGCGGATACTGATTAAGGGCCCATCTATGATTTGTTGATTTTCCGGATTTTAACAACTTGTACAAACTCCTTCCTTCAGCACAAGTGAGATCTCCTCTACTTCTACAAGTTGGCAGCTTCGGTAGATTAGCGAGATCGACCAAAGTAGGGAATATGTCGAGAAGTTCAACAATCTTACCAATTTTTTTTGATTTAATCATCTTAAACTGAGGGCTGTAAATTATTAGGGGTACTCGAACAGCTACTTCGAAATTGCTGTATTTTGCCCATTCTCCGTGCTCACCAAGAGACCATCCATGATCGCTAGTAACAACTACAATAGTATTATTAAGATCAACGTTTTGCAGAAGTTTCCCAAACCAATGATCAACATAACCTACGGCAGTATAGTAGGCCTGATGAATCGAAGTTTGGAACTCCTCAGGGATTGGTCCAAAGGGAAACGGAATAATGAGCTTCTGACTGTCATCCCTTTTTCTTATATCGGTGAAAGGATTCCAGGCGACATCTGGCATTCCCCTGGGTTTTGGCTCAGATGAGGTATTAAAATCATCTCTTGGAAAATGCTTCAAAAACTTTCGAGGAAATCGAAAGGGGACATGCGGTTTATGAAATCCTACTGCCAAAAAGTAAGGCTTTGTACTATTATCGAGTTCTTTAAGAAATCGTATGGCCTCCTTCGTTGACTGTATATCGGGGAGTGAATGTCCTGGTTGAAGTTTAGGTCGAACAGGGCAGATGAGATTTGCGTGGAGTACTTCGGACTGGTCAGGGCATACTGGAGCATTCATAAAAGTCTCAGTTGGTGGATGGAATGGTCTTCGGCTCCAACTGTAAGGGAAGTCATCTGTAAAATTTGAAGATACCCCCGGATGAAAGACCTTCCCAATTGAATAGGTGTGGTATCCATAATTCTTAAAGTATTGAGGAAGCGTAGTAAAGTTGCCAGCAAAAGTCCTCCAATAGCTGTAAAAGTCATAAAGGTGAAGAGTGTCCGGACGACGACCAGTTAACATTGAATTTCGACTTGGAGCGCACAGAGCTTGCTGAAAAGATATAATTTTGCATTTAGTAAAATTTATTTACAAATCACAATTAGAAATTGCTTAGCTCCATAATATTCGACATCATATTCCAATTAGGTTTATACTTATTTTAATAATCTTTTGTCATTCCACATATAACTAAGGAATTTATAGTAAAGAAAGCTTTGTTGTGTGGTTTATTATTTTCAGACCTAGAGTCTGGAGTTCCACTCTCCACAACTTTTAAATCGTATGAGTTCAGGATTCTACAGAGCAAAAAACATTTTCAGGCTGTGGCTTACCAAAAGTATATTTCGAAAACGCATCGTTATTTGATGTTACTTATTAAATTATAATTCATAGTATTTATGATATGATTTAGAGTTGACGCTCTGGGGTTGCAGCCGTCTCGAAATTCTTTTCGTTGTGGTTATAATATTCTATAACTTACACAATAAACTACAATACTAAAAGTGAAGAAGAACAAACAAAAAGTATTTCTGGCAGAACCAAAAAAACAAAAACTTATCTTCTAGATTTTGTAAACAAAATAATGCAATGGACTTTGAACTCAATTCAATTCAAGTACTTCTAATGAGATTTTAACTACCAGTAAGAGATAACACTAATAAGACACAAAAAAAAATATCTAGACACAGCAATTAATTTAATTACGTATATGTCTTTCTTTTGAAAAGTACCAAATACAAGTCATATACAGACATTATAATAAGTACCATAAGTATAACAAATTAATTCACAGCTCTATTAAATTTGGTTTTCATGATATCAAACTTCTGGAAAGCTAAGTACATCAAACGTTGTCTACGACAAGCGTTTACGAGCCCTTTAATTAAAAAAAAAACCTCTGGCTAATGAAGCTAAGGGGTCTTATTCTTCTTTAGGATTCTTCTCTTCCTAGAAGATTGGTTAACATCATAAACATTTGATTCGTTCTTTGATTCTATTGCTCTAAGCAGGGTTAGCGAAAAACAGTAGAACCAGTCTGTAAGGTTAATCAGCCACGAAATTCGTTTCCTGGCTCTGCCATTAAGTTTCTCTTGAAGGACTAGTTGGAATAGGTTGAACTGACTGTTCCTCGTGAGGTGCCCAAGATATCTAAATTTTCTTTCTCTGATGATATTCAGTATCTTTTTTTTGTGTTCCTTTCTATCCAACTATCTAACTATCTTGGCAACTGTGTTTCTCCACAAAATCCTCAATATTCTTGTACAGAATCATTTTTCAAAACCTTCTTTCTTTCTTTTTTAGGGCCCAAGTTTTCACTCTATCCAAGAGAATCGACCATATACAGTGTTTCAAGATTTCGAAAAAAATTTGTATTAACAAAACTTTGATTGGATAGCTATGAAATAATAGGTCGAATATGGATTGATGCTGACGTGACAACCGTCACACTTTATTTTTGTTTTAAACTGACTAATAATAATCGTAATCAAGAATGAATATTATTTCTCTCAATTTTGTTGTTGATTACAGTTAAGGATCGGAACGAATGAAGAGACTTTAATAAATTTAACTAATTTTTATGGTTATACTAGCTATACCCTGCGTGCGTTGCTACGTCTCCCAGAAACATTCGGTTTTATGCAAAAATTTAAAAAATAAAATATATAATTCACCATCAACCCAAACGTAAATTAAGTTTCAGTTATTGCGGTAATAGTATCATTTCTGTAACAAAACGGTATTGATCTATCTTCTATCTATCTATCTTTATCTATCCCTCTATCTATCTATCTATCTGCCCTTCTATCTATCTAGCTATCTATCTACCTATCTATCTATCTTCTATCTGTCTATCTATCTTCTATCTGTCTATCTATCTTCTATCTGTCTATCTATCTATCTGTCTAGCTGTCTATCGATCTAGCTAGCTACATATCTATCTATCTACTATATACTATCTATCTTTTATCTATCTATCTACCTTGTAGCCTCCCTGAAAACAATTGGCTTAATGTGAATTTCAATAAAAATTCAAAAACGGAGATTTTGCAAAAATTTGAGAACATTAATATAGAGACTACGTAGTATAAATTTCAAGGAGATCGGTTTAAAAGACGAACAAACATTCATTTTTATAAGTATATATAGATAGTGTGTGCTCCTCTTACGTCTAACCGATAGCGCAGTTTTTTTTAAAAAAATGTGTTTTAAGTAAAAACACGCGAATTCGAATGCAACGTTGTGTAAAAATTTCAAAGCAATCGGTGAAGAACTTTCGGAGATTTAAGATTTTGAACAAACGGACATTTACATTTTTATTTATATAGATTTACTACTTCATAACAAATTGTATAAATAATTCAATCAATTTACATTTCAGTTGAATTCAAAAGCAATGCGTAAAACACTATTTTGCTTAGTCGACTATTTAGAATACCTATATTCACGATTGTAAAAATTATGAAGTTAACTATTTTAAAATGGTAATTTTACAATGTAAAATGGACTAAATAGACCCGTGCAGAAAACAGTGTTGTGACTTAAGACCAGAGCTGTAAACTATTACATTACTCTGGAATGCATTAACGTAGGCATTACCATTACAAGTAATGCAATTTGAAGATGATTACCAGTACCATTACTAATAATAGTAATGCAAGAAAATCGAATTATCATTACAGTTACTGGTATTGGTACTTCACCATTACTGTAATCACATGAGCATTACTTAGCATTACTTGGCATTATTAGCGTTACTCGAAATAGTAGCATTACATGGCAGTACCTTGCATTACTCAGACTTATACAGCAGTACTCAGCATTACTCATAATAAGAAATGCCAATTTGAAAGTATTTTTTTAAATTTTGGTAATAAAATCTTCGATTTATTTATTTTAATATTCATTAACACATGTTTATTGTAATAATGTTGAGTAAGGCTGAGTGCTACTGCAATACTGAGTAGTAAGTAGTGCTGGTAATGGTACGTAAGAATAAATAATGCTCGTGTGAGTAAGTAATGCTAGTAATGGCGAGTAATGCTAAGTAATGCTCATGTGATTACAGTAATGGTGAAGTACCAGTACCAGTAACTGTAATGGTAATTTGATTTTCTTGCATTACCTTCACTAGTAATGGTACTGGTAATTATCTTTAACTTGCATTACCTGTAATGGTAATGCATGTTACTGGTAATGCTATTTTTTACAGCTCTGCTTAAGACGTGTTAAGTCAACTATTAAAATAGTAAAATTTGCTTTTATACAATAATTCTTACTATTATTTTGCAATTTAAAACGACTTACGGCTAATCGTATACATACACTTTATTTTCAAACAAGTCCTTGAAGGGAATAGTAAAATTGATACTAGATCAGGTTCTATGTCTTTTATGGTAAGCTTCGCCGCAAAAACAACTAAAATATTTTGATTTTTCTTTCAAATTATTTACTAAAATTAGTATTTCAAACTATTTACTAAAATTAGTATTATTAGTCCGTTTTTAAACCCATTACTCAATTTTATTCTTTCTGCTCAAACTTCAGAGCGTAAACGCACCCTAATGCACGTACAGGGTAATGATTAGCGTTGCTTAAACATAACTCGGCCAATTTCAATTGAGCTGCACCCTTGGTCGAGTACTGCCGCAACTAGTACGAAAACTACTTCTGTTTCAAATTTCGTTAACGAAGAAAAATATATTTTTCATTTTATATCTTTCGAGTACTATTATTATTGTAAAAGGTGTATTTTAAAGACCGTCGGGTTTTTGAATTTGAATAAAACATAAAAATTTAGAAAATTATCATAAATTTGGTTTTATTCGTAATATATATAATTTTTTAATGTTTAAAATTTCAATTCAATTTCAGACATATCAACACCGTGACTGCCACTTACATAACACATCATATTAGTACAATTTAGGATCACTTTTTGGAGGGTTTGGGGCTCTATATCCGCAATTACATGTGTTATGTTAACTTCCAATGCCTCAAAGCTGCTTTATCAGACACAGACTAGACAAGAAAGTCCACAAATCCGTACAAAAAATAGTTCAGCGGTGTCAAATCATACGAACTTGATGGTCAATTCAGTTTCAGTCGATATGTATCACTTAGCGCTGTCCTGCAGCTCGTTTCTGTAACTTTTAACTCTATTCAAATTCTCTATTTGACGTCACTTTGACGTCATTCTCTATTACTGTGTTTTTATATTCTCCTCTCTTGAGATTCTGTTTCAAATTCGAACGTTAATTTTCACCTGATTCAATTCACGATGCCTTTCTTTACTGGTACATCCGAAAATAAATCAACTTAGCTTAGTCGATTTAAAGACGACCAATATTTTTGACGTCATTTAATAGAGAATATTCTCAATCGAAATTACAGAAACGAGCTGCTGATGAAAACAAAAGTCGTCAAGATCAATATCCCGGAGTTTTGGAGACATAATTTTCAATAACACAACGAATAGCACGTTCCGATGGGCCATAAAACTCATGTGCTCTATAAGTTCTTATAACTGAACCCTGATTTCGGAAATAAATTTCCAGAATTTGGAATCGTTGCTACGGTGTATATCTTTCCATGATGATTTATTAGACCTTTACTGAATAAAAATTATATTGAAAGAAATAACAGCTCATTTGACACATTTGATTTCTCTATAGAAAATCCGGTGCCTCTAAAAGAAACACCCTTTATTTACATACCGTATGTACAAGCAAGAATTTTGTCCTACTTTTACAATTCAGAGTGTACAAAGATATGACAAACCTCGGCAAATTGGTGGCACTACTGGCGGAAGTTGTATGAAGTAACATTTCTACTCGCAATTTAACTAATTTGTTTAAACTTACTTGGCAATACGCCTTTGTAAAATAAAAGCTTTTTTGCATAAATTTATCGAGATTTGGCGTCTTTGCGAGCCTGTCACCGTAGCCCGATAGGGCAGGACGGAGGTCGTCAAAGATCACGAGAAGTACATTCGGCTTATTTACTTCAGACTGCGCGTTCACTGCTTTTAATGAGATAACTAATAAAACACCGAAGCTAGTTAAGAACATCGCTGAATTATAATTTTAAGCGTTCACGAATTGATAACGGGTGGCCAGTCTCGTCGGGCGCGTACTTTTCATTTCCGCAACAAAATGGCTTCAGCGAACTGCACTATCGACACGGTATGAGACTGAATAATTTGAATTTATTTAATTTTGTGACAGAAAAATACCATAATTGAATTATATGTTTACTTTGTCAATATAAAATTTGGACCACTAATTCTTAAAAAAATTAGTGAATGATCCACATAAAATCCACCTTACCAATTGTCAGTTTGACAGCAGTCATTGTTATGACAATTATCAGATGTTTTTTATTTATGTCGCTTTAGTCAGTAGTTTTTGCAGTAGGGACTACCACGAGATGCTTAATTCTGTGATAAAACCGGGGATATATCGGCACATAACTTGTCGAAACAACGTCTACCCGAAGAGCAACATGAGAAGGCTAATGGTGCCGGATCATCTGGTCTTCTGGGACTCGGAATATCCTGACTACTTCCCGCCCTGTTACACAGCTTCGCATATCAGCGGTCAGGTTTGGGCAGACCCCGATATTGTCGAGAGCACCTTCAAGCCCGCCTGGAATGCGCTCGACGGAAATGTAAATCGGGTATCACACGTGCAAAAGTATGACGTGAAAGACGGCTATCCTGTGAATCCTTTCGGCAGAACTGGGCTGCGTGGGAGAGGCCTGCTCGGACGATGGGGACCCAATCATGCAGCAGATCCAGTTGTGACTAGATGGAGACGAAACAGAACTGGCGAAATTATGCGTTCACCATATTCGGATAAGTACGACATTCTCTTAAGCAATTTACAGTCTATTAGATTGTAAACTTCCAGAGGTATTCTTCAGATGGTAGCTATACAGCGATACGATAACAAAATGTGGGCCATCCCCGGAGGAATGGTCGATCCAGGGGAAAAAGTTAGCTCAACCTTGAAAAGGGAGTTCATGGAGGAAGCTATGGATAGTTTCGGTAAGTCCTCAAACTCAGGCACGCATCCAGGGAGTAAAAACGCTGTCCGAACAACTTAGAACTTACACTAGATAAAACTTTCTCTTGGGAAGTAGCTTGTTAAAAATTAATAATAACGAAAACCGAAAGGCGGAAAAAAGTCAAAACTATAATATCAAATTCTTAAACAAAAAATTTATCAATTGTTCTTTTTAAGTTCAATTGATCAGGCTACTGCAAAAACAGAATTCTTAAAAATAGCCTAAGATTTTTGCTGACCAGAAAAGCTTCGCGTTAGGAGAATCTTGTTTGTTAAATTATTGTTTTTCGTATGTTTTATACATTTGCAAAGGTTACACTATCTAAACAACAATATGGTTGTTAGAAATACATACAGTAGATCATTTTTTAAATAAGAGGAAGCCCGATTAGCCCCAGATAGTCTAATTTCTGGGATATGTAGATGTCTTTAAAATCTACATGAACTAAAACTTCCGTACTCAAATGAATTTACTCTTTAGAGAAAAACAATTCTAAAATAAAACAACTTAAACCATAAAGTAAAATATTTAAGATGTTTGTCCTCTGGAAAGTTGAATTCTGAGGAAGGAAAAAAGTCACACTTTGGCGACCAAAAAACAAGTCTTTTTTTTTTTTTAATTTATTGAGGAGCTCACAAAAGTAGAACGGAATTATAAATTACGTGTTTTACTCATACTTTGAACTAGTCTAATTCAAATTTTGTAAAAAAATAACAGTAAGGTATTTGCTGTGAAGGACTCTAAGTATGGTGCATACATGATATCTTAAGATTAGCTCATCATGTTTCATACCCTAGGCTATCGTTAAGGATTACCTTTTTTATTGCTTTCATTTATAAGAGTAATTTTAAAAACTTTCCGATTAACAATTCGTATATGACAACTCGTACATTCAAATTTCAAATACATGGCGGACCGCCATACCTGTCAGATCTGTAGGTATAGGGCAGAAACACATCTGGCGCTTTCTCAGCGAGCAAGCTCTTTTAGAGAAAAATTATCCAATAATGAAAATAAACTACCACTTCTCACGTCTGACAGATAACTGGCAAAAATGACACCAGCCAGCTTCAGCTTTCGACTTTGAGCAAAGCTGCCATTCAGATTTAAGCCAGCTTAGAATATCAAGCTGCAATATTGTGCTGTCGTATTGAGTTTCATTGGTTTAAGGGCACGTTTCCAATGCTGGAGTGTGCTTTCGCTGAGGATCAGCGCATATTGGCCCTGCTTCCAATGCGAGCGTAGCGTGAGTTTCGAATTTCGAATTTCGTTATGGAAGAAAGTAAACAGGCGATTTCTGACAGAGAAGTTTGTATGCAAAGTGGATAACCGAAGACGAATAATATTGTGTTATTATTTTCAAATGTCACAAGCAACACCTTCAATAAAATTAAATGTATTCTCTTCATTCATTTCATAAACCAACTGAAGTCAGCTGTGCATTGTTTACGATGTCTCAGGATGTTCGAATCAGAATTCCGAATGCTTGTTTTTCTCAATATTTTAAAGGCATTTTTAATAACTTGTTTCACGCAAACTTATGCCAAAGGGATATATTAATTATAAGAATATATTTTAGTTTCAGAATATCTTCATTTTGGCCAAAAATAAATGTTTTTTTTTATTTTTTTAAAGGAATCACAAGAGCTTTTATGCTAGTGAAAATTAGTTTAACACAAAATTCGAACATTTCTCGAAGAGCTTCAATCTGCAGTAGAAATAAATCAACTTCAGATTGCAGCGCCAGCGTCCCCAGCGTAGATTAGAAGGAGAGAAGTACTTTAACACTAGGTTTACCGAGTGGTCATTTTGACCCATTGTAGTTTAATTTAAATTAATTTTCTACAGTATAATGCATGCTATATAATATATCTACCCAGAATAAACATTTGATATTTTTGGAAATTTGCATCAAATTGCCATGATTTTAATCAATGCAAAACTTCAAATCTTGAACTGAAAAATTGTAGGAGTAATTTTTGACTGAAAAGTGGTCATAACAATGTTATGTTATTAAAAAATATATTTTAAATCTTCGCTGTGTTATTAGCTTTAAAGTTAAGTTACAATTTCCTTATGTTCTGGAGACGAAAATAATGCAGTTTATGAATCAGAATTAAACTATTATACTATATACATGGAAGTTGTCAAACTCAAACAGCAATTAAGAAAAACAGAAAATAAACTCTTCTTTAGATAATATTTTACATTTATTTTAATTGTCCGGAGCTACCCAACCTTCTTCCGTTATACTCCTTTCCAATAATTTTTTTTTTCGATACGGAGCAGTTTGACTTTTCAAACCATCTCAAATTTTCGTATATATTTTCAAATATCTTCTATTAAAATTTTACGTAACGAGTATTTTCTTACATTTACGTGGATCTTATTTTCATACAATTAGAAACGGAACAGAGATATTCGGACCCTGTCCGAAACCAATTTCTGGATATGTGCCTGCTCAGACTAGCTCTTTTATTGCATATTTAAATTGTATATTTTCATAGAAAATAAGCAAATGGTCGAAGACTTCTTCTCCTGCGGGACAGAGATCTACAGAGGATATGTAGATGACTTTCGAAACACCGATAATGCATGGATAGAAACAGTGGCATACAATTTTCATGACGACACAGGCGACAATGTCGGACGACTAAAGCTCTCTGCAGGCGACGACGCGGCAAACGTAAAATGGATGGACGTTGACTCGCATGTTAGGCTTCATGCCAATCACGCCACTATTATTAAGGAAATTGCAATAAGTCTGGGTGCCCACTGGTGAAAGGGTAAAAAGGAAAGAAATTGTTATATAGTTTTTTACCTCTAATAGATAGGATAGTCTCTAACTTAAGCGCTTAGAGTAAAGAAAATTTCAAATTTAGGTTTGTCCATTTTATTATGCTGTAGAATCGTCTACACTACATTTTATGTTGATTCTCATTGTAGTTTCTAGATTGTACAGACTAAAGCAGGACAAGAGTATATTCATGTCATTTGTAATCTTCATTCACTTCTAGTAATATAAGAGGTGATAGGATTAAAATTGAAAATAGAATTGCAAAAACTTATATAAGATCTTGTTATTTTGTCACCTAAAGAAGTTTAAATTTTTGTTTTGTTCGTTTAAAAATATTAAAAAGAGAGCTTCCAGTTCACCATTGTGTTGAAAATTCAATTAATTTCGTATTTAGTAATAAAGTACAAGGTTGCGTTCAAAACTCAAGTCATTGTACAGTCGACGGCAGAAACTTCAAATCATACTAAACAGAGAAACGTCTCTAAAGAATAAATCCTAGAAATATATGGACTGTTTTAAATTTTATAATAAACTCCACGCGAAAAGCATTATGACTACAAAGTCGCACAAACTGATACTGTATGCAAACTTCTTATTCTTGAACTAAAAATATAAAAATTTTCGTATATTTTGCCTATATCTTCTATTTTCCTATCAAATATCAGATCCAAGAAGAGATGTTGCAGCTCTATTTAAAATTACCGATGATAAAATGATGTAACTAGATAAACAGACTGTTCTTTTACTTAGACTTTTCCAATCCTTTTAATTAATCAATGACTTGTTTTCGCTATTCGTCAAACAATAAAAAAAAAAACCTTTGTTAATATACAATTAAAATTTTAAGTTGATCGATCCAATATTTTTTTCATTCATCATTTCAATCAACCATTCCAAAAAAAAAAAAATATTTTCATTAAGAAAAAATAAAAGATTTTCCATTAAAGGAGTTCATTTAAAATTATTTTGAAAAAGACGGACGTTTTCCAATGAAAGCCAAAGTTGGTAAAGTTAGAAGTTAAATTCTAAGGAGAAGCTTTCTTAGAAAAAATTGTGTTATTGTCGATTAGAAATTCTTATTTATTATTTATATGTGATCCTTTTTGGTCAATTGGACGATGTATTCATATTTTTTTATCTAGTTCTACTGAATTCACGTCAAACTGCTTTCTACCGTCCGGCTTAGAGCTTTGGGAGTTATCTGAATTTTAGATCATCTCGCTACGATACACTTCCAAATCGTTAAAAACCTGGCCAAAACTGGAAATGCAATAGGATATGCTTCAAACTGAGTATATGGGAGTTTTTAGTATTGCCGATTTCAAATCTGTTATTAGAACTATGAAATTAAATATTTCGGATCCAATATAGCACACCAAAAGTATTTAATTTGGTCGGATTTTCACAAAAATTTGTATATGGAGTTTATGGCGTAATATTTTCAGTTTCAATATCAAAATTTAGAAATTAGCAAATATGGCAAAAAATACTTGATCGAATTTGAGTAAAAGTTGGTACATTGGTGTTTTGGGGTCACTTATACAGTGCGCGCAATTTCTATAAGCGCACGTCTGATTTTCAAATGAAATGCACAATTCATTGAAATAAAGCGATATAGTAACAAAGGTTCTTTACAGGCACAATTGTTAAAGTTTATAACTATTCATAAAAGCAATTAAACAATTCCAAATATCAGGCAATGCGTGAATGCAATAGATCAATCTTTCACAATTGATCTTAGAGTGCGCAGTTTCTATAAACGCAGTTTCGTTTTTTAGTATTATTAGTTAAACGCAAAGTAATTTTGCGACTTTTTAGGAAACAATTCATGTGAGTTTCATTTTTATTTTCCAACTCTAGCTTAATTCTGTATAATTGCTGTTATTTCTTAAGATTTATTGTAATGCCCCGTGGAAAGATCCTTGACAACGACGATCGCGTCAGAATCCGTGCGTTTAGGGAAACTGGCCTTGGTATAAGAGAAATTGCAAAGAGAATTGGACGTTCAGAATGTGTGGTGAGAAATTTTATTAAAAAGGGCAATCGCGATGGATTATGGGATCATCCAAGAGGGAACACCAAAGTTTCCAATCAAAATATTGGAAACATAAGATAAGAAGTTATGAAAAAAAAGTTAAGTGCAGCTCAAATTATAGCGGAATTACAACTCCCAATTAAAGGAAGAAGAGTTCAACAAATTTTGAAGGACACTACTTATATGAAATATAAGAAACCGGCCAAATCTCTCCAACTGCAACAGCATCATAAAAATGCGCGCCTAGATTTTGCTAGAAGCCACATGAACTGGGACGAAAACTGGCAAAACGTTATTTTTCCTTACGGAAAACATTTTAATTTAGATAGCCCAGATGAGATTGAGATTGGCATGATTTAAGGAAGCCCGATATACCTCGTCTTAGTAATAATTTTGGTGTTGGTAGTTTAATGTTATAGGGTCCCTTTTCTTATCAAGGAAAGTTATCTTTACGCTTTTTTCCCCCCGAATGAACTCTGCCATATATACAGACCTGCTGGAGGAATCTCTTATTCTATATTTAGAAGACAATATGGAAAAAGATTTGATTTTTCAACAGGATAACGCCGCTGTGCATTCTTCTGCCAAAATAAGACGATGGTTTAGTGAAAGAAATATTCCCGTAATGGAGTGGCCATGACGTAGTCCGAATTTAAATCCAATGAATAACATTTGGGGAATCATGGCACGAAGGGTTTACGCGAATGGTGGACAATTTTCTTCGTTATCTCAACTGAAAGCCGATATTTTGAAATGCTGGAATGATATTGATGAACATTTGTTTAAAAAGTGAATAAATTCGATGTCTAACAAATTTTTTCAAGTTATAACTAACAAAGGAGGTAAAACACAATATTTAGAAAATATACAAAAATTTACTTTTCACCAAGCTTTTAAAATAAAGACTATAATATAAAGTGAGTTTATAGAAATTGCGCAGACAAAAGAGACTTTTAATTATATTTATTTTTATTATAAAGTAATTACTTACTTTAATGAATATTTTATATTATTTAATTAATATTTACCAATGGGGAATTTATGCAATATAATCGGTTTTAAAAAATAAAAAGTAGTTTTCTTTAAACAAGAATAAAACTGGCTGCGTTTATAGAAATTGCGCACACTGTAGCGAATCTGGTATCAAAATGGAGTAAACACTACGCGTCCACTACGGTGGATAGTCTTTCACAAAAATTGGTTCCTAGTGGCTGTATAAGTCACTTCATTCAATTATTTTATCAAAACTGTAAAGGTTAATATGTATGAACAAATTCCTTAAAATTTTTTGTTATGTAAAGTGCCTGTCATGTACATATATAAGCTTTGTCCAAGTACATATATAAGCTTTGTGCTTTGACTCTGTTTCCTTTGGTTTTGGCAAGCTTTTTAATGATGTGGTACACTATGCAACGTCAGGAAGCGGACTTATAGAAAAAAAATATACAATACTTGAAAAAAATTGATCAGTAGGCTTTTTTCAAAGCAGCATTTTTATCCCTTTCGCTACCAGAGCCTCCGGAGAAAAACCGCCACCACAGCCCAGACGTGTTATTATTTAAATATGAAATCAATTGTAATTTTTTTTTTGTGCCTATAACGTTCTAACTAAGTGAAATTAGCAATTTTACAAATCGATTCATATAAGGGACACAGGACTGCAGATAAATAACATAAACCATCTGTGTGCGGCATGATTTAGTACAAAAAATTGTATAAACTGATAATAAATACACGTCACATATTTGTGACACTGTGCTCAGGAAAGAAAATCGGGTCGTCACATATATGTGACGCTGGTAGCGACAGGGTTAAGTACAGTTTTAAAATTCACGAAAAAAATTTTCAGATGAAGTCACTAGCACAAGGTAATACTAGATATTTGTAGCCACATATAGCATTTTCGGATTAAATTAAACCATTTTTAGATAAAATGAAACTATTTTCAGATTAAATTAAACCATTTTCAGATTAAATTAAACCATTCTCAGATAAAATTAAACCAATTTCAAATCAAATGAAACGATTTTAAAATAAAATGAAACCTCAGAAAACTAAATGACAAATTATTTAAATAATTTAAAGATACAACAACATGTAAACGTTATTCTTTCTATCCTACTAGTGCATGAGGGATTTGCAAAACCATGTAATAATCGGAGCAGTCATTTTGGTTTATACTTTGTTCAATTACACTGATAATATTGTGTCCAATGCTAGTATCTATGTAATCATTTATTGTCTACAGATGTTATTCTTACAGACTAGCAGGTATAATATTACAAACTAGGGTAACCTGCCCAGTGATGGCCACTTTAAGCGCGGTGCTTCATAGTTTGCACGACCATGCGTCTCCAGTACAACTCAGCGGTATGAAAAAAATCACGGGTATACTAGAGGGTTTGAGAAAGGTGCTACGCTTTTCAAAAACAGAAAAATAAAATTTATTTGATGTCAAAATAATTATAAACAAAAAAGTACAATCTGCCCAGTGATGGCCAGGCCTAGCCCAGTCATGGCCACCCCCTTGCCCAGTGATGGCCACTCCCCTTCTCATACTTAAATCTACTTGTTCCGCCGTGTGTTTCTCCGAGCTGGAGGTTCTGCTGCGGTCTTCTCTCGCTTTGCTGCTGCGGCAGCTGCTTTAGCAGCCTTTTCTGCCTCCTGTGCCTTTATTTGGCGATTTTGGGGAGCTCTGGGGGAATGCTGTGCGTTGAGCGAGCGACACACTATGGGCTAAACGGCACTTTTTGTGTTTAAAACCTAATATCTCGGAAAAAACCGAAGATATTAACGTAATTTTTTTTTAAATTGAAGCTGAGACTATGTAGATTACTGGAAAATTAACCAGAATGGCTGAAATGAAAATAAACACTATGTAACATAACCTCAAAGTTGCATTTTTTTCTGAAAAATTGAATAGGCTCACACCAACAAAAAACTTGGTCTTTATTTTAAATGTCATATATGCTATCCGATGAACTTTAACCTGCTGATCACGAATCCGAGGTCAGAATTACCCCCCACCCTACAGTTTTCAGAAAAATGAAGAATTTCCGTGCCTAGTATAAGCCTTTTTAACTCTTTGAGTTACAAAAGACGAGCTTAAATAAATTTTTACTATAACATACTAACTGAAGGTTTTTGGGGTCGCTGATCACGAATCTGAAGTCAGATTTTGAAAATTCAAAATGGCGGATCCAATATGGCGTACCAAAATTTTTATATTTGATCAAATTTGGACTAAAAATTGAATACATGGGTTTTTGGAGTCGCTAATTACGAATCTGAAGTCAGATTTTGAAAATTCAAAATGGCGGATCCAATATGGCGGACCGAAAATTTAATATTTGACCGAATTTCGACTCAAAACCGTATACATGGGTTTTCGGGGCCGCTGATCACGAATCTGAAGTCAGATTTTGAAAATTCAAAACGGCGGATCCAATATGGCGGACCAAAAATTTAATATTTGACCGAATTTCGACTCAAAACTGTATACATGGGTTTTTGGGGTCGCTGATCACGAATCTGAAGTCAGATTTTGAAAATTCTTCGTTTTTTTCGGAGATATTAAGTTTTAAACACAAAAAGTGCCGTTTAGCCCATAGTGCGCCATATTGGATCCGCCATTTTGAATTTTCAAAATCTGACTTCAGATTCGTGATCAGCGACCCCAAAAACCCATGTATTCACTTTTTAGTCCAAATTCGATCAAATATAAAAAATTTGATCCGCCATATTGGATCCGCCATTTTCAATTTTCAAAATCTGACTTCAGATTCGTGATCAGCGACCCCAAAAACCTTCAGTTAGTATGTTATAGTATTAATTAATGTAAGTTCGTCTTTTGTAACTCAAAGAGTTAAAAAGGCTTATACTATGCACGGAAATTCTTCATTTTTCTGAAAACTGTAGGGTGGGGGGCAATTCTGACCTCGGATTCGTGATCAGCAGGTTAAAGTTCATCGGATAGCATATATGACATTTAAAATAAAGACCAAGTTTTTTGTTGGTGTGAGCCTATTCAATTTTTCAGAAAAAAATGCAACTTTGAGGTTATGTTACATAGTGTTTATTTTCATTTCAGCCATTCTGGTTAATTTTCCAGTAATCTACATAGTCTCAGCTGCAATTTAAAAAAAAATTTACGTTAATATCTTCGGTTTTTTCCGAGATATTAGGTTTTAAACACAAAAAGTGCCGTTTAGCCCATAGCGCGGCGCCAGTACTGCAGCGAGTTCAAGTGTGGCCATCACTGGGCAGACTATGTTTTTCTGGCCCAGTGATGGCCACCCCCCTTTCCCCCTTTAAATTTTGAAAAAATTTGAAAAGCAGCATAAAATACAGTAAATTACCTATCCTTTTCCAATTAAGAAGCTGCCCGAGACTCGTGCGATTGCTGTGAGTCGAATGACAGCGTGTCTCTTGAACGGCTGCTCTTAACACTCTGACTAAGAAAACGACCGCTCAGGCTGCCGACTGTGCAGCGTCCGACGCGATGCGCTTGTGCGCTCAGCCGGGCAATGGTCGAACCAAATCCCGATTGGAATCTTATTGCCAACATGTGAAAGAATATGGATCGCAAAGGCGCGCATCTTGAATTTCGCTTGGTTGGCTGGAAATCCACCCCAAAGACAAAAGTGGCCATCACTGGGCAGCTTACCCTAATTCACATTTTCTCTACCGAAGCATTCACTTTTAAATTGGTTTCGCGGTAAAGTCAAATCTACAGAACTAGCAATAGAGTTAAAAAAAACTATATAATTGGTAACAGGTTCATGACAGCCGTACATCGTTTTATGCTGTGATACATAGAGCAAAGATCTCGAACGAATAGACTTTTCAGGAGCATATAGATTTAACATAGACAATAATTCTGGTGACTAATTTCAATTCGTTAGAATATCTTTTACAATAACTGCACAATTCACGTCTAAAGCTGAGATTAGATAAGCCTAACAGTTGACATCTCGCACGATATGCTGGCATAGAACCCATTAAGCGATTGCATTTATGTATAACGAATCTCGCAAATTTTTTTTGCACCGATTCGATACGATTTATATGAACTTGATAATGAGGTCACCATACAACAGATAAGTATTCCACGACCGACCGAATGAATAAAATAGAGTTATTAGTGTTTGTGGGTCATTAAAGTCTCTGACATTCCTTTTTAAGAATCCCAAAGATCGAAATGCATTCGAAATCGCCGATTCTATATGACTAGTAAATGTCAACTTAGTGTCAAATATGATACTAGATATATTTATTTCATAGTTATACGAAATGTAATTGGCTTTCTGATGAAAAGTCAAGGTTTTAAATTTTTGTATATTCAGAGACAATCTGTTAAGCCTGCACCATAGATAGATAGCCTTTCTATGTCGTTATGCATAAGGAGAACACTACGGAATTCACTTTAAGAAATAGCTTAAGGTCATCTGCAAACAGTAGAAATTCAGAATTTTGAAAACAATCAACAATGTCATTCATAAAGAGCAGGAAAAGGGATGGACTAAATGAACCTTGTGGAACACCAGATTTGGCAATAATCTTCTTTGAAAGAATATTCTTAATTTTAACGCATTGCACACGATTTTGTTGGTAAGACCTGAACCAATCAATGGAAGCCGAGCAATTATAATTTAGAAATTAGTCTCGACTAACCATATCAAAAGCCTTAGCGAAATCTGTATATATTACATCTACTTGTGACCCTACCTCAAGTGCATTAAAAATATAATTTGCAAAGAGAGCCAAGTTCGCGATACGTTCCCATTGGAATCACCGCGCCGACCCGTGTCTGACGTTGTAGGCCTAAATATATTAAAAAAACTGTTTTCTATCAAGGGTTACGCTAAGAGTGACGTTACACGTAAACCGCTACAAAATTAAACCGTTTTTTGGGTGCTGTCAAAAGAGCAACATTGTGCCTAACAAATAAATCCCACCAAAAACATTCTGTAAAAAACTAGCCAAGTCTCGATGGAGCTGCTTGTTTATCTCTAAAAAGTAATGAAATCTAGACAAAGTCGTGCCAAATCTAAGGTTCCTTACTGCGATTTCTTTATTATTATAGTTAATGTTGTGTGACTTGGCCGTTGAACATTCTTTATACGTTAGTGGGTACAAGTCAATTTTGTTTACACGTAATGTTATATCTGTTGTAACTACCTATGTTTGTTAAGCGAGATAATAGCCCATACTGGTATTGGTAATTGGACGCTAGTGTCTCATTTTAGGCTATTGTTGATTGTGCAACACATGCATTCAGCATTGACAATGCTGACTTCTGCTCTCTTCTTTTTGGAGCGTCAAATCGACCACCGATCTAACATAAAATAGACGTACAGACGGACTTCTACCAATGATTAGAAGTCCGTCTGTACTGGAAATAATTTTTTATACTGTTTGTTTCAGGCTCGCCTATACATAAGTATTATTGAAATACGCAGCTTTATCAAGCCTACAATTGACTGGTTATTGAATCAACGTTTTCCAAGTGGCAATTTTCCATCGTCAATGGGTAGCGGTTCTGGCGACAGATTGGTGCAATGGTGTCATGGAGCACCTGGTTTTATACCCTTGTGTACCCTTCAACGGCCAAGTCACACAACATTAACTATAATAATAAAGAAATCGCAGTAAGGAACCTTAGATTTGGCACGACTTTGTCTAGATTTCATTACTTTTTAGAGATAAACAAGCAGCTCCATCGAGACTTGGCTAGTTTTTTACAGAATGTTTTTGGTGGGATTTCACTTCTTTTTGTAGAAACGTGGGCATATTGATTTATTTTATTAGATTTTCTTATTTGACACAATTTTTTTCTTTTTAGGAGTAGTTTTTTTATTATTACAAATCTTTCTTTTCTTTTTTTCCGGTTCTGATTCTTGTACAGTAGCAACAGTTTTTCGTATTGCTAGAGTAAATTAGAAGATGTGTCCCACTACGCTGGATTTTTGCAATGATAGTCGATTTTTTTATGTACCAATAGTAGAAGGGGGCATTACCATATCTCTAATACAGCTGAGACCAGCTGAGGGTTCTTCATCAGATACTTCAGACCTTTGATTTTTGACATCAAATGAAGCGGCCCATCAAGTTGAATATTTTTTGTAAAGGCGGTATGTCGATCTCTAATAGTTTGGTTGGGCTCTTGTGTTTTCTAATCAGGGTCATCAGGTACTCCAGATCTTCGATTATCCTAGTTTTTATAGTTTTCCCTTTATGTGGCCATTAAACCCTAACTCTGTACCAAATTTCAGCTCTCTGAGTTTATGGGAAGTACTAGTTCTATTTTGATGATTATGAGTGAGTGAGTGAGTGAGTGTCATAAATGCGAAACTTTGCTTTCGCTTAACTTCGGAACTAAATGACCTACAGACTTGAAATTTTGGATTTTAAGTATGTGATTATAGCTTACTGGATGACGAAAATTTCTGCGTTCTGGTCTTATCCAGAGGTTCTCAAATAGGGGCCTGAAAATGCGGCGAAATGGTTCCAGTAAAGGATAGTACGGCAGTGTTTGCTTCGCGCTCGACTTGGCGGGGGCACTGCCGTGCCCCCAGATACTATATGTAAATATTTTTCTCACGTTCAGGTGTATGAAACTGCTTTGAAGAGGTAAGATACAATTTGAATATTTACTCGATGACTACTCTGCCAACTTTAACAGTTAAAAAACATAGTAAAATGTACTATTAGTGAAAAATATTATTAGTATATGAAGCATCAGGATGTCCTTAATAAATCTATATATTTATAAATATCGTTTTTTGACTTTCATTTTGTTAATTTTGGCCAGATTTTGAGCGATTTGGGACAATATGTGGCGGTTGGGATCATTTTTTGATAGAACCGCTTCAAACACCTCATTTGTCGACAGGTTGCGTAACAACGATAATAGTCTAAGAGCTGGTCGCCAATTCGACTAAGGTACAGCTACAAGGCTGAAACTTTTTATACTTACTATTTAATGTAATTGAAGTAAGAAAATCCACTTCTGGCAGGATTATCGCGGTTGCAAAAATACCTACTATTTTTTAAAAGTTGTCAATAAATTATTAAAAAAAAGGTACTACTACAAGTCTGGCATCTGAGTATATCTTAATTTACACTATTTAGAATGCAAAAAAAATATTGCCAGACGTTTTTCTCGGTTATAAATACCTTTAAGATGGGTCTAAAGGTGCTAAGATGGGTAACACTGTATTCAAAGCTGATGGGTAACACTGTATTCAGAGTTGATTTCTACTGAAAATATTCTAGGAAACGTAATTTCTCGTTCTTTGATTACAGTGTTGCCCATCAGCTTTCAATACAGTGTTACCCATCTTAGCACCTTTAGACCCATCTTAAAGGTATTTATAACCGAGAAAAACGTCTGGCAATATTTTTTTTGCATTCTAAATAGTGTAAATTAAGATATACTCAGATGCCAGACTTGTAGTAGTACCTTTTTTTTAATAATTTATTGACAACTTTTAAAAAATAGTAGGTATTTTTGCAACCGCGATAATTCTGCCAGAAGTGGATTTTCTTACTTCAATTACATTAAATAGTAAGTATAAAAAGTTTCAGCTTTGTAGCTGTACCTTAGTCGAATTGGCGGCCAGCTCTCCGACTATAATTTTCGTCTTTCTCTATTCTGCTTACCATCGATTTTTTCTTGCAGCATCAATTGTACAATTTCGCATATATCGTGATGCATAATGTGGCCTACGTATTTCAACTACCTCTTCTTGATCATGTTCAGAATTTGCCTCGTGGTATTCATTATATTTAAAAGTTATTGATTACTTACTATGTCTGTCCAGGAAACCTTCAGCATCCGTCTATAAAGCCATCTGTAGTATACCTCAATAAACAGAAAACATCTTTATAGCTGCCAAGCATCAACTTTTGAGATAACAAAATGTACATACATTTCCGCACTTATAACAGATGCTTTCTATAACATAAATAAGCGTGCTTTACTACCACCACTTTTAGTCAGTTGCTTTGCATTGTTTACTTTAGGTAAGTATCGAAATTTGCCTATTTGTTTGATTTTTCGTTTGTGTCTGATGCCTGGTCAGTGATTATTCTTCTAAGAGTTTAGATCAGCATTGTCCCAGTAATAAATAACCCCCAAGTAAAAAGTAAATACACTTTTCAAAATTATACCTAAGAATTAACGTTTTAATAAACTGATTCCCTTCTTTAAAAAAGGTGTTGCTATAAATTTTGTGCATTTAAAAAAACACCAAGTGAGAGACTCTGTTAAACTATAACATTTATTTTGTAATATTACATTGTTTTTAGGATAAGTTTGCATTACTTTTAATTTAATATAAATTGCGTTCAATTCTTACAAAATAGCCACAAGAAACGATCGTTTTCCTCATACATTTTTAGTACACCTTCTTGTTTTTTGCAAATTAGGTATTTTAATCCTGCAAACCTTTGTTTCTTTGCATGTTCATATTTTAAAGTTTTTTCTCGGTTGGTTAACTAATATTGGGTAAAATATCTTTACATTGAAGCAAATTTAAGTAAAATAAATTTTTAGTGATCCACTAAAATTTTTCTAGTTTTCAAATGTATAATACGAAATTAATTCACTTATAAATCCGTAAAAGTTGTCATTGTAATCAGTGCAACTTTAATGGATGTATTTTTATGGGTTTGACATTCTTCAATATTCAAATTATTTTTCTTGTATGTAATTTGCTTTTACTTATAAAAAAAAAATATATATATTTAGGTATATTGCACAAAAACTGGTGTCGGGAGATTTATAGAACTGGGAGCTAATGGACTACATCCATTTCACTAAATCAGTTATTTTTTACTCAAATTATAGTATATAATTTTTAATGCACTTTTTGTATCGTTCACTGATTAAAATATCACTTTCTACCTTGGCAAGGATGGAAGATCAATTTGACGCGTATATTTCACTCGTTTTGCATGGACGTCACTGGCCAGACTTGCCCAACACTATAAATCTCCTTTATTGGTTTGTAATCAGTCATTTATCTAATATTCTCCTAATTAACTACACCTAGAGTGGCAAAGCAAATTTGATTTTCATAAAACATCTTAAAACCGTACAATTTTCAAATTCATCCTCCTAGCTATTAAAAAACACCTCAAAACTACAGAACTCTTCCAATGCATCTACATAAGCCTATTTATTTTACGAAGTGTTTATTGCAATAATTATTAGAAATTTATTGCTGCTTTTGCTTAGTAGTGTTCTTTAGGGTCTCGTACTTTCCTCGCCTTCTTTTCGCTCCTGGCTCTTACAAATGCTAGATTAAGCAAGTCCTCTCTCATTTACAAACAATTTAAAGAATAAATTATATTAAAATTTTCATTTTAAACGTGGCTAAAATTATATAAACATACACATATATTGTATTAAGAATATTGCCTTTCCTTTAAAATGCCTGCTTTCTGCAAAATCATTGCACTAATTATGGTAACGTAAAGGTGCGAAGAATGGATCGCGGAATATTTAGAATGTTACAGTGTCCAAAAATGAAGATCAAGAATATGGTTTACATGGCGAGCTTCAATTATGTTTCTTTAAATACAAAACATTTAAAATCAGGAAATGAACCATTTGATTTTAATTAAATTTTTCTTATAGAACAAATTTGGAAAACGCTTGTGTCGTTTTTTAAGAATTAATTCGATATCAGATCCACTGAACCCTTATGTAGAGTCCCAGCTTCTTTCTGTTTACTGGACATCCGGATTTTCTGTGTGTATAATCTGATTTTCACCCATTCTCCAACATGTTTGGTTTGATATATTCAGTTGTTTGATTAGACTCAGACCACGATTTTAGCTTACAGGTAAATGAAGAAATGTAAGTAGAAATTTAGAGTTTGATCCAAGTCGGTCTAAGTGGACCACTATAGTGCTACCTAATTTTGGACGACTTTAGAGTGGTGTTTTAATAATAATATATTAATATTGAAATTTATATAAATAATTGTATTAAAAATTGTTAAATTGTTAAAGTAATAGACGACCAGTGATGTGACCTGAGACTTTTAGTTAGCTTTTAAGTTAGGAATTGTTATAAAATGTTGTTGAAATATATAGCATACATTATTAGCTCTCAAGATAGAAGGAAATACAAATTCAAACCAAATGACATCAAATACAATAATTGCAATTGAATGCGATTATAAAAACTACCCCTATAGGAATTGTGTAAAACTTTGAAAATTACAGATAAGTCTAAATTGTAAAAAAAATCAATAAGAATATAGTGAAAAAATTGGAGTTTCATGTGCTTGAGAGTACATTCTTTATTTAGCACTATCCAAGTTCCTTAGTAAACACTATGTGAAGATTACTAAGATAACCATCATTCCTTTGAAAGCGTCATAAGCAAATCTTTGTAAAAGTTTTAAAAGCTAAATTTTAAAGTGTAAAGGTAAATATTTTAGAAATTATTTTAAACATCAACAATGGCAAAGCACATCAAAGTTCATTTATTATCATATTCAAGCAATTTTAGAGCTGATATATTAAAAATGTTAATTCTACTAATTAATTCCTTTGATGCGCCAGATTTCATTATTGTACCATCGAAAGGAATTCTTATAAGTCCAAATACCCCATTCTGCTTTAGCCTTACAACTTTAATGCATGTATTAATGTCTAATTTCGAATTGATTTTCTTACAAGAGCTGGTCATTTTGCATTAATAGTTTCAGCTGAATAGAAATAAAAATGCTTTAATTTCTTCTTTGAGACCATTTGATGAAAATAAGACTAATCAATCTCATAAGTGTGGAAACTTGCTTAAGCCTGGCTTAAATCAAAGTCGAACCTAGCTAAAGTATATTTCAGGACTTCCTTAAGTTGGCTGAAGCAAGAGTTTAGGTGCACTGCTCTTTAACGTCGTCACAAAAAGTTTGATTGAATTTTCGCTAATAACGAAAACAATTTATTTAAAAGGATTATTTTTGGTTTAAACCTTACAGGGCAAAAAATGATGTAATAAATAATCTAACAACGGTTGTGAAAGGATCCAAGAAACAATCGCAAGTCGCGCTTTTTAGCCGATTGGAAATTTGGCATGTAATTCGTTAACTTCTACCTTTAAAACCTGTCTATAGTTGTCACACCGGTTGTAAAAATGAAATTCTGAAAAGATCTTCCAAATTCAGATCGGTAAAACCAAAAATTAATAGAGTGCAATAGAGCGTTCGTCACTTTCCAATATTTCCTCTCATCCAAGGACAACTGTAACAGCAAAAATCTTCCTATCGATCGAATGAAATTAAAAACACCAAAAAAGCAATGGAACAAATCAAGCGATATTACGCCTATCTTAACCTATATATAGTCTTCCTCCGGTCGAGCATTATCGTATCGTTAAAAGTCTACAAAAAGTCTTATTCTTTTGGAATCAAATTTAGTTCATGTCAAAAACGACACAACGAGCAGATCACACCTCCGAATGATATCTGATAAAATATATCCGTAATTTTCCTAGACCTAGAAAACAAATTCAATGTGAGACAAAACAAAAAATCAACAATAAAAATTGCAACGGATAGAAGGTCCAGGCGCCGATTTTACTTTTTACCGCCTAGATCCTCGTCATCGCTGGGCTCCTCCTTCAGCGGCAGGGAATCGATGTGGCGAGCGGAAGTGGTCTTTTTGTTTCGTTGCCACGTAAACACCCTGGCCATTTGGAGAAATTTTTTCCTCGACACCTTACCCATGTGCTTAAGACGCTCCTTGAACGCGGCATCATCTTCTGTACGTCCCTTTTCCTGCTGCTCCTTTTCCAGGGCGTTCATGAACTCTTGGTTCCAACGCAACTCGTTCATGAACTCTTCGTTTTGCAGCATTAAAGCAAACTGCTCATCAGGGAGGTCGAAGTCAGTTCTGTTTTCGAGATTCGTTAATCGCAAAAATCCGGGGGGCAGAGGCCCCAGCAGAGGCGGGTTCCATCTCCTCTGAGTTTCACCTTTCACGGGAGTGGATTGTTGCGAGGATACGATATTTTTTACCTTTGGTGAGGCGCCGGTGTTCACCAACAGTGTGGTATTTTGTGGACATGAACTCAGGATGGTGCTCTTTGCATCCACTTTTTCAATGACCTCCACTTGCGGTTCTGTTGCAACTGGAGTAACGGTTCGAGTGGGCGAGTTATTCCCGGACTTTTCGAGCTCATTGCGCAATCTTTCGTTCTGCCGAAATTCAAAGACCTCAGTATACTCGCATAAATTACGTTTTGGGAGAAGGCCCACCTGATTATCCGTGCTCATCGCAAGTAGCTGGTCAATTGTTGCGTCCACGGCTCCTTGGTTGGCGCGGAGTACTGCTTCAATGACGTCCCGGTCCATTTCCGGGAACATGGTCTTGAAGTCGGACATCGCCTGCGAGAACTCTAATTGCATTGTGGATGCCATACCTCAGTCAGCCTGCTGCAAGGGACCACAATTAGGCAGCTCGCTAATTGGGGGATCGACGCAGAAAAATTGATTTCTTACCACTCTGACTGCCCGAAATTGAACTGTTTTACTGCAAGAGATTCAAAAGCAGGACCCTGGCACTTCGGTTCTGCATTTAATTGAGAGACACAATCCCCATGGGGGTTCGTCTTTTCACGATTATGTAAACAGCCGGCTTTTACACGGCCTTATCACCGATCTAAACGTAAATCTACGGATCAGACGGGACCACGGGCGCTTATGACGTCCCAACACTTTGTTTTGACACTTCACTGACAGCGACGATTCCCCATTGGCGGAAAATTGAACATGCTTTCACCGGACAATCATAGATGGCTGCGTGTTCGTAGGGAGTAACGTTGTACAGGAAGTGCTTCCTAAACTGTAACTGCGATTTCCAACTCCCCGCAATGTGTTCATTTCCGTTTTGTCGTACGGTTTCTAGTAAATTTAAGATGTATATTTTTATATGTTAGGAGTGGCCCATTTTAAAGGCGTATCTTCAGTAATATTTTTGAGTGGTCTTAACCCCTTCATAATCATCCATATCATCTCTACTATCGCTACTGTGATCAAAAAGTAAAGCCAATTTGTTTACAACTTTGACAATTTTTATTTATTCTTCCAAATCTATATCATTCCCTTCAAAGTAGTCCCCGCCCGATACACTTATGCCAGCGATTCTTCCAATCCTCGAAACACTTCTGATACTCGATGATTGAAATGGCCTTCAGTTCCTTCTTCGATTTTTCTCAGAAGTCACAAGGAGCTAAATCGGGCGAATACGGTGGTTGTGGAACGACATACATCGAATTTTTTATGAAAAAGTCTCGAAGAACCAATGCAGTGCAAGTGCAAGAAAGTGAGTGTGTCTGGAACCAATCGAGATATGACTCTTCCCAAGCAGAAATGTTTTTTTCAAAATGGTTTGCACCGATCCAAATGAAATGTTTACAGTATGAGCAAGGCCTTGAATTGTCAACCGACGATTCATTGACATGTTGTTCATTGATAGATGTTGATGATCGTCCGGGATGCTCTTTGTCTTCAAAGCTTTTTCTACCTTCTTTGAACTGTTTATACTACTTTTAAAATTTTCTTTCAGACAAAACCTGATCGCCGAAGGCCTTCTGCAATATTCTAAAAGTTTCTGCAACAGAAATTTCATTCAGCAAACAAAATTTAAGGCAACTTCTTTGCTCAATAAAAGGTCTGTTCGTTGGCAATCCTGTGGCACTCCAGTGCGCCCCAGTGCGCCCTATCTGCACTGGTTTTTAAACGTCAAGTGACAGTTCTGTGTTTTTTGAGAAACCTGGGGCGCCCTGGTGCGCCCTGGTGCGCCCTGGTGCGCCCTGGTGCACCCTGGTTTTACCCCAGATAAAAACTCAGGGTAAATGACGGTTATCAGGTTAATTGTTAACAGATACGGTATTTAAAGTGGAATTAACTCTTGTTGCGGGCACAATAACTTAATTTGAGCATTTCGATGTCAACATTATGAAAAGTAGTGGTTTTATTTCATAATTTTTGTGTAAAAGGCCAGATGACAGTTCTCCTTTTTAGTACGCTGTTCGCTGGTGTAAAAAGCACTGGGCTGCCCCGTGTTTTTTGACAGTTCTCAGGGCGCACCAGGGCGCACCAGTGCGCCCTGGGGTGCCACAGGTTTTCATGCCAACGAACAGACCTAAAATCACACATTGTAAAAATCAAAAAATTCATTTTTAGTTTCTCAGAAAACACAATGAAACTAACCAAATAAATGACGTACTGGCGTGAAATTTTACACAGATATAAGTGACAGTGCTGCCAACATAAAAACAAGAAGAATTGTTCGAATCGATGTACCCGTGCAATTTAAATTCAAATTGGCTTTACTTTTTAATCACAGTAGTATTAAGTCATAAAACTTTTATTGCTTTTTAGACCCCTCCCTGATACCATGTCACAATTTGTCACATTTTGAACACGTTACACTATCTGACACAGGTACAGAATACGATTTATGGGAAAATTCACTTATATGCACAGTATACAATATTCAATTTTCTTCTGTAGAGTAACAAAGTGTGGGTCATTGGCTAATTTCTTTTTAAAATTGCTATAAAATAAATACTGTTCAAACTTTTTCAAAGTTTTTTCAGTTGGTAAAGAGAAAATACCTTCCGATTTACTATGGAATATTATTTCATTTAAATGCCTGCCTTGGCAGTAGCGCATCTTGTCAAACCAATTTTGCAACAGATTTTCGATGGCTCCCATTTCACTAATAGCTCGATCAATATTGTGCTTATTTTCTGAGGATGCCGAATGAAATATTAAGAGCCTGTTGATACTTTTTATAATTAAAAAGATGCTTTGCATTTTACGTGTGACTTTGTGCGTACAGACTATTTATTTTTAATTTTTTTCTCGCACAAAACGCTAAACACAATAATCTACCTTGAGAAAATTTAAGAGAAAGAAGGAGAAAAGAACTAGCAAAAATGTATAGAGCTTTCAAACACTTTAAATATGCGAAACACTTCACTCGTTAAAGTCGAAAAAATCGAGCACACTCGTTAAAGTCGAAAAAATCGATTGATTTGTTCTTTCGCGAAACTTCTTTATCTGAAATTATTATTTTTGAGATAACTTTTAAGTTCTTATCTTTTAAAATGTTCAGATATATTAAGGTATTCTTTTATTAATATGAATATGGAAGTTAGGACTAGGTTGGTTAATGGGGTTCAATTAAATGACAAACCAGCCATAGTAACCGACACTTTATTGGGATATTAATTTTGTATTTGGGTTTACAAAAAAAAACATTTTACAAATTATCATTTATACTACATACTACAATATTTAATTTGAAATCTTAGAAAAAAACAGCAAATCTATTTTTCTTGTTTTGGCATTCACAAAATTCTTAATAATATCACTGATATCAATGGGCCATTCCACACCTGTATTCTCGCAGCACTATTCAAACCGTTTTGACAACACACAGTGAGTCAGCGCTTCCACACGGGTATTCCTGCTGCTGATGAACTTTGCTGTACGAATAAGAATTAACAATGTGTGTGTGAGCCGTATTATTTAGAAATCCGTCAAATCAATCAATCAAAACAACCCGCCTGCTTTGGAGAGTAAATGTGTATTACAAATCGAATCTATTTATCGTGTTGTCACGAACTAACACAACAAAACGAGCAGGCGGGTTGTTTTGATTGATGATTTGATGGATTTTTAAATAATACGGCACACACACATTGTTAATTCTTATTCGTACAGCAATGTGCATCAGCAGCAGGAATACTCGTGTGGAAACGCTGACTCTCCACTGCGTGTTGTCAAAACGGTTTGAATACTGCTGCGAGAATACACGTGTGGAATGGCCCAATAGATTCGATTTGTGATGCACATTTACTCTCCAAAGTTCAGCGCTTTTGTAGAGATTTCTCCTCGCGTCGCTTACTTCTCTCTTATAAAATCGGTTTGAATACGCTGCGAGAATACACGTGTGGAATGGCCCAATGTAAAGATCGTGCTCAACACTAATAAAGGATAAATTGGTTAGCCTACTTTGCGACAACGTAGACCTGAGGTAATTTTTTTTAATTTAAATTTAGTAAATGACCTTTTACTTTGAGCTACTGTGACTGGTAATGTTAGGTAAATTATAAGTGCGGTAGATAAATTCAAAGCATTATTTTTTCTTCAGAAACAACTTTTTCCAATTATGTAAGTTTTTTAAAAAGGAAGAAATTAGTTTTCATTTAAAAATTCGAAACGTTCGTTAAATTTTTTTTTGTAGCGGTGTATGAATAATATTAAATATGTACTTTAAAATATGTTTCTGGATCTGTTATAGTTTCATTTCCGGCCTCATAGATAAAAATTATTTTTCTGGAATTGTGCGGAAAAATTTGTCTCGGTATTAACCTCTCCAGCAATATTAATGTTGGACATTTTATGGATTATTAATATGATTAATTTTAAATAGACACGAAACGTACATTTCTCAATAAAACTCACCTTAATTTTCTAATGTAATTTTTAGTTGAATACTTTTTAACTCTTTTTTACTAGAATTGTTTGCTTCAAAATAATACAAAAGAATGAAATCCATGAACGTTTTTTTAAAAAGGATCTCTCCGATAGAAATTAAAACTCAAGTAAAAATTAAATCTGTCTTAAAGAGTAATAGAGTCGGCAATTAGGGTAAAACAAAGAAACGTATGAGATTGAAAAGTATGTTTTTTTCTTTTCAACCTTCTTAGCCTTAACCTTCTTAACAACAACGTTAATAACAAAGATTTTCATCAGTCATCATCAGATTATTACTGCACATTCGCAAAAGAATTCATCAGTTAATGGAAATTTATCTCGCTCGTCGCTATTGTGTAAGGGTGAAAAAGCATTCTGGTCATTCAATTTTGCATTGTGGTACTAATTTTATCAAATTCTGGCCATCATTTGCGCTCTCTCAATCCTTCCAAATCCTCGGCCTGTGCCACGGCTCCGCTCGCACTGTTACGGCACTTCTAACATAGTATAGTAGTAATTTTTTTTTTTTTTTATAACTCAACCTCGGGATTTAATTCACAAAAATATTTATCGTTGATTCTAAGAAAGGAGCCTAACTAACGACTTTACTCTGTTAAATCCAATTACAAAGTAATTAAGAAAACCTAAATTTTTCTTTTTTTTTTTGCAGGTACAAAAAAAGAGTAGCATAAATCTAATAATTTACTCTATCAAGTTCAATTAGACAAAGTTCTTTCTTCTCAATTTCAATTATACGATTAAGGTAGGCTTGGCGTCCAAAGTAGAGTTTCAACTGTAACAGAATGGTAAGTTTCCCCTTTTTTTTCTTGTTCAGACTCAATAGGCTGCAAATAAATGTCTTTAAAAAAACTAAAACAAGGAATAATGGTAAAACTTCCAAATACCATCGTGGCCCGCCCACAGTCCACGATGCCAGCAGGATCAATATTCAGTACGTACCTTGATAAATGTGACAGTATCCCTGGGAAATCGATCTGCCAATGACGAGGCTGAAAACAAAAATAAACAAATGTAAATGTATTGACGACAATAATGTGACTGATAAATGTATTGATGACAATAATGTGACTAAAAATAAACAAATGTAAATAAATGTATTGATGACAATAATGTGACTGATAACTAGAACTATATCTCCGGTGGGAAATCCAAGGGCCTTCAGAACGCTTTGTTCGTTTGCCTCCGGATCACGGGCAACTCCAAATTCGCTATGCCGCAGATTCAGTGCTTACAACAACCCAATTCGTGACCACACCCTTAATACAGGCTAGCAATTAAAAATAATAAGCCACATCCATTTAATAATTTAAAAAAAGAAGCTGGGAAAGACTCGGTACAAAGTTTTTAAAGAGGCACTCAGAATTGTCTATAAGACTACCTGACAGCAAACCCTATCTTGCCCCTTACGGGTACCCCATCTTACCCGAGGGAGGGGGCAAGTTGGGGAGATCTGACTTTTTCTACTCTTTATCAATTTTCTATTTAATTACGTGGTAAATATTTAGAAGTGGGGCTCTAGACAAATCTCGCCCCAAAAAATTGTCCACCCCCTGGAGACCATTTTAATACATGAAAATAGTCAATTCATGATGCGGGAAGACATTTTCAATAATTGTTTATACACAAAAATATTGTTATAAACAAAAAAAAATTTTTTTTACATATTCATTTCATTCAATTACATATTTTAACCAATTTTGTTTCTTTTGGGGTATTTTTTACGAGTTCACTCTAAAGTTGAAACTCACTAATTATTTTTATCATAAACCATCAAAATAGATGACCTCGCTTCCTTCAGCTATGTGAAGTAAACAAAAACTATGATTTGTTTTGATTTTCTGATGTTATAGTATGATATTTTTTTCGTACGATAACACAGATGACAACAATATTTCGAATACTAAGAATGACTCTTCTGTTTCTGCCTTTGTTTATTCAAAAAAATAAAAAAATCGCTTTTTTTTTAAAGTATAGATTATCTTGTTAATTTTTTGTCGTTTTTATATTTAATCTAATATTATATTTTTTAATTAATATATATAAAATTTATTACATATATGCATAAAAAATAAAAAAATTACTTTTTTTTTTGTTTTTTAAAAATTATAGATTATTTTGTTCATTTGTTATCGTTTTTATTGTTTTGTAAATATTATATTATTTAATTATATAAAATTAATTACATACAGAGAAATAAAAAAAAAAAAATTTGTTTTGTTTTTTAGAAAGTTAAAACATATTTTTTTTTTAAATCAGCCCATATAAAGTATCTCCCCCACCTAAAAACATCTATTTCTACCATATAGAATGGTCTCCAGAGGCACACCTCCCCTCAACCAAATTTTAGTTTGACAAAAATGGTTCGCAAAACTGAAAAAAGTCGGTTGTTCGGAATGACTTTACGAATCAAAAAAACATTGGTACAAAATCGAATCTGCTCATCTGTCGAAGATATGGCAATTTAAAAAAAAAAAAATTAATTTTTAAAAATCATTAAATTCAGTTGCGAACTTAATTTTTAAAATCAAACTTTAATTTTATTTTGTTATTGTATATTGTATATGTATATATATACAGTGCTGTGCAAAACATTTGCAATTAAAATCATAGTTTATTACAGATCATTATAAAATTTCCTAAACCACTGATAGCAAGTTTTACAGTGCATTATTCTTTATTATGTCTAGTTTCCAGATATAATAATAGCAGAATGTAATATCCCATAATAAGGGAGCAATATTCAGTTTTTTATTCAACGTAACAATTTTGCAAGTGCAAAACATTTGCAACTTTATACATAATCAACAAATACTTTTCTCGGAATAAATGAGAATTGGTAGTCCTTTTTAGTTAACTGTTATTTTCTATTCCATATATAGTTAATAAAAAATAATAATAATAATTTTCTATTCCGATCCAACTACTGCAGGGCATATAATCCAGTCTGTCGGTCAGGTCCATGCGCGGAAGTGTATTATTAAAATATTTGTTTTTCCTTTAAACGCAATTAAACTAAAAGTTCGTAAAATGGGAGTAATTAATTTTACAACGAAATAAAAAACTGAATAAAATAGCTAAATCCACCATATCCAGAATTATAAGCAGTTTTAAAAAGACTGGGAGTATTGAAAATATTCATAAAGGGTGGTAGACCAAGGAAAATGACAAAGGCTGAGGATCGTAGAATTTAAATTTTAAGTAAATCTCGGCCTTTCCTCAGTTCAAGGTACTTAGGTAAAAAACGAATAAAACCTGGATGTGGAACCTTCGACAGTAAGACGACGAGCCATTGAAATCGATCTTAAGACCTACAGGCCAGCGAAAAAGCCACTACTTTCCGAAAAAAATGGCTGAGCTCGACTTGTCTTTGCTCAAAGTCATTTAGAATGCCCCTTAGAAAAATGGAGAACTGTCCTTTTTTCGGATGAGTGTTTAACTTTAAGTTTAACTTAGAGGGGCTAGATGGAGGGCAAAAAATAGGACGACCGACGAACAAACGACTAAATCCGCGATAAACTATGGTAACTGTGAAACATGGAAGTGGTAATACAATGGTCTGGGGGTGTTTATCAGCTCAGGGCGTGGGACCTCTTTATGAAATACCACGGATAATGAAAGCCGAGGACTACAAAAACATTATGGAAAATGTTATGCTCCCTTACGCAGAGGAAGAAATGCCCCTGCGTTGGCGCTTCGAACAGGACAATGATCCCAAGCACACCTCTAGACTTCTTCAGGCTTGGTTTTCGCAGCAAAACATTGAAGTTTTGAAATGGCTCACACAGTCCCCAGATCTCAACGCCATAGAAAAGCTATGGCAACTGGTTAAGAAGAATATGAGGGATCAATTTTACTTGTTCATTGCTTTTAATGCCGAGATATAAGGTATTATGTACTTTTAAGAACGCAATTTCTGTATACATTTTTTCATCATTCAAAATATCTGCATTCTTCAAAAGTATCTGACATGCATCGCCTTCAAATATATCACCATGGTAACTTTTTGAAACTATATGAAGTTTTGTGGCCATATCAGAGCTGTTTCACGTCCGAGAAGCACTAAAAATCCGTCCCAGAACATGTGATTAACGTAACCTTGTAAGACATGCAATTCTGGAATAACATATTTATATATTACATACATTTCATCACTATCGTCAAAAAGCGGTGCATTAACAGTACTGTTAACATATTTGTGATATATACCCCCTAATTCTACATATAAGTTAAGAACTCTTAACCTCTTAATTGTTTTGAAAAATCACTGTAATTCAAGAGATGGACCTCTTTTTGTAGAAGAATTCACAAATTATAAGAAATCAGTGCATTTCTAATATTTATTCAATAATTTGGTAGCATATTAATTCCTTTAAAAGGACTTTTGATAGTAGTTAAGAGGTTAAGAGCTCTTAATTTTTGTCCATAATCGGGGGGATAATTTATTATAATTTGTTTAATATTCATGAAATGAAACGTAGAAAGAAAATTTATTTTTGTTGACATTATTTTGCAAAATTGTAAGAGTAAATGAAAAAATATATTATATGTAGGTATATGTTTAAACACAATTCTTATAGTAGGAATATATACATATACAATATATAATAACAAAATAAAATTAAGTTTGATTTTAAAAATTAAATTCGCAACTGAATTTAATGATTTTTAAAAATTAATTTTTTTTTTTTTTTAAATTGCCATATCTTCGCCAGATGAGCAGATTCGATTTTGTACCAATGTTTTTTTGATTCGTAAAGTCATTCCGAACAACCGACTTTTTTCAGTTTTGCGAACCATTTTTGTCAAACTAAAATTTGGTTGAGGGGAGGTGTGGAGGGTAGACAATTTTTTGAGGCGTGTTTTGTCTGGAGCCCCACTTCTAAATAATTACCAATTACGTATCATATGTTGATGATTATTAAAATAAAAAACATAATATAAACAGGAAAATATTAGTTTTATTAAGCTTCAAGCGTTAAGCGCCCCATCTTGCCCCTCTCTCCACTACCTACATATGTCAGTCCTTCCTTCAATTTTTCTAAGGGAGTCCTTGCAGTATGCATACAGTGGCTCTATCTAAGGTCATGGATATCGCGACACTCACTACCACTTCTTAGCCACTACTAACTTATGACTGTGCATATCACATATATTATAATTATGTATAAGCTGCCACAACTTCTTGGAAAACGTGAAAAATTAAGTTTTTAAATGTGCAGAGATAAAGTTGCTACTACTAAGTTAAGTACTAATAACTACTTTTACAAAGTAATAGTCCGAAAAGTATGTTAATATGCTATAATAACCACTAATTCATATAATAAAGCTAAATGTAACTATCAAAATGTATAGTTTTAAAATAGATGAGTAACATATTTTTGTACATTCTGTTGCGCGATCGAATAATATTTAATATTTATAAAAGAGGGGTGAATTGGGAAGAGGTATGTATTGCAGGGTCATTTGGAAAAAAAAAATTGGGAGATCCCATTTAAAATGTCAAAATCATCCGCTGCCAACTCTCCCGGCGGGGCGGCTTGCTCAAAATATTTTACAGTCTTCACATATCTTCGCATTCCTTTTGCTGAACTCATTTACATACATTTGCATCTTGTTTGCTCTAGTATAGGAAAACCTTATAACATATTTTCTTTAAGAAGTCTTTCTTACGGCAATTTTGTTGTCGCGATTATTAAATTCGTTCGAATATTATACAATTGTATGTGCTGTATAATGCATACCTTATAAATACATATGTAAGTTCTACGCAAAAATACAATATGCTGCAAATAATTACGCAATGCTTTAATTGAAGTAGTTAATTATTATGATACGAATCACTGCCGACCCAAAAAATAAATTCATATCAGTGGGGTCACCTAAAACTGTTCACATACGCGAACGAGAGGAACTCCCCATAAAGCGCCCAATCAAAGTGCTCTAACTAATTGCCATTCCCATTGAAAAATAAATTTAAAATAAATTAGATCTGCTGTATCGCTGTGAACTTTTATGTTTAATGATTACAAGATTAGAGAGTATATCTGCTATTTTTAAGACGCAAATATCGGCTCACTTCGGTTCACAAAAAAAAAACAAAAAAAAACAAAAATTCGTCTAAGATTTTCTTCATTCGATTGCACTGAAAAAACAAATTCATGCGCGAACTTTCAAAAGGGACGAATCTTTCGTAAGTTTGGACAAGATATCAATTTGGCGAGAGTAATAACTTCCAGTAAATTATACAAATTGGAAATATTGAGATGCTCGGCAGAGGTCTACCACGGTCATTGTTATATTTCTTTTCTGATTGACTTATTGCTTTAGGGATTCTGTCCGTAAATTGAAAAAGTAATCACGTCGCGATGTAAAAGGATTTTAGTGCGGAAATTATGTAAATTACTAGAACCAAATACAGAGGAGTAGCACGAAAGTAGAAATATTTTTGAGGTGCAAACCTTTTCTCAAAATTAAGAGATGAAAAAAGATTTCGTTGTTTCCGCTTGAGCAGCGGACGGTCACCAACAGGATTTTTTTGCTTTAAGCTGCAGAGCAAATGGGTGGATGGGTATTTTTGGACTTAAAGTGTAGGTAGAGAAGAACTAATTTGGGCTATACATTTTTTAACTCCTTCTTGCTGTTCAGAAAATTATCTGGCCTTTAATTGTCTTGTAGAATCGAACCCAGCAGCTTTACATTTCTTACACTCGTAAATAAAAAAAATACTAATGCAAAAGCTATTTTGATAAATAAGTTACGTACGTAGTTATATTTGTATGTAGGTACGTTACAGTTTTTAGATTATTCCTAGCATATTAATTTCTATTACACATTATGATCGCAACGACTCGGTTTTTACCTATCAAGGATATCTTTTTCATAAAGTTTGTATGCATAATAAACAAATTGATTTTTGCCACCGTAACCAAGGATTATTCCACGAAAAACGTCCAATTTTTTTTATAAGATTGTAAATCAACCTTCATACATTTTTCTAAAATCTTGCATACTATACAGATGTATTATATTTTATAAACTTTACACCCACAAACGGGATTTAAAATTAAAAGGGTTAATATCCGCAATATATTTACATAAAAATAATAAAGGTATTCGAGCTTTGATGTATTTCCTATTAGTCAAAGCGCCCTGTAGAAAAAATGGATTTATAATGCATAAAATTATTCAAGGATGTATTCTATTTATAAATCAATCTAGCTGAGTTATTTGGCGTTGTCCGGGCGCTATCATCCTCCTGAAGAAAGCAAAACTTAAACAAAGTATGACTTTTAAAAGAGGTACAAAAAGTACACAAAAAACGTAATTGAATATGTAATTTTGAAAAGGTCACATCTCTGAATATTGAAACTTTTCAAGGAATGAAAAAACTAATTATTTTCTAAAGAAATATAATATTTAAAAAAAAAATATTTTTGAGTCACATTTTGTCGACAGTAGAACAAATACCAGAGATGTTTCCTTTTCGAACATAATAGGTACAGGGAAGCATTTAGGACACATTGATATGAAAAAACCTATTTGTAAAAATATGCGAGATGTGACCTTCAACTCAAGGCCCAAAATTTAATATTACTGGCCATATGTAATATATGTGCTTTGTTATATCATAACAAACTACTTTTTATTTCAATAATATAATAATAGATTTTTGTCTCACACTTCTCATCTTCCATGTTTTGTGTCATGTTCTTGGTCATTTAATGTATTATGTGCCATATTTATTTAAATATTTCTAAGATCGGTCAAATTTACAATTAGTTCAAAACTACGCTCTACTTTTCTGAATCGAGTTGCAAACACAAAATTGTTCGTTTTGTGTCGAACTTAAAAATAAATAATAAAAAATATGGAAATAAACTCATCCGAATATATCATCTATGTGTGCTATCTGGAACTTTCCCCTCCAATTCGCGTTTTCTTATAACTTAACATTGCAAGAGGAGGTACAATTGAGATACCAATACGAGTCTAATCGTTCCAGGTCGCCTTTAAAAGTGCATTATAAAAAAATGATTTACTTGAACGGTAAATGCTGTCTGTGACTATTTTTTTTTTTATTTTATTTTTATTTATTTATTTCAGTCTATCAATTACATACTAATTTTACAGACTAGAATAAACACAACAGTTCTAATTCTTTACATTTTCTAAATATGCTAGTTTATTTTTGTATTCTAATCTAGACATCGTGAAATCCAGGTGAATATTGAACCAATTGAACTTATTTATACATCTAATCATTACTTCATAAAAACCATAATTTGTACGATGTGACGGAGCAATTAACAAGTTTCTTGAACGAAGAGGTCTTTCCAAAGCATAAAAATTTATTAAATTCAATAACTCAGGACACTGTATATCATTACACAATAAATCTTTAATAAACAAAGCGCAGCTACAGTCACGTCGATATTGAAGAGTTGATAAACCAAATAACAAACGTCGTGAATCATAACCAGGCATAGTCAATTTCCACCAGTTTAATTTAAAGCATAAAAATCTGGTAAAGGACCTCTGCACCGCTTCAATTCTATTAATATGTACAGCATACGTAGGACTATTGCTCATTCTATATTTCTTATAAGAATTTACAGAGGTTCTGTCCTCTTAGTTAAAAGGAAAATTTCCTAAGCGTATTTTAGAGAGCTTGCATATGGGTTGGAGTTTTGAAAGCATGTTAGAGTGTTCCTTCTTATTATGGATATCCTTTGTTTTGAAGCGCTTTAACTAAATAAGTACTACTTTTAGAGAAATGAGTTTCAGTCTTATTTTTACTGCAGGATTAACTATTTACGAAATATTTAAGCAAAACTAAAATCTAAAAGGGCGGTTGAAGCACATACCCCGAGCCGCACCAACTTGGACATACAATCCGGGCACGGACCAGACTATACTACATCCTTGCAAAAGGTGTTAATAAATCAGTTGCCACATAGAATAATTATGAAAATTAAGGTATTTACTCTTCGGTGTATTTTTGTACAAATAGCAAATTTGTAGTATTTTAATAAGTGCTTTATGTGCAAATTATTGGTATGTTCCCCTATAGTTAACTTTTATATTATAATAAGTTAGTTGAAGTTAGAAGAAGATAATATATTTGCAAAATATCTATCGGCATCACTCATCAGCCTTATCTTTAATTTTCAAATTACAGTAGTATATGAAACTATATTGTTGCCGCCGAACAAGTAGACCTATTCCTGTTAATCTGTAGAATACCACCTTGATCAAAAAGTTTCGGGAAGACCACCTGCCAAATTGCAGCGTTACAGCTTCATATTTGTAGAAGTGACGTCGTCTTGAAAACATCTGCCTGCGTGCATGTTTCGATTTTTACGAGTTTAAAAATGGAATCGACTTTGCATCAACGAGCTTGTATTAATTTTTGAGGATTGGATCAAGCGGTGGCATAAGAGCGTTGCAGTTGATGGAGAGTACTTTGAAGGAGACAATGTCTGTTTTGACGAAGAAACTTGTATTTTTAATTTAGGTACTGAATAAATTCCTGAAACTTGTTAATCAAGGTGGTATAGTGCTATGGATAGAAATGTAATAGATATGTGGCATTTATGGTATATTAAGATACAAGGGCGGAAAATAGTCGATTTCCCATGATGGCAGTGTAAGGCTGCCATCACGGGCAATCGGCTAGGTACCGCCCGAGTTGCGTATGCTATTTTTTATTACAAGTGCGGGGTAGCTACTAGGTTACCGCATGCATTTCCGGGCAGTAACTCACTGATTGCCCCGCAGTCTAACTGCGTAGCTGAATAAAAGGGAACTGCCATCATGGGCTATCGGTTAGTTACCGGCCGAGTTGCTTAATAAACTATTCCCTTTTATTCAGCTACGCAGCTAGACTGCGGGGCAATCGGTAAATTACCGCCCGGGAACGCGTGCGGTAACCTAGTAGCTACCCCTATCTTGAATGAACAACTTTTGAATATTTTCTGTCAACGCGCAGTCAAATGTTTAAGAATTTTGAAACAAAAATCATTTTTTCGCTCAGTGTGGGATATATTATACAATATTTGAATACAATCCATTACTCATATGCTTTATTTTCTGAATGAATTCACACACGTGAGGAGACCAGCATTAGCTTTTATATATAGTATATCGCATTCAAGGTACGGACACACCAAAAGCGAAGCGAACAATTTTAAAAATTTGGGTGCCGTACAAATTAATTGAAGTGTCCGAATAGAACGCGACATGAGCCAAGCGTCTACTGCGACAGAATGTTCCCAAATTTTAAATTGTTCGCTTCGCTTCGCTTTTGGTGTGTCCGTACCTTCAATGTTAATAATTTCGATGATGATAAGAAAAAAGAATTTGGAGATCAATCCGGGACCATGTTTGCCCGTCTTTAGTCCTACATATAACTATATAAGTTATGTATGTATCATATTGAAACATAAAAAACAAAGCACTTATAGAATCACTCCTGTGTCAGTCCAATTGTGTCACAAGTCATAATGTTTCTTCTCAGAGAATGTTTTATGTAGTGAGCTGAAAATATACATATTTAGGTATAGTTATACATGGCTCAAATACAGAAGGTAAAATCGAAATATTTCAATTTTGGTTAGTCAAGCCGGTTATCAAAAATAAAACATATTTCTTAATCTCAGCGACTCAGCTAAGAAATGAAAGCTAATGACTTCAAGCAGTGTATAATAGATAAAATTATAAATAATAATAGGAGTATAGGTTTACAGGGTAAAATTAGTTTAACAAAAATACTAAGAAACAATGAAATATTCACGAAAGCTAATCTAATCGGAGAAAATCTAACCAATATCCTGGTTTCTTCTAAAAATAGCATCAGAGAAAATTATCAGTAATTCCAAAAACCAAGCCATATTAACAAATCAAAACAGGATACGTTTTTTTCAACCATTAGTACGGAACACATCTTATTTATACAGCTCAGACTTGACTGACTTTTTTTTATTGAAAATTTTAAAATCAAACTAAATTTTTATTTTTACATGGAAATTTGTTTTATTTCACCGAAAAAACTACAGCAGTGTTACACCATAACGAACTACCTAAATATCTCTATTATCGTAACATCATCAATTTAAATACCTACACCTTGCGTTTAACACACAACTGCAGTGATTGTCTTTTTTATAAATTGATTGAAGCCTTTTTCCCTCGAAGACTTGTTTGTGATTCAGAATTCTTCGACTGATAAAGGCAAAGCTAGACGATATGTAATTAATTAATTCTTAAGCTGACTAATCTGTTGAGACATTGGACATTGGAGCATGATAAACTCTAGCGAGGAGGGAAGGAAATCAGACGAAATTATGACATTATTTTACGTTCGTCTTTAATCTGCATGGGAGTGAATCCCAAAATTCGCAATACTTGAATTGCACATACTAGAGGTTTGACTTTTTTTTAGTATACTAGTGCTAGAATCTGTAATGCAGAATTTAAGTATTTTACCTCTTTTTGGTTTCGAAATTTAATAATTCCAGAGGTACTGAATAATGGTGATTTTTGGAATAAGATTCGAATGCAAATTAAAAATCTTGAAAATATAAACATTTTAATTCGTAGTGCTTCTAAAGCAGGAATTTTTAATTTATAAAGTAAAGCCACGCCTCAGTATGTAATTCGATTTCGGCAGCTCTTATAAAATGTATGGAACTGCAACTTTAAGTCTAATAACTTTTAGAATAACTTAGAGAAGAAAGAACTTTACAAAAAATATTGCTTTTTTCACTTGATGGTATTACTAGATGTATCTAATTGTTGGCCTCTTTTTACAAGATTTCGAAAGATATGTGAGATTTTGTGTATTGTTGTCACCTCGTAGCAACTGAACTTCCAATTTTAAAAAGCGAATTATCCGACACATCTTAATCATCATGAGCGTAATAGATAATAAATTGTGGCTAGAAATTGGAAAAGCTTGCGTACAAAGAAAAAGGTTTTCTACAAATCATATTAAGTGGCGCATCAAATTAAATTACAATTTAATAGGATTTAGATATAAAGGTACAATATGTAACGTAAAAATTCCTAAGCAAATCCAGAAAAACTGACCATGCCTTTAGGAATGTCAATTATGATGGTGTTTATCGATTAGATTCTAACAATTGAAAAAACAATTCGGGCCAAAATTTACTTAAAATCAGATCGAAGGAGGAATCAAGTTAAAGAATATAGGGTCGAATTCAAAAATAGGTAGCAAGTAATGAGTCAAAAGTATGTAGATGTGCTAAATATTAGTGAAATAAAGTGTGGGCTATGATCCCATCATATTGCTCCTTTCTAATTTGTAAGTGCTTGCTTATTAGAAGCTGATTTAGAGATTAAGTACTATTGCCCGTAGTTATTGAATGCTGAAAGGATTAATATTTGGTTGTAACATAATAATCTGATAATTTTTTCGGAAACGTTCTGGACATTTTTTACAACTTCGAGAAAGTTCTGTGACTATGAGTATAAATACCCGTGAGCGCGCTCAGTTCATCAGTGCAATAATCGACAGCGCAGCGAGCAGCATTATGGAAAAATTCGATTTGAAAAGACGAGACATCCGCGTCCTTCTACTTTATGAGTTCCGTTTGAAGCATACAGCTAAGCAGGCGGCACAAAATATATGTCAATGTATCGAAGAAAATGCGGTCTCTTAAGGAACGTACCCATACTACGTGACCCATTTTTCACAATATTTTACCCCCCACCCCCCGTCGGTAGCCATCCGTAGTATATGCCTAGACCCCCCCTCCCCCTATAGTTTTCACGTAGTGATTTGTGGCGGGTAGGCTGTGAGGTAGCAGAATATCTTTAATTTTTTTTAATATTAAAAAAAAAAAAGTAGGCTTTTGGGAAATGAGGAGGCGAGGCAAGATTTTATTATTTTTTATTCTTTGGTTCAAACAAAAAAATTAAGAAGTTTGGTAGACGAATGTAATTACTAATATTGAAAAATAAATAAAATTTATGTGTATAAAAAAATGAAAAAATTATGGAAGTGTATAAAATAAATGTCCTCCATAAATTCATAAATATGTTTTCAAATAATTTTTTGCAAACGGAAAGTTAAGAGATTTCCCTAGAGGATATTGACTACGTGACGAAAACCTAAGCCCCCTCCCCCGCCCCTGTGACCAAGCGTGGTATTTTGAAGACCCCCCCTCCCCCCCTGAACGGGTCACGTAGTATGGGTACGTTCCCTTATCATACAGCAGTAGATTGTTTTCGACGTTTCTCGAATGGCGACTACAACCTTGAAGATAAACCTCACAAAGGGCGGCCGGTTGAGGTTGATGTCGACCGACTAGCGTAGCTCATCGAGGAAGATCCAAGGAGGACTACTCATCAACTTGAAGAAGAGCTCGGATGCTCCCATACTATTATCGCTCGACATTTGAAAGTGATGAGTAAAGTGTACAGGCACCACAGTCAATGGGTACCCCACGAATTGACGGATGGTCAACGGATGATGCGAGTGGCGGTTTGTACGCAATTACTCACTTCACATCGTACTTTTGCTTGGCTTCGTAATTTGGTTACCGGGGATGAGAAGTGGATGCTTTATGTTAACCATAACAATAAGCGACTATGGCTTAGCGCGGGTCAGAGAGGAGTACCGACAGTTAAATACTATACACAAGGTTATGTTGAGTTTTTGGTGGAATGTGCACGGCATTATCTACTGGGAACTATTACCACAAGGAACGATTATAAATAGTGAACACTACTGTGATATGCTGGATAAGGTAGCCGTGAATCTTAAAGGAGAACAAGGCAATGTATACCTCCTCCACGACAATGCCCGCCCTCATACCGCTTCGATGACATGTAAAAAAATTATGGAGCTAGGCTGAATTTCCTTAGCCCATCCTGCATACTCGCCGGATATGTCTCCTTCTGACTACCACTTGTTCCGATCGTTGCAGGCTCACATTAGCGGAAAATCTTTTGATGACCGAGATGCATTGGAACAGTGGTTGTCGGAATTTTTTAACTCTCGTGAGCCCAAGTTTTACGAGAATGGAATAAAGTCGCTTCCCCAACGTTGGCAGGAGATCATTGATAATGATGGACTATATGTTCAATAAAATGTTAAGCTAAATTGTACGAAAATATCAAAATAAAGTTTTTTTAAAAAATTATCAGATTATTATGTTACAACCTAATATATTAGAGCTGCAATTGTTCAATCACGACGATATTATAATACCTAATTAAATTAAACGTTAAATTACATTTTTGTAGATGATACGTGTGAGAGATATTGAAGGCGTAAGTTACATGCATCATATATATAGGCGGAACAAAATCGTTTGTGCTAGTTCTAATGAGCATTTCCAAAAAACTTTTAATTTTTGAAGCTCTTACCGTAGCAACCTAAGCAAAATTTACTTAAACCGAATTTTCAATGTATTGAAGTGAATTCCAAAAATGAACTACGTATTGATTAATTTGTAATACAAAACTTTAATGCAATTAAATTAGTGAACTATTATTTATCTATTCATAAAAACATTGTTGCATCATTTTATTTCGTTATAAAAACATAGCCTAATAAAGTGAGACCGTCGATTAAAAATTTAGAATGTGTTAAATTTCGACAAAATTCCAATTTAAAGGAATAGTTGAAACAATTTTGTTTTCGAAGAGAATCAATTGAAGATAATCGCATTCAGGGCGCCCATCGGAGGCCATTACGGATGAAAACATAGAATAGAGTAGAGGAGAAAGTACTGGAAGATAGACGTCTCAAGACAAAAGAATTAGTAGCAATGATTGGTCTTTCAAAACCAATAGTACTTAGTATCCTACAATTGATTTTGTTAACAGATTTTGAAAGAAGAAGTCAGAAGTTGTAATTTAAGCCATTGTAGACCTCAATCGGAATGCCGCGAGCCACTTTGTACTCTTTTTAGTGGTAAAATTATAAAGGTCACGTGGTTTTAGCGGCCATATTGGATTTTTCACAATCCAAAAAAATGCGATAAAGCAGAATTCAAAAGCTTTCATTTGGGCCTCATAAGTAGTAAAAGTAATGGAGGTCACGTGGTTTTAGCCGCCATATTGGGCTTTGTATAGGTGGACTTTTGGAAAGCCAGTGTGCATTCGAAAGTAGAAATCAAAACCTTTCTTTTGAGCCTTGGTAGACCTTAAATGGAGCTCACCATTTTTGGACAGCAAGGGGTGGTCCGTTCACAAAGAATGCCTCACATATATATGTATGTAGATTGTAGAATGTGCATTTCAGAGTCTCAAAAGTTTGGTCTTTTAATTTAATATATGCAAGTCTTCAAAAATAATATTATATCCAGTAAAATTTCTGCCATACAGTCTACCACTGATCAACAAATGTGTGATTGATCAATCCCATTCATCGTGAAATTTAATATTAATTCAAACGCACACTGTCAACAAGATTAATATTTACTAACGAATCATTGCAAACAAGACCATTTGCAGTCTATTACCCCAATGGCATTGTGATTAGAACGATCAAAATCAAAAACAAAAATGTCGTTACGTCAGCGATCTTCAGATGTTCGGTAGTCAGGCCGATTTCCCGGCAGCGGATCGGAACGTCTCACTAGACGCAGTGGCTTGATCATAGCTTTTTAATTGAAGCTATTAAATCAATCAGGGTTCATTTCACAAACGTTTTTTCGATTAATTTATTCAGGATGCATCGTTGTCGCGCTTTTATTAAGTGCATCGCTTGGAGGCTGGTCTCGACATCAATTGCCTGAGACATTACGCGAGATATCTAGATTCGAATATTCGGTAAATTCGCAATCGATCGTGCGAATTGATTTCACGAGAATTGAAATTGGAGGTCATCGAGGGGGGTTGTAAAATTCAATGTGCGTATGTAGCTGACAAATAATATAAAGCTTTTGTTATATTGTAACCACAAAGTTGGTGGTTTAAGAAAGGGAAGGGATGGGGAGCCAATATAGTTTTCACTTTATATGTATATATATCATAATTTTCACTTAAAATCATCCATTTTCTATCCGAGTAAAGAAGTTTTACTCTTAATCCAGGTTTACATTAGTAGAATAAACTGTAGGGTATGAAGGTCTAATGGTCATTATCTCGTTACTAGGATAATGTAAACACTTAGAGATAGTAGAAGTAGATTTCCTAGTTAACACTTTACTTACCGCAAGTTTGTTCATAGATTCAAAACATAATTCATAAGATACTTAGGGCAAAAAATGCATTTGGTGCGAGAGGATTCCTCTTACGCAAAATTTCGGTAGTTAAAGTGTTATGATAGCAACCAGAAAGGTGGAGTGAATAACACATGTGATTGCCCAATCTCTAGCACAGTCGATTTTACCAAAACTCTACTAGTATAAACCACTCAAATGAAATAGACTTGAAATGCAGGGCGCGAATGGTACCAATTTTATCACCTCTAATATGAGTAAAGTAGAATGATTTGGACAAAACTTATGCTACTCGTACTATACTCTACCACTTACTCTGTTAATGTAAACATCGCTTTAATCAGACATTTCCATTTTTATAATTATAATATAATAATATTGATTTAATAATAAATTTAATTATGGGCAAGGGTCAAATCTCTACGCTTACCGGATTTGGGGATTAGCTTTGATTCAAGTATATAAATATGAACAAAATTACTTCCTTCTGAAGAAGTACGTTTGATTTGTCGTTAGTGATAAGAGCTTAAGCATAAATCACATATTAATTGACATTATCAACAGCTTACTAATGATTTTTCCTTGCTAAATTGCATCTAATCAATTCAAGTGTGTCAATTACCCCTTATCATGGTATCCGCATGCGACCGCCCGCGTCTAGTATTATCATTCTAATCAAATCAAAGTACGCGAAATATTGCAAATCGTCGCGCCGTTTTAGGTCATAGATGTACTATACATATTACAATATAGTATAAAAAACCGTAAAACATTTCATATGAGTCAATCTTCTTCCAACAGAACAAATTTAAATCATATTTTTTTACAATCTATTTTCTGTATTACGTATTTTCTCAAAATTTTGATTAGGCGTCACGTGTTTAGTTTTTTTCCCATTTTTCTATTTTTTTATTTATTTTGTGTTATAGATAGAAAAAAACGAGTACATAAAAATCACTCGATTCGAATTATCTTTGAAAAACACTATATAGGCATTGGATCTGTAAATAGCTTTACGCTTAGAGTTTGTTGAACCAAAACCAATTTAAAATCACGTGCAGAAGGCTGGTGACTTTTTGTACCCGCTTAGTAACATTTTTTCGAATATTGTGCAAGGTGTAGAAATAAGTTTTTTATAATTGTGAAATCCCAAGAAATTCTAATATAACTCTCGGATGTCAAGACGTAATTTCACAATACGTCTTGTTGATTTCAGCTATCTTCAATTCAAATTTATTTGTCTGAAAAGTCTGAATAATCATCAAAAAGACTATAAAATTAATCTGTTGTCTGTTTGTAAATTTTGAAACCAAGAAGCGCATAGTAACCACTTCGGCCCTTTTAATAATTAAAGTTATGATCAATACCTTATTAATATACAAGGTGTTTAGTTTACTTCTGTAAATACTTTTGCTTAGTTTTGGAGATACAGGGCGATGAATGGTTTTTTGGAAATTTTGTTTATTACCCTATAACTAACCACATGTGCACTTTGCAAAGTTGGTTTAAGCCGTATAGAAATAATATACTTTTCAACCGCAGAAGGTCACAAATACTAGAAGGCATTGGCAACCGGCCACTGGTAGCTCAGTTGGTTAGAGCATCAAAACGCCAGTTCGAAGGTCACAGGATTGAGACCTGCCCGTATCCGGTCTGTCTTTTCCAAGCAATGGCCACATATACATACATAGAATTTACAGAGTGTTCCGATTCAACGTAGGAAAAACTATACCAATCGATTCCTTGGAGTGTCCTTATCCACGTTTGTTCTGAGACTCCCTCCTTAAAATGCTTCCTTCCCCATCAAAATCGCCGTTGAAGGTCTTTTGGAGGTTCACTTAAGTCCTATAGGTCCTTGTAAGGACATCGAGCAAGTAAGAAAATTTCATAATAAAATTGCGGTTTTATTCTGTTTTCATCAAAATTCTATGGAAAGGATCGCTTTTTTTCATTACGGTCCCTCTTCATATGTTTGGACATATCCTAACAAGTGGGGTAGTGTTGGAAAGATGCTTTCTTTATCTTTAGAACTCGTCCTCGATGTTCTGCGATGTCCTTACAAGGATCTATAAAAACTTAAGTGAGCGAGCCTCTAAAAAACCTTCAAAGGCGATTTTGAGGGGAGATCTCAGAACAAACGTTGATCAGGACACTCCAAGGACTCGATTGATACAGTGTTTTCTACGTTGAATCGGAACACCCCTTATATATAATTTTTAATCGACTTAATAGGTTCCCCATTTGATAAATGAATTGCAATAGTTAAGAAATTAAGCCAGATTTGTAGAGATAGAAAACAAAATTAACTGCTAAAATTAGTTTGTCGTCAGTGTTTTGATTTTAATCCACACGCTACTAGTTACTACTGATTAGAAAACCTGCACAAAGCTTGAATAGTAAATAAAAATATTTCTTTTCTAACCACATAAATTCATTGAACATGTCTTATGCAATAATAGCATATGTAAAGTTCTGTCTATTGAGAAATTGAAATATCGAGGTCGAAATTAAAAAAGCGCTGCATAAGACACCAAGAATTTGCTTGATAATTTCTTGTAGAATCATTCGTGGAAACGGAACATTTCTAGCTTGAGGCGAATTTTCACGAAAGTTAAGAAAAAATTAAGAAGCCAGATAACGTCGGCTAAACAATATCGCCCCATCCCAAGTCGAGTCAGCGAATTCGAAACTGCACCGATTCAAAATCTTTAAGTCAGTAAGCATCGAACTTCTGCACAGATCAATCGTACACTCAAAGACTAGATTTTTTATGAGTCCGGCTTTCTTGAAATCGCTACCGTAGAAGAAACTGCTCCTTGAGGAGGGAGGATTTAATGACTTGTGGTGGTCACCTTGTGTGCGCGGCATTCTCGAGTGAATTATTTAGCGAAAAGCTCAAGCTTTCCTTCGAGACGTAACGAAACGATTTTCTGCGACTGTGTAAAAAACGAGCCCTCAATTGAACACACCTGTTGCTATAAAAGTGGGGACATTGACGGTTAGTGGTTCATTTTCCATTTTCCGCTTATCAAGGCAATTAGTGTTCGCGAATATATTTCGACCGTTCAATTGTTTTTGTACACCAAATAAACTATATAAAGACAAAAAAGAAAAAAACAGATTTCTGAACCGTAAAAATTCTGTGCTAGTGAAAATTATTTGAGTGTGTTTTAAAAAAACAAGTGAAGAGTCCTAGTGAACCTCCAGGTCTCTTTTATCAGGTGCGTATAGTTTGATTTTCTTGTTTTTTTTTGTGGTCAACTATGGACATTTGTAAAATTATTCTACAAATAATGTTTGCCTATTATTTTCTATTTAATTTCTGTTTTTACTGCGTTTTGACTTATTGTATCAGTTGAAGATTTAAAATAATTACATAATTTTCCCACTTTAACTTCACTATAAACAATATTTTTTAGAAATCACATGTTGCTTTTAAAGTGGACTTTTCATTTCAATTAATGAGGTTATCAGAATAATCACACGTCGGAAAAGTTTAGTAACATTTTTTAAATTCATCGCTTTTTCCGCTTTATGTGCTTAGGTCTTTAAGCTTAATAAAATAACAATGTTGTTTTTCTTAAAATACAAGAATTTTAGTCAGTTAAGGGAAATAAATAAATTATGTGAATGTGAATAAAACAAGAAATTTGGTGGTTATTCTCAATGGAAATACATACTCATAATTTTACAATTTATGCCTATCTACATATCTCGGCTAGGAACATTTATTTAATTATAATAATGCATACCATTAGTCACTGAAACGAAAATGTTTGAACAATACCTACTTGTTTCAAAAATGTAAAAGTATATATTTTTGTGGGTTCCCTACCTGATTTTTAAATTTCACCCTCAACGGCCCCACAATATGCGAAATGTGCCCTTTTCGAGATTGCATATTCAATTGTGTAGTACTTAGGAACCGTTGCAGTTCCTGGTCTCAGGTAGAAATTTATAATTTATACGAATCTTCTACTAAAAGTTCCCCACCAAAGTCGGATTGCTACGTTAACACAGAATGGAGCACCAGTGGCTGAATTCAAAAGTTAGGTTACTCTCATCCTGTGCGCATTACTTTATACAAGGTGCCCTATTCATCGTAAGAAGCACTATACCAATCGGTTCCACCTTATAATGCTTCCTTTTCCCTCAAAATCGCCATTGAAAGTTTTTTAGAAGTTCGCTCACTTAAGTCCTTATAGTTCCTATAGGTGGTCCTACATTGAATCGGGACAACCTGTATATTATATGTCTCTAATTAAACCACTTTTAACGGCAAGATTACGCTACCAACTCTGCGTACTTTTTTGCGCAAAGAAATTGAGAATTTTTTGAATTATGAGGATTTACCTGATAATGATACCCTAGACACACGACGCGGAAGAATGATCATTGATTCTATTACGTAATAGATTCAATGATCATGCCTACTTTGGGGTGACACACGGAATTTCTTGCAATTCGATTTGACAGTCGTCAGATTGGTGCTAGTTGTGTGACATTTAAAATGGAATTATCTTTTATTTTGGATATTTTAAATATATTAGTTCAAATAAACCATCATAAAAGGAAATCCAGAAGGTTTAAACTACTCGCCCTTCAAAGAGTAAAACATGCCCGAAGAAATGTGTGTAAAATGCAAAAGTTGAAGGTGGCTGCTCTGCTGTTTCGTACAAAAAGGAAGTTACGAAGACGTTTGTCGACACTCATTCCAAAATTACTAAAATTCTTTCTCTTACAAAACATAATCAAATGAAGGAACTTGACAGTTATTATGAAGTGACAGTTGGAAAATTAGCTGATTTTCCAAAATTTCCCAATAAATTGCACTTTCTTGCCACTGCAGGCGCTCTGGTCGGAAAGTAGTAATGAACATTCGTATTGAATGAGCTTGGGTAGACATAATTTGTGCAATGATAGGAATGATCATTGCTTCTATGATGTGATGACACATGGCCTATTCAATGATCATTCCTACTCAAATGATCATTGATATGTCCCGTCTGTCTAGAGTATAAGGATCCTCAGGATTTATGAGAAGATAATAAAATGGGCAAAAAAAAAGCTGTTACAGTATTTTGGACAGGAAAATATTTTATAAGTGCTTAAAATGTGAAATAAATCTTTAATGTATCTTTTTTTTCAATTTGAAGGTATACCGATTTCTACATCGTATGACGATTAAAATGAAAAAAAAAAAGAAAAACATTTTCCGACAGTTTATCTCTATTCCGTACATCATTTCAGATTTTTGCATACACGGTTTTCAGGTCATATTATTAAAAATAAGAAAAACAAAAAATTCGAATATTAACCCGCCGTGTGTATACTGGGTCTTTTAAGGAACAGTCAAAATTTGAAGATCAAATTTCTCTCTAACGAATAGAGAGCGGGATCCGGGGACCCCCCCCTAAAAAATCTACAGGGTCCGCCAAATAACTTTTTTTTTTGAAAATGCTATAAAAAAAAAACTACTGAATGTTTTTTCAAATTTCTTTTTTTATTTCAAATTACAATCCTTCCGGTTAATGATGGAAAATAATTTCATTCAAATGGCTGCCTCGGCTGGCCATGCAGTAGCCTACATGATCGGTCCAATTTTTAAGTACATTATCGATTGTGTGCAGCTGTATTTCACCAATGGCTTCACGAATATTGTCCTTTAAAGCGTGAATTGTCTCTGGCTTGTCGGCGTAACACTTATCTTTGACGGCACCCCACAAATAATAGTCTAACGGTGTCAAATCGCAGCTCCGAGGTGGCCAAACGACATCAGCTCTGCGGCTGATAATGCGATTTTCAAAAACAGGGCGCAAAACATCAAGTGTAGCGTCGGCTGTGTGGCACGTAGCGCCGTCCTGTTGAAACCAAATGTTGCCAATATCCTGCTCTTCAATTTCTGTGAACAAAAATTCGTTCAGCATGGCCCGATAACAATCGCCATTGACTGTAACGGCCACTCCTTGCTCATTTTCGAAGAAAAATGGCCCAATTATGCCTCTGGACCAAAATCCGCACCAAACAGTGACTGGTTTTGGGTGCATCGGCTTTTGAATGAATGCGTGCGGGTTTTCTGTGCCCCAAATGCGACAATTCTGCTTGTTTACATACCCGCCAAGATCGAAATGAGCTTCATCTGAAAAGATGATTTTTTTGGCAAAATCCGCATCTTCTGCAAGTCGATCGCAGGCCCACTTAGCGAAGCGAAAACGCATTGGATGGTCAGTTGGCTTCAACTCCTGAACCAATTGGACTTTGTACGGCGTCATACCAAGGTCTTTACGCAAAATTCGTCTCAATGATGTCTGCGAAATGTCCAATTGTTGAGAACGACGGTGAACTGATGTTGATGGCGTTTCAAGCACACTTTCGGCCACAGCAGCAATATTCTCGGGTGTACGCACTGTTTTTGGCTTTTCACGCGTTGGTTTATCGATGAGGATGCCAGTTTCTTTCACTTTTTTCACAAGGTAACGAACATACGGAGCTGACGGTGCTTCTTTTCTTCCAAAATCCGTACGCAATTTTCGCACACATTCTGCAACATTACCATGATTTTCAAAGTAATGTCGCAATATTTCCCAGCGTTGTTCAAGCGTATACACAACCATATTCGTTCAGCGGAAGGATAAAACTAATTATCTGTCAAATGAGACATGAGCTAAGTGTTGCCATCCACGAAATAAGCACTAGTTGAAAAAAAAACGTTAGATGGCGGACCCTGTAGGTAGTATTAGGGACTAAGGGCCTAAGGGACGCCCGAGTCTGACAGTTTACCTGTAAACACCAGCGAGTGAAAGTCACGTCTGTTCCCTAAAAGACCCAGTGTACACGCCACGTCAGCATTTCTTTGAAGGTAAGCGAACGTTGTTATTCTTGTTTTTTCTCGTAGTTTTTCTTTTTTTTTCTGGTAACTAAAATGAATGTTTAATGTAGTTTGATGCTGTTGTGGCTACTTTTTACGAACTACAATCTGAATAAAAAAACTCCTTTTTATTTTTAGTTTATCAGTTCTTAAAATATTACTCACTTTCAGGTGTTCAAATAATTCAACTTTTTGCAACATACGCGAATGAGACCACATGCATTTGACAACTCGTACTTTCAACTACAAAACCCTGAAACCGTTTTTTTTTTTAATTTGTTTATTGCAGAGTTATGAATTTTTTAACAAAATTCCATTTTTTCGACATTTTTCAACATTCAGCAATTTTTAAAAACAACCGTTTTAAATTTTTTACTTTGGCAACTACTGGGCTACGTAGTAGACACTCCAATAAGTACCTCAGAATTTTTGCAGATTTTTCTGAAGTCGAGAAAACCTTGTGAACCCGACTGTTCCCTCAAAGGCCCAGTGTACACACCGTGTCCTTAAAAATAGTGTATACACACGCCGGGTTAATTCAAATTTATTAATTTTTAACAGAAAAATCAAATAATTTTTTTTTTTGCTTTTTTCGCTTCGTTTTATTTTTACCTACAAAGTTAAATTTATACCTAGATAACTAAAGTGCAAAACGTAAAGAGACTGAACGATATTAGTGTGAAATAAATGTGCCTACCTTAAATCTAATGAATGACTTATTTTACCTTTGTTAGCAGCAAAACAAACAATGTCCTCACTTCTACAGCACGCAACAGAATGACGTATGCGCGTGAGACGGATATTAATGTGACACTTTGCGATTTTCTAAAACTCGGGAGTACGATATCATCCTTCGTTTTTCTACTTCACTTATTATATGCACTTAAATAATATAAACCCAATTGAAATTTTTAGTTTCTTTGGTCCCTGCTTAAGCATAGATGTAAACACCTGTATCAGATTCATTAAAGTATGGAAATGCTAATCTATCACAACTTTGTTTCATATGCAACTATGTTTAAATTACATAACGTTTATATTAGTTTTGGAATCTGTCAAATGCGAAATTAAATTAGGCGTCTATAACAGTTACATTAACAATATTTCTCGGATAATTTTCGCTTCAGTTTTGCCATACCATCTGTTTATTCGATCTCAGTTATGGGTTTTGCTTAAACTGCCACCCCATCGAGCTTTGATGCATAAAACTTCCTCTTAACAAAAGCCTAGGTACTATAAGAAAATTAATATCTCCTTTTTAATTGTCAGTATGATGCTTAATTATGGTACGTTATATATAGATTTATTAAATAGTGTGCCAGACCCTTACATTTCTGTAAGCCAGGAATTGGTTACTACTAAACTTCTGGCCAAACGGGGTTAGACAGACCAAGTTATATCCCATATCTGTATGTATTGTTTCATAACCAAAAAAATATTAATTTTGATGTTTTTAGAGAATAATTAGTTTTAGAGGACAGACATCAGTAAAAGTGACATATTCTTATGTTTTCAGAGATAATACATTTTTTACTTAGAGTTAAAGGAATGATTCAAAAATCATCGCCAACTGTAATGAGTCTAAGATGTTAGAAAAGGATGGATGATCTTTTCAAAAAAAGGCATGATTTTTTCCCCATTTAAGCCGAGTTGAACAAGAGTAAAGGTAACTAACTCAAAAGATGAATATCATTTCACAACATATTACGACGTGCATTATGGGTGTTACTCTAACAATGCAATAAAATTAGCGATAGTCTTAAGTAAAGTATTAACCAAAGAAGTAGAAGAACAATGCACAGAAAAATATCATAATAATACCTATACCTATAGTTTTGCTTGCTAAATATTCGATTAATAATAAATTACTCTATGTCTCCAAAGATATGTACGAGTAGATGCCGACGTATGTTTGTCGTATTAGTCGTGGTTGAATTCAACACATGAATTACCTGCTTTTAGGTAGATACTATTATAATTTTTTAACTGGTGGTAATTGTAGGTACACAATTAGTTAGGATCATAATAAAATGGTATATCTTATTTTGAATTTAACATATAACTTGTGTCAAGATTCAAACTACTGTAAACCGCATAAGGATGAGTTTTTCTTAGGTGATTTAGAATAATTGAAATGCGCGCCAACGGGAAGAATAAATTTTGCTATCAAAACTTTATAAAAACATGTAATTCAACATACAAAATAATATCTCTTATTCGCCTGCAAATTCTTCGTACATCCCACTTCTGGCACTTGTGTCATGGGTCTGCTAGCAATGATCTACAATATTATATAAGTAGTTGGTCCATTGATTCCGAGCCGTATGACCCATAAACGGCCCACAAATGAAAGCTCTATCTCTCGTAGAATCATAGAAAAATTAAGACAAGAAGAAGAACAACAGGAGTGAAACGCATAACGAACTAGTTGTCAAATGTTTTTCCCTTGGAACATGATTTGAGTAAACAGTAAAAACATATAATGAATGTATGAAGCTACATGTCTCAAAGGGACAAAAATCGTTATATCTTATCCTGGGCTCTATTTCTCGGTTTTTCTCATGTTAAGGACTAACGGAGAGTATACTTATATCAATGTATTTATTTGTGTTCTTAATATCTTTTTAATTTTGCCTAAGAGCAGTGTAAAGCATAAATGACTCTTTCATTTTGAACCGTAATACTCATGTTATAATAGCATATGTAGCAACAACAAAAAACGCATAACGTAGATACCTAACTTAAAGGTAAGAGAATTAAAGATATCTCAACATTTTTATTGAATAAACTCTGTCTTAAACGCCTTCAAAAGAAGTTGGCATCTGGTTTTAATTTAGGAGCATCCCTGCAAAAATTATTACAGAGCAACAGACTTTGTGGGGTTGTCGGTAGTAAAAAAGTCAAGTTGTGAAAATTGCAAAGAACAAATTTAATGGTTTCCAAATACCCGTATAAAAAGAAAGTATCGGTGTTAAAGAAAATTTTTATTGCTTGCTCGAATTTAGCGGTTCTCAGAAATTGCCCCTTTTACAAACATAATCAAGTAAAAACACAACAATTAAACAAAGTTTCAGGAAGAAATTTCAAAAGGCTATAATGAACCTTCGGGTTAATCTGTTGCGCAACAATGTTTCAAGATGCAATTTTTTGCTTCCGCCTTGAATAAATTTAACTCCCACAAAGACCAATGCCTGTTGACCATAGCGTAGGCATGTTATTAATTTACCTTAACAGCTAATCAAAAAAATTCCTCATGACCCTTTTTATAACTCTCCTGTCCTAAGAAAAGTGAAATTGAGTTTACTTGGCCTTCTTTTATCTGGTGTTTAATTGCTCGTTCAGTTTCTTGAAGAAATTTCCATTCTTCATTTTATTATCAAACGCATTTCCAATGAGGCATTAAATAAATCATTATCAGTGCGTGACCTTGTCTGTAATCCTGGCTCATTGGTAGTGACCGTTTGATAAAGCAATCATAGTATGAAATGAAATGATTTATTGCACAATTGCTGTTAATGAATTCATACCGTTTATAAAAAAAACACAAAAGATATCTTTTGATTCTAGTAATCTCATAAAAACAAAATCCTCTAATGATACACTGGTAAGCATATTTACTAATACAGTGCACTATAAAATAATGTAGAGTATTTGTAAATATGCCCACCAGTGGTATCATTAGAGGATGTTGTGTTTATAAGATTATTATTATTATTTAAATTTTAAGTTTACAATTAATGTTTAAAATATTGAAATGTTTGAAATGTTGGGCATGAATTACCCAAACAATGAATGTGTGGAAGTAAGACGTGATGTGGAGGAGGCAAAATTTTTTAGAAAAATAAAGTTCTTATTGTTTTTTTTTAAACTTCGCCTCCTCCACAAATGTTTATATTCAAATCCTTTAAATAATACATCGTGTCCAATAGGAAATTGCGAAAACTAATGAGTCACAATTTTTTAACAAATGGAGAGATCGGTAAAATGTAAACACTTTTTAATAAAGGAAAGTCATAATTTTTATTTCATGACCAGTTTATTATAAAAAAATTAAATCTATTTAATACAAACCATTAATTTAAAAATATAGTGAAAAACGTGAATTATTAATAATATATATTTTTGAAATGTGAATTTTCTACATAAAAGATATCTACCTGTATTTCTTTGAATCTTCTGTCGCCGGAGAGAAGTACAAAGGGATGTTAGAGACCAAATCCTTTCTCATGCGAAAAAGAGGAGCCGCGTTAAATCTTTTTTTTTTGTATTCAAGACGGAGTAGCACCTCATCGCACACAAGAAGTATCATCAAAAAATTTTATGGCGATCGAGTTATTGGCCTAGGGTACCCACGCTTTGCTAGGGGAAAAGGAATAGAATAGCCACCTTTCTCGTCAGATCTCACTTAATGGGATATCTTTTTATGGGGCTACATTAAAGATCTCTGCTATGAAAATAACCAAAAAACAGTTGAGGATTTTATTAAAGACATTGGGAAGATCGTCAATGAAACGTTAGAACATGTTTTTAATAGTTTTAGAAAGCATATGGATATTTGTGGCAAATTAGATGGTTAAAATATCGAAAATATATATCATTAGTAACTAACGTTCTTCACTACTTTTTTAAATTAATTGTTTTGTATTAAATAGATTTAATGTTTTTATAATAAAATAGACATGAAATAAAAATGACGACTTTTCCTCTTTAATCACGAGTTTCAAACTATTAAAGTTCATAAATTAGTAAAATATTCACTAATTTTTTAAAGTTTTACTCATTTTCCTTTATAAATCTACAGAAATTAGGCTTCAATTCGATCTGAGTAAATAATATTAAATAATATAACGTGTCCATCTGAAACGGGGTTATATTAAATTTAGAGTACCTACAAATTCAAAGAAAGAATATGGCATTTAAACTTCTATTGTCCAGTTGTACTCGGCTTCCCTGAATGATGTACGATAAAGTTGAATAAGTTTTGCAAATAAAGTTAACTCAGAAGGACTTGTTGACACGTGACAGTGACTGTGTACACTACTGAAATTATGCAACTAATTTTGCTTTTGTTTCATGTTTAGCAGTCAGCAATGAAATTATTTCAATACACTATTTGCATTTTATTATTAAAAAGTTATGCTTTAACCAAAGTTTATGATTTCTTGAACAGGTTTTACTTGGAAACTAGAAATAAAGAAATTGTGTCCTTCTCACGTTCAGCTAATATCATAATATTATATCGCATCCAGTGGCGTGCGCAGGATTTTCTGATTATGGGTGCCAACAATAAAAATGCCGCCTTTTGCACTTGCCCTTATATATACATATACAATATACATATTTGGCTGATACAAGGGAGAGGTCCAGCAGGTGAAGACTAGAGATGCCACGAATAGTAATTTGGCCGAATACCGAATACCGAATGTTCGGCGAGGCTCTTGGCCGAAGCGCCGAACATTCGGCAGCCGAATATTCGGCCACACTTAGTACTTTCCGCGGGCGACAAGTCACAACTGTCGCTACAGAAAATGTTCGTTCAGATGAAGGTGTGGAACAGAAAAATTCTGTTGCAAATGAACTTGATTTTTACATGGTATCTGTTCGTTTAAATCGGACAGCAGACCCTTACAAGTGGTGGTCAGCAAACGCGAAACAATATCCAACCCTTTCACAATTTGCTAAGATTTATTTATCATCTCCCGGTAGCAGTGTGTATAGTGAGCGGCTGTTTTCGGAAGCAGGTATAATTTATGAGGAAAAACGCAATCGTCTGCTATCAACAAACGCTGAAAAAATTGTTTTCTTTCATCATAACTTACCACTGGTAGATTTTAAATATTAATTTGTTAGCTATTTTTTTTTTGGTTAAATAAATATATCTTTGTGAGTAATATTTTGAGTTCTTTTTTCATGATTTATTTGGTAATCCTTACTATATTTTATGATAAATACGAAATTAAATCTGTTTATCACGATTTCACGCCAAAATTGCTGAACCGATTTAAATGAAATTTGGTACACAGATACATACTCTAGAGCCTTAGAAAGGACATGGGCTATAATTTACGCGGACGAAGTCGCGGGAAAAGAGCTAGTAATAAAAAAATAATAAATAAATTGCTATTCGGTATTCGGCCGAATAGTTAACCATATTCGGCCGAATACCGAATAGCGAAAAAAAGTGGCCGAATAGCCGAATACCGAATAGTTGCCGAATATTCGTGGCATCTCTAGTGAAGACTCTCTCCTGTAGAAAAGCCGTAAACCTTAAATGATTGGGGGAAAGTAAGTTTTATGCGTACCGGAGGCAGTAAGCAGTAAACCCTAAATGCTCTTTTTTACCTTAACCTATGACAGAGAGTTGTAATTTTCCTACAGTTGATGGTTACAAAAATATCACTTTCTACTTAAGATTTAGGAAAATAATGTATTATGAGTCTACAGGAATTTTTAATAATTATAAGTATTTTTATAGCAATAATTGCCTTATGAAAAGCATACTCAGTTGATATGACAGCGGTTTTTTATAATTTCGTCGGAAAGTAGCACTTTTTAAAAATCAGCGAGAAGGAAAATCCTACTTCCAGCCAGGTTATGAAAAAAAAAAATATAATATACATACCTATATGTATATATTAGGGTGCTTTTTTTTCGCGACTATTTTTTTTTTTTTCAGTCCCACCTCGAAATTTTGTGGCAAATACCTAAACAAAAATTCCCTGAAAATTGGAGCCCTTAATATTAATATTAAGTACTAGACCAAGGCGTATAAAGGTTTCCTATATAAAATACACGTAAACTTTGATTATTTGTCTTCAAAGCTCTATAGCTCAGAGGCATTTTATGGAATAATCTTGGTCAATGGTAGGGTTTCTTCAGAATTAAATGCTCTACAAAAGTGTCCATTACACTGTAACCCTAACTCCCACCAGCGAGGTAGTACGGGTCACTAACCCCAATTTTTCCATGAAATTCTCGCTTTTTGCCCCTATCTCTTAAACAACAAGTGGTACAGAAAAATTGAATATGGCAAACTTGTAGGAAATTCAATTTCCCCCAAAAAGTTATTGAACACAAAATCGCTAACATCGATATTTCTTGAAATATTGGGCTTTGAAGTTGAGGTAGTGTTTGTACAATTTAGCTCAATAATCCATGAAAATTCCACTCTACCTCAACTTCAAAGCCCAATATCTCAAGAAATATCGATGATAGCGATTTGGTGTTCAGAACTTTTTTGTAGGAAATTGAAAAGTTTGTCATATTTTTTCTATACCTCTTGTTGTTTAAGAGATAGGGGTAAAAAGCGAGAATTTCATTTAAAAATTGGCGTTACTGACCCGTACTACCTCGCTGGTGGGAGTTAGGATTACACCGCAATGGACACTTTTGTAGAGCATTCACTTCTGAAGAAACCCTACCATTGACCAAGATTATTCCATAAAATGCCTCTGAGCTATAGAGTTTTGAAGAAAAATAATCAAAGTTTACGTGTATTTTATATAGGAAATCTTTATACGCCTTGGTCTATTACTTAATATTAATATTAAGGGCTCCAATTTTCAGGGAATTTTTGTATAGGTATTTGCCACAAAATTTCGAGGTGGGACTGAAAAAAAAAAAAAATTGTCGCGAAAAAAAAGCACCCTAGATATATATCTCATTAGTGCTTTACTTTTCGATACTAAGATAATATACATTTTTTAATTGCTTCAAAAACTGCAATTAAATATTAAAAATTTGATAATTTTCATAAAACTTCTAAGTTAATTATTTACTTTTTGTTTGATAAAAGAAGAGTATATAGCAGTTTAAATAATGGGAAAGAAAATTAGATTAAAAATAACACAGCCCCACAAAAAAACAAAAATGCCTGTGCTGCGGACTGGACTACCACATCTTTATGTTTTTGATTTCGCTGAATACGAATCCCCCCATTAGGTCAGGGTCAAGGTCATTTGAAGGTCAAATTTACAAAGAAACTGTTAAGTCAAAATAAGAGATATATCTTCAAGGTCGCTGAATCCGAATCCGGAGTCGGTTTGACTCCATCAGATCAGGGTCAGGGTCATTTCAAGGTCAAAGTGAGTAGAAATAAGTAAATCTGAGAGGATATAATAACTATGCGTTTTTCGGGCCACGAATTCGAACCCGAGGTCCATTTGATCCCATCAACCCAGAGTCAAGGTCATTTCAAGTTTAAAATGAATAAACCAGAGACAAATACATATGATAACAATACAATCATTGGGCAGCTGAGCTTGAATCCAATCATTTGATCTATCAAGTTAGATCCAAGGTTATTTCAAGTTCAAAATTAGTAAATCGGGGAGAAATATTATAACTACATGTTTTGTATCAAAAGTCTATCTAATGACAAATGTTGCACTGGAACGAATTTTTATTACTTTTTTTACCTCCGAATTTCTAAAATTTTCCCGTATTCATTGTTTTTTATGATATCTAACTCTTTTGTCCTCAAAGGATCTCAAAAGTGGTTTTCGTTTACTCTTCACTCCTCTGTTATCACATTCTCTCTTTAATGACCGACAGTAATCAGTCATCGTGTTTTCATCCCATCGGCCCTGATATCTTTTTTCATTAGTTTTAATATCTTGGTGGAACCTTTCCCCTTGCTCTTCACTGAAATCCCCTACAATCATTGGGAAATAATCTGAATGTGAATCAAGGAAGTGCAGCTTAAGATTCATTAAACATCCTAATTTCTCATAGTTTCTAGCCACTATTTCTTAGTAGCTTTCATTTTTATTATATCCAAAGAAAACGAGAACGCTTTTCTATTCCTGCAGTTCTAAACTTGTTCGGCTGAATAACGAGAGCAGCGAGGCGTCAGGACTCAGCACACGAGAACAGCGAGGAGTCTGTTAGCACCGAACTGAATGAAAGTGAGGCGTGAGGGGATATTAATGTTGCAATCCTCCCATATATACACCCATTCTGTTTCAGTACACACTGAAGCAACGAAATGGAAAAGAGAATGCGCACTCGGATTATTTCCGTATGTAGTAAAGCGAACGGAGAAGGGCGGCAAGGAGTTGAATGTTATCATCATTGGATTTTAGGAATAAGCTGCTTCCTTTTAAGACTTGTTTGCCTTCAAATTTTTATTCCATCCGAATTCCGGCGCCTAGCCAAAGTCCTTTGTGGGTGCCAAGGCACCCACGGCACCCACTGTGCGCACGCCTATGATCGCATCGTAATGTATGTTACTCCTATTAGATTTGAGAAATATTTTTTTTATTCCAAATAATATGAAAAAAATCAATAACAAAATCAATCATCGACTGTGTAATAAGGGGACTAAAAAGATGGAAAAAAGATAACCTAGGAACATAGTAGAATGTATAATGGAAATCCTTTTTTCCTTAAATTAAAATAGTCATTATTATTATGATAAATAATTATAGTCGCAGGCATACATGTAGCAGGAGTCGCAGCAAGTAAATTAATCGGATGCTTCCGACTGTAATTATTTATCATAATAATAGTCTAGGGAGATCATTTTGATTTCGAAAGACCTTTTCGATGATATGCCATTCAACATGATACGCAACTTTTTTCGTTTCTACCGCCATTTGCATTTGGCGGCCGCTATTTTGGCTTTATAAAAACCATCGCACGGTTTAGACGAATCGAAAGACACCTCATTGATTAAAATCCATCCAACCTTTCAGATGCTTCGAGGGTATAAAGAATCCTACATACATACATTCATACCGAGATACGCGTGAAAAAAAAACATGGCAGTCGCGGGACTGGCCGATGGAAGCTTTGCTTCCTACTAATATTTATAGAAATATTTTTTCAAAGTCAATAAGTGCATATGATATTATTAAAATATTGTGAAAATAAATGAAGTGTATTTTTCTGAGAGAGAGAGAGAGAGAGAGAGAGACACTGTCACGTTTGTCAGTTTGATTGTCGAGATTGTCATATACGTATATATATACGAATATAGAGAGAAAGAGAGAACGATAATGTGTATAAACTCGAATGACTGTATTATTGTTATTATTTTCGTTACTTTTTTTCGTTACCGTCGGAAATTGTGAACGAATCTCCCGCACAACGTCCCAAAGGAAGCTAATATTATTTTCGTTACTTTTTTTCGTTACCGTCGGAAATTGTGAACGAATCTCCCGCACAACGTCCCAAAGGAAGCAAAGCTTCAATAATCCTGTCTTAGCTGTCGCGCAGTAGGGTAAAAAATAAAAGCAGCTTTGAGTTTAAAGTTTCTCATTTTATCAAAGGATAGGAGGAGGGGTATGAGGAGGAAACGAGCGTTTTGTTATAAATTACCCAAAACCTGTTTTGGAGCTAAAGCAAAAGATCTGATCGGTATTCACGTTCTATAATAGGGGTGTTCATATTAGGATCTAAGGTATTCACGCCTTATTGTATTTATTATTGGTATCGTTTTAAAAAGTTTAAATAAATCGATTACCATGGAAACAACTGTGTAAACATAAAATTTTACGCTCGATACAACGATACAATAGGAAATACAACAAAGTGTGAATATATGATTTTTTATATTTATTTTTATATATTTTTGCGTAATTCATTAACAAGTACTATGCTCATTTTCTTCTTTTATTTATTCGTGTGCAGTTTATGCATACTACTCAAAAAGTAAAGCCAATTTTGAATTTAAATTGCGCGGGTACATCAATTCGAGCAAATCTTCTTGTTTTTAGGTTGGCAGTACTGTCACTCATATCTGTGTAAAATTTCACGCCAGTACATCATTTGCTTGGTTAGTTTCGTTGTGTTTTCTGAACAACTAAAAGTGAATTTTCGATTTTTACAATGTGTGAACAAAGAAGTTGCATTCAATTTTGAAATTTCTGCTGCAGAAACGGCGATCAGGTTTTGTCTAAAAGAAATGTTTACAAGTGGTATAAACAGTTCAAAGAAGGCAGAGAAAGCGTTGAAGACAAAGAGCGTCCCGGATAACCATCAACAACAATCAATGAAAACATGTCAATGAAATTAAAGATTTCGTGGTCAAAAATCGTCGGTTGACAATTAGAGACCTTGCTGATACTGTAAACATTTCATTTGGATCGGTCCAAACCATTTTGAAAGAACATTTCTGCTTGAGAAGAGTCACATCTTGACTGGTTCCAAAAACACTCAATTTCGCCATCTCACATTGCATTTGTTCTTCGAGACTTTTTCATAAAAAATTCGATGCATGTCGTTCCACAACCACCGTATTCACCCGATTTAGCTCCATAGGATATCTGGCTATTCTCTAAGCTCAAAAAAACGCTTCGGGGACACCGTTTTGAATCGACTGATGAGATAAAAGAAAAATCGAAGAAGGAACTGAAGGCCATTCCAATCATGGAGTTTCAGAAGTGTTTCGAGGATTGCAAAAATCGCTGGCATTGATGTATAGTATTGGGCGGGGACTACTTTGAAGGGGATGATATAAATTTGAAGAATAAATAAAAATTTTCAAAGTTATAAACAAATTAGCTTTACTTTTTGATTACAGTAGTACATACTCATTATCGTCTTCATTATTTTAATTCTCAAACAAACCACTGAGTTACGCTATCCCAGCAAGACAAAAAATCATGTGGCGTTTCCCAAAATGATGGAGGAGCGGAAGATAACGAGATGAAGATATAAAATGATGAGTTACGTTAACCCAACGGTGAATTAGAGGAAATTTTTAAAAGTGACGTGCTTGAGATTTATTTGTACCAGATTTGATGTAATTTGAAGAAAAATAACTTTATTGTTCTCAGATTTTTTTTTTGTGTGAACTTCTAGTCATAATCTTAAAATTGATTATTTGTTTCATGATTTAATGAAAGCTGCTCAAAATATTGTCTAAAAATATAACACAAAAGGTTACATAAAATTATAAAGATTGTAAATTTTAGATATCGCTTTAATAAACATCTTTCACGTCTGAATTCAGAATTCCTGCTATTTAAGGAGCGATAAAGTATTTTTTTGCATTTTTATTTTATTTTTGTATTTGAAAGTACAACTCTTCAATAGTATCCAGTATCTCCCGCCGTTCGAACAACTCAATGCGCTATTAAAACTTTAAATGCGTTTTTCTCCCACTTCGAATGGTCAAAGTCGGTGGGCACTGTAACTCAAAATCTGGTTGACCGATCTTCTTCTAATCTGACACACTTTTTAAGTACATAAAGTATGAGGTAGTGACGTCGAGATAATTTTTTTTTTTTGCATTATACGAGGGATGATCCAAAAGTAATGATAATCAATATGAAATAAGGGAATTTTAGTTCAAAAAAAAATTTATTTCTCTACATAGTCTCCTAGCAAGTCAATACATTTAGTCCATCTTTTTTCTAAACCCATAATTCCCTTTGAAAAAAATTCTTAGCCTTGACCCTCCAAAAACGCCTCTACAGCAGTCATCACCTTGCTATCATCGTCAAATTTTTTGCCTCGGAGGTGTTCCTTGAGCCGAGGAAAGAGGTAAAAATCACTGAGAGCCAGGTCTGGCGAATAGGGTGGGTGTTCGAGCAATTCGAATCCCGTTTCTTGAATGGCAGCCATCGCGACGGCGGCTTTGTGAGCCGGTGCGTTGTCTTGGTGAAACAACATTTCAGCTCGCAGTTTGCCTCGTCTTTTTTCCTTTATGGCTTCCCGAAATCTTCTTATTTGGTCTGCGTAGTAAGAGCCCGTAATAGTGGCTCCCTCTTCCAAGTATTTCACCATAATAATTCCTTCAGTGTCCCAAAAAACGGACGCCATAACCTTTCCTGCCGAACTTGACACCTTGAATTTCTTCGGCGTCTGGGAAGAGGCTCGTTTCCAAGTTATTGACTGCTGTTTGGTTTCCGGATCAAAATGGTGGATCCAGGTCTCGTCCATGGTCACGAAACAAGACAAACAATTTTCCTGATCCGCTTGGAACTTTTCGAGATTCACCCTCGAAATATCGACTCGTTTTTTTTTTTTGCTCGTCGGTTAACATTCTCGGCACCCAACGCGCAGAGACCTTTTTCATATGCAGTTCATTCGCAAAGATTCTTTGAACATTGCCATATAAGATCCCTGTGACCTCGGCTACATGCCTTATGGTCACTCTTCGATCTGCCAACACGACATCTTCGACCTTTTTCACGTTGTCTGCAGTGAGGGACGTGGATGGGCGTCCCTCGCGATGTTCATCTTCTGTGGATGTTCTACCCAGCTTAAACTCCTTTGCCCAGCGCACAACTGTGGAATATGGAGGAGCAGAGTCCCCCAATGTTTCCACTAGGTAGCTGTGTATGTCTTTGGTAGACATTTTTTTCAAACAGAGGTACTTGATGATAGCTCTGATTTCGTTTTTCTCCCTTTTGATATTTTCTCTCCGACTGTTCGTATTCAAATGAATTCTCCCGGGAATCGTGGCCTATTAATATGATTTTTTTTATGCTGACCTAGTAGATATATGAGGAAGCAAAAACAATTTTTTTTCATATTTTTATGTGCTCTACAAATATCCGATTATCATTACTTTTGGATCATCCCTCGTAATTAGTTTTACTATGAAAATAGGCTGATTTTTACCGATTTTAAAATTCGTTTTTTTACTTTAAAATTGAAAAAAAATCTCGACGTCATTACCTCGACAAACTCATAAACTAACCAAATATATTCGATTTTTTGATTTGAGATAATCCAGTAATGAGTTCTGATGTCCACCGCAAATTGCTTTTTTTTTAAAGAGTTTAACTGAATATTCTTGAAATGATACTTTATTATGTGTACAATTTACAAATAAATACACCATATGAAGCGAATTATTTCTCACAATAGCAACGCGAATATAAAACAATAAAAACTAAAAACAATTTAATGGAATGGCAATCATAACAAAGTTCATTTTTGACGCCTGTAAAGTATACAATGAAACGAGGAAAAGTTCTTCAATTCCGGTTGAAATTTATTAGACATAACTTGGAAACATTCTTTCTTTTATTGATTTCTGCAGTTCAGAATAAATCAGATGACATACACAATCGCTTTGTACAATTTTAAAATCAAAACCATTCTTCCACAGTCCCTACTTGAACCGACAGCCTACTCATTTATGGCGACATTGTACAAACAAATCCTTATCGCAGCATTGGTGGCATTAATGGGACAAAATATTCCCGCCATGCACATCTCTAGCTTCTACGGAATTGCACCACCACGTGAAATGATTCCAATAGATGACATCACCAGCTCTGAGGAGGCGTATAATGAAATGGTGGTAAAATTATATTTATAAAAATATTCTTAAACATAAACTAATTATTTTATGTCCATAGAGGAAATATGTTGATAATGATGAAGAACTCCGTGCCAATTGGCCGCTACTTATGGATGAAGCGAGAGAACTTATGGATGAAGCGAGAAGAGCCCAAATATATGCGAAACTATCTCCGAACGAACTTGACGCTCCGCAGCCTCAATCGACGCAAATGAAGAGAATGGCACCGCCTCGAACCAAAATTGATAAATCATACAAACCGAATGAAGTCAAAAGGGATTCACATAGTAAGTTCTTTTAATAATAAAAATATCATTAAAATTACATAGTTGAGCTTTAACTTTTTTGCAATTTTCAATATCTCGCGTACTATTTTAGTTGGAAAATGTAATGAAAAATATTTAAATTTTTTTGGATTTGAACTAATTGAATTATTTGTTTTTCTCTCCCGACTTTTCTGGAATGTTTCTTCGGACTGTGCAGCTCAGCAAGAATGTAAATATTTTTTAGTGTTAAAAAGCATGTTAAAACCGTAGAAAAAGTTCAGAAAATAACAAAACGAAATTTAAAAACTTGGAAATAAAAAAGTGAATTGAATTTAGCGATTTTAGTAGAGCGGTCCCGCTCAAAATTGCAATAAAGCTGGTGCTCTACTGGTGCTGTATACCCAAAAAAATATCTAGCCCAAACAAGTAATTTCGTGGTTCATTTACCTATTTTTATTTATGATTTTCACAAAACAAGGAAATCTATTTAAAAATTATAAAACTATCTTGTTCTCTAAACTACACACGTAATTCAAACAATATGACGAAATTAGTTCAGACAACTAGGCCCATTGTTAAAATTACTTACGAGCTTGTTAAATCGTCATGAAAATACTAATTGAAACAACGAGGCTTATTATGAAAACAACCTACGAGCTTGTTGAATCAGCATGAATCTGTTTAAACAACGAGACTCATTTTTAAATTAATTTCGAGCTTGTTGAATCGATGTGGAACTATTAGTTCAAACAATAAGGTCCACTGTTAAAATATCTCATAAGCTTGTTGAATGGACTTGTAGCTACTGATTCAGACAAGAAGACAACAATTTACGAGTTTGGTGAATCGACATGGAGCTATTAGTTCAAGGAATGAACTTCATTGTTGATACAACTTAGGAGCCTATTGGTTTAATAGAAAGCTTCTAGGTTATGCAACGAGATCCATTAGTAAAACAACTTACAAATGTGAAGAGGTTTTTTTCAAAATTGAATATTAAACAATCTCAAAAGACATTCCAATTTTTATTTCTTCGTTCATTTAATTACGTCTTTACCAATTATGTTCACACTTAAAAAAAAGGCTCGAAATTATGTTGTTGTTGTGGCATCATCGATTTCTCCCTTGAAGAATACCTAGTCAATTTAACATGAATTAAAAGTTAAGTTGACAAGATTTCTGTTTAAAAATTACCAAATGTATTCTAGTAAAATTTACATGAATTTCCTTTATTTTAAATATTCTCCAGTAAAATAGTTAGATGAACTGCAATTTAGTGGACTGAAACAGAAAATACGGGCAAGATGAATTAATTATTTTTTTCAGTGTATCAACTCTTTTTCTGTAAACATATCAATTGGATAAGCCGTGCGAAAAGCTTCTACATTTACAAGCTGTGAAGTGGTCCGGCGCACACACACAGCGATAGGACAAAGTGGTCTGATCCGTCAAATAAAATACATTGGTTCTTATGGTGGGCGATATAAACATGGCAAAAAATACACCGCAGTATCCAAACTCAAAACTCCTATCTAAAAATAATGTTCACTCACGTTTACCCAGAGAAGTTTTCTTTTCAATTCACTCGAATTTTTATCACCTTTTTGAACATATTATGAGCTGTTGTTTTTCAGTATAAGTCCATTTATTCATGAAGTGAGATATTTATTTGCATTTGAATCAACTAAAAAATAATGGCAAAAGTTATTCAGTTCGGGTAATGTTTTTAATACTATAAACGTGTTAAATTTTATTATGAAAAAATAAACAAACGATTTTTATAGCTACCAAAAATACACAATTTTGAGCCGTTGTTTTGCAAAGTTGTATAAGTCCATATATTGAGATATTTAAGAGTTTGCGTTTGAATCAACTTAAAAATAATGACAAAAGTTATACAATTTGGATAACGTGTTTAAAACTATAGATTTGTAAAATTTTACTATACAGTTCAACTTCTTTTGATTAATTTGTGAGGATATTTTACACCACTAACTTTGTGACTATAAATATAAAAAGAGGATATCTATATCTGACTAAAACTACTACTAACTAATTTTTTACCAAAAATGGACTTATACCACTTTCAAAATTTCAAATGTTTGAATACAACTAAGCGAAAAATAGGAGACCTAGACCACTTGAAAAGAACGGCTGATTGACAGTGGGAAGAAAACTTGTCTCCGAAGGACGGAAAAATCACTGCACTTTCGATAGGAATTAATTAATACTTTATCCTATTTCGAACAAAACATCTTAAGGTCGAATTATTTAAAACATTACATTTCCTAACTGTGATCTAATCCGGATAAATACGAATTTCCGTGGGAGTTCCATGCACTCGTCATCAGTGCCGGTTTTAGCACTACCAGCGCCCTGGGCGAGATTTCTACGGCGCCCCTTATCTGCCATTGAAACAGTAGGTAATGGGTCAGTTACCTACTTGAAACGCATACGAAAAAAGGCAAGGGATATAATGAAATAACCATTTATTAAAAAAACTAATAAAATTTGTTTTCCTTTCTATCGGCAAACTCTTTTATTAAGACATCAAGGTCTATGTTTTCCGCAATTTCATTTTCGATTGACAAAATTGCTAAGTTTGTCAATGTAGATTGAGATATTGTGGATCGCAGATAGGTTTTTATCAGCTAAAGCTTAGAAAAACTCCTTTCCCCACTAGCCACAGTTACAAGTATAGTGATCAATATTCACAATGCTATCCATTCATGTGGATACAGACAGCTCTCGTAAGTTGCGATCTTTGATAAAATTTAAAATAAAGACAGGATTAACCACATTATGATCAGGCAAAAAAGATTTTAGACTTATGAGTTCATCGCACAACATACAACCATCTATACCTGATTTAGAGTCTACAGTTAATTTCAATTGGAGATCACTATAGAGTTTGAGAAGGTCTAGTTTTTTCGGAATCTTTTTTATATTGTACAAAAAAGACCAAGATTCCCAGTATTAATTTAACTGTTCAAATCCTTCATTGAGTGAATTTATGGTGGTGTCCAGAAGACAATTGAAAAATTCAACTTCAAATTTCTTTTCTGGAGAAGTTATAGGCTCATCGCGAGTAGTTTCACCAGCTTAGCGTTTAACACGTCGAATTCTTGTCGTCGTTCTAAACATAGGTTCAATTCCAACTCCTTCGCAGTTAACCCATTAATGGGCGATTTCCTTCCAAATTCGTATACAGGGGTTTTTTTGGGGTTTTTTTTTTCAAAAACCAAAGCAAAAAAAATATTTCAAAACCATGGTTTGAGGAAGTTTAGACATTCGGACGGCGATTTCTGGTGGTTATATAATCATTTAATATCAGCAACTTCAAGATAATCGACTTTAAAAAGAAAAATGACCAAAAAAATCAGCACTTTTTTTAAAAAAAACACAAAAAATAATAGGGTTTTTGAAGCTTTTAGGCAAAACAAATGCCGGATTCTGAAAGAACATCCCCGAAAACCTCCTGTATACGAATTTGGAAGAAAATCGCCCAAATTTGCTATTCGAATCGTGCAATTGAACTTGCGTGCACAAAACCTCGTTTTCCTCATTAATGGGTTAAAATGGCGCTTTTGAAGCCTGTTTTTCTATATTCTTCCAAGAAAGCGCAGCATTTTTTCAACATTTCTGCGCATTTACTGAGATCCATGTCTATTGATTGTAGAGATTTACTAATGACATTTATTTGAAAAAGTATATCATACCAAACAACCAATGAAACCGAACACTACATTCCATTCTAGTGTTGCCGTCATAACGATTTTGTAACTAGAATTAGGGAATTTACTAATAAGTAGGACTCGCTCAATGAACAAGCGGATATAAAGGGGGGCCTGCGGCGCCCCTTCAAATCTGGCGCCCTGGGCGGTCGCCCAACCGCGCCCTACCCTAACGCCGCTACTGCTCGTCATAACCGCCAATGTGAAGAGTGGTCGCAATGTGAGCCTATTTCACGGACTTCGTATTTTAAACCAAAATGTGTGCTAATTATGTTTATGATAAAATAATACTCTCAGAAAAGTTACAAGATCTGCATCTGTTTCAATTTTGAAAAACGAATGATCAAAATTGAGGAAATTGAGTTGTGTAATATGTTTCAGTTGAATAAAAGTTTTGACATAAAAAATCTAATATCTCTTCACTAAGGTCTGATTTCTTCCCATTCTGAGAATGATATAAAATTAAACTAGTGGGAAAAAATACTTACAATTTTTTAAAAATTGGTGTAAACATGGTGTATCTTTAAATATTTCTTAAAGACTTTAGCTTCAACTTAAAAGAAAGTTATTTAGAAACTGTTACGGCTGGTTAGTTTAAGTGGCGATTCTCACGACCTCGTCAGAATCCAATTAGTACTACAATGAGTGCTATTTTGATACCACAACTATGATCTGGATATTAGTGTCTTTGGGCGAGTTTATTAGGCAGAGAAACTTCGCCTTAGGCTAAAGCCATTCCGTGGCGTTGAGGTAGTGAACAATGTCACTAATTCGCTTTTCGGACAGCTCCCTGGGATCATCAATAATATAATCACCTAGTGCACGATGTCTAACCCCAGCAAGGGATGGATATTGGCACAGACAATGGACAAGCGTCTGCTTCTCATTTGGGTCCCTGCAACTGCAACAGTGAATGTTGAAGGGAATCTCTAGCTTAGCTGCGTGCTCCTCTATGGGACAGTGACCTGTGTACACCGCCACAACTCTGGCCACGTGGTTACGGGTCAGATTTAGAAGCTCTTGTCGTAGGAGAGCCAGTTTCAGTTTCAGTTTTGAAGCCGTCTTCAAAAATCGCTACGTGCGTCGAAGTGTTGCAGTAAACCATTTTCTTCCCATTCCTCCGTCGTAAGGAATCTTAATCTTAAGTTCTTCTCGGAGAGAACAGTAGAGTCTGGTTTACACGTTGCCAGTTCCCCAGATATCAGTTCCAGGGTTTTACTGTGACCGTACGAGCAGCAGTCCGGCATCCTGACTCTTTAAGCCTGATCGCACAAACAGCTGTCAGACATCTTATGTGAAGACCAATAGGTAAGACCTAGAAAAGTACAGGGCATCAGTCGGGCAGGATCAAAATACTCCCGAAACGCCCAGACTTGTGGTTCTTTGTACTCTAGCAACTTTTAGGATATTACATTTCTTTTCCAGATAGGGCCACCAAACAAGGTTTAATAGGAGATATATAAAAGAAAACTTCTGGTCCAAGGAGAGCTCATAATATTAGTATTTAGTTGAATAATATTGATATATCATAGAACTTTTTAGTTTTCCATAAGAATAACATGGTAAAGAAAAAAAAAAAAACAAATTAGTATACAAAAGTGGTTATTTCGCAAAAACACTACATTCGATTCTACAGAAAATCATTAAAAAAATCCCTGTGACGCTTTTTTGTCAGATTTCATTTTATTGGTGTAAAATCGTTATAATCGAGCTAGGTAAGTACTATGGCATAAACTGACACTATACCACACCACCTTTAGTGGGAGTCCCCATCTCCTACCGAAGGCTTTTTTGCAAGCGTAGAAGGTTATACATGCTTTCATTTTTCGCTCACTGTTTAACTTAACAGTTAAGCCTAGAATCAAGGACTACTCCCTGATACTTTGCAAATGACGATAGAGCCAGTACTTGTCCATTTAAACTGGGGATTCTTAAACTTGGTATCTTGTATTTGGAACCAATTCTGTTTTACCTGAATTTATGCAGAGGCCACAGCTCATGGCCCAAACATTCACCTTATCCAGGGCTCCCTGCATAATATCACTTATCACGAAGAGATCAGTACCAGAAATCATAATAACTAAGTCGTCTACAAAGGAAACTTCTTGAATTCTTTCTTATCCCAGACTCGAGAGAATTTTGTCCATTACCAGCAGCCAGAAGAGAAATTACTCTCCCTTGAGGAAGAAACTGTAATAATATGAAGGAGTTCAGCTCACTTATTGATTAGTAATGCTAGTCTTTCTTCACACAATGATAATAAAGGAGAAAGGAGAGTAACTTTGGTTTCAAATTTTAAACCTCTGATTGATTTTTTGCGATAAAAGTGCAATCAAAGTTTGAACATTTTGAAATATGTTAGAGTGGTAATAGTTTTCCAGTATTATACTGTATATAGTAAGGGTAATAAAAATCAGCAAAGTTGGGAAACCGTATGAAGGAATACTGATTAAATTCTTATTATATATTTTTATTTATTTAATTTATAAATTCTTTATTTTTATTATTTATTTTATAAATTCTTTATTTTTATTATTTATTTTATAAATTCTTTATTTTATTATTTATTTTATAAATTCTTTATTTTATTTTAATTTATTTTATTTTAATGTAGAAATTAACAAATTTAAAACTTTCTTTCTCAAAATGTGAATTCGAACTATTTATTTTATATCAAAAGGCCTACATACTTTCTCGATTCTTTTATTTCTTTTCTTTTTAAACCGCCTACTTTTACTTTTTTATTTTAATTTTTTAAAATCACTGCCTCCTACCACAATACCCTCCTCCCAGTGTAAACGCAATTTTTTATATGTGCTCAATGGTCTTGATGTTGATGAAAGGATGGCTCGATGGGCCGTGTTGATGTTGAAGGGCTCGTTGGGCCTTGATGTTGATGAAAGGATGGCTCGATGGGCCGTGTTGATGTTGAAGGGCTCGTTGGGCCTTGATGTTGATGAAAGGATGGCTCGATGGGCCGTGTTGATGTTGAAAGGTAGGGCTCGTTGGGTCTTGAAATTGATGGAAGGGCTCGTTGGGCCTTGATGTTGATGGTAGGGTGGTGGCACAGCTGGTCGCCATTGTGGAAATGGAGGTACAGCTGGTCGCTAGTTGATGTTGAAGGGCTCGTTGGGCCTTGATGTTGATGGTAGAAGGGCTCGATGGGCCTTGAAATTGATGGAAGGGCTCGATGGGCCGTGATGTTGATGGTAGGGCTCGTTGGGCCTTGAAATTGATGGAAGGGCTCGTTGGGCCTTGTTGTTGTCGGGGTCACCAGTGAAGGAATACTGATTAAATTCTTATTATATATTTTTATTATTTATTTTATAAATTCTTTATTTTTATTATTTATTTTATAAATTCTTTATTTTATTATTTATTTTATAAATTCTTTATTTTATTTTAATTTATTTTATTTTAATGTAGAAATTAACAAATTTAAAACTTTCTTTCTCAAAATGTGAATTCGAACTATTTATTTTATATCAAAACGCCTACTTTCTCGATTCTTTTATTTCTTTTCTTTTTAAACCGCCTACTTTTACTTTTTTATTTTAATTTTTTAAAATCACCGCCTCCTACCACACGTAAATGCCAATTTTCATGTTAATCTCCTGATTTAAAAATCTCTTCACCAAATTGGTTACACTATGTTGAACTTCAAAATTTTGATAACAGTCTCGGAATCAGGGCTCCAATAATTCCTAAGTACTAATTTTCATGTCATTCTCTTGTACGGTTTGAGCAGATCATGGTCAGACTTGGCGGCATGTTTTATTGTTATCAAAACTGAGCGCGTATACAAAATTTGAAAAGAATCGATTTGATAGAATTGCGAGGAAAAAAATCAAATGTAAGAGGGGGATCCTGTGGACCCTTTGAGATCCCCTCCATAACTTGGTGTTTTTTTATGTTTTTTGGTGCGTATAATCGATTTTTCGAGGTTACTAGGCCGAAAGCCTGCAAGTTTATTTGTTTTAAACAATTTAATTGTCTAAATGGCTATAATTAATAAACTAAGAAAGATCCGGAAATTTTGCCATATACTTTTTGTTTCTTATGAAAAAACCAACAAAATACATTTTGAAAAAATAAAATCCGTTTCTTTGGACCGGAGATAATGCAAATTTAGTGCAAATCTATTGCAAATATGCCTTCACCTTTTCCTTCAACGATCATATCATCGCTCCTAGAGAAGCTAAGAAAGTCTACAAATGCTCAAGAAATACCTTTCGCTTTAGAATGAGCCTTGTTTTAATGCCATCATGATTGTTTATAACAAAATTACTAAAAAACCGCAAAAGTATTTTTTTATAAGCTTTTTTTACAAATATAAGTTAACTATATTTAAGATTAAACTTTTGCATGTTATTCTATGATTCAAGACGAACCTTTTTTGATAATATACATATATATGCAAATGTTTAAATTGCTCAAAAGAAACCAGCGAATTGAAAATTGAACTTTGAGTTCTAATATGTTTTTTTTTTTAGCTGCAAATCGATTTTCTGAAGTTAGCTATTCGATAATTTAATTTTTTATTTGTTACTAACAATTTCATTGTTAAAATAGTCATAAATAGCTGAATTATTTATGTCATTGTGGTGGGTAAATCGATTGAATTTCCTAAAATTCCATTGTAACCTTAAACCCAAAAATCTTCTATGTACCAAAAAATATAAGAAAACGCCAAGTTACCGAGAGAACTACCCCGACATAGCGACCGAACTATACTGCAAAAATTAAATTTTAATTTTCTTACCCTAAAAAAGGGATGTTTTAATTATTTTCATTGTCGTACAATAAAGAGCTAAAGTTTGAAAACCCGATAGCGTAAAAGTCAAAACCATCATTACAAGTATGTTTACTATTTTATAAATTCAGATATTTAAAATAACTAGGCATGAGATACTTATTTTCACATAGAATTAAAAGATTACTCCTACTCGTACTTGAACGACAACGGAAAAACAATTTATAATATTCATTGTATATGAAAATTAGTGTCTTATGTCACAATTTTTTAAATATCTACATACTTATACTATGTTTATTTTTTTCTTGTTCGTAGTCGGGTTTTATTTATTTAAACTTAAAGTGTTTTTATTACTTCTATTATGGCCATTATTCTGGAGAGATTTCCATTGTAATTCTATCGCAGAGGTCACCTAATATGACGTACGTTCGTATAGTAATTAGTAAATAGTAGCGTGTAACACAATAATGTGTTGTGTTAATACTATATGTTAAATAAATACAAAATAATTATTTTATTTTATTTTACAGACATGAACCTCTGCTACTTCAAAATCTGCAACTTGGGCCGCAAAAGAAACCACTAGGTATCTTTTATACTAGCAATATACCACATATCGCCCATGTAGTTATTTTGCATTTCACCAACTCTAAATGTAAAATGTGTAAATCTATCTGATTCGGACTTTAAATCTGAAAATTTAAAATTGTGTAACAATATATATTCAACCATTTTCTATTTCTGTTACATTGGGCAAAATCTTAACGAAATAAACGCAAATAAAAAAAAAATGCACTTTATACATTTCGATATCAGTATAAAATTTATTTTTGAAGTATTTTACTGTTATACTATATTTATTTTTTAAAAAAAAATATGGGCTCTTTCGTTGGAATGGGTAAATGAATGGAAAAAGCCAGAAAGGAATATATGCTATATTTTATTGTACTTATTAATTTATATTTGATAAAATGATTGTAAAGATTTTAAGGTGAAGGTGAATCATATTTATTCTAGACATAATACATCGATTGTAATAAATAAAATTTTAAGAAATTATAAGGGAATAGTTTTTTTTCTTCACAACCACTTCCTTTAATTTGAGCTACATTTACAGTTTTGGGGAAAGCTGAATATACAGTGGATAAGTGACTTTACTTAAATACGGTTGGATAAAAAAAACCTATAATTTTATTATACTTTACTAGCATTGACCAAGTACAGTTAAACTTGAAAAAGCAAACCACATTATAAATCTTAAAAATGCATAAGACGATAATATGAAAACGATTCAATACAAATACATATAGAAGGTAAAATATTATAAATAATTCAATTCCAAATAAGAGGCAAAGAAGATGAGAATCGGCGATAGAATTTTTTGCTTCATTATTTCTCAGAAACCTAAATTTTCATGCAACATTAATTTGCTAATTTGCCATGTAAAATTCTAAAATTTAATAATTGATTTTTGTATCAGCGAGCCCAAGGCGACTATGAGATACTACATTTCAGAGAAATCAAAAATAAACTGTAAGCGGGAATAAGCGTTCCCTCTTTAATCACTTGCCTGAAGGTTAGACATTGCGCAAAAAGAAGAAGATAATAGGGCCCTTATGGCCTGCCCCACAAATACCCAATTGTTATTGCTTGACTAGTCCGAGTAGAATAAATCAAATGGAAGTGAAAAATTAACATAAGGGCGAAATTCAGATAAAGTGCATTAAAAAATGGATTTTTATTATCTTGCACCTATTTTAACTTTTGAAGTTGTTAAAGGATTTTTCTTACCACAAACACATAATAAAATAAAAATACAACAATAAATATACAAATACGATGCCTTGAAATGAAGTCAATGGAAATAACGTCAATTGATTTTAATTCAATTTTTTGGTTAATAAAATCAGTTGAATTTATTTAGAATTCAATAAGGAAAGAATGTCAATGGGTTTTAGAAAGTAATGTCAGTTGGCTTTATTTCCACTTAATATTCTGATTACACTTTGGAAAAGAAAACCACCACTTAAGTGAGCAAAGGAAATTAAGCTAGTCAGTATTGATATTACCTTTATTTAATCTTATATATATGTGTATTTATATTAATTGGCATCTGTACCTTACAGATTACATCTAAAAGTTGTTCAGTTCACAAGGAAATTTTGTAAGGAGCACGTTTCGAAAGAAAAGTCTTTACTCAATTAAACAATCAATATATATCTTTTTATTTTTGTTTTTTTCCATACCGTTTTGGAAATAATGACAAATATAATTAGAAATAATATCAATTGAAATTCTTTCTTTCTTGAGTTGGTAATAAATTCAATTGATTTTAATCCCCTTTTTTTTTTGGGAAATAAGTCAATTGACCATTTATTGCACGTTGTTAACGAGTTTTTTTCGTATTAAGTACCAAGCATAGTAAATATACCAAAAAACGATTTTTTCTCAAAGTTACCATTATTAGAAAATAATTTTAATTTAATAATTTGCCTACCAAGCAGTACCGGTTAAATAAATGTAAAGTTGGCTTTTATTAAAACAACCTCCTCGTACTAGTTTTCATTTCGTCGCATTACATAACGTTTGGGGCAAAGCATTATAAAGCTGCCGACAAGATAAAAAAAATCTATTTTTATCTCGATTCTTCTAAATAATAATAATTATAATAAAATTTATTAGAATAAACAAGTAGTAAACAAGACAGATGTGATCTTTTAAACATGCACTTTAAATGAGGTGCAAAACCAATAATTAATAGAAATAAGAATAAACTAATGCTAATGCAAAAAAAATCGCGAAGTTTTTATTATATTACATTGCTGTACAAAATGGCCATTTTGCAAAACCCAAAGAAAAAAAAAACGTTCAAAACCATGGTTTGAGAAAGTTTAGACAGTCGAACCGCGATTTCTGGTGGTTATACGATCATTCAATAGCAGCAACGATAAGATAATAGACTTTGAAAAGAAAAATGACCAAAAAAATCAGCACTTTTTTTAAAAAATCCAAAAATAATAGGGTTTTGGAATTTTGCTAGATTTTGAAAGAGCACCCCCAAATATCCTTTATATACGAATTTGGAAGAAAATCGCTCCAATTTGCTATTCGAATCGTACAATTGAACTTGCGTGCACCAAATCCTCGTTTTGCGCATTAATGGGTTAAATGAAACATTAATTTTGTTGGAGTATGCTACGTCGATTGTATGGTAAATTAAATTCCCAAAGGTAAAAAAGGGGACTATTAGACTTTACTAGTTTTAAGCATGTTGGAGATGGAAGCAGCGAGGGAAACAGCCAAAGTTTCCTAAGGGTAAGAACATAGCGAGCAGGTCGTGGTTGCGGTTTAGATGACTATTCAGTTGACTGTGGGGAAACACATAGCGCGGCAGCTGACTAATCAGCTTGAGGTTTAGCTGAACTATCGGGTTTCGCTGACTTCAAATCATTTTGCTTTTTCAGTCAGCTAGTCTCTCTAGTAGCCTGCTGCGATGAGTGCTGTTCAGAGTAAAGAAAAATTGATGCATTGCATGCAGCTGAGAATTGCCATTTGGGATGCTAAAAATAAAGAAACATTTAAATAGATATAAAATGGATAAGTCCTGGAAGGAGATTGAGAAAGAAGTAGGCATGCCAGGTAAGTTTAATTCAGTACAGTTATTTAATATATTTTTAATTAGACACTATTAGAGCAAAAGTGGTTTTTGAATTTATCTCTTATTTCAATACATTGTAAGGATGACCGATTATTCCTTCTACTAAGTTATGTCGGGCATAGGGTTTTAGAAGGTATCTCATAAGTGTATACGCTTCATCCGCAATAAAAACAAAGGGTAAATTTTTGATTTTTATTAGGTAGAGAATCATTAGCGCGCATTTTTAATTTATTTGATTCGATCATTTTAAATAAATCTGATGCTCGAAAAGTTTCTCCATAGCTTTGTTTACCCCTGATATCAACTGTTATGAATTTGTAGTGAGCGTATGATAGTCCTTGTAAAACTATAGAAAAGTAGTTTTTATAATTGTTATATACCGATCCAGAATTAGAAGGGCATTTTATTTGAACATGTTTACCATCAAGGGCCCCAAAACAATACGGAAACCCCCAAATTTCTTTAAAATTTTTCGCAATATTTTTAAAATGTTCTTCAGATGGCTGTGGCATATGAATTGGTTGTAACTTTTCCCATAAAATTAAAGTAACTTCTTTGATAATTTGTGACACAGTCGAGGTTCCCATACGGAATGAAAAGCCCAGACTCCTAAAAGAATTCCCTGTTGCAAAATATCTGGAAATAATATTATCGATTACCGACATATTTTGATTCATAATATTTAGTTTAAAAAAAAGTTAGTCCTTATATGTATTAATTCATGCGATTTATGATTTACTTTAGCTAACGAAAGTGAATGAAAAATGTGGAAAAACTTAAGGCAAGAATTTAAAAAGCAACTTAATAAGGCAAGAAGTGTAAAATCTGGCGACGTAGCTCCAGAAGAACTGAATTCATCTTGGCCATATTTTCAAAGCTTGCTCTTTTTAAAAGATCAATTCACGCCACAAGAAAGTAGTGGCAATTTATCAAATGAAGCTGACTTATTAATAAGTAGTAGCAATACTACAGATGATTGCTTAGATTTAGATCAAGAAGTCATAATTGAACCTAACATCGAATCGCCTGATTTGACTAGGTCAACTCCATCCACATATTCAGGGTATAAAAGGCGAGTTACGCCAAACATTGCCATTGGCCGTGCTCTGCTTGCGATTGAATAGGATCAACTTGAGTTTAAAAAGCAAAAGCAAGAATATGATAAGAATGACGAAAACATATGTTTCTTTAATTCTATGTTGCACAAGTAAAAAAGTTGGTTCCTCAAAAAAAAAAGGATTTTCAGAATGAGATTGCAACAGATATTGTACGATCTTTCATTTTGAGAAAGTCACACTCAGGAACAAACCTTTAGTACAAGCAACGCGGAAAAAATTTTTAGTCTGTTAAAAGAAATCACCCCAAGTAGGACTATGGTAACTTTGCAAGAAGGGCTTTCCCGTCAAGAGTATGCAAATGCGTTATCGCCCACATTTTTTTTGCCAATATCACATAACGCGGCTACCAGCTCATATGATCAGTCACCACCAATATCATTTGCTTCACAAACTCAGCCACCAAACTCACATCGGGAATGAAAAGTGAGTTCCGGTGTTTTTTTGTTTTGTTTATTAATTTTTATAGCAATGAATGAATAAATGTTAATGTTTTTTAGATGATTTTTGTATTTAATTTGTAATAATTGAAAGCTTACCTTATTGTTATTACAAGTCTTTCCTCTGGACAAATTGGATTGAGATGAAAGTTTTGATGATTTTTAAGAACACATAGTTTTGGAGCCGGTAGCGTGAGAATATAGGTGAATGTTTCAGGTGTCATTCTCATATACTCAAAATATTTATCTGGGTAAAGTTTAAGTTCGTTGGATAAATGATGGAATTCGCCGATATCTGGTCTTTCTTCATTGATTGGATGAACTACTGATTGTCTCTTTAAAAGGGTATTAGTTAAAATCCACCACTTAACTCCTGCACTAATCTCATCATTATCGCTACTATCTTCGAACATTTCAAAGTTTATATAAAATCCGAATGTGCATGCCTATTGCTCGTAATGTATTCAATTTAAGTATTGTGGTCTAGGCGTTATGAATTTTATATCAAAATTCTGCAAAATTATTTAAAGAATTGAAAGGTATATAGCATGTCTGCTTTTATTTGGCACGCTAATCCATGTACCGAAAATCTGAACTTAAATTTTATAATTATATGTAGGAGCAGCATTTTTTTTTTTTTTTTTTTGTTAGTTGAAAAACCCCAAGATACTACGAGAAAAAATCTATGATTATTAAAAATTCTTCAGCTTTACATTCAAGTTTATAAAGTAGATAATTTGGTATCCCATGAGCAAGCAGTGGCTCACGTCGTTTAGAGGCCTTAAATCTTTAGAAAATATGGCAGGATGCAACCTTTTGCTTTATATCTGTGTTAATTCCTGACAAGTACACAATTTCACTAGCCAAAATTTTGGTTTGTTCTACTCCCCGGTGATTTTCATGTAATTTCTTTGAAAATTCCTCATGGCACACGGTTTCTTTGAAAATTCCTCATGGCACACGGTTGGAACTATTAAACTAAACTAAACTAAATTCTACTGAAACCTTCACATAAAAATTCTGAATTGGTCAGTACTGATGTAAAATTTCACGAACTTTCAGAATATGATAATGATTTTTAATTAAAATTGGAACTACAGAGGTTATGTTCGCTTCTCGTTCGCGTTTTTTCAAAATTTTTTTTTAGAAAATCATTATTTATGGCTCGAAACCAATGAAGAATTTGGCGGAAAAGCATTAATATCGCGTCCATGGACCCTGTTCCTTAATTTGCAGATGCGTACGCTTTGAAATTCAAAATGACGGTATCCGAAATGACGTTTGAAAGTCGATAATTCAATGAGATATAATATTATAACTATTAAAAAAGAATTTCTTAATGGATTTATTTAGAAACTTATACAGGGAAGCTCTTCAGTTTGCTGAATGCTGATCTGAGGTCAAATTTAAGAAATACAAAATGGCGGGCTCAAAATGGTGGACAAAATCATTGGTGGGGAGCGCGCATCTGCGCACGGAATCGCCTGTAGCAGCGCGAGCTTTTCAAATTTCGCGGCAAGAGATAGCTTAAACGATTCAGGAAAGAACACAGAATTTTTCAAAACTAAAAAACAAAATGGCAAAAAGTTTCAGACCCATCAGTTTTACGTCATTCCTGGAACGGCTGGAAGCAAAACACATCAGTGAACACCAACATGCTTATAGGAGTGACAGGTCCTGTGAATCCGCACTGCACGATCTAATCTATAAAATAGAAAGTGCTGCGGATCGTGGAGTTTTGCTCTTGGAATTTTTGTGAGGGAGCTTTTGATAACGCAAAGTGCTTACCCCTATGTGTTGTTGCCAAAACGTATGGAGTAGATTCTATGCTTATACGATGGATCCATTCTATGCTGTCTTAGTTACTTTTAGTAAAAAGCGGAAATGGCACTGCCATGAAAGTTGGGACGAGCTGCCCGCAAGGATTTCTACTGTGATGCTTCTTATTAGACTCACTTTTAGACGAATTGCAAAGTCAAAATATACATATAAGGTAGGTGCGGGTAATAAGGCCTGTCGGCTAATAAGGCCTAAGTAACAAAAATATAATTTAAAATGATCGATGTCGCTCAAGGTCATAATCGCAGGTAGCTAACACTCATCGATGGCACCTGAAACTTTTTGCGACGCTTTAGCTCGCTCGCTGCCACTAGTGTGGTGTCTTTCATTGTGAGGGGCGGTTGCGCAGCATGAATAATAAGAAATCGTCCGAATCAATCGTAAGTATTTTTTGTAATATTACACTTATATATATCATTTTGCAGAATAATTTTGTATTATTTCATGCTTCTATGACCTTTGATGTTTGAATAATATATCATGATCCGAATAATGTTCTTTTTAGTTTTTCTTTACGCACGTTACCAGCGGTTATTAAGGCCTACCAAATTTGACCATAGGCCTTATTATCCTCATTTTTTTGTATCAAAATTTTACTGTTTTACAGTTTATGTTATATCTTTTTCAAAATGTTAGGAATGTAAATAAGTAATTACTCCTGTTTACTTATTTATTTATTCTTATTTTTATTGACTACAACCACGATACCCCCCAAACGAGCATTGTGGTCTGAAAATGAGTTGGTGTCGGCTGTCCAGGCAGTTCAAATAGGAATGCTGAGCACCTGTAAAGCTGAAGGTATAAAGTTCCCAGAAGAACCATTAAAAATCAGCTCCAGACTGGTAGTTTGAAAAAAAAAACACTAGGTCGAAAATCCTTACTCAGTGACGACCAGGAAGGTGATATTGTTAGCAGAATTATGAGGTGCCTGTGACACCACGGATTCACCGACGCTTGGTCTATACATTTTGTGAGCTTAATAACATCAAGCACAACTTTAATCAATATGCTAGAGTTGCTGGTAAAGATTGGTTTAAACCGCTTATGAAAAGCGATCCGGAAATATCTAGAAGAAAAGTTTAGTTTATGAACCCGACCAGGGCACAAAAGTTTAATAAATTTATCATTGATGATCACTCCAAAAGACTGAATGAAGTTTATGATGATGTAGATTTGAAAATTAATCCTGAAAGAATTTATAATATGGATGAGAAAGGTTGCTGTTTAACAATTCACCACCAGCACACAAAAAAGATAAAAGAGTGCATTTACAAAGAAAGCAAAGATGGGGGATAACACGCTGAAAGTGTCACCATCGCGAAATGTGTAAATGCACTTGGTAGCGCTATACCACCAATGATCATATTTAAAGTTATACGCTTGAAGCCAGAATTATATAACAACTTTCCACCGGAATCATTGGTAGAAAAATCTACAAATGATTATATGACTAATGAACTTTTCAAAGAATTTTTGAAGCACCTAGCCAGGTACAAAAGTGCAGGAAAGTGGCTTTTAATATTTGATGGAGCAGCTTTTCACTTAGATCCAGGATGATACAAATAATTTTGAGTGTCCTGATGGCTGTTAAACAAAGAAATTTGTTCTTATGTTTAAGACTTTAAGGGGAGGTTCTCATCTAGAATCTTGAAATTTTCGATTTTTTTTTTATTTCATATTATTAAAGTTTAATATGTCTAGAATGTTGCTTTAAAATATTTAGTTGATCCGAGCACTAGAACGGATTCTACAGCCCATTGATTGTGGCGGTTTCATGATCGTAGCGGGGCGCTCAGCCTGTGCCGTGCCGTTCAATCACGATTATCTCGGAACTTTGTTTTTCAAGATTTTTCAAATTTGCGTACAAGATAACTCAAAAACGGTTCAACCGATCAACTTCTAGTTCCGTGCATATTAAAGTAAACAATTTTCTTCATAGAAAGAGCGGAGCACATTTTGAAAATTGTAACATTATCTCCTTTTTGTAAGTGATAAACTATGAAAAAAAACGGCCGAAAACGGCCTTAAAATTTCAAAATCGCGCCATTCCGTCAACTTTAAATTTTTTTTGAAAGTCGTCCGCTCTTTCTGAGACAAATTTATTCTAGTTTATAATAATGTCATCATTATTGGATTTCAGACCAATCTGCGACCCCTAAATTGTACGCAGCTGGGCCATTTTCGAAAAACATGCCTCCGGAGAAGTTGAATAACGGGCGCCATTTTGTTTTTTTTTTTGAATAAAAAAATTTTTTCGTACAGATAAATATACAATAAAAGATAATGCCAAATATCATTTCCCTATGTCTTGTCATTTGCCTTCAAAAAAATCACGAACTTTACCTACTTTTTGACGTTCTAGATGAGAACCTCCCCTTAAGCGTGATTAATGTATATATATTATATTATTATTGAACTCAATTACCAAATCTAAGAAGCCTATTTTGATTATTTATGTATGTCAAAGTCTTAGGCCTTATTATCCTACTATAGTATAATAAGGCCTACTGACAAGGTTTTCAAAAATCTTTAATTTTTTTTAGTTTACGGCAGAAGTTGTTATTTTTAGTTTATACTTTATAGTAATTCATCTAAAGTTTCAATTAACATTAAAATTTGTTGATTCGGATACATACTTTTTATTTTATTTCAAATCTCCCTTAGCTAGGCCTTATTACCCGCCCCTACCTTACATACAGGCCTATGCTGATGATGTGTGTGCACTCGTTTGTGGAGATTCGTTAAAAATTGTCTGCATTAAAATGCAGAAGACCTTGGATAAGATCCAGAACTGGTGCGAGAGGAATGGTGTATCAGTGTATCATATACTTTAGATGTTCACAAGTTCTAGAAAACTTGATAAGCTTAAGCTTCCAACTCTGAAGGGTGAAACCATTCAACTCTCCAAGAAGGTTAAATATCTAGGGGTGACTCTAGACAGCAAACTGACCTGGAAGGCTCATGTCGAAAACAAAGCATCTCGAGCATTAAATGCCTTTTGGCAGTACAAAAGAGCTTTTGGGAAGACATGGGGTCTAAGACCTGCTGTGGTGCATGATTGCCGTATGCCGCCTAAAGTGGTGTGGACTCTGGCACGGTAAACATGCTATCGGGCATGGTGTCATATCACAAAGTGTGCTCTATTCAATATGCCGACGAATGATCTGACCCCAATATTAATGTTCGGAAGACGATTTCAAATCCTCCTCCCGAAAAGGGAGGAGTGGAAAGATCCAAGCAAATTATTGAATGGTCTTTCTTATATGGGTCTCTGGTAGAGATGCCACGAATAGTAATTTGGCCGAATACCGAATACCGAATGTTCGGCGAGGTTCTTGGCCGAAGCGCCGAACATTCGGCAGCCGAATATTCGGCCACACTTAGTACTTTCCGCTTAGTTAGTTCTTTTTTTTTGCTTAAATAAATATATTTGTGAGTAATATTTTGGATTCTTTTTTCATGATTTATTTGATAATCCTTACTATATTTTATCATAAATACGAAAGTAAATCTGTTTATCACGATTTCACGCCAAAACTGCTGAACCAATTTAAATGAAATTTGGTACACAGATACTTTCGAGCCTTAGAAAGGACATGGGCTATAATTTCCGCGGACGAAGTCGCGGGAAAACAGCTAGTAATAAAAAAATAATAAATAAATTGCTATTCGGTATTCGGCCGAATGGTTAACCATATTCGGCCGAATACCGAATAGCGAAAAAAGTGGCCGAATAGCCGAATACCGAATAGTTGCCGAATATTCGTGGCATCTCTAGTCTCTGGTCACCAGGGAGTAGAAGGCAATGAGTCTTCAGATTCCCTGGCGAGGGAAGGCGCTAACTCTTACCCCATGGGCCCAAAGCTTAGTTCATGGAGAGAGATGGGCCAGCTTAAATAACTACCTGCAGGCTTACCAAGTACTTTATAAGGAGTCCGAACAAGAATACTGCGAAATTCTTACTTAACTTAGGCAGGAAATATTACAGGGTTCTAGTGGAGACAACTTCAAGGCACAACACATTTGGAAAACACTTAAATACCCTGGGAATCATCAGCGACCCTGTGTGCCCCTCGTGTGGGGAGGAAGCGGACTTCCTCTATGACTGTTCTGCGTTCTCCCGTGCACGTAAGGACGCGTATGGCGCTGATGTAATGAGAATGGAGGATTTTTCTCGATCTCTGTCTGAGATCCTTCAATTCATCAGAACAACGAGGAAATTCAGGTAGAGCGGGGGTTTTGAGCGCAATGTAATAATAGAAGTCTGAGCACTCGGGATGTTCTGCCTTCCCCCACAACCCATCAATAAAAAAAAAAAAAAAAAAAAAAAAAATAATAAAAAAAATAGAACGGCTCAAATAAATTCGTATTTTGTAAAAAATTGCCCATAACCTAACAGATGACTCCATCCTTCCTGCATAACCAGTAAAGTCCACTCTGATTTTGTTTATTTTTCATTTTTATCTAAATATTATAGAATTAAAATCTGTCAAAATAATGGAAGTATAGTTAATAATATGGAAGTATATTCTCGTACTCAACATTCATTTACTAATAACTACTCAACTATTGCTTTTATATTTTACAGAGATATTTGTTTAAAGCCAAAATTGCATATTTATTGTATACTAGCTGGCCCGGCAGACGTTGTACTGCCCTTTCCGCTACATTTTCATTATGCCATGTGCGTCAACCAATATTTGATCGTGTTCTTTCATTTCGCATGTTTCTACAAATAATACCATTAATATAAGAAAACAGTATTTCCGTTTCATATCCCTAATTAATTTATTGAACAAACTTAAACGTTGTTTAATATTAAGTAAACCGTTTTACACTTCACAAATATTGGAAAATTACCCGGTTTCACCCGGCGTTGGGTAAATACTTACTAATTAAAATTTGTTTTATATATTGGGTCCGCCATCTTGGATCTAGAAACTTTGATAATTCGATAATGATCAAAATTAGTGGCACCACAAAAAATCGTACTAATTTTCATGAAAATCCTTTGAAGTCGAGAAATTTGCATCACCATATTGGATCCGCCATCTTGGATTTGGAAATTTTGATAATATTTAAAATTAGTTAAATCAGAATAATCATTGTATTAATTTTCATTAAAATCTGTTGAAATCGAGACATTATGGTCTCTCTATTGGACCTGCCATCTTGGATTTACAAAATTTTAATAATATTCGAAATTAGTGGCCTCAGAATAATCATTCTACCAATTTTCATTAAAATCCGTCCAAATCGAGACATTTTGGTCGCCGTGTTGGATCCGCTATCTTGAATTTGGAAATTTTGATAACATTAAAATTAGTGGCCTCAGAATAATTATAGTACTAATTTTCATTAAAATCCGTTGAAATTGAGAAATTGTTGGTCACCATCTTAGATTTGGAAATCTCGATAATATTCTAAATTAGTTGCCTCAGAATAACCATTGTACTAATTTTCATTAAAATCCGTTGTAACTGAGACATTTTAATCGCCATGTTGGATTCGCCATCTTGGATTTGGAAATTATGGTAATATTCTAAATTACCCCCCGATTCTGGATCAAACTTAACTTAACTTAACTATTATCAAAAATCCTTTTAAAGGAATTAATATGCTACCATATTATTGAACAAACATTTGTGAATTCTTCTACAAAAAGTGGTCCATCTCCTGAGTTAAAGGGATTTTTCAAAACAATTAAGAGGTTAAGAGTTCTTAACTTTTCTGTAATTAAAATCCGTTGTAATCAAGACATTTTTGTCACCATGTTGGATTCGCCATCTTGAATTTGTAAATATTGATAATATTCAAAATCAGTGACCTCAAAACAATAATTGTCCTAATTTTCATTAAAATCCGTTGAACTCGAGAACGCGCGATAGAAAAGTTTTGTTTTTAGACTTTTTTAGGCAATTTTTTAAATTTTTCTCTCCGTAAGAACCATCCTCGTACTTCAAGGAATATTATAAAAAAAGAATTAGCGAAATCAGTTCAGCTGTTCTCGAGATTTGCGCTTAGCAACACATTCAGCGATTCATTTTTATATTATAGATTTTATAATTTTGTAGATGCTAAAATGTTTTAAGGTAGTTTGTTTATCGCAGTAGATAACTCCACTTTCTCAGTATAACCGCATAAGTCCATAAATATGGATTTACTACAAAATTTTCGCAGCATAACTTTTTATATAAAATTATTTAAAAAAATTTAGTGAAGTCAAACGGATTCGAAACTTTTGAGCCGTGTTCTCTCGAAAAATACTACAATGGAGCCAGTGATATATAGGCTAACGTTGCCATATAGCAAAAATTAACCAGTATGCAGTAGTGAAAGTTATTTTCTTTTACCGCCAAATGTAAAATATAAAGAATTCCATTCTATCAAAAAAAATGTATTACGGACACAGTTGATGGGATTACGTTGACTACTTGTTATTCTTGTTTAAAGCTAAAAAATTTGTTTGAACTAAGTTTATAATAAGCTAAACGGATAGTTACTCACTATTCACATATTATACTTTTTAAGAATCTTACAGTGCCCGATCTAGCTCTTTTGGCACTCTAGACAAAAATTATTGTTTACTGTGTTTTATATTTAATTATAAATGGTTGTGTTAAAAAATGATTGGAGTTTTGCAGATTCGCTTTTTTCTGGGCACGCTGTCACAAAAAACCTTGAGGACTCTGTTTGTTTCTTTTTACTATATAGGTATTAGATATGTTTATTAGAGTAAATCCCTTGTTTTTGCTTTATATGTTCCTCGCTGCGTAATGGTAATACTGTTGGCAATATCTTTAGTTTTTCCTAAAATATACCGAAAAATACTTGTACTAGTAATTTTATGAATGAGCTTAAGACAATTTATAATTTTGATATTAAACGTATGCATCATATTACCGTTTTTCCAAAATGTTCCACTTTTTTTTTGGTTTTATTGGTTTAAATCTGCTCTTCATACCAATACTTGCCTTTCCCTTAATCAGATCTTGGATGCGCACATTTGCATATGTTTATTATCTGAATTCATTAAGATATGCTTCAATCCTACCTAATGTCTAAGAAAACAACTGCACAAATAAACATGTCCTTTGCTAGAAAACTCCCACAAATCCTACTTATAACCTATTCTTACATTTCATCAAAAGAATTAAAGACAAATATTTTGAATCAATATTAATAGATTTATGTACATCTTGGATCACTAGCAGGTTAACAGAGGATGTCATGAATTAAATTTCTTATGAAACAGCCTCCGGAATTTGGCTTAAATTAACCTTGAAGAAAATGTAACCAAATAGAAGTGCATCATTATTTTTTGATGATAACAGGTAGTTCAGAATACAGGAAATCTATTTTATATATTTATATATAACTGATAGATTTCTTTGGAAATTTCTTATCTGGAGGTCATCCACTTACTTTAAGTGCCTTTGAATATTTAACAATGAAAACATTGTGTTTTCAACAGCGTGTCAAGTTCAATACTGAGGTGCGGTGGGATGAGCTAGCGAAACGAACTGCGCCTAAAAATCTTTCAAAATCTTAAGCCTTGCGGGTGTAGCCTGTACACAGGTTTACCTTTAAGATATAAATAAAATGTTTTATTATTTTGGCTACTTGGTGCACGAATAAAGCTTTTGGTAATGTAAATATAATTAATTCAGGCGAAAAAAACAAGAAATCTTTGCAAAACTAAAATCGCGTGGGTTAAACAGTTGAATTACTTGAACTTGCTTTGATAAAAAAACGTCGTAGGAAGATGAACATCACCTTTGCTTCGAAGTAATGCCTCAAATAGGTCATTCAATTACACATTCTAAACAAAGCTTTATTTCAATTCAATTCAATTTATTTAGGATAACAGTAGCTGCGCTTTTCTCATCGGGTTCAGGGTCAATTAAGAAAAAAATGGTCAAGTGCGACTTCGACTCGATTCCAGGGTTCCGTTACATATTTTCTAGAATTTCTAGAAAGCTATAAGATCTATGACTTTTTATAATTTACCTGTAAACTTAAGGCGTTATATCTCCCGATTTTTTAAAAATTGTGGGGATGAGCTAGCGTCAATTAATCTTGTATTATGGTCATGCAGTTATATTTGGCGAATAGTACCAGCGAAGGCCAATAATCATTGTTTTTTTGTAATTACAACTTCCTTTTGTGTGTTTTAGCTTTTATTAATTTGTTAGTTTTCTCTAAGATTTTATTAATATCAATGGCAGCAAAAGCGAATTATGAATACAATTTATTCAGTGGGTGTTTTTACGATTTAGGCATTTCTCTAATTTAATTTAATTTAATTGTCACTTTTAGGCCATTTAGAATAAAATAATTGGGTTAATAAAACAAAATTCTCGGAAATGATTTTTTTTAAAGATTTTGGGAGTGTACCTACTTTGCTTGTTATATGCATGTTCAGGATTATTATACAATTTTGATAACAGAGATAGTAAAAAAAAATTAAAAAAAAACATTGATTTGATTAAGTTAAGTGAACTTTTTTTTTGAAGTGACTACATTGCTAACAATTTCCATTGATAATTTTTAGATTTATGCGAATTGTGATATGATTACCGATATTTAAGCTTCACAGTTATTCACATGTTTCTATGTTCTGATTTTACATTCAGTTTTATTTCTGTTAATCACCGTAGCAAAGCACTCGTATCCTACTACGGGTACTACTGCTCCGATACAAATTAGTTTGCCTATACGCTTTTTGAATGATTACTCGTATGCAGTGCCGGCCTTAGACTTTTGCGTTTAGTCGGGCAAACTTTTCCTCGGCGCCCCTTTTAAAGTAAAGTATAAAAATTATGGCTTAAAAAACAAAAAAACACACTTTTATAAGTAGCGCAATAAAAAGTTGAACAATTATCGCAGGTTCAAAATTTCTTTTAACTTGTAGTGTCATCAAAAATTTAGCAGTGTGAACAATTTCAAGGTTTGGGCTTTCTCCGAACATAGTTAAACTTCGATTTCTAATTTTGAATTACACAAAAAATGCACAGGCGGACGGACAACACGGTCATGTGGAAAAAAAGTACGATTTTTTTGCTACGATGAACTGACCATACAGAACAATCCGAAAATTTTTTAGATAATTCTTTTATATTTTCACAAGTTCCGTCATCTACCGCATTTTGATTGTTGGGCTCGTCCTCATCTACAGTGCTGTGCAAAACATTTGCAACTAAAATCATAGTTTCATACAGATCATTATAAAATTTCCTAAACCACTGATACCAAAAAAAGTTTTACAGTGCATTATTCTTTATTATGTCTAGTTTCCAGATATAACAATAGCAGGATGTAATATCCCGTAATAAGGGAGCAATATCAATTTTTTTATTCAACGTAACGATTTTGCCTGTGCAAAACATTTGCAACTTCACATATCTACAAATACTTTTCTAGGAATAAATGAGAATTGGCAGTACTTTGTTAGTTAACTGTTATTTTCTATTCCATATATAGTTAATAAAAAATAATAATAATAATTTTCTATTCCGATCCAAGCGCGGAAGTGTATTATTAAAATATTTTTTTCCTTTAAACGCAATTAAATTAAACGTTCTTAAAATGGGGGTAATTAATTTTACAGCGAAATAAAAAACCGAATAATATTTGTTTACACAGATGGTATAACCTAAAAAGACATTAGTGAAAAATATAAAATAGCTAAATCCACCATATCCAGAATTATAAGCAGTTTTAAAAAGACTGGGAGTATTGAAAATATTCATAAAGGGTGGTAGACCAAGGAAAAAAAATTTTTGCCACGTCAGGTGTACCGCAGGGTAGCCACCTGGGCCCGCTCTTATTTATTTTGGCTATTGACGACATTACATATTTACTCAAAGGCTGTAAAATTCTAATTTATGCTGACGACATGAAACTTTTCCGATATACGAATAATATTAACGACTGCCACACGGTTCAAAGAGATCTGGATACCTTCCAAACGTGGTGTGTTCACAATAATCTTGAATTGAACATTAATAAATGTGAAGTTTTATCTTTTTGTAGAGGCCGCAATCCCCTAAGTTTTGATTATAATCTTTTGAACGTTACTCTTAGACGAGTTCACTCTGCCCGTGACTTAGGCGTTTTTCTGGATTGCAAACTGGATTTTGTTGAGCATATAAACTGCATGGTGACAAGGGCCAGTATTATGCTGGGTTTTGTTAAACGATGGTCCCGTGAATTTTCTAACGTCACTGTGTACAAACAGCTTTATTCGTCCTTTGTACGGCCAATTCTTGAATATGCAAGTCAAGTTTGGTCTCCCTATTACCAAGTTCATATAGACAGCATTGAATCTGTTCAACGGAAATTTGTCCGCTTCGCCCTTAGAGAATTGCCATGGAGCAATCCAGTTATCCTCCCTCCATACAAGGACCGTTTGAAGCTCCTTGACATGCATTCTCTGGAAAAGCGACGGGAAATCGCGGACGTTGTATTTGTGCACCAACTTCTGGTTGGCAATATTGATTCACCTTCTCTCAAAACGAGATTCAAGTACAGGGCGAATGAGCGAAACCTTAGGCATGTTCCGCTCCTACAAACTGATCTATGTAAAACTAACTATAGCTTCTTTCAACCAATTAACCGCATGAGGTTGAGTGTAAATAAGAATGCCGATTTGTTTGATGTCCGTGTTGGTAAGCATGTATTAAAAAAGAACTTGCTTGTTTGTCATGTCGCTACTAACAACGGACCAAATGATGACGAGTCTTATGCAGCAAATTAATGTTTTGTTGCCTTAAGCTTAGACTAAGCTGATGGTCTGTTTAAAAAAAAAAAAAAAAAAAACGACAAAGGCTGAGGATCGTAGAATTTAAGTTTTAATTAAATCTCGGTCTTTCGAATAAAACCTGGATGTGGATCCTTCGACAGTAAGAAGAGGAGCCATAGAAATCGATCTTAAGACATACAGGCCAGCGAAAAAGCCACTACTTTCCGAAAAAAATGGCTGAGCTCGACTTGTCTTTGCTCAAAGTCATTTAGAATGGCCCCTAGAAAAATGGAGAACTGTCCTTTTTTCGGATGAGTGTTTAACTTTAAGTTTAACTTAGTGGGGCTAGGTGGAGGGCAAAAAGTAGGACGACCGACGAACAAACGACTAAATCCGCGATAAACTGTGGTAACTATGAAGCATGGAAGTGGTAATACAACGGTCTGGGGGTGTTTATCAGCTCAGGGCGTGGGACCTATTTATGAAATACCACTGATAATGAAAGCGGAGGACTATTAAAACATTATGGAAAATGTTATGCTCCCTTACACAGAGGAAGAAATGCCCCTGCACTGGCGCTTCGAACAGGACAATGATCCCAAGCACACCTCTAGACTTCTTCAGGCTTGGTTTTCGCAGCAAAACATTGAAGTTTTGAACTGGCTCGCACAGTCCCCAGATCTCAACCCCATAGAAAAGCTATGGCAACTGGTTAAGAAGAATATGAGGGGTAAATTTTACAACAACCGTGACGAACTCTTTAATGGTATAAAAAAGGCTTGGAATGATATAACTTCTTTGCATATTGAGTCGCTATTTAATTCTATGTCAAGAAGATGTGCAGCAGTTATTGTAAATAAAGGCTATTCAACCAAATATTAATGATAATATATATTTAAAGTCGCCAACATTGTTAATGTCAAGGAGTTGCAAATGTTTTGCACAGTCAGTTTTGTATCTTAGTATGAAAAAACGAATATTTCTCCTTTTTTATTGAATAGTTACCTTTAGTTTTTTAATATTCTTAAATTAGATATAATAAAGAATAAAATACTGTATTAACTTTTTTGTTTTTAAGAATTTAAGGTTTGTTGTAGTAAGACATAGAAAATTGGGGTTTTAGTTGCAAATGTTTTGCACAGCACTGTATGTATGTTCAACTTATTTCCATCCGAAATTGGTTTAGGCGATTGAGATCTAACTTCATTTTGAATAGATGGTTCTGACGCTTTTCTTTTTCTGTATTCATAACCAGACGGTTTATGGTCTAGTTTTCCATCGTTAAAATAAAATATTATCAGCCTGCATAGAAAAAAAAAACAAATGTTGATAAGAAAAAATTAATTTTTCTGCAGTCCCGACCGTAAAGTGTCAACTTTGTAACCACCACTTAAAAGAAATTTCCAATTTGCGTAGGCTTCGTAAACGTTACTCGGGTGTTAAAAAAGAAGGCCTTAGATCAAATAGTTGGGCATTCTTTATTTATAACCGACTTCAAAAAAAGGAGGAGGTTCTCAACTCGACTTTATTTTTTTCTTCTTTTTCTTTTTTTGTGTACGTTGCGCGATAATTTCGCCGATTGTGAACCGATTTTAATAATTCTTTTTTTTATTAAATAGAATATTTCTCAAGGGTGGTCCCATTTAAATTTGAAGAAAATATTCCTGCTCTAAAGGTGGAAACTTAGGGGATGAATCCCTTTTATGGAATTTCAACCACTTCCCGTCAGCTAAAAATTGAAAAATAAAACAAAATTTACAAAAAAATAAAAAACGACTTCAAAACTTTGCCTGTATGTACAAATTTAAACTAAAAAGTTAAAAATAATATTTTTTATTACTTTAAAGAGAAGAGCATTCAAGCACAATATACAAAACTATTAATACTCGTACTTAAATATTTACAATATCTAATCAGTTACTTTCTGGAGTCGGTGCCAGCCAAGGTAAGTTTAAAAACCCAAATTCTCTAGGTTTAAAACTTGCCTTGCCTACACCAATTAAAAACTGACTGATTAGTTATTGTAAATATTTAAATATCAATAATTTTGTATATTATCCTTGAATGCTCTTTTCTTTAAAGTAATAAAAAATATTATTTTTAACTTTTTAGTTTTTTGTACATACAGGCAAAGTTTCGAAGTCGGTTTTTATTTTTTTTGTAAATTTTTTTTTATACTCCCAACGTTGCGTAATCTATTATTGAATTTCATATATAAACTGAAAACTACATTTGATACTGGATGTGACACTGGACAGAACAGGATAAAGAAAATTAAATTTGAAGGGTTAATATACCTTCCGTAAAATTTTCTTTGAAATGCTAGTTAAATGTGCAATAATAAAAGCAAAAAGTCAAAAATTAGGAAGAATAAAGAGTGTAAGCAGAAAATGTTGATTCATGTATTATAGAATCTTCAATGCTTCATCTGAGAATAAAATTTACTATATCCGAGTAATGTATCTCTGAGAATCAGCAGCTTAAGGCTTCATGATTTTCGAAACGTATTTTGGATTTCCTGAAATAATCTTTATATGCATTTAAATATTGTATAGCATTCCAATTGTTTTTCATTGAATTACGAATCTTTGCCACGAAAACTTGGAATAATAATCAATTAAACTAGTAAATACTTCGAACGCAGTTTGATATTATCTTGAAATCTGCAGTTTCAAAATAAACTATTGGAAAAATTGGAAAATCAATTTCGTATTTACGTTTCATAAATTTTGCATTTCAATAACATTTACAGGTAAATTAGAATAACTATATCTCGAATCAAATACTAACATAAATGTATAATAATCAGTTTTTATATCTTGCTTTTCTTTCAAAAACTGAATGCATAAAAGGTACAACGTCCAAAAATGAAATCGTTCATTTACCTTATAGGCCAGTCAATCTAACCTCTGAAGCGGAAGTTTGTGATGGGAAGCTAATTTTTGGATATATTGTTGGGGACGGTGAGAAATGAAGCTCTTACTTTTTTCCACACTCAGGGGTGTTTGCGAAGGGGTGAAAAGGGGTGAAAAAGGGTGAAAAAGGTTTTTTGTTTATAACTTTGAATAAAAAAGTCAGCCTGGGTGGAAACGTTAGAGGGTGATATAATAAATGATTATTCATCTTGTATTAAAGTTTCAACAGGTTTTGTTTATTGCAAAATTGTTTATTAACAATTTCACTCTCCCAAACCGAAAAAAATCACGGCTGATTTTTTTAAAAATACTTAAGCTCGTACGATGTCTTTCATTTTCACAATATCACTAGAAGACGCAATCCCCCATCATATACCAAAAATTCAAAACGGTTCCATGCATTTCACCTGAGATAATCACCCAGATACCTCACCTGTTTTACACCGAAAAATGTACAGTTTTAATCCAAGTCAAGATATCCCCCACGAATCGTCGCCCTCCGACCAGATATCGCTGAGCAGCACACATTTTTCACATTTTTTCCCAGCCCACGGTGGGGAAGAAGAAGATTTGCGACTGATTCAAAAACGGAAATCGCTATAACTTTCGATGTATGTAACGGAACTTAATGTATGATGGCTTCAAAAATCACTTATTTTTTTCTCCATCTTTTCCTCATACACCACTTTCACCTAATATTTTTACTTTTTTTTATATTGAATTAAACTTAAAAAAAAAATAAAAATTAATTACATTTTATTCCTTTTCTCCCACAAAACTAAACTTTTTTTAAATATTCTTAATTTTGTAGTTATCTACAGATTCCAGCCTTTATTCCCATAATTTTTATTATTTTCCACAAATCCCCCCTGACCCCCCGAATAAATATATTACCCCTTAAATTTTACAAACAAAAAACTCGCCAAACATTTTATTTTTTTTCTCCAACAAAACTAAACTTTTTTGAAATATTCTTAATTTTGTAGTTATTTACAGATTCCACCCTTTATTCTCATAATTTTTATTATTTTCCACAAATCTCCCCCTGACCCCCCGAATAAATATATTACTCCTTAAATTTTACAAACAAAAAACTTGCCAAACATTTTATTTTTTTTCTCCCACAAAACTAAACTCTTTTGAAATTTTAATAATTTTGTAGTTATCTACGGATTCCGCCCTTTATTCCCATAATTTTTATTATTTTCCAAACATCACCCCCTGACCCCCCCGAATAAATTTATACTATTTACCTTTTTTTTAAATTATTCCCCATTTTTACTATTCAATTTTTTCCACCAATTCTCAATTAATCTCACTTTTTTTTTCACCCACATCTACTTCAAGGTCTTCCGAAACCAAATCTACATTTTTTCTCCATTATTGCTAATAGTTTGTCCCCAATTGGAGTAGATCTTTATGCAATAATCGTAAATCGAAACTGGGGAGAAATTAATATTTTGGGCGAAAAATGATCCGCTAGCACACACGGGGGCAGATTGGGGACAAACTATTAGCAATAATGGAGAAAAAAATGTAGATTTAGTTTCGGAAGACCTTGAAGTAGATGTGGGTGAAAAAAAAAGTGAGATTAATTGAGAATTGGTGGAAAAAATTGAATAGTAAAAATGGGGAATAATTTAAAAAAAAGGTAAATAGTATAAATTTATTCGGGGGGGTCAGGGGGTGATGTTTGGAAAATAATAAAAATTATGGGAATAAAGGGCGGAATCCGTAGATAACTACAAAATTATTAAAATTTCAAAAGAGTTTAGTTTTGTGGGAGAAAAAAAATAAAATGTTTGGCAAGTTTTTTGTTTGTAAAATTTAAGGAGTAATATATTTATTCGGGGGGTCAGGGGGAGATTTGTGGAAAATAATAAAAATTATGAGAATAAAGGGTGGAATCTGTAGATAACTACAAAATTAAGAATATTTCAAAAAAGTTTAGTTTTGTTGGAGAAAAAAAATAAAATGTTTGGCGAGTTTTTTGTTTGTAAAATTTAAGGGGTAATATATTTATTCGGGGGGTCAGGGGGGATTTGTGGAAAATAATAAAAATTATGGGAATAAAGGCTGGAATCTGTAGATAACTACAAAATTAAGAATATTTAAAAAAAGTTTAGTTTTGTGGGAGAAAAAAAATAAAATGTTTGGCAAGTTTTTTGTTTGTAAAATTTAAGGGGTAATATATTTATTCGGGGGGTCAGGGGGGGATTTGTGGAAAATAATAAAAATTATGAGAATAAAGGGTGGAATCTGTAGATAACTACAAAATTAAGGATATTTCAAAAAAGTTTAGTTTTGTTGGAGAAAAAAAATAAAATGTTTGGCGAGTTTTTTGTTTGTAAAATTTAAGGGGTAATATATTTATTCGGGGGGTCAGGGGGGATTTGTGGAAAATAATAAATAATAATAAAAAAAAAATAATAAATAATAAATAATAAAATAATAATAATTATGGGAATAAAGGCTGGAATCTGTAGATAACTACAAAATTAAGAATATTTAAAAAAAGTTTAGTTTTGTGGGAGAAAAGGAATAAAATGTAATTAATTTTTATTTTTTTTTTAAGTTTAATTCAATATAAAAAAAAGTAAAAATATTAGGTGAAAGTGGTGTATGAGGAAAAGATGGAGAAAAAAAGTGATTTTTGAAGCCATCATACATTAAGTTCCGTTACATACATCGAAAGTTATAGCGATTTCCGTTTTTGAATCAGTCGCAAATCTTCTTCTTCCCCACCGTGGGCTGGGAAAAAATGTGAAAAATGTGTGCTGCTCAGCGATATCTGGTCGGAGGGCGACGATTCGTGGGGGATATCTTGACTTGGATTAAAACTGTACATTTTTCGGTGTAAAACAGGTGAGGTATCTGGGTGATTATCTCAGGTGAAATGCATGGAACCGTTTTGAATTTTTGGTATATGATGGGGGATTGCGTCTTCTAGTGATATTGTGAAAATGAAAGACATCGTACGAGCTTAAGTATTTTTAAAAAAATCAGCTGTGATTTTTTTCGGTTTGGGAGAGTGAAATTGTTAATAAACAATTTTGCAATAAACAAAACCTGTTGAAACTTTAATACAAGATGAATAATCATTTATTATATCACTCTCTAACGTTTCCACCCAGGCTGACTTTTTTATTCAAAGTTATAAACAAAAAACCTTTTTCACCCTTTTTCACCCTTTTTCACCCCTTCGCAAACACCCCTGAGTGTGGAAAAAAGTAAGAGCTTCATTTCTCACCGTCCCCAACAATATATCCAAAAATTAGCTTCCCATCACAAACTTCCGCTTCAGAGGTTAGATTGACTGGCCTATTATGCATCACTCGTTCCTTTAATATTTTTGAAGACCAAATGAGTTTTTAAAAATAATGATTTGCAAATATTATTTAAAAATTTTATGGAACTCTTAGGAAAGCCCAGAACACTCGCGACTCAGTTAAGGAGTGATACCTGCAGTCTGCAAATATATACAATATGTCTAAAGCGCCCATCGCGAATTTCTAAGAAACAATTTATTCGAAAATACACAAAAAATGGAAAACGGCTCTTACCAAAACTCCCTCTAATACATATAAACCCAAGCCGCGAAGTTGAAAATGCACATGTAGTGTAGTCCAGTCAATTTAACCTCTGAAGCGGAAATTTGTAGTGGAGTGCTAATTTTTGGATATATTGTTGGGGACGGTGAGAAATGAAGCTATAATTTTTGTCACCCCTGAGGGGTGTTTGCGAAGGGGTGAAAAAGGGTGAAAAAGGGTGAAAAAGGTTTTTTGTTTATAACTTTGAATAAAAAAGTCAGCCTGGGTGCGAACGTTAGAGGGTGATATAATAAATGATTATTCATCTTGTATTAAAGTTTCCCCCGGTTTTGTTTATTGCAAAATTGTTTATTAACAATTTCACTCTCCCAAACCGAAAAAAATCACGGCTGATTTTTTTAAAAATACTTAAGCTCGTACGATGTCTTTCATTTTCACAATATCACTAGAAGACGCAATCCCCCATCATATACCAAAAATTCAAAGCGGTTCCATGCATTTCACCTGAGATAATCACCCACATACCTCACCTCTTTTACACCGAAAAATGCACAGTTTTAATCCAAGCCAAGATATCCCCCACGAATCGTCGCCCACCGACCAGATATCGCTGAGCAGCACACATTTTTCACATTTTTTCCCAGCCCACGGTGGGGAAGAAGAAGATTTGCGACTGATTGAAAAACGGAAATCGCTATAACTTTCGATGTATGTAACGGAACTTAATGTATGATGGCTTCAAAATTCACTTATTTTTTTCTCCATCTTTTTCTCATACACCACTTTCACCTAATATTTTTACTTTTTTTTATATTGAATTAAACTTAAAAAAAAAATAAAAATTAATTACATTTTATTCCTTTTCTCCCACAAAACTAAACTTTTTTGAAATATTCTTAATTTTGTAGTTATCTACAGATTCCACCCCTTATTCTCATAATTTTTATTATTTTCCACAAATCCCCCCCTGACCCCCCGAATGAATATATTACCCCTTAAATTTTAGAAACAAAAAACCTGCCAAACATTTTATTTTTTTTCTCCCACAAAACTAAACTTTTTTGAAATATTCTTAATTTTGTAGTTATCTACAGATTCCACCCTTTATTCTCATAATTTTTATTATTCTCCTCAAATCCCCCTCTGACCCCCCGAATAAATATATTACCCCTTAAATTTTACAAACAAAAAACTTACCAAACATTTTATTTTTTTTCTCCCAGAAAACTAAACTTTTTTGAAATATTCTTAATTTTGTAGTTATCTACAGATTCCAACCTTTATTCTCATAATTTTTATTATTTTCCTCAAATCCACCCTGACCCCCCGAATAAATATATTACCCCTTAAATTTTACAAACAAAAAACTTGCCAAACATTTTATTTTTTTTCTCCCACAAAATTAAACTTTTTTGAAATATTCTTAATTTGGTAGTTATCTACAGATTCCACCCTTTATTCTCATAATTTTTATTATTTTCCACAAATCCCCCCCTGACCCCCCCGAATAAATTTATTACCCCTTAAATTTTACAAACAAAAAACTTACCAAACATTTTATTTTTTTTTCTCCCACAAAACTAAACTTTTTTGAAATTTTAATAATTTTGTAGTTATCTACAGATTCCGCCCTTTATTCCCATAATTTTTATTATTTTCCAAACATCACCCCCTGACCCCCCCGAATAAATTTATACTATTTACCTTTTTTTTAAATTATTCCCCATTTTTACTATTCAATTTTTTCCACCAATTCTCAATTAATCTCATTTTTTTTTTCACCCACATCTACTTCAAGGTCTTCCGAAACTAAATCTACATCTTTTTCTCCATTATTGCTAATAGTTTGTCCCCAATCTGCCCCCGTGTGTGCTAGCGGATCATTTTTCGGCCAAAATATTAATTTCTCCCCAGTTTCGATTTACGATTATTGCATAAAGACCTACTCCAATTGGGGACAAACTATTAGCAATAATGGAGAAAAAATGTAGATTTGGTTTCGGAAGACCTTGAAGTAGATGTGGGTGAAAAAAAAAGTGAGATTAATTGAGAATTGGTGGAAAAAATTGAATAGAAAAAATGGGGAATAATTTAAAAAAAAGGTAAATGGTATAAATTTATTCGGGGGGGTCAGGGGGTGATGTTTGGAAAATAATAAAAATTATGGGAATAAAGGGCGGAATCTGTAGATAACTACAAAATTATTAAAATTTCAAAAAAGTTTAGTTTTGTGGGAGAAAAAAAAATAAAATATTTGGTAAGTTTTTTGTTTGTAAAATTTAAGGGGTAATAAATTTATTCGGGGGGGTCAGGGGGGGATTTGTGGAAAATAATAAAAATTATGAGAATAAAGGGTGGAATCTGTAGATAACTACCAAATTAAGAATATTTCAAAAAAGTTTAATTTTGTGGGAGAAAAAAAATAAAATGTTTGGCAAGTTTTTTGTTTGTAAAATTTAAGGGGTAATATATTTATTCGGGGGGTCAGGGTGGATTTGAGGAAAATAATAAAAATTATGAGAATAAAGGTTGGAATCTGTAGATAACTACAAAATTAAGAATATTTCAAAAAAGTTTAGTTTTCTGGGAGAAAAAAAATAAAATGTTTGGTAAGTTTTTTGTTTGTAAAATTTAAGGGGTAATATATTTATTCGAGGGGTCAGAGGGGGATTTGAGGAGAATAATAAAAATTATGAGAATAAAGGGTGGAATCTGTAGATAACTACAAAATTAAGAATATTTCAAAAAGGTTTAGTTTTGTGGGAGAAAAAAAATAAAATGTTTGGCAGGTTTTTTGTTTCTAAAATTTAAGGGGTAATATATTCATTCGGGGGGTCAGGGGGGGATTTGTGGAAAATAATAAAAATTATGAGAATAAGGGGTGGAATCTGTAGATAACTACAAAATTAAGAATATTTCAAAAAAGTTTAGTTTTGTGGGAGAAAAGGAATAAAATGTAATTAATTTTTATTTTTTTTTTAAGTTTAATTCAATATAAAAAAAAGTAAAAATATTAGGTGAAAGTGGTGTATGAGAAAAAGATGGAGAAAAAAATAAGTGAATTTTGAAGCCATCATACATTAAGTTCCGTTACATACATCGAAAGTTATAGCGATTTCCGTTTTTCAATCAGTCGCAAATCTTCTTCTTCCCCGCCGTGGGCTGGGAAAAAATGTGAAAAATGTGTGCTGCTCAGCGATATCTGGTCGGTGGGCGACGATTCGTGGGGGATATCTTGGCTTGGATTAAAACTGTGCATTTTTCGGTGTAAAAGAGGTGAGGTATGTGGGTGATTATCTCAGGTGAAATGCATGGAACCGCTTTGAATTTTTGGTATATGATGGGGGATTGCGTCTTCTAGTGATATTGTGAAAATGAAAGACATCGTACGAGCTTAAGTATTTTTAAAAAAATCAGCCGTGATTTTTTTCGGTTTGGGAGAGTGAAATTGTTAATAAACAATTTTGCAATAAACAAAACCGGGGGAAACTTTAATACAAGATGAATAATCATTTATTATATCACCCTCTAACGTTCGCACCCAGGCTGACTTTTTTATTCAAAGTTATAAACAAAAAACCTTTTTCACCCTTTTTCACCCCTTCGCAAACACCCCTCAGGGGTGACAAAAATTATAGCTTCATTTCTCACCGTCCCCAACAATATATCCAAAAATTAGCACTCCACTACAAATTTCCGCTTCAGAGGTTAAATTGACTGGACTAGTGATGTAGTCCGAGAATCGGCGCGAAATTACATTGCTTCTTATGGCAGAAATTTGAACGCAAATATCTTTAACATTTTGTTCTGGCCCCTATAATGGTTTTGGTACTGTAAGAACGGCATTCTTCCTCAGTTACAATTATAGTCCAGTCAATTTAACCTCTGAAGCGGAAGTTTGTGGTGGAGTGCTAATTTTTGGATATATTGTTGGGGACGGTGAGAAATGAAGCTATAACTATTTTTTGCCCCTCGGGGGTGTTTGCGAAGGGGTGAAAAAGGGTGAAAAAGGGTGAAAAAGGTTTTTTGTTTATAACTTTGAATAAAAAAGTCAGCCTGGGTGGGAACGTTAGAGGGTGATATAATAAATGATTATTCATCTTGTATTAAAGTTTCCCCCGGTTTTGTTTATTGCAAAATTGTTTATTAACAATTTCACTCTCCCAAACCGAAAAAAATCACGGCTGATTTTTTTAAAAATACTTAAGCTCGTACGATGTCTTTCATTTTCACAATATCACTAGAAGACGCAATCCCCCATCATATACCAAAAATTCAAAACGGTTCCATGCATTTCACCTGAGATAATCACCCAGATAACTCACCTCTTTTACACCGAAAAATGTACAGTTTTAATCCAAGTCAAGATATCCCCCACGAATCGTCGCCCTCCGACCAGATATCGCTGAGCAGCACACATTTTTCACATTTTTTCCCAGCCCACGGTGGGGAAGAAGAAGATTTGCGACTGATTCAAAAACGGAAATCGCTATAACTTTCGATGTATGTAACGGAACTTAATGTATGATGGCTTCAAAAATCACTTATTTTTTTCTCCATCTTTTCCTCATACACCACTTTCACCTAATATTTTTACTTTTTTTTATATTGAATTAAACTTAAAAAAAAAATAAAAATTAATTACATTTTATTCCTTTTCTCCCACAAAACTAAACTTTTTTGAAATATTCTTAATTTTGTAGTTATCTACAGATTCCACCCTTTATTCCCATAATTTTTATTATTTTCCACAAATCCCCCCTGACCCCCCGAATAAATATATTACCCCTTAAATTTTACAAACAAAAAACTCGCCAAACATTTTATTTTTTTTCTCCAACAAAACTAAACCTTTTTGAAATATTCTTAATTTTGTAGTTATCTACAGATTCCACCCTTTATTCTTATAATTTTTATTATTTTCCACATATCCCCCCCTGACCCCCCCGAATAAATTTATTACCCCTTAAATTTTACAAACAAAAACTTACCAAACATTTTATTTTTTTTCTCCCACAAAACTAAACTTTTTTGAAATTTTAATAATTTTGTAGTTATCTACAGATTCCGCCCTTTATTCCCATAATTTTTATTATTTTCCAAACATCACCCCCTGACCCCCCCGAATAAATTTATACCATTTACCTTTTTTTTAAATTATTCCCCATTTTTTCTATTCAATTTTTTCCACCAATTCTCAATTAATCTCACTTTTTTTTCACCCACATCTACTTCAAGGTCTTCCGAAACTAAATCTACATTTTTTTCTCCATTATTGCTAATAGTATGTCCCCAATCTGCCCCCGTGTGTGCTAGCGGATCATTTTTCGCCCAAAATATTAATTTCTCCCCAGTTTCGATTTACGATTATTGCATAAAGATCTACTCCAATTGGGGACAAACTATTAGCAATAATGGAGAAAAAATGTAGATTTGGTTTCGGAAGACCTTGAAGTAGATGTGGGTGAAAAAAAAAGTGAGATTAATTGAGAATTGGTGGAAAAAATTGAATAGTAAAAATGGGGAATAATTTAAAAAAAAGGTAAATACACCTATCCCTCGATTTACACGATACTTTTTTTACACGATTTCGCTTTTACACGGTTTATAAAATCAGAGGTTTAAGAAAAAAACAGGTAAAACTGAACATTTTAACTGCATGGATATTACCACTGCCATTTTTGAATTGTGTTCACAATAAAAATCGTCTGAGTAAGAGTTTATTTATTTATTTATGATTTTTAATTAAGATTTTAATACCACCTTTGGTTAATGCGAGATTGTCTCTTATTTCTCTACATAGAACCAATATCGCATTAAGTACTATCAAATTATGAAAGATACCAACGACAACACAACACCAATCAAGAAGAAAAGATTAGAAAGAAAGGTTTTAAGGACTTGATTTCTTCTTTCTATATGTAAAATGAATTCCATACTTATACCTTATACACCTACTACTAATTTTATAAATAGACTAGTATTTTTATGTTTTTCAAAATATATTTACTTTTATTTTACTTTTAAATAAATTACCGAATTATGCACATTTCAGTCTGTTTTCGTTTTACACGGTTTTACTTATACGAAATCCCGATTTCGATTTGCACGGTTTTCTGAGGAACCTATCTATCGTGTAAATCGAGGGATAGGTGTAGTATAAATTTATTCGGGGGGGTCAGGGGGTGATGTTTGGAAAATAATAAAAATTATGGGAATAAAGGGCGGAATCTGTAGATAACTACAAAATTATTAAAATTTCAAAAAAGTTTAGTTTTGTGGGAGAAAAAAAATAAAATGTTTGGTAAGTTTTTGTTTGTAAAATTTAAGGGGTAATAAATTTATTCGGGGGGGTCAGGGGGGGATTTGTGGAAAATAATAAAAATTATGGGAATAAAGGGTGGAATCTGTAGATAACTACAAAATTAAGAATATTTCAAAAAAGTTTAGTTTTGTTGGAGAAAAAAAATAAAATGTTTGGCGAGTTTTTTGTTTGTAAAATTTAAGGGGTAATATATTTATTCGGGGGGTCAGGGGGGGATTTGTGGAAAATGATAAAAATTATGAAAATAAAGGGTGGAATCTGTAGATAACTATAAAATTAAGAATATTTCAAAAAAGTTTAGTTTTGTGGGAGAAAAGGAATAAAATGTAATTAATTTTTATTTTTTTTTTAAGTTTAATTCAATATAAAAAAAAGTAAAAATATTAGGTGAAAGTGGTGTATGAGGAAAAGATGGAGAAAAAAATAAGTGATTTTTGAAGCCATCATACATTAAGTTCCGTTACATACATCGAAAGTTATAGCGATTTCCGTTTTTGAATCAGTCGCAAATCTTCTTCTTCCCCGCCGTGGGCTGGGAAAAAATGTGAAAAATGTGTGCTGCTCAGCGATATCTGGTCGGAGGGCGACGATTCGTGGGGGATATCTTGACTTGGATTAAAACTGTACATTTTTCGGTGTAAAACAGGTGAGGTATCTGGGTGATTATCTCAGGTGAAATGCATGGAACCGTTTTGAATTTTTGGTATATGATGGGGGATTGCGTCTTCTAGTGATATTGTGAAAATGAAAGACATCGTACGAGCTTAAGTATTTTTAAAAAAATCAGCCGTGATTTTTTTCGGTTTGGGAGAGTGAAATTGTTAATAAACAATTTTGCAATAAACAAAACCGGGGGAAACTTTAATACAAGATGAATAATCATTTATTATATCACCCTCTAACGTTCCCACCCAGGCTGACTTTTTTATTCAAAGTTATAAACAAAAAACCTTTTTCACCCTTTTTCACCCCTTCGCAAACACCCCCGAGGGGCAAAAAATAGTTATAGCTTCATTTCTCACCGTCCCCAACAATATATCCAAAAATTAGCACTCCACCACAAACTTCCGCTTCAGAGGTTAAATTGACTGGACTATTAGTAGAACATCACTTTTTCGTAAAAACGATAGTTCAGCAGATTCGCCCTGTGGAGTAGAATAAATGGGCTATACCGCCATAAGAAGCAATCCTCGGAATTAGACGGCTTGTATTTATGATATTGTTCGTGGGGGTTTTGCTTTTACGATATTTATACATAAAATTGCCACTTTCCTTGGGGGGAACACAAAAACACCTCGGGAAGTAAAAAAAAATGCTTCAAAACGCATGTTTGTCGCCCTTGCCTTCGTCTTACATATATTTTTACTCAATTTTGCAGTTCTACAAACTTATTCTTCTGAGAAATTTTAATATGTTCCTGATTCATTTGGCGCCCCAAATCGACCGGCGCCCTCGGGCGCCGCCCGAGCTTGTCCCCCCCTAAGGCCGGTACTGCTCGTATGTAGGAAGACTAGAAAATATTTTTTTTCTACAATAATTAAGAACAAAATAGTATAATCAGTTTTAAGCTTATTATATTTACTCTTTGGTGGTTGATTAAAAAACAACAATAATTCAACATTTCCAACAAAATTCGTTATACATACTATACAATAAAAACACAAATAAAGCAAAATAGTTCGCCTGCTTCAAAAACAAAAAATATTAAAAAAGTGGGTAGGTGTACTTTTCTGCGTCGAAGTTGTATTATATTGGTGTCTTTGCAGTATGATGTACTATATTGTGCGAAAGAAAAGGGATTAAGAAGTTCGCCCATTTCGTTTCTAATAAATTTGATAACGCGAGCAATCCATGTTTTTATACATACTATACTATACATACGTCATCAACATACATACATACATACTATATATACAACATCAAGAAATATTTTTTTTAAGTACATACAACTTATTCAAGCACAGTAGTGCGAGTTGAATAATAATATTAAGAATTTGAGTGAAACGAGGCATGCGCGTTTAAGCGTATTGAAATAACGTAAATAATTTAGAGGCTTGCTAGGCTTGCAAACCCGTAATTTAATATTGTTTTTCTGTATTCTTCATATTAGCTGTATTGTTATATGTATTGTATAGGATAGGTGACCTATGCAAAAATTATACCATGTTTCAGGAAATAAAATTATTATATCATACAAACATACTGATCTAGGCGAGTCATACGCGCCTTTTTTTATTTTGCCTAGGGCGCTGATTTCACTAGAGCGGTGGCTGCTTGTCGTGACGTAATGATGGCCAATTTTGCTTCACAAATGAGAAAATTATTTAAATTAATTATTTGGCAATAACATAGCTCTTCACTGTACTAATTTGTCAATACTACATTGAAGAGCCATGTATATTTGCCATATTTTAAAGTTTCGGCGGCAAGGAATGTGAACATTTAGTATGATTTTTTACCATTTTTTCGTACTTTTTTTTTGCAATAAAAAAATAGTTAAAATAAAGATATTGTTTAGGATTGAGCTAGAGTGTACACAAATTCGAAATAAGCAGTTTCCAGAACAACGCGTTTAAAAATGCCACACGCTCCAATCGTTCGACTGAGGGACACTCACTGAAATGCTTATAACTTTTACACGGCGTGGAATTTTGTTTTGAAATTTTCAGAATATATTTTTGAATAATTCTACAATCGATTTATGGGAAAAAAATAATTAAATTTTTTGTAGCCTCTACACCTATTTCCCCTTTACAACATGTCCGTAGAGCGACATGTTGTGGCGGTGAAATGTCTCTCAGCTACTGAAAAGTAATAGCTAAAGTTTTAATTTTCACAGGGTTGTTTAATTAAATTATTTAAAAAATAGTGGTGTACTTGGCCACCGATAATTGTGGGGCGTTTAGGGTCTCTACCGCCCATAACAATTTGCATGTAGGGGAAGTACGTACAAAATGACATACACGGACAAAATGACACAGGCATCATATTTCAAATTCTGCGGCTTCTAGCCCGCTATAGATAACTACATCACGTGACTCTACCGGCTCATACCAACCTGTTAAAACGTGAACTCGCGCCAGTCTTTCGTTCGGGTGTCATGGCCGACGACAAATATTGGTAAGTTACGAGTTTTTTTTAACTGCAGGGACTTTTTTGTATTAATATTATATTTTTCATGGTTATTGCATGCCTTAAGTACTTATTGTTGCATTTGAATAGTTTTTGCCGTGAATAATGACAAAACGATATAGGTATGACGCTCAAGATGACGAAGAGGATTGCGCTTGCATATATTGCAACGATTTTTTTTCCCGATCAAAACCTGGAGAAGACTGGTTGCGCAGACGTTTCTAAACGAAATAAGCGGTTCATTTGCGAGCTTTGCCTTTAATTTTATAACTTTTGTCGTGTATGTCATTTAGTCCATATGTGGTATGGCATTTTGTCCATAGCATATGGACAAAATGGATTTCGTTGATCTCAGTTAAATTAAAATTATTATTTTTTCTAGTCTGTTTATCTTTTAAATATCTATTAGAATTCAAAGATATAAAACCAAAGATTACTGGTGTGCAATACGAATGTGCTGTGATTTACTAATAAAGAGTTATGACTCAAAAACAAAACTGTATGTACATGGTACGTATTTCCCCAAAATAAAAGAAAAAGGCCCCGTTGTCCAAATGTCATATACCTAATTCATCGGTGGACACGTTATAAATAAGCGATTCCATAAGGTTAGAAAACTTTACCAATCAATTTTCCGTTGTACTGGGGACTATTATATAAATAAATGTTGATAAAATGCATCATGTTTTTCATCGTGAGCAAGAAAAAAACATACTAATTATTAAATTTTCTATTTTGGTCATTTAAATTTATGAAATAGTTGGTCAATTTTTCTGCGCCCTCCCCACCAAATCATCGCGCTGCACCACGGTACCTTTTGGACTGCTCTTGTTGCAGCAGTAACATAGTATATCTTAGTAAATAAATAATTACATAGCTTAGTGACCGATCATGCCTCAGGGCTTCGGCGCCTCCAGAAGCCGGCGCACAGTGTTCCATCAAAAAGCTGACTAAAATTTGAAATGCCGTCAGATATGCTTGAAATTAAATATAATGGGTTCTAAGTTTTTAAGGTTTGCTGATTTCAAATCTGTTCTGAAAATTGAGGAATTCAATATGGCGGACCAAGAATATAAAATTTGATTGAATTTTCATAAAAATTGGTATGTGGGGGTTTCTAGGGTCACTTATTTCAGTTCCGATATCAAAATTCAATATGGCCGAACCAAAATGGCGGACTAGAAATTGTTAACTCGACGAATTTAAATAAAAGTTTATACATTGGTTTTTGGGGGCATTTATATCGATTCTGATATAAAAATGGAGAAGTTAAACATTTTGAAACCAATATGGTAGATGCTTATACATAAAAATTGGTTTCTAGTGGCTGTAGGAGTTACTTTACTGAATTCTGATATCAAAACTTTATAGCTAAAAATGATATTATGTTGACATTTCTATAATAATTTAGCGAATTTTAGCAATTTCTGGCCGCCATTTTTTATCCGCCATCTTTAACTTCAAAGTGTATATAATATATTTGAAGTCAGCAAGTTCTAAAACACTGTTGTACCAATTTTTATAATAATCCTGCGAGTTTTTAAATTTTGCTACGCCATATTGGATCCGCCTTTTTGAATTTCGAAACTAAAAGTATCTTATATTAAGGCCTAATGAATAGGCTGTGCGATGGAAAAATTCGCATCAAAATCAATCATGTATTTCTAGAGCAATAGCAAAGCAAATTACCATTTCGCAAAACCCCCGGGAATACATACAGTGCGCGCAATTTCTATAAGCGCACGTCTGATTTTCAAGTGAAATGCACAATTCATTGAAATAAAGCGATATAGTAACAAAATTTCTTTACAGGACAATTGTTAAAGTTTATAACTATTCATAAAAGCAATTAAACAATTCCAAATATCAGGCAATGCATGAATGCAATAGAAAAATCTTTCACAATTGATCTTAGAGTGCGCAGTTTCTATAAACGCAGTTTCTTTTTGTAGTATTACTAGTTAAACGCAAAGTAATTTTGCAACTTTTTAGGAAACAATTCATGTGAGTTTCATTTTTATTTTCCAACTATAGCTTAATTCTGTATAATTGCTGTTATTTCTTAAGATTTATTGTAATGCCACGAGGAAAGGTCCTTGACAACGACGATCGCGTCAGAATCCGTGCGTTTAGGGATACTGGCCTTGGTATAAACGAAATTGCAAGGAGAATTGGACGTTCAGAATGTGTGGTGCGAAATTTTATTAAAAAGGGCAATCGTAATGGATTATGGGATCATCCAAGAGGGAGCACCAAAGTTTCCAAAAAAAATATTGTTAACATAAGAGAAAAAGTTATGAAAAAAAGTTAAGTGCAGCTCAAATTATAGCGGAATTACAACTCCCAATTAAAGGAAGAGAAGTCCAACTCATTTTGAAGGACATTACTTATATTAAATATAAGAAACCGGCCAAATCTCTCCAACTGCAACAGCATCATAAATATGCGCGCCTAGATTTTGCTAGAAGCCACATGAACTGGGACGAAAAGTGGCAAAACGTTATTTTTTCTTACGGAAAACAATTTAATTTAGATAGCCCAGATGGATTCAGTACATATTGGCATGATTTAAGGAAGCCCGATTCGCCTCGTCTAAGTAGTAATTTTGGTGTTGGTAGTTTAATGTTATGGGGTGCCTTTTCTTATCAAGGAAAGTTATTTTTACGCTTTGTTCCCACCCGAATGAACTCTGCCATATATACAGACCTGCTGGAGGAATCTCTTATTCCATATTTAAAAGACAATATGGAAAAAGATTTGATTTTTCAACAGATTAACGCCGTTGTGCATTCTTCTGCCGAAACAAGACGATGGTTTAGTGAAAGAAATATTCCTGTAATGGAGTGGCCATCACGTAGTCCGGATTTAAATCCAATGGAAAACATTTGGGGAATCATGGCACGAAGAGTTTACGCAAATGGTCAGTGGTGGATTTACCAGCAGGCTGAGTAGGCTGGATCCTAGGGCGGCAGATTTTAGGGGCGGCAAATTTGGGGCCAAAATTTGTTTTTATGTCTTACAGAAATTAAAAAGATTCATACATATTTATATATCTAAACTAGTTGTCCGTGGTTTTGCCAGCTGTCGCCAAGTAAAGTAGCCAAGAAAAGCTAAACGCCTTAGCTCTTTGGTGCATAGAGTTAGAACTAATGAACAAGATTTCATACGACGATATAATTGATGATTTTGCGAATAGAAAATCGTGCTTCATTTTAAGCATATTTTTGATAATTTTCCCTGAGCATATGGTAAATTGAATTTATTTAAAAATTTTACACATAATAAAGCATTATTTCAAAAATTTTCAATTACATTTTTAGCCTAAAATATTTAGAAATAAGCCATTGTGAGCAAATCTTCTGATACTCTTTAAGAAAAAAAAAAAAAAAAAAAAAAAAAAACAGTTTGCGGTGGACCTCAGAACTCATTACTGGATTATCTTATTTCATAAAAAATATTTGGTTAGTTTATGAGTTTCTCGAGGTAATGAAGTTGAGATTTTTTTTTTAACTGTTTTTCAAGTTTTAGCATCATTTTGAAGTAAAACAAAAAAACGAATTTAAAAAGAAAAAACCGGTAAAAATCAGCCTATTTGTCATAGTAAAACTAATTATAATGCACAAAAAAAAATTATCTCGACGTCACTACCTCATATTTTATGTACTTAAAGAGTGTGTCTTTGAAGAGAATCGGTCAAATAGATTTTGAGTTACAATGTCCACGGACTTTGAACATTCGAAGTGGGAGAAAAACGCGTTTAAAGTCTAAAAACTGAATTTATAAGGCACAGGAATAGCTCCAAGCCGGATCGGAAGGGCGGAGACTTACAACTCCATATCTCCGTTAATATTACTCCAATCGACTTCAAATGTTAACACATAATCTTGAGATATTGTACATTTATATGAGAAAATTTAAAAAAAACGCAAAAAATACCTTTCCCTTTATAAGCTTTTATTAGCTCAGAAATATACCCAAAAACTATTTCTTGTGCAATCTTAACTAAATCGTTGGGTTGTAAAAATAATCTGAGACACATTTATCCCCTAGTTCACAATCATACTAATTAAGGGCAAAAGGTGGTGTAATTAGGACCATAGTGCACAAATCATATAGTTACAATTTCATTGACAAATAAATTGTAATTAATATGATTGTAAACTAGGGTATGAAATTGTAGAGGTAGATAGGGGCGGCAAAATTTAAATAGCCTACTGGCGGCAAATGTGTAAATCCGCCACTGCAAATGGTGGACAATTTTCTTCGTTATCTCAACTGAAAGCCGATATTTTGAAATGCTGGAATGATATTGATGAACATTTGTTTAAAAAGTTAATAAATTCGATGTCTAACAGGTTTTTTCAAGTTATTACTAACAAAGGAGGTAAAACACAATACTTAGAAAATATAAAAAAATTTTCTTTTCGTTAAGCTTTTAAAATAAAGACTATAATATAAAGTGCGTTTATAGAAATTGCGCAGACAAAAGAGACTTTTAATTATATTTATTTTTATTATAAAGTAATTACTTACTTTAATGAATGTTTTATATTATTTAATTAATATTTACCAATGGGGAATTTATGCAATATAATCGGTTTTGAAAAATAAAAAGTAGATTTCTTTAAACATGAATAAAACTGGCTGCGCTTATAGAAATTGCGCACACTGTATAAACCAGGGCTGCAAAAAGTAAATAAACGAAACTGAAAGAACAAAAATGTACCTACGTTTCTGTGCACATAAACTAAACAAGTATCAAACGGAGGGTTTCTGTGCACATAAACTTATCAAACGTAAACCAGTGTATGTTTCAGTGCACATAAACTAAACAAAAATGTACCTACGTTTATGTGCACATAAACTAAACAAAAATGTACCTACGTTTCTGTGCACATAAACTAAACAAAAATGTACCTACGTTTATGTGCACATAAACTAAACAAAAATGTACCTACGTTTATGTGCACATAAACTAAACAAAAATGTACCTACGTTTCTGTGCACATAAACTAAACAAGTATCAAACGGAGGGTTTCTGTGCACATAAACTTATCAATTTCGTTTATTTGCTTTTTCGGTTTGTGTGCACACGCCAAGGAATAGTTTCGTTTCGTTTCGAATTTCTTTGCAGGGAGTTTATTAAGGGGGTAGTCCAGTGAAAAAAATTTTTTTTTTCGTTTTTTGTTTTTTTGCTTAAATCTACTCTACTACACCTAGAAAATACTCCCTTAAAATATCTAAGCAAAATATTGAATAGTTTTAAAGATACAGAGAGTTTTCGAGAGACGTGTAATCCAAGCGCTCGAAGGTCCCCTGGCGTGTTTCGGAGGAGGGAGGACTCTTGTATTTCTGTTTGCTTCGCCCATTTTTTTTCAGTTTATAACGGTCTAGGTCCTTCTGCTTTGTATTTAAGGTTAGTTATGTATGGAGGAGGCATCGCGTTATGTATGGAGTAGGCATCGCTGACTAAGGTAAAATTAATTTTTTTAGCTTTTTTCCGCATAGAAAACTTTAAACGCGTTTTTCTGAAAACCGCATGTTTTGACTCGGCGGACGTCAGATCTCAGAGTCTTTTGCTCCGATTGATCTAAAAATTTTGCTGTATATTTCTTGATTGTGTATCTATCGTCGGAACTAGAATTATTAAAATTCATTGTTTATTTACAAAGTTATAAACAAATTAAGCACCCGAAAAACACCCGAAAAATTCGAAATGCCGCCATTTTGTTATTTTTTATTGAAAATTAATAATTCTAGTTCCGACGATAGCCAATGTTCTACAGATTAAAACCTCATTTGAATTTTTTGTTTCAAATAAACCGTTGCAGAGATTCGACGTCCGCCAACAAAAAAAATTTTTTTTTGCAGCGGCCATTTTGTCGGGATGACTCATCGAAAAAAAAAAAAAAAATTTTTTTTGTGTATTTTAATAGTTGTACTATCATATGTCAAAAAGCTTTTTAATAAAAATTGACTTCTAATATGAAAAAAAAATCGTTGAAAAAACAGTCGTTTTCACTGGACTACCCCCTTAAACGAAACAAAGCGAATTTCCTACGCCCCAAAATCAAAGACAGGGAGTAGAGCCGGGACGAAGAATGAGGCCAGCTCTGAGCTGTATATAGTACCGGCCTTTGGAGGAGGGGGAGGGGGGGAGGGGAAGGGGAAGGGGGAAGGGGAAGGGGGAGGGGAGGGGGAAGCGGTAGGGGAAGGGGAAGGGTTAGGGGGAAGCGGTAGGGGAAGGGGAAGGGGGAGGGGAGGGGGAAGCGGTAGGGGAAGGGGAAGGGGGAGGGGAGGGGGAAGCGGTAGGGGAAGGGGAAGGGGGAGGGGAGGGGGAAGCGGTAGGGGAAGGGGAAGGGGAGGGGGAAGGGGAGGGGGAAGGGGGGTGGGAAGGGGAAGGGGGTTGGAAGGGGGAAGGGGAGGGAGTGGGAAGGGGGTGGGAAGGGGGAAGGGGGCAAGCTCGAGCGGCGCCCGAGGGCGCCGGTCGATTTAGGGCGCCAAATTAATTAGGAACATATTAAAATTTCTCAGAAGAATAAGTTTGTAGAACTGCAAAATTGAGTAAAAACCGCAACGAAACCGCACGTTTAATTTAATTTTCCAGCCCTGGTTTCTGTGCACATAAACCTCGTTATTAGGAAATTCGCTTTGTTTCGTTTAATAAACTCCCTGCAAAGAAATTCGAAACGAAACGAAACTATTCCTTGGCGTGTGCACACAAACCGAAAAAGCAAATAAACGAAATTGATAAGTTTATGTGCACAGAAACCCTCCGTTTGATACTTGTTTAGTTTATGTGCACAGAAACGTAGGTACATTTTTGTTTAGTTTATGTGCACATAAACGTAGGTACATTTTTGTTTAGTTTATGTGCACATAAACGTAGGTACATTTTTGTTTAGTTTATGTGCACATAAACGTAGGTACATTTTTGTTTAGTTTATGTGCACATAAACGTAGGTACATTTTTGTTTAGTTTATGTGCACAGAAACGTAGGTACATTTTTGTTTAGTTTATGTGCACTGAAACATACACTGGTTTACGTTTGATAAGTTTATGTGCACAGAAACCCTCCGTTTGATACTTGTTTAGTTTATGTGCACTGAAACTATTGCACGTTTAATTTAATTTTGCAGCCCTGGTATAAACACAAGCCGTGAAGTAGAAAATGCGTACGTAGTGATGTAGTCCGAGAATCGCCGCGAAATAACATTGCTTCTTATGGCGGAAGATCCGAAGTATGCCGCTCCACTCGCCTGAACTGCTAAACAATAACTTTTACGCCAAAATGATATTCTAATAACTATAACTATAGAGGAATACCTTTCTAGTGATCTAAAAAACTTTATAGTGACAAGAACAAAATATTAGAGTTTTTTGCACTTAAACACAACTCTAACCATTTCTCCGAACAAAACATCAGCGGCAGGTCGACTTGATAGCACGATTTTCCGTGGTAATTTGTTCGATGGGCAGGAAGAGTAACTTTTGAGCTCAAATATCTTTAATATTTTGTTCTTGCCCCTATAATGATTTTGATACCATAAGAACGGTATTCCTCCCCAGTTACAATCAGTAGAACATTACTTTTTCGTAAAAGCGATAGTTAGCAGATTCGGTCTGTGGAGCGGAATGAATAGGCTATACCGCCATAAGAAGCAATGTTATTTCGCGACGATTCTCGGACTACATCACCCTATACATGCGGTAGTGAGCAGGGCTACTTCATGGCTTGTTATATGTTTCCCGGGGGTTTTGCTTAAGGGGATATATACAGTCAGGAGGCCCAAAAAAGTCGATTTTTCAAGAATTTTTCTTGTGATGACCTTTTCGTTATTAATGTAAAAATTTGTACACATACTATGATAACTTTTGAGTGTATTTTAATGTTTTTTATTTGTAAAAATAATTATTTTAAAAGCCGCTACAGCTGATCTCCGGGAGCAACTCTAAAAAAAGGCGTCTTGCGGTGAGCACGATATCTCTGGACTGGATCATCCAAAATGAAAAAAAACAAAAATATTTCGTTAATATATTGTTTTATCTTGTAATTAATCGAAGGAATAAGCAAAATAAGAATTTTTGAAAAACGGCGGCTTCTTAAAAAAAAAACCGATTTTTAACAACAATTTTGGCTCTAAATTATTTATAAAATGGAAAATATTTATCGGTGAGCAAAAAGCTTCGACTATTTACTAAAAAATATGCTTAAGAAGCTTGTGTTAAAATTTGAAACTGATCGGTCCAGCCGTTTCCGAGAAATCTTGCTCACCGACTTTAAGAAAACAGTTTTGAGAAAAACGCGTTTAAAGTTTCAAAAGCACTTTACATACGGACAAGTCATTACAAATATGCGTGTAACTTCAAGAATATTCACCGGATTAACATTAAATTTCCTGTGGGTGTACTTTAATATATGTATATTACGAAAATAAAATAAAAAAAATTCGATTTTCTGAAAATCCTGACTGTATATAACCCCTTAAATGTACATCTGCGGCAGCTGAATTTTATACCTCATATTCATCACCGTTAAGGGAACCTTCTCATTCAAAAAAGAAAAAAGGTTGATGTTTTAAATTTTTTATTATAAAAAAACTATTAAAGTTACATACATAAAATTTTTTTTATGTTGTTATACATTTTTAAAAATTTTTTTTTATTTTTTTAAGTGCACAAAAGTGGTGTTTTAAACGGTGCGGCAGTTTCTGAGCGTCCTGTAACAGATAGAGTGAAAAAAAACTAGACAATAAACCTCTAACATGTTTAATTTTTTTTTATATTTTATTCATTTTATACATATTTTTACAAAAAAATCGAAAAATCATGCTTTTTTGGAAAACATTGTATAAAAAAAGGGGGGAGAAATTTATGACTTTTTAGAACAAATAAACTTTGATTTATTTAGATCAAATAAACTTTGATTTATTAAAATCCGTTGAGTAGATTTTGAGAAAAGTGTCGCACCAATTTTAAAAACATCACCCCTATTCTTATATATATTCGATATTTTGAAAATTTTGAATGAGAAGGTCCTTTAAGAGAAATGTTCGCATTAGAGTTATCGCGCCGACCCATGCCAGACGGTTTATAGGGCTAAATATAATATATTAAGAAAACTGTTTTCCATCAAGGATTACCCTAAGAGTGACATCATACGTAAACCGTTGTAGAATTATACCGTTGTTTGGGTACTGTCAAAAGAGCAACATTGTGCCTAACAAATAAATACTATATGTAAGTATTTTACGCATGTTCAGGTGAATAACACAGCTTTGAAGAGGTAAGATAACATTTGAAGATTTACTCGATGAGTACTCTGCTAACTTTAACAGTAATAAAACATAGTAAAATTCACTATTAGTGAAAAAGAAATATTATTGTGTGAAGCATCAGACTGTCCTTAATAAATCTCTTTATTTATAAGATAAGTATCGTCATTTGACTTTAATTTTTTTAATTTTGGCCAGTTTTTTAGCGATTTGGGACCCTGTACGGCTCGCGGCGATTATTTCAAAAAGTCCCGCCAAATGTCTTTCGGAAGTGACGACCCTGGATCTAAAAGCTCCCGCATTGGGAGTCAGCCTTAACACATGGTGTCTAAATGAAAAGCTTCTCCTCGTCATATTGGGGAAGAAAAGATGGCGAGCAGTTGTTGACATTTTGCAGTCCTTGTGTTTTTAGAGTTTAATTCTGGAGACGTAGGGCGTTCGCATCCCCAGAGCAACAGGAAATCTCTGCCAGCATTTAGTAGTGAACTTCCCCGCAAAGTTCCCTTTTATGAGACATGACAACATACTTAACCGATAGTGAAGGTGAGGTGCTCTAGGTTAAGTGCCACAGCTGCGGAGCGCTGACCGTCTGACCATTCGCAGGCAAGTTCATCCCAGCGTCACAGCGACCCGACGGCACATGGCGCAAGGCGCGCCGGGTGAGAGATGGGTACGTGCCCCAGGAGGAGGTCCCCCTGTATGAGAGCAAGGGCAAGCAGTGGGCCAAGAAACCGGACCTGCCGCCTGGCATGTGCCCCATTGTCGCCCAGCAGATGAAGGAGAAACGGGAGCGTGAGCTTAAGAAGAAAAACAAAACAAATCCAGCACCAGGAGTTATTGTCCTGCCGGCTAGCAAGCCCACTCCGAGCGGGAAGGCTACCCCCAAGGAGAAGAGTCCTTCGCAGGCGGTGGCTAAGCCCATCCAGGTCCAGGAAGAGGTAACCAAAGTGACGGAGGCTGTCGAGGGCCTTGAGCTCGACGAGAAAACTGAACTTGCCAAGAAATTGAAGAAGCTGAAGAAGAAAATCCGCGAAATTGAAGCGATAGAAACGAAGCTGAAGTCCGGTGAGCTGAAAAAGCCTGAAAAGGATCAGCTGGACAAGGTGAAACGAAAGAAGCAAATACTCGGGGAAATCAAAGAACTCGAGGGCCAGAAATAGGCCCCCGGTGCCATTCACAGCAGCCGCCGCCGGAGAGAGAGCACCTTCCAGCTCGCCAGCAATACTTCCCGTCGCGACACCTGAAGACAGCATGTTTTTTAGAATTTTACCATGATCTCCACTTCACCTAGGTCGGAAAGTGATTCTCTTTTCCAAAGTCTTCATCGAAATGTTTTTACGCGTAAGAGATGATTTTTATTTATGTCAGTTGATGCAGCATAGGTCTATTGAGCGTAGCGTAGAATTGTATCATTTTATTCGACAAATAAATGTTTATTGTGTGTACAAATCTACAAAACGAACCGTGTGCATTTCTCATTTCTTGGTACGACGGGATGCGGAAGCCCGTCCGACTGATTGGCCTTTTGAAACTGCGACAATTCGTCGCCCGCCTAATTCCAGTCGCCTCGGGCAGCACTAAAACATCGAATTTGTGGCATTTTTGACATCTGACAACGGAAAAATTTAAACTTCACTTGTTTGTCAATAGTTCGTGGGTACGCTTTGCCGAATCTTGTTGTATTTTAAATGTTTTTACAAGTTTTTATTAACCTATAAGTTTTCGTTTTGTGCCGTTTTGTTGGTTAATTGTTCTTATCTATAATGGGGACAGCCAGTAATGAAGTATGTTATTAATTCTCCAGTTTACGGGCAATGTTAATTCGCTTCGCTTTTACTTTTTCAGGCTTTGGCGGTTCTTGACGTCCGAAACAGTCACACCAATTTGTCTTTGGGCAAATATTTGGTGGGCAGCGGACAGGATTGTGATATTATTATAGATGATTCGGTAAGTTTACTATCTTACAAGTAATTTACACGCCAAAGGACTGGATACAAACAAGTTTGCAGGATTTATTCCTTTGCCCAGCGGCTATTGCGCGGGAAGGTTTGCTGGGCAAACTACGCCTTCAAAATGTTTAAGGTACTGATGTCCTGCTTTAAAGTTTAGAATGGATATTAATTTAAGGAATAAGCGATATATAAAAAAGAAAGGGAGTTTTAAACGGATAAGAGTTTGGAATTCAAGTGAAGTAGAATGTTGATTTCATTTTCATTTTAATCCAAATGTCCTCCAAACGGAGGAAAGCACACTGCGACGCACATACTTTCAAAATTAAGGGGCACCACTAGTGTGACCGCCTGAAAAAAGGTGATTTTTGGGAAAGACTACTGCATGGAATGTTTCAATATTTTAAGGATATATTTGTGGATATATAGTAAATACATCAGCGAGTTATTCCCAATTTCCCAAGACTACCCCACTGCTGCAGTTATACTGACCTTCACAGTGCGTGAAATCAAAAAAAAAAAAAAAGCTTGTTAAACTAGAAGGTAATTCCCGTGGCATGAACCTCGACCGAGAAAAAAAATTAAATTTAAAAAAATTGCGGAGTTTTAAAAAAAAATTCAAATTTCGCGAAAAAATTTGATGTTTTTTGGCCTGCCAAAATTACATTTTTTATTCGATCCGGAAAACTTGAGGTTTATGCCACGGAGAAACATGTATAAAAGAAGTTGCAATAAGAATCAAATGGATCGGATGATTTGTCTTCGAGTTACAAGTGCAGCAAATTTGAAAAAAGTAGTTTCGAAAAAAATGCGTTTAAAGTTTATTTGATACATTACTCAATACCTTGATACGATGACCGGTTGCTCTTCTGATGGCTGTAACTCAACATTTTTTTCAAAACGTCACACTAGTGGTGCCCCTTAACCCTAGAAAGATAATCATATAGAAACTAGCGTAAAAGATAATCATACGTCTGTCAGACGTACCTTAGTTAATTAAGATTTTTTAGTAAGCCTACGGAAGTATTACCATGCCTTATAGGTTGAAATAATTGTTTGTATTCTATTTAAGGAAATAAAACGATAAAATAGCAATAATAAAGTTTAATTGACAAATTATAAACAAAAATCGTAAACTTCTTTACAAACAACTACAACGAAATTTAATTTCACGATACGTCTCGCGGACGTAGATTATCTTTCTAGGGTTAAGACAATATTCTTCAAAACAATTATTAACAAAAAAAAATAACAAAAAAAAAAAAAAGAAGTAATCAATAAAATATGGAACCGACTTCACAAGATATCTCCGCAATTATTATAACAAAATAGAGGTATTGATGATAATTATAAAATACTACGATATTGAACATACGAAATAGCAGTAATCTAAATTGTACAACCCAACAAAAAATTTTACGAGAGTTCGTATTAAAGAGGGATATCATGATCATACAGAGAAAAAATACGAAATCGAAAATTTGTTTACTTATTACAAGATATGTCGAGCTCTACGAATATATGGAAAATGTATCCTAGAAAATGATGTGGTGGTTGAATATTATGAATTGTTTTCATATAAAGTGCAAGAAAGGTGGCATGTGCTTAAAAAGTGCGAACAGAATTCACTCCTCAGTAGCTTTACAGAATTTAATTTGTTTAAGGAGTTAGGGGTACTCAGCGACATGAAAAAATGAGTATTTTAAATAATTTTTTTTATTTTTGCAGTAGTTTATTTTATAAAACAAATAATACAAAGTTATTATGTTATGTTTTAACAAATTTTACAAAAATTTTAAAACAAAGTATTTATTGTAGACTGAGTTATCGCCATATTTCTTAAGCACTTTCACTATTTCATATCAAATACTTGAATCAAAAATAATTGTACAAGAACAAAGTAATTAATAAGTTCACATTATTAAAAAAATCGGAAAAGAATCGAAAATGGCGGTCGGCCTATTTGGACTTTCTTAAATGAATCCTTTTAAAGAATTCTTACTAATTCGTGAAATTTCCAAGAAAAACGAATATAATTCTTAAAACTTATGTAAATCTTAAGTGATTTAAATTTTCGTGCTTAAGTAATTCATTTATGATTTAGTTTACGCGAGCAAATAAGCAAAATTATTTCATTTTGCTGAGAGTGTCATGATCGTGAGTCAAGAATCGTTTAAAATAGTTCTCTAGTGAAAATCTAAATAGTCCGAAAGTTGATTCATTTTCGATTCTTTTTCGATATAATTAACAAATTCGTTCGTTGAAAATAATTTTGCGACTTATTTACGAATCATTTGGTTTGCTGGGAATCTACGGACAACTGCGAGCGTTTCAAAAAAATATTTTTCAGTTTTCAGTAGATTTCTGGTGTCGTATTTCTATGAACAGTTTTTGTTTTCTTTTTTTATGAAAATGTTCTTCGTTTTTTAGTAGTTTATGTGGGGATATCAGTTTCTTTCTTGTATAATAGTCCGTACATACTATTGTTGTATGTTATTAAAAATAATTTTAAAAGAATTACAATTCTACCTTGTCATTTAAGAAATGTTAGACATCATTTTCAGTTCTCCTAAATAATAATAAATAGAGCTCCTTCCGAATTAAAGTGATTTTACAAAACAATTAAGACCAAAAGAGCTCTTAACTGACATATTGACATCACTTGTAAATACTGCAATTATTCTGTTTTAAGTTGAAATCATTTATTATCTTTTGTCACTACAATCATGACACCCAGTATGTAGGTATTATTCTTGACACCCTGTATGCAATTCCATATTAACTTTTCATACAAAAATGAGGTTACGGATGGCGGCGACATTGTCTATGGGGAGATAAATATTGAGGTTATTGTTGATTTACTAAAATCTACTGAACCGATTTTGAGGAAATTTAAGTAGCACTAAATCCTTTTTAATTAAAAAAAGAAGCACGCAAATCGATAATAATAATAATCGGTGTACATATATTAAAAATAATACATTGAAAATCCGCTCCTTTTTTGAAGTCGTGTACATAGTTTGTACTTTTTAGTGAAGCGATTAGTGAGGATCAATCACTTAGCTCTTAGCTCCTAGTATTTGGAGCAGCTTGGTAAAAAACACAAGTCCAGGGATCAAATCAGTAGGAACAGCTTGAGAAGCATGACTCCAAATGATTAAGTCCAGGTTTGGTTGATTAATACCACTTTATTAAAAGTTCTTAGGCTATTTATACAATTTACATAAATCAATATCGATAAAAACTTACGCTCAACACGAAGATCTGCAGACCCCTTGGTCGGCCATTTCCTCGTTGCTCAATTACTGAGCTCTTGCGCACCGCTTAGTGGACCATTTGTTCATTCACTTGAATCACTACCTGGCGTTTTGTAGTTAACGCGAGGCGCGACAATCGCGCACAAGTGCTGTGTCGCGTGCTTGATTTGTTTTGTATTTGTTTGCTCGTTGTTTATGAGGCCTATTGTTTATGCCGCTTATGGTCTTAAGCATGCGTTCAATTGCTAAGGTCTTTCACTTGGTGACTAAGCCATGAACTTGAACTTGATAAAGTTGCATCACACACGTTGAATTTGCATTATTTACATCATAAATTAGGTACATCATAGGTTATAAACTACGACTCTTTTAACTGGAAACCTCGTAGTGCAACTTTTTTAAATTATGTTTTTATAAAAATGACTTCTTCCCAACTGGATCCATCTATCTATCTATCTTTAATCATAGCGATTTTTGAGGGTTCCTTAGTCAGCTGTGAAACAGTATTTTTAAATTTTTTTTTTTTTTTTTTTTTTTTTTTTTTTTTTTAACAGACCATCAGCTTAGTCTGACTGATTATTCATCATTTGGTCCGATGTTAGTAGACATGCGACCACAACCACCAAGCAGACTTTTCTTCAGTGCATGCTTACTGACACGAACATCAAACAAATCAGCATTCTTATTCACATTTAACCTCATCCGGTTAATAGGCTGGAAGAAGCTATAGTTATTTTTACATAAACTAGTTTGCAGAAGTGACACCACCCTAAGATTACGCTCGTTCAATCTGAAAGTGAATTCGCTTTTAAGGGAGGCTGAATCAATATTGCCAATTAATAATTGGTGAACAAAAACAATGTCTGCAATCTCCCGACGCTTGAGCAGAGAGTGCATATCGAGGAGCCTCAAACGATCATTATAAGGAGGGAGAAGAACTGGATTACTCCAAGGTAAATCCTTAAGAGCGAATCTGACAAATTTTTTTTGCACAGATTCGACGCAATCAATATGGACTTGATAATAGGGCGACCAAACTTGACTCGCGTATTCGAGAATTGGTCTAACAAAACAAAAGTAAAGCTGTTTTAAGACAGCTCTATTAGAAAATTCACGGGACCATCTTTTGATGAATCCCAGCATAGAACTGGCCTTATCCATCGTACAGTTGATATGCTCAACGAAGTCTAATTTGCAATCCAGGATAACCCCCAAGTCGCGGACAGATTGAACACGTCGTAGAGCATGATTTGATAAGATATAATTGAAACGCAGGGGATTACGACTTCTACAAAAAGTCATGATTTCGCACTTACCAATATTTAGTTCTAAATTATTGTGTGTACACCACAAGTGGAATATGTTTAGGTCATTTTGAACCGCGTGACAGTCGCTAATAGTTCTCGTACGAAAGAATATTTTCATGTCGTCTGCGTAAATTAAGATTTTACAGGTTTGAAGGAGTTGTGAGATGTCATCAATAGATAAAATAAAAAGAAGTGGAGTAAAGGCCATAGGGGAATAAGAAGGAGTAAAGTGCCTCCGCGCTAATTATGGCCGTTATATTGTTTTTTATCGTCAGGATTAACACAAGTAACAATTTGATCAAGTTTCATCCCTTAATAATTAACCCCCAAGGGGTGAGAATCCCTATATCCCTATATACAGGGTGTTCAGAGGTGGGAGGTCAATACTGCAGGGTGTGAAAGGTCAGACCGAGACAAGCAAAAAATCGTATGGGTGGGGGGGTGGGGGGGGGGGCATCTCGCACCGTTTGGCAGTTACAGGGTGATTCGTAAATCAGGATTTTGCCTTATATGGGAACCGCTCTTGTATTTTTATCTTTTTTTCTACGCATCGCAGCAACCCCGAACTGATTTCAAAAAATCACTATTTGGAAGCCCTTTCCAAAAAAGTTTACACCACCCCCCTATCCCCAACCCCTTGGCCACAATCCCCCCTGGAAGTTGAAAAAATTAACTTTTATTTCACGATTTTTCACCTTTCGCCCCACTTTTCTCCGAAATTCATGTTATTAACATACCTACTTTTTATTTTTTTTAAGTTGCCTATCTAATTACCTTTCCAAAAAGGTGCAACATGCCCAGGTAGAAAAGGGTTGCAAAAGTCCTGAAATTAAAACATCCTCACAGGTACCTAATTACTTTATTGCACCATAATGGAAAAAGTCGTTAAGTAAACAATTTTTATGACAGCAAGTTCGGAAATATTTGTTTAGGAAACAGAGGTAGTACATTTTTATTATTTCAGCAAAACAGTAATAAAATAATAAATGTAATCTCGTTAAATAGCGTTATTAGTTTATTATATCCAGTATTGACTCCTAAGTATCCTGACGCTCCGTTTCTAATACCTTCTATGAATTATGGTATAAAAATGGGTAAGTTTGAAAGGACATTGACCACAGTTGAAGAAGCAAGCGATAAGAACGGGTGTTTAATAGAAAAAGTTAAGATAAAATGGCAGAATTCAGTGTTGACGAGTATGCCGATATAATTTACGTGTACGGTTTACTAGAAAGAAATGATAGTGAGGCCGTACGAGAATACCAAAGGAGATTCCCGAATCGGCGGGTACCCAACAGAAGGGTATTTTCAAGGACTTTCAGAAGGTTAAAAGAAACCGGAAGTGTAACCGCCCCCAGAGCAGAAACGCGAGCAGGAAAATCGGCCGATTCAGCGGACCCTGACCAACAAATCCTCAACATCGTCAGGAACAGCCCTGTAATAAGCATCAGGCAGGTCGCACGAAGGTCAGGATTGTCTTCAGGGAGAGATTGGACCGTTGTGAACCGAGAGGGACTACATCCATACCGCCATATCCCGGTCCAAGCACTAGGGAAGGAGATTCCGAAGGACGATTGCAATTCTGCACTTGGCTGTTCGAGTCTGACATCGAAAACAGAAGGTTTCTAGACCGAATTCTGTGGACGGATGCATCGCAATTCACCCGGGATGGTATCACAAACTTGCACAACATCCACACCTGGTCAGATGTGAACCCACATAGGACAAGGTGTCGGTCCTTCCAGCAAAGATTTAGTGTCAATGTCTGGGCTGGCATCATCGGCAACCAGTTGATAGAACCCTTCATCTTGCCCCAAGTGCTGAATAGTCAGCTATATTCGAACTTTTTGGAGAATACCCTTCCGGATCTGTTGGAGTACATCCCCCTGGCCACCAGAAGCGCAATTTATTTACAGCACGACGGAGCACCTGCGCATACTGCGAACATTGTTAGGGCAAGGTTGAATGGTAATGCACCCAGAGCGCTGGATTGGACGAGGTGGACCGATTCCTTGGCCTGCTAGGTCACCGGACCTTACTCCACTGGACTTTTTCTTATGGGGAATGATGAAAGATGAAGTTTACTCAAGACCAATCAACACCAGAGAAGAATTATGCCTAATCTCCAATGCGGAGGAAAACCACGAACCCACCACTTATCAGTTGGCTGACAAAATGCGTTCGTACACATCTTTATCAATGTAGATGTGAGATGTAAAACATTCTGCTTGTTTTAATCGGGAGTGAAATGGAACAGGAAGAAATTTATATTTCGTAATTTATGAACAAGGATGTTTATACATTTCATCCTTTTTTACTTAACACTCAAAATAAATATCATTTCCACTTAAAAATGTTTCTTCACTTTTGGCGGCAATTTTTTTCTAACACTTAACCTCAATTATTTCTTAAGATTTGACATTTTAGTAGTACTAAATATGTAGCTAGGCTCAGAACCACTACTAGAAATCGGCTGAATTTCATGTGGGAATTCAAATCTTTTAACTAATACGAACGAAAAGCTAGAGCATGTCCACCAAAACACGAGCGAGACGGGAAATTTATTTTACAATGAGAAGGAAAAGGTAGCAGCACTTTTTTTGGTTGTGTCGTGGTTGTCCTCCGTATTGGAGAGTAGGCATTAGTTACCAGCACTGGGACTGCAGCCACGAAAATACGGGAGAGACTGGCTACCATAGACCTCAAACGTGAAATAAAACGAAGGCTACTTGCATGCATCGAAACTAGCGGAGAACATTTTGAACAGCTTTTAAAGGACAAACGTTTTAATTGTAATTAGTTTTTAAGCGAACAAAATGTATTTTTTAGTTAACTTAAGTATAATTTCTTAAAAATTCGAATTGTCATGATATTCTGTAAAAGGATTTTTGTAAATAAATTTTCGTATCCTTTTCCTACCTGGACATGTTGCGCCTTTTTGGAAAGGTAATTAGTAGAGATGCCACGAATATTCGGCAACTATTCGGTATTCGGCTATTCGGCCACTTTTTTTCGCTATTCGGTATTCGGCCGAATATGGTTAACTATTCGGCCGAATACCGAATAGCAATTTATTTATTATTTTTTTATTACTAGCTGTTTTCCCGTGACTTCGTCCGCGTATATTATAGCCCATGTCCTTTCTAAGGCTCTAGAGTATGTATCTCTGTACCAAATTTCATTTAAATCGGTTCAGCAGTTTTGGTGTGAAATCGTGATAAACAGATTTAATTTCGTATTTATGATAAAATATAGTAAGGATTACCAAATAAATCATGAAAAAAGAACTCAAAATATTACTCACAAAGATATATTTATTTAACCAAAAAAAAGAGCTAACAAATTAATATTTAAAATCTACCAGTGGTAAGTTATGATGAATGAAAAAAATTTTTTCAGCGCAGACGATTGCGTATTTCCTCATAAATTATACCTGCTTCCGAAAACAGCCGCTCACTATACACACTGCTACCGGGAGATGATAAATAAATCTTAGCAAATTGTGAAAGGGTTGGATATTGTTTCGCGTTTGCTGACCACCACTTGTAAGGGTCTGCTGTCCGGTCTAAACGAACAGATACCATGTAAAAATCAAGTTCATTTGCAACAGAATTTTTCTGTTCCACACCTTCATCTGAACGAACATTTTCTGTAGCGACAGTTGTGACTTGTCGCCCGCGGAAAGTACTAAGTGTGGCCGAATATTCGGCGGCCGAATGTTCGGCGCTTCGGCCAAGAGCCTCGCCGAACATTCGGTATTCGGTATTCGGCCAAATTACTATTCGTGGCATCTCTAGTAATTAGATAGGCAACTTAAAAAAAATAAAAAGTAGGTATGTTAATAACATGAATTTCGGAGAAAAGTGGGGCGAAAGGTGAAAAATCGTGAAATAAAAGTTAATTTTTTCAACTTCCAGGGGGGATTGTGGCCAAGGGGTTGGGGATAAGGGGGTGGTGTAAACTTTTTTGGAATAGTGATTTTTTGAAATCAGTTCGGGGTTGCTGCGATGCGTAGAAAAAAAGATAAAAATACAAGAGCGGTTCCCATATAAGGCAAAATCCTGATTTACGAATCACCCTGTAACTGCCAAACGGTGCTCAATCACGCCTAAACGCTTGCATCGATATTTTTCATTTTTTGTCCGAAGGTAGTACATATTCCGACTTAACATATAGGCTAATTTTGTTTCGGATAATACGTGGGGTTTCAAAATGGCGGATCCAAGATGGCGGCTGAAAATTTTAAATTTGAAGCGATTTTCATGAAAACGGTACATAGGGGTTTTGTGCAATGCTGATTTCAAATCCGCTGTCCAAATTTAGAAATTAAAGATGGCGGATCCCTATGGCGACCTATATTTCTCGATTTCAACGGATTTTAATTAAAATTAGTACAATGATTATATTGAGGTCACTGATTTTGAATGCTATCAAAATTTACAAATCCAAGATGGCGGATCCAATATGGCGACCAAGATTTCCTGATTTCAACGGATTTTAATGAAAATTAGTACAATGATTGTATTAAGGTCACTGATTTTAAATATTTTCAGAATTTAGAAATCCAAGATGGCGGATCCAAAATGGCAACCATATTTCTCGATTTCAACGGATTTTAATGAAAATCAGTACAATGATTATCTTGAGGTCACTGATTTTGAATGTTATCAAAATTTACAAATCCAAGATTGCGGACCCAATATGGCGACCAATATTTCTCGATTTCAATGGATTTTAATGAAAATTAGTACAATGAATATCTTGAGGTCACTGATTTTGAATGTTATCAAAATTTCCAAATCCAACATGGCGGATCCAACATGGCGACCAGAATGTCTCGATTTCAACGGATTTTAATGAAAATTGGTACAATGATTATTCTGAGGATACAAGTTCCGAATATTATCAAAAGTTGTAAATCCAAGATGGCGGATCCAATATGGCAACCGAATGTCTCGATTTCAACGGATTTTAATTAAAATTAATACAATGATTATTCCGGAGCCACTAATTTCGAATGTTGTCAAAATTTCCATATCCAACATGGCGACCGAAATTTCTCGATTTCAACAGATTGTAATGGAAATTAGTACAGTGATTATTTTGAGACCACTAATTTTGTATATTATCAAAATTTGTAAACCCAACATTGCGTCCACAATGTCTCGATTTCGAGGGATTTTAATGAAAATTGGTACAATGATTATTCTGAAGCTACAAATTTCGAATATTATCAAAATTTGTAAACCCAAGATGGTGGGTCCAATATGAGACCAAATTTCTTGATTTAACGGATTTTACTGGAAATTAATACAATGATTATTCTGAGGCCACTAATTTAGAATATTAGCAAAATTTCCAAACTCAAGATGGCGGATCCAATATGGCGACCAAAAGTTCTCGATTTCAACGTATTTGAATGAAAATTGGTACAATGATTATTTTAAGGCCACTTATTTTGAATATTATTAAGATTTGGAAATTCAAGATAGCGGATCCATAAAGGGGTTTTCGGGTTGAAACAATTTCTAGGATATAACAAACTAGAACATTTGAGAAGTGTTTAATTAGTGAGTATTTACCCAACGCCGGGTGAAACCGGGTAACCCAGCTAGTATATATATAAAAATAAAAGTTCGTTTGTTTGTTTGTTGCTCAATCACGCCTAAACGCTTGGATCGATATTTTTCATTTTTTTGTCCGAAGGTAGTACATATTCCAACTTAACATATAGGCTAATTTTGTTTCGGATAATATGTAGGGTTTCAAAATGGCAGATCCAAGATGGCGGCTAAAAATTTTAAATTTGAAGCAATTTTCATGAAAATTGGTACATAGGGGTTTTACGGTACGCTGATTTCAAATCCGCTCTCCAAATTTGGAAATTCAAGATGGCGGAGCCAATATGGCGACCAATATTTCTCGATTTCAACTGATTTTAATGAAAATTAGTACAGTGATTGTTGTGAGGTCATTGATTTTGAATATTAGCAAAATTTGCAAATCCAAGATGGCGGATCCACCATGGCGTCCAGAATGTTTCGATTTCGACGGATTTTAATGAAAATTGGTATAATGATTATTATGAGGCTAAAAATTTCGAATATTATCAAAATTTGCAAATCCAAGGTGGCGGATCCAATATGAGACCAAATGTCTCGATTTCAACGGATTTTAATGAAAATTAGTACAATGATTATTCTGAGGCCACTAATTTCGAATACTAGCAAAATTTCCAAATTCAAGATGGTGGATCCAAAATGGCGACCAAAATTTCTCGATTTCAACGGATTTTAATGAAAATTGGTACAATGATTATTTTAAGGCCACTATTTTTGAATATTATTAAGATTATGAAATTCATGATGGCGGATCCATAAAAGGGTTTTCGGGTTGAAACAATCTCTAGGATACAAAAAACTAGAAAATTTGAGAAGTGTTTAATTAGTAAGTATTTACCCAACGCCGGGTGAAACTGGGTAACTCAGCTAGTTAATTTTAAAAATTTCGAAAAAATTAATAATCTTTTAAACGCGTTTACCGATTTGGATGGGATTTTGACATGTTGTAGATGTCACAGAAAAAATCAGTGGAACTGAAAACTGGATATAACCTAAACACATTTTTTTTTCTTTTTTCATAAATAGTTTTCAGCCATTTCGAATTTTGGTTCAATCACCAAAATTTTGTTATAACTTCCTTACATAGTTTTTTATAACATATATTTTTTTCCAGATTTTTCTTCCACCGGCGTCACACCTAAAAAATATAAAATGTCGATTTGTTCTAGGTTATGATAAAGTTTTTGTGACTTTCTGGCGTACTTTTGTACAATATATAATATATTTTTTCCTGGGTCTTTACTCAGACAGAATTGGGCACACACGGCTTACCCACGAATTCCTCTTACGGCGCCAACCTTTGCCCACACCGTACACAACCCCTCACAGTTACCCACATTCTAACCTCCTGTCCCAAATCTCTTTGTTAGATTTCTTCTCCAAACTTCACAATCCTATTTGATCTTAACTTCCTGGGACTCCTCAATCTTAAAGTCCCTCCGTAAATTAGGCAATTAGGGGTTACCGGCATGGAGTATAGTTCACTGTTGCTTCTAGTGTTGCTTCTATTACTATTGCTGTTACGAATTGATTCTATTATATTATTTATTACATTAGTATTATCATTATCATAATTATTTTTATTATAATAATTATTATTATTACTATCGTTATCATTAGCAGATGATATCATTAACTTTTAAAAGGTCTAACGTTTAAGATTGAGGAGTCCCAGGCGGGGGACTTTACAACAATTCTTATCTCCCTATGGCCTTTACGAAAAAAGTTTATATAACTAAATTTATAATTTCGAGATCTTAAAACTGTTTTTATATTATTTTTATTTTTTATGGTTAAATTACATTTTGACTGGGCTATACAATATATTTTTTTTCAGGCATTTAAAATATTTGTTTGTGTCTTTTACAGAGATATTTTATGCAATATGTGAAAATCGTGAAATTGGGTACAACTCAAATGAGGGAAACATTTAAAATTGGTCGTTTTAACCCTTTAACTGTTTAATTTTGTTTTTAAGAACTTTTTCTGCCCGAAAACTAGGGAGCGTTCAAGTATTACGTAACGCATTTTTTGTAGATTTTATACCCTCCATCCTCCCCATGTAACGCATCGTAACGTTTTTCTGTACCGTTTTTCTGTAGTGCCAATACCCCCTCCCGAGAAAGAGACTGTCACGCATGGGTCACATATTTGCTTATAAAATCTACAGAGTGATCCAAAAGTATGGAAACGGCTAAATAACTTTCGAGGAATGCATTTTGGATAAAAAAGTATTAAACAAAATTTTAGAAAAATTTGTGACCACGGGAATGGAAAGAGCGGGACACTTTACGTCCGACTATGACCTTCACCATGACCTCGAAGTTCATATCAAGGTCAAGATGGCTCTTTAAAGAGGAACCTGCATTGTTACTGCGGATTTGCAAATAGTGGAAGTTTTGCGTCCAAATGTAACCTTGACCAGAACCTTGACCATGACCTTGGCAATGACCTCGAAGGTTTTATCAGGGTCAAGGTGGCTTTTTGAAGGGGGAAGGATTTTTGGCCACGGAAACGGAAAGACCATGACCTTGGCCATAACCCCGAGGGTCATATCAAGGTCAAGATGGTTCTTCAGAGGGGAACGTAAAATGTTCCGCTCTTTCCATTTCCGTGGCCAAAAAAATGGTTTCCCCTTCAAAAAACCATCTTAACCATGATATGACCTTCGAGGTCATTGCCAAGCTCATGGTCAAGGTCAAGGTTGTGGTCAAGGTCACATTCGAACGCGAAACTGCCACTCTGCAAATCCGCAGTAACAATGCAGGTTAAAGAGCCATCTTAACCTTGATATGACCTTCGAGGTCATGGTGAAGGTCATAGTCGGACGTAAAATGTTCCGCTCTTTCAATTTCCGTGGTCAAAAATATGGGTTCTCATTTAAAAATGTCAACTTGACCTTGAAATGACCTCCAAGGCCATGGTCAAGGTCAAATCTACGGCAACTATTGAATAGCTAGGGAAAATTCCTAAAACTTCTGTCTAAAACTTTTTCCTTCAAAATGAATTCCTCGAAAGTTATTTAGCCGTTTCCATACTGTACTAAAAATAAAACGTTGGCCATTTTGGAACTAAATTTGCCTCTTTTGTTTAGGAGAAATAGCCATATTGGTGTCTAACATTCAAAAAATTAAAATTTTGTATGAGACAAGAAATTGGAAACCCGCAAATCCATTTCAACGAATTATTTACTTAAATGACCAGCCATATAAACATATGACACAAAATTTAATGATAGTGCTCTCAGTTTTAATAAATTTTAATAAGTGGCAATTGATTGAATTTTGGTATCCATTTAGATATACTGCTAAAATCAATATCTATTGACATTAAAACAATATTTTATTTACTTATTCATACATTCGATCAACACATAATCTTTAAGTTAGAGTTTCCGTTTCTATAATTTCATAATCATCAAGTCCATTTATTTGCAAAATGTTCATTTCTTTTTTGCCACTAGTTGAAGGTATATTAAGCTTCCCATACTTTGGTATTCTGCAAATAAATAAAAACAATTTTTGTTTAATGGAAGCTGACCAAACATTTCAGATAAAACCGAAATTCGCAAATCTCAGCAGCAAACTTTCCGACAAGCGAATGTTCAAAGATAAGAAGTAAGGAAGTTAAAGAACTTTGTGGCTGCTTTTATTAGAGAACAAAACATATTGTAGACTTACCCAGTTTTTATGAAAGAGTTATATAAATTGATAAAATGTTTAGATATTTGTTCGTCTTCTTCAGTTATAATAAAATTTGGTATAAAAAGCAACGCAAAATCATCTCCGTGACCAGCGCCTACAAATAAAAAATTTGTATTTCCATAAATTATCATATTCACCAGTTTTTATTATAGTGGATATTTTTTTGTTCATTTAAATAAAACGAGTTTCCCTATTATTCCCAGAATATATTTCGAGCTTAATCGTCACTTGAACTCTAAGCCCAGAAGATGCTCTTAAAAGTCGCAAGTTCGATACTAATAAATATTGAGAAATAAAAGGAAAAAACTTGTTTTATTTAAAATGTCAGTAAGTTCGAAATTTATCTGTTTTTAGTTCAAAATTAAAGGAATATAATATTTTTGTGTAAGTAACCTGTTCAGATCGCGCAAGGTTTACTTACCAAATTCTATATCTTCTCGTTGAGATAGAAGCCGACCTGCACTGTATGTCGCATGCCTGCCATAACTATAAACAAATATAGGTGCATCAGTGGAAGCGGCATGTAACTTAATTGATTTTTCAATTCCCAGTAAATATAATTGATCTGTAAACATTTTCTGCACCTTCTGATAGTTCGCTGTAGAGAAATCTTCACTTCCTAAGTATTTTTCTTTTAATTTTTGAGCGGTTTCGATGTGTTTATCAACTGGTACTGTTTCATTAAAGAAAAGCATTAATGGAGCGAGTTGAGGCCATTTTTCGTCAAACGAATCAATTGGAGCATTTCCGTCGGAATCTTTTTTTAATAGTGTTGCAGCATTGTAAACTCCCTCATTTATTGTGAAAGATACTAACCATGGTACTTTTGAAGATTTACCATCTGTAATAATTTTCTCTGTATCTTCTGCAATAAATGCATCGATAGAATTATGAGATTCTATTGAAGGGCCAAAAACTGTGAAGGGGTTATACATATACGGCTGGAATATTTGCACTGCACTCACAATATCTGAGGCATTCTTTTGCTTAAGACACTCTTTTAGTAATTTTGTATTATCCGTAGAACAGTCAAGTTGTGCTGCTAATTTTTTGGCTCTTTGCAAGGGATTATGAATCAAAGTCCAGGCACAATGCGAAGTTCCGCTGTGTGATATAGCTACCTTAAAAAGTCCTTCTGACTTCGGAGATAGTAAGTGGTAATGTACACTAGCTCCTCCTGCTGAGACACCGGCCAGTATGACCTGTTCAGGGTCACCTCTAAAAATATTAATGTTTTCCTTTACCCACTTCATTGCTAGAAGTTGATCTTTAAGACCCATATTTCCAGATATTTCATTATCTTCTGTGCTTAGGAATCCAAGAGGGCCGAGACGGTAGTTCATCTGTACAACAACGAATTTTCCAGTTTTCATTATCTTCAAAGGATCAAAGGTTGAGCTACTTCCCAACATAAAAGCGCCTCCATGAATATTAATAATGACCGGGTAAAGATTTTCTCCTTCAATGCTCGGTGTAAAAACATCCAAATACAAACAATCTTCACTTCCATGAAACAAACCGGGATAAAATTGATCCCACTGTGCACAAATTTTGTTAGACGATTTAGCATCTCGGATACCTTCCCATTTTGATGAGAACGGTTTAGGTGATTCGAATCGGTTTTCATCTACCGGCGGCTCTGCGTAGGGGATCGATTTAAATTCGTAGAAGTTTTCACGCACATTTCCCCGAATTTTTCCTAAAGGAAGATCGACAACAGGGCCGTCAACAACTTCAGTACTAAAGATTTCTGGAAGCAGCAGAGCTGCAAGTAAGAACCTTCCAACCATTTCAACGTTTCTGATCACACTATCCCACTTTTGTGATTATAATATGTATATAACTTGAGCCTACACATGATCGCGAAGCACTCTCATAATCATTTAATTAATGCTGTTTTTTTTCCGGGATTGTAGTTTTGTAGATGGTAGTTTGCGTAACTTAACTACAAAATAATGTAAACATATCGAGATTCTAAAACTTCTGAAGCTTCCCAAAAAAGTCTCGGTCTGGTGTTCGGTATGATCACTATCTTTTAAAGTTTTTTGATGGGGGGCTTTGACTTTTTAACTAGTTATTTATGGACCGGTTGTTTATTGATCGTGATCATAGCTTTTAATTTGTAAACAGCATGATGGAATATTTCTTTAGCATTACCCAATAATACATTTTAGAAAAGTAAATGTATGTAATTAACTTTTCGTTGTGAAGATAAAAGTGTTTTTGCGATCAATTCGATTACCTTTTATTTTATTTTGTTCAGTAACTTTCACAGAAAATACGCTTTTTTTATGGTATACGCTTGTTTTTTGAGATTATTTAGTTTAATTTTTATGATAACACTTTCATTCTACATAATTGGATGTTTTTACATGTTAGATGCGGAAAAACAAAAAATTGCTAAAGATATTTCCATAGACCATTTTCAGCTGTTCAAACTAATATAAAAAATTTGCATGTGCAAACTAATAGTAAAAAATTTTCAGACAGTCAGCGTAAATTTAAGCTAGAAGTTTTGATAGTCTTTAAGATATATCTTACCCAAAAATCATATCATCGGAAGTACTTCCGAATACTAGGCAACAAATTATCAATAAATAAAATGACTATCTTTTACCTGATACTAAAACAAATAAAAAGTTGAAAATTAGTCAAAAAATACAAGTAAAAAAGTGAATTATGCCTAATATTTTTCACTCTCGGTTAGCCTTTGGTTTACTTTAAGTAAAATTTATTCAGAAGATTACGCTTTCTTTACGTTCGTCTTAAATTTGGCCCAGGGATAATTGTAGCGGATAGGTGACGTTGTGACTGTTGTGTATAATACTACTAAGCAGAGTAGTTCTTCCCATAGAAAGTTTTTATGAAAACAGAATAAAATCGCTATTTTTTAATGAAAATTTCGATATATTCTGAGATTGAGACCCTCTCTTACACGTTTAGACATATCCTAACAAGTGGGATGTCGTTTGAAAGCTCGATGTCCTGCGATGTCCTCTAAGAAACGTCGATTTTGAGAGGGAAGGAGGCATTTTAAGGGTGGAAGGTCTCAGAACAACCGTTGATGAGGACACTTGAAGGAATCGATTGGCATAGCGTTTCCTACATTGAATCGGAACACCCTGTAGAAGCTTGTTGTGTATATAGGTGTGTATGGTAACTCTGTTGTGGATTAAGAGTAGCATATCTTTCAGAATTTGTTTACTTCTCTGTAATTGATGACGTTTATCTCTTTAAATTTTCAATATTTTTTAAAATTCAAATTATCATATGTGTCAACAGAATGTATTACTAGAATTGTTTTATTTAAAAAATTGTTTTTAAAACACTTCAAAGAATGGCGTACAAGTTATTAATTTGCGACATAAATTAGAAAAAGTTTGTTTTGATGCAAGCATTTGTTTATTTTATTTTAAATTTCTACTGGGTCAATAATAGTAGGGATGTGTAGAACTTCATAATCATCAACACCATTAATTTGCAAAATGTTCATAATATTTGCATCGCGGTTTGCAGGCATATCAAGCTCTCCATATTTTGGCACGCTGAAAACAATTTTATCGGAGAATAAATATAAAAACCCAAAATTTAAATTCAAAAATTATTACCCAGTCTTGACGAAAGAATCGTATAAATTAATAAGTCTCTTCGATAGCTGATTGTCGTCTTCACTAAATGATGAGGGCGCAATGAATGGAGGTGTAAATAGTAAATAGAAGTCATCGCCATGGACAGTACCTGCGAACATAAGATTACATATATGACATTTAACAACTTGAATAATGCTTAAAAAACATAAAACTTGAGTTTTAGTATTATTAAATAAAGGTTTTGAAATACTGGCTGCTATTAATATTTTTGAGAAGTGTCGAGCATAAAACTAATTTCCATATTTGATCGAACATTTAAGTAAGTTGATACATGCAATACTGGAGTTCTGTTAGTAGAATGTATCGTAACTCAGTGTTCAAACATCTGTTTTATTCACTCAAGATGGTGAGCTGTCTATTTGTAGAGATTTCGCAGAGATAGCAATTGCAGAGGTGTTCAAGCCGCGATTTTCTCGAAATTTTCGTTTATCAAAATGGTAGTGTTTTGAAGCTTTCATAAAATCGAAATATTAAACGAAATTTACTTTTCCTGCTGACGGTGCCATGATATTTTTTTTTTAAACTTTGCTGAATATAAATTAAAACTATTATTTTGGAATTTACAGAAATTAATAGGTCTAAAAATTTATATTTCTATATAAACAGATTTATTTTATTTTTTCCATTTAGTAATGCTGAATTTACATTGCACTTTATTTTCACAATAATTTATAAAGGGTGTTTTTTAAGAGACGCCGGACTTCCGATAGGAATAATTATCAAACTGTCATTTGTTGTAAGTGTCAATGTAATTTTTATTCAGTAAGGTATAACAAATAATAGAAAGATATACACCGCTGTAACGATTCCAAATCATTGAAATTTATTGCCGAAATCAGGGCTCAGTTATAAAAACTTATACAGCACTTCGTGAATTTTATGAACCGAATTAATCGCCCATTAGAACGTTCTGTTCATCGTGTTATTGATATTTTTTTCCAAAACTTCCGGACATTGATATTGACGACTTGAGTTTTCAACAGGACGGCGCTACGTGCCATGCAGCGACAAAAAAAAATCGATTTAATGAAAGCTCGGCAAAGTGATTAAAAATTCGACTGATAGGATGTGCTATGTAATTTGCAGCCGTGTTGCTCATTTCGAATAAAACCAAATTTATGGTCACTTGCTCAACTTATGTGTTTTATTTAAATTTAAGATACGGACGCGCTTAAAAAACGCTTTAGTAATATGTATTACGTGAATTTACAATATGCACGAAGAAGTAGAGCACCCGTATAACTTTAAAATTAGTTAGTATGAAGTAGTAACTCGAATTTTTAGGAGAATTCTGATTATTACCAAGTATTAGCATTCATTATTAGGTATTTACTCAGATTTTTAATTTATTTGTTTTTACTTTTCTATAAGTCGTTAGTGCTCTTATTTTGAAAATATTTTGCGTAAAAATCGCCATTAACTTATAAATTATAATCACACTTGTAATAATTCAGCAATAACTCCAGTACTTCTTACTCACCGAAGTCAATATCATTACGTTCAGCCATTATTTGGCCTGCTCCAAATGCCATTGGCCTATTGAAGCGATAAACAAATAGGGGCGCATCATTAAAAGCTGTGTGTAATTTTATGGATGTTTCAATACCAGTAAGGTACAACAGATCCGTGAACATTTTTTGTATTTTTCTATAGTTTTTTGTAGAAAAATATTCACTGTCAAGATATTTTTGTTTTAGTTTTTGAGCAGTTTCAATGTGTTTGTCGACAGGTACGGTTTCGTTGTAAAACAACATCAGAGGAGCCAACTGAGACCACTTTTCGTGAAAAGTATCAATTGGAGCTTTTCCGTTGGTATCTTTTTTGAGTAGATTGGCTGCATTATAACCGCCTTCGTCTGCTGTGAAAGCTACTATCCATGGTACTTTGGCAGATTTTCCTGTTTTAATAATTTGTTTTAATTCTTCTCCAATAAAAGCGTCTGGTGTATCTGAAGACTCTATTCTTGGACCAAAAACTGTGAAGGGATTATACATATATGGCTGGAATATTTGTACTGCACTCACAATATCCGAGGCTTTTTTCTGTTTAAGACACTCTTTTAGTAATTTTGTATTATCTGTAGGACAGCCGAGATGTGCTGCTAATTTTTTAGCTCTTTCTAATGAATTACTGACCGAAGCCCAAGCACAAAATGCAGAACCACTATGTGATATTGCTACTTTGAAAAGTCCTTGAGATTTCGGAGATAGTAAGTGATAATGTACACTGGCACCTCCAGCTGAAAATCCGGTTAATATCATTTTTTTAGGGTCTCCTTTAAAAATTTCAATGTTCTTCTTCACCCATTTAATGGCAAGAAGCTGATCTTTAAGACCCATATTGCCAGAAATTTCATTATCTTCAGTGCTAAGAAATCCGAGTGGTCCTAAACGGTAATTTAATGATACAACAACGAATTTTCCAGTTTCCATTATTTTCACAGGATCATACATGTTGATATTTCCAAACATAAAAGCACCGCCATGAATGTGAATGATGACCGGATAGAGATTGTCACCTTCAATGCTCGGTGTAAAAATATTTAAATACAAGCAATCTTCACTTCCATGGAGGAAATCTGGATAGAATTCATCCCACTGCATGCAAGCATTTGGTGGCGATGTAGCATCTCGAACACCTTCCCATTGTGATGAGAACGGCTTAGCTGATTCGAATCGGTTTTCACCTGTCGGTGGTTCTGCGTATGGAACTGAATTAAATTCGTAAAAACTGTCACGCTTTCTGCCGCGAATTTGTCCAAATGAAAGTTCCACAATTGGATCATTAACAGCTTCGGAGCTAAGAATGACGGAAATTAGTACGACTGAAGTAAAATATTTTCCGGACATTTCGACAATCTTGCACAGACTGCCTGACATTCGATGTTATTCATTCATATGTCATATTGCATCCGATGGTAATTTAAAGTCGTTATCTATCTTGACTTGATAACCCGTCATCATATTTAATGATGATTTTCCTTTTTTGTTATTTAAAACTTGGAAAGAAAAGTTTTTCTCCGTATACTTAAAATGCGATTATGAATTATTAATCTTATTATCTCGTTATGGTTCGTAATCCGTTTTAATTGTATTGAAGTCTAGGAAAGCTTTTATGTGGTCTTTTATCAATCATCACTTGCTCAACTTATATGTGTTTTATTTAAATTTAAAATACGGACGCGCTTAAAAAACGCTTTAGTAATATGTATTACGTGAATTTACAATATGCACGAAGAAGTAGAGCACCCGTATAACTTTAAAATTAGTTAGTATGAAGTAGTAACTCGAATTTTTAGGAGAATTCTGATTATTACCAAGTATTAGCATTCATTATTAGGTAAGATTTTTAATTTATTTGTTTTTACTTTTCTATAAGTCGTTAGTGCTCTTATTTTGAAAATATTTTGCGTAAAAATCGCCATTAACTTATAAATTATAATCACACTTGTAATAATTCAGCAATAACTCAAGTACTTCTTACTCACCGAAGTCAATATCATTACGTTCAGCCATTATTTGGCCTGCTCCAAATGCCATTGGCCTATTGAAGCGATAAACAAATAGGGGCGCATCATTAAAAGCTGTGTGTAATTTTATGGATGTTTCAATACCAGTAAGGTACAACAGATCCGTGAACATTTTTTGTATTTTTCTATAGTTTTTTGTAGGTTTTTTTTAGGTCTACAGATGAAAGAAATGGGCTTTGCTTACAGTGTCGGACTAATAATTTTTTTAAAAACGTGTGGATGTTTTTCGTTTTCTGCCCCTCGTTTCTGCTTTGGGTACATGATGCAAAGCATTAAAAACTTTCTTCTTAGAGCACTTAATTATGGAAGCAATTTCATCCATTGTTTTTCCATCTTTTCTTAATATTTTTATTAATCTCTTTTCGGACTCAGTGCAATGAAGTCCTCGACCCATATTAAAATTTGGTTGAGCGAATCGACGAAACAAAGTTATTTTTATTCCACTTAGTTACCTAATTAAACAGTAAACAATTAATTCCGATTTAAAAATCCAATCACACAGTTCTTATTTGCTTTTACAAACCTCGAATATAATTTGTTTCTATTATTTTTTCCAGCTAAACAGTAAACATGCACCGTCTGCACCTCCTTAATCTTTTAACCGGATAATAAGCACTCTACGAAGCAAAACTCACACTCATTCAAAAGAACCGTTATCCATCAGTAATTCAGATTGAAAAATTCTCTGAAATACGTCTTCTGAGCAGTTTATTTTGCAGTGGCGTAGCATTGCAAAGTTTGTTTCTATTATTTTTTCCACCACTGTATATAAAATTTCCTAGTCCGGTTTACATAAGATAAAAGGTGACAATTTGCATCAAATTATATCTTATCATCTTATATTTAAAACAGACATTATGCGGTGATCACTTGGTGTGAGAAGAAAATAGAATATGATTAAACTAAGGCTAAGGCATAATATTATTTACATTTGATAAATATAAATTGTGAATAATGATTTTTGTTCAAAAATTGCTAGATTGGTCTGGAAGGATTAAGGGAGCACTCTACTGTTAAAATGCAAAATCAAAATCCTAATTTTGAAATAATTTATAAAAAAAAAAAAAACTACAAAAGCAATAAATTTAATTTTTTGTATGCTTATTTATTGAGCTTGAAAATTATTGTTTATATACATAAAATGTGAAATAACACAAGGTGGCTGACATTATATTTATTATTATTATATTATTGATTTGACGTGTAGGGAGAGGACGCTGTGAGGACCGGTCAAGATTGATAAAAAATTAAAAAATCGCAATTTCGACCTGGACGACATGCTTCGCTCGGGCCGACCTTCCGACTTTGCGAGGATCGTCTCAATGCGCTTTTGAAAGAAGATGGTCATCAAACAACACCAGAATTGACAGAAAAGATGGAATGTGCCCAGATGACATTTTCATTCCATGTTTTTTGCTCAAAAACTCCAAGCTTGGCTGCCAAACAAATTGAGCGACGAAAAAAAGCGGTCAAAATCTCGCCCGACGTCGAGTAACATGGGGTCACAAGGAACGATTTCCCTGCCGAATTGTCATCGGAGATGAGAAATGGTACATTTACGTCAATATGAAGCAAAGAAAGGATTGGACAGCACCAGGAGTCATAGCAAAGCCCAGAGAAAAACAAGATCTTCATCCCATCTTGTCCAGCTTTACCGCGTGAATGAAGCAATCGAGCAGAAAAGAGCCGATCGGCATGGTCAAATGCGCGTCCTCACACGACAATGCGCGTCCTCACACGACAATGCGCGTCCTCACACGACAATGCGCGTCCTCACACAGCAAATATCGTCAAAAAGGCTCTGAACGATCTCAAGTGGGAGGTTCTACCGCATCCGCCGTACTCTGCGGACTTTGCGCCGACCGATTATACTTGTCAACACCAATTTAGTATCCTAACAAATGACAAATCATTTGTATAGGATTTTTCCGTAACGGAAACTAATTGAACATTTTCGTTTACGAATTCGTAGTCTACTGAAAAGCAATATTTATTCGGCAGCAGAAAAAAATATAAAATTTGCAGCCCTGTGTTATTACCTTTTCGGAAATTTATAAAGTAAATCTGGAAATTGGAAGACTCCTAACTCAATCTCTCACTTCTTTTTTCTTTTCATTCATTGAATAGATTTATGTAAACGTGTTTTTGTGGTTTTTGAACTATGCGTTTAAGTATAAGAAATCAAGTTGTCGAAAAAGCTGACACTAACAAGTATGAAATTAAGCCTTTTAATTAGAAAACATGAACCGCCTTCAGAAGCTTGAATAGTATAAAATATGTAAATATTTTACATTAGACGCCGAGGTTTTCTTTTCTGTCACAAAAAGTGCTTATAGAGAGGACCTGGCAGGAACCGCTATAAGAGCAGGAAGGGATTTATTTTTTAACTAAAATTTAAGCTTAATGAGTTCAATCGTTTGTAAGCAATTCTTTGCACCCCAGAAAACATCTATATCTAAAATTGTTAAGTACAGTGTGGAGTAAAAGTGAACACAAGTTTTTATACATACATACTTTTGAAATATTTTTCTATAAAATGGTAAAACAAAAAAAATAAAAAAGTGCAGAAAGGTAATTCTATTTATAATGAGTTACTTATAATGATTTATTATTCCAATATCTGTCTCAAAATTAAAACTTAACAAAATTTAAATTCAATTTAAATTAAAAGATATTTGTTCAGTTTTGCACAATTAACTTAACACTAAAAAAAGTAACAAAATTTAGTAATCCGTTATAAATTCTTTTTGTTTTATGACTTCTTGCATCCTTGATGGCATATTAGCTTATAAGTTTTTCACAAATTTCTAAAGGAATTTCTTCCCATTCATGTTGAACCCTTTTCCACAGTTCAGTGACCCCACTTGTTGGTGTTTCATAGGAGCCCAGTCGTCGCTTCACTATTGACCATACTTTCTCAATAGGATTGAGATCTAGGCTCTGAGTTGGCCACTTCATAGTCTCAAATTGTTGGTTTTTAAGCCAATTTCGAACCAATTTGGATGAATGTTTAGGATCGTTGTCCTGCATAAATATTATTAGATCCTCACGAAATCCATTTGACCCATTCCAACTGGAAGATTGTCTTTTAAAGTAGTTAAATAATCCTCCTTTTTCATTATTCCATGAATGCAACTCCATAATGTGAGACACAGCCCCAACGCATAAGAGACCCTCCCCAATGTTTTACGGTCTCTATGATCTGGTGATTTTGGGCTGGTTTTCCAGTAAAGGACCAAAAACACCTAACACCGTCGGAGTTGAATCGATCAATTTTAGTCTCAAAAGAAATTTCTCAAAGATAATGCTTTGGCAAACTTAAAACGCAAAGTAGTATTTTTAGCAGACAGTTTTGGTTTTTTAGGCTTTTTGCTGCAACACACTCTTTTGAGAGATTTCCGTATTGTCCACACATTAGCAAATGCCCTTTCTTGTATTGCGACGTCCTTAGGAGTTTTGGCCGTCCCAGCTGTTAAACGTCGCCTCATCAGACGAGCCTGACGATCTGTAATCAACCATGGTCTTCCATTTCTTCCTATAGTGCCGCTAATATTTTCTTTTTTTCTTATATTCACTTATGATATAGTGAAATATTGAGCTCAACAACAATTTTTCTTGTTGATACACCTTTTTGGCACAAGATTATCACTTTTTCAGTTATATTTTTTTCTAGGAACTTCATTTTAATATATTCACCACTTACTTAACTGCTTCAAAACAATTCTAGTTTTTTTTTCATTTTTTTTTCATTTTTTTTTCAATTCACTAGTTAAGCGTTAATGAAGAATAAATCTTGTTTACAAACTCATAAGACCGGAACCTAATAGCAGTTAATATCCAGGGGCGGCGAAAAAACCAAATGGTGCAAAACTGGTAAATGCCTTTTAAATGGATTTGGATTTAATTTTTGTTAATTTTTATTGTTAAGACATTAATTGTTATACTGAATTATTTTAAATGAAATTATATTTTTCTTGTCACCATTTTTTGTATAATTTACCGTATTACAGAGAATAGATGTCTATTTGCTTTTCTGTCAAAAATGTTTTCACTTTTACTCCACACTGTATATTTTTTGCCTCTCTTGGGTATGATAACCGAAATTAGATCTTTTATACATTCAAATTTTTTGTGGTGGTAATAAACTACACTTAGTGCACAACAGTGTAAGCAAACGAATGTTTTTTGGTGTACACCGAAACAAACGAATGTGTAGGCACCCATTAGTGAATCTAGTGACTCCCAATAAGCTTGAAAACAAATATACCTCTTATGGTTTGTGAAACGGCGCCAATTTCCAAACTTAGTGGGTGTGCAAACTTAATATTCTAAATTAAATACTTAAATGTTTGAAGTATTATTTTAGCTACCTAAACCTTTTGTATAAAATGTAAACATTTTACTCACCCAACTCAACATCATCCCGCTGTGCCATTGCTTTTCCAAGGCTATGGGTTAAAGTTCGATTGAAGCGGTAGATAAATATTTGCGCACCGCTGTAGGTAACATGCAACCTTATTGCCTTTTCGATTCCAAGTAGATATTGCTGTTCCGAAAACATTTTTTGAGTTTTTCGGTAAGTTGTAACTGAAAATTCTTCGTCTTTCAAATAATGCTTTTTGAGTTTCTCAGCAATCTTTGCATGAGTCTCAGCCGGTGCAGTGTCGTTGTAAAACAAAATTGAAGCAGCAACCTTTGGCCATTTGTCTCCTAGCGAGTCTATTATTGCTCTTCCACTAGAATCTTTTTTAAGGAGATATGCTGCGTTATAGCCGCCTTCATCAGTTGTGAATCCAACTATCCATGGAACCTTAGCGGATTTTCCGTTTTTAATAATTGTTTCCACATCTTGGGTCAAAAACGCATCAGGAGCATCGGAGGGTTCAACTGTTGGTCCAAAAACAGTGAAGGGATTGGACATAAAAGGTTGGAAAATAGGAACAGCAGAAACAATCATTTTGGCGTCTTTATGTTGAAGACATTTTCTCAACAATTTCGTATTATTTGTAGGACAGCCTATGTATGCCCCTAATTTTTTTGTGCGTTCCACATAACTTTTTACTGAAGCCCAAGCGCAAAACGATACTCCGCTGTGTGAAACTGCTACATTAAAAAGTCCCTGTGATTTCGGTGACAGCATGTGATAATGTACACTTGCTCCTCCGGCTGAAAATCCTGTTAAGATTATTTCCTCAGAATTACCTTTAAAAATATGTATATTCTTTTTAATCCATTGCATTGCTAGATTTTGATCTTTAAGTCCCATATTTCCGGGGAGCTCTTTATCTTCTGTGCTAAGAAAACCTAGAGGCCCAAGACGATAGTTTATTGTTACAACAATGGTTTTTCCTGAGTCCATAATCCTTGCAGGATCCTGATCATTCCCAGTACCAAACATGAAAGAACCTCCGTGAATTACGACTATTACAGGATATAACTTGTCTCCTTGAATACTTGGAGTGTACACATTAAGATACAAGCAATCTTCGCTGCCGCGAAGATGACCAAAGCCATGGTCGGCTTCATGCCATTGCATACATTCTGCGGAAAATTTCGTACCATCTCGAATTCCATCCCAATTAGAAGTGAATGGTTTTGGTGGTTCTATCTTATTTTTCCCTAATGGTGGCTCAGCGTATGGTATGCCTTTAAATACTACATAATCACCTTCTATTTCGCCTTGAATTTTGCCACTGGGAATTTTAACAACTAGATTTCCGTCGCGAAAATTGTAGAACACCGCGAGTAGTACGACCACGGCAAAAATATTTTCAATCATCTCTAGGTTTTTGACACGACTAATTATTTCAGGGCAAATGTTTTGGTCCCAATCTCTCTTGCCAACTTCTGTTTTATTTACCCGTTGCTATCTTCTTGTTAGATAACATCACTTGTTTACTGCCAAAGTTATCTTTTTTTCTTTGAATAAAATAATTTATCCGAGTGGCTTCAGATAAAATTAGTAAAGATTTGCCCAAAATTTTTGCTAATATTTAGGTGTTAGTTAGAAAAGGTGGAAAAAATCGTTTATCTTTGAAATTTTTATTTATTTTACCAGGCACGTTTTGTAGTAATAAAGTTTAATTTGAGTATGAGGTGAAATGTTGAGGTTGAATTTTATATGAATAATTTCACCATCGTTTTTCAGGAAACTTTTTGGATATCAATTTGAGTTAATTATTATAACTTTTGGGATCGTCTTATATGTACCATCTATAAGTCATCATCCTCTAAATACTTCGAATTTGTTCAATATAATTTAATTTTGCTCCCTTGGAATTAAGCTGAGAGAAGTTTAAATATTTTTTTGTGGACAAATCCTCCTCGGTGGTTTTTTTCTGCTAAGAATCCTCCATTCTTCGTCTAGTCTACCAGTGCAACGTTCTTAGGTGTGTCTCACCGATTTTTATGAAATTGAAATATAGAGTACCGACAAATAAGAGACACGTATTTTGTTTTATCTGCACATTTAGGTAGTACTTTTATTATTATTTTTTTTTTTTTTTTATAAAAATTGCTGTATTTTTCAAAAGTTTGTCCTCCATGTTGGTTCCGCCATTTTGAATTTTTTAAATTTAACATCAAATTCGTAATCAGCGACTCCAAAAACCCCTTAATACCAGTTTTCACGAAAAAACTAATGTCTGAAATACATCATATACACTCCACTATAAGATAAGACACCCTTCAATTTCTCTAAGTTCTCGGAAACTATTCAGAAAGGAAAACCCTAGCTACCTGTATTAATGACCTGGTGAAGCAACATGGAGTTTTCCGTGGAATAACCCATTCCATAACCCTTCATCGTTGGTTTTGGGCTCCTACAAAAAGATAAGACATTCGGAATTTATAAGGAAAAAAAACGGGTGTTTATTTTTATCAATATATTTATTTGAATATTTAATAATGTGTGGAACCTCCTTTATTTTCGACTACCTCTAACATTCTATTAGGTAGCGATTTAAATAAATTCTTAATATATTTTCTAGGCAAGGTATTCCATGCAGATTGAATTGCAGTTTTTAATTCATCCAGCGTCTAAAATTGCTTCCCGCCAATGTAGATGGTCCTTGATAATTGTCCCCAAGCGTTTTCAATGATGTTTAGATCCGGCGATCTCGAAGGCCATTGTAGAAGATTGATATTGTGTACCTCAAAGTAGTCCTTTACAGCCCTGGCGGTATGTATGGCTGCGTTATCTTGCTGAAAGATGTAATTTTCTCCAGCAATTCTCTCTCCGTTTTGTCGAATTTGCTCGTCAATTAATGCAATGTAATTTCTGCTGTTCATTTTGCCCGAAATAAACTTTATTTCGGTTTTTTATTTGTACGATATTCCAGCCCAAATCATTATACCACCTCCGCCCATTTGCCGTCGCATTTGTACTATGGGATCCTTCCTCAAATCGTGGAAATAGTGTGTCCAACCGTCAGATCCGTCCAGACAAAAACGTTTTTCGTCAGTAAAAATAACTTTTCTCCATCGCTTTTTCCATTTCAGGTGCTCACGGGCAAACCGCAATCTGTCTTCCTTATGTTTTGGAGTTAACGGTGTCCGTCTCTGCATTTTCTTGTGTTTCAGATGCTTAGATCTTTTTATGGTCCTTTGGATGTTCCAAATATTTGAACTAACGCCAGCTTCTGCAGCGATTTGCCCTGCAGTACACATTGAATTCGATGCCACTCTCAAAACTGCACGCTCTTCTCGTTGACTAAGAGCCCTTGGTCGACCTGGGCTCTTTGCTTTTCCATAATTTTCCTGGTCTTTGAGGAGGTTCATTATCGCACATCGACTCCTACCAATAGTTTTGGCAATTTTTGCCACACTATTACCATCTTTCTTCAAATTAAGTATTATCTTAATTTCTTCGTCGGTCATCTTCTTTCCTCGTCCCATCTTACTTCAAAACTACTTGTACACGCTTTATTTTAATATTCGCTATTATTTGCCTTACTTCACGATACTAACGCTCCAACGGACAACACAAAAGTGCGAGATTTCGAAAATTGTCTTATCTTTTTGTAGCAGCCAATAGCCAACGATGAAGGAAAAACTCATTAAGGCGTAATTAGAGAATAGGTTATTCCACGGAAAACTCCATGTTGCTTCACCAGGTCATTAATACAGGTAGCTAGGGTTTTCCATTCGGAATAGTTTCCGAGAACTTAAAGAAATTGGAGGGTGTCTTATCATTTTGCAGTGGAGTGTACGTATTAGTGGTAAACAACCCCTACCCCCTTGAGGAGCTTTTTTTTATGACAACGTAAAAACAGGCCAACTTTATTTTTCAAAATCGTATGTAAAAAAATATGTTTCAATGATTTTTAACTAAAACTCTTATTTTTGTGACGCAAAAATATAAAATTGCCACCTCCCGGAACCGGATTACTTACAAAAGGTTAGTATATTTATGAGACATCATTTCTATTTTGTTTCATTCGAAAAAATTCATTAGAAATTGAAATATTTAGGAAAAACTGTTTTTGGGGGTAAACTTTAGAGGGTGGTTTTCACCCCCTAAATATGCGTATCCGCAAATAAAAAAAAATACGTGTCTCTTATTTTTCGGTACTCTATAACATATTTCAATTTCATCAAAATTGGTGAGACACACGAGAACGTTTCCTTGTTAGATAAAAGTTGAAAGATTTTTCCCTGGCAATTAAACGGTGACCTTAGATTTGAAATTGATCTTGGACTTCAAGGATATTTTGAGGTAAAGTTGATTTTTTAAAATTGCAATCCCCACTTTTCACCCCCGAAACTAAAAGAGCAGGAAATTTTACATTCAAGTATGACTTTAACTACTTTAAAAATTTGACCTCTGAAGGTCATATCAGAGAAAGGAACTGCAGGATATCTCGTAAGGAGAGGATTTTCGGCAAAAATGTTCCAAGCAGAAGTTGGAGGATTCCCTGGCTATCTAATGGTGACCTTAGGTTTGACCTTGACTTTTAAGGTCAAGTTCGTTTTTTAAGTGGAAACACATACTTTTGTTGCCGGAAATGAAAACGAAGGAACATTTTTCGTTCCCTTTAGCTCTGGGGGTCCTCCACAAGGTCGAACTACAACAACTCGGGTATCCTTCCTTTTATAAGTTTTATAAGTTCTGACAGACCACAGGACACAACTTTTTAATTGAGGTTAAAGATAATGAAATGATTTAATAAATATAATCTTTGCTAAGTACGAACAGAATTTATTTCAGTGTCATGAAAGAATTATTGTATTATATTATATTAGTATTGTAAAATTTTTGTAATTTTCAGTTTCGACTAATATTTTATTATTCACATTAAACTCCTTGATTTCCAATAGAATAACTGATTTCCTAAAGATTCCGCCTTTTGTTAGGATTTGCAAAAAATCAACACTGATCTTTAATCGTAGAGCTTATCAACTTCAATAATTTTATAGTCGTCCGCATCATTTATTTGTAGTAATTTTATTTTTTCAGCAAATTTGTCAGCCTGTTTAAGTTTTATTTTTCCATAAATTGGTGGTCTATTAAGGAAGTTATTGTTACTTAAATTTAATAATAATATTGAATTATACGTACCCAGAAATTCGCAACAATGTACTGTAGAGTTGGGCAAAGTTTTCTGATATTTGATCATCTTTTTTAGTAAATTTAGTTTTGTCCACGTAATCTGCTACAAAAATATGGTAAACATCGTCTCCGTGTATGCATCCTAGGAACAAAAAAAATCTAAGTTTTATTAAACCTTACTTTTTGTTAATTTCACTTTCACCGTAGCTTTTTTAAGTATTTATTTTTATGTTTTGAAGATACTAGTTCCTGTAGAATAGGAAAAAATAGCCATTTAAACTTTATTTTTTCAGCTCCTTTATTATAAATCTAACTAAATCTTTTTTTATTTAAATAGTTAAGTCTTGAAGTTGACAAAAAAAAATTGTTTTTCTTTTTTTAGTACTTTATTATATATATATAGAGGGCTCTCAAAAATGAGCAGTCCAAAAAAAGAGGGTTCCAAGGCGGACACTCAATCTCAAAAAAGCATGTTAAAAAGGAAGATATTTTGTGAGGCAATTCACCACAATTAAAAAAAAAATTGCGAATGTTTGAAGAAAAAAAAATTGAAAAAATCGTACTTTTTTTCGCTTTGTTCGGTTTGCAAATATGTTTTTTATCAACTTTTTCGGAATTTTCTGGTGAATTGCCCTACAAGACACCTTAACAAACAAAACGCTATACGGTTTATTCAAATCGGTTCAGCCAATCCGGAGATTGACTGTTCGCCGTTTTGAAAAATGTAGTTTCAAGAAAAAAAAAATTTTATTTACGATATATTTATGTGTGTAAAAATTTAGCAGATGATTTATGAAGGTATAAGGAATCATAAAATGCAAAAAACATAAAATCGATTTTTTGGAAAATTTTGAGGGAACTAGTACATTAAAGTAATGCAATACGATCCCATCAAAGAAATTAGTACTTACCAAAGTCAATTGTTGCATTGTGTGACAAGAGTCGAGATATCCCACCAGTGAAAGTTTTGTTGAACCGATAAGTATAAACAGGTGCTTCGCTAAACTTTACATGCAACTTGATCGATCTATCTATTCCTTTAAAAAAAAGCTCATCTGAGAACATTTTCTGAGTTTCTCGATAAGTGGCAACTGAAAAGTCTTTGTCTTTCAAGTAGTGGTGTTTAAGCTCCTCAGCTGTTTGATTATGAAGATGCTTAGGTAGAGATTCATTAAAAAATAACATCTCCGATGCAATTTGAGGCCAAATTTTTCCTAAAGAATTAATGTAGTAACTTCCATTTCAGTCTTGAAAAAGTCCACGTGATTGTTGAGATAACATATGTAAATGAACACTGGCTCCTCCAGCTGAATATCCAGTAATAATTACTTTGCTGGGATCACCGTTGAAAACGTGAATGTTGTTTCTAACCCATTTTAGTGCCATATTCTGATCTTTAAGACCTAAGTTGCAAGAAAGCTCAGTGTCTTCAGCGCAGAGGAAACCAAGCGGCCCAAGTCTATAATTTAGCGTTACTAAAATTACTTTTTTATATTTCAAAAGACGATCAGGTTTATAATCGCTCCCACTGCCAAACATGAAAGCTCCACCATGGATGTAGACGATTACTTCAAAAGTTTCGTTACCACCAATAGAAGGGGTGTATACATTTAGATACAAGCAATCCTCATCCCCATAAAGATGAAGGTTTTCTTTCCATTGAATGCAAATGTTTTGAATAATAGTGGCGTTTCGAATACCATCCCACGTAGTCCTAAATGGTTGTGGTGGTTCATACCTCAGATCACCCACAGGCGGCGTAGCGTAAGGAATACCTTCAAACTTAACATAATTATCATATTGTTGTCCTTGGATTTTGCCTCCTGGAACTTCAACAATTTGAGCTTCAGCTACAAAAATAATAAAAACGATAAGAAAAAGAACAAGACACTTTGAAACGGCCATACTGAACTATAGAAAAATTATATTATCGGTAGCTTAAATACCGTTTTTTCCCCTAAACTCTTTCACAGTGTTACTAATAAAGATATGGAATCAATTGGAATGTTGTTTTAATTTGAAAGTATTAACTGTTTGAATTCGAACAATTGCTTAGGGAAAATTTAGCAAAATTTGTAAAATCTGCTCGACTGTACTCCATGCAAGTGCATAGTACATAGAACAAAGAAAATATACAAAGAAAACGTTTTTTTAATTATTCTCAATTATTCTTTAATTTACTAATTTTCTACAAAACCTTTTGTGTTCCTTCGATTGTTAAGGGTAGTATGCTGTTCGCGCTAAACGAAATTTTCCATACAAAATTCCGCCTGGCGAAATGAAAAGCTAAAATTCCGCTGCGGAATTTAGCGAAGTGGTACGCTGTTCCTTCGCTAAATGGTTTGTTTCACGGATAAGCCACTAGGTGCGCTGCAAAACTCTCCCCAAGATTTTAGCTAGCCTGTGAATGTACATAGCATTTATTCGCGGCGGAATTTTGACATTTGAAGGATTTGCGGCATTTTAATTTGAATTTGAATTTTTATTGAAATTGTATTTGAAGAACGTAGAGGTAAAGCGATAAAACAAAATAGAATAATAAATAATAGAATAATAATTAATAGAATAATAAATAAATATTTGAACAGAGATTGAAAACACTGTAGACGAGGTTTTTTTTGAAGAATATTTAATTATGAAATTTAATAGCATCGCAATTTCTTCGATTTCTTCAATTTTATTTCTTTTCACTTTATTCATTTACCTTTTATATATTGACGTTAAACGCTATGTTGTGAATCTATGCTAAATCTCTACCATCAATTCTACAAACAAATTTTTGCGACTGTTTATCTTCGGTTTTCACGCGTTTTTTTGGAGACTGGTGAAATTTTAGCTTAGCGCGAACAGCGTACTACCCTTTAGTATCTAAAATATATATTTAATTAAAACACATCTGCTGCTAGCTGACGTAAATAAATGTTATTTCAAATTTCTGATTATCGTCACTGTGAACCAGATGTGGCCAAACGCGGCACTCTGCCATAAGCTAAATGATTTCGGAGAATTTCATTGGACGCTTTTTTAAGAAAAATAAAATACTTAGCGTAAAATGGGGCTATTTGGACACGTTTTTTGCATATTTGTCGAGATAATGAGTGAGGAATTAAAATTTAGTATTAAATAACCAGCATAAAATATTGGAAATATCTTACACAAAAATTTAAAAACTATGGTGCTTATTCTGGCAGTCGTCTCACCTAGTCAGATTTGTCACTTTCAGCTTTTCCTATTCTGATATGCTATTCACGTGATAAATGTAAAAATCGCCAAACCTCACATTTTTGGGTATTCTAGGAGTAGATTTTTACGACAAACGTCGTTGTGAAGTGACGGATCTTGTCGAACGCTTTTTTCAGGTGACAAACGGCGAATACTGAAATATTTGGCGACATGGCAGATAAAAGGTCAGTTTAAAGAATTGTTTTAACATGAATTTTTCCGAAACTAAAATCGCACCTGCCTGAAATGAAAAGGGGGCCCAAAATATCTATAAATATGTTTTCTAATTATTACAACGTATTCTTTAAGGGTTAGAGTCACGAACAAGAAACAGTTCGAGCAATTAATAGAATTCATGGACCAAAATCAAAATCTTGCGAAAGGGTTAAGGGGTTATTCTACTGTTAAACGGGTAAAAAGCAGTATCTTTTTAAAAGTGTTGTAAAAAAAAAACTATTAGAGATATCAATTTGAAATTTTGCATGCATCTTTATTAATGAACAAAATATATAATGGCATAGTTGATTAAAAAAAAAAAACAAAATGGCGGCTTCAGTTTATGATTGATGTAGCGCGCGCTGACGGCCAGAGTCGTTTGCGCGGTACATTGCCCAGGTCGTCCAGGTGATCTGCAATCAATTTAACGATGAAATTTTATTAGTTTAGCTAAAAACACACAGACTGAACCTAAATTGAGCCATAAATATTAAATTTTCGCGATTTGACAAGTGTTGGAAAATAGCATGCTCGATTTTGGACGTTTTTTCGATGAAAAAAGTGCTCCCAAATAACCAAATTTCAATTTTTATGGCTCAATTTAGGTTCAGTCTGTGTAAAATTGATATATAACTATGCAAAAAAATGTTTAGCTAAATCGCTTCATTAGTTTTTTCTCTACGATGTACCGCGCATCAAAACAACACGTTTTGAGTAAATCGCGTTTAAAGTTTTTTTAACCGATTTTTTTGATATATCAACTATGCCATTATATATTTTTTTCATTAATAAAGATGCATGCAAAATTTCAAATTGATATCTCTAATAGTTTTTTATTTACAACACTTTTAAAAAGATACTGCTCTTTACCTGTTTAACAGTAGAATAACCCCTTAAGACTTGCTGTAAGTTTTTGTATTCCTAAAGCAAAATATTAGGATGAGTAGAGCCAAATAAGTCGGAAGCTAAATAGCATAGGTCCTCCAGTTAGACAAATTTAGAATGGCAAAAAATAAAAGTAAAAATTTCTTAAATTACCAAAATATTACGCTGCTTACGTTTTTAAGTATGTAATGACTGGCAGTTAAAGGTAAAGAGAAAATTACAAGAACAATATGCCACGGGGAGTGGACCAAATAATCTCCACAATTTTCAATGGCAGAAGAGAGAGTTATACATGTCTTTACTCTCGAAAAAGTAGCCAGTTTCAGTAATGAAGAAAGGAGTTGTGTTATAAGAATCGATAGAAGTTATGGAAGTCGAGTTTGGTTGACTCAACTAGCGAAGACACTGTTTTTAGTATAGCAGTCGACCAAACTCGACTTCCATAACAGGACTCAATAAGCAACCATTTGTGTTCGTAGCAATAGAGCAAGGAGTCCTGCTATAAAGACCAAAAAGAAATTATTTATGTTCCTAGTATTATAGTTGGAGACATTTAGTTGTTTGTTTCAATAAAATAATTAACATATTTTTCAATAATAATTTTTATTTAAACGATTTTCTGGATTATCCATGTGACATGGAACACATATTCTCATCTCTAATTCTTACTGCTTGGTCTTATATCAGCATCTTCATCTTGTGCGTTATCTTCATGCCCACTTTGTTCCTGTTGTGAAACATATCCTTCCAAACTTACATTATGTTACTCAATTCCAGGGGATTTGAATTATCCCGTATTCTTAAGCATATCTCTTCTTGGTCTTCTTCCTCTTTACTGCTAGTGAACCACAATTCACTACTATTCATTTTACGATTATTATTACTACGATTTACGGTCTAATAGAACACAATTGTAACAAATTTAACAGGGTCGCAGGAGCCTCAAATCTCATTTAAATATCAAATCACACTCAAGTGTTACCGTTTAGATTTTTATTTGTACACATTCCTGCTGTGTCACATCATTCGACTGCTGGAATAGGCGAGTGAATTTCATGTGACAATCAATGTGAGAAATCTCACTAGGTGAGACGACTGTCAGAATAAGACCCTATATAAATAATTGGTGTCCAAATAGCCCCGTTATCAGGGCTTATTGGACATTAAAATGTGTTTGAGAATAAAACTCTTGGTATTCATGTTAAACGACCAAGTTTCCTCGTAAAATGTAACTAAAGGGTAAAGGGATGTATATTTTTGTAAAAACTAAATTATTAATTTGATTAAACATTGTAAAAAATAAAACTCAAAAAGTTTCATACAATATTTTTTCAAATACAGTGACAGACAATCAAATAGGTGTGACTATAAGGGGCATGAAAGTAACTGAATGTGTTACATGGAAATAAATTTTTTTATTTTCCGAGTTATTAACATTGCTTAACTGAAACAAAACTAGATTCTACTAACAAACAATATAAAAAATTCATATTCTTTAAAATAATTAACAATTAATATTTTAAAAGCCGCTCAATAAAATAGGTGTAATTTCTTAATACATTTCAAATCAAAATTAAGGATAAAATTCAGTCCTTACAGCGTAGTAATATGTTTTGGGTCCCTATCTTATTGATATACCCAAGTGGCATATTTTCCTCCGCAAATGGCAGCATTATATTATCTAAGATCTCGATATAAGAATACTGGGTCATTGTATCTTTTATCAAAAAAATAGGGCCTAGACCGTACCACGAAAAACACGCTCAAACCATTATGCACCACCATGTTTTATAGATTTTATAGTGTAACGAGAGACAAATTCTTGATTTGGTGGCCTTCTCACATACCTTCTGCCGTCCGAGTAGAACAAGTTAATCGTCGACTCGTCGCTCTAGAGGATGTTTCTCCATTTTTTCCCCAATTCTGGACCGATCTAGTCTTTATGTAATGTGACGCAGGTTTCTGATTGCCTCTCTTTCCGCTTCTTAAATATGAATGTCTTACATAATGGAGAAAATGTACTTTTTTAATGAATTTTGTAAAATAAGACCACAAAAAATAAGCACACCTATTATTTTGTCCACCGAATTGTGCCCTTTACTCTTACTTTCAGCATTTAAACAGCACAACTGTTTAACTTACCCAAGTAATGTACAGTAATTCTCTTGAAAATAACGGAACAAAACAAAAATCGTAAAAAGAGCCTAATGGTATGCAATATCGAAACAGATTGTTGAATAATTTTGGTCACACCTATATTATTGTCCGCCACTGTATATTATACATTATATCGTCGTTGCGCGTGCAATACCGCGAAAGAGCAGTTTGTAAATACCGCGTAACAGCAAAAGGCGCAAAATTGAAATATTGCGCCTAAGGATTCTTAACATAGTTTCGCTCCCGTAGGTCTCACAGAATTTAAATTAGGCTATAAGAAACCTCATTTTTGATATACAAAAATTCAATTCTATATTAAAATGTTTCATTTCAAACTCGCGTACGTGCTAATTGTAAACTACTTTTTCTGTAATTTGTTGTAACAAAACCGCGTAAGTGACTTTATACAGAACCTAAGCAAGTTATTAAAGTGATTTTATACGGAATCTAAAGAAATTATTAGTAAGCTAATGTTATTTTCCTATAAATTAGGCCGCAAAGAAGTAGCCTTAGAATTCAGTCCATAAAATATAGTTAAATGGGTAAGATATTAAGTTTTTTCTTCCTCCTGTAAAATCGTGAAAACGCAGATACGCGGTATTTACAAACTGCTCTTTCGCGGTATTGCACGCGCAACGACGATATAGCTGTTCCCAAATTCAAATTCATCATTACAATCCGTTCTTCTACTTTCCTAATATGCAATCACATAGACTTATACATATTATGTTTTGTAAATCCGACCACTGCTCAGTCTTAATGGATTGGTATAAATAACTCTAGTGATGATGAAGTATTTGATGTATGTTCTTTATTATAAGTATAGTCATAATACAGATCTTTATCAGGAGCTTTTTTTGGGATTAGTATTAGGCATTTACTGTTTTTTCTATATTTTTTTTATTTTGTGTTTGTATTATACTAATATATATAATAATTTTATATTAAACTAACAATGTCTTCTACTTTGAAATTTTTTTTTCTTTTTTTTTGTTTTGTTATAGTCGTTGCTCACACGATTTATTTTTTTCTGGTGCAGTGATGATTTTGTAACAGTTTTCGGCTCCAGTAATTTTTCATGAAGAGTTAGTTTGGCTCTTAAATGTTTAGTGTATAATATTTGAGAAGGCGAGTAAATTATATTTCTTACTGGTGTATTTCGATATTCCAGTAAGCCATAGTAAAATTGTTCAGGGTTAGCTGTCTTTTCTAATAATTGCTTAATTATTTGAAAAGCGCATTCAGCAAGTTCATTTGATTTTGTGTAGTGTGGACTGCTAGTAATTATTTCAAAATTACTTTTGTTGACCTATATTTTGCAGTATTAAAAGGAACATTGTCTGCAATTACGGTGTGAGAAATTCTTGACGCGAAAAAATGTGAGCCCAGGCATTACACATGTCTTGAGATATCTTTCCCTGCAGTTTTTCAACTTCTATCCACTCAGACATCTATTAGTCTATAAGAACTAAGCAATTTTTACTTGCAAATCACTTCACTTTTTAAACAATTAAGTTTGACTGATGTTAATTGATAGAACAGACTCTACTTCAATCTGTGTTTCTATATTGTTTAAAAAATGTGAAAGATAATCAGCATTATCTTTCCGGGTGTATATTGTACTTTTATATCATAATTTAGCAGATATATTCGTAACCTCTCCAACTTTGTTGACATTATTTTGTGTATATTTTTGTCCATTATGGCTTCAATAGGCTCTGTACTAGAACTTTATGACTATATACAAAATATCGGATTATACAAACAAAAACAAGCGCCAAGAATTCATTTCCTATTTGGGCGTTTTGTTTTTCTGCTTCATTTAAGCTGCGAGAAGCATATGAAATAGGACAGCTCTTTTGTATCAAACAACATCAAATACCGAAAATTCAAAATGGCGGATCCAACATGGTGCACAAACTTTTGAAAACTACATCAATTTTTATGAAAAATAATAAAAAAAATTTTAAATTACAGTTTTAATACATTGGATCTAAATCGAAATTACGTTATCCAATCTCGTAAAAAAGTTACCATGTTTTTTTTTTGCTAATGCTATAATTGTAGCGAGCTATAAATTCCAAACCTCAAGTTACATGTTATAAATCTTACACCTAATAAATCCAAATCTTATGCTTCAAAGCCTGAAATTGTAGCAAGACCGAAGGCCTATATTTCAAAAAAAAAAAAATATGCTAATCGAAGTGTTCACCGTTTGCTTGGTATTTAACTTCAAACGAGGTTATCATACAAAAAATATCATACAAATGTATATAGTTGTTTATCTACATTCTATGTACGTACACACATATATGTCTGGTGTACCTCTAACGCGCTCTTTACAATAAACTGTGCTCTTTGAGAACATAAACTTCTTACTTATTTATACTCCGCATGATTAAATTTAAAATTAAATATTACTTACAAATTTAATAATAATGTTTTATTATTGTTCATTAATATTCATTGAAAACCAAAAAGCGCCATTGTATTTGATATTAACCGTATTAAATATTTTTAAATTATCTCTATGTATCTATTTTCATGGTATAAAAGTGGATATACCAATAAAAAACCTGGACATTTTGAGAACCCTGTCGATTTTAATTTTGGGAATTCTAGCAATACTAGATATGAAGTGCAAGGCTGTAGAAACGTTGCTATAATTCGACGGTCGTGGTGTAGAAAATCATTATGTTTAAAGCATTATTTTGAAGTCATCATTTCATTTTCATTCATTTTCACAGATGAATGCAGTTATGTATGTGTGTTGAATATTATATAAAATTCTAAAAATCTGACTTTGATTTTACAAATTATTTCATAATTAACGATATCAATAACCCCTGTTTATTATTTTTTATCAAAATTGTAATATTTTTAAAACATATGTGCGCCATAATGAATGTATAATTTTTAATTATTCATTTACGATTGTAAATCCATAATCAGCGAGCTCAAAAACTTTTCTTTATTGTTTTTCTTATAAAAATTGATGTATTTTTCAAAAGTTTGTCCACCATGTTGGATCCCCCATTTTGAATTTTTTAAATTTAACATCAGATTCGTAATCAGCGACCGCAAAAACTTTTATTTATAGTTCTTTTTATAAAAATTGATGTATTTTTCAAAAATTCGTCCGCCATGTTGAACCCGCCATATTGAATTTTTTAAATCTAACATCAGATTCGTAATCAGCAACCTCAAAATCTTTTATTTATAGTTCTCTTTATAAATATTGAAGTATTTTTCAAAAATTCGTCCGCCATGTTGGACCCGCCATTTTGAATTTTTTAAATCTGACATCAGATTCGTAATCAGCAACTCCAAAAACCTCTTAATACTGGTTTTCACGAAAAAAACTGATGTCTGAAAGTATATACATCATGTGTTAGTGCTAAGGGTAGTTTACCCCCTTGAGGAGCTTTTTTCAGGAAAACGCAAAAACAGGTCAATTCTATTTTTCAAAATCGTCAGCGACTCCAAAAACCCCTTAATACTGGTTTTCACGAAAAAAAACTGATGTCTGAAAGAATATACATCATGTGTTAGTGCTAGGGGTAGTTTACCCCCTTTAGGAACTTTTTTCAGGAAAACCCAAAAACAGGTCAATTTTATTTTTCAAAATCGTATGTAAAAAAGTATTTGTCAATAATTTTTAACTAAAACTGTTATTTTTGTGACGCAAAAATATAATTTATTCTGCAATAAAAATAAGGGTTGCAACCCCCGGGAACCGGATTATTTACAAAAGGTTAGTATATTTATGAGACATCATTTCCATTTTGTTTCATTCGAAAAAATTCATTAGAACTTGAGATATTTAAGAAAAACTGTTTTTGAGGGTAAACTTTAGGGGTGGTTTTCACCCCCTAAACTTGCGTATCCTTAGATAAGAAAACATACGTGTCTCTTTTTCGATTCTCTACAACATATTTCAATTTCATCAAAATCGGTGAGACACACCTGGGAACGTTTCCTTGTTAGACTTTACAAATTTATTTCAGCGAAAGCGAGGTAAAAAGAATAACTGAACTGATTACAAGATTTTGGTATTACTTATAACATAAAATTGGTGATGCTAGGTCTAGACATTTCAGGTGAACAATATGAGGTGATCGATAAATGTCAGGTGGTAGTTCAGTGAACGTCAAAGGTGAATGCATTATGGGTTGATGATGTGTCAGCAATATGTTGCGAGGTGTGCTGTTGCATGTGAGCATGTAACTCGCGCAGCGCTCAGCCATACATATTATAATACAAGGTCGATAGTGAATCTCGGTGAATAGTAAATCAGTTAATCAAATAAGTTAATAAATCATTAAAATATTATATATTATTCACAGACGGACGGACCGTGTCAAGCTTCAAAAATACCCCCAAATGGAAAACAATAAGTCAAATATTAAAATTTTATAATCATTTTTTATTAACTTTTGGTCTTATTCCTATAGATTCTTCATAAAATCTTTGTAAAATTAATTTTTATTGGAAAAATTTTAGTGTATAAAATATCAAAATTTTATAAACATGGTTATAAATAAATTTTTGCTCCTATAAAATCTTCAATGCTTTTGAGAATAAAATTTACTGTATCCAAGTAATGCATCTGTGAGAATCAGTAGCTTAAGGCTACTTTTATTTTCATGACTTTCGAAATTTATTTTAGAATTCCTGAAATATTTTATATGCATTTAAATATAACATTCCAATTGCTTTTTCATTGAATTACGAATCTTTGACACGAAAACTTGGAATAATAATCAATTAAACTAATAAATACTTCAAACGCAGTTTGATATTATGATGAAGTCTGCAGTTTCAAAATAAACTATTGGAAAAATTGAAAAAATCAATTTCGTATTTACGTTTCATAAATTGTGCATTTCAATATCTTGTAGTAATTTACAGGTAAATTAGAGTAACTTTATGTCGTCAGAAACAAATACGAACCTAAATGTATAATAATCAGTTGTTATATCTTGCTTTTCTCTCAAATACTGAATGCATGAAAGGTACAACGTTTAAACATCAAATCGTTAATTTAGCTTATGTATCACTCTTACCTGTAAAATATCAATATCAGATCAAATGAATCTTTATAAATATTGATTTGCAAATACTATTACTTAAAAATTGTATGCAACTCTTAGGAAAGCCCAGAACACTCGCGACGAACTATGATATATTTAGACGAATTTTTTCCATTTCTCAATTATCTCCCGATAGAATAAAGCTATTGATATGAAGTTTTTTTAAATTAAAGTGCACACTATTGCAAAATCTGAAAAAATAGTAAAAAGTTCCGATGACCTTCATTTGACCTTGAAAATTGGCTCCAAAGTTGATGATTTTTAGAAAAAAATTGTTATTTTTGTACGTAGAAACTATGTCAATCTTCCCTTTATAGTCCAGGCTACCAAGGTTTTCACCTCCGAATTTTTTGAGCATGCATCGATTTTAATGAAATTTTGACAGCATGTAGGGAATACCTCAAAAAGCAAAATCTACCCTATCCCGATGTGTGCTTTTTCCCTGGGGGTGAGTTCCACCCCAACTAGGGGGTGAAAATTTTTTTGTGGAAAATAACCACGGAAATCGATAGAGGAACAAATTTTAAGCAAAAATTGTTCTTAGCATTTTTTTTGAAAACTCAATAGTTTTCGAGTTATACGCGATTCAAAATTGGCATTTTTCGTGAAAAAAACCACGTTTTTAATCGATTTTTTATGAATAACTCAAAAACTATTCATTTTATCAACAAAAGTGTAAATATAATATAAATCAATTTTATTTCGGCCATAACTCTCTTCGTTTTCATGCTAGAGAGTTCTAGTAACCCTCAGTTTAAAGCTTTTTAAAAATACTTTGAAAAAGGTTCTATGCAATTTTCTCGAAAAATTGACCATTTTTCCGTTATTTGACGTTGAATTTAAAAAAATTTTCGTTCAAATAATGTATTCAACCTTCAATAAATCATTACTCGGTTTGTATTAGGCCTACAATCAATTAAAAGGCACCAATCTCTTTGTTTTTTTATAAGCTTCATTTTTGGTTCTTACACTTTTGTTGATAAAATGAATAGTTTTTGAGTTATTCATAAAAAATCGATTAAAAACGTGGTTTTTTTCACGACAAATGCCAATTTTCAATCGCGTATAACTCGAAAACTATTGAGTTTTCAAAAAAAATGCTAAAAACAATTTTTGCTTAAAATTTGTTCCTCTATCGATTTCCGTGGTTATTTTCCACAAAAAAATTTTCACCTCCTAGTTGGGGTGGAACTCACCCCCAGGAAAAAAGCACACATCGGGATAGGGTAGATTTTGCTTTTTGAGGTATTCCCTACATGCTGTCAAAATTTCATTAAAATCGATGCATGCTCAAAAAATTCGGAGGTAATACCTCTTTTTTACCTTGGTAGCCTGGACTATTATTGTTATTTGTGAATTTGTGCCTATCTTATCCAATTAATTTAATTTCGGTCGGATTTGTGTGCAATCGTGTGTCGCCCAGCGGTTAGTATATACCGCTTCTTACAATTGATCCAGCTATCTCGGCAGTGGTGGTCATATTCATTGGACATTTCTTGATTTTTGGTTGTTGTCTCCGGTGCGGCGCTTTTTCTGCTTTGCGCCTCAAGGTATGCATGCCTTGTGACCTTTTGACAGTGGCGACTAATATTTAATGCCCACGAGCTTTTAGGAGTGTTACCGTCCTGAATTTCTTCATCATCGATCAACGCACTTTTCTTTGACTTTTACGTGTGTTATTTATTTATTTATTCTATTTGTTATTTATTTATTTTTTAATTGACTTTTATTTATTTCTCGTGCCGTCGTGTTATTTTTCGTTTTGATTTTGATTTTTAATTTCTTGACAAGATGGCTTGTAAAATATGCAACGGCAAGCTCTCGGGTCAACTGATCGAGTGCGATGGCATTTGCAAGAAATCTGTTCATGCCACATGTGTTACGCGTATTACAAGGTCTTCTACTGCTCCTAAACATTTTACTTGCGAAGAATGCTCCGCGATCAAGCCGTGTCATGTTCTGAAAATGATGGCTACAATTACGGATTCCATCTTTAACGAGCAGCATCTTTTGGGCAACAAACTTCAGTCGATCGTCTCAAACTGGGGTAATCTGCAGGCTATTTTTGAAGATCTGACATCACTTAACGATAAAGTGGAGAAAATTCTATCCACTGTCACTGCAGCTGAATCTAATTTCGAGATTCTTCACGGCAAAACTCTCGAACTCTCCTCCAAGGTCGGGCTTATATCATCGTCGATTGAAGACATTCATTTTGCTGCTTCAAATTCGGATTTACCGGCCACTGTTATGCCAGTCGTTGAGGACATTCGTCGCAGCGTCCGACAAGTAAAGAATGATCTTGGTTCTTTTTCTGCTGCAGTTTCTGCTAACTCGGAGCGGATTGGTTCTATCGCCGCGGACATTGGATCCCTTTCATTGTGCAATTCCTCCGTCGCAGTAGTCGATTTTAGCGGACCTGCCACCCTGCCTGCTTGCACAATTGCCGAGCCGCCCGTTGTTTCCGGCGTGGATAATGTTCCAGATGACTCTCCGCCCGACCCGGCTGCACAGCGTGATGCAATGCCGGAGCCTAAACCGCCCTCCAGTCGACGGCGTCGTGCGCGGGGAGCTGGTCGTCGGCTAATGAGGTCGACTTTGACAATGCCGCCTTCCAATATTTCTACGGCCGCGGCACCTCTCGTTGGCCCTCCTGCACCTCCCAACACATCTTGCGTCCCACCGTCTCTTCGACCAGCCAGGGTTCCACGGCAGGTTTTCATCTCCCGTGTTCATCCGGATACCACTGAGGACGAGATCATTGAGCATATTACTAGTAATGTGAGCAATTCAAGGGGTTTGGTGGCTTGCAAGCGCGTTTCACCTCAGCGTGGCCAGATATCCTTTTGTTCCTCATTCAAAGTCCTTGTGCTTGAGGCACTTTTTTCTGCGGTGACCGCTCCTAATATATGGCCGCAGAACTGTATTGTTCGGGAATTTGTGAACAATCGCAACGCTAAATCGAAAAAATTGCCAGCATCTTCAAAAAACTCGCCAACGATATCTCGTTCTACTACGGCAACGTAAGTGGACTACGATCCAAGACGACGCAACTTTATTTAAAATCCGCTGACCTCTTTTTTGACGCTATTTGCCTCACAGAAACCTGGCTATGTGGTGAGTTTTCGGATGCTGAACTTTGCTGTCCTGGCTACGTTGTTTTTCGCCGAGGTCGTCATGGTTCTTCTCTCAGCGCCCCTGTCGGGGGAGGTGTGTTGCTTGCTGTTCGGAGCGACATTCCATGTCGCCGTATCGATCTCCCAGACTCCAGCGATACCGAAATTCTATGTATTGCCATGATTCTTCCGAGGAGATGTGTATATGTGGCTGTTGTCTACGTCCCACCCAAATCTTCGCCTGGTTCTTATGATCAACTAGCCATCCAAGTCGACAGGATCGCTGGCTTAATGAGGACACACGACGAGTTCCTACTCTTTGGTGACTTTAACTTACCATCAGTCTCCTGGACACGCTCATCGGACGAGAATATTCTCTCCCCCTCTCTCGCCAGTGCTCCGCATTATGCTGCTACTTTTATTGACAATTTGTTGGCTTCCGGACTATCACAGACCTGCAGCATTGCTAATGCCAACGATAAATTTCTGGACCTAATCTTTTCGTCGAATCCGGACTGTACGGTTACATCACGCTGCCCGACACCTCTCTTATCCGAGACTGGACACCATCCTGCTATTAATGTTTCTTTGACCACCGATCCGTTTGATTTAAATTCTCTTGTTCCCATTGATTTCTGTTATAACTTCAAAAAGGCTGACTTTAATTTAATTAATCAATGGCTCTCTTCTCAGGATTGGAGCTTTGTCGTTGAGGAGCGTGACATTGATCTGGCTGTCAATAATTTTTATAATATTTTGTCTTGTTGCTTTCTTCACTGTGTTCCAGTCCGCAAGTCTTGCGGCTCGCGTACCAGTCCTCCGTGGTTTAATGGCGATTTGACACGTTTAAAGAACCTAAAATGTAAAGCCTGGAAAAAGTTCAGCATCTCCAGGGACGACGCGGATTATGACGCCTACTTTTCTCTTCGAACCCAGTTCATTGAAGAGCTGGAATCATCCTACAAAATCTACTTGAACAATACGAAGAGTTCTTTGCGCGATAATCCAAGAGGGTTTTGGAATTTTGTTAACTCCACATCCCGCATCACTTAGTTTCGGCGATACCAATTCTGACGATCCACAAGAGATTTCTGATCTCTTTGGTGATTTCTTTGAGTCTGCTTTCCTGCCCGTTAACTGTGATATCGATGTCTGTGATACTAGTTATAAGGATTTCTTGTACTTGACGACGCTTCCGCCGACTTCTTTAGGTATTAAGGATTTACCAGTTGACGAAGTTAAGCTTCTTTCCAAAATATCGAGCTTAACTGATAGTTTCGCTTGCGGGCCAGATGGAATTCCTGCTGCTCTCATTAAGCGATGCTGCGAGTCGCTGGCCCCTATTCTTTGTTATTTATTTAATTTATCCTTGTCTTGTTGTGTTTTTCCTACACCTTGGAAACTTTCCACCATTTTGCCCCTACACAGAAAGGGTTCCGAGTGTGGTATTTCGAATTACAGATCCATCGCTAATTTGTGTTGTGTGGCTAAACTTTTCGAGTCAATGATCTGTGACACTTTGTATTTTCACTGCAAGCCCTTTCTTCATTCATTCCAACACGGCTTCCTCAAGGGGAAATCTACCACCACTAATCTTTTGGAATTTTCCTCCTTCTGTTTATCAAATATTGAAAAGGGTAAGCAAGTTGATTGCATTTTCACTGACTTTAATAAGGCTTTCGACCGAATTAATCACACAATTATGCTTGATAAATTATCGCATTACGGCTTTCCGCGGCTTTTTACGAAGTGGCTTTCATCTTATTTGTCTAATCGTTCTCTGCGGGTCTCATTTCGTAATTGTTTATCAAGGGAAATTTTTATTACATCCGGTGTACTTCAGGGCAGTCATTTAGGTCCGCTTCTGTTCATCATTTATTTAAATGATCTTTCTTTGTTTCTGCCCAATTCAAGAATTCTTTGTTATGCCGATGAAGCCAAGATCTTTCGCGTAACAAATACTGAGCATGACTGTAATTTATTAAATTCTGACCTGGATACTTTTCACAAATGGTGCTTATCTAATCATCTTCCCCTTAACATTGACAAATGCACCTATATGTGTTTTTCACACAAGAAAAGTATTGTTTCATTCGCTTACTCTATCGACGGATGCTCGTTACAAAAACTTGACAAGACGAAGGATCTGGGTGTCTGGCTTAACAGCCAGTTTTCTTTTGAAGATCACATCGATGCGATAGTGGGTAAAGCTGGTGCGACCCTGGGCTTTGTTAAGCGCTGGTCGAAGGAGTTTAAGGATCCCTATATCACCAGGACTCTTTTTTGTACCTTCGTTAGGCCTATCCTTGAGTACGCCAGTCTGATTTGGTCTCCGTTTTATGAGGCCCACATTTCTCGCATTGCGGCGGTCCAGCGGAGATTTCTCAGATTTGCTCTTCGCGATCTTCCCTGGGACAATCCCTTGCTGCTGCCTCCATATGCTGATCGTCTGAAGCTGCTTAATTTGCAATCATTGGAACAACGTCGCATCACCGCTAAAATTGTATTTACTCAGGACTGTTTAGTAGGTAAAATCAATTCGCCCGAGGCCGTTGCCTTATTCAATATTTCCGTCCCTGCCCGTACAGTAAGAGAGAATGACTTTCTCCATGTGCCTTACCATCGAACGAATTAGGGCATGAACGAACCATTCACGTCAATGTCACGCGCCTTCAACTCTCATTCTTCATTAAGGTACTATTACCGTCTAGAATGCTAAAAAATGACATATATTCAACAATTTTTGTTTTACTTTCTATATTGTATATTGTTATCAAACTTTTTTTACAGTATTAAACAGTTCTTGAAGATTACGAAAAAAATTTTTATTTTTATTTTCTATTAACTGTAAATTTAATACAGGGCGCTCAAATTTTCTTCTCAAAAAAACATTGCTGCATGGCGGACAGTTAATCTCTGGAACGGTAAGTCTGAAACATAAAATTCAAAAAGAGTTACAAAAAGGAAGTGCTCTTACGTGATAGTTTACCAGAAAAATTGAAAAATCATTAAAAATAAAAAAATGGCGGGTATTTCAAAATTTTTTTCAAAAATCGCCCTTTTTTTCGACCTTTTTTCAGGCTCAAAAATTTTTTATATTTTTTTTGTGGTCAAATTGTGGTAAACTATCACGCAGGATATAACAACGAACAAAATGCTTCAAATTTTATTAAAATCGGCCCAGTAGATCCGGAGATTAACTGTCCGCCAGTTAAAAAAACCTAAACTCGAGAAAAACGCATTTAAAGTTTATTTAGAACATGGGAACAGCCGAGAGCGCGCTTCAATTGAGTCGTTATATCTCGGCACTGGCTTCGAATTTTGATTTAATATTTTAGACAGTTATTATTGAAGGTATAAAGAATCTAAAAATGTAAAAAAAAAAAAATCATTTTTTGAAAATTCTAGACGGTAATAGTACCTTAATTGATTTTCATTTTTCGAGAGATAAAGTTAAGGGTCAGCTTCGTTGAGGTTAACTTCTTGCTGCCGGGATTTTGTTATTATGCTTTCCTTGTAAGTAATCAGATTTGTTGATGAATTCGCCAATAAATAAATAAATAAATAAATAAATAAATAAATAAATTATTTCTGGCTGAAATTTCTCGATGGGAGTTTTAGAACTAGAGATCAACAGACGTCATTCGAAGATCACGCGGAGGTCATTTGAAGGTAATTTTTGAGAGGACTACTGACCGGGAAAAGGATTCTAGATTCGATCTGATGCTCAGGTCGAGTTATATACTCAAGGATTATCGGTAGTGGCCAGTCTAGGGTCAGCCAGAGGTCAATTCAAGGGTCATTTGGTGGGAATCACCACGAAATCACCTTTTCCGCAGTCTGACCGGGAAAAGGATTGTAAATCCAGTTCGAGTTATAGCCTCAATACTTATCGGTAGTGGCCAGTCTAGGGTCATCCAGAGGTCATTCCGGCAGTCTGACCGGGAAAGTATTGTAGATCAGTCCCTGGCTGCTCAGGTCGAGTTATAGCCTCAAGGATTATCGGTAGTGGTCAGTCTAGGGTCATCCAGAGGTCATTTGAAGGTCATTCAGGTTTATTTCAAAGGAATCACCTTTTTTTGCAGTCTTACCGGGAAAAAGATTGTAAATCCAGTTCTTGGATACTCATATCAAGTTATAGCCTCAAAGATTATCGGTAGTGGCCAGTCTAGGGTCATCCAGAGGTCATTTGAAGGTTATAATCAAGGGAATCACCACGAAAGTGGTCCGTAGTCTGACCGAGGAAAGGAGTGTAGATCCAGTTCTTGGATGCTCAGGTCGAGTTATAGTCTCAGGGATTATCGGTAGTAGCCAGTCTAGGGTCATCCAGAAATCATTTCAGGGGAATCACTACGAAATCGCCTTTTTTCGCAGTCTGATCGGGACAAGTATTGTAAATCCAGTCCCTGGATGCTTAGGTCGAGTTATAGCCACAAGGATTATCGGTGGTGGCCAGTCCAAGGTCTTCCAGAGGTCATAACTCGACCTGAGTATCCAAGAACAGGATCTACAATCCTTTTCCGGGTAAGACTGCGAAAAAAGTTGATTTCGTAATGATCCGCTTGAAATGAGCCTGCATGACCTTCAAATGACCTCTGGATGAGCCTAGACTGACCACTACCGATAATCCTTGAGGCTATAACTCGACCTGAGCAGCCAGGGATTGGATTAACAATACTTTTTCCGGTCAAACTGCGTAAAAATGTGATTTCCTAGTGATTCCCTTGAAATGACCTCTGGCTGACACTAGGCTGCCCACTACCGATAATCCTTGCGATTATAACTCGACCTCAACATCCAAGAGCTCTTTTCTCGGTCAGACTGCGAAAAAAGGCGATGTCTGGGTGATTTCCTTGAATATGAGCTTGAAATGACCTCTGGATGACCCTAGACTGATACCGATAATATTTGAGGGTATAACTCGACCTGAGTATCCAAGAACTGGATCTGCAATCTTTTTCCCGGTCAGACTGCAACAAAAGGTGATTTCGTAGTGATTTCCTTGAAATGAGCCTGAATGACCTTTAAATGGCCCCTGGATGACCCTACACTGAATCTACGCTCTCTTTTTCCGGTCAGACTGCGAAAAGGGTGATTTCGTGGTGATTCCCACCAAATGACCCTTGAATTGACCTTAAAATGTCCTCTCGAAAATGACCTCCGCGAGATCTTCGAATGACCTCTATCGATCTTCTCTAGTTCTAAAACTCCTACGGAGGAATGTCAGCCGGAAATAAAATAAAAGGGAAGATTGAAATAGTTTCTACATAGAAAAATAACAATTATTTCTAAAAATCATCAACTTTGAAGCCAATTTTCAAGGTCAAATGAAGGTCATCGGAATTTCTTACGCAATAGTGTGTACTTTAATTTAAAAAAAAAATCATCTCAATAGCTTTATTATATCGGGAGATAATTGAAAATTGGAAAAAATTAGTTTAACAGATTCGCCCTGTGGAGCAGAATTAATGGGCTATACCGCCATAAGAAGCAATGTTATTTCGAAGCAATCATCAGACCTAGATGTGGCAGTGAGCAGGTCTACTTCACGGCTTGTATTTACTATTCTCAGGGGTTTTGGTGTTACGATACTTACTCATAAAACTGCCACTTTCTGCGGGGAGAACACGAAAAATCGTATACGCACCACGGAACGTAACCAAAGAGTATCTATTAACAAGAGGGGACACTCGTGACGTTTTTCCTTATCTTTTTTCGACCTTGGGACCGTTACAGGAATGAAATGGGAATTTATGCTAGAAATAGTTAGTAATAAAGAAAGTATAAGTGAGAGAAAGACAAAAATTTGGGGCGAAAAGTGGAACACTCCTGCAGGGTGCACCTCACAAAAATCGTTTATCACAAAACTTTTCTATGAGCATATTACACGCTGCCTTGTCCACAGCCACACACCAAACACATTTTATTATGCTTACCCATCATTTATCTAAAGCACATTTAATTTAAATTAATTAATTGCTTCTAATAAAGCACATTTTTACTTAAAAACTTTTAAGCTTCTTCACATTTCCAAACAAATCAAGACCACCCGGTATTTATCGTAAGCGAGCAGCACACAAAAGAAATTCCGCTCGGGTGCGCCTTTAAAAACGCACAATGAAAAAATGTAAACAATCTCGTCCGTATTCATGCTCGGTGTGTGCTACCTGCCTCTTCTCCCTTCTCCGATTCGGTATTTCCCTATAACTTAACATTGCGAAGGGAGGTAAACTTGAGCGGCCTAGTACTGGTGCCCGGCTCCAGGGCGCCTTTAAAAAAGCGTTCATAAAAAAAGCTTCAATTTATAGCTTACGCTGTAAAAGCTGTCTGTGAGAACTTTTTGGTGACTATTTCTCTCTCTACATTTCTTATAGGTATTTACAGAGGTAGTATCCCTGAGCCAAAACCCCCGGGAATAATAAATACAAGCCGTGAAGTAGACCTGCTCACTACCACACCTATAGGGTCATGTAGTCCGATGATTGCACCGAAATAACATTGCTTCTTATGGCGGTATAGCCCATTCATTCCGCTCCACAGGGCGAATCTGCTAAACTATTGCTTTTACGAAAAAGTGATGTTCTACTGACTGTAACTGGGGAGGAATACCGTTCTTATGGTACTAAAATCATTATAGGGGTAAGAACAAAATATTAAAGATATTTGAGCTCAAAAGTTACTCTTACTGCCCATCGAACAAATTACCACGGAAAGTCGTGCTGTCAAGTCGACCTGCCTTTGCTGTTTTGTTCGGGGAAATGGTTAGAGTTGTGTTTAAGTGCAAAAAACTCTAATATTTTGTTCTTGTCACTATAAAGTTTTTTAGATCACCAGAAAGGTATTCCTCTATAGTTATAGTTATTAGAATATCATTTTCGCGTAAAAGTTATAGTTTAGCAGTCCAGGCATGAGCGGAATTAGAGATTATCCATTGGGGGGGCAGACTTTTATCAAGTATAAGAAAAACGAACAGTAAACTAATTTTCCGATGTTCGCTCTGTAATCTTGGGGGGGCAATGCCCCCCCATGCCCCCCCGTAACTCCGCCCATGAGTCCAGGCGAGTGGAGTGGCTTACTTTGGATCATCCGCCATAAGAAGCAATGTTATTTCACGGCGATTCTCGGACTACATCACTACGTATGCATTTTCTACTTCACGGCTTGTGTTTATATGTATTCCCGGGGGTTTTGCCTGAGCTGATTTATCTAATGAGACATTTTGCTGGGTGTATTTGCGAGAGCTTGCATATGAGTTGGAATTTTGAGAGGGTATTAAAGTGTCCCTTCTTGTTGAAATAGATATTCTTTGACGTAACAAGAATGCCTCTTAAACGCGTGTTTGTGTTCGCCTTACATATATTTTTGCTCAATTTTGCAGTTCTACAAACTTATTCTTCTGAGAAATTTTACTAATCCATTTGACGGCCTCGCGCGCCGTCTCAGCTTGCCCCCCTCCCCCCAAAGGCCGGTACTGATGAAACTTAACTTTGTAATTTTTTATTTGTTAAATAAGGTTTGAGGTGCAATTTTACATACTTATAACAATTTCCCGATTGTACTTTGCTTATCAGAAATGAAACTTAATTATATTCGCAGTATTCACACTTTGTTGTACTTAAATATGTATTTCATCATTCTACCGGGTGTGAACATATAAATTTTCATAATTGTTTATACAGCAACCGATTTCTTTACAACTTTAATAACAAAGCGTTAATACCCTTATTATTTTTCAAAACAAGCTACAGTTTGGGGCACCATAAAATTATGTATGAAAACTGTGAATAATTTTAAAGACAGGGTTATGAACTACTTACTATGTACAGTTCATTTTAAAAATCTTGAACAATCTATAGAAATTAGTTTTTTTTCTTTTAACTTATTTTCAAATTGACGAGCAATGGTGACAATGCTAAAACATTGGAAAACCTACAGTTGAAATTATTCGAAAAGATTGAGCCGAACTCGGGCAGCGATTTGCGCTCGGATGCTCTAACTAACTGAGGTACGGTGTTTACAGGTTGTTGCAGGTTTAGTCTCGGTGTTTATTTTATTGATTGTGCTAAATTTTCGGATTTATTAGAGGAAAATTGTCACTCTAATCAAATAATGTGTGAAGTTCCATAACATGATAGTCGTCGGCATCATTTATTTGTAGAAATCTGATTTTTTCACTATATTTTTGAGCTCTTGGAAGAATCTTATTTCCAAACACTGGTGGTCTGTTAAAAAATGTATAGTTAGTTGAAATAAACACAAAATATTGAATAATACGTACCCAGAAGTTGGCAATAATGTGCTGTAGAGTTGAGCAAAATTCTCAGATATTTTATCATCTTTTTCGTCAAATTTCGTTGCATCTACGTAAACTGCTACAAAAATGTGGTATACGTCGTCGCCGTGAATGGATCCTGTATAGAAAAATAATAAATGTATTATTAAAATGTATTATATTTTTTAAATACAAGTTGTATTTTTATATTTTAATAAAAATTCGATTTCTGTAAATGCTTACTGTTATGTTATACATTTATAGAAAAATATATTTTTTAACATTTACCAAAGTCAACAGGTGCATTATGTGACATAATTTGAGAAATTCCACCGGTAAAAGTTTTATTGTAGCGATAAGTGTACACTGGCGCATGACTAAATTTAACGTGCAATCTAATTGTTTTGTCTATTCCCCTTACAAAAAGCTGATCTGTGAACATTTTCTGAGTTTCCCGATAAGTGGCAACGGAAAATTCTTTTTTTCCTAAGTAATGACTCTTAAGACGTTGAGCTTCTGATGCATGCAAATTCGCAGGTACGGATTCATTGAAGAATAGCATCTCTGCCGCTATTTGAGGCCATATTTCTCCTAAAGAATTAATATATTCACTTCCATTTGAGTCTTTTTGCAACAGAGTGGCGGCATTATATCCACCATCGTCCTCCGTAAAAGCTATAACCCATGGAACTTTAGCACTGCGACCAGATATAATAATATCTTCCAACTTCTCAGTGATAAATGCACCTGGAGTTCCGTGTTTCTCAATTGTTGGACCAAAGACAGTAAACGGATTGTACATGAATCGATGGAAGATTTTCACAGCTCGAACAATATCTCTGGCATCTTTGGTTTTCAGACATTTTTTTAATAGTTTGGTGTTTTTGGTGGGACATCCAAGATGATTAGCTAACTTCTTTGCTCTTACTGCAGAATTTTGCACCGTGGCCCAAGGGCAGAATGCAGTACCACTGTGCGAAACCGCAGCTTTAAAAAGTCCACGTGATTGTTGAGATAACATATGCAAATGAACACTGGCTCCTCCAGCTGAATATCCAGTAATAATTATTTTGCCGGGATCACCGTTGAAAGCGTGAATGTTGTCTCTGACCCATTTTAGTGCCATGTTCTGATCTTTAAGACCTAAGTTGCAAGAAAGCTCAGTGTCTTCAGTGCAAAGAAAACCTAGCGGTCCAAGTCTGTAGTTCAGCGTCACCAAAATTATTTTTTTATATTTCAAAAGTCGATCAGGTCTGTTATCGTCTCCACTGCTAAACATGAAAGCTCCACCGTGAATGTAGACGATTACTTCAAAAGTTTCGTTACCACCAATAGAAGGGGTGTATACATTTAGATACAAGCAATCTTCATCACCATGAGAAAGGTCTTCCGTTCCATAGAATGGATCCCACTGTAAGCATATGTTGTGAAAAGTAGTGGCGTTTCGAACACCCTTCCACTTAGTCGTAAATGGCTGTGGTGGTTCATATCTATGTTTTCCTACTGGCGCTGTTGCATAGGGAATACCTTCAAATTGAACATAATTATCATATTGTTGTCCTTGGATTTTGCCTCCTGGAACTTCAACAATTTGAGCTTCAGCTACAAAAATAATAAAAACGATAAGAAAAAGAACAAGACACTTTGAAACGGCCATACTGAACTATAGAAAAAGTATATTATCGGCAGCTTAAATACCTTTTTTTTTTCCCCAAACTCTTTCACAGTGTTACTAATAAAGATATGGAATCAATTGGAATGTTGTTTTAGTTTGAAAGTATTAAATGTTTGAATTCGAAGAATTGCTTAGGGGAAATTTAGCAAAATGTGTAACATCTACTCGACTGCACTCCATACAAGTGCACAACAGAGAACAAAGAAAATATACAAAGAAAACGTTTTTTTAATTCTCAATTATTGTGTAGCTGAAATATTCTACAAAACCTTTTGTGTTCCTTCGATTGTTAGTATCTAAAATATAAATATTTAATTAAAACACATCTGCTGCTAGCTGACGTAAATCAATGTCATTTCAAATTTCTGATTATCGTCACTGTGAACCAGATGTGGCCAAACGTGGCACTCTGCTATAAGCTAAGTGATTTCGGTGAATTTCATTGGAAGCTTTTTTTAAGAAAAATAAAATACTTAGCGTAAAATGGGGCACATTTTTTGCACATTTGTCAAGATAATGAGTGAGGAATTAAAAGGGTCTAGCCGGTTAAGGAGGTGAAAAGTGCTCCCAGCGCTTTTGAAAAACAAAAAATATCCTCATGTAGTACGTGAAAAAATACATTTTTGCTGAAATTTTCAAACCCATAGACCCTCACATAACCTCAAAAAAAATTAAAACGTGATTTTCAGTATTTTGGCGATATCTCAGCTTCTTGTAGACGTACAAAATTCTTTTTTTTCTCAAATTATAGGGTCTTTTTTCAGCTACAAAATAATATTTTTTTCAAAATTTTTTGGCGGGAAATTCAAATTTTTATACAAGTTCGAAATTTTCAAAATTCAATTAAAAAAAAACAAAAAAAATAGAAACGACGAAAAAAAAATATGTTATTCTCTGGATGTGAAGCTATATCCATGAATTATTTCAGATTTTTAGATTTGGTGCAACAGCGTCAAAATATCGAAAAACCGTTTTTTCAGCATTTTGCGGTATTTTTACATCTTTTTTAAGTCTGAATATTCTTTAAGTATGCATTTTTTTAAGTCATTTCCTACCTTGATAAATTCACAAAGAGATCATATTTTCTACCTGGCGTGACATCATGGCTGATTTACACTCACCCCACCGTTCATTCATATTTATCATGCACACTGTTCATTCACGCATGTTTGAAACTGAGCGGAGTAATAACAATTCCAAATAATTGCAATATATTTCTTAATAAAAGACCTCGCAAAGTAAAAATATTGCTCCACTCTCTTCTGCACTCACTTATAATATAAAACGGTATTATACAAATTAATACGTATACAAATAAATATAGGATCACCTGAAAAAGAAGAAAAGTCTGAAAACATACATGTATTATACCGAACCTGAAAACATAAGACAATAGATAAAATCCCGTATTTGAGATATGAATAGGATAATTAATCTTCATCATTATCTTCTTCAATAACTGGTTCAACACCTTCGGTTTCAAATATTTTCTTCAAATTAAATTTTTTAGTTATATATCATGCATGAGATAAGTAATATATTACAGCTGCTACATGCGAACAGGAACCGAGGGCGTATCCCACTCTAGAGGCCCTTGAATTGAAAGTTTTTTTCAGAGAGTTGAACAAGAAAATATAAAACATTTAGAGTTATACATAATAATCCTTTTATTATCTGATCTTTAATGAACATTTTGAGAATTTTTTTTTTTTTTATTGAGTAGTTGGGTCAGGGCAGGCCTGCTACTGGGACTCATAACTTAGGAACGCAAGCTCATGGTGTGCGCCATAACAGCCAAACATTCATCAAAACGGTATTTTGAGAAAAACGGAATTTAAGTTAAAGATAAAGGCAACGAGGAGTGGTGTGGTGCGCCAGCTGCGCACGGAATCGCCTGTAGCAGCGCGGGCTTTTCAAATTTCGCGACAAGAGAAAAGAAGAAGAATCGTTTAAGCTATCTCTTGTGCAATTGTAGCAATTGTGCTATTTTGTGAGTCTACAGCTACAGAAAAAGTTTTGAAAATATTTCTCACTGGTACGTATCAAATGCAACAGGCGATTTTGTATTTAGCAGAAATGCTATATGAAAATGATGAAGTCAATCCACAGTATTTAAAAGAATCAAAAGATATAATTAAGATACAAGTTCATTCCTGGCACATTAGCAGTAAAACTTACAATTGTTATATTATATCCATTATAAACCGGAATCAATAGGTTATACAAATATTCTCAGATACTATTGGGAATGTGCAAATGGCTTAAGAACAGTCGGTTCCCGTTCGCATGTAGCAGCTATAATATATTACGATTTTTTCCGTAGATTATGAATTCGTAAATGAAAATGATCAATCAGCTCCCGTTTTCAAGGAATAGATGAGTGAAAAAGTCAAAAGAACTTATTTTGAACATATTTGAAAACTCGTTCAAATATAACGGGTTATTATAGAAGCTTATAACGTGGCTAAAACCAAAATTAGAACCTTGAGCTATTATCTCAAAATAGTAAAAGTCTTAAATATGTTCGAAAAATGCCTTGAAAATCAAATGTTTGACTAAACCGATTATTTCATAGAACAGATGCTGAATGAAGAAGACTATAATAAATACACGCTCATGAAAAACTTTTTCGCGAGAATGTTTAGAAAAGTTATAGAAATTAGTGGTATTCGATATTTTTTAGAATAAGTTTCAGACTTTGATTTGAGCCATGTTACAAGTTCCAGTGACCATCTGTTATTTTTTGATGATTTTTCAAAAATGCCAAAAATACGATATTTTGAATTTTCCACTCAATTTTTCTCGAAAACGGGAGCTGATTGAGAATTTTCATTTAAGAATTCGTAATATACGGAAAAAATCCTGTAGAAGTGATCTGGTACTCTTGAAGAATATAGTGATGCAGATTAATTATCCTATTCATGTCTCAAATACGGGATTTTATCTATTGTCTTATGTTTTCAGGTTCGGTATAATACATGTATGTTTTCAGACTTTTCTTCTTTTTCAGGTGATCCTATATTTATTTTTATACGTATTAATTTGTATAATACCGTTTTATATTATAAGTGAGTGCAGAAGAGAGTGGAGCAATATTATTACTTTGCGAGGTCTTTTATTAAGAAATATATTGCAATTATTTGGAATTGTTATTACTCCGCTCAGTTTCAAACATGCGTGAATGAACAGTGTGCATGACAAATATGAATGAACGGTGGGGTGAGTGTAATTCAGCCATGATGTCACGCCAGGTTGAAAATATGATCTCTTTGTGAATTTATCAAGGTAGGAAATGACTTTAAAAAAATGCATACTTAAAGAATATTCAGACTTAAAAAAGATGAAAAATACCGCAAAATGCTGAAAAAACGGTTTTTCCATATTTTGACACTGTTCCACCAAATCTAAAAATCTGAAATAATTCATGGATATAGCTTGACATCCAGAGAATAACATATTTTTTTTTCGTCGTTTCTATTTTTTTTGTTTTTTTTTTAATTGAAATTTGAAAATTTCGAACTTGTATAAAAATTTGAATTTCCCGCCAAAAATTTCGAAAAAAATATTATTTTGTAGCTGACAAAAGACCCTATAATTTGAGAGAAAAAAGAATATTCTACGTCTACAAGAAGCCGAGATATCGCCAAAACACTGAAAATCACGTTTTAATTTTTTTTGAGGTTATGTGAGGGTCTATGGGTCTGAAAATTTCAGCAAAGATGTACTTTTTCATGTACTACATGAGGATATTTTTTGTTTTTTAAAAGCGCTGGGGGCACTTTTCACCTCCTTAACCGGCTAGACCCTTTAGGATTAAATAACCAGCATAAAATATTGGAAATATCTAACACAAAAATTTAAAAACTATATAAATAATTGGTGTCCAAATAGCCCCGTTGTTAGGCCTTATTGGACATTAAAATCTGTTTGAGGATAAAACTCTTGGTATGCATGTAATATAACCAACTTCCCCCGTAAAATGTAACTAAAGGGTTGAGGAATGTATATTTTTGTAAAAACTAAATTATTAATTTGATTAAATATTGAAAAAATAACACTTATCAAAATTGTATTTATTCTTATAAATGTTTCATACAATTCTTTTACATATATATTATACATTAAATTAATATACTCAACATAACACAAAAAAACAAAGAAATTAACAAAAATAAAACAATTGGAATTTAAACCACTCTTTTATGGCACAATTCATCACCGTTTAATTGATTCATATTTCTCCTTAACACTTTATGGACGGGTTGTTTTTGCTCTGTCTTTTTCGATTTCCGGACAAAGCGTTGCAGTTTTATTAAATCAACATTTTTTGATAAAATTTTATATATCGGGTTGGCACGAAAGAAATGAGACAGTTTGTTTTTACATTTTAAATTTTAACATTTTTATTTTACTATACATTTAGTCAATCAAATACTCGCCGTGAGCATCTATGACTTCTTGCCAACGTATAGGCAAGGACTGGATGCCTGTTGCCCAGAACTCAGCGGGCCGTGAGTTGAAGAAGGTGGCTACGTAGGTTTCAACTTCATTAAAAGTGTTAAAGCGTTTATCACGCAAATCATTTTTCATGGCTCTGAATAAATGATAGTCTGAAGGGGCAATGTCTGGGGAATATGGTGGATGAGGTACCGTCTCCCAGTCTAAGCCCTGCAGTTGTTGGCGGGTGGTGGATGCAGTGTGCGGGCGAGCGTTGTCATGAAGTAAAATGACATTGACTCTTCTTCGTCTTTTTTCTTTGATAGCTGTGCCTAGTTTATCGAGCTGCGCCGCATATGTGTTAGCATTAACTGTTCCATTATGTAATAATTCATAAAACAGCATGCCCTGAGAATCCCAAAAGCAGCACAATAGAACTTTTTCGCCGCGGTTTTGATATTGCTTTGGTTGAGTTGGTGGGTCTTCCTTTCGTGGCAGCCAGAATAGGCCAGTCAATCTAACCTCTGAAGCTCAAGTTTGTGATGGAAAGCTAATTTTTGGATATATTGTTGGGGACGGTGAGAAATGAAGCTCTAACTTTTTTTCCACTCTCAGGGGTGTTTGCGAAGGGGTGAAAAAGGGTGAAAAAGGGTGAAAAAGGTTTTTTGTTTATAACTTTGAATAAAAAAGTCAGCCTGGGTGGGAACGTTAGAGGGTGATATAATAAATGATTATTCATCTTGTATTAAAGTTTCCCCCGGTTTTGTTTATTGCAAAATTGTTTATTAACAATTTCACTCTCCCAAACCGAAAAAAATCACGGCTGATTTTTTTAAAAATACTTAAGCTCGTACGATGTCTTTCATTTTCACAATATCACTAGAAGACGCAATCCCCCATCATATACCAAAAATTCAAAACGGTTCCATGCATTTCACCTGAGATAATCACCCAGATACCTCACCTGTTTTACACCGAAAAATGTACAGTTTTAATCCAAGTCAAGATATCCCCCACGAATCGTCGCCCTCCGACCAGCTATCGCTGAGCAGCACACATTTTTCACATTTTTTCCCAGCCCACGGCGGGGAAGAAGAAGATTTGCGACTGATTCAAAAACGGAAATCGCTATAACTTTCGATGTATGTAACGGAACTTAATGTATGATGGCTTCAAAAATCACTTATTTTTTTCTCCATCTTTTCCTCATACACCACTTTCACCTAATATTTTTACTTTTTTTTATATTGAATTAAACTTAAAAAAAAATAAAAATTAATTACATTTTATTCCTTTTCTCCCACAAAACTAAACTTTTTTTAAATATTCTTAATTTTGTAGTTATCTACAGATTCCAGCCTTTATTCCCATAATTTTTATTATTTTCCACAAATCCCCCCTGACCCCCCGAATAAATATATTACCCCTTAAATTTTACAAACAAAAAACTCGCCAAACATTTTATTTTTTTTCTCCAACAAAACTAAACTTTTTTGAAATTTTAATAATTTTGTAGTTATCTACGGATTCCGCCCTTTATTCCCATAATTTTTATTATTTTCCAAACATCACCCCCTGACCCCCCCGAATAAATTTATACTATTTACCTTTTTTTTAAATTATTCCCCATTTTTACTATTCAATTTTTTCCACCAATTCTCAATTAATCTCACTTTTTTTTCACCCACATCTACTTCAAGGTCTTCCGAAACCAAATCTACATTTTTTCTCCATTATTGCTAATAGTTTGTCCCCAATTGGAGTAGGTCTTTATGCAATAATCGTAAATCGAAACTGGAGAGAAATTAATATTTTGGGCGAAAAATGATCCGCTAGCACACACGGGGGCAGATTGGGGACAAACTATTAGCAATAATGGAGAAAAAAATGTAGATTTAGTTTCGGAAGACCTTGAAGTAGAGGTGGGTGAAAAAAAAAGTGAGATTAATTGAGAATTGGTGGAAAAAATTGAATAGTAAAAATGGGGAATAATTTAAAAAAAAAGGTAAATAGTATAAATTTATTCGGGGGGGTCAGGGGGTGATGTTTGGAAAATAATAAAAATTATGGGAATAAAGGGCGGAATCCGTAGATAACTACAAAATTATTAAAATTTCAAAAAAGTTTAGTTTTGTGGGAGAAAAAAAATAAAATGTTTGCCAAGTTTTTTGTTTGTAAAATTTAAGGGGTAATATATTTATTCGGGGGGTCAGGGGGGGATTTGTGGAAAATAATAAAAATTATGAGAATAAAGGTTGGAATCTGTAGATAACTACAAAATTAAGAATATTTAAAAAAAGTTTAGTTTTGTGGGAGAAAAAAAATAAAATGTTTGGTAAGTTTTTTGTTTGTAAAATTTAAGGGGTAATAAATTTATTCGGGGGGTCAGGGGGGATTTGTGGAAAATAATAAAAATTATGGGAATAAAGGGTGGAATCTGTAGATAACTACAAAATTAAGAATATTTCAAAAAAGTTTAGTTTTGTGGGAGAAAAAAAATAAAATGTTTGGCAAGTTTTTTGTTTGTAAAATTTAAGGGGTAATATATTTATTCGGGGGGTCAGGGGGGGATTTGTGGAAAATAATAAAAATTATGGGAATAAAGGGTGGAATCTGTAGATAACTACAAAATTAAGAATATTTCAAAAAAGTTTAGTTTTGTGGGAGAAAAAAAATAAAATGTTTGGCAAGTTTTTTGTTTGTAAAATTTAAGGGGTAATATATTTATTCGGGGGGTCAGGGGGGGATTTGTGGAAAATAATAAAAATTATGAGAATAAAGGGTGGAATCTGTAGATAACTACAAAATTAAGAATATTTAAAAAAAGTTTAGTTTTGTGGGAGAAAAAAAATAAAATGTTTGGTAAGTTTTTTGTTTGTAAAATTTAAGGGGTAATAAATTTATTCGGGGGGTCAGGGGGGATTTGTGGAAAATAATAAAAATTATGGGAATAAAGGGTGGAATCTGTAGATAACTACAAAATTAAGAATATTTCAAAAAAGTTTAGTTTTGTGGGAGAAAAAAAATAAAATGTTTGGCAAGTTTTTTGTTTGTAAAATTTAAGGGGTAATATATTTATTCGGGGGGTCAGGGGGGGATTTGTGGAAAATAATAAAAATTATGGGAATAAAGGGTGGAATCTGTAGATAACTACAAAATTAAGAATATTTCAAAAAAGTTTAGTTTTGTGGGAGAAAAAAAATAAAATGTTTGGCAAGTTTTTTGTTTGTAAAATTTAATGGGTAATATATTTATTCGGGGGGTCAGGGGGGGATTTGTGGAAAATAATAAAAATTATGAGAATAAAGGGTGGAATCTGTAGATAACTACAAAATTAAGAATATTTCAAAAAAGTTTAGTTTTGTTGGAGAAAAAAAATAAAATGTTTGGCGAGTTATTTGTTTGTAAAATTTAAGGGGTAATATATTTATTCGGGGGGTCAGGGGGGGATTTGTGGAAAATAATAAAAATTATGAGAATAAAGGGTGGAATCTGTAGATAACTAGAAAATTAAGAATATTTCAAAAAAGTTTAGTTTTGTGGGAGAAAAGGAATAAAATGTAATTAATTTTTATTTTTTTTTAAGTTTAATTCAATATAAAAAAAAGTAAAAATATTAGGTGAAAGTGGTGTATGAGGAAAAGATGGAGAAAAAAATAAGTGATTTTTGAAGCCATCATACATTAAGTTCCGTTACATACATCGAAAGTTATAACGATTTCCGTTTTTGAATCAGTCGCAAATCTTCTTCTTCCCCGCCGTGGGCTGGGAAAAAATGTGAAAAATGTGTGCTGCTCAGCGATAGCTGGTCGGAGGGCGACGATTCGTGGGGGATATCTTGACTTGGATTAAAACTGTACATTTTTCGGTGTAAAACAGGTGAGGTATCTGGGTGATTATCTCAGGTGAAATGCATGGAACCGTTTTGAATTTTTGGTATATGATGGGGGATTGCGTCTTCTAGTGATATTGTGAAAATGAAAGACATCGTACGAGCTTAAGTATTTTTAAAAAAAATCAGCCGTGATTTTTTTCGGTTTGGGAGAGTGAAATTGTTAATAAACAATTTTGCAATAAACAAAACCGGGGGAAACTTTAATACAAGATGAATAATCATTTATTATATCACCCTCTAACGTTCCCACCCAGGCTGACTTTTTTATTCAAAGTTATAAACAAAAAACATTTTTCACCCTTTTTCACCCCTTCGCAAACACCCCTGAGGGTGGAAAAAAAGTTAGAGCTTCATTTCTCACCGTCCCCAACAATATATCCAAAAATTAGCTTTCCATCACAAACTTGAGCTTCAGAGGTTAGATTGACTGGCCTAGAAGGCACGGCGCGTATTGTTTTCGTAGAGAACCCACGAGTCCCCTGTGACCAAATCCTCCAAAAACTCCTTCCGGCGCGGTTGAAGTAGTAGCGATTGGCTGACGGCGACCCGAGCAGCACGAATGGCGTCTGTGAGGGTATGAGGTGTCCATCGGGATAAAACTCTCCTATATCCGAGCTCGTGCAGGTGATGTTCTATAGCGTGATGGCTGCAGTGGAGTTTTATCGCTAATTCACGAGTGCTTGCCTCCGGCTTCTGTTGCAGTTCACGGCGCAAATCATCATTGTCGAAAGCTGGTGGTCGTCCCGAGCGAGGCTGATTTTCGAGGCTTCGGTCTCCTGAACTGAAGCGTTTGAACCAACGAGACACTGTTGCATGACTTGTAGTATCTGAGCCAAATGCAGTGTTGATGTTGTCTGCCGCAGCTCGCGCACTATGGCTTAACAAATACTCGTAAAGGTGTAGAGTTCGAACTTGTCGCTCATCCATTTTTCTTCAAACAGACTGAATTAATCGTGCGTGCGCTTTTATATACCCCTAGGACTGAACCACCTAGAATGTTCTATAACATACTAGAATATGGTCGAAAACAATTGATTAGAAAAACAACATGAGTAGAGTTTTCTAGAGTGTCTCATTACTTTCGTGCCAACCCAATAGTTATTTATATAACAAGCAAAACTTCGCAGTAGGTTCAACAGCTAGATAGTACTACAACTAATGATAACAAGGAAAAAATCCAAAACGTATAAAAATGAAAAACTAACGCAGCATACTAAATATTCAAGCAAAAACCTAAATCTACGTGGCCTATCCTAGGAAGTCAGAATAGAAAAATGTAAATTTACGTGACCCGTCCATAAAGTGTTAATAACTATATTCAACCCGGAACGAAGTCTTTGTCTAGATTGCTGTCATCGAAGATTTCTTCCTGTACTGATCGAAGCCCGAGAATCTTCTTGCACTCTCTCAACCCTTTTTGTGTTTCTAGGAACTACGACTTTTTTAGCACTCCGTCTATCGTCCGTCACATTTCTCTCGTCATAATTGTACAAGTTTTTGTTTTTGGTCTTGCCTCGCCTTTTGCACGATATTCGCTGGATTGATCGGTTGTTTCTGGGTCGTAAGGATCTAAGTCTCATCTCCAGTTATGATGCGTTTCATCTCGTTCTGATAGTCAGAGATCATTGTTTCACAGACTTCTACACGATGTTGTTTTTCCAAGAAATTGCGTGTTTTTGGAACCAATCGAGATGTGACTCTTTTCAAGCACAAATTTTCTTTCAAAATTGTTTGGACCGATCCAAATGAAATGTTTACAGTATCAGCAAGCCGACGATTTTTGAGCACCAAATTTTTGATTTCATTGACATGTTGTTCATTGATTGATGTTGATGGTCGTCCGGGACGCTCTTTGTTTTCAACGCTTTCTCTACCTTCTTTGAACTGTTTATACCACTTTTAAACATTTCTTACAGACAAAACCTGATCGCCGAAGGCCTTTTGCAACATTCTAAACGTTTCTGCAGCAGAAATTTTATGCCGCAAACAAAATTTAATGCAACGTTTTTCCTCAATAAAAATACACATTGTAAAAATTGAAAAATTCACTTTTAGTTGCTCAGAAAACACAACGAAACTAACCATTCTAGAAGTGGCTAACTGGATAATTGCTCAAAGATGGCAAGGTAGAAGAATAGGTATCTGCAGCGACAGTAAGGCTGCTCTTGCCACTCTTCTTAATCCCAATACTCGGACAAAAATAGTCCGGGATTGTAAGAAACGACTGAATTCGGTTGCAAAGTGTATTCAGGTCATTCTTATATGGGTTCCTGGCCACCAAGGAGTACAAGGCAACGAGTCTTCAGATTCCCTGGCGAGGGAATGCGGTAACTCCCACCCCATAGGCCCAGAGCCCATTATTGGTGTTAGCTCTGCGGCGTTGAAGAACTGGATAACTCGACACGTGGGCTTAGTTCACGGAGAGAGATGGTCCAACAACGGAGAAGTTCAGATAGAGCGGGGGTTTTCAGCGCAATGGACTAATGAAAGTCTGAGCGCTCGAGGAGAGAAAGGAGAGGAGAAGATTTGCTCGAATCGATGTAATTTAAATTCAAAATTGGCTTTACTTTTTGACCACAGTAGGCATCATCACAGTTGACGACGACGTGGACCGCTTGATATTTGAGGCAGTTCTGATAAACAGATTGTTTCTGGCGATGAAAAAATCAATGAAATCTGGACCTGAGTGTTGTCCTTGAAGACCCGGACTTGCTTGCCTTTTTTATCCAGGTAGTTTTTCACCACATCTTGAATGTCGGCCTTTGTCAAAGGGAATCAGACTTAAAACAGTCGGATATCCAACGGGTCCCGGATCCCGTCCCAGCATCTTCCTTACTTATGTTGCCCGTGGTACTATAAAAGTTTGAGCAGCCTTTTTTTCAACATCCCTCCCTGAACTGCACTCATCGCTTTTTCGAGGCGTTCCACTTTATAATTTATATAGAGTTTTGACCCGGGAGTCTTTTCCAAAAAATAATAGGGTTTTTGAAGTTTTTATGCAAAACAAATGCCAGATTCTGAAAGAGCACCCCTAAAAACCCCTTATACACGAATTTGGAGGAAATTCGTCCCAATTTGCTATTCGAATCGTACAATTGAACTTGCGTGCACAAAATCCTCGTTTTGCGCATTAATGGGTTAAACTCAGTAAGACTATCTTACAAAAATATTGGCAGTTGAAATTTTCGCTTGGGTCGCTACCCCATGCTCTTTGTAAATCCAAGATGGCGGATCAAATATGGTGATCGAAAGGACCCCGCACAAATTGTATGGAAATCGGGTCCCGGTCAAATTCGCTGAAACTTTGCAGAAAGGTAGTTCTCAACCTGCTGATCAAAAGTCTATATGGGCCCGAAGTCATCCTATGATTAGTTGCGGAGATATAGAGGGGTGAAGTGTGAGACATTTGCTGTAGACCCAAGTACGCTTCACGAAGTCTCTAGTCGCTTAACTCGGAAACCAAGGTCCCTAACCGAAATCTTTGAACACAAAAGTTGTTTGTAGTTATCCAGGCATGTCATCACAACCATAAACATTTTTGGTTGACCTTAACCTTGGCCATGGACCTTAACCCATTAATGCACAAAACGAGAATTTTTTGCACCCAAGTTCAATTGTACGATTCGAATAGAAAATTGGGGCGATTTTCTTCCAAAATCTTATATAGGGGGTTTTCGGGGATGTTCTTTCAGAATCCGGCATTTGTTTAGCATAAAATCTTCAAAAACCCTATTATTTTTTGGGTTTTTTTCAAAAAAGTGCCGATTTTTTTTGGTCATTTTTCTATTCAAATTCGATTATCTTTTCGATACTGCAATTGAATGATCATATAACCACCAGAAATCGCGGTCCGAATGTCTAGATATTCTCAAAACATGGTTTTGAAAGTTCTTTTTTGCTTAAGTTTTTGCAAAATGGCCATTATGTATAGCAATGTAATAAAAAATTTCGCCATTTTTTTACACGAAAAGGATCCACTTTACAAGATAATTGTATGTAACAGAAAATATTTTAAATTAGCCAAAGAACACGTGTGAATTTCTTCAGAATTTGTCGGGACATTTTTGAATTTTTCAAAAATTGGCCAAATCCAAAAAACCAAAAATAGTCGAAAAAATTCTGAAAAAAATCACGCGAATTCTTTGGCTAATTTAAAGTATTTTCTGTTATATACAATTATCTTGTAAAGTGGATCCTTTTCGTGTAAAAAAATGGCAAAATTTTTTATTACATTGCTATACATAATGGCCATTTTGCAAAAACTTAAGCAAAAAAAAACTTTCAAAACCATGTTTTGAGAATATCTAGACATTCGGACCGCGATTTCTGGTGGTTATATGATCATTCAATAGTAGCAACAACAAGATAATCAACTTTGAAAAGAAAAAAGACCAACAAAAATTCGCAGTTTTTTTAAAAAACCCAAAAAATAATAGAGTTTTTGAAGATTTTATGCTAAACAAATGCCGGATTCTGAAAGAACATCCCCGAAAACCCCCTATACAAGATTTTGGAAGAAAATCGCCCCAATTTTCTATTCGAATCGTATAATTGAACTTGGGTGCAAAAAATTCTCGTTTTGCGCATTAATGGGTTAAGGTCCATGGTCAAGGTTAAGGTCAACCAAAAATGTTTATGGTTGTAATGACATGCCTGGATAACTACAAACAACTTTTGTGTTCAAAGATTTCTGTTAGGGACCTTGGTTTCCGAGTTAAGCGACTAGAGGCTTCGTGAAGCGTACTTGGGTCTACAGCAAATGTCTCACACTTCACCCCTCTATATCTCCGCAACTAATCATAGGATGACTTCGGGCCCATATAGACTTTTGATCAGCAGGTTGAGAACTACCTTTCTGCAAAGTTTCAGCGAATTAGACCGGGACCCGATTTCCATACAATTTGTGCGGGGTCCTTTCTCGACTTCAACGGATTTTAATGAAAATTAGTACGATTTTTTTTGGGACACTAATTTTGAATATTATCAATGTTTCTAGATCCAAGATGGCGGGCCCAATTGAAACAATTTCTAGAGTATAACACACTAGAACATTTGAGAAGTGTTTAATTAGTAAGTATTTACCCAACGCCACCTGACACCGGGTAACCCAGCTAGTTAGAAATAATACTATAATTTGTTCGCGTGGAGAACATGTGAGAATACATAGTCGTGCCATAAGTTCTGTCCCAAAGGAAAAATCAAAAAAAGCTCATATAAGAAAAAAATAATTAAATTTTATTTATTATGTTTAGTAATATACTTATTCTAATTTACAGTAATGCAGACGATTATTCGAAATGCCCACCCTTTGCAGCTACACATTTTTTTAAACGTTTCGGCCATTCATCAATCGCAGTACGCAAGACATCTAGTGATATTTCCTTCGCTGCTTTCATCAAACTCGCTTTTAATGACTCAATGTTTCGATGTTGAATAGAGCAGGCCTTCTCCTCTAAAATATTCCATAAGCGGTAGTCCAAAGGATTTAGGTCTGGACTACCAGAAGGCCAATCTTCAGCAGAAATGAAGTCAGGAACATTCAATTTTAACCAGATTTGCGTTGTCTTGGCTTTATGAGCTGGTGCTGAGTCTTACTGAAACACCCAATGCTGACCATGGTATATCGTTGTGTTGAGCGGCTTCACCATCTTCTCCAGGATGTCACTTTGATAGTTCTTTGCCTTCGTTTTCACGCCTTGCTCACAAAAATGCAGCTCCGTAGCACCGTAATAGCCAACTCCCCACCAAACCATGACTGGGGCGGGATGATGGCCACGCTCTACCTTGGGTATCTTCTCAGCCGCTTCCTTAGAGCTATGCGCGTACACTCTGTCATTCTGTCGGTTAAACTTCTCTTCAATAGTAAAAAGTTTTTCGTCTGAAAAAAGTATTTGTTGGTATTTTTTCCCGCGTACTTCTTCAAGAGACTTTTAGATCGCATCTCTCGTATCGCACGAAGCTTGTCCGTAAGCCGCTGCCCTGTTGACCGTCGATAAGCACTAAGCTTAAGGTCTTCCTTGATAATACGAGACATCGTCCTTTTGGGTATTTTCATCTCCCGTGCCATCACCTTTTGTTTCCGGAGCGGATTTCTCAGTATGCGGTGACGAACCGCTTCTACTGCTGCTGGTATACGTGACGTACGAGGCCTCCCGCTCCTGGACCTGTCATCGACAGAGGAAGTCTCACGGTATCGTTTGATAGTACGATGCACAAATTTCATTGTAATTTGTAGTGGCTGAAGAAGCTCAAATATCTCCTTTGCTGACTTGTTGCACTTAAATAGTGCAATAACGGCGATCCTGTTCTCTTTAATGCCCCACTCCATGTTGCTCGTTCGAAATCCAATGACAAAATGATATTTTTTTAACAAAGCGGGAAGTATTTAAGCTAATTCGCGACAGGTAATCGAGATGCGTCGTGACCCTTTTAGTGGAGGGGAGGGAGACAGAACTTATGGCACGACTATGTAAATATTATTTCAGTTGCAAAAATAGTGGAGTTCAAGTGGTTTGCTGAATTTCTATTTGTGTTTATACAACAGAAGCAAGTGGAAGATATATTGAATGTTTATTTGATTGTTAATTAAAAGAAATAAAAATTTGTTTGCACACACTGATAATAATATTACACTTAAATTTATAATTTTTCGTTTGTTATATAAGCTACTTAGAAAATTTTCCCGATTGTACACTTTGCTTGTCAGAAATGAAACTTAATTATTTTCTCAGTATTCACACTTTATTGTACTTAAATATGTGTTTCATCATTCTATCGAGTGTAAACTTTTAAATTTTCATAATTGTTTATATATAGCAACCGATTTCTCTATGACTTTTATAACAAAGCGTTAATACCCTTATTATTTTTTAAAACAAGCTACAGTTTGGGGAACCCTAAAAATATGTTTACAAATTTTGAATAATTATACAGTAACCCTGTCTGTTATACTATATATATTATATACAGAAATTAATTTTTTTCTTTTAACTTATTTTCAAATTGACGAGCAATGGTGACAATGCTAAAACATTGAAAAACCTACAGTTGAAATTACTCGAAAAGATTAGGCCGAACGCGGACAGGGATTTGCGCTGCGATGTTCTAACCAACTGAGGTACGGTGTTTACAGGTTGTTGCAGGTTTAGTCTTGGTGTTTATTTTATTGATTGTGCTAAATTTTCGGATTTATTAGAGGAAAATTGTCCTCTAATCAAATAATGTGTGAAGTTCCATAACATGATAGTCGTCGGCATCATTTATTTGTAGAAATCTGATTTTTTCACTATATTTTTGAGCTCTTGGAAGAATCTTATTTCCAAACACTGGTGGTCTGTTCAAAAATGTATAGTTAGTTGAAATAAACACAAAATATAATACGTACCCAGAAGTTGGCAATAATGTGCTGTAGAGTTGAGCAAAATTCTCAGATATTTTATCATCTTTTTCGTCAAATTTCGTTGCATCTACGTAAACTGCTACAAAAATGTGGTATACATCGTCGCCGTGTATGGATCCTGGGTAGAAAATTAATAAATGTATCGTATTATTATTATTTTTTTAAATACAAGTTGTATTTTTATATTTTAATAAAAATTCGATTTCTGTAAATGCTTACTGTTGTGTTATACAACATTTACAGAAAAATATATTTTTTAATATTTACCAAAGTCAACAGTTGCATTATGTGACATAACTTGAGAAATTCCACCGGTAAAAGTTTTATTGTAGCGATAAGTGTATACTGGCGCATGACTAAATTTAACGTGCAATCTAATTGTTTTGTCTATTCCCCTTACAAAAAGCTGATCTGTGAACATTTTCTGAGTTTCCCGATAAGTGGCAACGGAAAATTCTTTTTTTCCTAAGTAATGACTCTTAAGACGTTGAGCTTCTGATGCATGCAAATTCGCAGGTACGGATTCATTGAAGAATAGCATCTCTGCCGCTATTTGAGGCCATATTTCTCCTAAAGAATTAATATATTCACTTCCATTTGAGTCTTTTTGCAACAGAGTGGCGGCATTATATCCACCATCGTCCTCCGTAAAAGCTATAACCCATGGAACTTTAGCACTGCGACCAGATATAATAATATCTTCCAACTTCTCAGTGATAAATGCACCTGGAGTTCCGCGTTTTTCAATTGTTGGACCAAAGACAGTGAACGGATTGGACATGAATCGATGGAAGATTTTCACGGTTCGAACAATATCTCTGGCATCTTTGGTTTTCAGACATTTTTTTAATAGTTTGGTGTTTTCGGTGGGACATCCAAGATGATTAGCTAACTTCTTTGCTCTTACTGCAGAGTTTTGTATCGAGGCCCAAGGGCAGAATGCAGTACCACTGTGTGAAACTGCAGCTTTAAAAAGTCCACGTGATTGTTGAGATAACATATGCAAATGAACACTGGCTCCTCCAGCTGAATATCCACTAATAATTACTTTGCTAGGATCACCGTTGAAAGCGTGAATGTTGTCTCTGACCCATTTTAGTGCCATATTCTGATCTTTAAGACCTAAGTTGCAAGAAAGCTCAGTGTCTTCAGTGCAAAGAAAACCTAGCGGTCCAAGTCTGTAGTTCAGCGTCACCAAAATTATTTTTTTATATTTCAAAAGTCGATCAGGCCTGTTATCGTCTCCACTGCCAAACATGAAAGCTCCACCGTGAATGTAGATGATTACTTCAAAAGTTTCGTTACCACCAATAGAAGGGGTGTATACATTTAGATACAAGCAATCCTCATCCCCATGAGGAAGATTTTCTTTCAATTGCATGCAAATGTTTTGAACAGAGGAGTCTCGAATACCATCCCACTTAGTCCTAAATGGGTGTGGTGGTTCATACCTCAGATAACCCACTGGCGGCATAGCGTAAGGAATACCTTCAAATTTAACATAATTATCATATTGTTGTCCTTGGATTTTGCCTCCTGGAACTTCAACAATTTGAGCTCCAGCTAAACAAATAATAAAAACGAAAAGAACAGAAACAAGACACTTTGTCGCGGTCATATCGAACTGTGAAAAAGATTGATTAACGGCGGCTTAAGTACTTTTTTCCTAATATTTATTTAGCTGTTTGTGCACTAACAATGTAGTAAAAGTTTATCCGTCGTAATGTTTGATGAGTTGGAGGATGAACTGTTTTTATTGTTCACTGCTTAAATTCATAATTATGTTTTAATCTTATAGAATGCAACAGTATTGTATAACTTTTATTTTTAATTAATATCAGTATTTCTGCATCTGCATCTCATGTTTGAAAATAAAAGAAATAATCTATTTTTTAAATTAAAGAAATAACAGTTATTTTATTATTCGATTTTTTTTTTATTAAGTTATGCCAACATTTTTACAATACATAGGCAACAGAATTTTATCTTCCCCAGAATATATTAAATACTAAATAAAAGTCCTAATGAACGAGGAGAAACTAGAAATTATTACGAATTACAAGTCATATTATCTGATTAATAGATATTTCTGTGTTATCTGTTTTTATGAAAGACAACGTTAAGCGGAAAAATATCTGTACTTCCGTTTGCGCACACCGTGGATAATTTGATCTATTCAAAATAGAAATTGACGTCATAAACAAAATTTGAACCCTGTGGAGCAGGCACAGACAGATACACAATAATTATATAGAGGTTTTAGTTATTTTTTTCCGGGCTATTTTGTTTTTCTTTACTTTTTAAATTATTACAGGTAATGGTAACGAATTTAAACGTCTACGGAAATATTTCCATACTTCTTATGTCAATCTGGACGTAAATACACAAAACACATTTTTTTTTTATAAAACCATTTTTTTTTAACTTAAAAACTATAGGGTGGTCCAAAAGCTTCTCCCTACCTATTTAAAAATATGCTTTATACATTTACCGTTGTCAAAATGTATCCTATCCTATCAAAAATTCTAAGCGGAGGTTTCAGCTGTCGTAAAGATCACATTGAGCTTAACTACGACAGCATGCAGACCAATACTAGCAATTCAAAGTGATATAGTGAATTTCCGGGCAAATAAGTTAACACTCAATTGACCCTATAGTCAGGTAGAGAGACAAACCCTTAATCAGTTCACGTGGAAAATGGAGGACTTTATTTTGTTGAGGAAAACACAACTGTCGACGGATCTTATTACGTCGACGTATTACAGAATGTATAGTTAGTAACGATAGTATTTCCAATTTTATTTGAATATTTAAGTCTTGAAGTTGACAAAAAAAATTGTTTTTGTTTTTTTAGTACTTTATTGTATATAAAGAGGGCTCTCAAAAATGACCAGTCCAAAAAAAGAGGGTTCCATGGCGGACACTCAATCTCAGAAACGGCAAGTCCGAAACAAAAAAACAAAAAAGAATGTTAAAAAGGTATATATTTTATGAGACAATTCACCACAATTAGTAAAAAGTCGAAAAAAAAATGCCGGACGTTTGAAAAAACCGCATTTTTATCGCTTTATTCGGTTTGCAAATATTGTTTTTATCAACTTTTTCGGAATTTTCTGGTGAATTGCCCTACAAGACACCTTAACAAAGAAAACGCTATAAGGTTTATTCAAATCGATTCAGCCAATCCGAAAATCCCTTCCGCCGTTTTGAAAAATGTATTTTCGCGATAAACGCGCTTAAAGTTTTTTTACGATATATTTATATGTGTATACTCAAAAATGCGCGCGCACTAAAAGTGCTGTAGCTCTTTGATTTTTCCGATTTTTTTTGTAAAAATTTAGCAGATGATAGATATCTGAAGGTATAAGGAATTAAAAAAAATGCAAAAAAAAAATTAAAAAAACGATTTTTCGGAAAATTTTAAGGGAACTAGTACCTTAAGAGCCACATTACATTATTCGTAGCTTCCAAATATTGCTTAGAAATGTGGTTGTACGAGTATTCAAAAATTAATTATTGTTTATTCATGTATCTTTCTATGCTTGATACTACGGTTTTTTTAATGTAAATGTTGACTAGAACTAATATTTTTTCAGTTGCAAAATCATTTGAAACAAATAATGGATTTCTCATTTTTCATGTGACTATCACTAAGAAGAAAATTGATCATGCAATAAGAATTTTCGTATGGATACAACAAAACGAGTAAAGCGGTTGCGGTTCTAGACAAGGGTTAAATACAAAAAATAAAAAAATAAAAAAAAGGGGTACATTCAATTTTCTTGCTGGATTTCATTTGTTGCTACCCATCGAGCGCGTTTAAACGTTCGACCTTAGTAAAAGTTCCTTAGTTTTCAAGATATTGTCACTTTTTTAATTTTCTTTAAAATCTCTACTTTTAGTTAGAATTTCAACCACCATTGCTAAAAATAACTTCAAGTTGTTTACTTTTTTATTTTACAGGTATGTTGAATAGTTGTAGTAGTTGTAGTAGAATTTCAATTTGTGTTTATACAACAGAAGCAAGTGGAAGATATATTGAATGTTTATTTGATTGTTAATTAAAAGAAATAAAAATCTGTTTGCACACACTGATAATAATATTACACTTAACTTTATAATTTTTCGTTTGTTATATAAGCGATACTTATAACAATATCCCGATTGTACACTTTGCTTGTCAGAAATGAAACTTAATTATTTTCTCAGTATTCACACTTTGTTGTACTTAAATATGTATAGTGTAGACTTTTAAATTTTCATAATTGTTTATATAGCAATCGATTTCTTTACGACTTTTATAACAAAGCGTGAAAACCCTTATTATTTTTCAAAACAAGTTACAGTTTGTTTGGAGCACTCTAAAAATATACACACATGGACAATAAAATAGGTACATTGCCCTTGAATATCTTTTCACACAAAAAATCAGTTCTGGAGCACTTATTTTCACCTTTATCTACTTTTAAAACAAAGTATTTAATGTGGCAACTACGTTCTTGAAAAAGAAATGTCAATTTGTTGCTATTGTGGAAGTTTTGCAACGGTACTCAAATTTTAGGTGGACAATTAAATAGGTACAAAGTCTTTATGTTTCTATTAAAAAGTTAAAAGTGAATTAAACGGCTGGTTTCAGGTATTTAATTTTTCGCAATTAAATGTTTCTTATACATATTAGGCTTATGCTCGTGTGAATGCTTTAGAAATTTTATTTAAAAAATGGGCCGAAATCAACATTGTAATTTAGAAGAAAGGCGGCTTGTTCGGAGGTTGAGAGAGGAGGGTCAAACGATTCGAGCTATAGCAAACATATTGTTACAATTTTGCCCGCCGAGCGGCTGGCCGGCAAAATTACACCATTTGCCTTCGCTTATGATTTGGCGAATTTGCCAACGAACGGACAGACAGACGGACTTAGGGACATTTTTTTAGGAATATTACTCGTGCACCGAAGTAGACGAGCCCAAAAAAGATCGATGAGTGTTTCGATCCGAGAAGCCAAGCTGATCTCATCAGTATGGCGCTTGGCTTCTCTGCCATAGACACTCACAAAGGAGGGATCGAAAGCTAATCCCTATATCTGCCCGATCGCAACTTCAAGTGTGAAGTATAAGCGAAGGCAAATTCTGTAACAATATTAAATCGGTCTGCTAATTTCGTCACCAATGCTCTTAAACCAGTAAAAGGCATCGAAACGCGTGGAAAACCGAAGAAAACGTCTCCAAGGACGGATCAAAGAATTGTCACGCTAGCTAAAATGGACCCATTTCAATCTTCAAGGGTTATTGCTGCGGAAATTGGCAACGTGGTGAGTTCCCGGACTGTGCGCCGAAGACTAGTAGATGCCAGCCTGCCCGGAAGGATAGCTAGGAAAGTTCCTTTGCTCCGACAAAAAAATCTAAAGTCGAGGATACGTTTTGCTGAAGAGCACCTATCTTGGTCCGGACCAGAAGGTCAAAAAACGTGGTGTAACGTTCTTTGGAGCGATGAGACAAAAATTAATTTGTTTTCTAATGACGCTCAAAGACATGTTCATCGACCTAAAGGAAAGGAATTCCACATTCGTTTTACAAAAAAATCAATATCATGGTTTGGGGTTGCTTCTCGTGGAACGGGGTAGGTCCAATACACCGAATAACGGACACCATGACGAGGTTTGAGTATTTGGACATAATGAAGAACGTCATGTTACCCTATGCTGAGGAGAATATGCCCCTAGTTTGGAAGTATCAGCAGGACAACGATCCTAAGCATACTTCCAAACTAGTCAAAGATTGGTTTCTACAGGAAAATGTCCCCATAATGAGTTGGCCAAGTCAGTCTCCGGACCCAATTGAAAACTTATGGGGACATTTAAAAAAACAATTGGGGAAACAAGCATTTGTAAACAAAGAGCAATTGTGGAATGCTGTCCAACAAATGTGGTACGAGATACCCATAGAAACAAGCCGCAAATTGATCTCCTCTATGCCCAGAAGAGTGGATACTGTAATTAAAAATAAGGATGTTATAAAGGACTTTGTTTTAGGCAGGCGGCAAAATGAAACTCTCGACAAACGTTTACAACTTGAAGCTTTATTGCAGACTGCCCGCTAACCCGATGCACAAGTGCATCGGCCTTCTCGAACGCAATCGATGCAATCGAGACGTTGTGTTCTGTACAGTTCCGTTTCAACGGACAATCAAAAGTTCAAACTCGAATTTGAAATTGTCTTACAATTCGGCCATCCTGACCTTAATCGACCCGATTACATCCATTGCATTTTGACACTGAAAATTACAAAGCATTTTCTTTGTTAACCGAACGGTTATGTATATAAATGTTCTTACAATCAACCAGTAACGACACTTAATTTTTTTTTTCTTACATAAGAATATTTTGCAAACAGATTTTGCCTCAATCGACTGTTTAAAAAAACAAATTCCTTAAAATAAGCAGGTAGGTTTACAATAACATATTTTTCCTTTTGATAATGAGATTCAATCATACTTAACATAATAATCATATTATTCAAGTATACTTTTCAAAGATTACGTTAAAATTCGTTATTTTTCACTATAATTACCTACTTAATGACTAAATATCCGTCAATTTTATGCAGGGTCACTTGATATGTTTCTAAATAACAATTTCAGTACTTTATACCTATATTTCTTTTACACGCATTTTATTTATGTATTTATTAACTTTTACATCTAAAGTTTCGTCCTAATATTTTTATGTTTTAGACCTAGATAAGCTAATTTGCTTATAAAATATATGATTTCATGTTTCCCGCGCTACATACGCCCTTATACGGCAATCTAGATAATTGAAATCCCTCTACATCCTTTATTAAATATCTATCATTTATAAGGACTTCCGATATTTCATAAGGACCGCGAAACTTTGGGAGAAGCTTTTTGTTTATCCCCGGAGTCGTCACGATATTTTTTATCATAATCAAATCACCTTTTTTATATTTCTTTGGTGGCTTGTGCCTGGTATCGTAATAATTTTTATTGTACTCTTGAGCTTTAAGAATTCTGTCAGACGCCTTTTCTCTTATTTCGTACAAATCTTGGATTTCTTTTGGTTCCTTTTCTTCTAAATATTCTTTTAACCCATCATAAAATTCACCCCTTTGGTCCACTCCGAACAACAACTGGCTGGGCGTAAAACCTGTTCCACTATTTACGGTGTTATTTAGTGCGAATTCTACTTTTATCAGATTTTTGTACCAATTCCCTGTAGACGTTTCCTCCGTTTCTTTAGATAACATGGGTGTAAGAATACGGTTAATTCTCTCAACCTGACCATTAGCTTGGGGTGTATGAGTAGCAACCTTAATATGTAATATATTATTTTTTGTGCAAAAATCGGTAAATTCTCTTGAAGTAAAAGCTGTTCCGCGATCTGAAATAATTTTAGATGGTCTACTGTATACACTAAAGTATATTTCAAGACAACTTATAACTTCTTTCGTCTGTGGACTTTTTACCGCAAATAATTTGGTAAATTTAGTAAACCCATCAACAATTAAAAAGATATGTTTGTTTTTCGCGGAAGCTAACGGACCATAATGGTCTATATGTATTACTTCAAAAGGTAGCTTTCCTTTTGGGATATTATGTAAAATACCTTCTTCTTTGTCATATTTAGGTGAATAATACGAGCACTTAAGGCACCCTTCTACATATTTACTAATTTTCTCTTTCATTCCTGGAAACCAGTAGGTTTTCCTAAGATATTCATATACAGGGTCCGCCATCTAACGTTTTTTTTTTCAACTAGTGCTTATTTCGTGGATGGCAACACTTCGCTCATGTCTGATTTGACAGATAATTAGTTTTATCCTTCCGCTGAACGAATATGGTTGTGTATACGCTTGAACAACGCTGGGAAATATTGCGACTAAGTGGGCCTGCGATCGACTTGCAGAAGATTTTGCCAAAAAAATCATGTTTTCAGATGAAGCTCATTTCGATCTTGGCGGGTATGTAAACAAGCAGAATTGTCGCATTTGGGGCACAGAAAACCCGCACGCATTCATTCAAAAGCCGATGCACCCAAAACGAGTCACTGTTTGGTGCGGATTTTGGTCCAGAGGCATAATTGGGCCATTTTTCTTCGAAAATGAGCAAGGAGTGGCCGTTACAGTCAATGGCGATCGTTATCGGGCCATGTTGAACGAATTTTTGTTCACAGAAATTGAAGAGCAGGATATTGGCAACATTTGGTTTCAACAGGACGGCGCTACGTGCCACACAGCCGACGCTACACTTGAGGTTTTGCGCCCTGTTTTTGAAAATCGCATTATCAGCCGCAGAGCTGATGTCGTTTGGCCACCTCGGAGCTGCGATTTGACACCGTTAGACTATTATTTGTGGGGTGCCGTCAAAGATAAGTGTTACGCCGACAAGCCAGAGACAATTGACGCTTTAAAGGACAATATTCGTGAAGCCATTGGTGAAATACAGCTGCACACAATCGATAATGTACTTAAAAATTGGACCGATCGTGTAGGCTACTGCATGGCCAGCCGAGGCAGCCATTTGAATGAAATTATTTTCCATCATTAACCGGAAGGATTGTAATTTGAAATAAAAAAAGAAATTTGAAAAAATATTCAGTAGTTTTTTTTTTTTATAGCATTTTCAAAAAAAAAAAGTTATTTGGCGGACCCTGTAGTTTCCCCACCCCTAAATGGCACAAAGCTTCATGATGAACCTGGATAACCCGTTGTTCCATATTTTCGGGAACATAGAACATTAGATCTTTATTGTTCTTTTTATATACTAGTCCGTTCATTAAGGTAAATTTATGGTTTTCTTTCTCCTCCAGCTCACGCATTAATTTAGAGATACAGGGATCGCGACTTTGGGCCACAGCTAAGGCATGATCAAAAGTTCCCTCTTCCACGTTTAGAATTTCGGAGCAACGACTAAGTGCATCTACGTGATTCATCCTATTGGAGGACCGATATTCTATTTTGAAGTCATAGTCTTGAAATTCTAGTACCTACCGAGATATTCTAGGGTTAATAAATTGCTTATTTAAGGTTAATGTTATTGATTGGCAATCTGTTACTACCTTAAAATGTATGCCTATCAAATAAGTTCGAAATCTTCTTAGTGCGTAAATAATTGCTAGAGTTTCAAGCTCATAGCTGTGGTATCTTGATTCTGACTCTGTAGTCCTCTTTGAAAAATAGAAGACTGGGTGAAATTTACCGTCGTCTTGGCGTTGTAGAAGAATTGATCCAAAACCTATACTGCTCGCATCGCAGTGCAGTTCCGTTTCAGCTTTCGGGTTATATATGGCTAAAAGGGGAGCCAGGGGGAGAGGGAAAGAATATTGAATGTTTCCTGCTCTCTTGGACCAAACTTAAAGGTGACATTTTTCTTTAGAAGATCATGGAATGGCTTAGCAGTAATCGCAAAAGCATTTATGAATTTTCTGAAATATGAAGCAAGACCTATGAAGCTCTGAACATCTTTTGTACAGGTGGGAATAGGGAACTCGCGAATCGCTCTAAGATTATCATCATTGGGACGTATCCCATTCGAATTTACAAGATATCCGAGATAATCTATCTCTTCATAAAAGAATTTACACTTATCAAATCTTAGACGTAATACATTTTTCCCAATAAGTGACATAACCTCCTGCAAAATATCTAGGTGTTCGCTGATAGTATCAGTAGCTATTAAAAGGTCGTCCATGTAGACAAAGAGTTTATCGCTGTCAATGAGATGTTTAAAGATATTATGAACGTATCGTTGGAAGACGGATGGAGCATTTTTAAGCCCAAAAGGCATTTTCAAATATTCATATTGCCCCATTGGAGTAACAAATGAAGTATATTTAATTGAATCATCTGCCATTCTAACATGGTGGAATCCGCTTTTTAGGTCAAGAGCTGAGAAATATTTTTTTCCACGTAATTTATCTAGAAGATCTTCAATTAAAGGTAAAGGATAATTATCCCGAATTGTATATTTGTTTAAAGTGCGGTAATCAACACATAACCGAAGATCTTTATTTCTTCTAGAAACTAAAACAATTGGGGATGCATAAGGCGAATTGCTCTCGCGTATGATACCTCGATTAAGTAGATCATCAATAATATCCTTCAGTCGTTCTTTGTGGGCAAAAGGGACGCGACGTGGGGTACAATAAAAAGATTCGTCTTTTGATAGTCTTATGATCATTTCAACATTATTAGAGTTTACGGGTAATTCTTTGTCACAACAAGCTTCTCGCACAATTCTTTTAATTTCATCTTTAATAATCTGATCTAGATTTTCATTTATATTTAAAAATGGAATATCAGGGATTTCAATTGTATCAATATTAAGAATTTGATTTAAAAAATCGGTATCGTCATTTATGGTCTGAACATCACAATCGTTATCATTTTCTTTTATGTTAGAAGGAATAAGATTTAATTTTAAATTTGATTTATTTATAAAATCGCGTCCTAATATTACTGGGTATCTCATGCTAAAATTCTTAACTATATACAAATCTACACTGACAATCTTATTTTCAAAACTAACCTTAGGATACGATACTCCCGAAATATGCAGTTGGCTATCATTTATTCCACAGAATTTAAAATTTCCTGGGTCCACTTTCGTTACAAGATGAGCTGGCAAATATCTTTCCTGGATAAAACTAATACTGCTACCGGAATCCAATAGTGTCATCAAGGTACTGGAGAAACTCATCGTGTTGCTTTCACTATTATCGAAATCAAACCTTAGAAAAAATTCAAATTCATTAGTAACTTCTGAATTAGAAATATGTGCTTGAACCTGTTCGACGTCTTTTCCTTGGATATTCATCACAGGACGAGAATCTTTACATTCTGGTGCTTTGTGTCCCATTTTACCGCAACGGAAACATGAGCCCTTATCCCGATTTGGTTTTGGACATCTAGGTGCGATATGCCCGGGCTCATTACAGTTGAAACATTTAACTTTTGATGAGGGTTGTCGTAGTCCTGTTGCCTGATTTATGTTTTGCTTTTCAGCAGGTACTGTTGAATGTGACTTCATCAGGTAATATTTTTTAAGCATTTCTTTTAACTCTGCTATGGTTCTTGCTGAATATAATAGCATTTTGTTCGAGCTAGTGTCCGGTATGCCTCTAATAATATATTGAATAATGTCTGTTTCCTCGATATCTGCAGACGAGGCTATTTCTAGCATGGTGAACAAATATTGTTGCCACGATTCTTCCCGCTTTTTGTAACGTTTTGCTAGTTGTTGGTGAACCTCTGCACCGGATATATGCTTGTCGAACTCGTTGATAAGGGCAATTTTTAACCCTCAGTCACAAAGGTCGGGTGAACCATACCCAGAGCCTTTTAGAAACGCGTAGCATTTTCCAGGGGGAAGGGGTACATGTCTAAAGCGCATGCGTAAAAAAAGTAGAGGTACCAAAGTACCTAAGTGCTTCGTCAAAGTTATTAGTGTCACCTAGCATACTGTTTAATTTGTCCGAATATTGGTTTGGGCATTTTCTACCCGCCACGTGTGAATTCTTTAGAAAACGTCGATAATCAAAATTTGACAAGTAAGTAAAAATGCGTACAAAAGAGCAATTACATCAACTTTTGATGTATATTTTTAGTATACAAATAATATTTTATCATTTTTTTTCTTTCTAGCGATCAAAAAATTAGCAAGATGCGTGTTTTCTGTGACAGTTTAAGGATAGTAAATTCGTATATGGAGGCCTATTTCTAAAGTATGAAGACATAATTTTTTATGTAAAACAATTTAAGTTAGTGTTTCTTGAACTATTAAACTATAATAAATCCTTGCTTTTAGTATGGAAACCCGTGCACGAAGGAATGCGGTTGAAATTGCCTTGTAATTTGCTTTTCCACTTTTTTGGAAAATTGGTCATTTTCAAATTACAAAAAAAATATGGTTTTTGGAGTAAAATACTAAGTCGTGCTGTTTTTATGATAGTTCGAACATTTGTTTACAAGGATTGATGGTTTATACTTTTTAAAAATCGTACTTGATATGTTTTATAATTTTTTGAAAAAAAAATGTTTTTCTGAAATTTTGCTTTTTTTTTTTTTTTTTGTTTATTGCTGTGTAATTTTTACAATTAATAATTTTTTATGTTGGGAACGATCAAATATAAAGGTTAATATCCCAAACAAATGAAAAAGTAGCATCGAAATTGCTAACGAATACTTTCACTATACGGTATTCACGTCCAAACTCTGGACGGGTAGACCATGCCCGACTTTGTGAATTCTAAATGGGAAAGGCCTTGTGTGACTGAGGGTTAAGTCCAGCCATGTTTTTACATTAATGGTTCTCAAAAAGAGTTTCGCAGTACCTATCATCAGCTTTTGAGCGTATATAAAACGAGTTTTTGAGTTCCATCCAAGGAAATCCGCTGTTTCTTCAAAGTGGGTAATCCATTTTTTTATTGAGTAAGAGTTCTCGCCGTTGAATTTATGAAGAGACTCTTCGACATCCCTAAAGTTAAATTGGTGGTTAGTGTTCCTTGACGATTCTTCTACCGTTAATTCCGCAATTCGCCTTTTGAGATCAGCAAGTTCTTGCTTTTTTGCAAGAATCTGTCGAAGTTCAGCAAGTTCTCTGTCGATTGCCTCTCTTTGATTAATTTCCGGAGCTTCTGTGGAATTTTCTGCCTGCTCGTCTTCATGTGGCGTTGATATATCTTCGGTAAAATATATGTTTCGTTCCTCGTCGGTCATTTTCCTCACCGCCTCCTGAAGTTTTACTTTTAATTCAGGTTTATTACCTTTAGGATCCATGGCCATTTGGTTTAATTTGTCTTTTAACTCGTTCACTGTTGCTTTGTCCATAAATATGTAGGCACGTGTTAACGCCATGTGGAGAAAAAACTCGTGGTCGACCGATCGACTCAATATAGATACGATTAAACACAAAAATTTCATGGGCAATTTTTTAACTTTTTTTTTTTTTTTTTTTTTTTCTTTTTGGGACCGATCGCACTTCTGATTTTGTAAAGGACTTTGTTTTAGGCAGGCGGCAAAATGAAACTCTCGACAAACGTTTACAACTTGAAGCTTTATTGCAGACTGCCCGCTAACCCGATGCACAAGTGCATCGGCCTTCTCGAACGCAATCGATGCAATCGAGACGTTGTGTTCTGTACAGTTCCGTTTTAACGGACAATCAAAAGTTCAAACTCGAATTTGAAATTGTCTTACAATGTATATACTGGGTACTAATAACTACAAAAAAATAAATAATGAATTCAGAAAATGAAAGTACAAATCCATTTTTTTTTCATTAAGGGTCGGATGTAGAAATTTAAAAGTTTAATGTTATTTTAATGTTAATTTAGTGTTATGTTTAGCTTCTTCTTTTATTTCTCTTTTGAAGCAATATAATAACAAAATGAAGTATGAATACTTTCAGAAATGTATCAGTTTGTTGTGTTTTAATTAATAAAATGGAGAATTTGCATTTGTACCTATTTTATTGTCGATGTGTGCATATACAAACTTTGAATAATTATAAAGACAGGGTTATTAAATACTATATACAGTTCATTTTAAAAATCTTAGAGAATCTACAGAAATTAATGTTTTTCTTTTAACTTATTTTCAAATTGAAGAGCATTCATGTTGACAATGCGAAGCATTGGAAAACCTCCAGTTGAAATTACTCGGAAAGATTGTGCCGAATGCGGGCAGGGATCGAATATGCACCCTCGATTGCGCTCTGATGCTCTAACCAACTGAGGTACGGTGTTTACGGTATATAGTATCGTTTCAATTTTTTGTTCAATGCAGGTTTAGTCTCGGTGTTTATTTTGTTGATTGTGCTAAATTTCCGGATTTATTAGAGGAAAATTGCCACTCTAATCAAATAACGTCTGAAGTTCCATAACATGATAGTCGTCGGCATCATTTATTTGTAGAAATCTGATTTTTTTACCATGATTATATTTATAAACTCTTGGAAGACTTTTATTTCCGAACACTGGTGGTCTGTTCAAAAATGTATAGTTAGTTGAAATAAACACAAAATATTGAATAATACGTACCCAGAAGTTCGCAATAATGTGCTGTAGAGTTGAGCAAAATTTTCAGATATTTTATCATCTTTTTCGTCAAATTTCGATGCATCTACGTAAACTGCTACAAAAATGTGGTATACATCGTCACCGTGAATGGATCCTGGATAGAAAAATAATAAATGTATCGTATAATTATTATTATTATTTTTTTTAAATAAAAATTGTATTTTTATATTTTAATAAAAATCCAATTTCTATAAATGCTTAATATTATGTTGTACAAAATTTACAGAAAAATATATTTTTTAACATTTACCAAAGTCAACAGTTGCATTATGTGACATAACTTGAGAAATTCCACCGGTAAAAGTTTTATTGTAGCGATAAGTGTATACTGGCGCATGACTAAATTTAACGTGCAATCTAATTGTTTTGTCTATTCCCCTTACAAAAAGCTGATCTGTGAACATTTTCTGAGTTTCCCGATAAGTGGCAACGGAAAATTCTTTTTTTCCTAAGTAATGACTCTTAAGACGTTGAGCTTCTGATGCATGCAAATTCGCAGGTACGGATTCATTGAAGAATAGCATCTCTGCCGCTATTTGAGGCCATATTTCTCCTAAAGAATTAATATATTCACTTCCATTTGAGTCTTTTTGCAACAGAGTGGCGGCATTATATCCACCATCGTCCTCCGTAAAAGCTATAACCCATGGAACTTTAGCACTGCGACCAGATATAATAATATCTTCCAACTTCTCAGTGATAAATGCACCTGGAGTTCCGCGTTTTTCAATTGTTGGACCAAAGACAGTGAACGGATTGGACATGAATCGATGGAAGATTTTCACGGTTCGAACAATATCTCTGGCATCTTTGGTTTTCAGACATTTTTTTAATAGTTTGGTGTTTTCGGTGGGACATCCAAGATGATTAGCTAACTTCTTTGCTCTTACTGCAGAGTTTTGTATCGAGGCCCAAGGGCAGAATGCAGTACCACTGTGTGAAACTGCAGCTTTAAAAAGTCCACGTGATTGTTGAGATAACATATGCAAATGAACACTGGCTCCTCCAGCTGAATATCCACTAATAATTACTTTGCTAGGATCACCGTTGAAAGCGTGAATGTTGTCTCTGACCCATTTTAGTGCCATATTCTGATCTTTAAGACCTAAGTTGCAAGAAAGCTCAGTGTCTTCAGTGCAAAGAAAACCTAGCGGTCCAAGTCTGTAGTTCAGCGTCACCAAAATTATTTTTTTATATTTCAAAAGTCGATCAGGCCTGTTATCGTCTCCACTGCCAAACATGAAAGCTCCACCGTGAATGTAGATGATTACTTCAAAAGTTTCGTTACCACCAATAGAAGGGGTGTATACATTTAGATACAAGCAATCCTCATCCCCATGAGGAAGATTTTCTTTCAATTGCATGCAAATGTTTTGAACAGAGGAGTCTCGAATACCATCCCACTTAGTCCTAAATGGGTGTGGTGGTTCATACCTCAGATAACCCACTGGCGGCATAGCGTAAGGAATACCTTCAAATTTAACATAATTATCATATTGTTGTCCTTGGATTTTGCCTCCTGGAACTTCAACAATTTGAGCTCCAGCTAAACAAATAATAAAAACGAAAAGAACAGAAACAAGACACTTTGTCGCGGTCATATCGAACTGTGAAAAAGATTGATTAACGGCGGCTTAAGTACTTTTTTCCTAATATTTATTTAGCTGTTTGTGCACTAACAGTGTAATAAAAGTTTATTCGTCGTAATGTTTGATGAGTTGGAGGATGAATTGTTTTTATTGTTCACTGCTTAAATTCATAATTATGTTTTAATCTTATAGAATGCAACAGTATTGTATAACTTTTATTTTTAATTAATATCAGTATTTCTGCATCTGCATCTGAATAAAAGAAATAATCTATTTTTTAAATTAAAGAAATAACAGTTATTTTATTATTCGATTTTTTTTTTATTAAGTTATGCCAACATTTTTACAATACATAGGCAACAGAATTTTATCTTCCCCAGAATATATTAAATACTAAATGAAAGTCCTAATGAACGAGGAGAAACTAGAAATTATTATCAATTGCCAGTCATATTATCTGATTAATAGATATTCCTGTGTTATCTGTTTTTATGAAAGACAACGTTAAGGGAAAAAATATCTGTACTTCCGTTTGCGAACATCGTGCATAATATGATCTACCCAAAACAGCAATTGACGTCATAGGAGTCATTGTTGTCTCTAATTAAATTAAGGAAATCTAAACAAAATTCGAACCCTGTGGAGCAGACACAGACAGATACACAATAATTATATAGAGGTTTTAGTTATTTTTTTCCGGTGGAAAACAGGGCGGTAAATGGTAAATTTTGTGCTAGTTTGTTTTTCTTTACTTTTTAAATTACTAAAGATAATGGTAACATTTTTACATGGATATCTATGGAAATATTTCCATAATTCTTATGTCAATCTGTACGTAAATACACAATACACATTTTTTTTTAGAAAACCATTTTTTTTTTTTTTTAAACTTAAAAACTACAGGGTGGCCCCAAAGCTTCTCCCCACCTATTTAAAAATATGCATTATACATTTACCGTTGTCAAAATGTATCCTATCCTATCAAAAATTCTAAGCAGAGGTTTCAGCTATCGTAAAGATCATATTGTGCTTAACTACGACAGCATGCAGACCAATACTAGCAATTCAAGGTGATATAGTGAATTTCCGGGAAAATAAGTTAACACTCAATTGAATTGTTGAGGAAAACACACCTGTCGATGGATCCTATTACCTCGACGTATTGCAGAATGTATAGTTAGTAACGGTAGTATTTCCAAATTATGTTTTTAGTTTGCTTTTTATAACAAAAAGTTTATGGGGAGAAACTTAAGGGACTAGTTGCCTGTAGAATTAGTCGGGGTGCCAGAGGTTCAAAAAATGGGTTATTTCGTTGTTGGACGGAATTTGATGAAACCTGGCGGAAAGGGAAGGTCATTGCCCGTACAGTGACCCATTAAAAAAGTTAGAATGAGCGATGTCGGGAAGGTACTTTGTTATTGCAAAATAACTTTGATAACCCGTTATTTTTCAGTTTTCTTGGAATAACTCGAAAACGAAGCGTTTCAGCGAAAAATATTAAATACAAAAGTTGTTCAGCTGATGATTTTACGTAGGAATACGGTTTTTTGATTAATTAAAAAATTGTTTTTCCGACCGAAAACCAGCAGAAAAGTAACAAAAATGCAAAAACAATAAGCATTAAAAAATAAAGGAAAAAAACGATTTCCATCGTTGATATTTGGGTTATTGATAGGTATTGGTATTGTTAACCAAATGCACCCGGTCCGGTTTTTCAAAAACAATATGGCGACCTATTGCAACATTGTTAAGTTAAAACTTTGGAACGCTGTAAATTCTGCATGAACAAACGGATCTTGATGAAACAAATTGGAATTAACGGCATCTTTGAGTGTGCCAAATTTCAAATTTTTCAACAATTACTTTTTTTGTTATTAACCAAAAACCATTTTCTGTGCTTCGTAATTTCGTCAATTTACAACATTACAACAATAACAAAATGCATTTGATTACTCTTAACATCCTACAGTGGTGACTAAAAACGCGAAAATAGCGAGTTTTGATGATTTGATGCATTTTGTTGCAAAGCTTAATGTTTTTGTAATTTGGCACACTCAAAGATGCCGTTAATACCTACCGATTCCAATTTGTTTCATCAAGATCCGTTTGTTCAGTCAGAATTTACAGCGTTCCAAAGTTTTAACTTAACAATTTTGCAATAGGTCGCCATATTGTTTTTGAAAAACCGGACCGGGTGCATTTGGTTAACAATACCAATACCTATCAATAACCCAAATATCAACGATGGAAATCGTTTTTTTCCTTTATTTTTTAATGCTTATTGTTTTTGCATTTTTGTTACTTTTCTGCTGGTTTTCGGTCGGAAAAACAATTTTTTAATTAATCAAAAAACCGTATTCCTACGTAAAATCATCAGCTGAACAACTTTTGTATTTAATATTTTTCGCTGAAACGCTTCGTTTTCGAGTTATTCCAAGAAAACTGAAAAATAACGGGTAATCAAAGTTATTTTGCAATAACAAAGTACCTTCCCGACATCGCTCATTCTAACTTTTTTAATGGGTCACTGTACGGGCAATAACCTTCCCTTTCCGCCAGGTTTCATCAAATTCCGTCCAACAACGAAATGAAAACCTCTGGCACCCCGACTAAATAGGAAAAAAATAGACATTTAAACTTTTTTTTTTTCAGCTGCTTGATTATAAATCTAACTACATCTTTTTTGTTTTGTTAGTACTTTATTGTATATATAGAGGGCTCTCAAAAATGACCAGTCCAAAAAAAGAGGGTTCCATGGCGGACACTCAATCTCAGAAACGAAAAGTCCGAAACAAAAAAAACGAAAAAGAATGTTAAAAAGGAAGATATTTTATGAGACTACCACAATTAGTAAAAAATCGGTAAAAAAAAAGAGCGAACGTTTGAAAAAATCTCATTTTTTTCGCTTTGTTCGGTTTGCAATATTGTTTTTATGAACTTTTTCGGAATTTTCTGGTGAATTGCCCTACAAGACACCTTAACAAAGAAAACGCTATAAGGTTTATTCAAATCGGTTCAGCCAATCCGAAAATCCCTTCCGCCGTTTTGAAAAATGTATTTTCGAGAAAAACGCGCTTAAAGTTTTTTTACGATATATTTATGTGTGTATACTCAAAAATGCGCGCGCACTAAAAGTGCTGTAGCTCTTTGATTTTTCCGATTTTTTTTTTGTAAAAATTTAGCAGATGATATCTGAAGGTGTAAGGAATTAAAAAAATGCAAAAAAAAAAATCGATTTTGCGGAAAATTTTAAGGGAACTAGTACCTTAAGAGCCACACTACATTATTCGTAGCTTCCAAATATTGCTTAGAAATGTGGTTGTACGAGTATTCAAAAATTAATTATTGTTTATTCATGTATCTTTCTATGCTTGATACTACGGTTTTTTTAATGTAAATGTTGACTAGAACAAATATTTTTTCAGTTGCAAAATCATTTGAAAAAAAATAATGGATTTCTCATTTTTCGTGTGACTATCACTAAGAAGAAAATTGATCATGCAAAAAGAATTTTCGCATGGATACAACCAAACGAGTAAACCGGTTGCGGTGTTCCAGACAAGGGTTAAACAAAATAAAAATAAAAAAATGGGGTACATTAAATTTTCTTGCTGGATTTCATTTGTTGCTTATCGAGCGAGTTTTTTAAATGCTTTGTTGTACATTTTGTATGCTTGGAAATTGTATAATTTCTGTATTTCGTTAAATAGTGTATTTTTCTCAAATATGAAATGAAATGAAAAGTGATGTTTAAGTGATTTTTAAATTTCAAATGAATTTCATTTTCATGTATTAATCATTAACAAATTATGTAACGATTTTACAAGATTTGCAAAGCGCAGTAAAAAAGAAAAAAAAAATGATGAACTATTTAGAGAATAAACCTTATAAATATATATTTAATTTTTCTTTTAATTAGATAAACAAATTATTGCACACAATGAAGTCTCGTTTTCCAGTAATTACCAAGAGATAAATCGAAAATTGCGCCATAAAATAATAAATTATTCAAGTTAAAGTTAATCACAATCATAACAACACTATTAGAAATTGTTAACTTCGTGATTGCAAAAAGAAAATTGCGTTCTGCATTCTATTAGAAAATCGGTGACTAATAATAATTAAAGACTTATAATACTGTATGGTTAATATTATTAATACACATATGAAATTTGTTGTTGTACGGCGACATTCGAAAAAGGTTAATCTGAAATGTTGTATACATTGCTTTAATTACTAATTTCAAAGATGTATGATTTGTAATTGTCATATGAAATTGAATTATTGAACTATTATTGAAACTCGGACGAACGTAGCGTCGCGTATATATAGTATATATACATATTGTTCACATGCATGTGTATTTGCATATATATGCGTGTGTGTGTGTGTGTGTATGTAAATATACGTGCATGTCAATAATATGTATATATAGTATAAAAGGGTGTTTCACATAGCGTATGCCAAAATAAGTGGGCTGAAGGATCTTGTTGTAAAGGTAATAAGATGGGGAATTTTATAAAAATAAAAAACAGGTGTATTAAATACATGAATTTTGGAAAAACCTTGGGGAAAACCTGAGTTTTAGGAAATTGTTAACCATTTTTTCAGTTTAACAAATGACTATAGCTGCATTTTTAGATCAACATAGTTGACACTTTTAGAACGGAAATTAGGTGTCGAATTTTTTTATTTTTCCACATACATTTATTACAAAAATAGTTATTAATAATCAAGATCACTACCACTGTTAGCTACTACGTCCAGCATCCTTTTCGATATGCATTCTGGTGTCAAAGGAGCCAAGCTGTCTGAATGATGGCTCTGAGCTCTTGAACTGAGGTGAAGTCCTTTCCATCCCTGTAAACTCTCCTGATTTAGTCCTGAGTGTTATCCATCGCATTCAGATCAGTCAAGAACAAGGATATTTTGTCTTGAAAACCTCAGTTGAATTACTAACATGTATCCTAACATTATCCGGTTCAAAATTAAAATTTTCTTCAGGATAACGCTTAATTTATGGAGTTAATTTTTGAGCGAAGACCTCCTGGTACTCCAAACGGTTCATCCGACAAGAAAAGGCTAATTCGAGCATCCCATATCTACTAAACACCTCCTAGACTATTAAGGACCCACCACCTAAATTTCTGGTATAGAAATAACGTGATCCCTTGCGGAAAGCCCTCATGTACCTGCTCAGACTGTCCAGACCATGATGTCCTGTTATGTCCTTGCAAGAACCTCTGAGGAAGTGAGTGAACCTCTAAAAAGCCTTCAACGGCAATTTTGAGGGGAAAGCAGACATTTTAATATATATTAATATATATACAGCCTTGTTCAAAAGTATTAGGCACCCTCGATATTCATTGATATATGGAGTCTGAATGGATTCCAGAAAAATTTAACATGGTAGGCGTTCAAACCCAACTGTTGCCAGTTTAATGATGGGGTTTGCCGGTCGTAAAATCCCAGTAACTATAAAAACGAGGATGTTTTTCAAATTTTCGCTCATTTATGGTCTGGTGTTAGATGCGATAAAGTGCAATTTAGAAACGGTTTCAAGTGATTTTAAAAATTGGTTTTAAGTTTTTAATCAGAAAGTGTTAAAGGTGATAAAATGCCAAAAATTAAAGAACTAACCCAGTCTTTAAGGTCAGAAATAATTATTTTGGACGCAAAAGGTGTTAGTCAAACAGCTATTGCAAAAAAACTAAAGCGCTCTCGTTGTTCTGTACAAACAACACTCAAAAGGTATAAGAAGACTAAATCATTTGAAAATAAGCCCAGAAGCGGACGAAAGCGTGCCACCACATCAAGGCAGGATTGTCTTTTAATATTGATGTATCTTCGGAACCGCAGAAAAACATCAAAAGATCTCGCTGCAGATCTTCAGGATGAAGCGGGAGCTAGTTTTTCTGCAGTAATAGTTAGAAGACGACTTATAGGCGCAGGACTTTGTGGTTGCAAGGCAAGAAAAAATCCATGGCTTTCTGAGCGAAACAAGCAAACCCGGTTTGAATGGACGAAAAAATATAAAAATTGGAAAGCCGAGGACTGGATAAAAGTCGTATGGTCGGACGAATCAAATATTGAGGTAAACATGCCAACTGTTCTTCTTCACTTTAAAAAAAAAATATTCTGAGGCTCTTAGTTAAGAAAAAAAAAAATTTTTTAATTGTTGCAATTTTGTTGTTTACGTTACAAATTTTCACCCAACCTGGAGCTCAGTTCGTGCGACGAAGGAAGGAGGAAGCTTTTCGTTCGGATTGCCTCGTCCCGACAGTAAAACATGGTGGCGGAAGTATTATGATCTGGGCCTGTATGGCCACATCAGGAATCGGAAAGCCATTTGTGTGTGAAGGAAGGACGAATTCCGAAAAATATACAGCCCATGTTGGAACAAATTTTGGAGCCATCCATAATACAAATTCTCGGAGGAGTACTTGATAATTATAGTTTTCAACAAGATAATGTTCCTTGTCACACAGCAAAGAAAATTCGCGAGTTATTCGCGAACAACAATATCCAATTCATTGATTGGCCTTCACAGTCCAACAGCCTTATCGCCCATCTAGCATCTTTGACTCATATTAAACGCATGAGTCCACCAACGTAACTGCACTTCACTTTCGTCCCCGCTCCAAACCGTGTTTGAGGAATGGGAGGAAATATCTCCAGATATTTGTGTCACCTTAGTCAACAATATGCCGAAAAGGTTTGCAGTGGTGATAAAAGCAAACGTGGGAAATACAAAATATTAATAAAATTAATAAATGATAATGTTTTTTTAGAAAATATGTGCATTTTTTATTACACATGTCTTAAACGGCTTGTTTTGAAGAAAACTAGGGGTGCCTAATACTTTTGATCAAGGCTGTATATATATCATGAACTGGTACACTCCTATTTAGGGTAGTTTGCATCTTAAATATACACTTTTTTTCAAAACGCAAAAACACGTGTTTACTATATTATTATTTTTCTTATCTTTTAATTTCAATTGGTCTGCTTACGAGGCAGTGACCGCCTGGAAAAATGTGATTTTTGCGAATTCTTTTAAAGACCACTATTGCATTTTAAGGATATATAGTTAAAACATGATAAAAAATGTTGACCAAAAAATTCTAAATTCAGCGAGTTATTCGCAATTTCCCAAGGCTCCCAAAAAAAATTCCTAATTATAAAAAAGTTTTCCATATTTTGCCAAGGTGCTTGGCACAATCCAAATTCGGTTTATACAATCAGTTTTATTAAAATCAATATATTTGTTATCATTTAAAACAAATCATGTCTTTAATCATAAAGCTTTTGAACTTCTATAACTTCGTAGTCATCCGCGTCATTTATTTGCAGCAGTCTTATTTTTCTACCAAATTTATTTGTCCTGGGAAGTTTCTTAGTTCCATACATTGGTGTCCTGTTAAGAATTAATTTTAGTTAGTTTATATTATTGCAATAAATTAAGAAGAAGTGTGTACCCAAAATTTCGGATTAATGAACTATAGAGTTCAGCAAAATATTGTGATATTTGATCATCTTTTTCGTTAAATTTAGTTGAATCTATGTAAGTTGCCTCAAAAATGTGATATACATCGTCTCCGTGTATGGAGCCTAGATAAAAAAATATATTTAAATTGATGAATATCATCCCAATTTAATTTTAATTGGTGAATATATAAAAATAATTTTGTTGTGTGTAATTATTTCCATTTCTGTAGATCCCATTCTTCGATAATCGCCACTATAGCGTCCGTTTTGCCTCTTCGATTTCCAAACCCTTCTTATCCCGTTCCGGTGTCCCCCAGGGCAGTCATCTCGGCCCTTTACTTTTCATATTGTCCATCAACGATGTCGTGAACGTTATCAATCACTCTGACATCCTAATCTATGCTGACGATATGAAAATCTTCAAACAAATTTCCGACACATCCGATTCATCGCTACTCCAAAACGACCTAGACAATTTTCGTACCTGGTGCTCAAAAAACTTTCTCGATCTAAACATATCCAAATGCCAAGCGATCACCTTCTCCCGTAAGCGCACCTCTACTCCTCCCAGATCCTACAACCTCTCTGGAGAACCCATTCCATCTGTTACCTCCCTCTGTGATCTTGGTGTCATATGCGATAGTGAACTCAACTTCCGTTCCCACATAGATCACTCTATTAGCAGGGCCAATTCTACTCTTGGCTTTGTCTCCCTCGCAATCTTCAACCATTAACAGAATTGAATCAGTCCAGCGTAGATTCATTTGTTTTGCCCTGCGCAACCTCCCGTGGACAGATCACCTCAACCTCCCTCCGTATGAAGACCGCCTAAAACTAATCGACCTTCAACCTCTCTCCTTCCGTCGTGATATCGCTAATATCGTCTTCGTCCACCAAGTCCTAGCTGGTCTCATCGATTGCCCTGACCTCCTACATAGCATATCCCTTAACACGAACCCCCGCAATGTTAGATCTTTCCCCACCTTTCGTCTTGCGACCCACCGTACTAATTATGGCCACTTCGAACCCTTCACTAGAATGCTACGGAAGGTCAACAACTTTACTGCCTTCGATTTCCACCTCGACAAATCCTCCCTTAAGCGCGCCCTATCCCTGCCTGATCCACGCCCCCTTTGACTAATTAATTTAGGTTAATCTTATTCTAGTCGTAGTTTAAGTAATTTTCTGTAGCTTGTATTAAGCGAAACAATAAATAAATAAACAATTAACTTTTTTAATTACTTACCGAAATCAAAATCTGCATCATTTGACATTATTCGAGCAATTCCACCGGTAAAAGTCTTGTTATAGCGATAAGCATATACAGGCCAAGGAGTATATTTAGTATGCAGTCTAATTGCCTTATCTATTCCTCTTAAAAAGAGAATATCTGAGAACATTTTCTGCGTTTTTCGATAAGTAGCGATCGAAAATTCTTGTCGTCCTAAATACTGCCTTTTAAGAGATTTAGCTTGTAAATTATGAAAACGAGGTTCTATAGTCTCATTGTAAAACATCATTTCCGCCGCCACTAGAGGCCATATTTCTCCAAAAGTATTAATGATTTCGTTCCCGTTTGAATCCTTCTGCATTAAAGTAGCTGCATTAAAACCACCTTCTTGCTCTGTGAAAGCTACAACCCACGGGACTTTTGCACTGCGACCTGTTAAAATAATATTTTCTAATTTTCCCGCAATAAAAGCACCTTTAGTTCCGTACTTCTCAACTTTTGGGGCGAATACTGTAAACGGATTGTACATAAAACGTTGGAATATTTTAACAGCTCGAACAATATCTCTAGCGTCTTTTGTATTTAGACAATTTTTTAGAACACTGGTATTTTCAGTAGAACATCCAAGATAAACGCCCAGTCTGTTTGCTCTTTCTAAAGAATTTTGCACCGAAGCCCACGAGCAAAAGGCGGTACCACTGTGGGATACTGCTGCCGTAAAAAGATTTTGTGATTGCGGTGATAACATATGATAATGAACACTAGCTCCTCCAGCTGAATATCCAGTGATAATGACTTTTTTCGCATCACCGTTGAAAACGTGAATGTTGTCCCTAATCCATTTTAGTGCCATGTTCTGATCTTTAAGACCTAAGTTGCAAGGAATTACATTGTCTTCAGTGCAAAGGAAACCCATTGGTCCAAGTCGGTAGTTCAGCGTCACCATAATTACTTTCTTATATTTCATAAGTCGATCAGGTCTGTTATCGCTCCCACTGCCAAACATGAACGCTCCACCGTGGATGTAGACGATCACTTCGAATTTTTCGGTGCCATCAATATCCGGAGTATACACATTTAAATACAAGCAGTTTTCATCACCATGAACCCGGTCATCTTCTGTCCCATAAAACATATCCCATTGTATGCAAATATGTCCAGGTGCAGTAGCATCTCTGTCACCTTCCCATTTAGTTGTTAAGGGTTTTGGCGGCTCATATCTATTACTTCCTATCGGTGCGGCAGCATAGGGAATACCTTCGAACTTGATATAGAATTCAGTTTTTTCTCCTTGTATTTTTCCACCTGGAACTTCGACAATTTGTGCTCGTAGACAGGATCCCGCGATCAGAAAAAGGAATCCGTAAATATAACATCTCACCATGGCTAGAATTACTGAAATGGCGTTCTGATTTTCATTCGTTTAAGTACTTCTGAACTATTTACTCTTGTAATCCTGCATTTTGATTAGATTTGTGTAATCAGTAGGCAAATGTATTAAATGTTACGTAATAAAAAAAACCTATTTTCTAGATTTTATAGCATTTTAATGTTTGTTTGCAAAATACAAATATTTATATTTTTACCATAAAAGTTTTTTTTTTTTTTAAAGTTAAGCCTTGAACTTAAAATTTAAAGCAAATTATTAAAAATTTGGGGCATTGTTTGGGGTTTTATTAAATCACAAAAAATATATGTAGATAATGCTCGAAAAATTACGTAGGTATAAATTCTTGAAAAATAGTGAAGATTATCGGCCACTAGTGAAGATTATAAGCCACATAAAGTCGGGTCTTGTTTAGGTCCCAAAAGTTTTTATCTATAGCGCATTTTATACTGCAAATTATACTAGCCAAAAGTAAAGCAATATTAAATTATTGTAGTTTTATTTTTGGTATACAATTATAGAGAGTAGTGCATACACTGCAAAATCTCAGTAAGTTCTGATTAGTGTCTAGTTCTTTTAAAATTTGTACCTTAGGGTCAAAACGCATTTGAGGTAAAATTAAATTGTCACAGTCTTTTCAAAGAAGATTTAATAGGTTTAAACAAATTCCAAAATATGACATATAATAAATATATAAAAATATAATCCGTTAAATTTAAAATAAGCCTTTCAAAAAATCCAATTTAGACAAGCAAGATCTGTTAAAAGGCAAACCATTAAATCTATATTTTCACCTAATGTATATTTTTTAAAAAATGTTTTTTCGCACATGCATAACATTGGAACGCGATATTTTGTTTTAATCGAATAACGTTTACAAAATGATTATGCGATGGTTTATATGGTCGCTGCTGTCAAATCCGATTTTGAAAATTCAATATGGCGGATCCGAAATGACGGATTCTTATTAACTAAATCTCAAATTTACTGAAACCTCATAAAAATAAATATATGGGCTTTTTGGAACTGTTAATTTACAATTTTGAAAATTCAAAATGGCACAGCAAAAATGGGGGTCCAATATACATAAAATTAAATGTTAAACCTACAAAGTTGTAAAGTATATGAGATCGTTGATTTTAAATTTAGTACCTAATTTTTCAAAAAAAATAAATAAAATTTTTTAAAACAAATATAGAACCCTTTTCAAAAAAGTATTAAATAATTTTATTTAAATATTTTCAGTCACTACTATATTGAATCTTACGATTTCACCAGATGTTTGAAGTCGGTAAGAAAACTTGACTAATATTAATCCTGCAATTAAAGGACAATCCGTTTGCCCTGATTTCTTGAGTATTGGATTAATAACACAGATCGACAAATTAAGTCATTGCGATCTTCATTCAAAACTTCAAACAACACATCAAAACTTTTAAAAAAATATATAGAACGGTTTTCAAAAAAGCATTAAATAATTTTATTCAAATATTTTCTGTTACTACTTTTTATATTTAATCTTAAGATTTCACCAGATGTAAATGAAATGAAATGAAAAATCGACTTTTTTTTCATATTTCGATAGTAAAACCTATCGAAAATAGGCTGTGCAAAATTCAGACCGAAATTCCTAGTATTACATAAGTTACAACTCATAGTCGTCGACGCGCTGCACTATGGGCTAAACGGCACTTTTTGTGTTTAAAACCTAATATCTCGGAAAAAACCGAAGATATTAACGTAATTTTTTTTTTTTGAATTGAAGCTGAGACTATGTAGATTACTGGAAAATTAACCAGAATGGCTGAAATGAAAATAAACACTATGTAACATAACCTCAAAGTTGCATTTTTTTCCGAAAATTTAATATTTGACCGCCATATTGGATCCGCCATTTTGAATTTTCAAAATCTGACTTCAGATTCGTGATCAGCGACCCCAAAAACCCATGTATACAGTTTTGAGTCGAAATTCGGTCAAATATTAAATTTTCGGTCCGCCATATTGCATCCGACATTTGGAATTTTCAAAATCTGACTTCAGATTCGCGATCAGCGACCCCAAAAACCCATGTATACGGTTTTGAGTCGAAATTCGGTCAAATATTAAATTTTCGGTCCGCCATATTGGATCCGCCATTTTGAATTTTCAAAATCTGACTTCAGATACGTAATTAGCGACTCCAAAAACCCATGTATTCAATTTTTAGTCCAAATTCGATCAAATATACAAATTTTGGTCCGCCATATTGGATCCGCCATTTTGAATTTTCAAAATCTGACTTCAGATTCGTGATCAGCGACCCCAAAAACCTTCAGTTAGTATGTTATAGTAAAAATTAATTTAAGCTCGTCTTTTGTAACTCAAAGAGTTAAAAAGGCTTATACTAGGCACGGAACTTCTTCATTTTTCTGAAAACTGTAGGGTGGGCGGCAATTCTGACCTCGGATTCGTGATCAGCAGGTTAAAGTTCATCGGATAGCATATATGACATTTAAAATAAAGACCAAGTTTTTTGTTGGTGTGAGCCTATTCAATTTTTCAGAAAAAAATGCAACTTTGAGGTTATGTTACATAGTGTTTATTTTCATTTCAGCCATTCTGGTTAATTTTCCAGTAATCTCCATAGTCTCAGCTTCAATTTAAAAAAAAAATTTACGTTAATATCTTCGGTTTTTTCCGAGATATTAGGTTTTAAACACAAAAAGTACCGTTTAGCCCATAGTGCGCCGTAAGCGACTTGTTCTGCTCTTGAAACTTTAAACGCATTTTTCTCGAAACATCATTTTTTAAAACGGTCAGTGTCCTAACAAAAAAACTATTCACCCGATTGCTTTGAAATTTATATATGTTCTTCTACACATTAATAGTTATCGTCCGTACCAGAATTGTTTATTTTCGAAAATTTTTTCTTATTTTTTTAAACGATTTTTAACAAAAAAAAACCAAGATTTTCGTAACTTTTTTTTCTACAGTCCGCCATTTTTTTGTTTTTGAATGGAATTGATTAATTCTGGTAGGGACGATAGCGACAGACCTACTGAACAATAATCCATTCGATTTTTTTATTTGGGACAACATGAACAGCCGCTATCACACTGACCATTAACCTGCTTTTTTTTTTGGTGTCTAATTTAATTAAAAAAAATATATATATAAAAAATGCAAAATAAGAAAAAAAACAAAGTTTAAGATATAAGTAAAAACATATAAAAAAATTAAAGTGATTGAATTTTACTGTCTTATAAAAAAAAATTCCCTAAAAAGAGGTAAAATTTATGCGTTTACATGAGAATAACCCCTTTAAGGACAATTAATAACACATGTGGTGTTTATTACTAATATTATTAGAGTATTTGAAAAACGAAAAATAAGGTATTTATGAATTCTAAAGGCGGCTACACACGTTCCGGTATACCTGTCAGGTATGCCTGGCAGGCACGCCTGTTCAGGTCAACCGGAGCGTGTAGATGATAAAACTATTCAGTTATTTTGACCTGTTCAGGCGGCCGGAATAAATATGAATAATCATTCGATATGCCTGAACCGGATAACCTGTGCAGGCAAACCGGAACGTGTGTATGTCTTGGCAGGCGCCCCGAGCTCAGTGCAATCGCTATATTGCCGCTGAAAATATTAATGGTTTGCAAACAAATTATGTCCCGCAGCCATTAAGATATTTAAAGATGCTGGAAAAATTGAAGGAGATTGAGGCTTCTGCAAGTAAAGAAAGCGCTTTGAAAAAAAAAAAATAAAATAGCATTAGAAGTAATTATAGGAAAGAATTAAAAAACGTAAAAGCGTCGTCGAAGTCAGGATCGGGTACAGACGACATCTGTAAACCAAAATTGTGGAATTTTAAACTTTTAAGTTTCTTGCTGATCAAGACATTCCTCGAAACTTCCGGTGTAATATTGAAAGCGATGACAATGAGACCAGGATAGAGGTTAAATAAAATAATTTAATGTTTATGCATATTTCAATAGAGTGCTAAACTTTAGAGAAAATCAATAAGATATCGAAGATATGATCATGAAGCGAAAAATACTTTCACGCCTCTATCTAATGTACAGAATATGGAGAACAGTTCAATTGTCAAGTTCAAGTATCATGCAAAAGAAATAGAGGTAAGGGCATCTGTGCTAAATGTAATAACAAATTCTGCTGAAAATGTATTTTAAAAACAGAATATATATGTAAATATTATTTTGAATAAAGTTTCTTTAAAATAATATTTTTTTTAAAAATAACTTCGATTTTCATGTTTGAGTCAAATTGACTAATTTCAGGCAAACCATTCGGCAATCTAGTGTTAACAAGTTTACATGTTAATAAATGTTTCTTTTCCTTAACCATTCTTTACACCACGTTTTATTTTCCTTTTAATACACTTTTTTGTAGGTAATAATAAGCCAACCACCCTAAAACATCGTCTGTCGAAGTCATGATATCAATGCGACTATGAAAACTGAAAAGTTTATCGAAGCGTGTGTGTGCCCTATGGGCATCCGGTAGACCTGGACAGGCATGCCTGCCAGGCATACCTGACAGGTATACCGGAACGTGTGTAGCCGCCTTAACGTGTAATAATGTTTTTAATGTACATTTATATTCGATAAACACATATTTCTACTTCATGTACGAAATGAAAAATCTTCGTAAAATCTTTGTCTTTTTTCATTTTTAAAATTAATTTGTGTTCTTAAAGTTACAAATCGATACGCTATATTATAATTAATTAGCTTACACTTCTTCTAATGGGTCATAAGTACAATTAATAGGAATCGTCATAACGTATATTAATTAACTACCCTAACAACATTAAAATTCGATATTTCTAATGTGATGTTGGCTCACTGCTTAATGATTATTTCCAGTAATTAGTAAATTTCAATTTATTTAGCCTCAGTTAATCTTTAAGTATATATTATATTGTTTTTTAGGCTAGCAGAACAGATTATTTAAAATAAAGTGGGCAAGTGAACCACTGCCCTACCTCCGTAGGACAAGACAAGATACAAATTTACAGCGTTCCGTACCAAAATGGAAAAAAGGAACTCTTATGGTTTTCTCAGAAACTACTTATGCCATCATGAAATTTGGCATAATTACAAAACATATCTACAATTTATGTTGTTTATGAAAAGACGAATACTAAATTTGCTGAGTTCTTTACATTAATCTATAAGAAGATCAAGTATATATATTAGGGTGCTTTTTTTTTCGCGACAATTTTTTGTTTTTTTCAGTCCCACCTCGAAATTTTGTGGCAAATACCTAAACAAAAATTTCCTGAAAATTGGAGACTTTAATATTAATATTAAGTATTAGACCAAGGCGTATAAAGATTACCCATATAAAATGCACGTAAACTTTGATTATTTTTCTTCAAAACTCTACAGCTCAGAGGCATTTTATGGTGTGGAATTTTCATGGATTATTCAGCTAAATTGTAAAAACACTACCTCAACTTCAAAGTCCAATATCTCAAGAAATATCGATGTTAGCGATTTGATGTTCAGAACTTTTTTGTAGGAAATTGAATTTCCTATAAGTTTGTCATATTCACTTTTTCTGTATCTCTTGTTGTTTACGAGATAGCAGCAAAAAGCGAGAAATTCATGGAAAAATTGGGGTTAGTGACCCGTACTACCTCGCTGGTGGGAGTTAGGGTTACACCGCAATAGACACTTTTGTAGAGCATTCAATTCTGAAGAAATCCTACCATTGACCAAGACTATACCATAAAATGCCTCTGAGCTGTAGAGTTTTGAAGAAAAATAATCAAAGTTTACGTGTATTTTATATGGGAAATCTTTATACGTCTTGGTCTAGTACTTAATATTAATATTAAGGGCTCCAATTTTCAGGGAATTTTTGTTTAGGTATTTGCCACAAAATTTCGATGTGGAACTGAAAAAAAAAAAAAAAAAAAAAGTCACGAAAAAAAAAGCACCCTAATTTATATAGTTGCTTGTCCAAGTACAAAAAACTAGATCTTCGATCTTCATGATAATTATGATTAAAATACCCAATGTTCAACTATATATTAAAGTGTTTTTACTCTTTTTCCTCTTTGCAGTCTGTCGAAAAACATCACGCATTTTTAGTTGTACAGCAACATGTTGTTAAAATAATTGACTTATTAACGGATTCAGGAACATATGTCGATGATGAAAACGTATGCAATGGAAAATTTAACGACATATTAAAATCGGTTTCTATAAAGTTTGGTTCTGTTGACGCACAACTTCGTCTAATTGAAGAGGTAAATAACATCCTTTTCATTTTTATTTTATGTAAAATATCTAAATTATACAGAGCGATAGTAGTTTCTTGGGACTCACATCGAGGGATGCCTCAGACATTATTCCTCTTTCTCCTCAAGATTTCAGTACAGTGCGACATAATTCAGAGATGGGTCGGTCAAGAATTCGGTCCATAAAATCGAGTTTTCAGAGTGAATTTCGAATTCCTGATCCCCCGCTAGTTGGTTCACCTCGTGACGACAAACATGGTTGCAACGATATTTTTTTGGCAAATGTAACTGATGTTAATATACGAAGGAATATTGAACAGATGTCAGAGGAAGACGATTACTATGTACCAGAAACACAAGAAATTTTCGAAAAGCGGCCACAAAGTCCAACGGATGATGCAAATGACGGAATATTCCGCATAACTACTCAAGAGTTCGAGGCAGATGGCGACATAAGTAGATCCCCCGATCTATCGGTGCTTATTCCGTTAATTAAAAGCTCACCTATATTGGAATTGAAAGAAGAAAGTCATTCAAGAAATACAAGTCAACCAGAAACTCTTCCAGAACAAGCCAATGCAGCAGTTGATATCAAAACTGATAATGATACTGAATCGGAAATATCAATCCTTAAGTGGGATGAATCAAAAAATAACTCAGCAGCACCTGGCGGGGACTTGGACGCAGTAAAGTTTGATGAACCAAACAAAGAAGGATCGGTTACACCGGATTTAGAACTAAACCAGATTAGAAGTGGATCTACCACACCTGACTTATTCCCAGAGAATGACACTAACGAAAAGACAAATATTGATATAGAGGAACTGCTTTTTTCTCCTACTCAAGCATTCCGACCAAAGAAGTCAGTGGCTACAAAAAGCAACACTTCATCCAAACAAGTATCATTGAATGATTCTTCAGATAACCCGGATGCAGACGCTGATCTTGAGGTAACTCAGCCATTTATTATAAGACAAAACCCAAATCAAAGCAGAAGGACTAAATCTCCTGATTTATTAAAAAGTGATGACGGTGTTTTTACAAGACCTCTACCAAAACTTCCATTAATAATGGATGCTGATTCAGAAGAGTACAATAATGCCGAACCAACTCAACCTTTTATATTAAAAGGTCGATCTCAGCCATCAACAAGCGTGGATAAAACTACCAATGATGATGATGATGATGATTTTGATAAATTTGCTGTAACTCAACGATTTGAACTAAATGAACAAAAACGCCGATCAATAAGTCCCGCTGTGGTTTCGTTCTCAGACGAAGATATTAGCAATGAAGAATTTTGCTTAAAGGAAACACTGGATATAGAAGAAATCGAGAAAAATTTGGAAAATCCCTCAGAAAGTTCTACGAAAAAGAGGACCATAAAGAAAGAATCTGAAAAGGTGTCAGAAGAGGACGATCTATTTTCAGATATTCAGCCAACGCCTTGTATGGATATATTAAAATTACCAAACGAAAGTGTCATCGAAAATGTTGGAAGATTATTTAATAAAGAAACAAATAATCGAAGACATCGTTTATCATTATCTGCAGGCAGTTCAGATGAAGATGATGATGTCTTTAACAAGGAAATTGTTGGTAGTTCTGAAAAATCCAAAAATAATGTAGATCAGAAAAAAATTGTAGTGTGGTTGAAAAGAAATCCTAAATCGGATGAAGCTCTTAAACAACAAAAGTTACTTTTCGACGTTGCAAAAGATATCCAAAATAAGGATTCTTTATCTGATCAATTAACTTCTGATGATGCTACACGCCAGCGAAGAGTTGGATCAAAAAAACGTAGAAAATCTGATGATAAAGCAAACGATAAAAGTGCAAAGCAAAAAAAAAGTTCAACAAGCACAAATACGGAGAAATTCGTAGAAGATGTCGCCGACAAATTTGAGAAAACACCTGATAACGTCATCCGGCGAAGAGGTCGACCAAGAAAACATACTGAAAATACCGATGATACATCTAAGAAAACACAAGAAAAAGAAGGAGAAACACTACTAAAAGAAGCACGATCCAAAAGGACTACAACTTCGAAAAAGAAGTCAGTAAGAGCTACATCGGAAAAACCAATATCAAGAACAAAGAAAAATTCTAAAGTAGATGACACAAAAAACGAATATAGCGACTCTACTGTGGAGTGTCAGAGAAATTTAGGTCATAGAACTAGTAAAAGAACTAAGTCCATACCGGCATATATAGCTGATGATTATTTCACGGAAAGTGATCTAAAAAGAATAAGTAGGAAAGAAGTAGTTGGAAAAACCAGGGAATCAGAAGATATTCATAAAGCATCACGTAGAGAAACAATAACAAAGAAATTAAAACAAGATCCCAAAAATTACGCAAACCCTCAAAAAAGAACTAATGATACTAGTTTGGATGTAAAAGAGACAAATAAGAAGTCAAAAGAAGAAGTATGTTTTTCCTTCGTTTTATCTATTTTATATTAATTTCTTTAACTTAATCCCCAAAGGTCCTAAAGTGCAGTACTGAAAAAAACTTGGTTTACACAAACATCCCCAGTGTTCGGAAGTCTGCCCGACAAGTAAAGCACCGCATCTGTTTTACCAGGGTTGACAACAATCCTTACGTAGATATTATCCAGAAAACTGGTAAGTCCCTGAAATCATTTTGTCCGGCTTCTGCTGAATGTACAATTTTTCTTAGCAAAATAATTCCAGTTTTTTGATCACATCCAGCACGGCGCTGGTCGCATATATGATTTTCTATTGATTTCAAAGAATATTTTTGTTATTTTGAGTATTATTAAATTAATTTTGTATGTCTAATTAATGTTTTTAATCTTTAGGAAGATCCTTAATGCTTAATGTTATAACATTGCAAATACTCAGAGTTACTTATAAAAACTCCTTTGGCATTTAAACAGTTGTTTACTTAACCAATGCTAAAAGTCTTAAACTATGTTTTACATCACTCATAAACAGTGCCCGGAAAATGTGCCTTACGTAAGAAGTACTTTAGCAAATAAAATTATGAAAGGGTTCAGTTAAGAATTATTCAAATGGTGTAGCAGGATAATATGGTCAAAAGTGTCTTTAACTCTTTTGAAATTCAAGTTGGACCGGACCATGTTGTAGTACATAAAGAAAGATACTAGGTGGCGCTGTGAAGCAAAAATGAAGGTTACAGGTAATATAAGTGCGCATCAACAAGATTTTTTGAGATTTTTCTCTCTCGCTCTCTTTTCTCTCCGAGCTGCCGTTGCCGAGGTCGTGGGTTCGATTCCCACCGGTCTTTGACCACTTTGGGGAGGGCCATGTCTCAGCCAGTAGCTTGGCGGGACACGTTGTCAAGTTCGGAGCCGCGAATCCAACTTGGTCAATTGACCACTCTGATCCATTCTCCCACACCTGGATATTCCTTTTCTGGGTGTAGCTCGCAGAAAAGACTTAGTAGGTATCTGGTTTTCCTAATCTTAATCTTAATTACATAGAAAATATAGGCATACAATTATAAGTATTAGGTTAATATTATTATATTATAATCGACACTTTATCTTGTTAAAGTATTCTTAACATAACACACATATCTTCTTCGGAAAAGAGATTTAACTCAAATTTCAAGATCAAAACCAATGCACATCGATTGTTAGATCTTACAATCTCGTGCTCGTGCAAGAAAAAGACAAAGTTATGAATAATAACTTTAAATTTTAGAAAAGCTATTTATTATCTGAGGAACGGAATTTAGTTTTGTTTAATTTCAGTATAAATTGTGCTTTAATATTCTTCAGTTCAGTTTTATGCGTAACTTACTCACAATTTGTGTTTCAATATTCTTGAATGCACATTTCGGAGTAAATTATTCACGAATTATACATATAAGGTCTCGGATAATATCTAGTAAATATAGTTTGCCTTATTGCTGCAAGATCACAAAATCTCTTTTTACCTGCAAAGGAAAAAAAAAACGGAACTCTTATAAGATCAACCGCGTGTCCGTCTGTCCGTCTGTCAGAGCCGATTTTCTCAGAAATCGTTTTTTTCCGAAACCACTAGACCTAAAATTTAAAAAGAAATCCAAGAATATAACCTCTTACTTGAAGTGTACAGGAATAACGAAAGTTCTAGGTCTTATAGATTCTATAAATTCAAGAAAATATGTTTCAGAACTCTCGGCGAGCGAATTGATTTCGCACTTTGCCTGTTTTTTTTTTTAAGTTTGTTTGATTACTATAGAATTAAAAGAGGCCGCTCGTTATGTAGCATTATAATGATCATTCTTTTTACGCCATTAACAAATTTTTTCTTTCTTGGCGCGCTGCTCATTCCGAAGTGTCTGAAAAGGTTGTTTGTCTGCCGGGATAACAGTTAGGGGATGCCGCAGAATAAAATTCCTGTTCCAAAATAATATTATAAAAATGCATGTACCCATAAAAAAGACGTGTTTCGACCCGAAGATGACATTGATCAGTTGCTTACACCTTATCAATTTGGTAGTTAAGTCGTTAATTAACGCTTAATACGTGCAACCCAGCGTGGATCGTCGGCGGGCAACAGGCGTTGATTTTATCTGGCAGCGTGGACCACCGGTTGGCCACATCTAGTTTTCCCTACAAATAGAGTTGGTAACAATGCAAACTAATCAGATAGTTATAATTTGGGCATTCACTTCTTGTGATAAACTAAGCGTGCGTCACTGATAACGTCAGCAATCAGTAAATCAAACAAGTGCCGCCAGAAGAATAAACAACTTATAATTCTGTGCTCTCGCCCATCATATAGATTACGGAAAAGTGCACCGGGTTGAACGTCTTAAACAATGTCGGAATCTTGTTTAATTTGACAACTGATTTAATGTATTAACAGTTGCTTAACGCTTAATAACCTTTATAAGCTAAATGTTTTCCTAAACAACTTTATAACAGTTCATTAAATTTAAACGTAAGTAAGATTGATTGCTTTCATTTATACCTTCTCTTGTAATGTATGTTTTGAATAAATAGAATCGTCGATGGATAACAGAATCCCCATAAGCATTTACATATTTACATATAATGACGAAAAGTTCAAATCAAGAATAAATTCAGTATAAAAGTATTTATAAAATAGCAAGCAAATAAACCGGATACCTCATTATACATATCATTTGAAGATACTTTATGGTAGGAGCTGTGATCTCTTTTTATATATATTTATATTTTAATACAGTATTAGTCTGAAAGCAAAGTTGGTTTGTTAAAAAATAAAACTATATTTAAAATTTTCTTTCAGTATTTCAGTAAATATGTATCACATACCGTAATTAAAAGGATTAAAAAATGAATAATACATTGAATTAATAGATTCTCTATCAGGCAATACAAATCAAGAATTTTTTTTTTGAGAAAATTACACGAAGTCGGACAAGCAGCCTGTATTTATTTATAATTGCAAAGAATAATCAATACGAATAATTAAGTAAACCCAAAATCTTATTTATTTAATTCAAAAAGAAAACCCTATTTAAATTCTTTTCTATCATAATCGAATTCCTCTAGAAGAGATAAAGATGTTAAGCTAAAATTTTACACAAGGATTAATTAATTAGTGTACATACCAAATTCAGAACTTAACCAATATTTTTATATGAAGTTTGGTACTCAAAAAAATAAATATTTCAGTAAATATTTAGAACGCATGTGAGATTTGATTTGAAATAACTTTTTAGAGGTCTTAAATTATTTTTTGGGTTTTTTCATTTTATGTTCTGTAATTCTTGATATTCTTGAATATGTTACATTAAAATTAATTCCCTAACTAATTGGTTTATTAGACACGGGGAACCTTTTAAACATGTGAATCTCATTTTCCGAAATTCTCAGTTATTCATTTAATTGATAATATTTATGAATTTTAAATAAATTTGTTGTTTCGAAACGGTTTTGATTTTGTACGACAAAATTTTTAATAAAGCAAGTTTATTTCATAAAATGTTTTATACATATTTTTTTTTTTACTAATATTTTGTTTTAAATTCATGTTCGTATTATTTTTATACCAAAAGGAACGTCTATTATGACTCGTAGTAGGGTCGATTGTGTGCCCAGGAGGAAATTAATTTTATATGGGCCCTTTCCTTGTGTTTCGTTAAAGAGATTACTACCCTAATAATTAGTAAAATCTTAATCTTTAATCTTAACTACTACATACTTTGAAGCATCAAAAAAAGTAAATGCTTTTTAAACAATATAAACAAAATGGTCTTATTAAGTATGATCTATCTGAAGGCGATTTTTCACTCGATTAAATCGTGCAGAAATTCCTTTAACAAATTAATGATGTAGAGACTTTTGCAAAATATAAAATTTTATGAGTATAGAGAATTGAGAAAAGTGTAATTATCTTCCTAAAAAGTTCGCATAATACCTGGTAATAATATTAATACGGTCAACTACGTATTAAAACACCCTTTAGTAGGGTGCATCATAAAACAAGATTCCTCTTAAGCTTAAAAAAAAATCTAGTAGGCAATTTTGGATGTGAGGCACACTGTTCCAAATCACGGTTCTTTAAGATTGTTGAGTATAGTATTTAACACATTCAACCCGGCGTGTCCACAGGTGACTCACAGGCGAATGGTTCATCTGGCAGCGTGTACCACCGGTGGCTCACATCACGTGTTTTTTTATTATTGGAAAATTGAAGAGCTTATTTTTACAGATAGGGAATAATAGACATAATGTATTTACATATTTAGTTGTTTTTATGGTTTTTTTAAAAAAATGTGCAAGGCGCAAAATACGATTTGTATTGCCACTCGATTAAGAGAAGTTTAAAAAACTGCGCCGGGTTGAACGTGTTAAATCGTTCATATTATTCAACTTATAGACGCGGCTGAGACCTTAGTTAATAGTGTACTTTGCACTGATTATCGGTTTTTTTCAGGGAATTACAACTTTTTTTTTTCAAAAAATTTTAATAGCGTTATAAACCTTATGGAATTTTCTTATATATGTCACAACAAAACAGTAGTTTCACTAATGTTCATAATATTCACATAAAATATCATTAAATTTAAAATTATTGCTTTATAATTTAGGTGAGTTCCCAGTCAAATTATCAAGTCTAAACCTGTTCTTAAAAATCTATTATTTTAGGTTGCAAGATCGAAGACGATCCCATTACTAGTACAGTGCTTGTCGCAGCAAAAATTACTAGGACATGGAAAATGCTTGTTGCTATAGCGAAAGGATTACCAATCGTATCCCCAGACTGGTTCAACGTACTCGAATCGAACTTCAACGACTCTTACTCCTACGATCAATATCTTCTTCAAGATCCGTCGGCTGAACGACAGTATAAATTCAATCTGAAGAAATCATTGCAAGCCGCAAGGAAGAAACCAATTTTCAAAAATTTCACTTTTTTGATTACTCCTCAAACACAGCCGAATCCAGTGGAGATGACAAGTGAGTACTCATTCTGTTTTTATTCTGCATAAAACAAGTTCGTCCATTAAAATATGAAAGTTTTGTTATAAATTTCGAAGATAGTTTACTGTAGTTCAACATTAATATTGATTTAATTGATAAAATAGGCTTTTTTAATGCTTCTAGACTTAGACGGTGAGACTATTGCATTCATTTTAAACTCTTAAAAAGAGGCCTTACTGAAAAAAATGTTGTCTTAATACTAAATCCTCCTTAATATATAAACTTTGAAGAGCACTCATACATTTATTTATTTGCAGAAATAATCGAAAGTGCAGGAGGAAGTGTTACAAATAGATTTCCACGACATGATCATGATCTCAGGGATTTTTACATCATTTCGAATCGAGAAGACCAGTCCCTTTGGGAGCATTTTAGGAGTGCTGAAAGAAATGTGTCTATATATAGCTCAGAAGCAGTTATGTCGGCAGTTATGCAACAGTGCATTAATTTCAAGCCTCACCAGTTGTCATAGTCAATATTTTTATTTGATTTTATTGAGCTCATATTTTAAAATGTTTATTGTGTATTTTATCATTATTTGTATATATATATAGTAGTAGTCCAATGTAAGTTATCTAGTTATACTATTAAATATATTGACTTTATATTGTATTGTGATTTTTGTATAATTCTCTAAAGAGTAGAAAGTGGAAGACACTTTGAAGGGTTTACATCATTTTGAAATTTCAAAGAAATATACATATTTTTTGTTGTCTTTAGTAGATTTAAGAATAATGACAACTTGTTAAATTTGAGGAATTCGACGTATTTCTGACGGTTAAACAAACCCAGTATGGCGAGCGTTTCAGATTGAGTATAGAAATGCGTAAAACTTGACTTGTTTTTATCAAATCGGTGTCCACAGCATTATATTTCAATTTTCGATTAATTAATTTCGAAATTTTCAGGAAATGTTCTTCGTTCAATTAACGAAAGAAATATATAGAGATTTTATAAAAAAAACAATTACCCGTATGTTTTCTAAAAATATCTCGCAAGAAAATTTAATAAATTACTAATTATCCTGATCGTCGTTTTTTTAAGTATGCAATATACATACATGCTTTACCTTTAATAATCGAGGAATTAGTGCCAAGAACACTTCCTGAGCAAACCCAATTTGGTGAAGAAGAAGAAAGGGATTTCCCACACACATGGGGGAGTTGTCATGCAGGCATTTTTCGCCCCATGATTCATCGTATTCTACGCAGAAAGGGCTGCTATCTATATCATATTTAACAAGGTCCAAGATTTGCTGTCCATTGATTACATTGGTCGACACCAGGTTAGTTGCCGAACAAATAACATACAGTGAGCGCAATTTCTATAAGCGCACGTCTGATTTTCAAGTGAAATGCACAATTCATTGAAATAAAGCGATATAGTAACAAAATTTCTTTACAGGACAATTGTTAAAGTTTATAACTATTCATAAAAGCAATTAAACAATTCTAAATATCAGGCAATGCGTGAATGCAACAGATCAATCTTTCACAATTGATCTTAGAGTGCGCAGTTTCTATAAACGCAGTTTCTTTTTGTAATATTACTAGTTAAACGCAAAGTAATTTTGCAACTTTTTAGGAAACAATTCATGTGAGTTTCATTTTTATTTTCCAACTCTAGCTTAATTCTGTATAATTGCTGTTATTTCTTAAGATTTATTGTAATGTCCCGAGGAAAGGTCCTTGACAACGACGATCGCGTCAGAATCCGTGCGTTTAGGGAAACTGGCCTTGGTATAAGAGAAATTGCAAAGAGAATTGGACGTTCAGAATGTGTGGTGCGCAATTTTATTAAAAAGGACAATCGTGATGGATTATGGGATCATCCAAGAGGGAATACCTAAGTTTCCAATCAAAATATTGGAAACATAAGAGAAGAAGTTATGAAAAAAAAGTTAATTTCAGATCAAATTATAGCGGAATTACAACTCCCAATTAAAGGAAGAAGAGTCTAACAAATTTTGAAGGACACTACTTATCCCTTCCCTATATATATATAAAAATGAAAGTTCGTTTGTTTGTTTGTTTGTTTGTTGCTCAATCACGCCTAAACGCCTACATCGTTATTTTTCATTTTTTGTCCGAAGGTAGTACATATTCCGACTTAACATATAGGCTAATTTATTTTCGGATAACACGTAGGATTTCAAAATGGCGGATCCAAGATGGCGGCTGAAAATTTTAAATTTAAAGCGATTTTCATGAAAATTGGTACATAGGGGTTTTGCGGGATGGGGATTTCAAATCCGCTGTCCAAATTTAGAAATTCAAGATGGTGGATCCAATATGGCGACCAAGATTTCCTGATTTCAACGGATTTTAATGAAAATTAGTACAATGATTCTTTTGAGGCCACTGATTTTGAATATTATCAAAATTTAGAAATCCAAGATGGCGGATCCAAAATGGCGACCATATTTTTCGATTTCAACCGATTTTAATGAAAATTAGTACAATGATTATCTTGAGGTCACTAATTTTGAATGTTATCAAAATTTACAAATCAAAGATGGCGGACCCAATATGGTGACCAATATTTTTCGATTTCAACGGATTTTAATGAAAATTAGTACAGTGATTATATTGAGGTCACTGCTTTTGAATGTTATCAAAATTTACAAATCCAAGATGGCGGACCCAATATGGTGACCAAGATTTTTCGATTTCAACGGATTTTAATGAAAATTGGTACAATGATTATTCTGAGACCAGTAATTTTGAATATTAGCAAAATTTCCAAATCCAACATGGCGGATCCAACGTGGCGACCAGAATGTCTCGATTTCAACGGATTTTAATGACAATTGGTACAATGATTATTCTGAGGATACAAGTTCCGAATATTATCAAAAGTTGTAAATTCAAGATGGCGGATCCAATATGGCAACCGAGTGTATCGATTTCAACGGATTTTAATTAAAATTAGTACAATGATTATTCTGAGACCACTAATTTTGTATATTATCAAAATTTCTAAATGCAAGATGGCGTCCAGAATGTCTCGATTTCGAGGGATTTTAATGAAAATTGGTACAATGATTATTCTGAACCTACAAATTTCGAATATTATCAAAATTTGTAAATCCAAGATGGCGGGTCCAATATGAGACCAAATTTATTGATTTAACGGTTTTTACTGAAAATTAGTATAATGATTATTCTGAGAATTATTCTGAGGATACAAGTTCCGAATATTATCAAAAGTTGTAAAATTTCCAAACTCAATATGGCGGATCCAATATGGCGACCAAAATTTCTTGATTTCAACGGATTTGAATGAAAATTGGTACAATGATTATTTTAAGGCCACTAATTTTTAATATTATTAAGATTTGGAATTTCAAGATAGCGGATCCATAAAGGGGTTTTCGGGTTGAAACAATTTCTAGGATATAACAAACTAGAACATTTGAGAAGTGTTTAATTAGTAAGTATTTATCCAACGCCGGGTGAAACCGGGTAACCCAGCTAGTATTAAATATATGAAACCGGCCGAATCTCTCCAACTGCAACAGCATCATAAAAATGCGCGCCTAGATTTTGCTAGAAGCCACATGAACTGGGACGAAAAGTGGCAAAACGTTATTTTTTCTTACGGAAAACAGTTTAATTTAGATAGCCCAGATGGATTGAGTATATATTGGCATGATTTAAGGAAGCCCGATTCGCCTCGTCTAAGTAGTAATTTTGGTGTTGGTAGTTTAATGTTATGCGGTGCCTTTTCTTATCAAGGAAAGTTATCTTTACGCTTTGTTCCCACCCGAATGAACTCTGCCATATATACAGACCTGCTGGAGGAATCTCTTATTCCATATTTAGAAGACAATATGGAAAAAGATTTGATTTTTCAACAGGATAACGCCGCTATACATTCTTCTGCCAAAACAAGACGATGGTTTAGTGAAAGAAATATTCCCGTAATGGAATGGCCATCACGTAGTCCGAATTTAAATCGAATGGAGAACATTTGGGGAATCGTGGCACGAATGGTTTACGCAAATGGTGGACAATTTTCTTCGTTATCGCAACTGAAAGCCGATATTTTGAAATGCTTGAATGATATTGATGAACATTTGTTTAAAAAGTTAGTAAATTCGATGTCTAACAGGTTTTTTAAAGTTATAACTTACAAAGGAGGTAAAACACAATACTTGGAAAATATAAAAAAATTTTCTTTTCGTTAAGCTTTTAAAATAAAGACTATAATATAAAGTGAGTTTATAGAAATTGCGCAGACAAAAGAGACTTTTAATTATATTTATTTTTACTATAAAGTAATTACTTACTTTAATGAATATTTTATATTATTTAATTAATATTTACCAATGGGGAATTTACGCAATATAATCGGTTTTGAAAAATAAAAAGTAGTTTTGTTTAAACAAGAATAAAACTGGCTGCGCTTATAGAAATTGCGCACACTGTATCATCCCAATAGAATTTTTTTTCTGTAGAACACAAATACGCAAAAGAAAATGTTCAATTAGGTTTTCGAGAAAAGTATTGTTAATAAGTAGAAACGACTTATTATACTTATTATTATTATACAAACACAGTCTCATAAAAACCTTGCCCAACATAATCTTGCTGTCTAAATTAACAATTTTCCCACAGCCGAAGATGCTCCGGCTAGGGTTTTGCATCACGGGGATTGAACCTAAATGAAACATTTTTCACGAAAAAATTACAAAATGGCGACATTTTTTCGGGACAAACAAAAGTGAATTTTTGAAAAAATGCCGCCATTTTGTAATTTTTTCGTGAAAAATGTTCCATTTAGGTTCAAAATCCCTGGGGATTTTGATAACAATTAACCCAGTCAATTTTTGTGGTTTTTTACAAAAAAATGTAGAAAGAAAACTAATTCAAAAAATTAAAAAAACAATTTTTTTGTATTGTTTTAAAGCTGTTTAATAAATATGCAAAGTTTGATTAATGTATTTACTGTTTTTCCCTTCAATTTTCCAATTTTTCCAAATATAAAAAATAGCAAATTGGGTGTCATGTCCCCTTAAATCGATTCAGAACTGCATAAAACGCAAACAAAATTATCATGGCGAGAACTATTTTGATTTCATTATAGCTATAAATATTTCTGACCCTTGTACTCAAATGGAACTATGACTTGGAAAAAGGCTTTAATCGGTTAAATATTCTAAAAAGAAAATAAGAGGCGCTACGTTAGTTTCGCACAAAGAAATGCAGATTTCATCAGGACAACGATCTGAGGCATACATCTTTGTTGTGCAGGAATTGGCGCCAAATCCAATACAATCTCCCGATCTTAACCCGATTGAGAACTTTTTACAGATTATTAACAGGGAGAATTGTAGAACAAGATTTATTATGAGACTATTAAAACAGCGTGGGAAAACATACCTAGAGAAATAATTGGTAAGTTAATATCGGCTATACCAAGATGTGCTAGTGTTATTCAAAATAAAGGTTTTTCGACGAAATATAAGAAAATTATATAATTTCTCTTTTTAAAATAGAAGTGCTTTGGTTTTGTCTAAGAAAATCTCGACTATGGGATATGTTTGTTTTGTAAGACTGAATTGTCATTGTGCTTTTTTGTAACGAAGGTATAGTATATTATATATGCACATTAAAAGCTAAGGACCACACTTTCCATTTTTCCCTGTAAATATTGTATTCATCGTACTTTGCAAGGAGCTGCTTTAGTTCTCACCAATACTGTATGTATGAACAAGGAATAAGTTAGACAAGGTCAAGCCCCACTATTCTGTATATTTGCTCGAAAAGTAGATAAACAATTTGTTCGTTAAACGAAAACAGCATGAGCCAAATAGCTGTGGGGTACAGGCTGTGTTACGAAAACCACTTTTGACGTATCCACAACAATGGGAATTTCCTAAAATAAAAGTAGCACATTTATAACTATTTGTTTATTTTCTAAGCGCTGAATTAGTACAAACAATTCGACGGAGAAATATTCTAAGAGATGTCACCTGAACTGCTGAGGTCGGGCCCCATAAATCACTGAATGCGCTGCAAAACTTTCGGGAAATTTTTTGTTTAAATTTTATTCAATGAACAGTCCTGTCCCTATTTGGACACTATTACAATATAACTTTGAGTTGCGGAGCTAAAGCTCTCTCGTCATTGGGGGCAAGGCGGGAACACCCGCGGTCGAATGGGCCGAACCTGGGCCAAGCAACACTTGTTTCTGTTGCGTTCGTTGCATTTCTTCCATTTGGGCGCGTTCCGTCTCGAATATCACCGGAGCGAAAAGAATCATCGAGCTTGTGAAAAATATCCAGGATGCGTTACACGAGAACTGGTAAGCGTTTTTTATGCCAGACACCGTATAGTCTGAAACTGTGCCGCAAAAATTTCTCACTGGTTCCGGAAACATTTCTGTTAGTCCCCAGAGCCGTTCCATGAGGGACTCGTCAGGCTCCTGGAAAAGAAACGTATTGAATTTGTAAATCTTTACATAAATCCGACTGCCCTATCGCATGCGGTTTTAGGTTATGTTCCCATATGGGGCTCAAGGATCAGTGGTACTTACATCCTCGTAGTTCTCCTGCTTGTTATCGATCACTCCACGCACCTCTTCATCTTCAGTTTTCTGGAAAAGAGCACAATAATCCATTAATGCCTTTGGAAAATGATGGATCAACTTGGTGCAAGCGTGATATTAACAAGTTTCGAGGCAATTGATTTTTCCCCGTATTAACCTAACTAGAAAATTAAGAGGTAATTACGCGTCGTTCGGGAGTTTCATCCTTACTTCCACCTAAGGAAGACATTCCGCTATCCTTCTCGAGAATTTCGATGTCAGGATCAGAATCCATTAAAGTTTCGTCTGGCTGTTGGGGATCCACTTTTTCGCTTTTATTTTAACAATTCACCAGAAAGTAGGTGGTCGTGTCTAGAGCATAAAACACAGACGGGACAATGCAACTACAAGACGAAATTATTCAGTTATTGTGACTGGCGAAAATATTCCTCCTTGAACGTTGCTTCTTTGAACTTGTGATCTTATCACCACTTTGGCGGTTTGACACTAGCCGTCAGGTATCTGTAGCGAACAATATAAAATTGAGACAACTTTTAAGAGAAAGCGACCGCTGTGGGTGCTCCAATTTTGCAAATTTACAAAATTCTACGCATAAACGCCGGGAAAACCTATTTCCTGCCGATTTTGACACTACACCTTCTGGAGTATGAAGTTTTTTTCCACCCAATATCCAATAAGGCGACCGGAGTGAAGTGAGACCTGATTCTGATTTAGTACCAATCTCGTCTAATTAATTTGCGGCATTGCCTGATTTTGGCGGGCGTTTGAAATTAAGGGAATTTGGTTGAAAACAGTTTGGGCAATGGCCTTAAAGCCAGTGACTGTAAGGCCCAATTACAATGACCGGATCGTGAACGGATAGAAATGTCCAAGTATGCAGTGAAACGGATAGGAAAAAAACACCGATTACAATGACGTATCTGTTCGGATTAAATCGTCAAAGTAGTTTCTTTAAATCTCAAAAGTGCGAAAAGTAGAAATGCATATAAATCGGAAAAGAAAAGCATTTTCAATATTTCTAATGTTGTGTAAAACTTAAAAAATGGAAAATAAATGAAAAAACCGGTGGTGGCAGTTCTTCTGTTTGGCACTTCAAACCGTCAATCCGTCGATTTCTACACAATCCGAAATTTACTGCGCGTAGTTCCGATCGAATGCGCTTGTATCCGTTCAATGTAATCGCTGAGGTAGAAAACGTATGGTAGGAAAACCAATTTGACACTTCAACCCGGTTCTCTTGCGCTCAGATCCGGTCATTGTAATTGGGCCTTAAAGGCTGAAACAGAATGTGGTGCTATAACCATAGATTTAATGGTAAATCTGGTGCACTGTCTGAAGCTAGGTATTATACAAATACAATGAGGCACCCATAGTTTTGTTAAAACCTTTGTCAGCCTTTAAGGCTGAAACAGAATGTGGCGCTGTAGCTTGATTCTGTGCTAGTGCTGCAAAAAAAAGTGGATGGATACACAACGCTGCAGCCATAACGTGAGCTTAGTGCATGTTGCTGCAGCTCAGTAACTCAGTAACTAGCCTCAGAGATAGAAAGGGGTTGAAAAGGGCTCGAAATGGTTCGTGTAAATATTGCAATAAATACCTGTGCGCTAGCCGATTTAGGCATTATTCTGGACAAAGCGGTCACTTTTTCGTTCCATATCGACCACATCATCTCTAAGGCTTATTCTCATTAAAAGGAGTACTAAACTTACTGATCTTTTCGCCATTAAAAATTTGTATGTCTCCTTATTCATATCTCTGTTGGAATATGCCGCTTTTATCTGGTGCTCTTTGTATACTATATACAATATACATACCACCTTGATCACAAAGTTCTGTCAGTCACCCGATTTGATTTTTTTTTTTTTTTTGGTCATTGACATTCCCGTCAAATTGCAGCGTTATAACTTCATATCTGCAAAAGTGACGCCGCACTATGGGCTAAACGGCACTTTTTTTGTTTAAAACCTAATATCTCGAGAAAAACCGAAGATATTAACGTAAATTTTTTTTTAAATTGAAGATGAGACTATGTAGATTACTGGAAAATTAACCAGAATGGCTGAAATGAAAATAAACACTATGTAACATAACCTCAAAGTTGCATTTTTTTCTGAAAAATTGAATAGGCTCACACCAACAAAAAACTTGGTCTTTATTTTAAATGTCATATATGCTATCCGATGAACTTTAACCTGCTGATCACGAATCCGAGGTCAGAATTGCCCCCCACCCTACAGTTTTCAGAAAAATGAAGAATTTCCGTGCCTAGTATAAGCCTTTTTAACTCTTTGAGTTACAAAAGACGAGCTTAAATTAATTTTTATTATAACATACTAACTGAAGGTTTTTGGGGTCGCTGATCACGAATCTGAAGTCAGATTTTGAAAATTCAAAATGGCGGATCCAATATGGCGGACCAAAATTTTTATATTTGATCGAATTTGGATTAAAAATTGAATACATGGGTTTTTGGAGTCACTAATTACGAATCTGAAGTCAGATTTTGAAAATTCAAAATGGCGGTTCCAATATGGCGGACCGAAAATTTAATATTTGACCGAATTTCGACTAAAAACCGTATACATGGGTTTTTGGGGTCGCTGATCACGAATCTGAAGTCAGATTTTGAAAATTCAAAATAGCGGATCCAATATGGCGGACCGAAAATTTAATGTTTGACCGAATTTCGACTCAAAACTGTATACATGGGTTTTTGGGGTCGCTGATCACGAATCTGAAGTCAGATTTTGAAAATTCTTTAATTTTTAATAGTTGTTGACACAATTAAAAAAAAAATTAAGTTAATATCTTCATTTTTTTCGGAGATATTAGGTTTTAAACACAAAAAGTGCCGTTTAGCCCATAGTGCGCCATATTGGATCCGCCATTTTGAATTTTCAAAATCTGACTTCAGATTCGTGATCAGCGACCCCAAAAACCCATGTATACAGTTTTGAGTAGAAATTCTGTCAAATATTAAATTTTCGGTCCGCCATATTGGATCCGCCATTTTGTATTTTCAAAATCTGACTTCAGATTCGTGATCAGCGACCCCAAAAACCCATGTATACGGTTTTTAGTCGAAATTCGGTAAAATATTAAATTTTTGGTCCGCCATATTGGATCCGCCATTTTGAATTTTCAAAATCTGACTTCAGATTCGTAATTAGTGACTCCAAAAACCCATGTATTCAATTTTTAGTCCAAATTCGATCAAATATAAAAATTTTGGTCCGCCATATTGGATCCGCCATTTTGAATTTTCAAAATGTGACTTCAGATTCGTGATCAGCGACCCCAAAAACCTTCAGTTAGTATGTTATAGTAAAAATTAATTTAAGCTCGTCTTTTGTAACTCAAAGAGTTAAAAAGGCTTATACTAGGCACGGAAATTCTTCATTTTTCTGAAAACTGTAGGGTGGGGGGCAATTCTGACCTCGGATTCGTGATCAGCAGGTTAAAGTTCATCGGATAGCATATATGACATTTAAAATAAAGACCAAGTTTTTTGTTGGTGTGAGCCTATTAAATTTTTCAGAAAAAAATGCAATTTTGAGGTTATGTTACATAGTGTTTATTTTCATTTCAGCCATTCTGGTTAATTTTCCAGTAATCTACATAGTCTCAGCTTCAATTTAAAAAAAAATTTACGTTAATATCTTCGGTTTTTCTCGAGATATTAGGTTTTAAACAAAAAAAGTGCCGTTTAGCCCATAGTGCGCCGTCTTGAATTCATCTACCTCTATGCGTGTTTCGACTTTGCATCAACGAGTTTGTATTTAATTTTGCGTGAATAACGGATTGCGGACTCTATGTTCGAGTTTTTATTTAACACTAGCTGGCCCAGCAGATGTTGTACTGCCCTTCCCTGTATATTTTCATTATGCCATGTGCTTCGACCAATATTTGATCGTGTTCTCTCTTTTCGCATGTTTCTACAAATAATACCATTAATATAAGAAAACAGTGTTTCCTTTTCATATCCCTAATTAATTTATTGAACAATTGTTCAATATAAAGTAAACCGTTTTACACTGCACAAATATTGGAAAATTACCCGGTTTCATCCGACGTTGGGTAAATACCTACTAATTAAAGACTTCTCAAAAGTTCTAGTTTGTTATATCTTAGAAATTGATTTAACCCGAAAACCCCTTTATGGATCCGCCATCTTGAATATCCAAATCTTGATAATATTTAAAATTAGTGGCATTAACACAATTATTGTACCAAATTTCATTAAAATCCGTTGAAATCGAGAAATTTTTTTTATATATATTGGGTCCGCCATCTTGGATCTAGAAACTTTGATAATTCGATAATGATCAAAATTAGTGGAACCAAAAAAATCGTACTAATTTTCATGAAAACCCGATGAAGTCGATAAATTTGCATCACCATATTGGATCCGCCATCTTGGATTTGGAAATTTTGATAATACTTACTTAGTGGTATCAGAATAATCATTGTATTAATTTTCATTAAAATCTGTTGAAATCGAGACCTTATGGTCTCCCTATTGGACCCGCCATCTTGGATTTACAAATTTTAATAATATTCAAAATTAGTGGCCTCCGAATAATCATTATACCATTTTTCATTAAAATCCTGCCAAATCGAGACATTTTGGTTACCGTGTTAGATCCGCCATCTTGAATTTGGAAATTTTGATAACATTCAAATTAGTGGCCTCAGAATATTTATAGTACTAATTTCCATTAAAATCTGTTAAAATCGAGAAATTGTTGGTCACAATCTTGGATTTGAAAATCTCGATAATATTATAAATTAGTTGCCTCAGAATAACCATTGTACTAATTTTCATTAAAAGCCGTTGGAATTGAGAAATCTTGATCGCCATACTGGGTCCCATCTTGGATTTGTAAAATTTGATAATGTTCAAAATCAGTGACCTCAAAACAATAATTGTACTAATTTTCATTAAAATCCGTTGAAATCGAAAACGCGCGAACGGTCAAACTCGCGAAGTTAAAATAATCGTTAAGTTTTCTGAAATTATCCAGTTTTCTGCGCAATTTTCTTAACTTTTCTTTACGTAAGAACCTTCTTCAAAGTATTAGAAAACTTTAAAAAAAAATGAATAAAATCGGTAAAGTCGTTCTCAAGTTATTGCGTGACCAACGGAAATAGGGGCTCATTTTTATATATATAGATAGAAAAGTGTTGTTTTTAGACTTTTTTAGGCAATTTTTTAAATTTTTCTCTCCGTAAGAACAATCCTCGTACTTCAAGGAATATTCTTAAAAAAGAATTAGCGAAATCGGTTCAGCTGTTCTCGAGATTTGCGCTTAGCAACACATTCAGCGATTCATTTTTATATTATAGATTGTAATAGACAGCACACCACCATGGATCTATTCCCTTTTCACGAAAATTTACATACTTATTATTATTATTCTTTTGGTTTTCAAAAATTCATAAGACAAAATTCGGAAAGGAAATGTATTTTTGAACATTTCCGGTTATATGATAGACCGCCGTATGTACATATAATAAGTTCATTAACCCTAAGACAGAATATTTTGAATATTATGAAATGCTCAAAATGTTACATTTATTGGATTTGTGATTTTGTTTTTTAAACCAATAGGTACAATGGATATGTAGCGATATCAATCCTTGTGCTACACCACCCATAAGAAATACTTTCACTAGACTAACGAAGACCAACACATTTAGTTATATTTATACATATTACCAGATTTTATAATTTAAATATTAGGGATGAGGCAATAATGAATAGTTTTATTAATTGCATAAAATATTTAGAAAATGAGTTGGTTAAAAATATTAATTTAAAAAAATCTTGTCCTGAAGATTTGAATAAATGGAGAGGATAATTATGAAATTTATTATTGCCAGAGACAAATTATACAACTTACAGCCATAGTATGATGTTATTCCTTATATTTTAACTTGTTTCTTTTGAGGTAATACTTGTGGATTTGTCAGCTGGCGTTACATAAATTTGCGGCTTATTCATAAATACAATATGCACATAAATAATATTTTATATTTTCTTGACATCCACACTACAATACTTAAATAATTTATATTTTTCAAAAACCGACAGAGCCGATTTGAATTTTTTAGAGTGATAGGTAAAGTGAACTGCGATTTATGTTCTCCGAAACATAATCCAGTAAAATAATCCGAAAAATTCTAATCTAGCTGCATTTGTGTATATACAACTTTTTTAATTCATTGTAATTATCGTCTAAAAGGTTCTCAAGGGCATGATGGATGTAGACTTATCTAGTTTTCAAAGTCGAAAGTCAAGAAAAGTGATATTTATGTTATATTTTAATTGCTATTTTTCCGTCTGTTCGGCAGTTACAGGGTGATTCGTAAATCAGGATTTTGCCTTATATGGGAACCGCTCTTGTATTTTTATCCTTTTTTCTACGCATCGCAGCGACCCCAAACCGATCTCAAAAAATCACTATTTCGAAGAGATAGAAAGGGGTTGCAAAAGTCCTGAAATTAAAACATCCTCACAGGTACCTAATTATTTTATTGCACCATAATGGACAAAATCGTTAAGCAAACAATTTTTATGACAGCAAGTTCGGAAATGTTTGTTCAGGAAATACAGGTAATACATTTTTATTATTTCAGCAAAACAGTATATAATAAAATAATAAATGTAATCTCGTTAAATAGCGTTATTAGTTTATTATATCCAGTATTGACTCCTAAGTATTCTGACGCTCCGTGTCTAATACCTTCCTATGAATTATGGTATAAAAATGGGTAAGTTTGAAAGGACATTGACCACAGTTGAAGAAGCAAGGGATAAAAAAGGGTGTTTAATAGAAAAAATTAAGATAAAATGGCAGAATTCAGTGTTGACGAGTATGCCGATATAATTTACGTGTACGGTTTAGTAGACGGAAATGATAGTGAGGCCGTACGAGAATACCAAAGGAGATTCCCGAATTGGCGTGTTCCCGACAGAAGGGTATTTTCAAGGACTTTCAGAAGGTTAAAAGAAGCCGGAAGTGTAACCGCCCCCAGAGCAGAAACGCGATCAGGAACATCGGCCGATTTAGCGGACACCGACCAACAAATCCTCAACATCGTCAGGAACAGCCCTGAAATAAGCATCAGGCAGGTCGCACGACGATTAGGATTAGGATTGTCTTCAGAGAGAGTTTGGACCGTTGTGAACCGAGAGGGATTACATCCATACCACCATATCCCGGTCCAAGCACTACAGGAAGGAGATTCCGAAAGACGATTGCAATTCTGCACTTGGCTGCTCGAGTCTGACATCGAAAACAGAAGATTTCTAGACCGAATTCTGTGGACGGATGAATCGCAATTCACCCGGGATGGCATCACAAACTTCCACAACCTCCTCACCTGGTCAGATGTGAACCCACATAGGACAAGGTGTCGGTCCTTCCAGCAAAGATTTAGTGTCAATGTCTGGGCTGATATCATCGGCAACCAGTTGATAGGACCCTTCATCTTGCCCCAAGTGCTGAATAGTCAGCTATATTCGGACTTTTTGGAGAATACCCTTCCGGATGGGGAATGATGAAAGATGAAGTTTACTACTCAAGACCAATCAACACCAGAGAAGAATTAGTTACCAGGATTGGGACTGCAGCCATGAAAATACGGCAGAGACTAGCTACCATAGACCTCAAACGCGAAATAAGACGAAGGCTACTTGCATGCATCGAAACTGGCGGAGAACATTTTGAACAGCTTTTGTAAGACATAAGTTTTAATTGTAATTCGTTTTTAGGTGAACAAAATGTATTTTTTAGTTAACTTAATATATAAAATATAATTTCTTAAAAAATCGAATTGTCATGATATTCTGTAAAAGGATTTTTGTAAATAAATTTTCGTATCCTTTTCCGACCTGGGCATGTTGCACCTTTTTGGAAAGGTAAGATAGGCAACTTAAAAAAAATAAAAAGTAGGTATGTTAATAACATGAATTTCGCAGAAAAGTAGGGCGAAAGGTGAAAAATCGTGAAAGTTAATTTTTTCAACTTCCAAGGGGGATTGAGGCTAAGGGGTTGGGGATAGGGGGGTGGTGTTGACCGTTTTGGAAAGGGCTTCGAAATAGTAATTGAGATCGGTTTGGGGCCGCTGCGATGCGTAGAAAAAAAGATAAAAATACAAGAGCGGTTCCGGTATAAAGCAACAACCTGCTTTACGAATCACCCGTAACTGCCGAACGGTGCGAGATACCCCCTCCCCCACCCATACGATTTTTTGCTTGTCTCGGTCTGACCTTTCACCCCCGTAATATTTCCCTCCCACCTCTGAACACCCTGTATACTATGGTTTAACACGTATGGACGTTAGAAGAATGGATTATCAGTTAGCCACGAAAAATAGCATCCACAACATATTCAGAAATTGTATTGCTGGTCGATCATGGCTAGATCATTATTTTTTGTCCTTCTATACATTTATTATGGGGCCATATTACCCACACAATTTCATATCGCTTCATTTTTGCATTATTTTGTATAATACATTAGTTTTTGAAAGCTGTGATTTTATTTACATTTCTGACCTTAATTACTTTGACTAAATGTGTCCATGATATTTTGGCATAAAGTTATTGTTAAGGGGAGGCTCTCATCTAGAACGTCAAAAGGTAGGTAAAGTTCGTGATTTTTTTGAAGGCAAATGACAAGACATAGGGAAATGATATTTGGCATTATCTTTTATTGTATATTTATCTGTACGAAAAAAATTTTTTATTAAAAAAAAAATCAAAATGGCGCCCGTTATTCAACTTCTCCGGAGGCATGTTTTTCGAAAATGGCCCAGCTGCGTACAATTTAGGGGTCGCAGATTGGTCTGAAATCAAATAATGATGACATTATTATAAACTAGACTAAATTTGTCTCAGAAAGAGTGGACGACTTTCAAAAAAAAATTAAAATTGACGGAATGGCGCGATTTTGAAATTTTAAGGCCGTTTTCGGCCGTTTTTTTCATAGTTTATCACTTACAAAAAGGAGATAATGTTACAATTTTCAAAATGTGCTCCACTCTTTCTATGAAGAAAATTGTTTACTTTAATATGCACGAAACTAGAAGTTGATCGGTTGAACCGTTTTTGAGTTATCTTGTACGCAAATTTGAAAAATCTTGAAAAACAAAGTTCCGAGATAATCGTGATTGAACGGCACGGCACAGGCTGAGCGCCCCACTACGATCATGACACCGCCAGAATCAATGGGCTGTAGAATCCGTTCTAGTGCTCGGATCGACTAAATATTTTAAAGCAACATTCTAGACATATTAAACTTTAATAATATGAAATAAAAAAAAAATCGAAAATTTCAAGATTCTAGATGAGAACCTCCCCTTAAAGTTATGGTCTAAAATCTAAATTTTCTATTACGTAAAAATAAAGTGGGGGCCATATTACCACCTTCTTCTCTACTAATATTAATATCATCATTTCCAAAATCAGTTTTTTATCAGATATTTTGTAAGCACCTTTGTGCACACATTATATGTTTTTTTGACGCCCGAAGTGAAATTACGCCATAATGACAAATTTCAATCTGTTGCACAAGTTCTTATTTTGTTTTAAAAAAACCAGCCAGCGATAAAGCTACAAGCTGGCTGAAAAAGCCAGCCTTAATAAGAATACAGAGTAAAAATAAGTTACTTAACTTCTAGCGATAAAAGACGAAAGCTTTAATGTTTATATTCATTTTGTATTGTTAAACTTTTGTGTTTGAGTAATATTTTGTCTGATAAGTGTTATGCTTGAATCATGCTTATGTACTTTTTTATAACAGTGTTTCGGAAATTAGAAAATAAGGGACAATAAAACAATAATATACTTCTGTCATATCTTATAACAATATTTATTTTGTCTTCGTCAACTTTGTTTCCATTTCACTTAATGAGTAAATATCAACAAAATTTAAATGAACATATGTACAACTTGCAACATATCAAACAATTAAATATAAAACTATTCTAAATCAATGAAACTTACAAAACAACAGCTAGACACTTAAATATGCCTACATTGTGTTCTTATACAATAAATCCGACAATTTGTTCTTCTTTAATAAAAACACAGATATTTTTTTCTTTTTTCCGCTCAACTGAAATCCACTGTTTCAAGTTATCAAAATATTCCCTTTAATTTTCTAACTTTGCGTTTACATAAATTGTAAATATTTGATATACTTGTTTTGATCATTTTATTATATTTAATTCAATTAAAGGCCACAATTGTTTAGAAACTATGTTTCAAAGCGGAATCTTCAGATAGTTACGTGTCTTTCGGGGTTATTATGGAAAACGTACGAGTGATTTGATAAATTTTTTAGATAAAATTAGTTCAATTATTCAGCAAATAAAATGTATACTAAAATCAAAGCCTGAGTAGCTTGAGTCGTGTCAAGCTAAAATTGTCCCAAAGAGAAACATGTTTTTAAATGTGCATGCATACCTCAATAACTGCCAGGTATTTTCCTAAAAATATACAATACCTGAATATAAAAATTCGTCGTCTACGACTTATTGTTGTTTATACCTCATTCAAAAATAAGTTACTTAGCTTACTCCTTGTTCCAAAAATATTTATTCTTTCAATATTGTTAAAATACTCTACAACACTAAAACATTTTGATATTCTACAAATTTGCAGTATATAGGTTATGTTTCACTCAACGAATTGCATTTTACTATTTTTTTCAAATGTAAACGGCTAAAGAGTAAATAAGTAAATAAATAATTTTAATTAATACCTTAAGGCTACATGTGCAAATGGCATTCTCTTCCTTAATGAATCAAAAATAAAGAATCCTGGGGTAGATCTCTTTTCAAGTGTGCCAGTTCCAAATGTTCATTGGTGAACGACAATATCGCTTTCATTCGCTCACTCTCAGACTTTTACGTACAAACTATTTTTTAGATATCTGCTTTTTGTTAGTGTTTAACTTCTTGAACTTTTTGCTTTATGATCTAGGAAATATAAATTCTACCAGTTGTCTGCAGCTTCGTCAGGTCTGTGCGATGTTCAGAAAGTTTTACAGCAGCAATCTCGTAAATTCTGTAAGAGAGAAAGAAAATAATTTCAATATAATTTATGGTGACAACCTATTGACGTAGATATGAGCTGTGTAGATATGACAATGTATCTTGGCATAATTAGATCAACTCATTGTGTTCTTACTTATGTCGTGTGTTTAATAAAAAATTTTAAATTAACATTTTGTTTAACAAAACTTTTGAGATTAACAGAGTAAACTAATAGATCGTTTTCTAGTTAACCAATTCAACAAGTTGTTTCATTTATACAATTTTAATATAATTTAAGTTATAAAATAAAAAAAGAAATGTGAGTAAACTGTAAATGTCTACGCAAAGAAGGATTAGGAAGTTAAATAGCACACTGAAGTTATTTTTTCTTTTTAGAAAAGATTTCAAAATACATATGTGACTTAAAAAAATTATCAAATATGCAGGATTATAAACAATCATAATTTACGTGCTTTGAAATAATAGCTAATAACAGCTACATTACAAGTTCCTACGACAGTCTGTTATTTTTTAATGAATTCTCAAAAATTGTAAAAATACGGTGTTTTATACTTTTTAAACCCATTTTTTTTTTTTTTAAATATTTTGGTGGGATTTTCGTTTGCGAAACTGTAAGCTATGGACAGTGGCGTAGCGTGGGAGGGGCAGAAAGAGCCATGGCACCGGGCGGCACATAAAAAGGGGCGGCGAGCGCCGAAATTTTTTAGAATATAAAATTTGAAAATTGAAAAATGGCCAAAAAATGTCTCTTTCTTATATGTCATCTCAAATTTAAAATGAGTTTATTGAAATTTTAGGAAATAAAATTCGCCAAGAAATTATAGCTCGTGTCCAAAAGGCCAAGTATTATTCCATGATTTTTGACAGTACCCCGGATATTTCCCACAAAGATGAAACAAGCCAAGTATTACGATATGTGATGATTGAAAACCAGGAGGGTCGAGTAGAGGTATCTTTTATAAATTTAATTGAAACTGAAATCAAAACTGCGGAATGTATTAGATATCGTATAAAGATTGAGACGAACAATGTTTTCTTCAATAGACAGAGTAACTGCTGAAATTCGAGAAAGATTCCAACAGCTGCAGAATCTGGCGCAAAATTATGACTTTTTAATGCCTGCAGTAATATTAGGCGTCAACGTATGAAAACTAATATATAATGCCACTAAGTCTGGTGATACTAACGGAATGAAATGTTGACCTGTGAATAATCCCTCTTCGGAGAACCTCTAAATGACACACTTTGGGGCCTGATATCTCGAAATTTATGCATAGCCGGTCTTCGTACCCATTTGCACTATCTGCAAAATTTCAGCCCAATCGACCGGGAATTTTTTTTTCATTGATTTTGTGCGGGGTCCTTTAGCTATATTGGCGTCAATAGCCCGGTTGGTAACGCGACGTTTTCACTGCGAGACAGCAGGACGCTAGAGGTTGTGGATTCGATTCCCACGAGGAACCCTGGTCACAAAAAGTGGTATCACAATGGGCCTGTAATGGCCTAAGTGTGTCTTCGAACAGCCATAACAATCTACAATCTACAATCTAGCTATATAGTCCAGTCAAATAAGACTTTGAAGGTTACAAAAATTCCCATAGAGCTAAAAATTGGTATGAATGTTCAGAATACTATTATAAATGAATTGTGAAAAGTCCCCATCAATCCTCCTTGTGCAAAAATTTTTATTGATGGTGAAAGTTTGCAAAAATAGGTTTTTCGCGTTTTCCAGCTAAACGGTGAGTTTTACACCAAAAATAGTTCAGACAAAAATTCTAGATCATCCAATTCTCTACAAAAAATGTCTCTACACTTTTTTTCATAAGTATTGCCATTTCCGAGATATAGCGGTTCGAAAAATTTAAAAAATTATTTTATTCGTAATATGCACGTTAATGTACTTTTAAATACATTTTTTAACCGTTATACGAGTAAAAATATGAGTCCCTATGTCTTATACATACAAATCATAAAATTCTTAGAATATAAATGAACGTGAAAAACTCTGCCCCTATTTTTATTTAGTCGCATGGCCTTGAGTAACATCTGTCTTCCATTCAATTGTCAGCGCGGCGATGCTCGTATACCTGCTTCGTTTCAAAGGTTTCATACTCAACAAAATACTGTTATGCCGGCTGTACACACTCGGCGAGAGACCCCGAGACATGCCGAGAGCGAGTGTGTACAATAGAGCTCTCGTCTCGTCTCGCTCTCTCGCAATTGGCCTCGTCGCTCTCGGTCGCCTGTCGGTTTTTTGTACCATGTGTTAAGTACAACTCATGTGTTAAGTACAACTGATGTAACGAGTGTGTACAGGATGTGCCCTTCTCTCGATGCTCTCGGTCGGATACTCGCTCTCGGGTGTCTCGCCGAGTGTGTACAGCCGGCGTTAGTCGTAAGCATTCCTTCTATTCGTAGTGACAACTCGTGGCTATCGCTTATATTTTGTAACAAAGTTTGTGCATTTTACTGTTTTTAAATCAAAATGTCGCAATTCTGCTTTATTTGTAATCAACCTGTGACTGAAAGTGGAGTTGTTACTGTTGATCGCGGCATGAAAACATTAATTGATGCAAGTATTGAAAGAGGTGATGAGTTTTCGGAGTACCTGAAAGACCAGACATCTGTAAAAATTCATGTGCAGTGTCGAACAAATTATACTCGGAAAAGTAGCATTGATGCCGTGAAGAGACAGCGCCAAGAAGAAGAAGCTGGTTCATCAAAAATAAGTCCTCCTCGTACTAGAGTACGAGTAAGTGAAACTACATTTCGTTTCAATCAGTGTTGTTTATTTTGCGGCAATGAATTAAATGAACAAACTTTGTTACAAAATATAACCGATAGCCACGAGTTGTCACTACGAATAGAAAGAATGCTTACGACTAACGCCGGCTGTACACACTCGTTACATGAGTTGTACTTAACACATGAGACCCAACGAGAACCTTTGACTCGGTACAAAAAACCGACAGGCGACCGAAAGCGACGAGGCCAACTGCGAGAGAGCGAGACGAGACGAGAGCTCTATTGTACACACTCGCTCTCGGCATGTCTCGGGGTCTCTCGCCGAGTGTGTACAGCCGGCATAACAGTATTAGTAGTAGGTTTCAAAAAAATCACGTAATATTAATGAAAAAAGGAATTCTGATGTAGGAAAAGAGATAGAGTTTTATAGTTTCATAATATATTATTGTTGTAGTAAAGTTTTTTCTAAACAATCAATAGCCCAGTTGGTAACGCGACGTGTTCACTGCGAACCAGCAGGACGCTAGAGGTTGTGGGTTCGATTCCCACGAGAAACCCTGGTATCACAATGGGCCTGTAATGACCTAAGTGTGTCTTGTGTAATGACCTAAGTGTGTCTTCATTTATGAAATGAATGTAATGCTTATTAACCATTTAAAATCATTAATATTTTTGTTACAATCATTTTAGTACTTGTTTTAAAGTATTCTTAATTAATAAAGCTAAACTAATAAAATACTCTATCTGTGAAAAAAAATCAAATATTACGTGATAATCAAATAGGGGTTGAGTGACTAGTATTTCAATATTGCATGGACCATCTGAGCCACTATGAATGTATAGCTCTCGACCAAGCCGTATGAGATACATAATACTTTTAATTTCCGCTCCTATATTAATAAATTCAGAATGCCATCGGTTTTAAAGACAAATAAACGTACCTTCCACAAATTTAATAGGCATAAACCATCACCACCGCGACCGCCATTTGAATTTCAAATTTCCGATATTTCATGTTGTACATCAAACTCTGGTTCATTTATTAATGGCTATACAATCCGCCATTATGCCAAGAATAATGCTTTCTACGCCCCAATCGTTCGACCCACGTTTAACCATCAGAAATTGTTCCTCTCCATAAATCGTTTACAATAAAGATTGTATAATTCCTTAGTCTGTAAGAGGGCAACAGTAATGGTCTAGTAATACTGCAAGTAAACAGCCTCAGGGAGATGTAGTGTGAAAATCTTTCGACGGCAATGGACTTTTCTCCAAGAAAAGGGATGAAAATATTTTACGATGGGCCCAGACAGTCTTTACGACAGGGATACAGTTATCAGCAAATGAATCAACATTAGAAGACAGTTAAACGCCCTTTACATTATCAGTAAGGGCCATTCACAGTCCTCAGAAGTCTTATGACCTCCCGAGAGCCCTTGCTCAGTTTACAAGTGCGGCAAGCCCTAGAGGTGAAATTAAAGCTAGTTCTGCTTTTCTATAAGTAGTGGATGACTAAGGTTTCAAAATGCAAACCCAACAGCGGTTGTACGATATCAATATCAGTTTTTTTTTTTCTTCCGGTGATTCCCATTGATGTACACAAACACGTCTTGGCCAACTTCCGCAAAAGCACCGTCTGGACTAATTTGATGTAAACTGATAAGATAAATTTTACTTGGAAGTTATTTCGAAATATATTTGTTATATCTCAAAAATAATGTATATAAATATCGTGCGCGACTTCTCCAGAACAAAACAATTTTCACTGTTGAGTTTACCAGTTCCCACACAAGTATTTCTAAAATATAAAAATGCGTTTTGTTGGCGTTTTCTTGTTCTTTGCTCTAATCATCGCTGCTATTAGCGCGTCTCCAGTCCTTGAAGAAGATGGTGAGTAATGCACATATGTTTGTACAAAATACATTTTTATAATTATCAATTTTCTGTTTTAGTTCTCGATATTGAGCCAAGAATCACTTGCGATCTGATTGGAAATGAGCGCCTTTGTGTTGCCCATTGCATCGCTAAGGGCTTCCGTGGAGGTTGGTGTGATAGTCGAAAGGTGTGCAATTGCCGTCGCTAAATTGCATTGATGCCCACTTTTAATAAACTTCTGAAGTTTCATAATTTTTAACCGATTTCAATAAAACAAATAGGTTATTAATTCCACCAGTATTTTTTTTCTTTTTGTATCTGTTCGCGCATAATTTTGGAGCCCATGAACTGATTTCGAAGATTCTTTATTTAATGAATAATGTAGGTTTCGCTGATTTCATATCCGGCACCCGGTTCCCAAAATTCAAAACAGCAGGTCCAAAGTAGCTTTTATTTCTAATACTCATTGATATCTCATAAAAATAACTAAACGAGAGTTCTTGGGACTTTTAATTTTAAAGTCTTTGCCCAAATTTATAAATTCAAAATGGCGGAGCTAAAATGGAGGCCACAGTATTTTTAAAATCTGATTTTTTATTCAATTAAGGGGGGATATACATTTAGAACAAGAATCATTTTTGAACATTTTTTTTCAAGGGGAAGTTTTTATTCAAATCAATCGAAACTTTTTTACAATTATAAGTGTATCCATGTAGTATACAAAAATATTTTTTTGTAACAAAATGGCGGCCGTTAGATGGTGTTGAAAAAGTCGTTGTATTTTGCTTGTGCCGGCTCTCCTGGTCGCAATTTTGATCAGAAATCAAAAAATCAAAAAAATTTACATTAATTACATTCACAGTTAGTAGATGAATTTAAAAAAAAGTGAAAAAAAAGTTGCACTTTTGGCGTAACTTTTTCGAGAAAATCAACATTTTCTCCGCCATTTTATCACATTTTTCCATATTTAATAATAAAATATTACAATAATTTTTAATTCATATAGAAGGTAATACTATAATAAAGAAATCCTATAAGTTTCAGCTCAATCGGATAATTAGTTTTCGAGTTATTACCGGCATAAACTCCGAAAATGCTGTTTTGAGAAAAACGCGTTGAAAGTTTTAATTATCGAAAAATCATACTTACATTTCAATCAGCAATCCCGGGAACGATGAAAAAAAAACACTTGGAGTTCGAATTTCGAAAAAAGGGTTTCAGGAGCGTATTCTATGGGAAATTTACTAACTTCTTATGCAAAAAAAAAAAATTGAATTTTTGGTCATTCTAAATGTATATCCCCCCTTAAGTACTGAACTGATTTCTACTTTCTTGGCAGGATTTTTAAAATTATATATTAATCCAGTCAAAATGTGCAAATAATAGGTCCTATACTATACAACAGGTTCATTGACATTTTCTATAATTTGTGGCGTTATACATATATCGATATTTGTAGCAATCGCAGCGTTTTGTAATCTTTTTGCCTCTCTTCGTTTTTTTGCGATTTTTAAAATGGTTGTTAAAATTAAGCAACGAATTTGCATTAAGTTTTGTTTTACAAATGAAATTAATAGCCGGAAAACTTTGCAAAAGTATTCTGGCGGCGATTCTTTGGGGCGATCAAAGGGTTTAAAGTGAAATGAACGTTTCAGAAGTGGTAGTGAGTGAGCCCGTCTTTGATGACGAACGTTCTAGCAGGCCATCGACAACAACAATTGATAACAACATCGATGAAATTAAACAACTATTGGCCAAAAACCTTAAATGAACATCTCGTTTGGATCCATTCAAGGCATTTTGGTCAATCAATTGGTACTGAGACGTGTTGAGTTGAAAGCAAAAAAGGGACTGTGTTGCCGTCGCAAAAGACATGCTCTCCGAGGCTGATTCCGACCAAACATTGATCAAACGTATCATTACTGGTGACGAGACGTGTCTTTATTAATATGACACGTCAACCAGACACCAAGCGAGATATTTTCATACCCATTTTACTAATCACAAAAGATCGAAGAGGCAAAAAGATGATGTTAACAAAACGCTGTGATGCGAATGAAAAGTATTACATTCGGATAACAGATGACAGATTTATATATATATAGGCCGTTTACAAATTCACATGCACTTGCACTTAAATCTTTTTTTTTCACTAAAACTTCTCCTAAAAACTCCGAATAGTGCGTAGAGCGATCAAAAATACACGTAGTTTGCTTTGCAATTGCACTATTTTATCTGTCGTATTCTCCAAAGTACACTAAAACTGGTTAGGGAATAGTGCAAGTGCATGGGAATTCGTAAACGGCCATAATATACAGGAATTACTCGAAAAGATCGGACCGGATACAGAGTTCGAACCTGCGACCTTCGAAACTGTAGTAGATTTTGTGATCTTCAATTTTTATGTAGATTAATTTTTGCATACAATTGACCAAACGTTAAAGAAATCAGGAAAACTAAATAGTTTGTCCCGAAATTTTTACCTTTCTAGAGCTATCGTAGCCAGTAGGCCTTTCCAGGTTCTTTCGGTAACTTGGTGTTTTGTTATGGTTTTTGGTGCGTAGAATCAATTTTTCGAGGTTACCAACCGACCAACCAACCAACCAGACCGAAATCCTGCAGATTTATTTGTTATAAACAGTTTAATTGTTTAAATGACCATACTTAATAAACTAAGAAAGATACGGAAATTTTGCCAAATACTTTTTGTTTCTTATGAAAAAATTAACAAAATGCAATTAGAAAAATTAAAATCCGTTAATTTGGACCAGAGATATTGGAAAGGGCACCAATTAAGATAAGATTAAGATAATCGAAATTCCCTCATCCGCAATATCCTTTTTCTCCATGACTATTATGTTTTAAGGATTAAAACAAAATTGTTTTTTATGTTATTTCTGATTTGCAAACATATCACAATTTTGTATTTATTGGGAATATTAAAACTGTCGGCCATCTCCCAATATTAAATCACAAAAAAAAAAGATTTTTTCGCTTTATTTTAAGAGCGAGCATCTAAAAATATACCATTTTTCGTACACTTAAATTCAAAAATAATTTACTTTAATTTTTTCATGCCCATAGTGTTACTTCGATACTAGGGCTCTGGGAAAGTCCAATAATGTGTTGAAAACAGCAAAAACGGCTGAGAACATAAACTAAAAAATAGATTTTTGGCACTGTTTAAGTTTGGGTACAAAGCTGAATGTTCTTTTTTGTAACTTTAATTCTATAAATAATTGTCGTAAAAGCTACGAAGCAAAACAAAGGTCACTAAAGTGAAATTAATGGCAAAAATCATTAAAATACTACTCTAAAAGATGCGTTTGGAGTTAAATTACACTATTTTTGGACTTGTATTCCTATAGTTGTATGATGGGAGACTATTTGCATTACCAAAATGTGTTTTCAATACCAAATATTTCTAAAAATAATAAATGTCAAAAATCGCTAAAAAAACTGGGTTTTGGGAGTTTTTCGCGGTTTTGCAGGTGGGCAAATCTGATTTTTTATACGCACCTAGGCAAATTAATAAACATAAACTCAAATAGGTAATTTTTTATATAAATTCTTTAATTATACAATAGCTATTTTAAAAGTAACTTTCGAGGGTCTTCAGCAAAATGGTTTATAACGTCTTCCGTGAAAGAATCGCCCATAGCGTTAACAAATTTTCTATGTACACTGAGCCACAGGCCGAGCCGCCGCACAGTGGGCCCAGCGGGAATTTTTCGTGTTATAAATCTGAAACTTTTTTGTTTGTTGACATATGTGTATGAAATTATTTACATACAGGGTGATCCTAAAGTATGGAAACGGCTAAATAACTTTCGAGGAATGCATTTTGGAGACAAAAGTTTTAGACAAAAGTTTTAGGAATTTTCTCTGGCTATTCAATGGTGGCCGTAGATTTGACCATGGCATTGAAGATCATTTCAAGGTCAGGTTGACTTTTTTGAATGGGAACCCATAGAATATAGAAAATAACTACGTGAAAAATTAACCTTATTTTATACTTATCGGTGTAAAACTCCTTTTTAACAACAAAATTCGTTAAAAATAATATTGTAATAAAATTAACAGTTAAAAAGAGAACCCTGAAAAAAACTTTCAAATTTTTAAATAAAAAAATATAGGGTTTTTCATTCACTTTATAAAGTTTGTTAAAAATGTTAAATGTTAGCGCTGTTTGCCGATATCGAGATTTATATTGCACTCTATAGTTAATTTTATCTAGAATAAGGAGGAGCAAAAAAAACTTGCGGATTTTTTGCGCTTTTTTTTTAGAATTAAAAATTATAGAAATGACGATTTTCTTAGTATTTCCTTGAAATTTTCTCCTTAATTTCATTGGATTTCATCCAATAAAAAAATACTAATAATAAATAAACAAAAAAAAATTAATTAATTTATTTAAAAAAACTAATTACTTCGGCAAACAGCGCTAACATTTAAAATTTTTAACAAACTTTATAAAATGAATACAACCCTATATTTTTTTATTTAAAAATTTAAAAGTTTTTTTCAGGGTTCTCTTTTTGACTGTTAATTTTATTACAATATTATTTTTAACGAATTTTATTGTTAAAAGGGAGAACTGTAATATTGAATTTATAATTGCTAAACATAGCAATCTTAAAGTTGTAATAGTTTATTAAAAAATACACATAATATAAGCTTAGGTTTTACTATGACAAAGTGAAACTGCTTTTACAAATATTTATTTGTAAATTAAGAAAAAAAAAATATTTATATTTTTCATGTGCGCTGGCAGCCGAAAGCGGCATTTTTGTTTGCAGTGCTACTTGCGAGTAGGTAGAACGGGCGCGTCGCACGATTTTTAAAAGTTGTATATTGCATTGCAAATGGCAAAAAGTTCTTTTTCTTAACTTTTATCGACAAAAGTAGATAGTTAGTAGGGACGTAAACAAAATCCAGGGGGGGGGGGGGGGGCAGTTGCCCCCTGCCCCCCCTGCCCTCTATTGGGTACGCCCATGATCATATATGTCCTCCTAGACAAACTACGAAAGTATAGAAATGCTCATTTGGAAAGAAATACTTATCGATTCTACGCACCAAAAAACATATCTAAAAGAAATACTAAGTTACCGATGGAACCTCGAAGGGCCTACGGGATCCTACCCCTGAATGCCCGAACTACCTCTACTGTGGCTTCCTCTGTCCCTTTAAGCATTTTATATATATCAGTTTACCCTTCGAAAAACCTACATTATTCATTAAATAAAGAATCTTCGAAATCAGTTCATGGGCTCCAAAATTGTGCGCAAACAGATACAAAAAGAAACAAAATACCGGTCGAATTAATAACCTATTTGTTTTATTGAAATCGGTTAAAAATGATGGAACTTCAGAAGTTTATTAAAAGTGGGCATCAATGCAATTTAGCGACGGCAATTGCACACCTTTCGACTATCACACCAACCTCCACGGAAGCCCTTAGCGATGCAGTGGGCAACACAAAGGCGCTCATTTCCAATCAGATCGCAAGTGATTCTTGGCTCAATATCGAGAACTAAAACAGAAAATTGATGATTATAAATATGTATTTTGTACAAACATATGTGCATTACTCACCATCTTCTTCAAGGCCTGGAGACGCGCTAATAGCAGCGATGATTATAGCAAAGAACAAGAAAACGCCAACAAAACGCATTTTTATATTTTAGAAATACTTGTGTGGGAACTGGTAAACTCAACAGTGAAAAATGTTTTGCTCTGGAGAAGTCGCGCACGATATTTATATACATGATTTTTGAGATATAAAAAATGTATTTCGAAATAACTGCCAAATACAATTTATCTTATCAGTTTACATCAAATTAGTCCAGACGGTGCTTTTGCGGAAGTTGACCAAAACTTGTTTGTGTACATCAATGGGAATCACCGGAAGAAACTGCGTTTTAAAAAACTGATATTGATATCAGTCCTTTCTTCATATTATTATATAGTATATTATCTAAGCGCACAGGGTGCGCCAGGCCACCTCGAACCATTTCGAATCCGCCCTATCTCCGAGGGTAGTTACGTTCTAGACAGGGCCGGATTTACCTATGGGCACTTAGGGCACTGGCCCACGGGCCCCCACCAACTTGGGGCCCCCACCAACTGTAATCTTAAATATTTTAGAAGAGAGAGAGAAAAAAATTATTGTATGAAAGCTGAACGGCTAAAAAAACTTTTCAACATTTTTATTGAAGATATTTTTATTGAACTTGACTTAACATGTTTACCTATAAAAAATAATCGATAATAAATGATAAAGCCTTAGAAATGTTTATGCACTTTAAGTGTATATCAAAAATTTTATTCAAAGTAAATTAAAATAATTGACAATGTACTTATTTTTTAAACTATTATAAATCATACTCTGTTATGAAAGTACCATTGTAGCTTCATAATTATAAAATTACGAGTAAAATTAATACTTCCTTTCTTGATGTATATTCTTTAAAAAAGTCTAATTTCCTATAAGTCGGTGTAACTGCTTTGAATTCTTGAAAATTGATGAGTTCAAAGATTCTGCGAAAACTTCAAAAATTCGCAGCGATTCGCGGAAAGTCTAATACCTTAAAGGCGCGTTTCCAATACAGCGTGGAGATTCAGAGTATTTGCTATCTCTACACTTCACACGACAGAGTTGTATCTTTTGTCTCTTTAAAAATCTCAATAGACGAGATCATTGAAAAATTTGCTTCAAAAAAAGCAAGAAGAGGCTTAATTTAGAAATTTATAATTTTTATTCTAATATAATTGATGTACAGTGGTGGAAATAGCTATAATTCCACTGAGCTTTTTTTCTATTGAAAGCAACTGACTGCTAATTTATAATTCGAAGTGAGCCATTTTATTTCCGTTTATTGTATCATTTCTAAAATCTAACGTAAAAAACAAAAATATCATTAGTTGAAAGCAAAATTTTAAGTAATATTAAAAAAAACAATTTTTAGCATGGAAATATCTATAAATCCATTATTCATATTTTAAGAAATACAATACAACTTTTTTTTTTTATAACGTGTACTGCCTCCATTAGCCTGAATTACTTCGAAAATTCTCGTTGGCATGCTGTCTACCAACTTTTGTAGCTGCGATTGAGACAATTGCGCCCAAGCATGTTTTATGGCCGCTTTCAACTCCTGAATCGTTGTAAATTGCCTTCCATTTGAGTAAACCTGCCGAATCAATATTGCCCATAGATTTTCAATTGGGTTCAGATCAGCACTACGCGACGGTCAATCCAAAACAGGTATGTTCCTGGTCTGAAACCACGATTTCGTTTCGCGAGATGAGTGGATAGCAGCATTGTCTTGCTGAAAGATCCACTCATTGCTGAGATTATCATCGCCGAAGTCAATTAGGATAATATCCAGTAGTTGAATATAATCGCTGGATTTCATTCTGGTAGATATCCAAAAAATGGGTGTCTTCGCTTGACTGCAAAAAGCAGCCCAAACCATTACCGTACCACCTCCAAATATTGCGACTCATAGCGACCTCTGTATCTTTTCTAAGGTCGTGTCAGTAAAATTGACAGCCATCTGGACCGTCTAAATTGAACTTCTTTTCGTCGCTAAAAATTACTTTCCTCCATTCACTGGTCCAAGACATATGATTTTTTGCAAATCGAAGTCTGGCTTCCTTATGCTGTTTGTTCATTGCCGGTTTTGATATTCTTTTTCTCCATTCTAACGTCCCACTGGTATGCAAAATCTGCCGAACACGTCTAGAAGTCACGGGCAACTTAAGGTCATTCACAATTTGAAAAGAACTTAAATGTTTTCTTCCTGTTAACCCAATTATAGAACGCCGGTCCATGTTGGTAAGTTTTGGCGGAGGTCCTTTTTTGTTAGTTTTACCATAATTTTCGCATAAACACAGGAAATTTCGTACAGCTGTGTGAGTTCTTCCATTTCCCAACATCTGAGCAATTCTTCGCAGTGAAAAACTTGCTGTTTTGAACGCAACCACTTTCGTCTGCTCTTCTTTAGTTAATAATTTTCCTGGATAAAATATAGTACTCCTTTTTTTTTTTTTGTGCTAAAATATTTAAATTACCTCCAAAATTATTTTTTATATCTTAATGAATCAATAAATCCTTGTTTTAATCCGCCAGCGGCACTTCAACGCTTCTGGAATTATAGTAATTTCCACGCGCAATCACAACGAAAATGATTAAAACTCACCCAGAAACCGTTAACACTAACCAATTTGACACAAATTCTGACCAAATTGATTGAGCATGCGCACAAAACCGAGGAGTGCAGTTTTCATTTTTCTCTCTCAAAATACAAACCTTTGGCTTAACTTTTATTCAGTGGAATTATAGCTATTTCCACCACTGTATTTGTGAATGTAAAATATTCGACAATTTAATTTACTTTTATATTATTTTGTCTTTGAATTTATATATACAATTTATTTTAATATCATGTGTTATATTATATCAATAAATAAAAAAAAAATGTTGCCAATTTTGAATTCCTTAAGTAGGACCCCACCATCTAAGTGCTAAAATAAGAAGCCATGCATTCATACTGAATATTTAAAACTGTGTGCAAGTTTACAAGTACAAGTACAAGTATGTAACTTTTTGAATGTGTTAAAGATATTTTGAATAAATTAAAGTTAAGTGGTAATAAGCAAAGGGGGTACTATACTAAGTGCGGTTGGCGCCTTAGGCGCCGACCGCGCGAAATTTTTTAGGGCCCCCACCATTTTGTGCCCATAGGCCCCCACACATCCAAATCCGGCACTGGTTCTAGACTGAATTTTTTCAGTGGGGTTAAGGTTACCAAAAAGAAGCAGTATTGCAAATATGCATCATACGTCTAGGTGGAATAGTGTCCAAGATACGAGTGCCCAAAATATACAATTTTGACCGATAGACCATCATAAATCTAGGGTACTTCCAATCGAAGTTTTGGCTGTACATATTGTATTACTATATTGGTTAACAAAATATATACACGCTATTGCTATATGTATAGCGTATACATAGCATCTGCTTACTACTTTAGTTCTCTGTAAAGTGTAAACACGTTTTATCCCGCGTATAATATACTTCTGTGCCGTTTGTGTTTAATTAAAATGTCAGATACATCAGAAGGTGAATCAAAAAAAAAAAAAGAGTAAAACTAACAAGTGCAGAATATATGCCTGAATATAAAAAAAAGTGATTAAAGTGAAATGTTAGTCCCACGGCTGCCACATTTTTGTTTTTTTACAAATCCTTCGTTCACTCCTGAGCTGAACTCGTATACTAACATACAAAATTTAATTTTTTGGTTTCAGATAAATCTAGCACAAGTTATGATATCAATCACATTTTTAAGAGGTTTTTGAAAACCTGCTCTCAGAGGACCATTTTTCGATATTTTTCAACAAAAATTTCATAGAATATAGTTCAAATGCTACTCTTTTTAATACTTAAAAAATTCAATGTAATAGTACTTTTTTTTTACTATTAAAGCATGTAAAAGAAATCGATTTTTTCATAATTTGAAATTCGTGTAACCTCTTAAAGGGATATTCGTTCTTTCTGCGAATTCAGAAATGAATGGAATTGCCCCATCGGCTATCAAAGTGCGCACATAATAGGTAACTATAAAGTTTTTACTCGCGAGTAAAATTTTTACCTGAAAGTGTCTGTTAACCTCACGGAGGGGAAAAACTGAGCTCTTGACAGCACTTCTCCTCTTACACAATTTTACCAGATTTTACCCACGCTGCGGAGACCGAGTAAATTTGGGTAAAATCACTGATTGCTTGTCACTGTGTAATCTGTCATTTGTGTGTTTCAATTTTGCGTTGCGATTCAGATAGAAGAAGAAATTATTGAAAAATTGTTTAAATAAATAAAAAACATATTTCAAAATCTTCAAAAATATTAAATAAATCCATAAGTTTTCCCTCTAATATCTTGATCACGTTTGACAATTTACATACACAAGTAAGATTTACCCAATTTTTACTTGAAGTCGTTTGGTAACTTTTGATGTTTATCCCCACTACCATATGAAACTTTTTACCAGATTTTTACTCAAGAAATTTTTACCCAAAAGTTACCAGACAGACCTAATGTTTCTGCGGTCTTCCACCCTAGTGGAAAAGGCAGAACTCAACTTCGGAAATGTTAAGAACTTATTTCTGGTGTGGCATATTCTAACACATAAAGCAAAGTAAAAATTAAATCTTCTGAAATTCCAATGGCAAAGTTATCAGAAATCTCAAAAACCCCCGAACTCTAACCTGCAAGTGACCTGAAATTGTTATTGTATTGTACAGACGAACATTTTGAGACCTTATACGTCAAAATTGGTCAAATCAATTTTTGTGTAGGTAGGGTGATCCGTTTGACATGAAACGTCCAATATACATTTATGAACATATTTAATTCAACAGTTTTTTGAAAAATTGGAAGAGTTATCCACAATCCCGCGAATCTTGTTGTCCCTGACTCTGAAATCGATTGTATCGTCAGTCTTATTTAAATAACATATAATTGTTTTTAAATGCTAGGGTAAGTAAGAAAAGTATCCAAAGCATATTCATACCGTAAAGTAGGAATCTGCTACATACACGTATCACCACTAATTACTACTAGACTTATTTCAGCTGAATATTTTTTACCCGACTGCGACAAAGCCAAAAGGAGGGCTGTAAATCTCGTAGACTATGTATGTATGTACGTGAGATAGTATGTTGTCTCGCACGATTTCCACAAATGAGGTGTCATTGGGTTCGTCTTGATCTCGTAAGTCCTAAACTAGTCATCAAATTTTGACAAATGAGGTGTTGTTGGCGTGTCATAGGCTATATGATATAATGTTAAATCCAACATGGCGGATATGACCCACAGAAATTGCAAAGCAAAAAAATAAATAAAAATTAGACAAATGTATCGAGTTCGGTATCGAATGAAAGGTTTTAACATGTATATTTAAAAAAATATATAACTTATATACAAAGAAATCGTTCCTCCGTGACAGTTAACTCTGATTTTGAATTAAAATTGATTCTGAAATTTTTCTCAATTTATAAAACTTCATAGTTGCCCCAAAAGAGTTAAATAAAAATAAAATTAAAAACTAAAACTCGACTACGACTTTTAACAATTCTCTCCCACTATTATACGAAAAAGTTCAAAATAATAGGTATTATTGCGGAATCAACCCCATAATTATACCATATAAACCTTATGATGTTTGTAAGGGATGTTATTAATCATCAAATTGACTGCCCTTTAGACTGTATCAAAGGGGAATTTATGCACCTTCTCGCGACCTTAGGTTTCGTGAACTTCTTCATGTTTGTTACCATTGAGTGAATTATGGTCTTAAGGTTGGCGAACTCAGTTTCTGCATTTGTAGATCTGACTTTATTTTCTAGTAGAGAGTCTTTTAAGCGGTATTTACTTCACGAAATTTTGATTTCTGGTAACTTGATTATTGTTGGGATCTCTAGCTTTTAAGTAGTCTGTATAAGTTGTAAACTTGGATTGATGAATGAATAAATAAATAATAATAAAAATATCAATTTCATAAGGAAAAGAAATGTACTGTCTTATAAATAGATATTATCAATTATTTTGTCATTGTTTTGATGTTTAGTAATCAATACGGAAAATAAAGTATTTTTACAAAATATTATTAATTTTATAAGATATAATATCATTTATTCCCGAACTTATTATATCGATATATCTCCTTATCAAGAGTCGTTTACTTTAAATAGGTTTTTTTATAAATGTAATGCGTTGTTGTCAAAAAGTAATAAGTTTTTATATCATAATATACTAATAATACTTCATACTGGATAGATTTTATATCAGAATCTTATCAATTTTACAGCGGAAATTTCATGTTTTTTCTTTCGGTGTGACTTTTAAAAAAGTTTTAAATAAGTCACACTTCGTATTTAAAAAAAAACATAAGACACACTAATGAGTGACGATGTGTGACTGCGACTAAGCAATTACAGATATTTATTTCATTAATGAATGTAGTAGGTAATAAAGACAATGAAGTCTTGTTTAAATCGTTTTTAAAGGGAATTTCGAGTCATACCCCCCGATTCTACATAAAAGTTTAAAGCTCTTAATCTCTTAATTATTTTACAAAATCACTTTAATTCAGAAGAAGGAGCTCTATTTACAGAAGAATTCACAAATTATTATAGCCATTTCTAATATTTCTTAAATGATGCAGTAGAATATTAATTACTTTAAAATGATTTTTGATAGCAGTTTAAAGGTTCAATCCAGAATCGCAGGAACAGTCGAGTGTTAGTTTTTAACTTCATTTTTTATGATTACATATGGTATGTCTGAATTTAAATATTTTTAAGGTCATACATTTTCTTAAATATTTACATATATGTTTTGAAAAAATCACATTAGTGACAATTATCAATAAGCTTTGTTGTCACATAATAGAAAAGTTTGCCACTGGCTTGAAATACGTGCATATATAGTTATGGCACTACACTTGTCAATTTTTGTTGAACTATCCAATCATTAAGGCTGCCATGCAATAATTGAGCCTACTAAGGGTGCCTCTGTGACCCCAGAAGTATCGAAGGTTTGGCGAAGCCTTATGGCTCCTTGACGGAAAGTTTTATTTATATGTATAGAGAGTCATAAAGTTTTGATTTGTAATACGATCACGAATCCTCAGCCACCGTCTTGTCCACTTGCTGTTGAATTCTAGGACCAAAGTCCCGCAGTCAGCAGATGGTAAGCTCTGATTTCCATGACGAAGGCCAATAAGGCTTTCCAAGGATATCCGGGGGATTTGGCTAAGCACTGTGGTTCCTTTTTGTTTTTGTTTTTGTTTTTCTTGTTTCGCTACCACTCGAGTACCGAACAACTTCCGGCGAAATTTTATTAACTCTGCCGAAACAAAACGAAATTTTATCAGCCATAAAACGTGGAGCACCTGTAGCAGAAACCTGAGCCGTTTCCCCAGCCTATATAATGGAAATGCGTCGTAAACAAGACAAGCATTTGCGGCATTACACCACGATTATTCTACGAATTTTGTTTACAAAAGGAATTAAAGTAACTTATCCCACTAACGGGGATACCCCTAGCCCTAGGGCAACGCCGCCCGCTGCTCGTCGCGCCGCTTCCAGCGCCTTTTCAGGGGATCCAGCCAATTTGTAGCACATTCCGACGAATTCCTTCTTGCTCCCTTCCTAATTAAACGTGTCATTTTCTTGAACCTTTCTTAAGCAAGCAGCTTCCTTTCAGTCACAGATTCCCTTTGCGTGCGATAGAAGGCGAACTTAGATATACCTCCTAGAAGCAAAGAAGCTTGCTGCGGAACGGATTGCGGGCTTTCACATAAGTCAAATCGCAACTTGTATTCCACGCAGAAATTCCAGTAGAAACATATTTGAAATTTCAATTAGCAGGTTCTTATTTATAGGAGTGACTGCTCAAAGGAGCTTATGTTGTACATATATATGTATATAATGCGGGTACTGCCGTAAAACAAATGCAAGATTAAGATTACAACGGACTCGACAACTGACAAACACTAATATAATTTGCTGGGTATATATAGAGCTCTGAGAAGGCTACAGAACTAATTACTTTTAATTTAACACCAGGGTGGTGAAGGTTTATTTAGTTAAAGACGGTTAATAAACTCAAAGCTATAGGAATGTTTGCCTTGTTATATTAAAAATCTTAGTAATAATTTTAAATGTTTGCTTTAATTAATATTTAAGAAAATGTGTCACATACATGCAACCGGTATTGAACCAAAAATGAGGCAATATATCAATATTATAAATGCAAAACCACCTATTCAATATTTCCAATTATTTTATTATGGCCCCTGTTGTGATTGTCAGTTATTTAGCGGAAGAGCCCAATTATTAACTGTCGTTCATTGATTGTAAAGATTGGTATTGCGCGATATTCGATTGAACAACTTAAGAGGGGTATTTTTTTGGTTTTTTTTTTAATTTTCTCATATAAATATACAACATCTCAAGATTACTGTGTTAAAATTTGAAGTTGATTGGAGTAAAACTAACGAAGATGTGGAGTTGTAAGTCTCCGCCACTCTGAACCGACTTCGAACTATTCCTGTGCCTTATAAATTCAGTATTGAGACTTTAACCTTTACAGGTCCGGAAAACCGATATATCAGCTTTGGAGGAAAATCAATAATTTTTGTCATAAATAAGAACCAGGGCGTTTTTGGGGTTGCTGATCACGAATCTGGGGTCAAATTTGATAAATACATTCACTCCACCCCCTACTACCCCCTCCCCTACTCTTCAAATGCCTCCCCGACATAAAATTTTTCAGTATCCCAAGAGTATCCCAGCATCTCCCAGCGTATCCGTGAGCGTCTCTCAGCTTCTCCCACAGTATCCCAGTACATACCTGAATGTTTTTATGAATCTTCCACAGTCTCCGGATGGGAGACTGGAGCTATAAAATTTTTGGTTAGGAGACGCAAGTTTTTTTCGAGTCTCCTGAATTTCTTGTAGCGGAGGAGCTAGAGTGGGGGGTAGGGATATGTAAAGATATATCGAATCACTATTGTAATCTACTTGACCGATCCTCTTCAAATTTGACACACTCTTTAAGTACATAAAATATGAGGTAGTGACGTCGAGATTCTTTTTGTTGTGCGACGTCATTACCTCTACAAACTCATAAACCAACAAAATTTTTTCGATTTTTTGATTTAAGATAATCCAGTAATGAGTTCTGATGTCCACCGCAAACTGCCTTTTTTTTAGAGTATCCGAAGATTTGCTCTCAATGGCTTATTTCTTAATATTTTAGGCTAAACATTTAATTTAATATTTTTGACATGATGCTTTATTATGTGTACTAATTTTTAAATAAATTCAATTTACCATATGCTCAGAAAAAATTTTCAAAAATATTCTTAAAATGAAGCGAATTAACCGCGCATTAGATGTTCCAAAGTATAAGTGCAAGAAAGGACTATGCTCTAAATGTATGTGGGTAATTTGCAGGAAAGTAATTGCCTATTTTAGAAAAGGGAAGTATAATCTCAGTGGATAACAATTCTGAAGAATGCAGGAAAAATCGGACTTAAAGGGAGGTTGTTAAGGCATAAAATGTTCATTAATCAATTTTATCAACCATTACTGGTGACAAGACGAGGGTTTCAAATCAGACACCGAGCGAGATCGCAATCGCAATCGCAAAAAATCGAAGAGAGGTAAAAAGATGATGTTAACAAAACGCTGTGTTTACTACAAATGTCAATGTATTACGGCATAAATTATAGAGAATGTTAATGAAGGTTCTACCAATCCTACAAAAAAGTAGTACATATTACAATCGAACAACAGTTGGCACTGCACGGTCAAAGGTCCCCTTTCTTTTTGATCGTGGTATGAGCAATAGTGATTGTTGCTCTGCGTCGTGCGAGTTTTTATCGGAATGAAATTTGTTATATAGTAGTATAATGATAAAGCAAAACCAGAAATGAAATTTCGAAAGTTAGAAAAGTGAGAGAAAAACATTTCATTTATCTCATCTAAGTCAGAGGAGATGACGTTAAAGAGGAGAGGTCGTTGGATACTTTTTTCACAATGCAAGAAAACATTCTTTGGGATTTTTTTAAATTTTAACCTTTCAGAGAGATATTCCATTTTGAAGCCGCTACCAGGGTGTTTAAGGACAGATTAAAAATTTTCGTATTTATTAAGGAAGAATAACAAGACATTTTGGAAAATAATTGTTTGGGCTATGGCTCTGTCAAAAAGTTTTGTTATAAATTTATATCAATGAGTTTTTTTTATTTACGAGTAACTATTGTTCAAATAAAATGGAAGATTTCATATTACAATTACTAATTACTTTTCCAATTCGGGTTTATGTAATCCTCATTCCTCCACTCTCGATAACTGGGTAAAATTTTAAGGGGTTATTCTACTGTTAAACGGGTAAAAAGCAGTATCTTTTTAAAAGTGTTGTAAAAAAAAAAACTATTAGAGATATCAAGTTGAAATTTTGCATGCATCTTTACTAATGAAAAAAATATATAATGGCATAGTTGATATATCAAAAAAATCGGTTAAAAAAACTTTAAACGCGATTTACTCAAAACGTGTTTTTTTGGTGCGCGGTACATCGTAGAGAAAAAACTAATGAAGCGATTTAGCTAAAAATTTTTTTGCATAGTTATAAATCAATTTTACACAGACTGAACCTAAATTGAGCCATAAAAATTGAAATTTGGTTATTTGGGAGCACTTTTTTCATCGAAAAAACGTCCAAAATCGAGCATGCTATTTTCCAACACTTGTCAAATCGCGAAAATTTAATATTTATGGCTCAATTTAGGTTCAGTCTGTGTGTTTTTAGCTAAACTAATAAAATTTCATCGTTAAATTGATTGCAGATCACCTGGACGACCTGGGCAATGTACCGCGCAAACGACTCTGGCCGTCAGCGCGCGCTACATCAATCATAAACCGAAGCCGCCATTTTGTTTTTTTTTTAATCAACTATGCCATTATATATTTTTTTCATTAATAAAGATGCATGCAAAATTTCAAATTGATATCTCTAATAGTTTTTTTTTTACAACACTTTTAAAAAGATACTGCTTTTTACCCGTTTAACAGTAGAATAACCCCTTAAGGGGTTAGGTGGGTTTGAAAATTTCAAAAAATCGATTTTTGTTTTTTTGTCTTATTAAATAGTACAATATGTTTAAAATATTCTCCTAAAATTTCAAATCGATCCGAGTAAAATTCTAAGAGATAGACCCTTCGGAAGTTCCGCCCATCAGGCCACGTCAGTGCAGCGCTTTAAACTTTAAACGCGTTTATCTCAAAACTCAATTTTTTAAGTCGGTGGACATGATTTCTCGAAAAGTTATGAAGCGATTTTGTTTAAATTTTGCACACATCTTTGACATAACACTATCTAGTTAATGAACGAAGGATTTTTTTTTTTTTTTATTACAACTAATTTTTTCGAGCCAATATATGGCGAAAATTTGACCAAAAAATGTGTTTTTTTGTTCAAAGTCTGTCAAAAATTCAAATTTTAATTTTTTTTTTTTTTGCTTCGTTCATTAACGAGATTTATCCATGTACCATCGAAATATTTTTGGTTTTTTCATTTTAGATGAACCAATAATGAGTTATGCTGTCCACGGCAAAAGCATTTTTTTTTAGTCGTCAAGGGAGATGAGGTACCAACGGCTGAGTTTTCGGAATTTTTAAATAAAAATTTCACAAAATACTGTTTAAATATGTATCTTTGATATGCTGAATTGTTTGAATAAAATATATGATTCTATATATTAAAAAAAAATTGTAAAAATCCCCATTTTTTTAACCTCTGAAACCCACCTAACCCCTTAACTGATGCTGCATCAGCCGTCATCGTTTATGTCCTCAAATTGAGTAAACTATTTTGCATTGTGTATGTATGGATATAATCTGATTGGAATTAACATTCCTCTTCGCTTTATTTTCTCTATACTGGATGTAAACTCATGCATCAGGTTCCACTGCCCGGGGTGATAGGAAGAATTAGCCATTGGAATTACTTCCATTATAAGCTTAAAGAGAAAATCGAACTAGCACTAATCTTCGATTAAGTGCTTTTCGATGCCAATGACCAGTGATTGTCGGGGTGTTTACCATCACTGTTTGCTAAAGGGCAAGGGTTATAGACGGACACAATCTCCGGTCACGTTCGACAGGTTGCATACATATATGTTTTAAAAATGCATTGGTTGGACGTGGACACGACACTCACCTTCGTAGTTAATTCTGCCGTCCTTGTCCAGGTCTGCAATTGTCAGCAGGTCTGTGAGTTGCGTCTCCGTCAGGCTCTCGCCAATCATTTCCATGGCGGTTTGCAGCTCGTCTCGGGTGATAAAGCCATTTCCATCCCGGTCAAATACCCTACGGAATAGAAATATTCCTGGTTAGTCAAATGAGTTCTTTCAAAACATTGTCCTTTTTTTATTTATACAGGGAGTTCTCTGATTAGTGATTCAATCAAAGGCTACGGTCAAGCAATATCAGAAGCAACCTTTTAAGCGCCACATGGGTTAGTACAAAGTTCAACGGCTTAGAAGTTGTGTAAACTTTCTTGATTTGGATAAGTTGTCATCCCAAAAATTACCACTGCGCATAAATTATTCCATGTACATTAATGCTGTGATAATGACTGGGAATATTAAAAATATATAATATTTTAATTTGTTTGCCAAAAATTCATAATTCAAGCCAGTACTGTGGTACAAAATTTACTATTTGGGATGTCTATTATAATATAATGTGAACTGTCTTGTTTCATGCTGTCTTTAAAAAAAGATTAGGTTAAAAATCCTTGTGGTACAATTTAAAATTACAATTTGAAAATTATGAAAAGTTCCAAAAATAAGAAATATTAATACTTACTTAGGTAGAGTGTTATACACAATTTAAAATTGTATAAAACTCACTCATTCACTTATACAAGGAATTCGAATGCAATAACAATGACTGAATAACTAATCTTTAGAACCATTCGTCCATAGAATAATGGCTAAAAAAATTTGAGTCTTGCCAACTTCTTGTTATAATTTCTTTACAAAATTTATTTATTATTGAGTATCATAAATTATGTTATGCGAAAAACTGGACACTTAAAATGTGCTTATTTACTTTTATTTTTTGTCAGTATAGCTGGCAAAACCCAAATTCTTTGAATAATTATTCTATGGACGGACGAGTCTAAATTTGCGGAGTTCGGATTATTCAATCCCCACAACATTCATTATTAAAAAAATTCTCATTTTCATTAACTAATAATAAATAAATATATTTTTACTATATTTATACTTTAATTTGATTCTTTGAGTTAGTCATTGATAATAGTTTTTGTTTACTGTTCATTTTCTTTTTATCATTATAATTGTTTATTTAATAGTTGGTAAATTTTCAGTATTTCCTAATTTTCATTTTTAACTTTCTTTTTGGGGCTGCTTTCTTAGTTTCTTTATTAGGTATTATTTTTTACTTTATGTTTTATAATTGCAATTCAGCTTAACTCTACATCTTATTCTTTTGTACGAATAAATCTTTGTGCAAATTAACACATATTCTCGTTGTATTTTTAACATATTTTTTAAAAAAATTAAAATAAACTGATTTTTAACAAAATGAAACATAATTGTTCTTTTTGCTTTTCAGAAACTAAGTGTAATTTTTAATTGTTCCACTAGGTTTGAATATAAGTTTTTTTCTACAGATTTGAATAAAGGTATTTTGTCAGAATGATTTATATCGTAGCTAGCACATATTTGTGTATTGTGAATTTTTTTTGTCTACTAATATTTTGGCAAACAAATTTAAATATTTTTTTCTTAATTTTCTCCACACAGCCAAATTACGTTTCAATAGTTGGTATTTTAAGTATTGTAGACATGTTTGTCATGACAAGTGGTAAATTGTTTTAAAATCACAAAAGTTCAAATAACTTCCAAATTTCTGAACTTTGTGCTAACCCATATACAGGGTGTCCAGGAAGTAGTGCGCCAAAATTAAGGGAATGGTAGGTTGGCTCATGAACTACCAGAATGTCAAAATATGACCTTAGTGAAAACCTCACCGTTTTCGAGATATTTTGATATTCTGGTAGGTCATGACCCAAGCTACCATTCCCTTAATTTTGGCGCACTACTTCCTGGATACCCTGTAAGACGCACAAAAGGTTTCTTCTGACATCCCCTGGCCGTAGGCTTCGGTTGGAACACTGATCACGGAACGCTCCCCGCATATTGATGAATTGGATTTGGAACTGAGTATTGAGCCTCACCTAAATGCTGCGATTAAGTCTTGTGTTACATCATCCAACTCTTCCTGTTTACTTGTTGTACTTTCTGGATCTTCCCGAAGCGCCTGGATTCGAGCAACCCATTGAAGGAATTCAGCCTCGTCTATCAATCCGTTTCCTGTATCGATAAATTAAAAGGATTTTGAGTTAATTGTTTTTCGGTAGTTTCAGCTTAACCGCAGATACGTAGTTCAAACACTGATCAGATGTTGCAGCTCATCGCTATGGATTTACTGTCCTATTTCCCGAAACCTTCATTCATGTCTTTAGAGTAAACATAAAGAGGACAAGGTAAAAATCTTCCAAGATAAGGAATATACGAGTAGCGAAAAACTTCCGATGAAACTTCCCTGTTTTGGGTTAATTTCTTGGGCATGGATTTGAGCTGTTTCGTGCGATTAATGTTTGATGAGTTAATTAAATTGAAAGACTGGCCACGTTCTGGCCTAGAGCCGTGACGATGGCATCACAATGAGTCGAAATATACTTGTTTGTTTTGACTCAACAGCTAAAGCTTTTTTAATGGCTTTCTACAAAATGCAAATAGTGTATCGTCTCCTCATTTCATTTGTTGCCTCCCACGCTAGACCATTAAGAATACTGCCAATTAATTTAAATAATTTGAAAACAATACTAGCGATTTTGATACATTGAAGAGAGATTAGATTTAGAAGTACGGGAATATTATTATATGTGATTAAAGATGATATTAAATATATGCACATATTGAAAAAGGTTGTACAATTTTATCATGGAAATACGTACAGGGAATAGGGTGGTACTTTTTTGAGGAATTTGACTGGATATTTTCTCTACACATTGTAGCTATTATAATAAACTTTATTTAGGCTTAAATATAATTTAATCGTTTTTTATCAGAAACTCGAATTCGAGTTTCCGGAAAATGTAAAAATTCCTTTTACAAGAAATGTTTCAAAGTAACGAGGAATTTTGGAAATAATCTGTTTTGACTATATCCCTGTCGAAAACTATTATTTTGAATTTATGTTATTCATTATACGAATATCCTGCTATTCTTACTGGTTTTTAAAGAATTTGGTATAAATGAAAAAAGAAGACGCATCAGAATCTTAACACTTAACGGACGGGTCGAATCTGCTCTGTCTTTCCTAGTTTCCGGGAATTTTTCAGGGGAATTAAATAAACATGAATGTGTGGATTTAAAGCGTTGTAACTACAATAAAACAGTGTGCATAAAAGAAAACCCCAAATGCAACATACTAAAACTTCATGCAAAAACGTAGATCTACGTGGCCCGTCCTAGGAAGTCAGAATGGAAAAACGTAAATCTACGGGGCCCGTCCGTTAAGTGTTAAAAATATGTTATTTGTTATTTTTCTTTTTCAGAAGTGATTTTATGTTACCTAAGATTTAATTTTACTCTCTATACATCATAGAGATACGGCCTATATAATATAGAATTCGGCGGACACACACATGAGAATACTATAATCTTATTAGAATAAATACCTACATAATTATTATTATTTTAATTTAAAAATGCGAAAACTATATACGTTCGACATTCCCTTTAAACTTTATGTCATTCATACACATACATATGTAATAATAAGAGTTATTTCTCTATGAAGGCGGGTTTTCAGAAAGTATCTTTACTTCATTTTACATATTGAAACACGTATCCAACGACACCCCACTCTGGGCTTAGCGAATAAATTATTTTTCTTCACTTTTCACTGTATGGGTGGAGGTATAATTGTTTCTTTTATTTCTTGATTTGGATTGTCAATATACGTCTTTACATCAAATTTCATCTTAAAAGGTACAAAACTGAGAGAGATATAAGGCTGTGACCGACAGGCGGAGATGGCGTATTACATAAAATCATTCCTAGGTGGCTAAGAAACTCTAAAAACAATATTTATAAATCTTTTGGTTTTGTAAGTAATACAATATATTGCGCAACAATTCTTAACAAGCTTACACGTCGTCATATCTGTTGGTTGCTTTTTAAGTTATATATTATTTTGACACAGACAAATTTTTCGGGATCAAAAAATGTACAGAAACACAGTATCATATCTCCGCGGTACGAAATGAATAAATTGTTGTTGAATATTTGTGGAAAATATTAAAAACTTATCTCCTAAGTGAATGCTGTGTTGCAGAAACAGTGCGCATTTTGAAAAGAAATTTTGGCCGAGATGTGACATGGCCATCGTGAAGCTGCGATTTGACGCCGTTGGACTTCTAGCTATAAGTTGAAAAATACCAAGCCAAGCGGAACAAGTTTGATAAAAGTCGTTTCTGTAATTTCCAATGAATTCCTGAACACCTACTTGTCCGTTAATTACCGATCACCTACTTTTTTAAGTCGGTTAATAAAACTGCTGATACATAAAAATTATTTTTGTAACATTGGAAGTAACAGGTCGATTTAAATAAAATAAATACCCTTGCCATAATGTAGTCACATGAGAAAACCGAATTAAGATTCGATTAGTGGTTCTCGTGTATAGGCATCGAGTTGTAAATATAAATTGGGCCATCTGTTGGTATCTTTTTAAAACGCACTCAAAAATGATTGGCAGAAACACGGTATCATATCTCCGATGAATAGATTTACGTTTGAAAAACGAATTTTGAAAAGATCTAATAATCAGCCGTTTTAGGGATGGCCATGGTCAGTGCGCAGCTGCAGTTTGACGCTATTTGGCGTTTTTTTAGGGTGCCATTAAAAATCGATGTTATGCTGACAATCCAGATAAGATTCAAGTACTTAAGCACAAAATTGATTGAGCTATTCGTAAAATAGGACCTACATCATTGGAAATGTGTTGCAAAATTGGGTTTACAGAATGGGCTACTGCCAAGCCAGCCGAGGTAGGTATTTAAATGAAAACATAGTAAATAATTATCGGAAGGTTTACTCTTTTCAATAAATCAAAATTTTAAAAAAGAAACCGGTCGATGGCCCACCCTTTATGTATGTATCACTTATATGTATGTTTCTCCTAATTCCATTCTTGGATTTTTCTCCATGAATGCTTGCATCTGGATCTAGTGAACAAATTTATTTTCACAGCGTTTTTATTATCTGCGATACCTACAACACAAGCATTATCGCACCATCCACGCTTAGAAATTGTTCCCGATCCGTCTACATAATATGTTTTTCCACGGAAGCCCTAAAGGAAGTGAGCAGGCCTACAACATATTATAAGCGAATGGGGCCATCTAATGAAGTTCATTAATCATGGGAGGATATCGACATATACGGGTAGGTACCGCTAGATGTCTTCATTAAAAGCTTCCCTACGTGATTCAATTAGAGTGGAACTATTTTTGTCTAACCTACACTACCTGCCGACACGGCACCAAAAGGGGTTGCCTGTCACCCGCTGCGCCGTAGAAATTAATGTTTTATGAGCGCCAAATTTGCAGTAATGAAACCGATTTTTATATCAGCTGGTTGAACATTATTGGCGGACTTTAGGGGTTATGTACAGTCAGGAGGTCCAAAAAATTGATTTTTGAAGAGTTTTTCTTGAGATGACCTTTTATTTTATTAATGTAAAAATGTGTACACATGTTATGGTAACTTTTGAGTGTATTTTAATGGTTTTTATTTGTGAAAATAATTATTTTAAAAGCCGCTATAGCTGATCTCCGGGAGCACCTCTATAAAAATGCGTCTTGCGGTGAGCACTATATTTCTGTACTGGATCATCCAAAATGAAAAAACCAAATATATTTCGTTAATATATTGTTTTATCTTGTAATCGAAGGAATAAGCAAAATAAGAATTTTTGAGACAATGGCGGCTTCTTAAAAAAAAACCAAAAATTGGCTTTAAATGGTTTATAAAATGGAAAATATTTATCGGTGAGAAAAAAAACCTTCGATTAATTACTAAATAATATACTTAAAAAGCTTTGAAACTGATCGGTTCAGCCGTTGCCGAGAAATCTTGTTCACCGACTTTAAAAACACACTTTTGAGAAAAACGCGTTTAAAGTTTCAAAATCACGTAACATATGTATAATAAAAAAATCATTACAAATATGCGTCTAACTTCGAGAATATTCACCGGATTGACATGAAATTTTCTGTACGTGTACTTAAAAATATACACATTACAAAAATAAAATGAAAAAAATCGATTTTTTGAAAATTCTAACCCCTTAAGAATAATTATTTCACGTAAAAGCAAGGTCAAGACGGAGTGGAAAAGAGGTACATTTTATAATGAGGAAGTATTTTTTTGGAAAATTTATATGATTTGGACCTAGATATTTCCCTTTAGTAATACTGTGTAGTAATAAGTTCATCTAAAAGAAACTCTCAGAAAATATTTAAGCTTTTTTGAATTCAAGAAAATGAAATTACCTGAAACTTCTGTTCCATTAATTTTCATTAATCGATTTAACTATCTGTGATATTGTATTGACTCTGTCGGCTCAAATCAGCCTAATATCAATCTACTAAATAGAGAAGTGCTGTTTTTATAATATTTACTTATTCATAATACGTATGTCAAGAAAATCCACTGACATTTTTAATTCATAATTGCTCCTGATAATTTTCAATCATTTAGCCATGGTTAATCATATCCTTTACGTCTTCTTTACTTACAATTCGTTTTTATTTGTTTATTATTTATGTTATGGATATATAATAATACTTATATGTATCTCCAACAGAAATTAGGGATAACCCTATCTTGTAGATTTTGATTTGTCAAAGTATTATAAATTAAAACTATAGAACATCAACCTTTTCCTTTCGATGGGAAACTCCGCCACCTTGAAAACAATGGCGTAAATTGTTTCCTCAATAACCGTACGTTGAGCATACTTTTTTATAGAAATAATTTTTATAGAGAATTAAATTATTTACAGTTTTACTAACAGCTTTTCGTCGTAATTTCAATTATAAAGAAGTTATGAGCAATTAAATGAAAAAAAGGGGGATGACGAGCTTTAAAGCTAAATATCTTTGTTATTTTATACGAAAAATGCATGGGAGCTATTTTATAGAGCACTAGGTCACGAATAGTTTCATATATTATACATACTACATGAGTAGCATTATTATTATGGAAGATACACCGTTTTGGATGGAGGAAAAGTAGGTTTAAATCACATGCAAGTTGTAAAAAAATATAGCTTTTATGCATTTTCTATACAAGTATTTATTCTAAAATATTTTCGATGACATTTATAAATAAATACTTGTATAAAAAGTGTACGAATGCTTTATTTGTTTACAAATTCCATGCAATTTACACTTTCTTTTCGTGTATAATAATTGAAAAAAAATTAAGTGACAATAAATTTTGTTTATTCGAAAGAAAATATTTTAAATTTAATATTTAAACTCAACTTTGGGCATTTGAGCACCACGTCTGTCTGTTACATAGCGCATCCTATCAGTCTAATTTCAGACTACTTTTTCCAGCATTTGGGGACATATATCCGCACGTCTTATGTTGACTTCTAATGCTTCAATCGAAGCTGGTTTATCAGCATAGACCAGACACTTCACATATTCCCACACAATCACACGAACTTGGTAGCCAATTAGCAGGACCATTTCTTGAAATAAGATTTTAGCCAAATATAAATCGATTGCTTCGGTCGTTGTATAGCATGTAGTGCCGTCCTGTTGAAACCACAACTTGTCAACATCAATGGCCCGAAATTTTGAGAATAAAAAGTTGCAGATCATTTCTCTTTACTGCTCACCATTGACGGTTATATGTTGGTTCGGTCTTCCACAACACTGGCTTCAACAGCTGCGATATTTTCTTCAGAACGCAGCGGTCGCCTTCTTGTTGATGGCGTGTTGTCATGCGGCGTTAAGTTGGAGCGGATATTTTCAATAACACGAGCGAATAGTTCGGATGGGCGATTATTTGGTCCATAAAATTCTCGAAGTGTTCTATAAATCTGTATAGCTGAGCCTTTATTTGGTAAATAAATTTCCACGATTTGGATTCGTTGCTGCAGTGTATTCCATGTTGATTTGATAGAACTTACCGAATAAAAATGACATTGACATTTACAACAAATGGAAGCTCATTTGACAGTTATCTCTATCGGAAATCCGACGCCTCTTAAAAAAACGCCCTTTATTATTTTGCAAAATTAATATGCATCGAAATATAATATTTGGTAATTTTCTTCAGTATTATTTTTTTTATATGGGGGAAAGAAAAATATTGCTACATATTTCCCTACGTTGAAGTATTGTGGAAAAATAAGAAAATCGACAAACATAATAAATTTACTGTTTCGCAGTGTACCTAAATAAACTCCATCGTGGGACAATGTACATAATCTTCAAAGGCACCGTCACGTGCAGTCTTGCAGCACTTCCCCACACATGAAAACCTCTTGTGAGGGCAAAAAAATTGCAACCACTGAGGAAATCCCCAAGATGGCTTCGCTGACCTTCTTCAAAATCAATAGCTGGAGCCACAAAGCCAGTGATTGCATAATAACAATTTTCTCGACGAGCCTCAAGCTTAATCAGAGCGAGGGAATCTCACGAAAGCGCCATAAATCGGTAACCATTATCAGATGGAAAGTGATAGTAACTGCCGGGTTCTTGGCTGCAGTTCTATTCTAACGATTTAAAATCTAGCAAACATGGGGCCACTCCCGGCAAACTGCCAGCTGTACGAAATTGGGTTGTCGGTGCAATAAATGCTCATTTGAGCAAAAATTGATTGCTTCGCGGTGCAAATTGCATAAGTACCGCCTTGGGGCTAATCGCCATGTTCCGAATGGCGTTGGGGAAAAAAGTTAATATTTTAGCCCGCCTTCAATGTGGTGGTTGGCTATGTTTGTTGGTTTCAGGGTTGCGGACGTTTTTGAAGGATGGCTGAGCACCGGCCGCACCTTCTGCTGGCCCCCACTTTTTTTAGGTCTTCGAGTTCACTACACAAAGTTCCTAATGAAAATCAATAAATATGGAACTGAGCATAGAGTGTGAGCATTTTTGCGGTTGAACTGCATGGTTCTTTTTATGCGTAGAATTTGTGCAAATATCAATTTTGGGTCGAATCGAACCATGATCAATCAATCACAGAATGTATGAATGACAGAATTTGTTCACCATATTAGAGCTGTCATGTTATGTTCTTAAATTTTGATATTTTTCACATCGTCCTCAGCAAACCCTAAATATATTTGAATTGAAAGGAACAGTAAATCGCTAAGTTCGCCCGTCATATTAAAAACCATCAACCCGAATTTTTCAATGTTAGGTAAAACCCTAAAAATTCGGATGGACCCGAATCGATCTATACGTAAATGGCAAAATACGTATACAATTCTGAATGTTTATAATACAACAAATATATTAAACTGAATGTATTTTATATAAAAGTATAAATTCAAGACCGATGAGAATGGCAAATTTTGAAAAGTATATAAGACCTTGTAAAAAATATTTAATTTCTATAGAAAAATTTCTTGACCTTAGTAAATCGGTTACTGATATGATCACATTAGTCGCAATTACAAAATAATATAACTTAATCATAATTTTTGACATTTTGAAATTACTTGTACTAGGTACTTCTAACAAATTTCGTCACTCTTGATTACTTTGGAATCTGATTTTATATGTAATCGATTACTTTAAAAGAAATTGTAATTACTTATATTGTAGTTACACTGAAAAAAATGGGTTGGACATATTTAGCCTCGTTCTACGATTTCATGGAAGAGTAAGTCAGATATACATATTAGGGTGCTTTTTTTTCGCGACTATTTTTTTTCAGTCCCACCTCGAAATTTTGTGGGAAATACCTAAACAAAAATTGCCTGAAAATTTGAGCCCTTAATATTAATATTAACACATTGACAGCCGGCCCTGTGAAAACGCGGGTTTCTGAGTCTGTCGCTTTGGCGCCGGCCCCGTGAAAACGCGGGTTTCTGAGTCTGTCGCTTGAGCGCCGGCCCCGCGAAAACGCGGATTTCTGAATCTGTCGCTTGAGTAGCTGCCTTCCGATGATGTGGATTTTTTTTTGCGCTCAGGCTTTAAATGTCTCTTAGGTCGCCGGCTGTCAATGTGTTAAGTGCTCGACCAAGGCGTATAAAGATTTCCCGCATAAAAAATACGTAAACTTTGATTTTTGTTCTTCAAAACTCTACAGCTCAGAGGCATTTTATGGTATAATTTTGGTCAATGATAGGGTTTCTTCAGAACTGAATGTTCTACAAAAGTGTCTATTGCGGCGTAACCCTAACTCCCTCCAGCGAGGTAGTACGGGTCACTAACCCAATTTTTTCATGAAATTTTTGCCCCTATCTTGTAAATAACAAGAGCTACAGAAAAAATGTAAATGACAAACTTGTAGAAAATTGAATTTCCTAGAAAAAGTTCTAGAACACCAAATCGCTAACATCGATATTTCTTGAGATATTGGGCTTTGAAGTTAAGGTAGGGTGGAATTTTCATGGATTATTGAGCTAAATTGTAGAAACACTCAACACTTAATATTAATATAAAGGGCTCCAATTTTTAGGGAATTTTTGTTTAGGGTATTTCCCACAAAATTTCGAGGTGGGACTGAACAAAAAAATAGTCGCGAAAAAAAGCACCCTAATACATATGTTAATTTAAAGGAGAACTGCGAAAACATTGAAGTCTAAGTGGCCTTAAAATGCGTTGAACTCTAAAGGTATTAAATTTATTGATTTTGACACCTCATTCAATCTTTAGCTACATATCTGCGTATAATCATAACTCTGGCTAATTCACAAAGAATCGGCGATGGTAGGGGCAATTGCGGTGGCGCAACAATTGAACATTCAAATGGAAAGATGTGTGACTGGGTGAAATCATTAAAAACGCATCAGAAATCGCTTATGCCCCGTAGCTCCCCTCCAAATTGATGCTTTTTATCTCTGTGCGAAGCCTTATGGTCCCATTTTTTCCGGAGTACTGCAGTTGAATACCATCTGATATGAAAATACCTATGTGCCAAATTTTCAGCAGCAGGGAAATAGAATAGCTTGAATCTCATTTTTCCTAAACTATTTGGCTTTTGTGAAATTCCAAAGCCTTTTCTCTCATTGTGATATTGGATTATTGCATGAAAGGAGATATCACCTTCAGAAACTCGTGTCAAGTTTATGCCCTTTCATATATTAGAAAATCAGACATAGGTGCCAACATCTCATCGCAGGCAACGTATGGAAAGTCAAAACTGTCACATGTTTCATTGCAATTTAGTCCTGAAGAATGAATGTTTCGGTTTTCATGTCTTTCAGACGTCCTTCGATTGAAATGTGTGACTGAATGGAATGTTTCCAGGGTTCCGTAAAAAAAAGTAAACAAAAGTCTTTATGTCTCAGCTACTTATTTTTCTCAGGAACCAGTTTGAAATCTGGTATATAGTTTTAGGGAAAAGTTATTATTTATACATTTTACACTTGTTTCTGTTTTAATTTTAAATATTGTAGAATTCCTGATCAATTTAACATGGACTAAAAGTTAAATTGAAATGATTTCTTTTTAAAAATTAACAAATTTATTCTAGTAATTTATTTCAACTATTCTCTAATAAAATGGAAATTAAAATAGTTAAATGAACTAGGATCTATTTGATTAAAACAAAGACTGCGTACCACATGAATTAACAATTTTATTGTTGAATTAACTAGAATTTTTTTTTCAGTAATATAGGGTCAAAAAGTCTGTCTTGGAGGAAGAGGCATAAAACCAAATTAAATAATTTTACTATCCCTATATATGTATTGTATATATAAAAACGTAAGTTCGTTTGTTTGTTTGTTTGTTGCTCAATCACACCTAAACGCTTGTATAGATATTTTTAATTTTTTTTCCCGAATGTAGTACAAATTCCAACTTAATATATAGGCTAATTTTTTTCCGGATGATAAATAGGGTTTCAAAATGGCGGATGAAAATTTTAAATTGGAAGCGATTTTCATGAAAATTGGTACATAGAGGTTTTGCGGAATGCTGATTTCAAATCTGCTCTCCAAATTTAGAAATTCAAGATTGCAGATCCAATATGACGACCAATATTTCTCGATTTCAAGGGATTTTAATGAAAGTTAGTACAATGATTATCTTGAGGTCACTGATTTTGAATGTTATCAAAATTTACAAATCCAAGATGGCGGATCCAACATGGCTGGCCATTAAAATATCTCAATTACAATGGATTTTAATGAAAATTAGTACAATGATTATTCTGAGGCCACTACTTTCGAACATTTGCAAAATTCCCAAATCCAAGATAGAGGATTCAATATGGTGATCATAATTTATCGACTTCAACGGTTTTTTAATGAACATTAGTACGATTTTTTTGAGGCCACTAATTTTGAATATTATCAAAATTTCTAGGTCCAAGATGGTGAACAAAATTTCTCGATTTCAACGGGTTTTAATGAAAAATGGTACAATGACTATTTTAAGGCCACTAATTGTGAATTGTGAATTGTGGAAGTTCAAGAAGGCGGATTCATAAAGTGGTTTTCGGATTGAAACAATTTTTAGGATATAACAAACTAGAACTTTTGAAAAGTGTTTAATTTGTAAGTATTTAATATACCCAACGCCGGGTGATATATATATATATACTAGCTGGCCCGGCAGACGTTGTACTGCCCTTTCTGCTACATTTTCATTATGCCATGTGCGTCGACCAATATTTGATCGTGTTCTTTCTTTTCGCATGTTTCTACAAATAATACCATTAATATAAGAAAACAGTATTTCCGTTTCATATCCCTAATTAATTTATTGAACAAACTTATACGTTGTTTAATATTAAGTAAACCGTTTTACACTTCACAAATATTGGAAAATTACCCGGTTTCACCCGGCGTTGGGTAAATACTTACTAATTAAAGACTTCTCAAATCTTCGTTTGTTATATCCTAGAAATTGATTCAACCCGAAAACCCCTTTATGTAACCGCCATCTTGAATATCCAAATCTTGATAATATTTGAAATTAGTGGCATTAACACAATTATTGTAGCAAATTTAATTAAATCCCGTTGAAATCTAGAAAGTTTTTTTATATATTGGGTCCGCCATCTTGGATCTACAAACTTTGATAATTCGATAATGATCAAAATTAGTGGCACCACAAAAAATCGTACTAATTTTCATGAAAATCCCTTGAAGTCGAGAAATTTGCATCACCATATTGGATCCGCCATCTTGGATTTGGAAATTTTGATAATATTTAAAATTAGTTAAATCAGAATAATCATTGTATTAATTTTCATTAAAATCTGTTGAAATCGAGGCATTATGGTCTCCCTATTGGACCCGCCATCTTGGATTTACAAAATTGTAATAATATTCTAAATTAGTGGCCAAAGAACAATCATTCTACCCATTTTCATTAAAATCCGTCCAAATCGAGACATTTTGGTCGCCGTGTTGGATCCGCTATCTGGAAATTCTGATAACATTCAAATTAGTGGCCTCAGAATAATTATAGTACTAATTTCCATTAAAATACGTTGAAATTGAGAAATTGTTGGTCACCATTTAGGATTTGGAAATCTCGATAATATTCTAAATTAGTTGCCTCAGAATAACCATTGTACTAATTTTCATTAAAATCCGTTGTAATTGAGACATTTTAATCGCCATGTTGGATCCGCCATCTTGGATTTGGAAATTATGGTAATATTCTAAATTACCCCCGATTCTGGATCAAAATTAAGAGCTCTTAGCGTCTTAACTATTATCAAAAATCCTTTTAAAGGAATTAATATGCTACCATATTATTGAACAAACATTAGAAATACACTGATTTCTTATAATTTGTGAATTTTTCTACAAAAAGAGGTCCATCTCTTGAGTTAAAGGGATTTTTCAAAGCAATTAAGAGGTTAAGAGTTCTTAACTTTTCTGTAGAATTAGGGGGTTAGTTCAATAAGAATAATCATTGTACTAATTTTCATTAAAATCCATTGTAATCAAGACATTTTAATATTCAGAATTGGTGCCCTCAAAATTATCACTGTACTTATTTTCATTAAAATTCATTGAAATCTAGAAATCTTGGCCATATTGGGTCCGCCATCTTGGATTTCTAAATTTTGATAATATTCAAAATCAGTGACCTCAAAACATTCATTGTACTAAGTTTCATTAAAATCCGTTGAAATCAGGAAATATTGGTCGCCATATTGGATCCGCCATCTTGAATTTCTAAATTTGGACAGCGGGTTTGAAATCCCCATCCCGCAAAACCCCTATATACCAATTTTCATGAAAATCGCTTCAGATTTAAAATTTTCAGCCGCCATCTTGGATCCGCCATTTTGAAACCCTACAAAGTATCCTATGTCCGTTTCCTGGTTTTAAGTTACTTCTCCACCAATTTTCAGCCAAATCGGTTCAGCCGTTCTTGAGTTATAAATAGTGTAACTAACACGATTTTCTTTTATATATATAGATTTTCCACTGATTCTTCGCTCCTATTGGTCGCAGCGTGATGTTATATAGCCTAAAGCCTTCCTCGATAAATGGACTATCCAACACAAAAAGAATTTTTCAATTCGAACCAGTAGTTCCTGAGATTAGCGCGTTCAAACAAACAAACTCTTCAGCTTTATAATATTAGTAAGTATAGAAGTATAGATTTAGGTATATAGAAGTGGTCGCCATATTACCAAACTGCGGAATTATGTATCACAAAAAAGGTTTATAACAGCATGTTCAAATTTATGAATGTATATTGTGTACACTTATTTTGGAAAAACACAATAAATTCATATCCTTTTTGTTCTTTATTCATTCCCTCGTAGAGGAACGGCTAAGACCTATTTACATGATTTTGATATCGTTTGTTTGGTGATAATGTTTTGTGTGTGTGTGATGTTAGTGCAAACAAATAAATAAATATGAGTAAATAAGTAAATTACAAATTAAGTACGAAATTAAATAAAGAAAATAAATAAAATACAACTAAAGAGAAAAATACAAATAAAATAACTAAAAGTAAAAATAACGAACAAAAATTAAAATTGAGAATAACTAAAATCAAATAAAATAAAAATAACCAAAAATAATTAATACTCAGAGTAATTACAATTAGATTAAAAATAAAAGTAACTAAAATGAATATGCAAAGAAATTAGAGAATAAATAAAAAGGTGTGATGCAGCAGCCCATCATCGAAAGCGGCGTGCCGTGTGGCGTCATTTTTTAATAAATTATTATAAAGTAATAACAAAACTAATCGAAAAAATCAGGAAAGTAATAATAATAAATAATTAAGAATTTAAAAGTTATATTTAAAGAACAATTATACGTAAAATAAGAAAAAGGGAAAAAATGAACAGGGAAATAAATAAAATCCAGGTATGTAAAAAAATTAAGTAAATCCTTTCTGATTCTCTAAGTCCCCCAAGTCCCCCATCTTTTCTAGCCTCAGTTTGTGAGATTTCGTTTTCGGGACCTCTTCTAAATTTTGGGCCAAGGGGAGGTCATTTGAGTGATTGGGTATAGGTGTGGTGGGGGATCCACTTTCATCAAGGATCCCTCCCCTGAGAGTCAATCACGGGCAGGAACAAGGGTTCCTCCCGCATCTACCCTTCTTCCCTTATCCCGCCGTTTTGTCTTTGGTTCCGTTGCGGGAAATTTTCATGTAGTTGTCGGCGGTCCGTTCCGGTGGCACCCCACAACTACCGCAGTGCTAGCCTGCAAGTTCCCGCAGTCGTAAACCGTGGGACGAAGGGTGTAAGCCGGACACCTTCGAGGACGAAACCAACAACAGCTGTTGTTATAGTTCTACAAGTGAAATATGGAATTAAAATGATTGCAGGTGTTAAACACCTGCTCCAAGATTGCGCTGTTTGGTAAAGATAAAATGTGTGCCTATTTATATTACATATTTTTTTTCTCATGAACAGATTTTTTCACAGTAAAAAGTTTTAAATTGAAATGCATTCACACCTTTTAAACGAGATATTATTGTATATTAGGTTTGTCAGAGAAACCCAACAGCCTATAACATTTTGGCTGTTTTCCTTTAAAAACTTTTATTTCTTTTACTTCCAATATTGTTTTAAAAATATAAATCTTTTACGCATGCCTTTGAAAATTATAGGTCAACTTTATGAAAGATTCTCTCAACATCCGTCGTACCTACTATCTTATTGAGTCACAATAGAGTGTTAAACATGGAGCAGTTCCAAAGTTTTAAATACTACGAACACACTTTTTTTCTGTGACAGTTTTGGAACTTTAAAATTACTTCGTTGTTCCTCGCTGTTAAGGAATGGTTACAATATATCACAACTTTAACTTTTCTCTTAAGATTTCAAGTTTCAGGATGTTATGCACGCCTGAAACCAAAGAAGTTGGGACTTTATTGTAATTACACGCAATTATGACGTGATTTTATTGTTAATATTTCAGTTAGGTTTGAAGTTAGGGTACTAGTTTTATTAAAGAACTTAGTGATTAATTTGCAGAGGCAACTTAATGTTAGGAGCTATTGTAGTGGGGCTAAATGAGGCTATAGACGGCCCAATCTGCAGGGCCCGATTTGTAGGGATCCTAGGGATCCGTGTATAGCACGGTTGGTCCGATATTTTGTTGGTCTCCCTGGGTAGGGCAGTTGTGTGAGGCAACTACCTAACCATCCAACTCCCCATTCGAATTCCCTACAAATGGGCCATAGCAGAGGCAGGGACGAAAATGGGTTGTTCTGATCTCACCACTGCCACTCACTCACCGCTTCACTGCAAAGCCTATTCTTTAGCATTTTGAAGGAGTGATGTTTTACTCAGATTGTCTGATAAATTGTGTCATGTGGAGAGCGCACCCCAGTTCTTCATCCTACAATTCGGGCCCTGCAGATTGGGTCATCTGTAGCCGCCTTAAGTCCTATGAAAGCTTTACAAATTATTTAGCAATTCCTGGTGACATTTTTGTTAATTTTAATATACTGTATACTTATTTATTATAATGGGGTACTTTTACGTGTTCTGGGATTTTTAAACACCCACTATTATCCCTTCAATCCCTTGATAAAAGTAACACCAGAGAAATTTTCGAAATGATATATGATTGCTAACTACATTCATTTTTATTGAGTTTCATTTAATATATCACTATTACAGTGTTATTAAACGATGATATATTTTATTATGGCATATATAATATTTATTGTTACAGACCATCAGCTTAATCAAAGCTTTGTAAATCAACAGAATTAATCTGTAGCATATGACTGATTCATCATTTGTTCCGATGTTAGTAGACATGCGACCACAACCACCAAAGAGACTTTTCTTCAGTGCATGCTTACTGACACGAACATCAAACAAATCATCATTCTTATTCACATTTAACCTCATCCGGTTAATAGGCTGAAAGAAGGTATAGTTATTTTTACATAAACTAGTTTGCAGAAGTGACACCACCCTAAGATTATGCTCGTTCAATCTGAAAGTGAATTCGGTTTTAAGGGAAGTAGAATCTATATTACCAATTAGCAATTGGTGAACAAATACAATGTCAGCGATCTCCCGACGTTTGTGCAACGAGTACATATCAAGGAGCCTCAGACGATCATTTTAAGGAGGAAGAAGAACTGGATTGCCCCAAGGTAAATCCTTAAGAGCGAATCTGACAAATTTTCTTTGCACAGATTCGACACAGTCAATATGGACTTGATAAAAGGGCGACCAAATTTGACTCGTGTATTCGAGAATTGGTCTAACAAAAGAAAAGTAAAGCTGTTTTAAAATAGTCGTATTGGAAAATTCAGGGGACCATCTTTTGATGAATTCCAGAATAGAACTGGCTTTAGCCACCGTACAGTTGATATGCTCAACGAAGTCTAATTTGCAATCGAGAATAACCCCCAAGTCAAGGACAGATTGAACACATCGTAGAGCATGATTTGATAAGGTATAATCAAAACGCAGGGGATTACGACCTCTACAAAAAGTCATGATTTCGGACTTACCAATATTTAGTTCTAAATTATTGTGTGTACACCACAAGTGGAATATGTTTAGGTCATTTTGAACCGCGTGCCAGTCGCTAATATTTCTCGTTCGAAAGAACATTTTCATATCGTCTGCGTAGATTAAGATTTTACAGGTTTGAAGGAGTGGTGAGATGTCATCAATTGATAAAATAACAAGATGTGGACCTAAATGACGACTCTGCGGGACTCCTGACGTAGCTGATATCTTGTTCGAGGTGGAGCGACGAAAAGAAACTTGATATGTCCTATCGAGTAAGTAAGAACGAATCCATTTAATAAGCAGAGGTGGAAAGCCTAGATTTACTAATTTAAGGATTATTATGGAATGAGAAAGCTTATCGAAAGCCTTGCTGAAGTCAGTCTAGATGCAATCTGTTTGCAAGCCATTTTGAAAGCCTTCGGTAACAAAGGTAACAAGTTCGAGGAGATTCGTAGAAGTAGACCGCCCCGGGAGAAAACCGTGCTGATTTGTTGAGATGAGGTGCTTGCAGACAGTAGACAATTGTGAGTGTACAATTGACTCAAAAAGTTTTGGTATACACGAGAGTTTCGCAATAGGTCTGTAGTTACATACCTCGCTTTTGTTACCCTTTTTATGAATAGGAATAATAAGAGAGTTCTTCCATAGCACAGGAAATTGTCCAGTTTTGAGAGACTTTTGAAAAATTAATGTTAAAGGCATGACTAGTTCATTACAACAAGCCTTAAGAATAGCTGGCGGAATACCATCGGGTCCTGATGTAAAATCAAGAGGGAGCTCATTGATATGCTTGAGGAAATCCTTAGGAGTAATACAAAGGGGTAAATTAATAGGAATAGGATTTTTGTGTAAGTGGTTAAAATTGTTAAGATTAAATTCAGGGGAGAATGATTTTTCGAAAAAGGACGCAAACATATCGCATATTGCAGATGGAGTGTCACTGGAAACTCCTTCATATTACATATTAGCAGGGTAGTCGTCCACTTTTCTTTTAGAGTTAATAAATTTAAAAAATAATAATAAAGACAAAAATATATAATAATAATATTAACTAAAGCCACACCGCTCAGTACAGCGCCCCATGCGGCACCTTCGTACTTTAGTTCATATCTTCTAAACGAATCGAGATACCATTCTAAAACTTTTTGCATAATATTTCGATACACATAATACATAATACAAGCTATATTTTTTTGTAAAAATAAAAAATTTAAAAAAATGGGAAGTTTCAAAAAATCTGATTTTTAATGTTAACTTCCGGTTTTCCGTATGAAAAAAAATCCAATTTCAAATTTTAATTAATTTCTAAGAAATACAATTAATATTCTCCAATAAACACGATTTACTTATTATTTAATCCATTCGATAAACTGTATTAATAGCATTCGAAAAATTAATTCTTCAAATTTTGCGAGTTCTTTGAAGTCGCATAAATTGGTAACTAAGCTAAAAAAAATAAAAATAATCATGTACATTTATTCAGGTCCCATAGAAGTACAATTAACCCAATTATGAACAAAATCCAGTACTTGACATTTTTTTCGTTCTCCGCTTCACGTGAAATGCCCCATATGTCAGTTTTTACAAAATTGAAACATCTAATGAAGTTGTAAAATCTTATATAGCTTGTAACAGTTTTGTTATACGATAATATAAAAAAAATACTATATACAGATGAAGTTCCAAATGACCTCTTCTATCGTTTCTTTAAGGGAAAACATCGAATTCAAATATATTCAGTTTTATTTATACAGGATTATTAGAATTACCTGTGTGACTTGCTTCTTTGATCAGGTCATCTATCAGTTCATCTCTCACGTTGATACCTAAGTTTTTCAGCATAAACTGGAGCTCGCTGGCTGTGACGCGTCCATCTCGATTTCTGTCCAATAAATCGAACGCTGTTCGAAGATCTGAAAACGAAATTGAAGAATATTTGTACTGTTACATTTCATAAACTTAAGGAGGATAAAGAACTTTATTTTTCTCTTTACAAAGTAGAATAATTGACTTCGTTTTCAATTGTTGAAGTAAACTTCCATTTTCGTAAGTGCCTGAAGTAAATGGAAGATTCCTGAGCATTTTCTTAATATTTCTCCTTCCCGCCCATTTTGTTAAATAAAAAAAACAGCAAAGTGGTTTCGTCGATGTTTTCGATTTATTTCAACTTCCTAGACGAATTGATGATGAACAGAGAATATCAAAACAGCCAGAACCAACTAACTTAAGCTATGGTAGACAAAAAAGCAATTGGTTTCAACATTTCATGTAAAAGGTTTCGTTTCGTCATTCCTATTTGTTTTGGTGTCGAGCAAGATTTGCGGGCACGAATTGATTACGGCAAACAAAATTCCTGTCTTGGGAACAAGGGTCGCAACAATCCTGGATGAAAAGCATAATGTTACACGAAATCAAATAAACTTGTGTATGATTTTCATCGAGTCCGACGGATTTGATTGAAAACTTAAGAATATGCTAGCTATTAGGGGACATTTCCGAGACCCGAAGTTTTGTGAAACTATGTCGAATGGACATTGTGGTGTTAATTATACAAGTAAGTAGTACGGTTTTCGAAATTTTAATTATAATACTTATTAGCTCACGTGACCGAACATTTAAAAATGATGAATTTTGTTTAAAAGGAAAGCATTAATTTTACGTATATAATTTGTTGTTATTATTATTATTATATTTTTGTCTGCCGTAACCTATACATTTACAGGTTAGATATTTCAGATTAAAAAGCAGAGCTGTTGAAGAATGCATTTTTTTCGAGCTTCATTCCTATAAAATTATTATTTGTTGTTGAATCAGGGTATTAGTGTTAAATTCGCACATGTCATAGAAAATTTTACTGATTTTCTGACTTACATACATCACCCGATCCGCGATATCAAAAATTTAGTAAAAACTTACTTTATATCATAAATTGTTGGTAGCAACTGAGATTCCAGGGCTGGATTTATGAAGGCGGTTAAATTATTTCTTAAAAGCTTTTAATTTCACGCTTTTTGAGACATTAATGAAATTTAAAATACGAAGACTTTTACATCTTCTCAAAATTGGGCATCAAATTCAAAACTAGCATAAAACAATTCTTCATGTGCTAATTTTTTTAAAAATTGTAATAACAATAATAGACTTCCACACTTGATTTGAAATCACTCACCTCAACAACCCATTCATACCGCTTTCTGTGAGATTTGAAAATTCAAAAAAGGCCAACGAATTCAAAATAATAGTATTAAGAAGTCGTTATTTTATATACGCTATTTTGAACACTCTCGAACCGTATTCGAAACCAGCGACCCCAAAAATGGGAACAACCATCTCACCCTGAATTCAAAAAAGGAATTGTTCCAAAATGTTTACATGGTTTAAGATATGTAAAAACTCCGTGGAACTTATTAATGTGGACAAAATCTTGCTCCTGCTTTTAGAAAAACTTGAAAAATACTAAAAAATCAGAATTAATAATAATAATATTTATTCAAACGATTAGTATAAGGGCTTAGCCTCAAAAGTACGAGGGGCGTTCAATTTATTCTCAGTATCGGAGTGATATACTAATGATGAGGGTAATTAAATTATCTCAGTATTCAAGATATCATTACGAGAAGGCAACTACGATGACTGATGCGTCAATGTTGAAAAAAATCGAGCATCGCGCTGTGATAAAAAGGAGTTTTTGGAGCTCTGCGGTGAAAATCTGCATAATATTTTCGACCGAATAGTCACCGGTGATGAAACGTGTGTTCATCACTATGATCCTGAGAGTAAGCAAGAGTCCATGCAGTGGCATAAAAAAGGAACAAACCCACCGAAGAAGTTTAAAGTCACCCCATCAGCCGGAAAACTCATGGCCACAGAGTTTTGGGATTCTAAGGGAATCTTACTGATTGAGTACACAAGAAAGGGTAAAAGTATTACTGCCGCATCTTACGCAAACACCCTATGTAATTTAAAGGAGGCAATTAAAAAGCAAAAAGACGTGGAAAATTGACCGCAGGTATCTTGCTTCTTCACGACAACGCGCCGGTTCACACAGGGCTCGTTACCAAAGCTGCTGTGTGGGAGTGGGAATTTGAAGAAATCAATCATCCACCCTACAGCCCGGATCTGGCCCCTAGTGATTACTTTCTGTTCCCAAATCTTAAGAAAGATCTTAGATGTAAGCATTTTTCCGACGATGAAGAGTTGAACGCGGCAATTGATGAACATTTTTCAGACAAGAAAGAAAAATATTTTTTAGGAGGTATTGAAAAGTTACTTTCCCGCTCAAGTAAGTGTATTGAGGTGATGGCGGACTACATAGAAAAATAAATTTTATTCAGAATTTTCCGCTTATTCTTTCATGCCTATACCGAGAATACATTGAACGCCCCTCGTACTGTACAAAATCAGAAACACAATAAATTAAGTTTCAAAGTGATTTGATAAATAATAAATTAGTAAGAGTTAAAATAATAATATATTCTATTTTTATTTAAAAGAGAATTTTCAAATCAAGATCCAATTCAATTCAATAAAGTCGTTTTCATAAAAATCAAATGGTCTATTATTAAGTTTTAAAATGCATTTCAGTAGGATTTAACATCGGTGAATACGGCCGCAAGTATTTTAGTTGATAAGAAGATTGCTCCATAATTTCACAAATTTCAAATTTTAGAATTGTCCAGTATCATCCATGAAGTTTCAATATCATCTAAATCATTTATTTGATTGATCACCTTCCGAAGAAATATGCGAAATTTCGAGGAATTATATATGGATAATGTAATTAATTTGTAATGTGATATTCTTTTATTATTTATTGCAGCTGTAAGTGTAATATTTCTTTCTCTTATTGTGGGAACTTGGTCTGCGGCTAATGTACCTGCACGTGACCTTGCCTTCGTTCTGTGAATGTGACGATTGAAACCACATTCACCGATAAAAATTCAATTCTTTTTGTTTATAGGTGCTGATTTATTCTATTGATTTATGCATCAATTTTTCGTTGATATAACCTAATCGGAGTGTTCATACTATCCACATCAAAACGAGCTAATTTCAAAGTAATTTTTAATTTTCGTACGGCGTTAAATACAATGGCTTATGACAAATGAATATTTTGTCTAGCCAATTGTCTCCTTATTTCTAACAAAGTAATGCTTGGTTTAAGTTCTACAATGTTTTCAATTTGACTTAGCACTTCTTGCGCTAAAATTTCTTCACTTTTACCACCTCTCTCATTTTTCCCGTATCGCTGAACCAAATTTTACGCAGTATTATAATTTAAACCGTGTGCTTCTGCAGCGTCGCAAATCATTTCGCCATCTTCATAAAGTTTACACTCCCGATTGTTATTTTCCTATTTGCCTTCAGTGGCGAGAAGAAATACGTTCAAATTCCTAACTTTTACGTCCGCTCACACTTTACATAATACAAATGTTATTTAAAAATTTTAATTAAATTTTACACTTCTCAATACAACTTTGAACTGTAGGAATAAAACTTTTTGAGAATGAAAACAACGGTCTCAGGATTGATCTTCTTTTGTTCCACCTGTGCTGCTGCAATTACAGGAAAGTCATCATTACCTGAGAAACAATTAAAATTGTACCATATATCATGTCCACGTGGTAGGACCATCATATGCAATTATTTATCATAACTTCAGTACCACCAATGTTGACAGTAGAAAACCCTGTAATGTAAATGTCCTCAAGGCCCAATGAAGCACACATTCAAGGTCAATATTCATGTCACGAACCTTATCACGAATATCATTACTGGGGAAAGATAGATTCAATTGCACATCATCAGCATACATAAAAATATTGCATTGCAAGTTAAGGGTCTTAAGATCATCAATCTGCAAAGCAAATAGCATGGGACCCGATACAGACCCCTGCGGAACCCTCAAAGTTAGCTCAGCCCTTTTTGAGAACTATTCACCAATTAGGACCTGATAACGTTCGGATAAATAACACAACCTCACAACAAACAAAAAAACAAAAAAAGAAGTTGTTAGACCAGCGAACGAGACCATGTTATCCCTATGTATTTTTTGGCGCTGAATCCGAGGTAAAAAACCTCATAAACCCCCAAAATAATTTGCTAGAGCCCAAAAACACTCCCTGAATAGGGTGAAAATGATATTAAGCTCTGAGAATAATCGTTCGATCTTAGTGAATCGAATTATATAAATTTTCAGGTGTATCACGATTAAAGTAAGGGAAGACACTAGCGTCTATCAAATAGATTTGAAATACACCCCCGGAGGGATGAAAATTATTCCCATATTTTACCCAACTGATCAAAAATAACAATTGCTGCTGAATAAGCTCTAAACGTCTAAGTTCTGTCAAAGTGAAAAAAAAAACTGCAGTAGGTTTGATGTAATATTCGAAATCACCCCCGGAAAAATCAGGGAAACAACATTAAATCTAGCATGATTTCCACTTCTGTGGATATTACGATTAACTAAAATCGCACACTCCTATGACTCAAAAAGAAGTACTCATGTAACGCCAGTGCCACCCTCAAACTGAAAACTACCCCCATATAATATGCAACTCAAAGAAAAACAGTAGTGATTGCTAAAAAAGCGCGAAACATCTGAGTTTTGCAAAGGTAAGCAAAACTGGAGTAGATTTGACATAGTACTTGGGAACTATCCCTCAGCAACTATAGTATTCACCAAATTCTTCAACATGACATATTTATCATAGAGTGAAATTAGAAAAATAGTAAAATTATCTAATTTAATATTAATATCATCCGAATTGCAAACAATCTCCCAAGGCAGGGAGTAAATCTTTGAAAGCTGATGCCAATTTCCAGGTTTCAAATCCCTGTAACTAAACTGTGACGACACAAAACTCGGCTTTGGCAGTAGAGTCTTTATGAAGATAAGACCTCGAGAATAATTTGGTTAGAAAATGTAGCCTTCAAAGCATTATAAACAACAATACACTGGCCAACGCCATTTTCGATGCCCAACAAATGAAAAATCATTTGTATAGGGTTTTTTCCGTAGATTACGAATTCGCAAACAAAAATGTTCAATTAGCTCCCGTTTTCGAGAAAAATAGAGTTAAAAAGTGCAAAAGACCGTATTTCGGCTATTTTTGAAAAGCCATTAAAAAATAACAGATCGTGACAGGAGCTTATACCATAGCTCAAATGAAGAGTTGAACCTTAAATTGTAATATAAAAATATGAATCGTTTTCAAATTTTTCCAAAACAATCCGTTGAAAGTCATTTTTTCTATGTATTGATTATTTCATACAATAGATAGGCAATGAAGACTTCACCTGGCGAATCGTTACGAAAAATGTGTTCCCCAAGATATTAAGTAAAGTCTAAAGATTAGTGCATCTCTATATCCATAGATTAGGATTCAGGCTTTCATTTAAGGGGTTAGGTGTAGTCAGAGGCATAAAAAAAATGACAATTTTAAATAATTTTTTTTGCCACTAAATTATTTTATTTTATAAAAGTAAAAACATAGCATTATTAAATAAGGTTTCGACTTGACTTGACAGAAATTTTAGAAAAAAAAAATTAATAATTTTAAAAGTTATGGCTGTTTGTTTTGATCCAGTTCCAACCGAAGCACCTTGCGGTGACCATCACTTATCCTTGGAGATTCATCCAAAATCAATTGGACAAAAAAAATTAGTTTTATTAATATCTAATCTAGTGCCTGATCGAAGCTTTTTTTTTTTTTTAAATTAACAAAATGGCAGCCTCAGGAAAATTTTCTCCAGATTTTTGGGAAAAAACCAACAGTTAATTGTTTATAAAAAATCGAAATTAAAAAAAAAAAGAAATCCTTCAATCAGGCACTAGTTTTTTATGTTTTCAAAAATCTGTATAAATATCATTAAAATCTACCGAGCGGTTTTTGAGCTACAGTGGTCACCAGTTCAAAAAACATAGTTTTGAGAAAAACGCATTTGAAGTTTTACACTCAATTTACGTAAAGTAATACGTATTATTTAATTACTTACACCGAGTCATCTATTCCTGGGCCATATAATAGTTCTTCAGCCATTGTAGCAGCTTCCAAAATATCTATTTGATGTTGTCTACGTAGCATTCTACCTTCTCGAGTGTTGTCGTTAGCGCGCTTATCTGCCACTTTCACACGTGCAGTATCGGTTTTTTCGTTCCAGAGCGCCCGAGAACCCTTTGTTAATTATCGAATAACTCGAAAAGTATTTGTCGGATTTACTTAAAATTTTCAGAGAATATTTCTAAGATATTATACTTCAAGAAAATGCAAAAAAAAAAAAAACAAATCGATTTTTTGAAAATTCTGACTACACCTAACCCCTTAAGTCATATAATGACCTTCTATGAAAATCTGTTCTTTTTTAATGTTAATTCAAAAATGGCCGAAATACGGTCTTTTGCACTTTTTAACTCTATTTTTCTCGAAAACGGGAGCTGATACAATAAAACTGAGGGTAGATTCGAAATCAGTGACCTCGAATCAAACATTAAAATACTTTATGCTAAAAAAAAAGTTTCATTTTGTTGTGCTGTGTAATCAATAAGCGAAGATGCACTATCCGAAAAATATGTACGGCAATCTTTTCTTACAATCCAGATTACTGACTAAATTCTTCCTAGATGTTAATATTAAAATCGCCTCAAATAACGATATTCTCAAAGCAATTCAAGGAACTCAATCACTTTTTAGGAATGTTTTAGGTGTATTATACGTAGACTATCCCTAAAAGAGTGTGCAAATTTAAATTATTAGAATTTAAAATTAGAAACAGGTTCTCAGTCGAACAGTTCTCAGATTTAACAAAACCAATTGACATTCATTCTCTACAAATTCTTCGGGATTGATCATATTTGAAAATATTATATCCGGGAATTTCTAACAACTCATTCGAAGAAAACAATCAAATACTTAAACTCATCAGACATAACTTGAGGCTGTGAATATTCAAATGGCAAAAACTCATAATAATTCTCTGCTTACGGAGAATGTTTAATAATAATTGTTTGGATGTTATCATCGTAACAATATATCTAACTAAATTTGATACGAAAAATGTAATCGGTATGGGCACAAACTGTCAGCGAGGAAGTGAGCAAAATAAGAAAAATTCAGAAAATAAGCAATAACGACACTAATTAATTAATTTTAATGCAAGAAGAAGCAAGCAAAACTAATAACTACACAACGCTAATATAAATATGTGAACTGAAAAACAAAGAAAAAATCTCTTTGTTTTTTTCCTAACAGGGAAAACAAAATACAAAAAAGATAATTTATCAATGGACATTCAAGACTTTCTATGCACGATATATAAACTTCAACTTCACATAAATTTTAAAATCCGGCGAAACCAAGGATCGTTTTGTCCACGAGTTACACAATTAGTAAGTAAAATTGATAGATAGCGGCCCGAAATTATTGTTTAGTATGCTATTAAACTTGTCGGTTGACTATTTTGCAAACCTTGACCGTGAAAGTATTTCGGTTGCGATGTGTCTAAAATCAGAAAAATTCACTTGCAATCCTCCCACCAGAAACGTGCTGTTCTATTTACACACCGCCGAATTTGGACGGTCGTCGGGTGGAAAATGACCTTTGAGAACTATTTCTTTGTTTTCGTATTAATTTAAAGGAGAGGGATGGAAGAAGCGAAGAAGCATAGAAGAGCTGGCAAAAGAATGCCAGAGATATTTAGTCACAAAACTGTGGAAATTGCTATGAACTTTATCTTTTTAACTTTTGCTTTTATCTCAGCAGCAGAAGAATTTTGGCTAACCATCGAGCTAAGGAATTTAGAAAACCTCCACCACGTTGGACAAAAAATTTAAGGCTGCTCACATCGGTAAAATGTCTTGCGTCGAAGGGTAGGAAAAAATCTCTTTTAAATATCATTTGATCCGCCGTGTTGGTGCGCAAATTAGTAAAGAATATGTTAATTTCGCAGTTTTTTCTCGCAATAATAAATAAAATAAATAATACTTATATGTTACACCCCTTTATCAATCCTATATCGACCAAGGCTATGATAAAAGGATGAACTAGGGGTCAACAGTCTATATATAGGGAAAATTTTTCTGGGATCGGTCAAGCTAAAGAGTCAGATCCTATGTCTATACTGGAATCAGCGCTTTGAGGAAAGTGGATCTCAGTTTGTCTGGCCCTCACGGGTTAAGATACCACCTTCAAAAGATAGGTCTGTCTAATGAGATGGAATGTCATCTGTGTCTTAAAGACTATGAATTTACATCACACATCTTGTGTGTTTGTCCTGCTCCTCAGGCAATTTTAATATCAAAGCTGATTTTAAGCTTTCTCATTTTTTCTCCTCGTTGCGTTGTGGTTGCCACTTATATGCGCATTTGAAACAAAGAGTGACCGCAAAAACGAGTGAATAAAATGTATTTTTTAATTAAAAGATTAAAAAGTTCTTAGTGTTGATAAGTCTCCTTGTGCTTTTGTGTAAAATTAATTCCCGGAAACATTTATGCCTCTATATTTAATTTTGGGTTTAATTTTGACGCGTCTATATTTAATTTTGGGTCTGAAAATATTAAAAAACCGAGTTCGAAAGCTGAAAGACCTGACCATTTTGCATAAAAATCAATAGTATTACGACTAATAAAATTTCACATCGTTTAACCTTTCGCAAAATTCAAGCGGCTTTGAAACGGTGGTGTTCTATTATATTATCGCTAATTTGATCCTTATATCTCAGAACTCAAACATGAACTCAACTTGAATCTTCTCCACGAGTAGTATTTCGTCGTAAACTTTCATATAGCACACATTTTGGCCTCAAAATCGCAGTCCAGAGAACAGGCGAATTTTGCGGTCACTCTTTCCAAATAGCGAACATATATTATAGAATTGTCTCAGTTTTTCGACGATTTCATCAATCTTACTAAAATCTTTGAATTTCTTCCCAGTTTGAAATTTCACTACAAAAGAGAGTAGGCAATTTTAACTTGAGAAATTTGGCTTGGTATTAATGACGAAATATGGGTCAAATGGAAAGCCCGCATTAGTTGAATAATAATTTCTAAGATATAAGATCTAAAACAGTAGGAGTTTTATGTGGTTGATAACTTTTAGAATCAATCAAAGAGATATCAATCATAACGACACTTTAATAGTGATACCTTATGAAAAAAATTCTTATTTTCAGAACAAAACAGACAAAAAGTCCAATTTTTCAAATTCAAAGCCATATAATTATCCGATGAAGAGCGACATAGTCGCAATTAAGCATTCAGTGAAAAGACCAGAGTTTCTTATAAGGTGCATAATTAGTAAATTAGAGGATGATTTTTTAAAAGCTTATCAAAAAATATAAAGTACACGCAGTTATTTCGAATGGAACAAAGTATCCAAATAAGTTAGTTTCGATGGAACACATTTCCTATCTAATATTGGTTTGTAATCATAAAATTGAGTATAAATCCCAGAAAAATTGCCGTTACTTTTTTGCAGCAATTTTCTAGCTCAGCACAGTACAATAATTGACTACTTCACATAATTTATTCCCTTCCCGACGCGACGATACGCGAAGCCTAAAAGTTATTTATGGGCGAACTAAATCTCATATTATGCTGTCACACATTTCAGCGAAAATATCCGGGGGGGAAAAATGGTACTTTGCGCAGTAATAAAACATCGTTTTTCAATGGCGTTTTAAAAGAAAACTTTTGTGTTTTCCGTAAACAATAGCAGAATTTAGCCGCTGTAAGTGAAATCCGCAATTAAATAAAAATCTTGAGGTACACTTTTCGAGAATTCGCACAACCACCCAACTTCTCCAAGAAAAATATCTTGTGTTCACGGTGAATCGATAAAAATTCTTCAGACAAGAATAATAAAGACATAAAATATTTTGTCTTTCCTAGCGGTAGAAGGCGGCTAAATCACGTTGCAGGCACCCAATTCGACCAGATTCATCTGACATTGCTTTACGTAACGAGGCCGTCTTACGCTACTTAAAGGTCCCCAACTTAGGGATGTTATTTGTTGCAAAAGCAGCGACGATCACGCGGTAGACCCGCATTCTATTTAATTTGTGCGTGAAAGCAAATGAAGGAATCATCAGTGGCATACGTTGTTTCGCCTTCGGCTCCTACTGATAATATTTCATTGTGTCATTACGTCGAGTTGTCATTTTTCTAGTACACGTTGTGGTCGCTTTTACACGAGTTCGGTCTACCCTTAAATAGTATACAATAGCAGAGTAGACTAACAGAGTAGACCACGTACACATGTGTTTGCGCGCCATCCAGTCCGTGAGAATTTTCCATCGGTGTTCTACTTAAGCGCTTTTTCCCTCCCTCCACACTTTACGGTAGCTGCCCTAAGGATGTGCGGAATTGGCCCCATTTTCCCATAATACGCTCCACGGTCAGATTGAATAGCTTCTGGTCTTCTGGTATGATGACACACACGGAAGATATTAAAGTTCATGTTTTTAAAACAGGAAAGCGTTTAAAGTATATGACATTGCGAAATTAAAAATTCTTCATTGTATATCATACTTTGTTAATTTCGCCGACAAAACACGAATAAAATGAATAATTTAAAAGAAATTTTTCTCTCCCTCCATCATAAAATATACAGAAATGTCTTATCTTTGCCGGCTTAATTTACAATTTAAAATTCTCACGATTTTTTAAATTACTGAGGGCTACAATAAACTAAATAAAACAACATTTTATTTCCAAAATGGCTCCTTAGGGGAGAGATTTTTATGGTTGGATATTTTTCCGAAAACAAGATTAAATATTTAAAGTACACCTACATCGAACAAAATGAATTAGCCAATACTACCTGTATGTAGTTGATGTTTTTAGATAAATTCACTAATTCATTAGGATAACTACTAATAAATTAATTAATTCCAGATATTAATATGCTTTTTAAAATTTTGTATATAGTTGATTTCTTTTTTAAATTTACAAATATTTTAGCTTCTTTCCGAATTAAAATCGTCGAAGTGTGCTACAAGAGAATCGATAGGCCCTAAAGAAATACTTAAATAGGCAGTAAGCTAAAGCTATTTCAGATAAAATATAATAGTAATTCATTCAAGCGATGGATTAACTTATTTTTTAAATGCGTTATAATAGTTATAAATAATCGAATAAGTAGGCTGAAAAACAATTATATCTTTCAGTAAAAATATGCTAATATTTCTATGAGTTAATCACGTTACTTTGAAATTAAATTTTGGAGACATGTCTCTTTTATTATTAAATAAACATCTGTCCGATGGAGTTTTTCTTTGTTTTTAGGATAAAGGTCGTTCCATCACGAAATATACACAAAAAATACGAACTAAGAAAAAATAAAATAAAATAAAATTTCTAATTTCAATTTTTGTACACGTGCGAGTGTATGTGTACATATCTGCCAATAGATTTGTTTGCATTCTATCCTACAAAAATACTTCCGCCCAACTTTGAAACGAAGCCCACCTAAATTTTAGAAAGCCAAAATAACCTTCAAAAACAAAAGCGGAGGAAAATAGGTGAGAGTAGAACAAAAGATTACTCATTTCAAAATATCATCCTGTTGCTCCTGACCTTTTTCCGACCTTAGCTTCAGTACTTATTCCATTTGATTTACCCCTAGGAAATTTGGGCGTTTAACATGAGAAGTTCAAGACAGCATCTACTGAATGATTTCTTTTTTTTTATTTATTTCCGTAATGATGGAATTTCGCTCTGTGAGCGGTGGCTATTCAAATTAAGGCTCCGAATAATTCATGGTGCCCTTTGAATAAATAATAGACCTTGGGAACGGTTTATAGCATCCTAATTTATTGGCTTTAAAGAATATTTATGTTTGGAATTATTGAGTAAAAGAGGAAAAGTTTAGCCTATGTATACCTGCTTTGTGATAAGATTAAAGATTTAAAAAAAAAAACGTATAATAGTTTTAATAAAAAGAAAAGCAGAACGGAGCTTTAATATGACAGGACATATTCCTTCGAAGAATTCGTGGAAGGGGTTTAATGTGTTAGGTTGCTCGGAAAGTTATTGCGTTTTTTCCCAACAGAAGTTTTAATTGTATTTTTTCGCAGCCAACTTCACACCTAAGCTGCAATTTCATTATATATTTTGACAGCAGATATAGCAGAGCTTGTTTGTGCAACAATTTGTTTTATTCTGTGCAATAGTTTTTGTTTGGTGCCCTATCAAATATGCAGCGTCGAAAGCAACATTTTCGGCATATTTTACTTTATTACTATCGAAAAGGTAAAAATGTCATCGTTAAACTTCTCCATTAATAGTTTGAGAGGGTTCGAGCAACTCTTTGTTGCCTTTGAAGTAGCATTTCACAAATTGTTTTTCAACGTTCGAATTCAATAATGCTTCCAATTCAGCATCTTCAAATTTGTTTTATTTTGAAATCGTGGAAACCATTCATTACAAGTTGTATTAGATGGAGCATGCTCACCATAAATCTCCACAAGCAAACGATGAGTTTCCGCTGCACTTTTCTTTGCAATAAAATAGTGTAATAGCACTTCCCGCAAATGATGTTTACTTGGAATGAAAATCGACATTTTCAAGGAGGTAAAAGCACTTGTTGCCAATATTTCAACCAAATATCACGTAGTGCGTTTGACAGCTGACATAAAGTACTATCGAACACAAGTGTTGCCAGTTATTAGTACACGTAAGCAATACTGAAAAGGACATCTGTTGGGAAAGGGTGGGGTCATATTCACACACCCAATAGTAATACATACTATTTTCCAAAATTTTGTTTTTAGTACTTAATACTAAACTTTAAAAGCTTTAGGAAAAAGTAGAAATTTATAAACCATTCATAAGTATTATAATTAACATTAACTAAAACTCACACAGAAAGTAACCGATCGATTAGTATAATAAAGTTCAAAAGCTCTTTTATATAGAGTTAGTTCTGATTGTGTAGTAAAATTTGTTCGAAATTTTAGTTCGCTATTGTAATATATTTATTATTTCAAATTATGTTCTTTCAAATATCATTCTGAGATATCAAAATCGAATATTGGAAATAAAGTTAAATTAAATTCTCTCAAGCACTAATTGCACCCAATATTTAATTTAAGAAATTTCAAATTCAAGATGTGAGGAGAGGGGAGAAAAATTTGTGCTGTGCACATCTTCATTATGTCACCAACATTGTATATTGCAAACCCTATCTGTCAAGTATCCGGATTTCAGTCGTTTGCATTGATTTCACTTCAAATTTCTCGAGCTTATGGCAAAATTTCATATTTAATTTTGCAATTTAGTTGTAAATTCGTTCAGAATCTTCCGCGGCTCAGAACACTTTCTCAGTTGTATGAGTCTGGGGAAGTTGTCGTTCCCATTTTTCGTTTCAATGCAGTCGTAAAATATATTTTAATAGCATAGCACCGCCACTTTCAACATGATTTTTATTAAGAACTAAATGGTATTTTCCTTCTGTGAATTTCTATCACTAGCGCTGTATTTGTCCGCCCTAGACACGCCCACAGTGTAATGAAATCCACAAGAATCTCTCTGGGATTCAATATCTTCATTTATAAAAAAATGTCTGAGATGTTCAACTAATGGTAACCGTCTGAAATTTAAATGTGAAATTAAATTGTGAAATGTCAGCTACAACGAGACATTTACTTTAAACTTTTTTGTGAAATCGACTGATTCCTAAATAATGAGTGAAATTTATCTCTATTTGGTAGTAGGTATCCCTTTGAAGTCAAGAGAAATCAATGCACAAATTGGGTGGTTTCTACCTATTGGTTAAACCTCGAGGAATCTCTCTGGTTTTCGGTAAATTGGGGAAAACGTAACTTTCTTTGACCTGGCTTTTCAATGATTGCTTATCAATTTAAGTCCAAAAGAAAACGTATCGATTCCAAATTACTTGAACTAAATATATGCATATCAATTTACTTGAGGTATAATAATAATAATTCAGTAAATGATCAATTTCCTTAACTCAAATAATTGGTCGGATTAAGTTTACTGGATGTCTATACCACAGAAATAAATTAGTAAAATAAACCGTCGTTGAATTTTAGTCATATAAAAACCTATAGCAATATTATCAAACGAATATTTTTGGAGAAAATTCTGTACACGTGTAGGTATATGCATAAAGGGCAATGACGTAATTTAAATGAACAAAAGTTAAACCAGAAAAAAACGAAATATCGGAGTCTGAATAATCAGTTATATTCTGAATTTCAAGATTGTTCAATTTTATTTAGAACACTAATAAAATTATATTATAAAATTGAAGCAACTGATAGTTATTTTTAAAAAACAAAAATAATTAAATAATGGTCCGCTTTGTAAAACACCTCACAAGCACTACAGTCATTTTCCTTAAAAAATTAACACCCAAAAACTGAAACAACACAAATTTAATATACTAATTAAATTCTCATTGAATTATATTTACTAAAAAATAAACCCTGATGAAATTTCCAGCAGAAATTCCCAATCAATAACATTTCACAATTAAAACATGCCTTAATTGATTAAAGTTAATCTTTAATTAAATGGTCTTCTATTTCTGGTATTTTCTTAGTCTTTGCTAGAATATTTTGCTGATTGGCTTTAGTTGTTGACTTTCATTAATCTACTTTTAAAATCAAGATCACCTATTTATTATTTTTAAAGTATTATTTCTTTTTGCGGGGTATTTCAAATTCTTTAAAACAAATAAAAAATGTTATAATACTTTAAAACATTTGCTTCTTTAATGTCATGTAAAAAAAAAGTTTTGCCTTTGCATTTTAAGCGGTATACAATATATAGAACAAAACATAGACATAGCCGAGAGGAAAAAAAGTTTTTTGATTTTTTGGCGACTATATACTATATATTGGCTATTTTTACTGTCTTGATCGGCTGTCAAACACGAACATATTTATAAAAATGGACGGAATGGCAAATCAATAGCTATTTTTGGTAATTTTCGGAAAAACTCCTTAGATAAAAGACTACCCCAGATATGAACTCAGTGTTCCTGAAATACACCCATGGACAAATAATTAGAAACAGTATGATCAGCACTGCTTTGTGCACTCTCCTTCTTTCTCCTTAGTTTCAAATCTAACGGTATGATACCAGCGAAAACCTAGCGAACACGTGCTACTTAAAAACTGCACTTTTAGTAGTAGTTCGTGCCCACGCAAACATCCTGTGGTTATATCATTTCGCGTGAATGCAATTTTACGTGGACAACTAATTAGAAACAGTATTCATTTTTCCATCTTATTAAACAAACATTGATTTCTCTCAATAATTGCATTGGTAAATATTTAAGTTACATTAAATATTCATGTTAAGACATTATTTTTGTCAATACATTGTTTATAAACATGCGTAAGAAAAATAATTGTAACGCTTCCATACACATGGAAGTAGTGCGTCTTTGGTAAGCAAAAATGTCTGCAAATTGCAAACAATTGATATGCTCTTTAAAACTTGTTTGTGGAGCAGTAAAACATTCCCAAGTACACGGAACAATGGAAAATGTTCTAAGATCCCGGAAAATGTCTGAGCTAACAGATCGACAAATCATCAGAGAAACGAAAAAGGACAATAGGAAGAATTCTACTGACATCCACCGCAACATTTTCGGTGATAACGTAACGGCAGTTTCAGCGAGAACCGTTAGAAGGTGTTTGGCTGAGGCTGGGTTGCACGGCAGAGTTTCACGGAAGAATCCATTAGTGTCTGCAAGCAACCGAAAAAAAAGGATTGAATTTTGACAAGCGTCATTTGGCCTGGACAGCGAACCAATGAAAATATGTGTATAGGGAGCGACGAAACAAAATTTAATAGAACGGGTCCAGACGGTAAAAGGTCTGTTCGTCGACCTAAAGCCGCTGCATTTGATTCGAGGTATACTACTCTTGTTGTAAAGTATGGCGGATGATCGATCATCGTGTGGGGTTGCTTCTTCTGGTATGGAATTGGTCCCATTCATAGCATAGAAGGCACCCTGATGAAGGACAAGTACGTCGACATACTTGAAAACGTAATGTTGTAATGTGCTGACGGAAATTTACGTATGATCTAGACATTCCAACAGGACAACGATCCTAGGCACACAGCAAAGCATACCAACAACTCTTTTCAAGCCAACTTTATTAGTGTGCTGGAGTGGCCTGCATCAAATGCGCACCTCAATCCTATTGAATAACTGTGGGGCGACGTACAGAAATCAGTTTCTTCAAAAAACTTTAAAAATTTTGACGAACTTTTTATTGCAATTAAATTAGCATTGGAAAATATACCTGTGAAGAGATGTAGCCGACTTATACTTTCAATAAAGAAGAGGTGTGAAGAAATAATATTACAAACAGGTTTTCCTACGAAATATTGGAAAAAAAACAATTTTTATTCCATCCAAAACGAGTGTTTCTAATTAGTTGTCCGGCGAAATTAATGTATTGGAAATATTATGGCATTGTATTCAAAATGTTTAAAAAACAATTGAAATATAACTATAAGTTTTAATACATTGTAAGTCAGAGAATGTTAATTTAGCTCCTTTTTGTACATATGAAACAAGAACATTGAGAATTTTCAACTCAATTCAACATCATATATGTGTTTCTAATTAGTTGTCCATGGGTGTATGCAAAACATTTTAATTGGGCCTTCAAAATTCAATATGAGTGTACAACCTTTTTTTGACAAAAGTTATAAAATTCAACACACCGAATTTTTGCATATGAGTCTTGTTGTTATCACTCATTTTTGATAAAATTACTACATCTATTTTCACCTCTTCAAGCGCTACTTAAAACACGGAATTAGTATATTAAGCAACAAGGGCGGTAACTAGCCAATTGCCCAGGATGGCAGTGTTATCTGGCATCACGGGCAATCGGCTAGGTACCGCCCGAGTTGCGTATGCTATTTTTCATCCCAAGTGCGAGTCGCAGCTGCGTGGGCAATAACAGAAATGCGTGCGGTAACCTAGTAGCTACCCCGCAAGTTTATAGAGTCCTCCTCCTTTAAATATAGGCAAAATCGTGTTTGTAACAATTTCAGGAGCAAGTGCCGAAAATTATGGCTAAAATAATGTACGATATACTATAAACTATAAAGTATGGCAATTTATAAATAATTATAGCTTTCAAACCAAACCCAAATGTTTAGCGCTTAGTACCACATTTGAAATTTTAGCATTGAGCTTAATATTTTTATCACGCTTTGCGTTATAATGCATCATAATCATATTTTAGGGCTTGGCCTAACCTTTCGCTACGCCAACCGAAAGATATAGTTTTCACGGTTCAACCACTGACATATAATAATGGACCACTCGATGGTTGGCACTTTTGAAGGTTCTTACCAGAAAAAAGCTCTTGAATATATCTCTATCTATTTTTTTTTCTCATTAGCCGAGATCGAATCTCAAACAATGTACCAGTAAAATTGCTAATTTCAACAAATATGTTTTAAATCACTAAATAATACCTTAAAGAAGTGAAAAATAGTTATTAGAGCATAATATAATTTTTTACTATAATCCTAATTTAACTTTACCCACAATAAAAGGAAGCAATTGCAAATATTAGGTTGTTACATAATAATCTGATACTTTTTTCGAAAACGTTCTGGAAATTTTTCACAACTTCGAGAAAGTTCTATGACTATGAGTATAAATACCCGTGAGCATGCTCAGTTCATCAGTGCAATAATCGACAGCGCAGCGAGTAGCATTATGGAAAAATTCGATTTGAAAAGACGAGACATCCGCGTCCTTCTACTTTATGAGTTCCGTTTGAAGCATACAGCTAAGCAGGCGGCACAAAATATATCTCAATGTATGGGAGAAAATGCGGTCTCTTATCATACAGCAGTAGATTGGTTTCGACGTTTCTCGAATGGCGACTACAACCTTGAAGATAAACCTCACGAAGGGCGGCCGGTTGAGGTTGATGTCGACCGACTAGCGCAGCTCATCGAGGAAGATCCAAGGAGGACTACTCGTCAACTTGAAGCAGAACTCGGATGCTCCCATACTACTCTCGCTCGACATTTGAAAATGATGAGTGTACAGGCACAGTCAATAGGTACCCCACGAATTGACGGATGGTCAACGGATGATGCGAGTGGCGGTTTGTACGCAATTACTCACTTCACATCGGACTTTTGCTTGGCTTCGTAATTTGGTTACCGGGGATGAGAAGTGGATGCTTTATGTTAACCATAACAATAAGCGACAATGGCTTAGTGTGGGTCAAAGAGGAGTACCTACAGTTAAATGTAAAATTACTATACACAAGGTTATGTTGAGTGTTTGGTGGAATGTGCACGGCATTATCTACTGGGAACTATCACCACAAGGAACGACTATAAATAGTGAACGATACTGTGATATGCTGGATAAGGTAGCCGTGAATCTTAAAGGAGAACAAGGCAATGTATACCTCCTCCACGACAATGTCCGCCCTCACACCACTTTGATGACATGTAAAAAAATTATGGAGGTAGGCTGGATTTCCTTAGCCCATCCTGCATACTCGCCGGATATGTCTCTTTCTGATTACCACTTGTTCCGATCGTTGCATCACATTAGCGGAAAATTTTTTGATGACCGAGATGCATTAGAACAGTGGTTGTCGGAATTTTTTAACTCTTGTGAGCCTAAGTTTTACGATAATGGAATAATTTCGCTTCCCCAACGTTTGCAGGAGATCATTGACAATGATGGACTATATGTTCAATAAAATTATCAGATTATTATGTTACAACCTAATAAATCCAATTTAATTTGTTTCATTTACTTTTACCTTCATGGGACATAATAAAGGAAGAATTCGTAATGTGAGATTCTAAGAAATCGATTTTCGTCATTCAATAATAGTATTTCATATAAAAATTAAGAAATTGTGATAAATTCAAATGTATCTAAAACTGAACTAATTATAAGATTGAATTTTTTGTTGGGGAGGACAAGGTAAAATGCATGGATACACTTCATGGAATGGATGCAATCTCTATAAAAATTAACGCTTCAGCTAACAATTCGAAATTTATTTAGTTTTACATACTATCCATATTTTTGCAACACCTTGTTCTTTGGTCTACCTTATCCCGACTAGAATTTTGGTGGGGTACAGCTAGGGTCCCTATGAGGCTAGCCATACTGCCTCGTGTGGGTCCCATGAGGCTGTCGTATAAGGCGCACGAAGGGCAAATAACGCCTTGCCTCATTCGCGCATCATTATGAATGCCGTATGTGGTCCTCGTGAGGCAAAATAATTGCTACCCGATTTAAACATTTCTCATGAAAATTGGTACATAGGGGTTTTGTAGAATGCTGATCTAAAATCCGCTGTCCAAATTTAGAAATTCAAGAAGGCGGATCCAATATGGCAACCAATAATTCTCGATTTCAATGGATTTTAATGAAAATTGGTACAATGATTATCCTGAGGCCACTAATTTCGAATTATATTAACCCTTTAACTGTTTAATTTTTTTTTCAAGAACTTTTTCTGCCCACAAACTAGCGAATATTCTAAAATGTCAATTTTTTTTAAATTTCTTTATTTGCCCTTTTTCAGAAATAAAAATTATTGTCGTTTCGTTGATTGATAATACAAATGCTATCTTTTTATCATTGTGGCGAATACAATGGACATTATGTGAAAAATCGTGGTTTGTTCATGACGAGTATACTCGACATAAACAGTTAAAGGGTTAAGATTTGGAAATTCAAGATGGCGGATCCATAAAGGGGTTTTCGGGTTGAAAAAAATTCTAGAATATAACAAACTAGCACATTTGAGAAGTATGAGCCTAGGCGTATATTTGATGGTTGCCTAATCGAACCCCTGTAAGGCAAATGGTGAGATTGCCTGTTTCATTGTAAGGCTATAAATGCATTAGGTTTTCCTCATAAGACCCTTGTGAGAAACCCATAAGGTAAACCTCATTTCAGTATCGCTGATTTTATTTTGTGAGGTCCTCATGAGGAATCTATGGGGAAATCCCTCTATCGGCATACCCCTCACTTGCCACATGAGGCCCACACGCTTCATGAGGCATGCCCCCTATAAATCCTAGTCGGGATGTTCCTTGAAACCTAGTACCTTTTTACAATTTACTTTTCACTTATTTTTTATTAGATACATATATGCATATATGAGCCGTTCTTTGCAAAAATCGACTAACTCCGTAACATGCGATGAAATAATGCACATTATTCTTTAAAATTGCCTTTATAATAAATAAATATTGTAGGATACACGGTTTATACAATTAATAAGAAAGAATAGCCAACAAATAATCGTCAGTAATGTTACAATTTGTATGTGAATGGTGGAGTTAAGCGATTTGTATTTACAGTGAACGGCTCATATATTAACGAAAGTTATGAATTTTTTGGGTGTCGATTAAGTTGGAATACCCTTATAAAATTCTATTAATACATAATTCATGTCTAAAAGTTAAAATTAAATGAGAAATTACTGTTCTTGAAAGAGCCAGAACCAGCATGATTAGACCCACTTTACCTTAATTTTCAATTCAAAGGACTCCGAAAGTACTAAGAACCTCCTTCAAGTAGCACTTTAAGAGATTTACTTCCACAATATCTCCATTATCTGTACCTAATACTGATTATGAATAACTCGCAGTTTAATCAATTTCCGCTTTAAGAAATTGTTATATTGGTTTAAAATTGATTGAAAGGCTGCCACAAACAACAACGAATCGAATAAGAAATACCGTAATAGGACTAGATCGATTCATGCCAAATCCACCTAATATCAGTGTCGAAGTAAAATGAAATAGCTTTAAATTGAATAAATTGCAGATAAGGTCGACAGTATAATTGCGCTCTGTTATTTTGCTTGAGCACCACTCGGGATCGATACGGATCCTTGGAGTTGCTCTCAACTAATTACCTTCCTAAATACTGAATTTATGCAAACTCATAAGTCCTTGGACGACCCAAGGAGGCCTCGTGCACAAAGCCTTTCATTTTATTAGAAAAGCTGCAGTCAGTGGCGGAATATGCTGGGAAACTTATAAATTTGATCAGAGCAGTAATTGCACAATGAGCCATGAAAGAGGAGCCTACCCCGGGGGATCCCCAACAGAATAAATCATCCTTCGGAGTACTATGACGGCAGGAGGTGGAGGTGGCTTCTGTTCCTGCTCCGTCAATTTATGTGATGGAATATCGTTTATCTTTTCCTTATGAAAGCAGATTTAAACGGTTTTTGCTCACGGCCCGAGCCCAACAGTCTAATTTATGGCCCGGGCGGAAACACTCTTAGCGCATGAAAGTGCAGAAAATGTGAATCCTCCCGCAATGATTTTATTGTTCAAACTCATCACATAGGCGCAAAAATTATTCAGCCCTTTCCGCGATTTAAATGAACTCTTGTAAGCGCACTGAATTACCCAATACCACACCACGACATTAAGCCATTAAATTGGGTAAAATCATTGTGTCTGCCTGCGGCAGTTACATTATAAATTAACAAACTTTAGACCATCGTTTCACGTTTTGGCGCCAAACTGTTTAATCGATAACCTCCCGACAATTCGTTCGATTTACGCAATTTTGATACAATTTCTTACTATGTATAAGAAGGAAAATAATAAACTTAAATTAAATGTTTCGTTACGAAGTATAAATTGCCCGCTTATGGTAACCCTACTCTACAGGCACTATTACTATTTTTCATCAGGAATTTCATTTGAAAGAGTCTGACTATCTATTTGGATAGTCAGTTAGCTAATCTGAAAGAAACTCATGCATCTACCACAGTTATTTATGTTATTAAAAAAATTCATAACTACGAAGCCATTCAAATTTACTAAACCATGAATTCCAATTTGTAAATATAACTATCTTCAATATCAAATTTAAATTGTAACAGAAGGAGTATTCACGCTTTTTTTTTTTGTATTTCCCATTGTGTCATTATATGACTTCTCAAAACCTTTTTAACAGCTTATGCGCTTCCAAAATGTTATTTAAAAGTGAAGTATTTGTTTATTCATCTTCCTGATTTTCATTTTATATTATTATGTTATTGTTTAATATTCACTTTTACTTGCAATTTTTAGACCGCTTATATCGATTTGCTTTTGCTTTGTAATTTTCGTTCTCTTTTTCAGGCTTAGTTAAATATTTTTGTAGTTAAGGTGTGTAAGGGCTTAGTAAGGGCCCAGCAGAAAAATAAGCACTTTAAAATACTTTTCCAAGTGCTGCCACTGGAGCACAAGATGCTTTGTTTGCGCTTCAGTTTCATACAAATTTTAACATATGAGAAGCACTTTTTCGAAATATATCATGAAATGTGGATAAAGCGCTTCGAATCTGCTTTTTTCGAAGCACTTCGAATTTTCCCACTTGGAAGTATTTCAGTATTTTTGTAGTCAAGGTATGAAATCTATTGCAATAGAAACAATTATGAAAATGTAAGATTTTACACTTGATACGTGTATATAGGAGGGAGGAAGGCTGGCTTTTTTTATAGAAGTTTTAAAATCAAACCAATTTTAAAACTTCTATAAAAAAACACTGTTCAATATGCTCCAAGTTTGTTGATTTATTAAGAAGAAAGAGTAACCCATCCGATTAGTTACAGGCAGTAGGCCATCTTGTAAACCCAATTTTGCAGCGCATTTATGATGGTTTGAGGACCTATTTCATAAAAAGTTCGATCAATATTGTACTTAAGTACCTGAATCGTGTCAGCATAATATCGATCTTCAATAGCTGATTACACGATTATTGAACGTAGTACGCGAAAGATCGATTGTTGCACGGCTTATGTGACACGTAGTCCCATCGTGCTGAAACCTCACTCAAAACAAAAAAGCACTGTAATTTCTAAAAAAAAACGATTTTGTTGGTCAGATCGTACCCAACAGCTTCAGGTTTTTGTTTTAAGGGGGTAGTACCGGTTATAAAGGTAAAAAACAGCCTAATTTTCAATATTTTTTTCTCGGTTTCTTTATAACATTTTCAAACTTCTCTTACACTTTTATCACATTTTCAAGGTATTAAAAAAAAATTTTTTTTTTTTTTTTTATTATTTATAGGGGGCGCTGAAGTTGTCATCAAAATACCTCTTTGCATGGCGGACAGTTAATCTCAGGAATGAAGAATTTAAAACAGAAAAGCCAAACAGCATTTTAAAGAGGAATGTTTCTTATGTGGTAATTCACCACAATATTTGAAAAAATTATTAAAAAAAAAATGGCGGCTGTTTGAAAATTTTTTTCGAAAAATCACCAATTTTTTCACTTTGTTTCGCTTGTCAAATTTTTTTGTATTTGCTTTTGGCCTATATTGTGGTGAATTACTACACAGGACACTTGAATAAATAATTACACCAAATTTTACCTAAATCGGTTCTGCCAATCCGGAGATTAACCCATTAAGTCCCAAATGTCAGCTTTTTCGCCGCTGCGTTCGGCCGCTATATTTTTAGTGAAAATAGTGTCTGAAAAATATGTGACACACTAATTCCGACGCAAAATTTAATGATCTTTCAGAATCTGACCTCAAAATTTGCAACAAATGTGTGGTTCAAAAGTTGTAAACTAATTTATGCAAAAAAACGTGATTTTGAAGAAAAAAATTTCTGGTTTTTCCAATTTTCCACAAGGAAATCATTTGAAATTTCATTGTTTTCTTGCAAATATCGTGGTCTCGACTCCCAAAGTATAAGCTCCCGTTGTTTAAATGAAGGATTTTAATGTTTAAGCACACAAAATGGCGGTCGGGACACGGAAAGATGAGAAAAAGTTTTCGGAATTTTTTACTCGAAAACAAAGGGTTTTAGAGAAAAATTTTATTGAACAAAAAGTGCTTAGAATTGATTGAGAAACCCGTGTGAATTTTTTCAGAATTTTTCAAGCAATTTTTGGATTTTTGGATTTGATCATTTTTTGAAAAATCCAAAAATCTCATCAAAAATTCTGAAAAAATTCACACGTGTTCCACAATCAATTCTAAGCACTTTTTGTTCTATAATATTTTTCTCTAAAACCCTTCGTTCTCAAGCGAAAAAATATCTTGAATTATAAAATAAGTTAGAAAATTTGACTTTCGGAATTTTTCACTCGAAAACGAAGGGTTTTAGAGAAAAATATTATAGAACAAAAAGTGCTTAGAATTGATTGTGGAATACGTGTGAATTTTTTCAGAATTTTTGATGAGATTTTTGGATTTTTCAAAAAATGATCAAATCCAAAAATCCAAAAATTGCTTGAAAAATTCTGAAAAAATTCACACAGGTTTCTCAATCAATTCTAAGCACTTTTTGTTCAATAAAATTTTTCTCTAAAACCCTTTGTTTTCGAGTAAAAAATTCCGAAAGCTTTTTCTCATCTTTCCGTGTCCCGACCGCCATTTTGTGTGCTTAAACATTAAAATCCTTCATTTAAACAACGGGAGCTTATACTTTGGGAGTCGAGACCACGATATTTGCACGAAAACAATGAAATTTCAAATGATTTCCTTGTGGAAAATTGGAAAAACCAGAATTTTTTTTTTTTCAAAATCACGTTTTTTTGCATAAATTAGTTTACAACTTTTGAACCACACATTTGTTGCAAATTTTGAGGTCAGATTCTGAAAGATCATTAAATTTTGCGTCGGAATTAGTGTGTCACATATTTTTCAGACACTATTTTCACTAAAAATATAGCGGCCGAACGCAGCGGCGAAAAAGCTGACATTTGGGACTTAATGGGTTAACTGTCCGCCATTTGAAAAAACGTCATTTTGTGAAAAAACGCTTTTAAAGTTTTTTTTCAATGTATTGTGTGTGTGTTATTATATAGCCGAAATTACCGACGGAGAGCGAAAAAGGCGCGCACGCTTAAACTGCTGTAACTATTTTTATTTTTGAAATTTCTTAATAAGATTCTGAGAGTTAATTTCTGAATGTATAAGTAATTGAAAATGCAAAAAAAAAAAAAATTTTTTTTTTTTTTAATTACAACCGGTACTACCCCCTTATCAAAGTAAAAGTTGTTAGTGAAAAGTTTCCGTGAACAACATCGGATCGCGCCAACACAACAACAGAAGTTATCATTTGAAATATACAAGTTGTTAGATAAGTTGGTGTACAAGTTGTTGGGGAAAGAATAGAAGTTCTTCATGTGGCTGTTAGAATTCAAACTTAGGCAATTATAAGCCCATTGTGATGCCACTTTTTGTGACCAGGGTTTCTGGTGGGAATTGAATCCACAATCTCTGCGGCCCTGCTGGCTCTTCGCCAACGCGTTACTTTCAACATTGAATTTTTTCCTAAATGTAATATGAACATTTTAAACAGAACTGTCCTTTCGCATTATTAATCGTCAGATCAATTGCTGAGATCCAAATTGTCTAATTTATTATAATGTATTAATGGATCGTTCCTCAAAGATAACTGGCCTATGATACAGATATATAATTCATTCAAACTCCTAAATTCATAGGTATATTGTGATCTACTTGTAATCCTTTAGCTGATGTTTACACGAGGTAAAAAATTGGCGGTAATGATTACCGTTTTAACACACAGGCAATGATTGAATGATAGTATTTATAGGAAATGCAGATTCAAATTAATTTGGTAAGATAAAAGGTAAGACTTTTCTTTCAAAACGAAAAAACGCTATTCCCAAGCAATAAAATCCTGAGATAAGAGGCTTAAGTTTTCAACCCCTTCCGATCTGGTGCAAGACGCGTCGAAAAAATGCAGCCTCTTTTGGTAAGCAGGTACATTTCCTTTTATCCGAAAGTGCCCATACAATTAAAAAATACAATCTCACAGCCGTATTGGCACAGATCATTTGATTAGAATTTTCCTCCGCAACTCTGAAAAATGTACATGATACTCATGAGACTGTGTGAATCAGGTCATTGCGCAACATCTCTTTAAAATAGGTAGGTTGGGCTACATTGTTCACATTGCGTCGTCCAACTAACGACATTTTGTCCTTTGAAGACGCGTTAAGGGTTCTTTAAGATAACAACTTATTAGGTGCTTGTAGCTAACTACGCATCGCTTCCTTAAAGGGTGAAAAAACCAAACTGTTGTGGTGTTGTAAAATGGGTTTATTGTTTCCTTGTGATCTATACTAAACATCTTAAGAGCTTAGATTTTGTTAAAACTGTTCATTTCTTAGAAAAGAACTGTGAACGTGATTAAAAGACCTCACGGTTTGATTTTGATGTTTTGTTATTGTAATAAAGCAAAGTGTTTCACGGCCAGATTGCAAATAAACTGAATACTTTCTATCGAATAAGATGAATTTTCCGGACAGCTAAAATTCGCCAGAAAACACCTGGATCTCTCCCAAAAAAACTGATGCGGCCAGGTTGCATATGCCATGTATATCCGATGAAGGAAATCAACTGGACGCGAGCCATTCAGACAGTTTCCAAACACCTTGTTTTCGGCTTTCGTTCAAAAAGCAAAACAGGCCACCTTGCGAATGTTTTTGTTACTCTTAACTCTTATGGTGTATGGAACAAAGGCAACTTACTCAGGAGCTCACCTCGAATCTCCCCCGCGATAGATTTCTTGTTCATATTTATTTTTGGGGCGCGCACTAAACCTCTCGAAGAGCACCTAAATTGGGCTAATAAAATCACTTCGACTCAAGAAGATGCGGTTTGCTTAGCCGACACGAGCGTCGAGCGGAGCTTCCAAGACCACAGTGGGTAATTCTAATTCGAGCTTCTTCACACCTTTTATTTTATTACAGTTTGCTGCGGTTTTATCGCGATGCTAATTTCAATGTCAGGGTTCACGTAACACGAACTGGGGTCTTGCACAACGAGGCTTTTGTGGTGTGTCGGGGCTGTCGACGACTTCGTTAACTAATTACAGCGGAGGAACCATGTCTTGCTGGACAAGGCGGCTAACGGCCAGATAAGTGGGACAGGGGTGCGGTTATATCATCAACGGGGCCTGGCATTGAGGACCTGCCATCAAGATGAGGGTACCGCACCGGAAACCAGGTTAAGTTGCCGATAAGACTCTTGTCTTCAAGCACTGCAGCAGCACTAGAGGGCACTGTTGATACGATGCAGTTCCACTTTCACTCGAAAGAGAGCCCCGTCTAAGACACAGACCACTGTGATACCGTATATAAGATCACACACGAAACAAGTTCAAGGTTACGATGGAGTCCCGGATCCTGCCTGAATGCGACTGCCTCACTGTCTGAAAGAAACTGAGCCCAAAAGGTGTCATGTGGCCGATGTTTTCCTCTGTGGAAAGCACATTTCCCACGATTCAACACGTTTTCACCTCTCTCCAGCACTCCTCGGCCGCTTAAAGTCTGAGTGCCAGGCATAGTTCGGGGTCTTGTTGTGGGTGGCCCCATTGGGTTGTGGTGCCGCCCCCTACCTGCCCCCACCGGGGGAAAATTTCGATTCGGCGCACCGCGTTAAAGGAACATGTGGACATAAACTTGGAACGGATTCAAGTTTTGACATAGAACCATCCACCAGGCGAAGTTCACTTGATTTCGGGAGCATTGGGTGCTTCGTGTTGAGCTTGATTTAAAAAAAACATGACTAACGGCGCGGCGGCGGGCGACAGCGTCCAGACACTCTTGGAAAAATTAGTCGAAGTTTGGAGCCAAGTGCTGGCGCTCCTTGGACGTGCTCATTTGTACGCTTTTAATTGACTTTTGGGTGTAGCGCTCGGACAGGGTTAATTAGTTTTTGAATATTTCCCTAAGAAAAACAATTACTTCAAAGGAGCGTGGACTTCGTCCAGCTCGAAATAATAATGAAAATATTAAGCAATATTCTCGTCAATGAGGAGGGTGCTACGAAGAAGTCTTAGAAGCAATTTCGAAGGAAATTCAATCCACTCGGGGGAAATGATGTTTCTTTCTTTTCTTTGCTCCTTTTTTTAATCTATTTCCTTCGCCCTCGACGCGGATAAGAAAAGATGAAGTCTGGGAGCAAGATGTGATTAGCCACACAAAAAACTGTTGCCTAACGAAAAATTTTACATGAATAATTTTTAAGTTAAAGAGGGGTCACACTATTAAAAAAACTTACATAATTGAATCAAGGACCCAAAATAGCAAGTAGCTTTTGTAGTTGTGCAAACTAGCAAAGTTAAATTATAATAAGATAAATAAATGAGTTATCCTGTTCAGATTCGACAAAAAATAATAAAAAGTTGCGATAACCTTCATTTGACCATGAAAATTGGCTTCAAAGTTGACGATTTTTAGAAAAAATTTATATTTTTGTATATAGAAACTATGTCAACCTTCCCTCTTATTTTATTTCTGGCTGACGTTCCCTCCTACCGATGGATACTAGAACTAGAGAAGATTGATAGAGGTCATTCAAAGATCACGCGGAGGTCATTTGAAGGTAATTTTCGAGAGAACTACCACGAAATCGCCTTTTTTCGCAGTCTGACTGGGAAAAGGAGTGTAGATCCAGTTCTTGGATGATCAGGTCGAGTTATAGCCTCAAGAATTATCGGTAGTGGCCAGTCTAGGGTCATCCAGAGGTCTTTTGAAAGTCAATTCAATGGTCGTTTGGTGGAAATCACCACGAAATCATATTTTGTCTGCAGTCTGACCAGGAAAAGGGTTGTAGATCCAGTCTCTGGATGCTCAGGTCGAGTTATAGCCTCCAGGATTATCGGTATTGGCCCGTCTAGGGTCATAGCATATCTTTTAAGACAATTTTTGGCCTAGAATAACAAAACTTAATTGACAAAGTTACAACTACTTTTTTTAGTTTTAGCGACACAGACTTGTTCTCACCATATTCATTATCTAGAAGGAAGACTTTTTTTGTAATATATAATAAAGCAATGGTGGAGCTCATGCAGGTATCAGAAACAAATTTTAACAGACATTGTGTGACTTATTAAGTATTGAGATCAAATTAAAGTTCAATGGACACAGCTAAATTTAATAGTGTATACTATATATTAAATTGTGTGTAGTGTTACATACTATAAAATAAGCTACTTCTACTTCCGATTTTCTCCAAAATTAGCTTAAGAAAGCAAAATTTTCGCAAGATATTAATTAATCTAGCGAAAAGGGTATGAAATATATTGACAACACAGAAATTCAATTACACTTAATTACTTTTCTGTGCGAATTCACTGAAATTCTAGTTTTTTGATTCTGAAACATATTACAAGCAAGAAGCAAGGACACATGACTCACGTAGAACTGATGGAATATTATGCACGTTGCTTCTGGCGCTAATGCTTGCTGCTAAATGTAATAAATTCATTTCACCTTTACTATTTGTATAGAGTGGAGTGTTTCCTCTGCCCTATATTTTATTGTAATCTCACAAAAATCGGTATTAGATGACTTTTAAGGTCAATGATTTCAATCTGGTGCTTTCAATGTTAATTATTTATTCAAATCTTATACACAGGGTGTCCCGATTCAACGTAGGAAACGCTATATCAATAGATTCCTTGGAGTGTCGTCAGCAAACTTTTGTTCCTGACTTAAGTCCTTATAGGCCCTTGTAAGGATTTCGCAGGACATCGATCAAGGACTTATTCACTATATTGGGTATGTCCAAATATGTAAAAGGTAGAGAGTCTCAAGCTCAAAATTTATTGATATTTTCATAAAAAAATTGCGGTTTTATTCTGCTTTCATAAAAACTTTCTGTGGCAAGATTGCTTTTTTTTATTATGGACCCTGTGCCTTTTGCATGTTTGGATATATCCTAATAAGTAGAGTATCGTTAGAAAGGTGCTGTCCTCCTCTTTTCAATGAGTCCTTGCTCGATAGTCGATGCCCTTAGCCGATATCCTATAAGGACTTAAGTGAGCGAAGCTGTAAAAAACCCGCAACGGCGATTTTTTGGGGGAAGGAGGCACTTTAAGCGAGGGGTGAAGAACAGAAGTTTGCTCAGGACACTCCAAGGAATCGATTCCGTATTCTAAGTTTATTTGATATATCAAAAATATATAGAATTAAATAAAACCTTTTTAAAAAGTAAATCGAACAGCCCTAAAAACTTAAAAAATCGTAAAAAGTATGAAATAATTTTAAGTTGTTACTACGTTTGAAGACGGCGAGATAATCCGAGTGATATAAATGTAATACTAGAAAATTATAGGCAATCAGTTTTGATTTCGCGCACCGACTTCAAACAAACAATAACATTTTACGATATAACCTAACCTAATATACAGGGTGTTTGGCAGAAGGACCGACAAAATTTGTTGGTGGGTTCATTTCTAATCTTCTACCGATGAGACCTAAGTCGTATGTGATCCGATTACTGATATACGACTTGTTCCAGTTTATTTAAAAAATGCCCTAAATTCCCCCTTCAAACCCTCATAACTGTTTTGTTTGTGGTCACAATAGTATGAAATTATGTTTTATTGCATGTTTGATTTATGTTTTCCATCTAAACTAAACAATAAAATTTGATGTAGTTTATTAACAAAAAAAGGACATGTGAGCTTCCAAAATCCAAAAAACAGGTAATTGCGTGAAGAAATAGCATTTTTCAAAATTAATTTTAAAATAACAACCTGCAACTGAGAGCTTTGTTTTTTTTTAAAAAGTTCCTTGGTTTACGCCCGTTCCAACGATATGCCACATGTAAAATAAAGTCATTCATTAAAGCGGTAAAAATTAAGGATTCACTGCAAGGTCCTAATACTTTTTTATCAATTGCTGATTACGAAACCAGTTTACGTACAAAACAAAGCGGTGATCGTAAGCAACTATTTATTTATTTGAACTATTTTATTTATCGGTAAAAAATTAGAAATGAACCCACCAACAAATTTTGTCAGTCCTTCTGCCAAACACCCTGTATATAAAAATAACCTTCATTAGATCTAGGTGCTCTAGCAAAGATTTTAGAAACTCAGTAAAATTGGATGTAAATCTAGTTAAAACAAACCAATCTTGGCATTTGCATTTAGATGTCCAGTCAATTTAGAAATAAATCTAGTTAAGAGGAATTCATTGGATTCTGAGTGCTTTTAATTCAAATTCGAGTGAATCCTAGTTAAGACAAAAACTATAGAATACCTGGGATTTTAGTTAGTTTATATATACTATAAATCTAGTTAAAGTGGGTCGATAGAGTTCTAGTGTCTACATTTATAATTAAAAATACTGGGAACTCAGATCAAGTTGGATTTTGCTAGATTCCAGTTGAAAAACATTTTGTGTGTACATGATACGACTAGGAACACTAATTTTAAATAAGGATTATTCACAATTTGGTTGGTTTTTAGCAAACACAACACCATATAGCCGACACATTAATACGAACATTATACAATCCAGCATTATCCTTTATATTCAACCTCATGCGATAACAAGTTAAGAGATAATTTAATTTTTTTTCTCAGAATTAACATATTAACAAGTTAATTTATGGGTCATTCTACAGAAAATCATCAAATGGTCAAAGCCGCACTATTTTTGATTTGGACGAAACTTGGTGGGTATCTTTGTTTAGATGTCAGAAGAGAAAATTCACCATCATTTAATTTTTCTGATGTCTCAGCTTCGGTGCGCGACCGCTAGAGCACTCAAAAAGTGTGATTTTTACGCTCTACTACTATGCGCTGTCAAAATTGTTCTATTAGAGATATTTGAACATTTGTGGTCGCAGTTGAAAGCTAAAATATAGTAGTTTTAGGAAAACAATATGGAAATAGAAAAATTTTTTTATTCGAAGTATACTAGCATCATGAAAATACGATTTTTTTCACATTTTTATATGATTTTCAAATGGCTGTAGTATCTTTCCTGGTAAATAAAAAAAATTTACTTTTTGTGTACATCATGTCCATATATTAAACAAAACAACAGTTCATTATAGACTCGTTCGACAAATGTTTTATATTAAAAAAATAAGCTTGAAATTTGAAAATTTCTGAAAATTGCATATTTCGAGCTTCAAAATGAAAATGTGGGACAGGAGATAGAGAACTGAAATTCTCAGGAAATTTAGGTGTAACCTTGAACTTTAAAGACCCGTTGAGTTTGCTTTGTTTTTTGCATCCCTCTAGTAATTACAGCCATTTCAATACAGCTAGTAATGCAGATTTTCCTTTTTAATTAGTTTCTTTTCTTACTTCACAATACGAGGAAACAATAATGTAGTAATAAAAAAAGAACAATGTGCAGCAGATACTCCGTAAATGCTAGCAAACAAATGAGATCAAGCCACTTTACTTCCTTTTTTAGTGTATCATAAAAAAGATAGTTTGATTTATAAGTTAAAAACATTTTGTGTAATTAGCGACTACTTAACCCATAGTACTGTAGCATTCTATTCATTTCAAAAAGTGTTAATTCAATACATCAAAAGATATTATCCAGAATTTAAAAAAGTTAAATATTTCATCGATGGATCAGCGGCTCAATACAAAAATAAGAAAAATTTTGTTAATCTATGTCATCATAATGATGATTTTGTGTTGGAAGCAGAGTGGTATTTTTTTGCCACTTCTCACGGGAAAAGTCCATGTGATGGTGCAAAGGGAACGATCAAACGAATAGTGCGGAAAGCTAGTTTACAACGAATTGAAGATCGTCATATATTAACTACTAAAGCTATGTTAAATTTTTGTTCCGAACAAATTTCTGGAATCGAATTTTTTTTTTTTTTTTTGTATCCAATGCTGATGTTGAAGCTGCGGATAAATTTGTATGTGATAGATTTAGTAATATTGTTACAATAAAGGGAACAAGAATGTTTCATAGTTTTGTACCCATTTCTCAAAGTAAATTGAAAATTCGTAAATACTCGGCTTCAAATAATTCAGAAATTATAAGTATGTCTAACATTTCAAGCATAATAATATAAAATATTAATAATTCATTGTTGTATTAATAATGATATATATTAATATTAGAGTAACAAAATAAAATTCTGATATTTGAAATCGCATTCTTCATTTACGATAAATTGCATTCTTCTTTTGGGATATATTTATTTAAATCGCCTTCTTCATTTGGGATGTATGTATACGGAGTATCTACTACATATTGTTTTGTTTTTTATTGTTTTTGTTGTTCTTTTTTATTACTGCGTTGTTGTTTCCTCGTATTGTGAAGTAAGAAAAGAAACTAATTAAAAAGGAAAATCTGCATTACTAGCTGTATTGAAATGGCTGTAATTACTAGAGGGATGCAAAAAACAAAGCAAACTCAACGGGTCTTTAAAGTTCAAGGTTACACCTAAATTTCCTGAGAATTTCAGTTCTCTATCTCCTGTCCCACATTTTCATTTTGAAGCTCGAAATATGCAATTTTCAGAAATTTTCAAATTTCAAGCTTATTTTTTTAATATAAAACATTTGTCGAACGAGTCTATAATGAACTGTTGTTTTGTTTAATATATGGACATGATGTACACAAAAAGTAAATTTTTTTTATTTACCAGGAAAGATACTACAGCCATTTGAAAATCATATAAAAATGTGAAAAAAATCGTATTTTCATGATGCTAGTATACTTCGAATAAAAATATTTTTCTATTTCCATATTTTTTTCCTAAAACTACTATATTTTAGCTTTCAACTGCGACCACAAATGTTCAAATATCTCTAATAGAACAATTTTGACAGCGCATAGTAGTAGAGCGTAAAAATCACACTTTTTGAGTGCTCTAGCGGTCGCGCACCGAAGCTGAGACATCAGAAAAATTAAATGATGGTGAATTTTCTCTTCTGACATCTAAACAAAGATACCCACCAAGTTTCGTCCAAATCAAAAATAGTGCGGCTTCAATTTTTTTTAATTTTTGATGATTTTGTATGGAATGACCCTTATGTAACTACTTAAGAATTAACCCTAATTTGAATAATTTTTCAATGATAGAAAAACTGTTTCGATTTCAATTCCTCTGGCAAAGAGTACATATCAAGAAGTATCGCGATTAGACGGTCATTATAAGGAGAAAGAATAGATACTTATTCTTATTCTTTCTACGGCGGGTCTTTAAGAGTGAATTTACGTTGGGTGATTTTCACTCTTTGTGGTTCGAATTAATATTTTCCCATTCCCAGTAGTCCGATTAATATTAATTTGTGAATTTTATCAGTTCATTATAAAAACTAACAACGTTTATTTCGCAACAACAATAAAAAAAAATTAGAAAACTGCAAAACGATGTACAATTATCTCAAAAATGATTTATTTCAACACCCATTGGAGTGCAGCAACAATTTAAACAATTGTAATTCTGTACCTAATTCTTAAATTTAAAAACTACCTTGAGCCACACGCGACAATGGACCTGCTGCTTCAAAGGAATTTTACATCGAGTTAGACTCCACGTTGTACTGCAGAGGGTTAATATAGTATTCTCATTATGGACTTGACAATGGGGATACAAGACTTCACTTGCATAGTCAAAAATTGGTCGAACAATGGAAAAATATGATTATTTATTCTTATGTTAGAAAATTTACGGGACGCGGAACCATTTTTTAATAAATTTCAGCCAAATGGCCTTGGAAACCATACTGTTTATATGAATCGACAAAGTTTAGTTTACAATCCAGAGTAACAACAAATAGAGCGTAATCAAAATTTTTTGCAATTGCGATATATACTATAAAAATAATAACGCTTAGTTATTTCCGAATTTTTTTTTTTTAATTCGTAATCAACTTTTACATTATAGAAAACTGCAGTCATCACAGTGTTTTTCATTTCGATGTAACATTTTAATTTTTGTTCTTATCGAAAAAAATTATAAAAACTTTTCTTATTTCTTAACCCTTTAACTGTTTAATTTTGTTTTTAAGAACTTTTTCTGCCCGCAAACGAACGAATATTCTAAAATGCAAATTTTTTTTTTCTTTATGTGCCCTTTTTCAGAAATAAAAATTATTGTTGTTTCGTTGATTGATAATACAAATGCTATCTTTTTATCATTGTGGCGAATACAATCGACATTATGCGAAAAATCGTGGTTTGTTCATGACGAGTATACGCGACATAAACAGTTAAAGGGTTAACATTATTTTTATTATAAATCTATTCAATTTTTAATTAATTTAAAAGGTAGTGCGAGATGCTAATCGTAAAACTAGTATTCCGTTTTTGCTTATATATATTAGGTGGTTGCATTAATTCCCGCTGTTCACATATAGATGTGGGTAGGAATTTTTACACTAAACTATAATAACTGTGACATGTAAATTTTTGAAGCTTGAAGGTGTGTTAATAAAATCCAGTTGACGGTCGGCATTTTGATATTCATTAAGTGATATTTAATATACAGTGAAAAATGGATCATGATAAGTTGTTTTTCCGATGTGTGCAGCTGAATCTCACCGATTACTCGCGGAAACTTATGGAGAATCTGCTCCATCCGAAACAGTTTGCAGTGATTGGTTTAGAAGGTTTAAAAGCGGTGATTGTGATGTTTATGACATACAGTGCTGTGCAAAACATTTGCAACTAAAACCCCAATTTTCTATGTCTTACTACAACAAACCTTAAATTCTTAAAAACAAAAAAGTTAATACAGTATTTTATTCTTTATTATATCTAATTTAAGAATATTAAAAAACTAAAGGTAACTATTCAATAAAAAAGGAGAAATATTCGTTTTTTCATACTAAGATACAAAACTGACTGTGCAAAACATTTGCAACTCCTTGACATTAACAATTTTGGCGACTTTAAATATATATTATCATTAATATTTGGTTGAATAGCCTTTATTTACAATAACTGCTGCACATCTTCTTGGCATAGAATTAAATAGCGACTCAATATGTAAAGAAGTTATATCATTCCAAGCCTTTTTTATACCATTAAAGAGTTCGTCACGGTTGTTGTAAAATTGACCCCTCATATTCTTCTTAACCAGTTGCCATAGCTTTTCTATGGGGTTGAGATCTGGGGACTGTCCGAGCCATTTCAAAACTTCAATGTTTTGCTGCGAAAACCAAGCCTGAAGAAGTCTAGAGGTTTGCTTGGGATCATTGTCCTGTTCGAAGCGCCAGTGCAGGGGCATTTCTTCCTCTGCGTAAGGGAGCATAACATTTTCCATAATGTTTTTGTAGTCCTCCGCTTTAATTATCAGTGGTATTTCATAAATAGGTCCCACGCCCTGAGCTGATAAACACCCCCAGACCGTTGTATTACCAATTCCATGCTTCATAGTTACCACAGTTTATCGCGGAATTAGTCGTTTGTTCGTCGGTCGTCCTACTTTTTGCCCTCCACCTAGCCCCACTAAGTTAAACTTAAAGTTAAACACTCATCCGAAAAAAGGACAGTTCTCCATTTTTCTACGGGCCATTCTAAATGACTTTGAGCAAAGACAAGTCGAGCTCAGCCATTTTTTTCGGAAAGTAGTGGCTTTTTCGCTGGCCTGTATGTCTTAAGATCGATTTCTATGGCTCCTCTTCTTACTGTCGAAGGATCCACATCCAGGTTTTATTCGAAAGACCGAGATTTAATTAAAATTTAAATTCTACGATCCTCAGCCTTTGTCGTTTTCCTTAGTCTACCACCCAATATGAATATTTTCAAGACTCCCAGTCTTTTTAAAACTGCTTATAATTCTGGATATGGTGGATTTAGCTATTTTATATTTTTCACTAATGTCTTTTTAGGTTATACCATCTGTGTAAACAAATATTATTCGGTTTTTTATTTCGCTGTAAAATTAATTACCCCCATTTTAAGAACTTTTAGTTTAATTGCGTTTCAAGGAAAAAAATATTTTAATAATACACTTCCGCGCATGCATCGGAATAGAAAATTATTATTATTATTTTTTATTAACTATATATGGACTAGAAAATAACAGTTAGCTAACAAAGTACTGCCAATTCTCATTTATTCCTAGAAAAGTATTTGTTGATATATAAAGTTGCAAATGTTTTGCACAGGCAAAATCGTTACGTTGAATAAAAAAATTGATATTGCTTCCTTATTACGAGATATTACATCCTGCTATTGTTATATCTGGAAACTAGACATAATAAAGAATAATGCACTGTAAAACTTTTTTTGGTATCAGTGGTTTAGGAAATTCTATAATGATCTGTAACAAACTATGATTTTAGTTGCAAATGTTTTGCACAGCACTGTAGAACGGCCAGGCCAACCGAAAAAATTGGAAGATGAGGAATTAAAAGCGTTATTGGACGATAATCCCGCCCAATCGCTTAGAGAATTAGCTCAACAACTTGGATTCGATAAATCAACTATATCGCGACGTTTGCATGCTATTTGGTAGATGCAAAAAGAAGGAAAATGGCTGCCACATCGATTGACCGACAGTGCTATTGCGAATCGGCTAAACATCTGCATTTCATTATTTCCAAGGCAAAGAAAGAAGAATTTCTTATGGCGTATTGTGACCGGAGATGAAAAATGAATCTATTTTGAGAATCCAAAACGAAAAAAATCATGGGTTGATCCTGGCCAACCGACAACATCAACTCCAAAGCGGAACATCCACGCTAATAAGACAATGCTCTATATTTGGTGGGACATGGAAGGAGTTGTTAAAGCCGAATAAAATAATCACCGCTGACTGTTATGAACAACAGTTGGAGAATTTGTACGAAAATTTGATGAAAAACAGACCATCAATTGCATCGAATCGACGAAAAATAATTCTTATTCATGATAACGCTCGGCCTCATGTTGCTTTGAAGGACAAACAAAAACTGATGGAGTTTGAATGGGAAACCCTTCCCCACTCAGCGTATTCTCCAGACCTGGCTCCATCTAGACTATCATATGTTTCGGTCGATGCAGCATGATTTAGAAGACAGGCATTTCAAAAATTATGAAGAAGTCCAAAAATGAATTGCTGATTGGATAGCCTCAAAGGATAGAGCTTTCTTTCGCCGCGGAATTCAAATCATTTTCTTTGAGGTCTTCCTATCGACGAAACGTTGTATTTATAAACATTTATTTGGCGTCATAAATTACGAATATGCAAAATTCTGTTGTTCGAACTTTAACGTTAACATTTTGAAAAGTCATATTTTTACATCACGATTTTTTGTATATTATATTCCCACAAAGTTTTATTGCAAATTATGTAAATAAATACATACTTTATGTTTAAGAAAAGATGTTTCCACCTTTGTATTGTGAAAAATTTGCAAGAATCCTTGAAATTAATGAATTAAGAGTACATATCATATATCAACTAAAGACTAAACTGGTTGCTTTAATATATTTTGTTGTTGTTGACCTGTATATTTAAGGTATTAAGGCATACCTACTACTTACACAATAACGTACAATATACATTCGGTAAACGTAATAAATAATTTTTATTGCGCTTACTCACAGTTTAAAAACAATATATTCAATTATCTGGTAACAATCTGGCTGATGATGACGAAAGTTTTACAATCGCTTTGCGTTATTTTCTATTCGGAAAATAATCAAATATATCGTCGTATGAAATCTTGTTCATTAGTTCTGACTTTATGCACAAAAGAGCTAAGGCGTTTAGCTTTTCTTGGCTTAAGGTAGCAAATTGTAGAAAAATTTTTAGGAGTGGTGAAACATGTTACATTTTGAATTGTTTGTGTAGACCTAATAACATTTAGGTATATAAATATGAATCTTTTTAATTTCTGTAAGACATAAAAAAAAATGTTGGCCCCAAATTTGCCAACCCTAAAATCTGCCGCCGTCCAGCCTATATTCAGCTTGCTGGTAAATCCGCCACTGTAAATGAAGTAAGTTTTATAAATTGCTTAAAACGACTAGAACTATTTATATGGTTAATCAACTTGTGAAATCGTGCAAAAAGTTCACACAAGAGAATCTACTATATTTAATTCTTAAGATATCGCAATTTTATAAAATTGATTCTTAATGTGCTCCACAATCTGCATTTCCGCCGGATATTGTATTCATCGAAACTCTTCACTTCACCCGAAACGCTTAAGGAAATAACAGCATTTTAGCAAATAGCTGGTGGTTTTCCTATCATCTCGGCTCTTTGGAAGAGTCGTGAAGGGAGGAGAAGAGGTGTTGTGCCTTAAGGATAAACCTAGGCAAACATTCGTAGAATTCGCATAAAGCTCACATGTGAATCGCATGCTTATTTGCTTGTTTTCTTGGCTTTCTTTTCTCGCAGGTGTTGCTGAAATTTTTTACTGTAGGCACATCTTCATGAGACTTGGTGCTAGCAACTAACTTGAGGAGTAATTTTTCAATTAGACTCTGTGGGGAATATGGTTTTGTGATGGGTTTTAATTAAAAAATATTTTTGCGACTTAATATACATATATGTAGCATTCTTTCCGACGGTGAGAGTCGAAAGCGTGATTGATGAGGAAAAAATGCAAATCTTCCGCCTTTCATTGAATGTGACAAACAAAGCTTTTCGGAGAGTCATAAGAAAGGGAGCGTCTTTTTCAACCAGCCTGGCTCAGCCAAACACAATGGCCATCTTCTAAACTATACATACATATGTATGAATCATCTCCCAGCTTCTACCACGGGAGGCCAGGGTTAAGTTGACAGGCATGGTAGCCACAATTGCATTCCTTTCCACTCCCCAAGAGTTAGGGGTAGGTGACGGATACCCGTCTTCAATATCCTACAGACAGAAGTCCTACCATGCGAGCCCCCCGGTAGACATGTGGAAGGGAGCGCAAATGTGGTGGCCATTCAGCAATTGTCCAAAGAAAATCCATAAAGCATTGACCTTGACACTGTTCGGCGCCTCGGGCGCGCCTTGCCATACCCTTGCCCCCACTACCACCATATTGCTGAAGTAAACAAAAGGACGGTCCCAGCGCTGCGGGGGCGGACCACGAGTAGACTCAGCGCTCAATAATTTTGGGTCACGAAATCCTAACTGTATACTTCTTTTACGCTTTTCCATTTGTCGTAGGCGTAGTGCTACTCGGAAAAGCTAAATTCGCCCTATGGCATTTCCTAGTAAAAATTAGCATATCGCCGAAATTGCTACTTTCTCCTTTCCCCAAGGTCGTCTATGATGTGGACATCAAATCAAAGTGAAATCTTCGCACTCCATTTCCAGTCACTTCAAAGTGAGAAATTGTCTGCCTCCGACTGCGAACCTCTGATCTCAAAGGCCATTTATCTGCTGACGCGTTTTTCTTGTCAACTTTTTTAATTTCTGTCTTTAATTACAAGGCGAAGACGAACATCTTGCCGCGGTGTAACTCGTTCTAAGAAAAATGAACGTAGGATTCTGGATACCTACAGGAGCCGTATCTCGGCCTGACACGCTCCTTGCGGTCTGGTGCCTGTTATTAATGAGGCACTTTTTCAGCGCTCACTATTTTGTCACTCTTAATTGTTTCGGAGCTTAATGAGACTTTATGGCACAAAGTAATTACTCATGGTGGCCTTAGCACCCAAGTGGGCGAAGTGAGCACAAGGTACTTCATACTTCGGACAAAATACAAATTGCATAAGCCGAGATTAAGTCTGAATGGAGCGTGCTGATACCTGGATGCTAGGTTCGATGTTTGTGCTGCTTGTCCAAATTGGAATATTTTTAAAATTAAACAGCCAACCAGTTTATCTCATTACGAGTTTGGAAGTGCATTAAAATGGCATATTTGCACGAATCTTCCTAGCCTAGACTAATACATAAAAGGTATGTACAGTAAAAAATAAAACGGGTCTCTCTGGAGTCCAACCCTTTTCGGTGTCTTTTTAACTGTACTATACTGTATGAGTGTATTTTATTAACCCATTTCTGATAATAAACGTAAATATCCCATAGGTGTACAATTTTTAATCTGAAAGAAAAGCCAATAAACACCTTTCACATTACAATTTGCGTTGAATTTAAAAAAAAATCCGGAAGTATGGATCTTGTATGTTCGAAAGGACAATTACTTACTTATTCGAATAACATTATACATTGAGACAAAAAAAATGGAAACTTCTTAAGGCCAGCAAACCCTTTAAAATTTTCAAAAAATCGTTTTTTTTTATTACATATTTCGAATGTATAATACCTAAAGAATATACTGACCAAAGGAAAACCCGAAATATTGAGTTATCGCATATAGCATAGAGCGAAGGGACAGCATGGCTGGGTTAGCGAGCGAACTTTAAACACGATTATCTCGAAACTACATTTTCAAAAACTGCTCGTGTTATAGGTCAAAAAGTTATCGACCAATTTCGATGAAATTTTGGGAGGTTACTCTCAGTAATATTTTCCTAAGGAGATATATTACCTAAAGTTTGAAAAATAGCGTATAAAGAAATAATTTTTTTGAGGTCAAATATGTCGAAAAAATTGTCGAAAATTCGAACTTTGGAGTAAAAAGGCTCCCAAATTTTCAACTTTGCACTTTTTCATAATTTTTTAGGTATATCCTTCCCCGTAATATGTCAGTAAACGAATGACACTTGTTAAATATTTTTCAGATCAACAGTAAAAGAGTGACAACTGCAGCAGTTTTCGATGTCACCGAAAACAGGCGCCCGAAGAGTCTTAACAACGCCGCCATTTTGTTGGTCATACCAAAAAAAAAAAAAATTAAATTTGAAAATGATCCGATTATTCTATGCCCTCTAAAAAAAATCTATAAAAATACCTATTATTCACGCTCCTAAAGGGATTGCTGGCCTTAAATCAGTTCTTTTCGAAATAGCGAAAATTATAAATTTAACTACATTTCACATTGAACTTTGGAGTTAACAATTTCTATAGTTAATTCGACAAAATATAATACAATTTTGAAACAACATTGTATCGTGTTCAAATGCTTAATTTCGTTATTGTTGTAGCATTAAAATTGTACTTTGTTGAATGTTTTATTTAACGGGTTCCATAGTTGTTTCAAATAAAATATTATTACCCTACATTATATAAAATTTGCACTGAAAGAATAACTTAAACACGGTTTATGTGAATAAATATAACTCCTATGGTATGTGATAAGCAATATTAAGTGTAAATTTATTATACCGGATATATAATTATTAGGGTGATTCAAATTTATTTCTTTTCCTTTTTTTCTTTTTAAAACAGGTGCAATCGTTGCTAGGACAGGAAAGAAAAATCCCGGCCCAACCCCAGCTCATAATATCAATATTTACTGGTGGCTCATCGAACTTTTTTGTTTTCCATAAGAATAACATGGGAAAGAATGCATCACTAGACGTTTTTGTCTGTATCTAGTGAGAAAATGATCATTCATGAATGGGATAACGATTGAACCTGTTTGAAGAAAACGAAAAAAAATTTGAATCACCCTAATAATTATATTATTATATCGATCAGTTGTTCATGTGACCAGTATGAACTATAATTGTATTAAAACGCCAAATTTAAAATTATTAAATTGTTATAATGTAATATAAATGTTAAGTTGACAATAGTCCGCTATTATATACATGGTCTATTCTGATCTTCATCGGCTCATTTAAAACATACCTCAAATTTCCTACTATAAGTTGTAAATTTGAAAGCTTCTTCATTATTATTTGTACAAAATATAAAAATAAATTCTTAAATTATTCAAGTAAAACTGTACTTGGTAGATAATCTCATAGGATTGTAGCATTTTTTATGAAAACCAGAATCAGCACCAAACAGATACCACAAGCAAGAGCTGTTTAAACATGCCTCTCGTTTACACCAAATGAATACTACTTTCTATACTAAACGGTGTATTTTAAGGTAGGTTCAATAATGCTATAATTTTGAAACCGAACGAAACTAATTTTGTATCCATGTTTTGCTCGTTACACACCGAACAGAATTAATTTACTTCTTAAGGATATGCTTTGAATTAAAAACTGGACCTCTGGGTTTTTTGGCATGTTATTTATTGTGAGTGTATAAAAATGTAGCAATATCCACGTTTCGGTTAATTATTACCTTGAAAAGTTTTTACTATGTGTAAAAGACTAACAGAAAATTAAGAAACGTTTTGAAAGTTGTAAAATTATTTGTATCACAATTTATCGGGAATTAAATTAATAAATGTAATTTGCAAAAAATGTAGGAGACATTCTAATCAAAAGATATAATAAAATTAGATTTAAATTGAGTTTAAGGTATAATCACGGATTTCGATGAAAATTTGTAGGATTTGGGGTCAAAAGTGTCAAATATGCAAAAAATTTTATCGGTCGTTAATACTGCCCGAAATAACTTTAAGATTCCGAAAGTGCCAATTTTACGCGGCAAATTTCTGTATATTTGCATAAAATTTTAATAAAAATCTTAATACATATAAGATTGTTCGATATTTTTCTGTTAATATTTTTGCAAGAGCTCATAAAATAAACAAATTAAAGAAAATTTTTCATTTCTTATATATGTCATCTGACATAATAAAATTGACATTTGTCCTCATCGATAAATATGTTGGCTTTTAATTTGCTAATTTCAAGGATGCTTGCAGAAATTTTTACAATATAAATAATAGTAATATAACATAATAAAAAGTAATATAGACATACTTTTTACAAAAAAGTAAATTTACCTATTCAAACACACTGCGTTTTTATAATGATTTTTTCTTAACTGCAAGTATTTTTTTTTTTCTTAGAATGCCTAGGTTGTGGGAAAGTGGTTTAACTTCAATTCTTAGAAGAATAAAGATATAAGAAAAAATTGATCTTCAGGTCTGCGTAATATCAGTATTTGCCTTTTATAATCGTGTACCTATTTAAGTTCTCCACAGTGTATGTCTTTAGGATTTAAGAATTATTATATGTATTTTAATGCAATTAAGAAGTATTGTAAAACTTGTTTATATACTTAACTAGCGGGCTAACCCGGTTTCACCCCGCGTTGGGTAAATACTTACTAATTAAATACTTCTCAAATGTTCTAGTTTGTTATATTCTAGAAAATGTTTCAACCCGAAAACCCCATTATGGATCCGCCAACTTGAATTTCCAAATTTTAATATTATTCAAAATTAGTGGCCTTAAAATAATCATTGTATCTACTAATTTTCATTAAAATCCGTTGAAATCGAGAAATGTTGGTTGCTATATTGGATCCGCCATCTTGAATTTGGAAATTTTTGCTAATATTCGAAATTAGTGGCCTCAGAATAATCATGGTATTAATTTTCATTAAAATCCGTTGCAATCGAGCGATTTGGTCTCCATATTGGATCCGCCATCTTGGATTTACAAATTTTGATAATATTCAAAATCAGTGACCTCAAAATAATCATTGTACTATTGTAATTTTCATTAAAATCCGTTGTAGTCAAGACATTTTAGTCGCCGCGTTGAATCCGCACATCTTGGATTTGGAAATTTTTATAATAATCAAAATTAGTGGCCTCAAAATAATCACTGTACTAATTTCCATTAAAATCCGTTAAAATCAAGAAATTGTTGTCACTATCTTGGATTTGGAAATTTTGATAATTTTCGAAATTGGTTGCCTCGGAATAATTATTGGATTAATTTTCATTAAAATCCGTTGAAATCGAAAAATATTGGTCGCCATATTGGGTCCGCCATTTTGGATTTGTAAATTTGAATAATATTCAAAATCAGTGACCTCAAGATAATCATTGTACTAATTTTCATTAAAATCCGTTGAAATCGAGAAATATTGGTCGCCATATTGGGTCCGCCATCTTGGATTTATAAATCTTGTAATATTCAAAATCAGTGACCTCAAAGCAATCATTGTATTAATTTTTATTAAAATCTGTTGAAATAGAGAAATATTGGTTGCCATATTGGATCTGCTATCTTGAATTTCTAAATTGGGACAGTGGATTTAAAATCAGCATTCTGCAAAACACCTATGTACCAATTTTCATGAAAATCGCTCCAAATTTAAAATTTTCAACCGCCATGATGAAAAAATTTTGTAATGGTGTCCGAGCGAAGATTTTGATTATAATTTGATATTTTTATTTATACATAAGTACATATTAATTTTTTCTACACATGTTTGATTAAAGGCCTCTAGAAAAACATCCAAAACAGCTTTACGGTTACACATTATAGTTTCTTAAGGCAAAAATAGTGAGATTGGAGAACAATATACATATTATTATATATTTTCATCTTGCCAAATGGACGTAAATATTATAAATTTAAATATTAACCGATATTTCGATCGTTTAATTTATCCAGCAGTGTTATTTTATAATCATCTTCTTAGACTCGAAAATTGTTTTAAAACTAATTTTAGTAGTCTGAAACTCCATATTGTTTTAATTTAATTTCTCTTGAAGGTTTTGTATACATTTTGTTAGGTGATAATAAAAAGAAACATAATTTGAAGAACTACAAAATTAATTAGGAACCAATTCGACGTTCGTATGCATTTAGCTTAGCCTTGCACTCTACTTTCACGAGTTCGTGTTAAACAGAATTGCCCATTTGATTCATTATACATATCTTATAAATTATTATTATTATCTGACACTTTAGTATTTATATGATGATCTGAAAGCTGACTAAGACTTTATTTTTTAAGACTAAGCTGACGTATATGTATTTACACATAAAGCAATAAAATATGAAAAATAATGTCGAAATTTCTCCGGAATATAAACAGATTAAGTTATTAAAAGAAATATACAATCCGCTTTATTTTATCAGAAGGAGAAACAATAAATAAAACGGTATTTCTTCTCTTATTGCCCTAGTTAAGGTGTAACGTCGCAGAAGAGGTGAAAACAGCTCCCAATGATTTTTATCACAGATCTGGTAATTATTCAGCAGACCAAATACTGTTGTTCCACACTTCTATTTGAAAGTGTTTATTTATACAACTTTACGCTAAAACAATTATCTCATCACTACAGTAACCAGAAATGAGACGTTGGAAAAAATGTAACGAGTTTAATCAGCACCTTGATATCTCTCTTAATCAGCAAGTGATAAAATTATTAAATTTCTTGGCCCATTAAGAGATTAACTGACTAAGTAAGAGAATGCGGTGAAAAACTTACAAATCTCATCCTTCATGATGCTTAGCGGATAATCCCTTCAATGCAAGTTGATTAGTTCCTTTGAATTCAATTAGAGTGAACACCAGTGAATTTCTTCGCGAACTTTTCACTATCCTATTTGCACCCCCTTAATCGTAAGGACGCTGCGATTGACATCGAATTTAAATATTACATCCAAAGTGGAAAATTGAAAACGGAAAATACTACGCGTCGAAGGGATCGAACCTGTTCGTCCTTGACCGGATATGTCTTAGACGCGGAAGCACAGCAATGTATGTATGTAGCCACCGGTAGAAGATTGCGCGATGAATAAGTGACAGTCTTATCGGCACAGAGTTGAACGTGGCCTTATCTTGGTTCTACCTGCCACTGATACCTTTATGTTTTTTTCACTGTTTGATTGCAACTTAGTTACCCGTTCAACATTTTAGTAAATACTCTACGAAGCTAATATCTTTTTTTGCGACTTGGTACTTTACGCCCTCTTGCGGGATATTGACGATATTTGCTTTGATTATTGATGACTTGATTTAAGTTTAATTTAAATTAAGTTCTTCAAAGCATATATAAAAAGCATGAATTAATTAATTTTGTTGTTGTCACGTCTATACTTCAAAACAAGTAAAGTGGTGAAAACACTTTTTAAGTTAAGCGGTCTTCTTTAAAACGACCAGTTACTTTCTAAAACGAAGAAAAAACCTCCGATCTAAATGTCTTCAATAATTTCAAAAATAGCAACCCGGAAAACCGCAAATACCAATTTTCATATAAATCCTTTCAAATTATTGGCTCCGCAGTGTTCAATTTGAGAATTTGGATGGATTTCTTGTACCGTTGAAGCCAATAGTGCCTACTCTCCAATGAGCAAGCTAACCACAAAGCAACCACTTATCAGTTGGCTGAGCGTTCGTACACATCTTTATCAATGTAGATGTGAGATGTAAAACATTCTGCTTGTTTTAATCGGGAGTGAAATGGAACACGAAGAAATTTATATTTCGTAATTTATGAACAAGGATGTTTATAAATTTAATCCTTTTTTACTTAACACTCCAAATAAATACCATTTCCAATTAAAAATGCTTCTTCACTTTTAGCGGCAATTTTACTGAATATGTAGCTAGGCTCAGAACCACTACTAGAAATCGGCTGCATTTCATGTGGCAATTCAAACCGTTTAACCAATACGAACGAAAATCTAGAGCATGCCAACCAAAACACAAGCAAGACGGGAAATTTATTTTACAATGAGAAGGAAAAGGTAGCACCACTTTGGTTGGTTGTGTAGTGGTTGGCTTGCTCATTGGAATATAAATGTTATCAAACCTGACAACGTATGCTCATTTTTAAAAGAATCGGTTCAGTGGAAGTGTAAGATTCCAATTTTAGAACTCAAGTTGAAAAAACCCCCCTTTTAAAAAGGACATACTTGATAAGTAAGGATTTTATTTCAGATGCAAAACATTTAAGGAAAATCGGTCGAGCCGCTTTTGAAAAATCGGTGTACATGCTATAAGAAAACCGGCTAAATGTATAAATAAAATATTCGTCATTACAGATAACCTCGAAAACGAAATTATAAAATAAAAAGTGTTATTTGTAATTCGTATAAAACAAAATTCAAAAGTACATTTTGTAACTAAGTGTTCCAACATAGACCGATTGATTCTACAGAGTGTCCTGATGAACATTGGTAAGAATAACCCTTCACACTTAAATTTGTATCTTCTTTAATGGAAGTTTGCTCACATAAATCATTACAACTTTTTTTAAGGATATTGCAGGACAATAAAGAAATTGAATTTTTGCTAATTTGGGGAGTTCAGTCCTCAGGTTCTTAAGGCGAAGAGCGAGAGCTTGCATTCGCCAAAGTGGAGGGCACTTTGAACATCTTCTACATTAAAGAGAGGGAATTTCCCCACTTTGATGTTCTTGTGATAATATAAAATTATTAATAGCTTTTCGAAGTAAGGTTGGGCATGATTCTATTTTTGTTTAACCCTGTAGCGGGCGCGCGGCGGTATTTAGACCGCCAGAGACACAAATACTTGACTACTCTGAAAGGTGGGATGTTAAAATTAAATTCAAAAATAAACTTCATTAATTTTTTTTTTTTTTTAATTTCTACCAAACAATATGCTAAAATGTGTAAGGAAGTCATTTCAGAATAACTTAAGAGGTAAAAGAGGAATTATAACGAAAATATGAAAAAAAAAATAGAGGCGGTCCAAATACCGCCGCGCGCCTGCTTAGGGGAGTTCTCGGGGCGCGCCCGCTACAGGGTTAAAAGGGCTTTGTAAAGCCCATTCGAAAAACTTCCCTTTTTCAGCATAATGCGTTAAATGTAAAATTCTTACCCACAATTTTCGTTAATTTAAAATGTTAACACTACTTCTAACTCATCCTTCTTTATTATCCTGCAATATCCTTGAAAAAAGTTACAACGATTTATATGAGCGCACCTCCATTCATGAACATAAAATCGCAATTTTGAGGGAAGGGATTGAACAATCGGTATATAGTCCCTTTTAATCGAATTAGGACCACTCACAATTTTTATCATTTTGCGAAATCGCGAGAAGAGAGAAAATATATCATCAAAGTGTAGTGAGAATATCGAAATTGTTGGACGAAAATTAAGGACAATCCAGTGCATTTACCTATTTAATTATTACTCAGAAACAAAATATTAAAAAACGATTTTTACTCAAATTTTTTCAGATAATATTTAGCGACGAGTGCAGGCTTGAAGCTGTTAGGGAGAGCCGCCAATTCGTTCGAAGGAGGCAAGGAGAGCGGTATAACGATGAATACGTGGTAACGACCGTGAAAAATCCACCATCCACAATGGTCTTGTTCTCCGACGACGGACCTGGACCTGGACCTCTGTTTTTTGTCGACGGGAGAATGAACCAGGATGTGTACAGAGAAGTCATAGAGGACATTCTAATACCGCTTTTTAATTATTTAAAGTTTTGTGGCTTTTCTGACACCTTTATGCATGATGCTGCGATGATGGCCACGCTGCCCGATCAATAAAAAAACATTTTTAGCACCCATAATATTCCAGTTCTTCCTTGGCCAAGTAATTCTCCCGATTTAAATGCAACTGAAAATGTTTGGAGTCTACTCAAATCAAAAGTTTATTACCTTCCTAATGCTACGCTAACGATTTTAAGGCAAAATAGTTCAGATGCGTGGGAAAATAGCCCCGAAATTAAAGAAATGATAGAGCGATGCTATAAAGGCATGACAGAACGAATAAGTGAAGTTTTTTGTGCTAAGGGTGGTCCTACTAAGTATTAAGATATTTTTAAATTATTTTTTTCATTAATTAATAGCCAATAAAACAATTATCTAAAAACTACACCTCTTTTCTTATATTTATGTTTCCTTCACGTTTTACCAAAAAGAAAAGAACGAATTTCAAGAAAATTCGGAGTAGTCCTAATTCGATGAACAGTATATTGGAAAATCTAACTTATCGTTAATTATATTTTCTTTTATGTTTTTATCATTTCTCATTTCTAAAAATTTGAGAGAAAATAAACATAATATAAGTTCACACAGCATTAAATGACTACTGTCTATGTTACAAAGGAGACATTTTGAACAAAACACAGATTTTCCAAAATTAATAAATAACACAATAATTAAAATTAATATCAGTGTCAGAAGTCGGAGCTAGCAGATTGATGAAATTTGATTTTAAATATTTTTCAATTTGATTCAATCTGAATTTGGTTAAAAGACTGGCTTTATTATCCTTGGGTACCTTTTTTAAAAAACACCTTTGTGGGAAAAAAACAATTCCCCGCTACTTCATAAGTATTTGGTATGTTACGTTACTTCTACACTTTGATGCAAGTCCATATTTCGATTTGATTCTCATGTTTTTCTTGTTCACGAACTTCTTCTCTTAAAGTGTAATCGTCAAATACTAATAACTGCTTAATTCTGCTGCCGAGTGGCAATTCCTTGAATATTGGGGGAAATCTGGCTGGAGCATTGCCACCAATATCTTTGATACCGAGCAAGTTCCAATTATACCGCCCGCCCCAGTAGTGATTAATTGGTTTCCCACTTGACAGTCCCGATAAGAGAGGCAGGCAATTCATTAGGGCAGTCCTGCCGCGCGCCGCAGTAGCTCGTGTCTCGTGCCGTGCCTAATGGGGCAGCCGTTCACCTCTTCGTTCGTATCACGACGATATAAACCACCGTGTAGCCCGTCAAAGCCACAACCAAGGCCTGCAAGCAAATATACCATAAAAACGAACAGGTAAACCAGGGAGCGGCCTCATTTGATAAAAGCTTCGATTTCATGGGCACCACCACAGTTCAAGGCTAAGGGTCGGGAAGGAAAAGTGCCAACAAGTTTGTTGGGTGGATTTCTGCCTCTTCCACAGAATTAATAAAGGCCACCCAATGTTTTGAAATATTCGACCCATGACTGGTTTTTCCATTTAACCTTTGCCTGGAACAATGTTGCCCTGGGTGCAGACTATGAGCAGGATTTGCGATGCCCGTCTTAAAGCAATCAAATACCAGCCGTTCAGGCAACCCAGCTTCAAAAGGTCAGAAGTATAAGTGAACGAAAAGACTTTTATTAATGAAGAATTGCGAGTAAAGTTCGATTTCCTTTCGTACGGCCTGTTAAGTTGAAAAAGGTCAATACTATACATCGGGTGTAAGTAGATCATCTATCTTATTAATAAGACGTACTTCACAGCACATGTGAGTGACGTGCCACTGAGCTGGTAATGAACACGAACTTGGAAATATCAGAATATGCTGAAAACAAGCTAATAAATCGTCCTTCTCTTTGTAATAAAAAAATACGCCATGTTATTTATTTTCAATAGATACCTGTTTTTCCGACACGAACGGGCTAAGTGGACATTTTAATTTTAGTTGTTAGTAAATTTTTAGTTTACGCATATTGTCGCATCAATTATATACATTATAGGGCTCCGTTCTAGTTATCGTATAAGTCGTAAATTTTTTAAAAAATTAGTTGAATTGAAAATAATTTATCATAAATTGGTCTGCTTATCATACCGAATTCAAAATTTACAAAGGGTACCCCCGTTAAGGTATTCGAAATATCCTCATCCGCAAAATCCTTTTTTCTATGACTATTTTGTTTTAAGGATTAAGGGGACCTTGACTTTCAAAATCGAAAAAAAATCATTTTTTTTTCATAAAAATGCTTAACATCACAGAAATAGGTACTGTCCTAAAACCGTTTTAAGAAATTCGTACAGGAAAAAAAGTTATACCTATATTTGTAACGCTAACTCTATTCGTTTTATATGCAAAAATTATATAACAAAAACTTTGAACGCGTTTTTCTCGAAATCACATTTTTGAAAATGGCCGCTTCTGTATCTCAAAAACTATTCAACCTAATTCTACTAGTCAATAATCTGACAAAAGGTAGTGAAAATTTAATTTTTCATAAAAACCCAAATATCTCGAAAACGGTGATGTTTTCACTAAGGTCATATTTTGATATTCTAGTAGGTCATGACCCAAGCTACCATCCCCTTAATTTTAGCGCACTACTTCCTGGACACCCTGTATACTGAACAATACGCTTAAAAACTTAAATGTGTTTTTTTTTTACTATACGATTTTTTTTATGAATTTTTTTTTTCCAAATTTGTTGTAATTTTATATAAATAAATATTATGCACATAAATTACACGTAATTTGAATCCAAATTTTCAATTTTTTAACTATATTTGATAGAGAAAACGTCTGATTTCTAAAGTGGTTGGAATTAGGTTAAGCGGTGGTCGGCATTAGGAAACGATAGTTCTTGTGGTCGGAAATAGGCGCATCTGCCCTCTTTGCTTCATGCAAATAGAAAATACCATAACAACCTTTTTTTTTAAATTCTTACAACACTTTAATTTCAGGATTTGCCCTTCTTAATTGATTTTAATATACGTATTAGTCGCTTCGTTTAGGGAAAATAGATAAGGAAGGAGTTTGGTGGTCGGAACTAGGCCACGTTACGTTACACTCTTTAAAATTGAATAAGTTATGAAGTTCTTTAAAAATGCGTTCAAACATGTCACATATTTTGACGCCACATTCCCGAGATATTAAGTTACAAAATCGTTAAACAAATTGAAAAAAAAATGAAAGTAGTACTTATTGGACTTGTTCAACTTAAGGGGGTATTCTAGTCTAGAAATTAAAAAAAATCGATTTTGTTTTTTTGCTATTTTCAAAGTTTAACTATTCAAGAATATGTCTACAAGAGGATTTTTCAAAATTCAAATTATTTTCGGATTTATAGGTATTTTGCTGAGCCGGCATCTCATGACTTAGACTGCGAAAAATTTTACGCGAAACTTTAAACGAGTTTTTCTCGAAACTGTCTTTTTCAAAACGATACCCACGATTTCTCAGGTTCTACTGGACCGATTTACTTGAAATTTTTAGAGAGCCTTCTATGGTTGGAACTACCCCCATCCCCAAATTTCAATTTTTACTATTTTTAAAAAATTCGAAACAATCCGAAAAAGTGGTCCAAAAAGTGTTTTTTTTCAGGCAGTCGCCATTTCGTGAAAAATTTTTTTTCCAACTTTTCCGTAGTTCCAGCTATTGCGAATTTATTCTAGATTAATAATTTTTTTTTTTTTGCATGGTTTCAGATTGCTAGGAGGGTTGAAATCGTGGGTATAGTCACGTGCCAATTTTTTGAGACCCCCACTTCATCAGCTGCTAATTTGTGAAATTTTTTAATTTTTTTATTTTTTAATTTTTTTCTCTATTCTTATAATATTAATAAATAACTTATAAAAAAATGGGTACTAAAAATATTAATTGCCTTTTTTTACGACACTTCAAAAATTACCTGAAATTCATGCCTCTAGACTAGAATACCCCCTTAAATTAAATCAGACATATTACAATGACAAATTTATAAGACATAAGCGAATCAAGCTAATTTTCACCTAATTCAGTAGTAGGGTAGGGCGGGGCTAGTTGAGCAACTTTTCACTTGAGCGGTCATAGCTCCTCAACAATAAGTCTTAATGGCTTGTTATGCATACTGATGAGTAAGTAATTTATCCCTTTCCAAAAGTGTCCATAGTAATTTTTTTCTAACAAGTCGCATTTAAGAGCTACAGCCGTTTAAGTGAAGAAAGTCAGAGATACTCAACGTACCCCACAGGTGAGGTAAGTTGAGCAAGGGTATGGGGTAAATTGAGCAGTTAGATATTCTAGCCAAATCATGGGTTCAATGTTTACTAGACATGAAATAAAATTTATATTTTACAATCAATCTTTTATTAATAGTATTTTAGTGGCATAACAGGGAAACTAAAAGTAATTTTCTTCTAATATTAAAAAAAAATTGAATTAACAAAAACTCAACATATCTTAAGCTTAACTTCTAGATTACAACTCAGTCTTTCTACTTAAAATCAGACTTGAACATTTACACCTGTGTTCAAAAAAATAGTAGTGCAAGTGCTCTTGTCTGAAGACACTGCTATTCATTGCTTATGAACTAAAATGTTTTTAATTGTTCATCAGATTCTTAAACACCTGATGTTGTGTTTTGTGCAAAAGTTGTCTTTGTTTTGTACATGAGAATTTGTAGAACAGCAAACTTGCCGCATTTGTGCACTACTATTTTTTTGAACACAGGTGTATATGATTATCAATAAAGCTTATACTAAAAAAGAAAATATTAATGAGATTTTGGAAACTTCTGTCGCTGTTGCAATTAATATAAACAAAAGTAACTATTGCTCAACTAACCCCAACCCAAAAATTTGAAACAAAAGTAAGGTTATTAAAAAACTGCTAGAAAAACACTTACCTGATTGAAAACGGAAGATGTTTGACTCGTATAGAAGAAATATTCGCATTCACAATTTTTTTACTTTTTGGTCGCTAAATAAACAAAGCGTGCCTGTACTTCACTCGATCGACAAGTCGTCACTTGCGGTTGCGCTATGAGTTCCTCCCCCGCGACCGCTTCTTTCCACAATTTGATGCATTAGCATGCGGTGTATAGTTTCTGAGATATTTCGATTGCCCAACTTACCCCTATGATCAACTAGCCCCGCCCTACACTATTTCTACGGTAATCTAATTTTGCTTTGTAGTTTTGACATGGATTAGACTGATTTTTGAATATTCATAGAACCTTTCACAAGGTAGGATAATCAAATGAAATCCCTTAAGAAAATTTGGTTCAGCTAAGAAAAAATGATATGTGTATATGTAAGCTGACAAAACTACTCAATGTCAATAACATAATTTAATTGATTAACTCTATGGTATATCCTCTATATATGTACTTAATATCGCATTTAAATGGCAACGATAGTCGTAATTAATTGCTTCGTGTGCTAATTATAATTCACTCGCAGGGGGTTCGTTGTACGAAAGCAAATACCAACAAAGGCTATTGCAAAGATCCTTGATTCTGCCGGCGCGGCTGTCGATTACTCGCCCTATTGGTAAACAAACCATTTTATGCTCAATTCTCACGAAAATGTCATATGTCGTGGCAGGCAGGTTGTCGTGCATGTAAGTATGTTATGTTCGTATTCGTATTGTACATATGTTGCCAAAATTGCTTCAATTTCTCTTGAATTATACCCTTTCTAAAGAACAAATAAAATTTTAACTTACGTCTTAGCTCCGCATCCGTGAAAGGTTTTTTCTTGACAGCCTGCAATGAAATTAATTGTTCAGTTGAGTTCACCTTTGGTGATTCGATGATGTCGTGACGGCATTTTACCTTCGTGCGTTTTCCCAGCAGAGCAGTTCCCAGCATCTGAAATTGATTGATAAGGCCATTAGGTGAGTTTTTCTTGACTTATTGTATATTATTGTTTACTATAAAATCCGAATGAAAAATCTATAAAAATTTCGACAATTTTGTAATTAAATGAGAAAATTGATCCTTGAAAATCTGTAGAAACAAGGAGTTAAGGATATAAAACTAAGAAGATTTGACGACGCATTCCTTTTCCCAGACGTTCAACAGATGTCGGACACAGAAAAGTCTCAAATTATTCTATCTGAAATATACGTCACAATAAGAAAAATCACTTTACTAATGACCGGACACGTGTTTTGCTTTTTTTATCCGGTAATTCTTGTACATTCATCTAATTAGAGCTATTTTTACGTCAGACCTTTCATCATTTCTTCTCTAGTTCAAGAGTAATTAAGAACTTTTAATGAGTCTGTTTTGGTTCAATGAAGTTTTGCAGTACACTATAATCCGACTGCTACTTTCACGGACTACAAATTGCTCGAAGCACCGAGTCCTTAGTGCACCGACTGATGAGCACCGGCTGCGGCTGTATATTTGCTCAAAATGTAAATCACCTTTGTAATTATGCAATAAAAATAATAAGGTACAAATTTGATTGTACTTAAGACTGTTTCGAGAAACTGAAGTGCTAGTCTTGGCACGTTGAATAATTACTTGTGATAATTTAGCTGCCTCCCCCGCTTGTTGAAATTTAGCAATGCGTGCAAGAACAGCTCGTCTCTTTTATTAAAAAGTACAGAAACCCAAACATTGTATCTTTGTTTTGCGCAGAAGTAGTGTATCTAGTCGAAAGAGGCGCAATACTGGTATCATTTAGCAGCAGAGATTAGATTTGGCAAGCGATTATCACTTGGAAAATCCGCGATTATGCGAATTAATTAAAGTAATTACAAGCAAAGTGAAAAACGCTTTATGATTTTAGGTATCATCATCATGACCTTACTTAACAAAATCTCTGAAACCGCAACAATTTCTGGGTATTGTTCGTTGGTTGCGCTCTAATTCAAAATTGTACACACATATAAATAAAACGTCAGGTATTTGCCAGCATTCCGTCTTAGTATATGCATACGCTCGGTATAAATAAGCACAGACTATCTTCATCTATTTCAAGCAATATCACGTGCTCTTGTGATTTATTTTAACATCGTTTACCGTCTGAAATAGATGCAAAATGCGAGGTTTAAAAACGTTGCTTCGTCATGTTTTGATTTTTTTGCGAATTATTTTCAGCTGCAGTAGGTACTCGCTGGGAAAAATTTCATTTTTCTTTGAAGTTGATATCATTGAAATGAAAACTTAAGCATTTACTTGAATATGATGATTAAAGTCTTTTCAGGTTTTTGAACTATTTATTAGAATTAAATATAATAATAATAATTCAAACTAAAAAGTGGTAGAGGGGGGGGTGTAATTTACATTTTCGAACTAAATTGAAATTTTTTTTAAATAGCGTTAAAATATGAATTTAAAATAATGTTTAATGTTTACATCTTCAATATATATTTAATTAAATATTTTAAAAAATATCTATACAACTAACTCTTATTAAAAAAATACAAAATAAAGCTCTAATTTTTTAAAACACTTAATTTTTTGAAAAAAAAAATATCTTACAAACTTAAAACAAAAACGATTTCACAAAAGAAAATCTAGTTTTCGACTTTTCGCAGCTAAAGAAAGAGTAAGAAATTTTTTTAAAAAATATGTTTGAATTTCTTCAGTTATCAGAATATGCAATTTCGAAAAGGGCACATCTCGCATATTTTGACAAATACGTTTTTTCATACCAATGTGTTCTAAATGCTTCCATGTACCTATTATGTTCGAAAAGGAATATCTCTGGTATTTCCTTCTACTGTCGAGGTCATAATTTCGAAAAGGTCACAACTCTAATGAGATGTGCCCTTTTCGAATTTATTGCTTATGTTTAAGCACCATGACCATTAACTTCCGTAATACTTCTGTCTCTTTTGTTTTTATGATTTAATTCTTAATAGATATCATCAACATAAGTCACGTAAAAGGGTATGATGGGTGAAATTTCACGTCAGAATATGCTTATATGTCTTTTTAGCTTAGCTATTTAAATGCAATTAAATCTATTATTATCAACACTGAATGTTATATTTCATGATAACGTTATTTTTATAGTGCCCTCATAAATGTATACAGGAAAAATTAATGTTAAAAGTTATTAGTGTTTTCTAAAAAAGTCAGAAGATCGATATGTCTGGGAATTTTCACCCATGATACTATTTAAGGGTTACAACAATAAACATATTGCATCATCAATCATGCATTGCGTTGCCTGAAGCTTATACGTAATGGCAAAGCCCTATTAATCATCTGAAAATTGCAGATATTGCAAAGGTGAAACAATATATACCAGCAGTATTTAAAGAATTTTATAACGAAATACTGCAACTACAAACGAAAGAGAGCCTCCAGAAGAAGATTTAAAAAAAAAAGGTCTATTAATTATCTTTAATTTATGTATTATGTGTAATTTTAGATACCTAAAATAAAAGTTTCGCCAAATTTATATGGTTTTTTCTTCAAATTATGTGAATTCAATATCATTAATTTCGAAAAGGGCACATCTGACAAATTTAAAATATGTAAATATACATATATAATAACGTTAACATTAAAATATTTCTGTAACTTTCGATTGCTAATTGGCGCCAAAATGTAACTTAAAAATAGTTTTTTTAAATATTATACTTGTTTACAAAATAATTAGTTTTTTTCATTTTCTGAAAAGTTTTAATATTCAGACATGTGCCCTTTTCGAAATTGAATATTCAGTTACAACCTGAGTAAATCAATAAGTGCTAAAGGTGTTTGTTGATCGCATTTAAAAGGTACTAAAGGCGCCAATATTTATTGCCTAGTGGCTAAAGGTGTTTGTTGATCGCATTTAAAAGGTACTAAAGGCGCCAATATTTATTGCCTAGTGGAGAGGACCTATTATTTTGTTACCTTTGTTAATGAATTTTGCCAATCTGAAGTATTCTGTATTTTCATTCCGAGGGCATTTTTTCATACATCAATATTTTTGTAGGACATAGCGCTTTTTTTAAAAGACCCTTGAAAAGGTAAATGCTACCTACCTTTGTGGTATGCGAAAAACATCACTGATTACTTTTAAAAAGTTACATCGATATAGGAATTATACTAATTTTTATAATGTAAAAGAGAAAAAATTTACAATTATTACATTTTGTATATATAAGAATATACTTTTATAGAATTAAATATTACAAAATTAAAAATTTAAATAAAACTCAATTCAACTGAATGCAACTACTGAATACGTCGAACAGTTGCGCATATTTTCATTAAAATAAGTAAATGCATTTTTTTAAATTAACAAATTGGAATAAAAAATGATTTGCCTAAAATACAAACATGTCTTTAACATATTTCATCATTTTCATAGAAAAAAAAAAGTGGAAGTTTTACTCATCTGACTGTTCAACCCTTGTTCTGTTCTTAAAAAATCATATACATTTTTAGTTAAGTTTCAAAATTTTGTGTGTGGGGGGGGGGGGGTTCTAACCCTCTTCTAAATCCTGAAAATATCGAGGTACATTTAATACATACATCAGGTTACCAAGTCTGTTACTGGAAGTCTGGAAACAAGTAAAAATCCACCAACTGAGAAAAGAAATTTTGCGTCAACGTACTACACCAAGTCATCAACACGCGGCTACTTGAGGAGAGAAATTTGCAGGCCGAAGACGCCCGCCAATAGAAAATGCTAGTTAAAGTGTAATAACTCTTAGATTCCCTGTCTCTCAAACAGTCTTATATTTTAGGAATGCCCTTTCTTAGTAGCTAGATGTTTGTCGACAGTCGGCCCATGCTAGCCACGTCTAGCCAGCCCTTTGCATAATGCTAGTAAATTATATAAAGATATTTTATTTGCAAATTATTCCAGAAGAATTAATTTTAAACTTGCGAAACTGCCTTTCAACTGTCATTGTTTTTGCAAAGAAAAACTCTCCACTTTTTTATAGTTAGGCCGTTTTCGAATTCACATGCACTATTTTTCTCACTAAAAGTTCTCCTAAAAACTCCGATAGTAGGGCGATCGAAAATACACGTAGTTTGCTTTGCAATTGCACTATTTTATCTGTCGAATTTGAAGTGTTTTCCAAAGTACACTAAAAATGGTTAGGGAATAGTGCAAGTGCATGCGAATTCGAAAACGGCCTTAATATTAATAATTAGAACAGCTATCTGTTAATTTAACAACTTATAACTAAAATCAATATCTCTTCAAGTTTTATATTCGTAAAATCTGGACCTCTTTCAGTAGCATATTTACAACACTTTAAGACTTCGCAGTAAAAATCCGAACTTTTCGGAAATTTTGGAACAAATAATATTAATACAAATACAAAATTCGAAGTTTTCGGACATTTGAGAGAGACGGATTCCATGCGATTCAACAAACTAAATTATTAAACAAAATAATAAGATGCTCAGATTGAAGGATTAGACGCTACCCCTAATCGTCCCTTAATCTTCGAACAAAGAAGTTAATACAAAATAATTAATGGCTCGGGTTTATTTTATGACACGATGAAGGTTAAATAGAATTGGCAATAAATATATAGAGGTTAAAAAATAAAACTGGTCAAAAAATATTACATTTCCCCATCCTTTTTTCATATTCAGTAGGTTTCTTGCCACGAGCACTTTTTAAGACTTAACTAATCACTAAAATATTATTTATATGAAAAGTCTTTACTTCACGAACAATCGCACTAAACTAGGAAAAACTCAAATTTCTATTAGAGTTTTTATCGGACTGCGAAAACGATTTTCCGCTATAATTTCCATAGAAGGGAAAAACTGGATAAAATTGCTAGAAAAGTTGAAAGTATTATTAAATATATAGCTAAATATGTACCTTAACTAATTAACGAGTTTGTAATAAAGCCATTAAAATATAAATTGTACATATAATTTTCAGATATATTAAAAAAACACTCAGAAGCGGCAAAACCTCTTATATCCCGCTCATGAATATTACTTTTAGAGCTTCACACAAACACTATACTTATATTTCTTCATATATACAATTAAGTATATACATTCTACGCCCAAACAATTTTTACAGAATTTTGTATATTGGATTCTTAGCCTTACATCTCACTTATCAGCTGTAGCACATGCTTCTTGTGTAAAGCACTGACAAATATTTTCTAATTATTCACAGTCTTTTAATAGGTGGCATGTACTGATAGTGAGATAGTGAGATATAAAGTAACATGTAGGCGAAATTGAATGATAAGGCAGAATAAGGAAAAATAATGCCACTATGATGTCATGAAATTTTATACATGTATATTGCATATATATTTGATTATTGAATGATATGGAGGTTTATTCAATGGTTCGATAAACGATAAGATTCTTTCATGTTGCAAGATAACATGGTTGGGTATATAGACGTTTTCACGTTTTCAAGGTCGCTGATTTCGAATTTTCAAAGTGGAAATAGATATAGGTGTAGATTGATGTGGCTGTCCGAAGACACACTTAGGCTATTATAGGCCCATTGCGATACCACTTTTTGTGACCAGGGTTTCTCGTGGGAATCGAACCCACAACCTCTGGCGCCCTGCTGGGTCGCAGTCAACGCGTTGCGTTACCAACCGAGCTATTGAGGAAATAACGAATACAAAAAATTTGGCGACCAAAAATTCACACTATCAAAATCGGTACACACGGCGGCTTATAAAGACTAAAGACTATAAAGATTTCGAATTTGTTATCAAAACGCCTGGGATCCTGGTTTCAATACCGCGACAGTGCCAAATTGAAAAGGTAAGGTAGAAAAATAGTTGCCTCTACGAAAACAGTCATCTTACCCTTTTTGTAGTATAGTAGAAATATAACTAAAAAATTTTCGTGAATATGATAATGTTAAAAACTTCGAATATTTTCGAAAATATTTCTAAATTAAAAATGATTAATAGGGAACGTTAACGTCAAAAGAAGTGAAGTTAACTAGAGTCACTAAGCATACTAACGCTACCACTTTATAATAAGTACATATTACCTACAATGTACTTATCTGAGCTAAATATTTAGGTCAATAATAAACTTGAGGGATTTGCCGCAAAGGGTCTAGCCGGTTAAGGAGGTGAAAGGTGTCCCAGCGCTTTTGAAAAAAAAAAATATCCTTATACAGTACATGAAAAAGTACAGCTTTTCTGAAATTTTCAGACCCATAGACCCTCACATAACTTCAAAAAAAATTAAAACGTGATTTTTAGTGTTTTGGCGATATCTCGGCTTCTTGTAGAACTAGAAAATTCTTTTTTTTTTCTTAAATTATAGGGTCTTTTGTCAGCTACAATATGATATTTTTTTCGAAATTTTTGGCGGGAAATTCAAATTTTTATACAAGTTCGAAATTTTTAAAATTCAATTAAAAAAAAACAAAAAAAAATAGAAACGACGAAAAATATATTATTCTCTGGATGTCAAGCTATATCCATGAATTATTTCAGATTTTTAGTTTTGGTACAACAGGGTCAAAATATCGAAAAACCGTTTTTCAGCATTTTTCGGTATTTTTACCTCTTTTTTAAGTCTGAATGTTCTTTAAGTATGCATTTTTTTTAAGTCATTTCCTACCTTGAAATCATCCAAGCAGTTTTTGAAATTCACAAAGAGATCTTATTATCAACGGTTTTCTACCTAAAGACAAGATTAGTGAGTCGACAAATGAAAATGAATTTTTCCAGGATTGGGACTGGCGTGACATCATGGATGAATTAACACTCACCCCACCGTTCGTTCATATTTGTCATATGCACACTCTTCATTCACGCATGTTTGAAACTGGGCGGAGTAATAAAAATTCCAAATAATTGCAATATATTTCTTAATAAAAGACCTCACAAAGTAATAATATTGCTCCACTCTGATTGACTGGACTTGAATTCAGAAATATACATTTTTTTGTGTTTAATTAATTATTTTAAAGCATTTATGTCCATCATTTTATAAGGTTATTCTTTAAAAAGTTTAAAAGCGTAATAATTTTCCAACAAAAAGATAAGAAGTTAAACACTTGAATTACAGATTACATTAATGGTTATATGAGACGTCACATTAGGTATATAAAAATATGAATGGCAAAGACAAATGAGGAAGATGAAAATGAAAGGTAAAAATAATTAATTTACTTAAAAGAAAAATTTAATTGAACAACGAGGTTGAATTGGATGATCAATAGTTGGGCAAAACGGAGAAACTTCAATGTGAGTTATCAATCAGCTACGCAGAAAACTATGGAAAAATCAAAGTTTTTTTTTTGCTTGGTACTTGCTACACTGCACATGGTATCTAATTCATATAAACACAATTTGAGTGTACATAAAATTTATTTATTTGAATTTGTTTTTGAAAAGTTGAGATACCTACTAACCCAAAATCCTTTGTAAGTGGCTAGTAAACAGAAGCTGTAGAAGGGAAGCGAGCCATGTAGATAGGATAATAAATTCAATGCTTAGAAAGGATGCGCGCCTTGCACATCTGTGGCGGCAATAATTACCAAATTGCCAATGTACCTGTAAATAACACCTGGACGAGTAGTGCCCAGCAAAGGTTCGCGGTTTGCTCTTCAGTCATACAGCGAATGTGAAAGAGTGAATTTAAGTGAACGATTCTGATTGAGTGAGTTCGATTTGTTTGGAAAAGATTTCAAATGGGTTTTAGGAGTAAGATTTCAGAGGGAAAATCGGAAAATTAGTTCACTTTTCGTTTTTCTTATATTTGACAAAAGTCTGCCCCCTCAACAGATAACCTCTAACTCCGCCCATGATTATAGGTTGTAATTTATCAAGTAAATTAAAAATTCATGAATGTAGTGGCATGATTTATTGCTGTAAACGCTGTATATTCAATTAACCACCCCGTGGAGGTCATATATTGGGTGTGTGAATATGATTCCGCCCTTTTTTGTTAAAATAAAACACATTTGCTTTTTTAGACAATTAAAGAAAATTTTATTCAAAGTATGCTCCATCGGCAGCTACAACCTTCGCTCATCTTTCAGGTAATTTACGCATTCCTTGCATGAAGAAATCCTGCTCTTTTGAGCTGATCCAATTATCAATCCAAATTTTGATACTTTCGTATGAAGTGAACCGTTCTCCCATAAGATCTGATTGCATTTTTCGGAATAAGTGATAATCCGAAGGAGCTATGTCTGGCGAATATTCCACCCGCCATATTCCACTTCCCAGTTCAGTCCTAAATATCTTTTTACGACTTGTGCGGTATGCGGTGTGGCATTATCCTGTTGAAGAATTAAATTACTATGCCTATTCACCCATTCTGGTCGTTTTTCTTCTATGGCTCCCTTCAAACGCATTAATTGCCACCGTTAAACTTTTCCATTAATAGTTTGAGAGGGTTCGAGCAACTCAAAATAAACAACACCTCTCTGATCCCACCAAATGCAGAACATAACCTTGTCACATTGAATATTTCTCTATTCTATTGGCTGTGATGGGCCGGGTGCGCTTGGCTTCACCAAAGCTTTTTTACGTTTAGGATTCTAGTAATATATCCATTTTTCATCTCTTTTGATTATTCGATACAAAAATCCTTTCCTTTGCTGCCATTGAAGTAGCATTTGACAAATTGTTTTTCGACGTTCAATGTCTCTTTCTTTCAATTCATATGGAACCCAGTTATCCAACTTTTTGAACCATTCCCATTGCTTTTAAACGCTTTGAAACAGTTGATCATTCGACATTTAATGTTGCAGACAATTCTGATTGAGTTTGGAAAGAATCCTCTGCCAATAATGCTTCCAATTCAGCATCTTCAATTTTGTTGGTGGTTTTCCATGTTCTTTGTCCTCAGTGCCAAAATCATTATTTTGAAATTGTCGAAACCATTCCTGTTGTATTAGATTGAGCATGCTCACCTTAAATCAGCAAACGATGAGATTCTGCTGCACTTTGCTTTGCAATAAAATAGTGTGATAGCACTTCCCGCAATTTATGTTTACTTGGAACGAAAACCGACATTTTCAAGGAGGTAAAAGCACTTATTGCTAATATTTCATTCAAATGTCATGTAGTGCGTTTGACAGCTCACATAAAGTAATATAGAACACAAGTGTTGCCATTTATTAGTACACGTAAGCAATACTAAAAACGGCATCTGTTGGGAAAGGATGGAGTCATATTTACACACCCAATACTTTTACCATTTACGGGTTATATTTTGACACAGGTATGTCCGTGCCCTGCTAAAGTATGTCTATGCAGCCTACCTTGTTCACAGCTATGTCGTTGTTCATCGTAGGGAGGTCCCCGATAATCTGAACACAATTATGTCCGTGTTCCCAAAGCTTATCTCTTGGCACAGGTATGTCCAAGGGGATCCACAGGTATGTCCGTACCTGGCACAGTTGTGTCCATGCCCTACACAGGTATATCCGTGTAGAATATTCGCTCTGATATGCCCGAGTATTATATCAACCCAAGGGATTACTCTAACACTAGTATGCAGCTAAGGACTCTGAGTATTCATTACTCATATGTCGTTTTTATTTATTTATAGGGGAATGAACTAATCGCTGCGCCGTCCGGAGGAAAAAACGAAAAACAAAAACAATAGTGTAAAAGACGAAAAAAATAATTAAACTCAGAGTAGTTTAAAAAAAAATATACTCTTTGTGTTTTGGACTATTATTGGTTATTAAGCTTTCATGCCTTTCTTAGGTATCAACTTTTCGCATACTCTAGAAGTCCACAAAAACAATTTCTTTTCCAATGTTTAACAAGTGTTCCAATTTCTAAGACTCCTGGGGTGTTAGTATTCAGTACGATTCCATTAAATTGGATCATAAATGCTTAAATTAGTTTACGATCATAAACATTTTTTTCAATACTTTTCCGGAAAAACCTCACAGCATGCTAATGTAATTTGAAATCGATTAGTAACTTTTTTTAAATTCTTGCCAAACTTGTCGCTGTTAAGAAAAAACTTTAAGAAAATCTAATTAAAATCTCTGCTAGGTTCGTAACCTTAGCCTTTAAATTTTGGTTTAATATTTAACGATACATTATTGTATTCATATTTCAAAATATTCCAAAAATAATAATCGATCCTGGGCACTATGTTGCAAAAGTCTGCTGCTGGTTTTGAATTAATGAGCATGTCTTTTCGAAGATCAAATGATTTTTTGTTTTTTACTGTGATTTTATAATTATTAAAATTGAACTTAAAATCTTTCGCTGGAGGGTTTAGATCTCCAAACCTGATTAAGTCGATGAACAACAGCGCAAAAAAGACAAAAAATAGGATCATAGTTTCCCATTTTTGAAAAATACTACTCAATTATTAAACGGCATTCATTTTGATAACGACACGCGCTTCCGCTTTTATACTAACCTTTAGGTGACTTCGTAATCCGCTCATAGTGCTCATTGAGGTTAATTGAAATTGCTGATTAGATATGAGTTAAAACGAAGAAAAGAAATACGAGCTAGTCACCCACTATCGAAATTCTTTTATTTGAAAGGAATAACAACACAAATAAAACAATCTCAACTCCACAATTTATTATTACGAAATTAGCACACAACTTCCTAGACAGGTTTGCAAACAAACAATTATAACCGTTCTGAAAAATTCAAGATACTATTTATTCTTTTATCAAAACGCTCAGTGACAAAGGTGCGCGCCCACAACATTCCTGTGTCATTTTGTTGTTACACTTTCAGCGGTTGATTCATGCCGCAAATAACAGCCACGAATGCAGCCTCGATTAGAAAAATTTATGCACAGATTGCATATACGACTTCTTGAGGAGTCTCAACGTTAAACATTACTTATAAATTTCACTATCACTAAAATGGTGTTGCTTATCTAAATATCACTACAGTAATTTAAATGTGACACGAAATTCACGGTTTAAAATAGTCACGCGACTGCCATTATAGACTAAAGATATCGCCGTGAGTGCAGTTTGTTCATAATTTGGCCGTTAATCGGAATTCGTCGGTTTTTACAGATCTTTTCAGGTCCAAAGCACCTGGCGCACTGATTTGATCCAACACTTTACAAAATTCTTGTGAGGATCAAGAGAACAAAGGTTCTATCAATTGTTTTAGATTTTTTTAGTGATCTAAGGATGAAAGTTGGCGAAAATTTATTAGCGCATGTGGACAATTGATTCAGACGCGAATTCTGAAAAAAGCAGTCTAATGAATCACGTACAGAAGGAAAACTCTGCCATGTAAACAAATCAGCAGAAAAGAAAACATGTTGCTCCTGATAAAAATAGATGCACCGCATCACGTAGAAAATCGCCGGGTTGCCGCACTATTGCGGCCAATTTATTTTCAAAAACTCTAAAAAGCTCAGTTCAAGGCAGTGCGTAGTGGAAAAGCTATAGTTTCTAAAGGGATAACATTTTATTTTTAGGGTTCTATACACAAAGGGTGCCAACGAAGCCTACGATGTCTGTCTGTCCGTCTGTCAAAAAGTTAGTAATGGTAAAAGGTAGCCAGTTTTGGCAAATAATAAAAATTCAAAAAGTTTAATTCCAAGGAAGATACTCTAAAATTAGCGATTCTTCCACACATGGGTAGGTCATACCATACCCTATAAGTTTGTTTATTGATATCTCAGCTTCTAATTCATTCATTTCGATTTATTTTTTTCAATTGATGTATTAAACCGTTAAAAAAAATTAAAAATGTATCAAACGTTTATATAACGTTATTTAAATTCAGTTTAAAATGTTTGTTTTTGTGAACTAACTGTAATTTTTAAATAAGACCACATGATGAAAAACGCAAAAGAATAAATTTATTATATAAAAAAAACTTCTCAAGTATATTTAAAATACAGAATATAACTAATAAAAACTCTTAATTTAAGATGATAATTGTATACTACACTCAATAAAAATTTCCGTTACATGATCCCTACACATCGGCTTAGCGCATATCACACACTTATAACAAGATTTTCTATCTACTACATATGGAAAAAATCCACACCGTTTATATTTTTTCATTTTATTTTAAGCCACAAAATCTAGATGGTCATTATCATTTGGTAGATCTTTCTAATTTACAAAATTCTCTATTCTATTTGATTGCGTGAAAACATCCTTAAAGTAGGGATAGTAGGTCTGACCAATAAAAATGGTTTAATTAGAGCATAAGATAATTAAAAATTAAAATCTTTACGATTCATTTTTGAATTGTTACCATTTAAATTTTAAACAATGAAACTATTGACGTTTGCTTGATCAAGCATGTCATGAAATAAACGCATTGGCTATCTACAAGTTTTGCATGCAGTTGTGAAGTCGTAGCATTTTTTGTCAAAGTTATCCGTGCCAATCTTAGTTTCATTGTAAAATACGACGAACACAGGTTTATCAGTTGGAGAATTTATTTTTGTAGCAGAGTGATATGTCGATACGAAAAGTAAAATTTTTTTTAGCTTTAGGATTGTATGAAAGTAATATTTTACGATCATCATATGCAAATCGTATTTTATCTTTTTCAGCATTTAGTGTTTTAAATATTTTTTGAATTTCGCTTTTGTTTTTATGAAGAGTTCCTACGATTGTTAAATTATATTTTCTTAACATTTCATCACATATTGGTATGAACGTGAACTAGCTATCACATGTGATGTTCCGACCAGTGTTATAAATAGGTTTAGTCAATTTTTTTATGTAATATGAAGGTACACTTTCAACAGCATCTTTATCCGTTATAATTCCATAATACGGTATAGCATTGTATAAATAATGTGCAGTCTCGTTATTCAATGCAACAACTTTGAGACCGTATTCATCTGGCTTAGCAGATAAATATACGCGAAAACCACATCTGCAGCGTAAAGAAAGCAACTGCTCATCTACTGTACAATGGGAACCAAGCTCATAATTATGTTTGCAGTGGTTTATAAAAAGTTTTCATATCTCTTTTATATTCGCAAGTCGATTGTTTTGTTTTCTCTCAGAGCGTGTACTTTTATCGTCAAATCTAATACATGATTATTAGCTTTTAGTTGATCGATGTTCTGATTTATCTCTTCATTTTTATGGATAAGAATAATGGCCCTTATTCTGGTTTTCACGTTACATCCCATGTGGTGACGTGAGTCTACGGATTCGGTATTCTCGTTGTCGGTATATATCGACAAATATCGAGAGTCGCAGTATACTCGTTGTCAGTTGAAATCGGTATACACAGTCCCCAAATGACAATTTTAGTCGGGAGCGAATCTGTAGTGAGAGTGAAGTGATGGAGAACGAGAAAACGTAAGTAGGGTGGTTTTTTAATGGAAAATAACACAGTTTCTTATTATTTTTAATTATAGAGTTAAAATAACGAATAAAAAATAATTTAAGCGCTTAGTCGATATTATGGAAAAAAATGTAAACGTCGCCAGAGTCTAAAATTGTCTGGCGAGTTTAATACAGATAGGGGCAAATATAACAATGTATAGAGAGAAATTACATCTTATCTTTGAATAGCTTGGGTCCTCGTATTCGTACAACAATAGCTTGACAATAGGTACAATTAACATAATAATATATGTGGGAATTTTATACAACCTTAATGTTAAATACGTTAAGGTATGGAGCGACTATATACTCAAAATTAAAAGAAAACTGGCCTACAATAAAAATTCCTTTGGAGAAATCTAGGCATATACTACGGGTGGTTACCGAGGGGGGGTGGTCTAGGCATATACTACGGGTGGTTACCGAGGGAAAGAGGGGGGTACAAAATTGTGAAAAATGTGTCACGTAGTATGGGTACGTTCCCTAAAGCTGTTTATCAAGATGAGAGGACTTTTGGGATTTCGCAGGCGACAGTTTCGAGGAGTCCACAAGAAGTCGATCGAAGTGTTGAAGGCATGGAGTGTTCATCAATTCCCCAAGAACAACTTGATCCTCCACCTCAAGAACAACCTGAGCCTCTTCAACAGAACTCATTTTTAAATTTTAGTTTTTGTTGTCCACAAATTCTTCAATCACAAGAAACAATGAAACGTCAAAGCAAACGATACTCGATGCAGGACTCACTTCATATGCTTCTCACGTCACCCGACAACGAGCATATCGAATGCGAGGTGAGGTGACAACGACAACCGGAATAAGGCCCAATATTTATAATGTCCTTATTAAAAAATGCACTCCAAACTTCTACAGGATTCGTAGCGTTAGCAGCTCGTCCCGGGCTTGGAGTATACTTTTGTGTTGATCGTCTTCCCCCACCATCAGGTAGTTTGGTGCTCCATTTATATGTTCTCTTGCCGCATGAAGCTTGGTCGCCCATGTTTTGGTTTCTTTGCAGTGGTGGTTTTACACATTTGCTGCCAGTAGGCTATTCAAATTTTAACGCCCCTACCGACTTCTACAATTTGTTCATAATTATATTAATTACAATTTCTTTGTCAATGAAATTGCGACTTTTTGATTTTCGAATTATGGTCCTAATTACACCACCTTTTTCCCTTAATTAGTATGATTGTGACCTAGGGGATCGTTGTGTCAGTTCCAAGTTAATTTTACAACCCAACGATTTAGTTAAGATTGCACAACAAATAGTTTTTAGGTATATTTCTGAGCTAATAAAATCTCAATCATGTACCACTAATAAGGCGGGGTAAGGTATACCTTAATACTATTTATACAATAATGTACATTCGGTAAACTTAATTAAATAATTTTTATTGCGCTTACTTACAGTTTAAAAACAATATGTTCAATTATCTGGTAACAATCCGGCTGATGACGACGATGAAATTCAATTAATTAAGTTATGAAAGTTTTACAATATCGTTTTGTGCGATTTTCTATTAGCAACATCATCAATTATATCGTCGTATGAAACCTTGTTCATTAGTTCTGATTCTATGCACAAAAGAGCTAAGGTGTTTAGCTTTCCTTGGCTGCTTTGCTTGGCGACATCCGGCGAAACCACGGACTACTAGTTTAGATATATAAATATGAATCTTTTTAATTTCTGTAAGACTTAAAAAAATGTTTGGCCCCAAATTTGCCGCCTCTAAAATCTGCCGCCCTAGGATCCAGCCTACTCAGCCTGCTGGTAAATTCACCAATCTTTCTTTGACATAGTTAATATCTCTACCTCTTCTTTTCTGAGGTTGAGTCATCGTCGACTAGTTCTGCCAGTTCTTCTACGATGACCTCTTCGTCCGATTCGTTGTGCTGTTCTTCAATGACGTCTTCTGTTTCACTTTCGTTTTCTACGTCATCAAAACTGTCCAACTTCTCAAATAGAGATTTGATCTCGGCAGCACTACGTGTACGTTAACGAGTCTCCATTATAATTAAGATAACTAATATAATTTGATGTTCATCACATATAATTGCATAAGAATATATTTTTAATAACTAATTTTAGAAACTTTGTGAGTGTAAGAAGTGTGTAAATTATTACTTACAATGATTTTATAACGCACAACCAATAGATAAAAATAAAATTTGGCTGGTCACATTAACCCGTAGCGCCCTGTAGCGAATTGATCCTACAATCCAAGTGCCTCTTGCTTTTATACTATTTCTTTCATTTCTACCGGGAAAGGATTATTTGAAGGAACTAAGAATCATAAACACCTTCACGCGCACTATATGCAGATCTACTGAAATAGACAAAGAAACATAAAAAGTGATTCAACAAACCCCTTTTTCGAGGATCACTCGAAATGATAATTAAATATCTGTGCACGTGCTAATTAAATATCTGTGCACGTGCAGGGCGAACTTTCAGGGAACTAGATGCTGAGACGCATTCACTTTTTTATTCATTCACATCTTTCACCCTTACTCATTTTCCTCATCCTAAGTAAACACTTTTCTTGCAGATGCGTTCACTCATGGCCACGGGAAGGCAACAAGTTTTATCTTGATAATTAATTCGAACCAGGACGGGCTCTTGCCTGTTAACGCTCGTAACAACATGCACTTAATATGAAAAATCCCCCAACTTGCAATAATAATAGACACTTGTTGTAAAATGGTCTGACAAAAATAAAGTGAGAAAACAGAAAACAATCAAATAACACAGTGGACAGTAGTAATAGGCGAGGAGGGACCAATCCTGAAACCTCTATGATCGCGGATTTGAAAATTTTTGGTGTAAATGAAAAGCTTTCATGTTATAAGCATGATCCCCATAGACAAGCTTCCCACAGAACATATTTCCATAGATCACAAAGGTAGATCATCCTCAAATCGCGAAGTCAACATAATCTAACCCTGTCACGTGTATTTCCCATATGTCCGTCCGCCTTTCGGATCTTTGCCACCTGCAAACCAGACGCGAACATTGCATTTTCCCACCTGCGAACTACTTAATTCGGGCGAAAGAAGACAAAGAGCTATTGCTCCCACGAGGCAATAGCGTCCCGAGGTGAAAAGTCACCTCGCGACACAATTAAAGTTAGTTCTAAGGAGACCGAAGTGTAGAGCACTTAAGAAATTTAATTAATAAAAAAACTGGTGAAAGAAGTTCCGGAGTTTCATTTGAATTAATATATACATATATTTTTTTTTAAAAGTTTGGAAGACCAAACTCATTTCTGGCGCAGTCGGTAGGATGTGCGACGCGTTTACCAAAATCGAATCGTGCTATGTGAAGACGCATAATTAAAAACGGACGAACAGTGTAACGCGTGTATTTTAATACTTGATCGCACATCCGCATTTAGTGCGAAAAGATTCGTGCTAACGGGAATCTAAGAAGAGCCCTGTCAATTAGTAGTGCTGTTTTGTTTCTCACTGTCGATCACTGAAGTGCGACAATTAGTGAAAACGTTAATTTGGAAGTATCCACACCTAATAAAAGAAAATACCGGAATTAGTGAATTGATCACCCAAAAAAGGGCAAGTGTAAAGTGCCTACACTGAGTGAAATTACACCTTCAGGAATTACGTGTTCATGCCAAGTGAATCCACACCTCCAGGAAGTTTGTGTTTGTGCCAAGTGAAGTTACACCACCGCTGGAAACTGCACCCCAGACATCACCCCCTGGACCAACCCGAGTGCTCCACACCTTCACACAACATCATCTTCAAGGACTCAACCCTCAACCCATTTCAGCGAAACTTTAGCGGCAAACCAACGTTATTTTTAATCGCAAGTAAAAATTATACTATTAATTATATATTACAACTATATTTTAAGTTACCTTGTTCACCTTCAAATTTTTTGTTATACTACTTCCTATTGTAATAGCATAGAAAAAATACAATACAAAAATGAGTACCGAACCGGAAAATATCGATGAAATTATCGACAATATAAGAAGCAGAATAAATGCCATTAATACAGAACCTTCTCCAAATCCCATACCAATAACTTCAACTCCAACGATTACAATAGACCCCATGAAATATTTGACAAAATTGCCAGAGTTCGATGGCAACCCGAATTACCTACAGAATTTTGTCGATCTCGTCGACAGGGTACACCCCATACTTCAAAGATACGATGAGCTGTCACAGTTAGTGTTCTCAGACACAATTAAATCGAAACTAAAAGGAAGGGCAAGAGAAATAGTTGAAATCAATTACCATATGAAATCATGGTTCCAAATTAAATCCTTATTATGTAACAATTTCGGTGACCGAAAATCCGCGACTCAACTATTCGATGAACTTAGAGGTGTAACTTTTAAAACAAACAGCCAAGACTTTTATAATGAGATAAGATCAGTTCTCCGGAGGCTTAATATTAAAACTACACAAGAAAATACACTAGGCTCACAAAATCTCGAACTTATTCTCAAAGCAAACATAGATTCAGCGTTGAGCGTATTCAAAAATAAAATCCCTGAGCCCATGAAATCGATCCTTTATTGTAGGGCACCAACAAACCTAGAAAGCGCGATAAATATATTATACGAGTCGGGTCACGCTTTTTACAACCCATTTTCGAGAAATGCAAACGATAATTTTAACAGAAACCCATCAAGAGACAATAGAAGCGACCAAAGGCACAAACCTAATAGGAATAATAACGAAAGACAAAACTCTAACAATTCTAATTTCAATCGAAATTTTAGAGGACCATCCAACACAAACCAAGCGGAAATTAGAGCAAATCGGGCCTGGAACCCATCAGATAATAATTCCACCCCAAGACCTGCCCCACAAAATAATAACCACAACAACTATTCTAATAATAACAATAATTCGAATAATTCAAACAATAATAACAGATTTAACCCAAATCCTTATAGACCAAATCAAACTTATAACAATCGATATAACCAAAATCCTAACAACTATAACAATAACTATAGATTTAACAACAATAATCATAATAATAACAACAACAACATTAACAATAGTAATAGCAATAGGCCAGAGCCTATGGAAGTCGACCTTGCAATAGGTAACTCAGGTAATCCTGCAAAAAGGGAAGAAACACCAGACGACGTAGTACAAAATTTTCATTCAGGAGCCTCAGTTGCAACCTACCCTATTTGATTTTCAAATCGAAAACCATTCCACTTAAATTTATAATAGATACTGGAGCCACGCACTCCATAATTAACCCAGACCTCTGTCACCCCAAGTGGGTAGAGAAGCTCGAAGATCCTATAAAATTAAAAACCCTTAATCACATTTCAGAAATAAATGAAAAAGCAGTGATACCAATGTTCGCGGAACTAGGCGACCCCTCTCAAAAAATTGAACTACTAATATGTCAATTCCACACGAATTACCACGGATTGATTGGTAATAATATATTAAGAAAATTAGACGCAACAATAGATTATAAGAATAACGTGTTTATGTGTGGAGATAATAAGTTAAAACTAAACTTCGAGTTAGACGTAGTAATCGACGACCAAGAAACTGTTAACATCAATTTCCCGGTGCAATTTAAAGAAGGGCTCGCATACATCAACGAATTACGAGCCGAAAATAATTCGTATATAGTTAAAGAAGGTGTCTATAACGTGAACGACTTTAAAATTGAAGCAGAAGTATATTTAGCAAATAAGAATTTAAAATTAACTTCCTCAAAACCCTTAAAAGTAGAAATGGTAGATGAGAAGAATTTCAATGTTCTAGAGTTACCTGATTCCCAAAAACCCCTTTTAGAACAAATTCGCGTAGAACATTTAAATACAGAAGAAAAAAAGGGACTATTCAAGCTTGTCAATAAATATCGAAACACTTTTTACGACGAAAATTGTAATTTAAGTTTCACTAACGCCATAAAACATCGGATCCGTACAACAACGGATACTCCGATACATGTTAAGTCTTACAGATATCCCTACATACATAAAAATGAAGTGCAAAAGCAGATTCAAGATATGCTAGCTAGTAATATCATCAGACCGAGTAACTCGCCGTATTCCGCACCCATATGGATCGTGCCTAAGAAGGTCGATGCCAGTGGCAAAGCAAAATGGAGACTTGTCATCGATTATCGTAAACTTAATGAAGTTACGATCGACGACAAGTATCCGATACCGAATATCGACGAGATACTTGATAAGCTAGGAAAGTGCCAGTACTTTACAACTTTGGATCTGGCCAAAGGATTTCATCAGATCGAAATCCAAGAGTCAGATGTCCACAAAACAGCGTTTAGTATTGAGAATGGCCACTACGAATTTCTCCGTATGCCATTCGGGCTTAAAACAGCCCCAGCAACTTTCCAACGCTTAATGAACGATGTGCTAGCTGAATATATCAACAAGATATGTTTAGTATATCTTGACGATATTATTATATTTTCCACGTCGCTGCAAGAGCATCTAGATTCTCTCGAAAAAATATTCAAAAGACTACGAGATGTCAATCTCAAAGTCCAGCTCGATAAGTCCGAATTTTTGAAGAAGGAAACTGAGTTTCTGGGACATATCGTAACGCAGAATGGTATTAAACCTAACCCTAAAAAGATAGCCTGCGTTAAAGACTTCCCTATTCCCAAAACAGCCAAGGAAATAAAACAATTCTTAGGTCTCACCGGATACTATCGGAAATTCATCCGAGACTACTCTAAAATCGCGAAGCCAATGACAAAATTCCTAAAGAAAGGAGTTAAATTAAACATTAACGATCACGAATATAACACGAGTTTCGAAACACTTAAAAGATTACTAATAAATGACCCCATCCTTCGCTACCCTGACTTTCAAAAACCCTTCACCTTAACTACTGACGCCAGTCAGTATGCACTCGGTGCTGTGCTCTCTCAGGAAGATCACCCAGTGTGCTATGCTAGCCGCACACTTAACGAGCACGAGATAAATTATAGCACCATAGAAAAAGAATGCTTAGCAATAGTATGGGCTACGAAATACTTCCGCCCATACCTCTTTGGCCGTAAGTTCATAATCGAAACCGACCACAAACCGTTAACTTGGCTATTTTCAATAAAAGAACCAAATTCGAAATTAATACGATGGCGATTAAAATTATCCGAATTTGATTACCAAATTAAATATAAAAAGGGGACCAAGAACAGTAACGCCGACACACTTTCTAGGATACCAAAACCAGAATTAAACCCAGAACTAAATGTTTTAATAGAATCTAGAGACTCTAGCATACCTAGCACCACTTCACCCATAAATGTATTCAAAACCCAAATTTTAATCCACGAATCACAAACGGGATCAATGAGAATGAAAAAACAAACGGTCTTTGACAAAAATCGAACCATTGTACATACTAAATCACTCGATGAAACTACAGCAATAACTTTATTAAAGAATCATTTTAACCCAAAAAATTTAAACGCTATCCTCGTCGAAAACGAAACCTTCTTTAAAACTTTAGAAAAAGCATATATTGATAACTTTTCCAACAATAAAGACTTTAGGATAATCCGCTGCAAAATTTGTTTAGAAGACGTAGCAGACGAAACAAAATTATTCGAACTCATAAAGAAGGAACATTTACGCAACAATCACAGGGGAATAGAAGAGGTATTTAAAGAACTTAAACTAACTATTTACAACCCAAAATTAAAACTTAGGGTTACACAATTCATAAACAACTGTGATGTGTGCTCACTTGAAAAATACGAAAGAAATCCAGTTAAAGTAAAGTATAAAATCACAGAAACACCATTTAAACCATGTGAAATCATCCATATCGACGTATTCTATAGTTTGAAAGGCCAAATGTTTTTAACAATAATCGATAAATTTAGTAAATTCGGACAAGCTATCAAAATTAACAGCCGTAGTTGGACAGAATTCCGTCGCGCTCTTTTGCAGTATTTTAGTACTCACGGGAATGTTAGTAAGATTATCGTCGACAACGAATTAGGCTTCAAAGCTTTGCCTATTCATGAATTTCTCAGCGAACGAAATATCGAAATACATTATACGTCCAATAGAAGCCACACATCAAACTCTGATGTCGAACGTTTACACAACATCATAAACGAACACCTCCGTCTCCTTAAACACGCTGAAAGTAACGATCTAGAAACAGTTGAGGAAAAAATACTAAAAATTATAGGATTTTATAACAATACCATACATAGTGTAACAAATAAAAAACCCGTAGATTTTATAAATGGAAAAATAAACGAAAACGAATACGATAGTATACGAGAACGGATCATTCAGAGAAAAGAGAAAGTTATAAACAAGTTAAATGCAAATAGAAGTAATGTAGACATAGAACCGGGTCCCCAATTTATAAAAGAAGTCAGAGGCGGTAAAAATCATTCTAAATATTCCAAAATTCAAGCCGAAAAATTAGACGACGAGCATATAACAGACATAAAGAATAACCTTAAGTATTATAAAACCCATATCCGAAAATCGAAGAAATACCAGGATAGAAACAATCCCAAGATAAAAGCTAAATCTAAATGTTAAACTATCGTAATAATACAAATAAATATAATACAAATAAATTTGAATAAATAAATAAATACGATTCATAATAGAAATAAAAATAATAACTGTCACGATAACTAACTAATAATTTCTATAAGTGATTAAACTACATATCTCAAAATAACTTCCAGGAACACAATAACAAAATGACGATAAGGCTGTTCTTCACGGGACTAATTTTATTAGCTGCGGGAAATGCTTCCATAGCACAGGAAATTGAAGTTCACAATTTAAATGCAAACAACGGATACCTTACACTGAAATTGGGGAACGTCAAAGTAATCAGAAATTATAATAAAGTACTTCATATAGTTAATATAACGGAATTTGAAATAACGAAAGACCACATAAAAGACAACCTTTTGGCTATGAAACCCAAATCTGACTTAATAGGGCCCATGTTTAGTAGCGTCAACCAAAGTATGGTACTGCTAGAAGCAAAAATTAGAAATCTAAAACCGCGGTTTATGCAAAAAAGAGGCTTAATTGATATAATCGGGACCGGACTAAAATATCTCGCTGGAACGATGGACCATTCAGATGAAATCGAGATAAAACAAAAACTAGATCAATTGTTTGAGTATAACGGGAAACTCATCAAAGGGAATAATAACCAAATCCGAATAAATAATGAACTATCAGACCAGATCCAGAATATAACTTCACATATACGAAAACAACAGTCACTTATAGAACGGTATATAAACAGTAGAAATAACAATATTACACAACAATTAATAACGATCGAGGATGAAATAAATCTAATGCAACATATCTACCATATAAATCACGATATCCTTTTGCTTAGAAATCATGTGGATGATATCGAGCAGGTCTTGTTTTCTAGTAAACTTGGGTTACTTTCGAGAAACATTCTAACCGCGAACGAACTAGAACTTATTACAAATTTAGAAGCCTACGAGAATATTAAAATAACAGTTACATTTTATAGAGATCAGATAATAATTATCCTTTTGATTCCTCAATTCTCCGATGTCAACTACTCCAAAATACTCATAGAACCCATCCCCGATGTCAATAAAAAAGCTTTACTACTTGGTAGCAACCAAATTCTGGTAGATGAAGATAACACAGTTTACGAATTTCCGGTAAAAGATAATATGAAAAAGAATTTAATCCCAGTTGCAGATAATTGTATTAAAGATATCATAAATTTAAAAGAAACGTATTGTATTAAGCAAATATTAGACGAAGTAGAAGTCAAAGAAATAACAGAAGGCATTGTCCTCACAAAAAGTGTTAACGAAACTATAATAGATCAAAATTGTAATAAGCTGAAAATCAAAATAAATGGAAATTACCTAATAAAGTTCAAAAATTGTAAGATAAATATAAATAACCAGACATTTGTAAATTTTGAAACAAAAATATTTGATAAAGTTATTTTACCGAACTTTCTAACAAGAACAAAAGAAGAAAAAATTATAAATAACATCAAATTAGAAGAATTATACCTGAAACATGTAAATAATAGAGAAAACATAGAAGAAATATCAATCGAAAACACAAAATTTAGAGCTGTAACAATAAGCATCGATGTTTTTGTAATCTTTGGCATAATTACCTTTATTATAATACTAAAATATAAGAAAAACAATAAAAACAAAAATAATGTAAAAATAACTTCGTCGGAGCCTCAGAATAACGGTGGGGGTGTTATAAGCATGATCCCCATAGACAAGCTTCCCACAGAACATATTCCCATAGATCACAAAGGTAGATCATCCTCAAATCGCGAAGTCAACATAATCTAACCCTGTCACGTGTATTTCCCATATGTCCGTCCGCCTTTCGGATCTTTGCCACCTGCAAACCAGACGCGAACATTGCATTTTCCCACCTGCGAACTACTTAATTCGGGCGAAAGAAGACAAAGAGGCTCCCACGAGGCAATAGCGTCCCGAGGTGAAAAGTCACCTCGCGACACAATTAAAGTTAGTTCTAAGGAGACCGAAGTGTAGAGCACTTAAGAAATTTAATTAATAAAAAAACTGGTGAAAGAAGTTCCGGAGTTTCATTTGAATTAATATATACATATATTTTTTTTTAAAAGTTTGGAAGACCAAACTCATTTCTCTTTCACTCAGACGAATAAGATAGTCCTGGTCGGCGTTGATTTAATTAGCTGAAAATATGTTTAATTAAATTTTGTATTATTAAATGGCCAATCTTAAGTTAATTTGTGCTAATATCTTATTTAGATTTTTGTTTTATCCTCACTTTGTTTTTAATAGTAATAATAATAATAATTCATTTCATTTGAGTACAATTGATATTATCTTTAGCGTACAAAGTTCATTCGGCAATATTAGTCAAGAAAGCAAAAACAAATAGAAACAAATAACAAAAAAAGGAGAGAACAAGTATCTATACTAAATGATTTAATTCACTTCTTATGTGGTCCCTTATTTCCATTCACTTTCACTTTTTATTCTTTTTAGTTTTATTCATCTAGTGCAATTACATATTAGAAGGGTTCAGACGACTGAACTTGAATTTGTAGGATAGGATCCATTGGACAACGTTTTCTGGATATGAGCGGGCAACAGATTCCAATCTCTACACTGGACAAAGAATGAGCGCTCACTGAAACGAGACTGGCAATGGGGTATCAATAACTTCAGAGGTCGAGAAGATTTTAGAAATCTCAATCTGTCAAAAAAAATAGGCTGGCTGAACGAATGTATGCCACTCTGTTCAGGAATTTAAGTCTGCCATGTTTCAAGTAGAGAGGAAACCTCAGGAGGGAAGTGAAGTACTGGGACATATAACTCTGCCTGGTTAGTTTGAATATAATTCGTAGCACATCATTAAAGGCAACAGTTAGTCTTCTTTTGCACGTCGCGTCGAGTGATGAAAATACCACAGTACCATATGTAAAATGCGGTATAACCAAAGCCTTAACTAACCGCTTACGAAGGCTTAGGGAAAAACTGCTTGACCTTACCCACAGCAAGCAACCATACACCTTACGTATAATGGCTCTTACATGGTCGCAAGATATCATTTTGTTATTTATTACTATTCCTAGGCTTTTTGCTGAACTTACAATGACATTACAATTGCATGTAATAGGCGGCAAGGGGTCAGAATTAATTCAGTACTTATTGACAAGAGAAGTTATTTTCATTCATCAACACTTACAATCCTATTAACATTAAACCTTTATTTTCTTTGGTTAAGTTCATGCTTAAAATATTTCGTAGTGAACATTTTTAACATATTTAAAAAAATCAAAATTCGGTGATCTTAAGATTGTCTCGAAAATTACATGCTACACTACAACCATATAAATGCACGTACATGCAGGCAGCATTCAACTCCAATATTTGCAAAAGCTTCTACCATAATAATCCGGCATTGCGTACATGCAAAGCTATGGGACAAAGTAAACTGATTTGTAAAATGAAATACATTGGGTCTTAAGGCGGCAATGTAAACAGTGCAAAAATCTCGCAGCAGCTTCCAAGCTAAAGCTCTTTTCTAAAAATGATTTTCATCCACATTTCCCCTGAAAAGTTCTCTTTTCAATTCACTAGACTTATTATCACCTGATTAAACAAAATACATATGTTAAACTTTTAATTTGAAACTCAACTCAACAAAACACATTAGTCTCAGACCACTCGAAAAGTATGGGTGTTTGACAGTGGAAGAAAGAGTTACGGGTAACCGAATAGTCATTGTATTTTTATTAGGAATTAATCCACAATTTTAGCCTGTGTGAAATAAAACTTCTAGAGTACGGAAACGCACAGTTGCGTGCGAACTCGCGGTAAATAATGTGCAATCAAAGCGCACATATTCTCATGAGGCATGTGCAATTTTCTTGCCATTCTTTCTCATACACATGAGTAATGGGTAATTAAATATTTTCGTGTTCGCACACGAGTGAGCAATTCGACATTTTTAGTTACTCATGCACATGAGTAAAAAATAAATTAAAAATTAAGAAGACTGTAAAAATAAAAATGCTTTCCAATATTTTATTAATAAAATTTAAATTTTGATATTCTGCGATCATGTAGTGTAGATTTCATAGAAAATGAGACTTATTTATTTATATATATATGTACATATATACATTTTTAGAATCAACTGCAATACCCATTAGAAAACAATTCATTCATTTCCCTTTTTCGAATATTCTTTCTGCTTATAACTTGCATTTGTATAAATATCAAAACGATCAGAATTGAAATGTCATAATTACTTGTAGACGTGGAAATCCCTAATTATTTTATCAGTTATATTTATACATATTATGACGGTGCTAAGAACTTAGTTCATTCATTATGGTCATTTTTACACTGGAGACGGCAAATGTTATTAATCTTGTTGAATTTTACCGAGGCCCACCTACGAGGTTATAATTTTTAGAGTTAAGTAGTTAAAAAATATGTTACAAGTCATTCGTAACTATAAAATGCAATACCTGAAACCAGAGCCTGATTATCAGCTTCAATGATGGTACGCCACCGATATTTTGCGGCCCCAAAAATTCCGAATTTGTACTAAATATAATACCTAACAATTAAAACTCCTAATTCACATCATACGTCGAAATTAAAGCCATGGTTTGGGTCGAAAATCGATTTTCGAATATCGATTTATACTCCTTGAATTTTAGACCGCAAAGGTTAAAAAATGCCAAGAAATAAAATTTTATCTTTAAATGGAAATATAAGTGCACGTTTTTTCGGGTTATAAGGTCAGTGGTTTAAGGATGATAGATTAAATTTTCTTGTCTAAGGTTTAAGAAGAAACACGACTCCTTGCTTTTATCTGCGCCGCCTTTTAGAAATCTGCCACTTTACGCCATGGCTTACTTGGCGTTACCTATAATCCGGCTCAGCCTGCAACTAAAATAATTTCTTTCTTAGAGCCATTCCTGTGAGATAAAGTATTTATTAACCCTTTGAACTCGACTGGTGAATCTTGATCACCATTCAGCTATTGCTTATTCACGGCCGCCGAGTGCAAAGGGTTAAATCAAAGTTACTCTGTAAATTCAACAAGAAAGATTTATATATAAAATATATAAAATTAGATGATTTTTTAATAATGAATACGTTGTACTCTATAAACTGAAATTTGTTTGGTTCTTGCAAACTCAACAAACTTTGGATAACAATCTGAACTACAACTTATTCTGCCAAAAAATTAAGCAAAATTGCTTGCTTTTAGTAACTTTTCGGATCAAAATGAATATTAATTAAAATACCTATATTTCATTAAAGTACAAATGCAAATACCCATAAAACTTATAATAGCAAATAAGTAGAGGTATTTCTTGTTTATGCTTTTATTCAGTCGAGAGTAATAAAGGAAAAGAAATTTTACCTACGCTCATAAATGTGCGAATCTTTACTTGAATTACTCATTCTGAGCAATGAGTAATTGAACATTTTCGTGTGTATGCACACAAGTGAGTAATGGGCAAAGAGAAATTTTGAGTGTGCACACGAGTGAGTAATTTAAAGTTTGAATGATTCACTCATGCGCGTGTGAAGTAATCACAAAAATAACTGCGTGAGTTGCATACAAATTTTTAAGTGCGAACACGCACATAAGTCCAAAATGAGTTTTGAGTTATTCGTATGCGCACTGAATACACGTTTCCGTACTCTGCTTCCTTAGGTTTAATTTTCTAGGAAAATTCATTTCCTCACAGTGATTAATTTGGGTAAACGTGAATTTGTTTTGGAGTTTCACCAACCTAACAGTGATAAAATATGGATCACACGAACGGGTTTAATGATTAACATAATAATATCTATGAAATCAAGTCTAAAATTGTTCGAGAAAAAAAAAAAACAATTGAATGTGCTTGAATATTTAATACCCCGTAATTGTGTTACGAGGCTTATTATTTTTCAGTAGATGGCAGAACTTTTCACCCATCCTCATTATTTACTCTAACCCTTTCATATATAAAGTTTCAAGGGGTGAATGTTCAAAAATTCATATACGGTTTTGTCATCCTGTTTAATACTAGAACTACCAAGACCCGTCAAATTGACGGCTACTAAATTCCTCCCTTGAATTAATTATAGCTTTCAAAATTATCTCTTAAGGTTTATGCCAAAACTTATTAAGATTTAAGATTACGACATATTCAAAAAGTTTTTCCATTTATAATTACCAATTCAGAGTTTGAAGCATATTACATTAAAAGTGCAGAATAATTATGAAAATTACAAGCTTGTGCTCTGGTAGTTCTAGTGTTAAAAACTAACTGAAACATCTAAATGTTTTCAGCTCTTAAAATTTTTAAACTCAATTTGGAAGAGGGATGGAGAGGTGATTTAGAACTTTTTGGGAAGGTTCATAACAATATGACACTGTTTTGAACTTCAGGGTATTAAGTAAAACAAATACTCAAGCACATGAAATTACATTCATGTACATCTTAACTAATATAGGGTTGTTCGGCAAATTCCTCGACACTTCAAACAAGATTTTCAGTTTTAAATATATATATTTTTTTTAAATAATTCTAAAAGAAACACCATTCGGTTATGGAATGTCAGAAATCCAAACCTTTACTTCTATGATAAGGAAAATTCATCGAGTGTATATTGGATATTCTCTGCGCCCTTCTAAACCTTAACAAAGGACTAAGGGGTGCGAACATTACTATCTTCTCCGATAGCCAAGAGGTGTTGTAGGAAATGAGGTTGGTGATGAACTAGATAGAGAAGATTTATCATCTGAAATCAAAGGTCCTTAACCCTTTTGCAGCATTAGCTGGTCTTCGACCAAGGTTGTGATAGAAGAATAATATAGGAATCAACAATCCATATACAGGGTGACAAATGGAAAGTTTCCTAAAGTATACCTATGTGTTTTCCCCTCTAATATGCTGCAGAAGGTTGGGTCCCCGCAGTTATATAGTAGACTGTTGTCAGTTTCTGTTGAGACGTCATAAAAAGAAATACGTGTACTTTAAAAGGAGTAACCTTACAAATGAAGAAAAATAGAGTACTTTTATTCTAGAGGTAAAAACTATACTGAAGCATATAGAGGGCCTTCATACCAAGCAAAGAGTATCTATTAACAAGAGGGGACACTCGTGACGTTTTTCCTTATCTTTTTTCGACCTTGGTACCGTTACAGGAATGAAATGGGAATTTATGCTAGAAATAGTTAGTAATAAAGAAAGCATAAGTGAGAGAAAGACAAAAATTTCGGGCGAAAAGTGGAACACTCCTGCAGGGTACACCGCACAAAAATCTTTTATCACAAAACTTTTCTATGAACACATTACATGCTGCCTTTTCCACAGCCACACACCAAACACATTTTATTATGCTTACCCATAATTTATCTAAAGCACATTTTATTTAATTTAATTAATTCCGTCTAAAAAAGCACTTTTTTACTTAAAAACTTTTAAGCTTGTTCACATTTACGAACAAATCAAGACCACCCGGTACTTTCCGCAAAGCGAGCGGAGCACACAATAATTTAAAACCAGAGCGCCTTTAAAAATGCACAATGAAAAAATGTAAACAATCTCGTCCATAACTTAACATTGCGAAGGGAGGTAAACTTGAGCGACCTAGTGCTAGTGCAGCAAACTAGATCGCCTTTAAAAAAGCGTTCATAAAAAAAGCTTCAGTTTATAGCTTACGCTGTAAAAGCTATCTGTGAGAACTTTTTGGTGACTATTTCTCTCTCTACATTTCTTATAGGTATTTACAGAGGTAGTAGCCCTGAGCTGCTTTATCTAATGGGAAATTGTTATGGGTGTATTTTCGAGAGCTTGCATATGGGTTGGAATTTTGAGAGGGTATTAAAGTGTCCCTTCTTGTTGAAATATATATTCTTTGATACCAAGTGTGGAAGTAAAAATTTAGCCATCCAAAACATTCTTAGAAGGTAAGAATTAACAAAAAATTATTTGCTTTCATCGTATGACCGCATTTATTAATAATATTTTCAAGCATTTATGTAAATAATTATCGCCTGGCCGAATTTTGTCGATTTTTTTAAATCTCAATAAATATCTGTCAAAAATGTCTGATTCAACTCGAACTAATTTCATATAAAAATGACATCTTTACTGAATTTATACGTATTTTTAGTTTTTATTTCCCCTGCACTCATTTTAAAATTATGAATTATTAGTTTAGGCAACTTTCCATTTGTCACCTTGTACTAGGAAAACTTTCCTGAGATCCGTCAAGCTAAGAGCTTGTCAGTTCCTATGCCTACATTGAAATCAACGCTTTGAGAAAAGCTGAGCTCAGATTGTTAGTAGGCTACCTATCTTGTCCTGCTGCACGATTAAGATGAAAGATCTTCAGTCAAGAGTTTTTGGACTCGATTGACGTTCGTTCATCTTTTGTTAAAGACCTTCTGACGTTCCTTAGGCTAGAAGATTGTCTTTTACTTTAAAGAGGCTTCGGCATACCAGACCTTTAGGTCGCAGTGCCCACTATAAGTCGTCCCTAACAATTAATAACAATGAGGCACTGTTTCACTCACCATATTCTCCAGATCTAGTTCCAAGCGACTATTACCTTTTTCAGATCTTAAAGCATAAATTACTGGACAAACACTTTAATAAATTCTAGGATATATAATGTATAATCAACGAATTTTTCTCATCGCAGAAGCAAAACTTTTGGACTTTCGGAACGTTGGGAGAAAGTAGTAGATAATTATGACAATTATTTTGTAGAATAAAATTATTTTTAATTAAAAAAACTATAAAATTGAAAAATGTTGTTTGAAGTGTCAAAGAATTTTCTGAAAAATCCAGTACATATTAATATATTGATTAAGACTTTCATATTCCATATGAGCCATATTTTATCACTGTACTAAACAAAAAAATCACGTGTTCTACACGGTATGCATTTTGAGCTATCTCCTTTGAAATGAAGAAATACTTTAACCATCTAAACTTGGATTAATCATTAAAAAATCTTTTATTAGACTAAAGATTTGAACACATACTAGTGCATATGCAATATTCATTCTGAAGAAAATTACTGTCGAAAAATATCTGACGGACTATTTGAAACAATCAGCCAGAAATAAAATAAAAACAAATCGTTCTAAAACCAGATGAAAAAGTTGTTCGGGAATTGTTTACTTTTGATGATTATTCAAAAAATTTCCCTACGTTGCGTAACCTTAGGTGATCAGTGCTCACCCAACCGGCAAAATTCCAAGTGGCGGAAACAATTGATCTCGCCATCAATCTCGGCGACCACGACGGTGATACACACTTTTCAGTAACTTAATCAGATTCGAATCAATCACAACTTTATAAGCAGGAAATAAGTGTCAGCTATCGAATAACTCACTTTCAGTGACGACATTGGGGATGCTTGGGGATGACTTCCTTCTGGTCGAGTGTCCGCCATATGATAACAATTTTGTGAATCCGTCACGTAACAAACAAAAGCTATAGTCGTGCAAACACGCGAAACTCCGGACTTACGGCTGGCTAACCTCGAACGACCTTGACTAGTTCGAAGACGAGATTCCCTTTGGATTTCGGCGCGTACTGTTGACCGGACGTACGTATCCTACTCCCTGGAGTGGACAGGGTTGCGCGATCGGCTAGAATCGAAAATCAGTAACGAAAAAATCGAGCGACCGAAATAAATCCTCCGTGAGATGAACGCAAAATCAACGATTACCAGTCACAGAGTTTTCACACTGCCGCTGGCAAGAAATTGTCCACTCGGTGAAAATTTTCGCGCTCCGTGTTGTCTTGAGATCAAAGATGATGTGAAGCAAGGCAGATAAGCAGCATCCGCCTCTAGGGGATGGCTGCGGTGTCCACGAGCCAACAGTTTAGTAATATTACTAAAGAGGCCGAAAACACTTTTGAGCCAGAAAATGTGAAAATCTTTCGAAAATTTCGGTGTGAGTGATTAATAATTGCCGCGCGAGGATGGGCACTGATGTCGCACGTACAGTCTACATTTTATTATTTTTATATTTTTTTTTTTTATATATATTTATTGGTGGACTTACCGCACTGCGCAAAGGCTTTTTTATTGCAGTGACAGCGACGGTTTTCAATTTTTCTAGTGCGAAATTCTGTGCTAATGGACGTCGTACTCGCGCGATGTTCAGCACCACGAACTGTTTTGACGGCTGTCGAGATTTATTATAACTAGGTATGTAGTTTTTGCTATTCGGCCGCAATTTGTTGTGGAGATTCTTCGAATTCTTGGCATTATCCCCGAAAGCTCTCTGAAATGTTTTCATAACAGAGAAATGCATTTGTATATCTATTCGATTACAACTACCACCTGTTGTTAATTGGTTGCTTGATCTCTCCTGGTTTTTTGAGGGACCACTTTTAAATGGCTTGAACCATTAGAGAAATTGGCAAATGCGATCTAAATTAAGAATGCGTACTAGAAAAAATGAAAGTTATTGAGTATTTTTCAACAGCTCTGGTGAAAAGAAGGTAAAAAAGCTCGAAAGTTGAAATAAGTTCGTTTTCCAGAAGAGTTTACACAATCAACCACAAGATACAATCAAAGAGTATCTAATGTATAAAGTATAGAAGAAAGAGTTTCCTTCTGAAATAAATAAAAATAAAATTAATATAAGTATCGAAACAACGAAATGGAAACACTTAATAACTCTCCAGGTTAGAGATTACTTTGACCAAGAAAGTTTTTATATATATCAGAAAAAATATAAAATATATCAGGAGAAGAGTTATTCTGAACCAGACAGGGGTTACATTAATTTGGAAGATTTATGGAAATGTTATATTTTTAAAATTATACATACTAAAAGATTGTGATAAAAAAGCTATTCAGAGTTGAATGAGTAACATACGCACTTCAGAGTTGAATGAACGTTTAATATTCTTATATTAAAATTCCCGTTTTTCATTTAATAATCCCTACTTCAACTCCAAGATCACTTGAAAATTATAGCTAACTATTTGAAAATTCTTGATATAGGCATATTTTGTATTAATATGACCCTACTTTTCTGGTATGTAATTTTTTTATTTTTTTTTTTTTTTTTTTTTTTCTCATATAAATATACAACATGTTATTTAAGTTGTGTTAAAATTTGTAATCGATTTGAATAAAACTAACGGAGATAGGGAGTTGTAAGTCTTCACCCCTCCAATCCGGCTGTTGTCAGAAAAAATATTGAAAATATGCCTATTTTATAGGGCATTAACCATTTAATATTGGTAATGGGCATACGTCGGCTGTAAAACAAAATTTAATATTCTCATTTGCCACATATATATGTATATTGATATGACCTGCATTGCATATCATTATATAATATATTTACTAATTTTTGCATATCTGCTATTGAAGCAGGTATGCAGGTTGATTGCATTTTCACTGATTTTAGTAAAGCGTTCGACAAAATAAATCACAATATTCTTATTTATAAGTTATTTGTTCTGGGCTTCCCCTCTAGTTTTTTGAATTGGCTAAGTTCTTACTTGCCCGATCGTACGCAGCGAGTTAAATTTCGCGGAGCTTTATCTGACGTAATAAATACCACTTCTGGTGTCCCTCAGGGTAGCCATCTGGGTTCTCTTCTATTTATAATTTACATCAATGATGTATCTTTGATCTTAAATAACTCTAAGATCCTATGTTATGCTGACGATGCCAAAATATTTCGCCTGATTTCTGGTGAAAGGGATTGTGAAATTTTAAACTCTGATTTAGATAACTTCTTTAATTGGTGCTCTATTAACTGCCTCCCTCTTAACGTAGGGAAGTGCACCACAATGACGTTTGCTCGTAAAAAGAGCCCTCTTTTTTTATGTAGTTTAGCTGGTAGCTCATCATCTCATCTTGACAAAGCCAAAGATTTGGGGGTTGTACTTAATACTGTTATGTCATTTCACGACCATATTAACGCTATTGTCGCTAAGGCCAATGCTTCCTTGGGATTTGTCAAGAGATGGTCAAAGGAATTCAATGATCCGCATATAACAAAGGTTTGTTATTGTACCTTCGTTCGCCCCATCCTTGAGTATGCTAGCCCTGTCTGGTCCCCTTTTTACATCGTCCACATTGATCGTGTTGAGACCGTCCAGCGAAGATTTATACGCTTCGCTCTTCGAGATCTTAACTGGATTGATCCTTTTGCCCTTCCGCCATACGCTGACAGGCTAAAGCTATTTCCTCTCCTTTCCCTTGAGGTATTCATTTTCTACAAATATTTAAATTTATTATCGGTTTTCATTGATAAATTAGTGCTCGCACCTCTCTCTCTTGCTTCTACAGTAATATACGAAACGTAACTCTCTTATCTTTCTATCCTCACTAACTTATATCTACTTCCGTTCGCCTCGGCCCGATCACACTTTTCCTAACGCTCTCGTCATGCATTTACCAGCTTACTCCCCAAAGTCAAGCGTGCGTAAAGAAGTTTTACTTCAAAAGCATCCCCACGCTGCGATTCGAACCCATGACCTCTGAATCCTAAGTCCAACTGTTCACCACTGCACCAAACGCCGCTTTACTTCAAAAGCATCCCCACGCTGGGATTCGAACCCGTGACCTCTGAATCCCAAGCCCAACTGTTCACCATTGCACCAAACGCCGCGTTCGCCTTGCCCGATCATTTTTTTTGTAACGCTCTCGTCATGCATTCACCAGCTTACTCCCCAAAGTCAAGCGTGCGTAAAGAAGTTTTACTTCAAAATTCAAATTTCGCGCGAAAATTTGATGATTTTTGACCTGCTATAATTACATTTTTTATTCGATCCGGAAAACTGGAGGTTTATGTTACGAAGAAACATGTATAAAAGAAGTTGCAATAAGAATTAAATCGATCGTCTTCGAGTTACAACTGCAGTAAATTTGAAAAAAGTATAGTTTCCAGAAAAACGAGTTTAAAGTTTAATCCATACATTTCCCAATCAATACCTCGATACGATGAGTGGCTTCTCTTCTGATGGCTGTAACTCAAAAACTATTTGAGATATACACTGGAAATTTTAGTATGTTATTTTTAAAGGTATAGAATATCGAAATATGAATACAAAATTTCACACTAGTGGTGCCCCTTAAGAGTGTTTTCGCTCGCAACTCTATGCGTTCCATACTTACAAGTAGTAGTAAGTATTTCATGTCGGTGTACTAGCCATAAAACATGTCCGTCCAATGCCAAGTAGTAAAGGAAAACGCACCCAAAGTTCACCGTATACTATTTATACACCCATGGACAACTAATTAGAAACACATATATGATGTTGAATTGAGTTGAAAATTCTCAATGTTCTTGTTTCATATGTACAAAAAGGAGCTAAATTAACATTCTCTGACTTACAATGTATTAAAACTTCTAGTTAAATTTCAATTGTTTTTTTAAACATTTTGAATACAATGTCATAATATTTCCAATACATAAATTTCGCCGGACAACTAATTAGAAACACTCGTTTTGGATGGAATAAAAATTGTTTTTTTTCCAATATTTCGTAGGAAAACCTGTTTGTAATATTATTTCTTCGCACCTCTTCTTTATTGAAAGCATAAGTCGGCTACATCTCTTCACAGGCTTATTTTTCAATGCTAATTTTATTTCAATAAAAAGTTCGTCAACATTTTTGAAGTTTTTTGAAGAAACTGATTTCTGTACGTCGCCCCACAGGTATTCAATAGGATTAAGGTGCGCATTTGATGCAGGCCACTCCAGCACACTAATAAAATTGGCTTGAAAAGAGTAGTTGGTATGCTTTGCTGTGTGCTTAGGATCGTTGTCCTGTTGGAATGTCTAGATCATAGGCAAATTTCCCTCAGCACATGACAACATTACGTTTTCAAGTATGTCGACGTACTTGTCCTTCATCAGGGTGCCTTCTAGCTATGAATGGGACCAATTCCATACCAGAAGAAGCAGCCCCACACGATGATCGATCATCCGCCATACTTTACAACAAGAGTAGTATACCTCGAATCAAATGCAGCAGCTTTATGTCGACGAACAGACCTGCTACCGTCTGGACCCGTTCTATTAAACTTTGTTTCGTCGCTCCCTAACACATATTTTCATTGGTTTGTTGTCCAGGCCAAATGAGGCTTGTCAAAATTCAATCCTTTTTTTTCGGTTGCTTGCAGACACTAATGGATTCTTCCGTGAAACTCTGCCGTGCAACCCAGCCTCAGCCAAACACATTCTAACGGTTCTCGCTGAAACTGCCGTTACGTTATCACCGAAAATGTTGCGGTGGATGTCAGTAGAATTCTTTCTAGTGTCCTTTTTCGTTTCTCTGATGATTTTTCGATCTGTTAGCTCAGACATTTTCCGGGATCTTAGAACATTTTCCATTGTTCCGTGTACTTGGGAATGTTTTACTGCTCCATAAACCAGTTTTAAAGAGCATATCAATTGTTTGCAATTTGGCAATAAGACATTTCTGCTTACCAAACACGCACTACTTCCATGTGTATGGAAGTTTTACAATTTTTTTTTGCGCATGTTTATGAACAATGTGTTGAAAAAAATAATGTCTTAACATGAATATTTAATGTAACTTAAATATTTACCAATGCAATTATTCAGAGAAATCAATTTTTGTTTAATAAGATGGAAAAATGAATACTGTTTCTAATTAGTCCAGTTTTTAATTCTCTAGTTAATTGTAAAAGTGAACAGACTATTTATTTATTCATTAACTCATGTACTTTTTTCGTTATTATTTCTGTACGTTATGATTTTAAATATATCTTCAAAATGTACTCTAAACCAGAGATCGGCAAAAATATTTTTTTTCGCCAATATTTTCGATGATAATAACCAATACCATAAAAATTACAATTTTAGTAAATAAATTTCCAATTATTAATAAATTTGGTAATTAGCCAGAATATATTTTCCATTATCTAACCAATCGGTAATAAATTAGAGATACTTAACTAGTCGGTAATTTTCTGACACACATTTTTGATTTTCGTTAATTTATTGACTAGAAATTTGAAAATGCCCATTTTCGTGTGATGTATGATATGTTACGAATCCCGTATCGCATTATTAGACTTTTTCAAATGGGAATCTATATTTTTTACCACGGAAATAAAAAGAGCGGAAAATTCCACGTTCAGCTATGACCTTGAGCAACTTGAGCCTTTGACCTCTGAAGGGCATATCAAGGGAAGGCCAAAGTACCTGAACAGCAGAATAACTCGCCAGGAGTTTTTCGGAAAAAAAATGCTTCAAACAGAAGTTGTAGGGTTGTTGCCTGTCTATCCGGTGGTGGCCTTGTATTTGACCTAGATAGACCATGACGTTCAAGGTCAAGTTGATTTTTTTAAATGGGCTCCAGAAATAGAAAGACCAGAAAACTCTGCATCCAAAGATAAACTTGTCTCTGGCCTTGACCATGGCCTTCAGGGTTATTGCAAGGTCGAGTTGATTGGGAACTCATATTTTTGACCACTAAAATGGAAAAACCTGAAATCAAGGTGATATCCTGACGGTAAAATTCTCCGCTCTTCCCATTTTCGTGGTCAAAAATATGAGTTCCCATTCTTTTTATTTCGTTTAACTAATTGCACCGCTCGACAAAAGTTCCCGGATTTTTTTGGTCAAGTGCAAAACTTCGTTAAAAAATCTAGGAGTGAACAATGTAGAAATTGGGGGGATATAAAGGCGTTCATTTCGAAAAATCGGATTTTAAAAATATGAAAAGTTGTTTAAAAAAGCCGTAAAATAAGGAGAGAAATTCGGGTGATCAATGTCTTTCAATAATTTAATAATTTGGTCCTTCATAAAGATCTGTAGATGCAAAAAATTTTAAACATTTCAGCCCTTTTCCCACCTCTAAGGATTTGTTGCGTGTGCAGCAATCGAATCATCGATCAATCTAGAAATTTCTTCTACTTTTTAACCGACAAAAAAAAAGGAGGATGTTTCAAGTCGACGCGTAATATATATATTTTATTTTTTTTTTTATGTATAACCACGCATAACTTTGTATAGATTAGTCCGATTTTGATGATGATTCTTTTTTATTAGATAGGATAGGATATACTTCGAAGTTTACATTTGAAATAAAAATGGATACATACTAAGGGTAGAAACGAAAAGGGGATGATTGATTTGTCAGTCACCTGTGAACCGATTCTGTTGAAACTTGGCACACATACCTATGTAGTTTTGATGATACTAAAACATACTGGAGACCTGGAGTTAATCTGAGGATGAAGAAGGAAGACAGTCAAGAGAACTCCTCAATGGTTTACAGCACCTGCCTCGAGTTTGGGCTTATTTCATTCATCTTGATGAGAAGTTTAGACCTAACTGGATGATGGAGACGGAAGGAAGTCGAGGGAAGTCCTTATTTTTAAAAAAAACTTTTTAACAAAAAAATTAAACCGACGAAAAAAGAAACTGAAAAGCGGGAAAAAAATTGTTTAAACAAAAACTTAAACCGACGAAAAAAGAAACTGAAAGCGAAAAATAAAATCAACCTTCTTAGTTTTAACAACTAAGCTTCTAAACTAATGTAAGTTACTAAGTTTGAGTCGGCACCAAACCAAAATTCAACGAAGATCATTATATAACTTTAATAAATTAATCAAAAAAAAAAAAAAAATGCTACGTGAAATCTCCAGCGGTAAGAGGGAATGTAAAAAAACGCTTTCAAAACTGACAAATATTCCTACAAGTTTGATGTTTTTTTACAAGAATTAATCTCAGACAGTCAGCGGCGTGCGACAAAGAGTATTTTAAATAATTTTTTTTAGGGAGTTAAGTCATTTTATATAACAAATAATACAAAGTTATTATGTTATGTTTTAACTTTACAAAAATTTTAAAAAAAAATATTTATTGTAGACTAAATTATCGCCATATTTGTTGGACCCCGTCCCACAAGTCGTTATCATCATAATATTTGACTGGGTCATCTAAAATCAATCAAGCAAACAAAAAGATTATTAGTTTAATAGTTAATCTAGTGCATGATTGAATCTTTTTTTGTTTTTTGAAAATAAAAAACCGCAAAGCACGACAACAAATATTGCAATAACTTAGTCTACAATAAATATTTTGTTTTAAAATGTTTGTAAAATAAAGTTAAAACGTAACTTAATAACTTTGTATTATTTGTTTTATAAAATAAATCAAACTATTGTAAAAAAAAGAAATTATTAAAAAAAATACTCATTTTTTCACGTTGCTGACTACCCCTAACCCCAAAACTATTTTTTTAGAGAGCCTATGTAAGATTATAATGAATCGTTACCATTTCAATTTCAAGACCGTATGAAAAAAACCAGGTAGTAAGCGACCTACGGTTCGTTGCCTATTATAAAAAGGAATATTTAGCTAAATATAAAATAAAGAAAATGAGATTAGCTTTTGAATGGCTTCGAAGCTAACTCCATCTTTAAGAACTTGCGTGTACTTAAAGTAAATATTTATATCAGCATTCGAATACTCCTTAAAATATGCAATATGATCATAGTGCAGTGGCGGAGTATCCAACTCAATATTCGAGTTTATTAAATTTATTTTATATTTTATGCTAGACACATTCAATGTTTAAATCTTTGTAACAGAAATGACCAGCTTTGACCTTCTGAGAAGATGTATACTAATTAACAAAAATTAAAAGTAAATTTTAACCGCCGGCATTAAAAATTCCGAAACGTATACACTTTACAAACTCCAAAAACGTCACTACTTCTACCGACTTGGGCCTTTCAAGCCTTGCATCTTATGATCTTTTGAAGATCGAAGAATCACTATTTTGTGAAAACTTTAACGATTCTTTGTCATATTATGCTGGAAAATATGTTGTATCTCTCAAGATATTAGCATTTGGAGGCCAATATTTTTACGTAAAAGAGGCGTTGTTTTAAAATATTTACAATTTTTTTCCTAATTGGGATTTTCGTGAATTTTAATGGAATGATTCGCAAACAATCTAAAATAAAAAACTTAAAAACGTTTCTGTAAGTTTGTAAAGATAGTGAGAATTCAATTACCCAAAAGGTTTAAATGATCAATTCTTCGTTTCATTACTAAATAATTAATTTCTATCTATCTGTGACAGTTAAATTATATTGTTTTTAAAAATTGGCACCTAGGGGAATTAATTTAATAATTCATTTTCTTGGTGCTTTATGAAGGTTTAAGGTTCAATAATTAAAAAAATTAAATAATTAAAACTTATTCCCTAAAAGTTTCACATAATGACATAAAAGATGAAAACCTTACTTGTGAAAATTTAAAGTGAAGTTTATATGAATTGCCCCAAGTGGCAATTCATAACATTCTTCCTAGATTCAAGGCGTCATTTAATATAATTATAATTGGATAATAACATAAATATTAAACAATATAAACCATTAAAATCAAAATCTTAAAATTTATGAAAAGTACCGCGTGAAAAAAACTCCACCTCTACAAAATAATGTATTCTTATTCTCTGCTGATAAATTAAATTGAATATCTATATATAAATTGTCAATTTGAACGTGCTAAACTTGTGCATGTTGGGCAACCAAACCTTGATTATTTGATTCCCTCAAATCAAGCGAAGTATGCTGATTTATTAAAATAATAGTTGAGTGAATAGGGTAACCGGTAACGTCAAATGTTATTTGAATGTGCTGTCTCCGTTGGAAAAATGCTTGTTGCTGACTTCCATGATAGAGCTCCGGAGCTCCTGAGGGCGCCCAAAATTCAAACTCAAAGAATTGGGGCAAGGCAATTTCATCACTAGACCGCAGATTATATACAAATATTGACCGTACGAATGTTTAACCTTTTGTAAAATTCTTATTTATAAAATACTTACTGACTCTGAACATTTGCATAAAATCTGCGGTCTACTCATCACCTACAAAACTCGAGCTGATGTTTTATGCTGACAAAAGGAATATTTTTATTTGAACAAAAGTTGAGTCTATTACATATATATAAATTGGCTCGGCTGCGATAAGATGCATTTAGTCAGGATTTCCATTGTGAAACGTCCAAGAAGACATACCGCATAAGAAGATGAAAAGTTTTTCTAGGCAATGGACCTTCTGAGTCCTCATTTATCTTAGAAAGACCATGTCTACCATAGCTAATTATTTTCTCCAATTTTAAACCCACCGATTTGTATGAGCCCGGAAGAAATAAAGGATTATACTAAAATGATATTTCAAACCTACCCAAAAGATCTAAATTAAATTCCGTAGGATTGAGCGGGGAATCGCAACTTTTTAATACAGTTTGCTAGGGCAACGAGTTGGTTAAATTTGGAGAAAATAGCAAAGCTTTAGTGTTTTAAATAAAATGAACCACAAACGTTTGCAGTTAATTTTTCCTCAAATCTGCATCTGCTTGCGTATGTTCATCAGCACACCAATCTTGTATGCGTATATATGGTAAACTAAAGTTAACCCTCTATAACTCAAAAACTTCAAATTACATATTTTTCATGGAATCGGAAAGGTTTATAACTTTAAAAAAATACGTATTTTTTAAATTTTGTAATTGCGTATTAATTAAGCATAATATTACAAAAAAGGGAGCGTAGCTCCCAGGCAACACTCTTACAATGACAAATAAAATTAGCAAAATTGGGAAGAATGAAAATCGGTTACGACAGGTACCAAATAGAGGTTTGTCTCTTCCGAAATTTTCTTTATAAGTTCTGGTGGAAATAAATAAAGAAAGATTTGTATAGGAGTTTCAAGATCCAAGATATCAGAACTCAATGACTCGTTGCCAGTAAAAGCCAGCTGCTGCGCATTCAGCTCTAGATTCTTCTTTTTCCACTGTAATGTTGGCTTTTCAGGCTTTCTTCGTTTTACGGGGGGACCTGAGGTACCTGGGATGTCTGCACTAGACGGGGTCGGTTCTACTTCTACCTCAGTGTTGGAATTACGGTCCTTATTATTCAAGTCGTCTATTAACGCGTCCATTTCAAATTCGGCCCCCGAAGACTCTTCAATCAACTCTCCAAAATCCGGATCAAAATCAGGATCCGCCAAATTATCCTCGTCTAAGTCGAGACCATCTTCACTTTCAGAATCACTTTGGAGTGCGCAGGCGATCTCGTTGTCGTTAAGGTAAAGTCGGTGAGCCATCCTAAAAGAAAATAATAACTTATGTAAATATTCGCAGTGTTCATACAAAATAGTTCCCCTTTCCGCATAATGTAGCCTACAAGACACATTCACTAAATGTCAGCTAATACATAAATAACGATAAAATATCAAAAAAATATAGTAATATAAAGGGTTTTCCAATAAGGACTTGACAACTTTTTTTCAAAATAAAATGCAAACCATTTGAGATATTTCAAAAACTTTATTATCGGGTTGAAGTACAATCAAAACATTTATGAATGGAACTCGACTTCGTTCATATGGCCACCGCGGGCACGTTTGCAGCGGTCGATTCGTTGGACCCAATTTTCGATGACTCGGCCACACATTTCGGCCGAAACGGCTGCTATTTCGCTTGCAATGTTGGCTCTGAGCTCTTCCAACGTCGTCGGCTTGTTGGCATAGACCAATGACTTGACGTAGCCCCAAAAACAAAAAGTCTAGAGGCGTTAAATCGCATGAACGAGGCGGCCAATCGACTGGTCCATTTCTTGAGATAACACGCTCATCAAACTTACTCTTCAATAAATCGATTGTAACGTGTGCTGTGTGGCTTGTGGCACCGTCCTGTTGAAACAACATGTTGTCCCAAGTCCATATCTTCCAATTCGGGCCAAAAATAATCGGTAATCATGGCGCGATAACGATTACCATTCACAGTAACGTGACGATCATTATCGTCGACGAAAAAATATTGCCCTATGACGCCGCCGGCATGCAAACCGCACCAAACAGTTATTTTTTGTGGATGAAGTGGTGTTTCATGAAGCACATGTGGATTTTCACCCGACCAATAACGCATGTTTTGCTTATTGACGAACCCATTGAGCCAAAAATGAGCTTCGTCACTGAAGATGATTTTGCGATGAAATTGATCATCTTGGCGCATCTTTTCCAGAGCCCAATCGGAGAACGTACGTCGCTTCAAATGGTCCATCGGCTTCAATTCTTGAGTCAGCTTGATTTTGTATGGGTGTAAACCAAGATCCTTACGTAAAATTCGCCATAAAGTGGTCTGGGCGATGCCCAACTCTTGAGAACGCCGTGGAATTGACTGATTTGGATCATTTGCTACGGACGTTTCAACGGCAGCGATATTTTCGACACTTCGACCAACCCGTTGTCGCACTGGCAAGGCAACATCACACAACGAATATGTAGACTCAAATTTTTGCACTAAACTTGTTACTGCCTGTCTACTAGGGCGAGAATTACGACCGAAAATCGGAGTTAACGCTCTTAAAGTAGCGGTCACCGACTCCGAATTTCTGTAGTAAATTTTTATAATTTGCAGACGTTGTTCGTTCGTGTACTTTACCATGATGAAAATGTTAAGTCTACTGAATAAATTGACAGTGACTGTTCGATGATTAGTGAAAGGGTGCGTTCACAAATTGAATTCAAAGTTGTCAAGTCCCTATTGGAAAACCCTTTAGTAAACTTTGAATACTTACCTTATAGATTCTCAGAGAAACAAGCACCAACAAACGTAATAACTATTTTTTAATATTTTTTATCTTTTATCACGCACCGACTATTTGAAATGATTCACTTCACTGACAACATCTCGTCGTTTGAAACAAGTAGTGACATCTAGTTTGATTTGCTTGTACTAGATTGAAAGAACGGAGTGTAGACGACATTTTACAATGCTTAATAAGACGAAATAATAGTTACTAGGAGAATTTAGGGAGGGTGAAACGGTATGTTGCCTGTAGTCTACCATACGTTATAGAGGGTTAATAAAAAAACTGTCAGCTGTAAGTTAAGATAGACTGAACCATTGCATAACACTCTCCATAGAAAAAACGAAAAAATTAAGATAACTATAGTACAGTCTACTACTTTCTACTTTTCTACTTTCTCTTTCTGAGGGCACCTTTCCCAGTCTTTGGAAAGACTCTTATATAACCCCAATCCATAAAAAGGGTTGCAAAAAACATATAGCTAATTACCGGCCAGTAGCTAAATTACCTTGCATCCCTAAACTCTTCGAAAGCATTATCTAGAAATCCATGTTATTCCACTGTAAGTCCATTTTGTCTTCAGTTCAACACGGTTTCCTAAAAGGCAGGTAAACGACTACTAACTTCACTATTTTTGCTTCACGTACTCTGCAAGCGATGGAAAATGGTGTCGATGTCGATGTTATTGCCACCGATTTCAGCAAAGCTTTCGACGAAATCTCTCATCAAATCATCACTCTTAAACTTCATTACCTCGGTTTCACTCCAAGCTTTATTCCATGGACTAATTTCTACCTTACTGGCAGCCAATACATGGTTCGTTTTGACTCCGCCATTTCTAATCTTTTCACATCCTGTTCTGGCGTCCCACAGGTAGTCACCTCGGCCCATTAATTTGCATACTGTCGTGTAATGATGTCGTGAATGTTATTAACTATTCCGCAATCTGAATTTATGCCGACGACATGAAAATCTTCAAACAAATTTCCAACACATTTGACTACACTATACTCCTTCAAAACGACCTGAACAATTTTTCTACCTGGTGCTCGAACAACTTTCTTTCTTTCTCTTACTCCCTTCTCTCCTAAATCCTATGCAGTCTCTGGCAAACCCATACCATCTGTCAGCTCCCTTCAGGATTTGGGTGTCACTTGAGATAGTGAGCTCAACTTCCGGTCCCACAGCGACCATATCATAAGCAGAGCCAATTCGTCTCTTGGCTTTGTCAAACGTTGGTCTAAGGAATTCTCCATCCCCTACGTCACAAAATCACTCTACATCTTTTTCGTTAGGCCGTTACTGGAGAATGCCTGTCAGGTTTGGTCACCCTTCGAATCTATGCTCATCAACAGGATTGCATCAGTGCAGCGCAGATACATCCGCTTTGCGCTACGTGACCTTCCTTGGGTAGACGACCTCAACCTTCCTCCTTACGAAAGTCGTTTAAAGTTGATTAATCTCCAGCTTTACGCTCTCCGTCGTGATTTTGCTGATATAATCTTCACCCATCAAGTCCTAACTGGTTCAATTGACTGTCCTGAGTTCGTACTCAGCATTTTCCTGAACACTAACCAGTGGCGTAGCTAGGTAACCAAGGGCCCTGGGCAAATCAAAAAATGGGGCCCCACTGCTATCTAAACTGGTTAGGTTTTATCAAGTAAAAATATTAAATATGTATACAAATACTTTAAAAATGCTAAGCTACTTTATCATCAGCTCTTTTTCGTGCACTGCAGGGCAGGTAATAAAAATATTAAACAGTAACAACATAAATTACAATAAATACTTGGTGTAGGTATTGGGCAATAAAACGAAATAGAAAAGATTCAAGGGTTTATTATAAGTATAAAGGTCGGACCTACTAACTGACTAAATAACAATTATATTTACAATCTTTTCCTAGCTTTAGTTTTAGCAAAAGTATCAATGACTTCGGTTAAATCCAGGCTTGATGCGGTTTTGTTTTCAGTTGCTATTAGCGATAAATGTCGGAGTCGAGTTTGGCCCATACTATTTCTTAAATAATTTTTTATTATTTTTAATTTGCTAAATGACCTTTCAGCTGCTGCAGAAGTGACAGGAATTGTAAAGAGTAATAACATTGCTGTAAATACTTCCGTTAGGTCGCATTCTAGCACTCCATATTTGCTCATTATTTCCTTACATAATTGGTGAACAGTCCATGCTTGAGTTAATTGAGGTAAAACTAGGTGGTAAATATTAATAAATTGAAGTGAAAAGCTAGGGCCTATTATATCTGAATATTTTCTTTGGGATTCGTCACACTTTTGTAATAAAGTTGCTTCATCAACATGTAATAAAAATATCGAATATTTGACAGACTGCACTCATAGTAACAGGAAGGAGAAACATAATGATACGCTACAAGACGTCGTTGAGGGGAATCCCCGGCAAACATTTTATCGCCGCTAGTGTTACCACATTTAACGGTGGAGACCAAGAACGATCTCCTCGCGCGCGAGCCTGAATTAATGCACCTACTGCAGGTGACCTGCATTTTTTTTACGATATTTCGCGTTATACAATGAGTAGCCGAAATCTATAGATTTGACATGATTTATTGACGTAACGCACATCAATATGAGTGGTACTAAAACCAAATAAAATTGAACCACTATATTGACCAGTAGTAAAAAGTTTATTGACATTAGCTTTTTTACTCCTGATACAGCATTAATTTTTTAACCGTTCTCGAAAAAATCTTGACTCGAATTCACAATAAAACGCACATCGATGAATAATAAAACGCACATATCGCTATCCGTCAAATTGACAACACACACACAGAAAGAATTTAGGGGAATTCCCTAGGTATAACTTTCGAATTTCTCTCAACTGAGTTTCCATGATTAAAGTCGGGTTGCAACCTGTCATATTTATTTTGAAAATGGGAGAAATTTTCAAAAGTTCAGTTCGATCGAGATTTTCTGGTAAGGATTCGAGGGCCCCGGGGCACTGACCCGCCTAGCCCCTAGGTAGCTACGCCACTGACACTAACCCTCGTAACGTAAGATCTTTCCCTACCTTCCGCCTTCCATCGAACTAATTATGGTTATTTTGAACCCTTCACCAGAATGCTTCGGAAAGCAAACATTACAGCTGTCTTCGACTTCCATTTTGATAAAGCTCCCCTCAAACGTGCCCTTTACTCACCCACCCCACCCATACTATAAGCCTTTCTACACGCCATTTTTCCTTTTTTTTTTTCTTTTAAATCTCTTTTTAGAACTAGTAGTAGAAGTAGTTTTTAATTTTAGATTACTTCTTTATTGTAGCTTGTATTAAGCGGAATGAATAAATAAAGAATAATTCAGGCCTTCGCAAGCGTGGTGGGAAATAATTAAATAATACAGAAAAAAAAAATAATGAAGTAATATACTTATTCTTTTTTTTCTTTTTTGTAAGCCATCTTCAGCCCCACAAATTGCACATACGTTCAGTAGTCCCTTGTAGACTATCTGTCCCGTAACTCTGCGACTATTTCGCGGCCCTGATTGTTTCTCCATCCCTGATTTCTGGCGAACGCTTTTCTCCATTTATACTCTGAACTGTAATAAATCCTAATTCGTTTTCCTACGTTCTAAGTTTTAACTTATGGTGTAATTTGATAATATTGGTGTAAACGTTAGATAAATTAAATTAAATCCCTAAGAATTTAGAAATTAGCGAAATTAGTGTATTGAATACAGTTTTCAATTTCTTGACATAAAATGGCGCTAAATTTCGGACATAAAAGGGCGCTAAATTTGAAATAGTTGAATGTAACCTTGTTGAAAGTACCACAGCTTATATCAATCGGCAAAATTTGTTGCAACCTCTCACACACATAATAAAGTATTTGCGACGAAGAAATTCCATTTACTGATAAATTAATAAAATAAATGTTTAATAATTAAAAACAGTTTTACTACAATGATGTCCAAGAATTTCCAAAATGTATGCTGGATACGTACACTTATCCAATTTTTATCATTAACTCTAAATTTGCACCCAAAAAATGATCATGCTCAACCAAATAATTTTATGATTTATTTAAATATTTTTGCTTTTGATTTCCACCTAAAAAGATTGCGGGTAAGCATGACCATAGGAGTCCATTCAAATTTTATAGAATATATATTGTTGAAACCAATATAACGGAATTAACTCAGTCAACAAGGTCCATTGTACATCTAAAAAGAAGAGTATTCAATCAGAGTTTTGGTATTAAATACTTTTAAAGCAACCACATATCTTCACAAACACTCATAACACAAAAATTTAATTCTAAAATCAAGAATGATTAAAACTATAGTAAATTGAGGTTGAGAATTATCAGTAGTTGAAGTTGTTAATTGCCTTTATGCAAAAACTCTCATGAACACAAATCACAACTAATGAAAACTAACCAAAACACTAGTAAAAACTATAATGGAAAATTAATGAGTAATCAGTGTTTTCGTGAGTTAATTCGTGTTTTTCTATGAAGTTTTAATTCAAGTCGTTCTTAAACTAACCTAATGCACACTTCGTACAGCATGATCCGAGATCACCGCAAAACCATATTTGAAAATTCTTATTATAAGGTTTTATATTATTCTCACTAAATTTTTTTTGTCAACTATACAAACTGAAACAAACTTTGAACATGTGAAGTTTTAAATAATACCTAGTCAATTTAACGCGAATTAAAACGATTTGTATTTAAATATTTATTTTATTATTTATTTTAATTATCTCTATATCTCTAGTATAATTGACATTAAAATAGTTAGATGAACCAGAATGTAGATGATTGAAACAGAAAACTTGGATCAGATGAATGAACAAGGTTTCATAGTTGAATCAACTGGAGATTTTTTTCCAATCTATGGGATACATCAATTTTACGGGTCTTAGATTTCGTGGCGAAACTAACAGAAGCCACATTTATTAATTTTTGCTGAAATATGTCAATTAATGATATAATACGATGTTATGTCCTTGTAATTTCTTTAATTCCCAAGGCTCTTATTTGGAACGAAAATATATTCTAAGCTTATTTTTTTGCAATTTCTAAAAATCATACAATAAATGTCCATACATATAGTGTGAAACACTGAGATTAGAGAGTATTCTATAATCTAAGGTTAAACATTCTCCATAATGCTTTTGACCTCTCAGGTTTACTCATAAATATTAATGTTATCTGTAAATCCACTGAAGAGATCCACGAAAAATAGACTTTGCACGATGAGCGATGAGTTTTTATAGTAAACAATTTATTTAATTTCAGATTCGCTGTGCTTCTACGCTGCGTCCTAAATATATTTTCGTTGGTCAAAAGTGGATTTTCTTGCTGATTGAAAAAAATAAAATAACTTGAATAAAAAGAAGCATAATTTCCAAATTCAATGTATATAAGCTCTTATTAATACATGGAAATTTAATTGAAATGAAGAAAATCTCTCTTGACATTGATCTCTATGCATCAGCAAAATTATCTATTTTAGTCAAACCATGCACAAACTGCAGCGAAGACGGTTACAAGTACTTTTCTGAAACTGCAGAAAATTGCAAATTGAGTTCAAGTTAATGTGACGTAAGGGGACCTTCAACACTTAGCAGCAGTTCTGACGCCACTCACCAAAAAAAACAAAAATTTGATCCATGAGGGAATACCCATAATCAGAGATACTGAAGATGGCAGGGGCAAATCTAGTCAAGCTAAACCTCGGCTAAAAATGCGATTTCAAGATATAATTAAGGAGCCCGAGCTTGTTTCAGCTGGCGCAAGAAATTCCCAAGTCAGTCGCGCAGAAGCACCGAAAGTGTTCAAACCAACTGAGCTGGACATCCGTTACGACTCCGTGAGACTATCTGATCAATCCGAGAAGTCGCGAGTGCTGATCGAAAGTGAAACTCACCTGACGCAAGGCTCACTCGCTAGTGCTGACCTAGCCGGCTTAATTGTTGAGGTTTTCCATCGGACAACCACCCTCCAAGTATTGGGTAATTTTGCTTAAACAGAAAGTAAGTAAATAGGCTGAGACTCGCGGCGAGACGTTGACCGCGCGAATTTTATCAATTAAGCAAAGGTGTGCTCCAGGTTATCCACTTATCGCCGAATCGTGTGCGAGAAGGAGAGTGAGATTTAAAAGTGTTTAGAAAGTGAGTGGACAGTTGACACCATGGCAACGATTCAACGCAAACCTGACCTTGATGATGACCAGAAGTTCAAACTGATGAAGGTAAACTTTGCTAAAGCTTAAATTAACATTAACTCAAGGCAAGACGCTTCTCTTCGGATTTTCTATATTTTTTGTGTTTTACGGTCAATTTGCGAATATATAATTTTATCAACTTTTTAATTCCGTGATCGAGGAAGGAAGAACCTTCGGTCAGCTGACACTGGAAGTGAACCCAAGAGAAATATTTTGACATTGATGGCATTTTTTTGGCCTTTGTATTGTTTTAGTTGTTTATTTATATGTACTCTTCTATAAATGGGCTCTTTGCAATATCTGACCAATTTGTCAGAAAATAAACAAAGCAACTTGTAAATTATCACTTGCAAATATCTGGAAAATTTATAGCTTGACTTTGTGTGAAATGCTGACGCAGATATAATAATTCAGAGCTTAAATAAAGAAGATATTTTTGTATTTTTATTGCTACAAGAGGTGTGAAAGACCCGAGCAAGATGAATGCACGTTTTACTCTTTGTTAAGCCTTTTAGTAGTAAACATTTTACATTGCTGCGTAAAACTGCACAAAGATGAATTGTTGGATAGGATTTTGTTGGCACTATATTAAGAATGATATCTTGTGACAGTATTAACAATTAAATTTTCAATATTATCTTGAGCGTTTAATATTCTGTTAATACCCCTAATATACCATATTTGGCTTGGAGTGTCATGCAATTCGCTGTAAAAGTCCATTAAATTAGAAATAGGTTAATATCTCACTAACTCGCGTAGTTGGATTCAAGTTTTACCAATATCGATACATGGCATCTTAAATTAGAAGATCCGCCAATATACATTTCAATTTATTCAAAGTTGGCAATGTACAACGTCTTTGTCTAAAATATTAATCATAAGACAATACAAACTTTCCCAAAGTATCGGCCTATTAATATAATTAAGTAAGTACGTCTAGCTTCAATTAATACAGTTTTTGCATGACTATTTCTTAAAATAACCGGTTAATGAAGTGCGTCAGTATTTTAAAAATTTCCTTTCAGTCGTGCCCCTTCGATCTTTGTTAATGTATTATGCTAATGATAAAGGTATAAAAAGTTTGACCGACGACACAATTAAATTATCTTGTTTACTTTTAGCTGAGATGAGTCATATATTTTGAGATAAATATATTATTTCCACATATTCAGATAAGAGATTTCGATATTTTAACATAACTTTTTACTATTTTAAAAAATTATATTCAAAATAGTGGAATCATATTATTTCAATTGCATGTTAGTTTTGATCCTAGTCCATCGCATAAAAATTTAATCTATTACTTTCTTAGGTCAACTTTATTACTTTCTTTGTATAATTCTTATTGGCAAATTAAGTTATATTTTAATGTAATTAAGCAGCACATACATATATACATATAATAAATAAAATAGCCTCTGAAAGCCTCTTAGATTATTTTAATTAAACATATTTAAATTTAAAAAATTGAGCTTTTTACCCTATTGTTGTAATTGAGCTTTTTACCCTATTGTTGTAATTGAGCTTTTTAACCTAACAGTAGCTCTTCTACAGAAGAGAAGAGTGACCCCAAGCTCGCTAGAAATAGGCAAAACCACCTATGCTGGCATTGTTTTCTCTGTATTTCAGTTACTGGTTAAAAATAATTAAATTTCTTTATATTCTATTTAAGAATGCAATCTGATATATACCTATATGTTCTTTAGAGTTGCAAAGCAATTTTTAATACATATTGTTCCTTAACCAACATTTTTGGTGTACTCAAAAGGGCTACATCTATCTTTTCTACGACCTTTTTATTCTTGTGAAAGTGGAAACGCTTTTTTCGGCGCTAACTGATGTAATAAAAATTATTCAACAATATTGAACATCTAATAATTTTATTGTGACAAATATTAAAGAAAAATGTTTAATATATATTTAATAATAGCACTACCTAATTGCAACTTAAAAAAAAATAATAAAAAATTTGAATGCTGAAAACTTTTCACATGGCAGTTTCTCCCACTGTCCATTTTTGAGCAATATTTTATATGTTATTTGTTAAGCCATATTGTCTCATCAACGGAGGCTCTCCTTCGGTCTCAGGCACTTTGAAATTCTGATTAGAACAAAATATGCTCAATTTGCTCACGAATCGATTGGAGGCTAGCCTCCCTTAACACATATACAGAACAGAATATTCAGGCCCCAAACAAAGAATATCTAATAAGAAGAAGCGAGCAGCACACACAACAATGTTCGTCCCAGATCATCCTTAAAAATGCACAATGAAAAAATATAAACAATCTCATCCGTATTTATGCTCGCTGTGTGCTACTTACCTCTTCCTTATTCTTCGATTCGCCTCTACCCTATAACCTAACATTCCAAGTAGAGGTAGAATTGAGATACAAAGAATACAAAGTTCACTCCATCCCGCCTTTAAAATTGCATTATAAAACAATGCTTCTATTTATTGCTTACGCTGCAAAGGCTGTCTGTGAGCCTTTTTTTTTTGTACTATTTCTTTCTCTCTAAATTTTTTATAAAAATTTACAGAGGTAGTACTCCTAACCTGCTTTATGTAATGGAAAAGTTTGCTGAATGTATTTTCGATAAATTGCAATTGGGTTGGAATTTTTAGATCGTACATATTAGAGTGACCCTTCTTGTTATTATCGATATTGTCAAATGTCTAGTAAAGAGCAATTTTTCCTTTAAGTTTTTTGAGAAAGTAGTTGCAAAGTAGTTTATATTTATAATTTATATTTCTTGTTGAAAAATGTTACACAAATTTATTATTATTTTTTTTTTTAAATTAAAGTTTTAGAAATATTGAAATGCGGAAAACATGATAGAGGTAGCTGCTTCAAGCTGTATTAAAACTGAGTATACTATATATAACAGAAAATTATGCCTTCTATTAAAAGCAATAACTTTTCCTGATACCTACATTAATTTTTCATTGGAACTGGAACACTACTTTACTTCATTCTATTGCGGGTAGTAAACCTTTGAATGTAGAAACTCAGATTTTTTCTAACAACAGGTTTTTGGTAAAATACATAATATCAGGGAACCGATTTAAATTTTAATCATTGAGGGATTATTATGTTAATTTTAATAATTCTTTGGGGATCCGAAAATTTCCATCACAACAGTACCTTACTAGTGCTTTTTCCTGACAATAATCATTCCGTTCTTTGATTTTAGGACTTTCAAAATTTAAATTTTTATACATACTATAAGTCATGCTAAAGCGCCAAGCGGTAGAAGAGTGGTTGAGCACTCAATTATTGACATGTTCAATGACTCTTAAACTTTTAAATTGACAGAGTGCATGCATCTTTATATAGTTAAAATGCAAATAATAAAACCTTACCTACAACACAATCGTGTACAAAAGTAGGTTTGTTTAAATTACTTCCAGCACAAAAGAATTTTGGTTTGTCATCTCTTAAAATATATTACAAACAGTAGCTGACGAACATTGTATTTATTAAAAACATTTCAATTAATACTGCTTAAATATCCTAAAATAGAAAATTTGAAATTTTGAGTTAAATATCTTATCATTTACTACATGCGGGGATTGAATCCGGATTCAATCTGGATTCAATCCAGTTAAATGTCATGTAGACGCAGATCGAATCCAAGCGAGTTCGAGTCGATCCGATCCAACTTCTCGACCTGGATCGAATCGAAATTATCCCATATAAACGCGGATCGAGAGGTTGAAAGATCAAAATAGCTTTGACAGCTCAAGTTTTTGAAGGTCTTTGAGGCTGTATGGTGACAGCCGCAAATGAATTTGTTTTCAGGCAATGAGTAAGAGAAATCTGTGAGGACATGAGGAGACCCTTGCTCTTTTCGATATTCACTTCACATATTTGCAGGTTATTTTAACTGTCACTCCGATCACATTTCGAGCTTTCAATCTTTCGATCCGGTGTGGTCATATACGCACATCGAATTTCGATCTTTCGTTCTCTCGATCCCTCAATCCTCCATGTATACGTACTCGTTATCTATCAATCTATGCTTTGAATCTTAAGACAATACACGAAGATAAAAAACGTTCTCACTTTCTTTGAATTGATAATGAATATATATGTATGTATATCGTATGGTACAGTACACAAACCTACACATTTATCAAACCACTTTTAGAGTGTTTTCGAGAATATTGTATCTTGTTTTATTTTTTATTTTTATTTTTATTTCATTTCAAGTTCAAAACATTCATTAATGCAATAAAAAAATTCATTTTAGTCCTAGAAGATATAAAATTCATTAATCTATAATTAAAATTCAAATTAAAATTAAAATAAAAATAAAAAACGGGCTATTTATTATTTAAATGTTATCTAATCTAATAAAATATTACTGCCATTACTTTAAATTGATTATTAAAGCTATTTGCCAAAAATTTGCCGCGTTTATAGATTAAAAGCACTGAGATAAGAACTTACTGATTGCAGAAGAGTGTATGTAAACATCAATAATTCTTTTGTAACTAAATGTGTAAGCTTCAGCAGACATCATGGACAATTAAATAATTTTATCTGTAGAAAGCAATTGAATTTAATTGTATGTTCACGATAATGAGTCTATAGAGGAGGTCATTGCAAAGAGAAAGTAACGTGTATCGTCAGATAATTGACTTTTGGTTCCGTTCAAAAAAGAAGTGTAATAAGAGTTTTAAAGTTCTTATAATTACTTTTGAATGACTAAGCTAAAGATGAGATTAATATAGATAAAATTTGCAATTACCAAACATTATTAAAAACCATCATTTGGGCAAAAAATTCCAGTTGTTTGGTTATTGCAAATTTTTCCAGTTGATTTCCTTCTTAGGTCTATTAAAGTAAATAAGCATTAAGCTCACAAGAAACTTGAACCAGGACTACTCTTTGTAATAAGAACATCATTAACTTTTTTTAAGTTGTTGAGATAAGTATTTATTATTAAGTATTTTTAGAGACTCTGAATAGGCTAGTATGTATTTTATTTTAGTACTTTATACAGCTTGAATAAAACTACCGGAGTTAAGGTAAAGTAATAAATAAAGTAAATAAGGGAAGTAAATAAAAATGAAGACTTTCAGAAACTTTACAGCAGTTTTGAGCAATACTTTAACCCTAGAAAGATAATCTACGTCCGCCAGACGTATCGTGAAATTAAATTTCGTTGTAGTTTTTTTATTATTAATCGCAGCGCGCTAGCTGCCCGAGTCAACTCAGTCGGCGGCCGGAGCTCGCGCTAAGCAGCAGTGGTGCCACGGTAAGTACGTTCAAATAAAAGATATACCTATATCGTACGTCCGCGAGACGTAAGATTATCTTTTACTACTAGTTGCTATATGATTATCTTTCTAGGGTTAAGAACTAATACTCTTCTTTTTGTACTCACCTTTCTCAAAAAAATAAAACAAGCATTTTCATTTTTAGAGGTGCTTTTGCGTTTTTTTTTCTTGAGAAAAAAAAATTCCAGAAATTATGACAAGTTTTAAATTGAACAGCTCTTGAAATAAAAGAATTTGTATATGTAACCATTTTCATAAGCAATAAATATGTTTATTAAAACTTATCGTTAATAATTTTCTAAACTGGACGTATGGAGTACCAAATGAAAGCTTATAGTCAAGAACATTTCTATATGTATAAGAAAGAAATTAAAAGTAGAAATTTCCAAACAACAAAACATAAAAACATGAAGAAATTGCTTCTATCTAATCTTATCTAAAAAATCATGATGTCAATATTGAAGGAAAACTATTGTTATAAAGTTTATGTAGCTCGATAAGATCAACAACCAACTTGTGTTAAAATGCAAGTTCCAGCATATTGCGGATCATCTAATATTAGATAAGATCGCAGACCTAGAAATGTAGAGTCACAGGCAAAAGCAATATGTAATCTAACCACCTGTGAGAAACACATTTAGTTCCATCATAGAAATTGCATCCCAAGCAGATATGGGCATTTTAGCACTATATTTGCACTATCACTGATCGTTCAACAGCAGGGTCAGTGGTAGTGGAACTACTTCTTCGTCAACAGCTCATAAAAAAAACATGTTTGGAGTGTTTACACGATTCGATCTTCCTATTCTAAAGTCTTCTCTGTATCTTCCACTAAGCAACTAGCCTCCATTGCAATACTTTAAATATAAACATCCTAGCCGAGCAGGTTAATCTTTGGCAAACGTTCACCCTTTTTAAGGCATTCAACATTAAATTTGTTGGTGTGTACACTTATGTTCATTTTCATTCACTCTAATATAGTATTGAAGTCTCTCTTTCATTTCTTTTGAGTAACTAGCCGTATAACAGTGTTGAACAATAATTGGAGTGTAGGAATATAAGTGCAAGTATTCCTACAAGTTATACCATTATCAAGCAACATTTCACCTTTTCCCAAGCAAAAATATCACTTTTCATTTCAACCGTATAGAAATCCATTTCAAAAGTACTTAATTCCAAAACATTAGTTCGAGGTTTAATACAAAAGTGCTAATTATTACAAAAGCAAATATAACAATTCAATTCAATGTTTATTCAAAACAAAAGAACAAAATTCCAAACAAATGTGTTGTATTCTCAAAAAAAAAAAATTAAAGGTATGATTTCATTTGTTTGCAGTATTATATATTGTGCATAATGATCTGCTACTATAAACGAACTCTTCACTGCATGCATTGTTGATTCGACAAAGCTTTTGATCTACATTTGGATTATTGTTTGTTAATTTACATTGAGTCCTTGTGATTAACTTTTACGTGTTCAATATTGATCTTAGTTCTTGATAAACATTTGAAGGGCTACGTCGAAAAACTATCAAAATATAGTCCATTTTTACCAAAAATGAGTTATTAGTACCATAATGTAGCTTAATTCAAGCAGAATAAATGTGCGAGACCATTTGGAAAAAAATACTCCCAATCATTTAATAAAGGTGAAAAATCGAAAAGCTTTTAGGTTATAGACATGAAAGTTTAAAATAAAAATTAGCGAATTGTGACTCTGATCCTTTTTAACCGCCACCCCTCATTTTAGTCTGAATTTGTAGTGGCTTGCGCGTAGTACAGGGTGACAAATGGAAAGTTGCCTAAACTAATAATTCATAATTTTAAAATGAGTGCAGGGGAAATAAAAATAAAAATACGTATAAATTCAATAAAGATGTCATTTTTATTTGAAATTAGTTCGAGTTGAAACAGAAATTTTTGAGAGATATTTATTGAGATTTAAAAAAATCGATAAAACTCGGCCATTTACATAAATGCTTGAAAATATTATTAATAAATGCGGTCATACGATAAAAGCAAATCATTTTTTGTTAATTCTTACCTTCTAAGAATGTTTTCGATGGCTACTTTTTTAAATCCACACTTGGTATGAAGGCGCTCTATATGCTTCAATATAGTTTTTACCTCTAGAATAAAAGTACTAGATTTTTCTTCGTTTGTAAGGTTACTCATTCTAAAGTACACGTATTTCTCTTTATGACGTTTCAACAGAAACTGACAACTGTCTAGTATACTATACGGGGACTCAACCTTCTGCGACATATTAGAGGGGAAAACATATATGTAGGTATACTTTAGGCAACTTTCCATTTGTCACCCTGTATATCAGTTTCTGTGGAAAAAATCAACTTAGAAAATATATCTTTAGGAATAATATATGTTTTAAACAAAATGCAGTGTAAGTAAACAAGGTTTGTTAGACTATTGTGTCATTGTGATTATGTTATTTATCTTGCAATGGTTAAACAATAAGTCCACGAATTTGGACAAGAAAAGGCTTCTTTTAAAATTAATACCAACAGCGATTGCCTGTGGAAAGTTACTACATATACTGCAAATTAACAATATGAAATTTTGTCAATATTTACTCAATTTAATTTAAGTTTGAACATTTTATTTTTAATTTTTTTAATTCCAAAACTAGGGCACGTTTTCTTGGAATTTTGTTCTTTTGATTTGAATAAAAATGTCATTTTTAATTTAATTTTATGATACTTTGCATTTGGAACAATGAGCACTTTTGTGTTGAATTTCTATACTAATGTTTCGGAATTTAATAATATTGAAATAAAAAAGAGTACTTTTGAAATGGATTTTTATACGTTTAAAATGATAAAACATATTTTCGTGTGGAAAAAGATGAAATGTTGCTTGAAAGTGGTATACCATTTGAAAACATTTTCGGGTTTATCCGATTGTGGAGACTGATGCTTTCATAAAATATGTATGTAGGTATGTACTTCTATGAACATTTAATTCGTGGTATTCTCTAAGCGCATTTGGGAAAGTCAGAATACCCGTCATATTGTGAAACTAAAAAATTGAAGAATCAACTCATTGTGTGTCTGTTTGGAAAGATTACCGTAAATGAATTTTTACATATACCATTTTCAAGCAACATTTCACCTTTTCCTGCGCAAACATTTTTTTTTTTCCATTTCGAACGTATAAAAATCCATTTCAAAAGTGCTCTTTTTTTCCAAAAGTACCTTTTTTGAAATGGATTTTTATACATTTGAAATGGAAAAAGATATTGATGTACGTTTGAAATGGAAAAAGATAAAGATATATACATATATAGTATATATATAAAAATCCGAAAACGGATTATATGTGAAAAGACCAAGAATAATAAAAACAGGCGATGTTTGCTTTTTCCATTCAATAGAATTTTGCCGTAGATTATGAATAAGGAAACAAAAGTTCTCTATTAACTTACACTCTCGAGAAAAATAGGGTTAAAGATTACAAACGGACTTATTTTGGATTTTTTTTTAAATTATTTAAAAACAACAATTTTTGGCAGCGAAACACTCCAAATCTTGGCAGGTACAAAACTGTGAAACAGATTAGGGAACAGCGCAGCGACAGTGCTTTTGGTTTTAAAACTGACATTATTAATTTTTTCTGAACAGCTCAGCAGCAAATTCTGGAAAGCAATTTTGTTACGATATTTTAAGTGAGGTTCTAGGAATGTTGTTGGCAAAAATATATATAACAGCTTGGCTGAACTCTTATTTTGAGAAGACGCGCGCTGCGCTGCCGTTGTTCTGTATTGCATTATGACAAAGCATTGTGCCTAATTTTTGAGCCACCACTGCCGCTGCTCTTTGTTCTTGGCCGCCTAGATTTCTAAATTAAAATTCTTGAATTAAAATTATGTACGTAATTTTAATTCAAGAATAAAATTTCACCAATAAAAATTATGTACAATTCAAAAATAAATATTAAGTACATCTTTTTAATTTTCAATTATTTTATACTATAGAATAACTAGAATAGTATGCATTTTAATTGAAATTTAGAATAATTTAAGTGCCAAATGATCATGATTTTACAATATAATAATAATTGACAAGTAATCCTAAAATGTTTAGGCCTAGGTAAAGTGAGTGCTGTAACATTTAAACTGTAGACAGGTAATCCCTAAACCCAATAGACCGAGAGAAAGTGAGTGCTGTAGTTGTTAAACAATATGTAGGAGGTTATAAACCCATAAGACCAAGGAAGAACGAGTGCTATCACTCTTAAACAGTAGAAAGATAAAAAACCCTGCTATAACTTTTAAACAGGTGATCTTAAACCCGAAAGACCGAGGGGTTAAACAAGTGCTGTAATTTTTTAACAATAGATTTTCGAATGTTTTTATCAATTGCAGAACATTTCTCTGCTTCATTTGGAGAGGACAATTGCTTATTAAATGAAAAATTATAAAGAAATAATCCACACAAATTTATAAGAGCTATATTTGATAATTCTTTCTGATGTATTTATTTGTCAATACTTCTTAACTTTGATAATTTAAAAAGAGATATGAATATTACTCCGTAATTTTAAGTTAAAGTTTACCGAGAGAAAATTATTTCTAAAACTTTAAACAATAATAACTTTTATTGGTTTTTCTTGTCTACTGTTTAAGTTTATAGAACTTAAATCTAACATTGAAAACCGATGCTAAAAATAATTTTGAAAATTATATTTCAGGGAATTAAATTATTATATCATACAAACATACTGATCTAGGCCGCGCCAAATATTGGAGGCGCTTTTTTTTGATTTTACCTAGGGCGCTGATTTGACTAGAGCGCACACTGGACATACACTTAGGAAAAACTTATTTCCCAAGATACTTATAAAACGATATAGATAAGATTTGCTATATTTACGTAAGGATTCAGGCTTTCTTTTGAGCTACATTACAAAACATAACATTTCGGTATTTTTGATGATTTTTCAAAACAAAGGCAATGTAAAGTCTTTAGTACTTTTTAACCCTACTTTCCTCAAAAACCGGAGCCAATTAAGCATTTTCGTGTGCAAATTCCAAAAAAAAACCCTATAGAAATGATATATCAATTGTTCAGAAGCAGAAAAACACTTAATTTGTTGATTAGTGTAATCGAAGATATAGCAATTATAATTATTTTTATTTATCATTTCCAATAAAAATTCCAAATTGTATCCGCTTTTTGTTTTTAATAAAAATTAATTAAATAATGAGGTTTCTACACACTTACTGAAAAATATAAAATTTCTTCAATAGTGTCTGCCAGATTCAAGGAAATTTTTGTATGCTACCTAAACAAACACTAGCAGAAAATTTAGTTATTGCATTGAAAGAGCTTTAAGTACATTTTAAATTAAATGCCTATTTAATTGTGTTCTGTCGAATTAACATAGCTGATAATAGACTCAAAGAAGTAAAGGGCGTTTCTTAAAATACCCTCATATTTTAAAGAAAAGCCTAACCTTTTTTTTTACTGTTTTTTCGAATTACTTGATGCAAACAATTTTTGGTAAATAACTGGCTTAAAAAACTACTCATAAACGAAATTTTCGCAAAAAAGGACCTAACATTTTGAAATATCATAGACGAAATTGCTAACCTCGAACCTTTATATTACCATTAGTTATAAAACTTGTGCTTGTTATTAATTTATTAATATATACCAATTTTACTTTGACATCTCATTCTATACCTTGCCTTAAGAGTCAATGTCGCAAAGACAGTCAAGTCATTTACATTTAAGTCCGTTTCTTAAAATTGCCTTGTTTAGTCTGCATTTGCGGCCACGTCTCATTTGGCATATGGGAAATGCAGATATATAAAAATATTGAGTTATTTCCTTTGCTGGAAAGAAATAATCTGTTTTATTTTCAACTGAGCACAAACAAAACATCGCTGTAACGCTTAGCGTTCATTGGCGTGTATGAGCAAACAAGATCGTAATTTGTCTACTGCGTTAGGTTCAAGGTTGAAAAATTATTTAAACAAAGTCTAACTGAAATTAATGTAAATTTTTAGGACGATGTTTATTCCATTTTTGTAGGTAAGCATTTAAAATGAATTAATAATGGATTCAGTAAGGAAAGAAAAAAATAACTCAGCATCTGAAATGGAATAAAAATGCAGGTTTGTTCTTTAAGAAAATTTCTTGCTAACACCGGCACATCTCTACCTATTCCTACTGATCGCTAAACGATACATTTTTTTCAGTAAAAAATAATCAAAAAGAAGAAACAAAAACTGAGATATTGACTTATTAGATAATTTAAGAATTTACATAAATTTAATTGAAGAAAAGAAAAATAATAGGATCTTGTTGAAATATTACTTTTAAAAAAATGGCTTTAGTTTGAAGGCAAAACTTTCTTTTTTTATACAATTTTATACAAAAATCGGTAGTAAATTGTTAATAGAAATATATATATAGTAGATATAAATTATACAGGGTGTTCAGAGGTGGGAGGGAAATATTGCAGGAGGTAAAAGGTCAGACCGAGACAAGCAAAAAATCGTATGGGTTTGGGGGGGGGGGGGGGGGGGGAGGGTATCTCGCACCGTTCGGCAGTTACAGGGTGATTCGTAAATCAGGATTTTGCTTTATATTGGAACCGCTCTTGTATTTTTCAACACCACTCCCCCATCCCCAACCCCTTGGCCACAATCCCCCCGGGAAGTTGAAAAATTAACTTTTATTTCACGATTTTTCACCTTTCGCCCCACTCTTCTCCGAAATTTATGTTATTAACATACCTACTTTTTATTTTTTTAAGTTGCCTATCTAATTACCTTTCCAAATTTCGGGAAATAAAAGTTAATTTTTTCAACTTCCTGGGATTATGGCCAAGGGGTTGGGGATAGGGGGTGGTGTTGACCGTTTTGGAAAGGGCTTCGAAATAGTAATTTGTTGAGATCGGTTTGGGGCCGCTGCGATGCATTGAAAAAAAGATAAAAATACAAGAGCGGTTCCCATATAAGGCAAAATCCTGATTTACGAATCACCCTGTAACTGCCGAACGGTGCGAGATGCCCCTCCCCCTCCCCTACCCATACGATTTTTTGTTTGTCTCGGTCTGACTTTCACCCCCTGCAGTATGTCCCTCCCACCTCTGAACACCCTGTATATAAATAGAGATAAAAAATCGAAAACTATTAGACTGTTTTAAATAACAACATAAAAGGAAACCAAAAGGAATAAAGAAGTGTATAAAGAATAAATAGAAAAATATTTGAAATTACAATTGTAACACACGGAAAAGGCTCTTTTCTTGGAAGAAATGTATCCTAATGATGTCGAGACTGACTAAGCTCAAGAATGCATACATTTTCTTCTGAAAGAATTTTGGTGAAACTAGATTCTGTATCATTGAAAAGTCTATCTTCGTTCCTGTGAAAACAGAATTTGCAAAACCCAAACTTGGATATAGGAGTTCACATGGCTCTATGTTCACCAGCGACAAATTGTTCTACTGAGAGAGGCTTTTCTTGCTTAAAACTTGTGAAAAATTATCTAAGATCTACCTTATTATTATACCTTATTAGTAGTACATGATTAAGCTTTTATTAGCTCAGAAATATACCCAAAAACTATTTCTTGCGCAATCTTAACTAAATCGTTAGGTTGTAAAAATAATCTAGGAACTGACACATCGATCCCCTAGTTCACTCACAATCATTCTAATTATGGGAAAAAGGTGGTGTAATTAGGACGATAGTGAACAAATCATAAAGTTACAATTTCATTGACAAAAAAATTGTAATTAATATGATTGTGAACTAGGGTATCCAATTGTAGAGATTGGTAAGGGCGGCAAAATTGAATAGCCTACTGGCAGCAATTGTGTAAATCCGCCACTGCCTCCATCGATGTATCTTCGCAGCATCAAATAATCAAGTTCATGTATCTTGAAGGACACTCAGCGGCCGAAGCCTATTATAGTCAACGTGATAACTTTCAATGCACTCTCCCAAACGTCCATTAACGAGTACATAGAAAGGGTACGGAAACTTCAATATTGGATACTTCGATGCCGGGGAGCGTCGTGGAGGAGATTAAAAATCTGGAAACGAAACTGACAAGCGCCTAGAGGTGGTTCAAGAAGCTTTCGCGAATCAAGATCTTGGTCGTTAACCTTACTGTCGGCTAAGACTGGTATAACCACTTATTAAGAATTAATTAAAACAAAAACTCAACATGACAAAAATCAATTCTAAGTGGGTTCCGCGTGAATTAATTCAAGATCGAAAAAATATGCGAGTGGACAATGCAAACAGTGCATAAAATAAGTAACCGAGCCGTTTAAAAAACTATATATTTTATATAAATTTTTGTTTGGGCGGGTTTGATCCGAACGACTTAATATTAAACAGTTTTCATAAAAACAAACTCCAAAAATGATCCTTAATTTCGTGTACACAAGGTAATATTACCCCTTAAGCAATTAAGTTGTTAGAATGTGCTTGTACGAAAAACGCGTTATAAGAGTAGGAAGGACTCCGCGTTATATGGAAACCGCGCTATAGGACGGTTGACTTTAATTTATTATCTACCATAGCTGTCACATTGTCCCAAAGGCGGATTTCTTTGGCCTGAATTTCCACAGCATTTATTAAAATCAGGATTTTTTCTTTTCTATACTCTTCAAATTACTTACGCGTTTAATAAATATTAAACGGTGGGCATCAAGTCGATTTACACTTGGGCAAAACTTATCCCTCAGGGTGCTTCTTAAGAGATTTCGATCGAACTTTGCTTATCTCAGTCGAGTCTGCAAATTGAGGTCAAAGAGGTGGGAGCTGTACTTTCTTATGCGCGATTGTTTTGGGAACGATACGAAAATTCTCATATAGTACAGTGAATCTGTCATTTTGGGTGGAAAAAATTTTCTAACGAGCAAATGTACGTGGAATTGTTGAAGGGTAAGGAAACAAAGTGATTTGTCATAAATTTGTCACTTTCACACCCTACGCTTTTTTGAGAATTGAAAAAAACTCAAAAAAATTTTGAAACGCATTTATCTCGGATTCTATGCATTTCTGAGACAAATTTATTGAACAAAAAATGTATAAAACAATGAAATCTACAATTAATGTCATTGAATCAATACCGTACGACAAAATCTGCGCGCTGTAGGTGGCGCTGAAGTTCGTAAACATGTGTTTTTCGACTTTTTTGTCCGCAAAACGTTTTCTTTTAGCAAAAAAGTGAATGAGAAAGTTGTTGCTCATAAAATTACGTACAATATTTATTTAAAACATTTTTCGCTACGACTTACCTTTTTCGAGTTATACCGCAACAAAGTGTGTTCTTCAGACATTTCCTTCAGACATTTCCAGAAATTTTAGTTTCAATACCGTTTTCTTAGAACTTCAAATCGACAATTATATAACATCTAAGAGAAATATTATTTTTCTGATTTTTGAAAAAATATATTTTTAAAATCTTACAAATGGAGTTACCTGGTTTTACCTACAAGCCACAGATTTCAAATGTTCGTTTACTGAACAGTATAAGATAAATATATAGCTTTAGTTACTATAATTCATTAATATTTATAATGTACCAGGCTTATTTTTTGTGATTTTTTTTTACTTTATTATCAAATCATTTCAGGAAATTAGAGATGACCGAAAGTACCAACTCACGAAAAAGTTCAATCTATCATGAACTTTTGTTGTATGATTGAAAAAAAACAAGGAACAGTTAGGAATAGGAACGTTTGATAAAATGTTTGATAAAATGCTTCTAAAGACAATTATTCCTTTTATTGTACAGGTTTGCATTTCAAAATAATTGTGAGGTTTGAATTTTGATGTAACAGTTTTAATTTTTATTTCTGCGTCGTAGCTTTCTTTCCGAATGTTCTTGTGCCGGAGTTTCATTTGTAACGCCTTCCGTAGTTGAACTTCCAGACGATAGTCTGTAACTCTCTTGTATGTTGTCATCAGTAACAGCAGTAACTGAACGCCCTTCATCCACCACTTTTTCATTACAAACGAAACAAACAGACATTTTAAGAGAGAACGTTTGTGACACATTACTCTCCAAAATTCACTGAGGAACTGAAAAATGTACGCTTCTCAGTGTTTAGGGGGCTGTAGAAATTCGGTACTTTTGTACATCTAAGCCAATTCCGCCAGTGAAAGTTAGAATAGAACTATTCACCGTGGTACACGGCATTTGTTGCGCTATAACTCTTAAAAGGTAAGTCGTACAGAAAAATGTTTTAAATAAATATTGTACGTAATTTTATGAGCGACAACTTTCTCTTTCACTTTTTTGCTGAAAGAAAACGTTTTGCGGACAAAAAAGTCGAAAAACACATGTTTACGAACTTCAGCGCCACCTACAGCGCGCAGATTTTGTCGTACGGTATTGAGTCAATGACATTAATTGTAGGTTTTAACATTCTCTACATTTTTTGTTCTATACATTTTTCTGAAAAATGCATAGAATCCGAGATAAATGCGTTCAACAATTTTTTTTTTTTAGTTTTTTTGAGTTTTCAAAAAAGTGTAGGGTGTGAAAGTGACAAATTTATGACAAATCACTTTGTCTCCTTACCCTTCAACAATTCCACGAACATTTGCTCGTTAGAAAATTTTTTCCACCTAAACCTTATTTTCACGACAGATTCACTGTACTAATATTTCTTAATCGGATTCGAATTATTCTGTATTGTATACATATCCAATAAGCCTCAATTTTGAAATTTCATCCCATCAAAAACTAGCTTTTTCTTCTGGCTACTGCCGGAAGGACTCTTTATTTATATATAATTTATTCGCAAATCCACAATTATGGATGAATTAATACTTTTGCCTCTATAGATCAATTTTTAGATATTCCACTTGCGAAACAATAAGCTTAATAGGTACTTTCCATGCGTCATTTTTTTCTGCTTGAAAAAATGAAAATTCAAAAGTTTAAAACGCTATAGATGCGCTCATTTGAACCGCAATCTTTTCACTAATTACTGCTGTTGTGCAACAATCTAAACTGCACGAAGTGAAACGAAATTCCTTTGCAAGTGAAAAAACTCTGAATCACAAACAGCAGATGAGGAATCACATTATAATCGAATCAGTGGCGTGACGCTTTCCCCAGAGAAATTGATCTTTAATAAATTTCTCGCCCTGACCGTCTCATGTACTTGACGGCGTTTTTATGAGTTACATTCACTTGACCGATTCTTTCAAATTTTGACTTTTTATGCTCAAAATAGTCCTTGAGCTAAATTTCCAGTATCAGTCTTGAGAAGATTGTTTCCTTTCATCGGAAATATTCTGTTTAACCTTCTGGCAATAAGTTTTCTGATGTATTGTCCTCGTTACAATTTTGTCAAAATTGCTTTAATAACATTACGAGTTAAACCGCGCATAACAACGTGTGTCAGCCCGCTTAATGAAATTAACAAACATTTTGGAATCATGGAACATGTACCCAGATACGCCTTCTTACTTGTTACTCAGAAAAGTTGCAAAAGATTGCCGCATGTTGGTGTAATCCGAAAGTTACGAAGTTTCAGATGAGCACGGCATGCAAGGTGCACTTACCGCTTCCGTCGCCACTAATTTACGATTTTTACTATTATGAATAATATTCCGATTCATCTTTTTTCTGCCTCTTCATTTTCTTCTCCAGTTATCCGTCTTCTAGTCTCATGAAAGTCGACGGTACGCCTTCAGATAGAAAACTAGTAAAATAAGCAGAGGTAGAAAAGCTAAAGATCAGCAGGTTAATGCAGAAGCGAACGCTTGGATAATCTCAGGAATTATGAAATCGAAAGTAGGCTGCCTGCCTAATTTGCCACAAAGAAAAATGTACTACGATTTAGCGTGTTTTCTTACATTTCCACACGTTCTGCTGTAATAAAATAAATATAACTCGCTTATGATCAATTAGGTGTAGTATTTAACTATAGTGTGACCTCAGCTGGAAAAATTAAAGTAAGCAATACGTTATATGAGTCTGAAATTTATTATCTTCCATTCCCTTTCCAAAGACATTGATATCATATTACTTATATGTATTAAGTAAAATATGGTGAAAGCTCGCAGTAGCATAAAAATTTGCTTATAAAGTTTGCAACACAAACTCTCTTGAGAAGTTCATTCATTTAAACTCAGGCAAAATTTGAGTGTATTTGAAATTTTTTTTAGCTTAACAGGTCGGTATTTTCTTCATTTTATAATTAGGGCTAGTAAATACGTTTTCTGCAGAAATAAGCACAAGGCAGGCAATATTATATTACTATTGTAAACATAACTTTAGTATGGAAGGAAACAATTAAAAATTACAACGAAGAAAATAAAGTTAATTAACCCATTAATGCCTGAATAACAAAAAATTTTACGGTGACTTCGAGGCCCTAATTTTTATCGAAGGGGTGGTCAATTCTCATCGAGACCAACTTTTCTAGACGTATTTTGAGTCGCCCGACACGAACCAAAAAAAAAAGTGAACAAAATTATTATTATTGTTTTTTTGCAATATTATGTAAATAAATACCGTTTTCACGTTATTTTTTTCGAAAAACGACTGATTTAGTGGGGAAAAAGCAACTTTTTACTACAATAAAGTACATAAAACGTGTTATTAGGAATTAAACTTCAAAAATATGCAGGCATTTAATCAGTAATCAGTGACCCCAAAAACTCCGGATACCCACTTTTTTTTCGAAGAAATTGAAAATTTTGCAAAAAATTGTCCGCCATCTTGGATTCGCCACTTTGAATTACGAAAATGTGATAGAAAATTCGTAATCAGTTACCCTCAAAACTATTGTAAAGGGCCGTAGCCAGCGGGGGGGGGGGGGGGGGGGGGGGGGGGTAAGGGGGGTTGGAACCCCCCCCCCCCCCCCCCCACTGGTGTACACGATATCTCAAAATCTACCGAACCGATTTGACTGAAATTTGCACCACTTATTTTTTCGATTGGGTTAAGTATTCAAAAGTGATATATTTTTTAAACTCAAAATTTTGATGGAAATTAAAGTTTTTTTTTTCAAACAGCTGTCATTTCTCGAAAAAATTTTTAATTTTTTCTCACGCCTTAGCTATTATATGTACTTCTGAAGAAGCAATTTTTTTTTATTTTCAAGGATTTTAAAAAGAGGGTTCAACTGAGCGACTCATATCTCCGCCATTTTTAATGTTTTTTTTTTTTTTTTTGTTCAGTATTGGAAATTGTTTATAAATCTATTAAATGTATACGTAAAATAAAGAATAATTCATATTTTTAATGGCCGAGCCAAGAAAAAGTTTATTTTTATGCCTATTTTTTCGAGCGTCAGGGTGGTGTAACCCCTTAATAAGAGTTACATAGTAATATAGATATTTTTATAAATAGTTAATTAAATGTATATTGAAGATGTAAAAATTAAACTTTATTTTAAATTAATATTTTAAACTTTATTTTAAAAAAATCTCAATTTAGTTAAAAAATCCAAATTACCAAACCCCCCCTCCCCCCTCTCTTCCAATTTTTATTTTGAACCCCCCCCCCCAATTTCTGGCTACGGCCCTGCTAGTGTATATGTATACATTTTTGGGAATAGTCGAACATAGTGAGATAAAAAAAGTGATCTAAATTAACGCAAGTATGGGTAGAAGATAATTTACAATGTTGCAATTTTTATGCAGCCTAATATTTTTAACGAAAAAAAATGCCTGCATATTTTTGAAGTTTAAGTTCTAATAACACATTTTATACACTTTATTGTAGTAAAAAGTTGCTTTTTCCCCACTAAATCAGTCGTTTTTCGAAAAAAAAATGACGTGAAAAAGGTATTTATTTACATAATATAGCAAAAACACAATAATAATAATTTGGTTAGATCGTGTCGGGCGACTCACAATACGTCTAGAAAAGTTGGTCTCGATGAGAATTGACCACCCCTTTCGATAAAAATTAGGGCCTTGAAGTCACCGTACAATTTTTTGTTATTTAGGCATTAATGGGTTAATAAAATTGATTATACAGTATTTATATTGGTTGATTTTTGGGTTTAATTATTCATTTTAAGAATTTTTCTATCTAATCGACCGGAAATGAAATCTAAACGGCAAGAAGATAAGCTAACTAATAAATTTTTAATTAAAAATATTTCGTGTACGAGTATAAATATGAATATGAATGAATATGCAGTGCATACTGCATAAATGAGACAAACTTAGTATTATATATATAACATTTTATTGTCATTTCAGTTCCGTCGAATTGTATCTGATATTACTAGACCACAAGATGACGATTTCTTCCTTCTAAGATGGCTAAGAGGTAAAGCGTTTCGAGGACTATCATTAGGGGGGGTAAATACAATTACACGTGCAAAAATTACGCATTAAAAAACATTTTTTTTCACAAAGCAGGTTTAATGCAATCATTATAAAACTTTGTACAATTGTTAAGGTATAAATGAAGAATGTAAAAAAATTTTTTTTAATTTTTGAAAACAAAATGGCGGCTGTACGCTGGCGTGAAGTTGACCTACAAAAAAAACACAACAACCACTCTGTACGTCGTGTTATTGATCTTTTACAGCCCATAAAAAAAATTTGGCTTAAATATACATGTAATTTGTCGGTAGACCTCAAAATTAAAAAAAAAAAAAAAAAAAAAAAAAAATTATAATAATTCTGCGTTTGGTAGAAGTTTTTGTAAAAAATCGATAATTTTCACTATTTTTTCAGCCATTTTTGCATTAATAATTCAATTTTGCAACATAAAATTCCAAAACAATTTCAATTACAATTACAAATTACAGGTATAAAGAAGAAACCCTAAAAATTTCAGCTAAATTGGACAAGTAGTTTTCGAGTAATCGTGGTTGCCAATTTTAAAAATGTGGTTTTGAGAAAAACGCGTTTAAAGTTTTGTAAACCTGCTATGCGCTGAAAAAGGCGTTCTCGAAAAATTAAGAAAAAATATATAAGAAGTTCGATTTTCGACCTGAAACTTTTTGGAGCGTATTCTACGGGAAATTTCCTAACTTTTTAGAGGAACAAACAAAAAATCGATTTTTTTGACCTTCTAATTGTATTTACCCCCTTAATTAAACCATGCATATCTATTTGTATATCTGACGTTTATTTTGCTTTTTCCAATGAAGCTCGCAAATGGGACATCGACGCTGCAGAAAAAATGTTACGCGATGTATGAAAATACTTTATTTATTAATAATAAATAATGTCTTATCAAAATCTTGCAGCATTTTAGGAACAGAGCTATGCTGAACATTGACAATTTGGACAAGTGGGAAAGGCCACAAGTATTAAAGGACTACATTCCTCAAGGATTAGTTGGGTTCGACAAGGAGGGATCTCCAAGTAAGGCGATTTGATTAAAATTTTACAAGATTAGCATTATAATTTATTTCATTGTTTTTTTGTCAGTTGTGGTAGTTCCCTTTGCTGGGATGGATATGTGGGGAATGCTGCACTGTGTAACTCGATTCGACTTTTTAAGAAACACAGCCTATCTTCTAGAAGAATACCTTAAAATCAGCTACGAAAAGAGTAAAACTTACGGGCCTCAAGCACGTCAATTTGTAGTGATATTTGACATGGAGGGTTTGTATCTAAAGCAATACATTTGGAGACCTGCCACGGAACTTGTAATATCACTCGCAAAAAGTTATCAGTTTAATTATCCAGAGATTTTGAAAGTCTGTTATATTATCAACGGTGAGTAAATTTTTTAGCGTGTATTATTTCAGCTCTTTCACTTAGTCCATTTTACAGCTCCTAAAATATTCCATGTTGGATTCAATGTTGTTAAAAGATTTTTGGATGAATACACACTTAGCAAAATACAAATATATAAGCCCGGCTCTGAAAAGTGGTTGCCTAAATTGCTTGAACATGTGGATCCATCAGAGCTGCCTGCCTATCTAGGAGGAACTATGACTGATGAAGATGGCGATCCTAAATGCAAGTCGAAGGTACACTTAACCAGTAAAAATTGAACTATACTATATTTTGTTTTTCTTACTTATTCAGATTTGCTGGGGTGGTCGAATACCTAAAAACATGTACAACACAAGAAAAGAAGAAGAAGATAATAATAATCAAAATTTCGTGGAGACAACTGTTAATAAGGGCGCGAAATTAAAGCTCGAATTTGATTGCACAGATCCAGGCACCATTCTAAGATGGGAGTTCAGAACTTATGATCACGATATAAGATTCGGTGTAAAGAGTATAGACAATAAAACTGGTGATAAAACTATAGAAGTTCCAATTGGAAGGGTATGTTCACACGAAATGGACGAAATCGGTTTTATCTCGTGCAGACCAAATGCGAAATGTAAGTAAAAACTCTTGTATTAAACCCTATTCAAAAAACTGATATAATTTAGTACTAAAGTACATAAAATGTTATTTTATCGGCACAACAAGATCCCGCAATATGTCTAGCATACATGCTCATATAGAAATGAATCATATTTCATAATATACCAACAAAGAAAACATCGTTAGTACAAATCACCTATTATGTATTTAATTTTGAGTATAACTATGAGAATAAGAGTCTAGAGTTCAGAACTTTCACTTAATTAATTCGCTATAAAAAAGGAATATTTTCAATAATTTTTTCTGACGACATAGTTAATATTTATTTTTTTATTTCATTAGTATATAATAAAATGTCATGTGAAGAATATTTTGTGAACCGCATAACTTATGACTGAATCATCTGAAATCAAAACACCAAAAAGACTACATTAGTTGATAAGTTCTTTAAGATAACGCCTTCGAGTTTTTATTTTTATTTTTATTTCTTAAATGTTTGGGTACACTTACAAGGAAACGTTCTCAAGTGTGTCTCACCGATTTTGATGAAATTGAAATATGTTGTAGAGCATCGAAAAATAAGAGACACGTATTTTTTTTTATCTGCGGATACGCAAGTTTAGGGGGTGAAAACCACCCACCAAGTTTACCCCCAAAAACAGTTTTTCTTAAATATCTCAAGTTCTAATGATTTTTTTCGAATGAAACAAAATGAAAATGATGTCTCGTAAATATACTAACCTTTTGTAAGTAATCCGGTCTCCGGGGGTTGCAACCCTTATTTTTTATTTCGGAATAAATTATATTTTTGCGTCACAAAAATAACAGTGTTAGTTCAAAATCATTGACAAATATTTTTTTACGTACGATTTTGAAAAACAAAATTGACCTGTTTTTGCGTTTTCCTGAAAAAAGCTTCTCAAGGGGGTAAACTACTCCTAGCACTAACACATCATGCATATACTTTCAGACATCAGTTTTTTTCGTGAAAACCAGTATTTAGGGGTTTTTGGAGTCGCTGACGATTTTTAAAAACAAAATTGACCTGTTTTTGCGTTTTCCTGAAAAAAGCTCCTCAAGGGGGTAAACTACCCCTAGTACTAACACATCATGTATATACTTTCAGACATCAGTTTTTTTCGTGAAAACCAGTATTAAGGGGTTTTTGGAGTCGCTGATTACGAATCTGATGTCAGATTTGAAAAATTCAAAATGGCGAATCCAACATGGCGGACGGATTTTTGAAAAATACATATATTTTTATAAAAAGAACTATAAATAAAAGTTTTTGAGGTCGCTGATTACGAATCTGATGTTAGATTTAACAAATTCCAAATGGCGGGTCCAACATGGCGGACGAATTTTTGAAAAATACGTCAATTTTTATTAAAAATAATAAAAAAATTTTAAATTACAGTTTTAATACATTGGATCTAAATCGAAATTACGTTCTTCAATCTCTTAAAAAAGTTACCATGTATTTTTTTTTTTTTTTTCTGATGCCATAATTGTAGTGAGCTATAAATTCCAAACCTCAAGTTACATGTTATAAATCTTAAACCTAATAAACCCAAAACTTTTTTTTTATAAAAAGAACTATAAATAAAGGTTTTTGAGGTCGCTGATTACGAATCTGATGTTAAATTTCAAAAATTCAAAATGGCGGATCCAACATGGTGAACAAACTTTTGAAAAATACATCAATTTTTATTAAAAATAATAAAACAATTTTAATTTACAGTTTTAATACATTGGATCTAAATCGAAATTACGTTCTTCAATCTCTTAAAAAAGTTACCATGTATTTTTTTTTTCTGATGCCATAATTGTAGTGAGCTATAAATTCCAAACCTCAAGTTACATGTTATAAATCTTAAACCTAATAAACCCAAAACTTATGCTTCAAAGCCAGAAATTGTAGCCAGATCGAAGGCCAATATTTCAAAATAAAATATGCTAATCGAAGTGTTCGCCGTTTGCTTGATATTTAACTTCAAACGATAATATACATTTAAAAAATCTGTAAGATTCCTGATGGATATACAAATGTATATAGGCGTTTCTCTACATTCTATGTACACACATATATGTGTGGTCTACCTCTGACGTGCTCCTTACAATAAACTGTGCTCTTTGAGAACTGATAGCAAACGAATTTGTAACTAATGTTAAAGCGAGCGCTTTAACAGCTGGAATGCAAAATATATATAATTCTGACCAAAGCGGTTTTCAGTTGGAAATCCATTCGGGAAGAAATTTGGCTATTAAAGGAGAGCAGAACGTGCAATGTATGGTGCAATCAATTTCAGCAACTACTCATAGCTATACTATTCAGCCACTAATATCTGGGGAAGGAAAACTTTTATCACCGTTATATTTGGTTTTGTAAGAGCCAACGGGACATTTTGGTCCTATAGTAGAAAAAAATTTATTCAGACCTGACAATATTCATGTAGACTCTTCAAAATCAGGAAAACTAACTACAGGTAATATACATTTATAATTATATGAGACGTTATTATAAAATATTAAAATTTCATTGTACACTTCAGATCACTTCAAAACATGGTTTAAAAATATTTTTCTCCCTAACGTTGGATCTCATTTAATGTAACGCTATCCGAGAAGTGTCGAACGTAATTTTTCCATATTCGGAAACCAAATACATCCAATGGTTGTATGTTACCCGTAGTACCGGTAGGTATTTTTTTCACTTCTACTATTTTATTCGATGGAGTATTTTGTTCTATTATTTTGTCACAATGGCCGCTCCACGAATCAATTGAAAGGATTAACACTAGAACTACCGGCGCTCAAGCTTGTAATTTTGATAATTTTTGGCACCTTTAAAGTAATATGCTTTCACATTTAAATTAATAATTATAAATGGAAATAGGTTCGCGATATGTCGTAATTTTGAACCTTAATAAGATTTGGTATTACTCTTAAGAGATATTTTCAATGATGATTAATTCAAGCAAGAAATTTAGTACCGGTCAATTTGACCGGTCTTGGTAGTTCTAGTGTTAATGAATTCGGATCTTAATTTACATTTAAGAAATAATATCATTAAATTGCAGTCATTAGTTCATAATCAACTCTCCTCGCCACGGTATATAAATCTATTTAAGTACTCATGGTATAAAAGTGGATATACCAATGAAAAGTCTGGACATTTTGAGAACCCTGTCGATTTTGGGAATTCTAGCAACACTAGATGTGAAGTGCAAGACTGTAGAAACGTTGCTATAATTCGATGTTCCTGGTGTAAAAAATCATTATGTTTAAGGGGAGGTTCTCATCTAGAATGTCAAAAAGTAGGTAAAGTTCGTGATTTTTTTGAAGGCAAATGACAAGACATAGGGAAATGATATTTGGCATTATCTTTTATTGTATATTTATCTGTACGAAAAAATTTTTTTATTAAAAAAAACAACAAAATGGCGCCCGTTATTCAACTTCTCCGGAGGCATGTTTTTCGAAAATGGCCCAGCTGCGTACAATTTAGGGGTCGCAGATTGGTCTGAAATCAAATAATGATGACATTATTATAAACTAGACTAAATTTGTCTCAGAAAGAGTGGACGACTTTCAAAAAAAATTTAAAATTGACGGAATGGCGCGATTTTGAAATTTTAAGGCCGTTTTCGGCCGTTTTTTTTCATAGTTTATCACTTACAAAAAGGAGATAATGTTACAATTTTCAAAATGTGCTCCACTCTTTCTATGAAGAAAATTGTTTACTTTAATATGCACGAAACTAGAAGTTGATCGGTTGAACCGTTTTTGAGTTATCTTGTACGCAAATTTGAAAAATCTTGAAAAACAAAGTTCCGAGATAATCGTGATTGAACGGCACGGCACAGGCTGAGCGCCCCACTACGATCATGACACCGCCAGAATCAATGGGCTGTAGAATCCGTTCTAGTGCTCGGATCGACTAAATATTTTAAAGCAACATTCTAGACATATTAAACTTTAATAATATGAAATAAAAAAAAAATCGAAAATTTCAAGATTCTAGATGAGAACCTCCCCTTAAAGCATTATTTTGAAGACTATCATCATTGTACACATTTTCACAGATGAATGCAGTTATGTATGAATGTTGTATATATATAAAATTTTATAAATCTGACTTTGAATTTACAAATTGATTCATAATTAGCGATATCAATAATCCCTGTTTATTAGTTTTTATCAAGATTGTAATACTTTTAAAACATATATGCGCGATAATGAATCTATCATTGTTAATTATTCATTTACGATTGTAAATCCGTAATCAGCGAGCTCAAAAACTTTTCTTTATTGTTTTTTTAATAAAAATTGATGTATTTTTCAAAAGTTTGTTCACAATGTTGGATCCGCCATTTTGAATTTTCGAAATTTAATATCAGATTCGTAATCAGCGACCTCAAAAACCTTTATTTATAGTTCTTTTTATAAAAATAGATGTATTTTTCAAAAATTCATCCGCCATGTTGGACCCGCCATTTTGAATTTGTTAAATTTAACATCATATTCGTAATCAGCGACCTCAAAAACTTTTATTTATAGTTCTTTTTATAAAAATGTATGTATTTTTCAAAAATCCGTCCGCCATGTAAGATCCGCCATTTTGAATTTTTCAAATCTGACATCAGATTCGTAATCAGCGACTCCAAAAACCCCTTAATACTGGTTTTCACGAAAAAAACTGATGTCTGAAAGTATATACATGATGTGTTAGTACTAGGGGTAGCTTACCCCCTTGAGGAGCTTTTATCAGGAAAACGCAAAAACAGGTCAATTTTGTTTTTCAAAATCGTCAGCGACTCCAAAAACCCCTAAGTACTGGTTTTCACGAAAAAAACTGATGTCTGAAAGTATATACATGATGTGTTAGTGCTAGGGGTAGTTTACCCCCTTGAGAAGCTTTTTTCAAGAAAACGCAAAAACAGGTCAATTTTGTTTTTCAAAATCGTATGTAAAAAAATATTTGTCAATGATTTTGAACTAACACTGTTATTTTTGTGACGCAAAAATATAATTTATTCCGAAATAAAAAATAAGGGTTGCAACCCCCGGGGACCGGATTACTTACAAAAGGTTAGTATATTTATGAGACATCATTTCCATTTTGTTTCATTCGAAAAAATTCATTAGAACTTGAGATATTTAAGAAAAACTGTTTTTGGGGGTAAACTTTAGGGGTGGTTTTCACCCCCTAAACTTGCGTATCCGCAGATAAAAAAAAACACGTGTCTCTTATTTTTCGATGCTCTACAACATATTTCAATTTCATCAAAATCGGTGAGACACACTTGAGAACGTTTCCTTGTTAGAAGTCAAAATACCGGTTTTTCATCAAAAAAATCTAAAGTTTTGTTATTTTAAAATATATTAAAACAAAAACTCAACAGCGTTACCTCGTTATTTATGTAAAGAAAGAATATGTAAAATTTCAAAACGATCGGAAAAATCTACTGTTTGAGCTAAAGAGTTCACCGACTTTAAAAATGCCAAGTGTTAGAAAAACTTGTTTAAACTCTAAACACTGAACTTATAAGGCACAGGAATAGCTCGAAACCGGATTTACTTCAATCAACTTCAAATTTTAACGCAATAATCTTGAGATGTTGTACATTTATATGAGAAAATTAAAAAAAAAAAAACGGAAAAAACATACCATCATTAAGCAATCAACTCTCATTTCAATTAATAATAATGAAATAAAATCTGGTAACGTCAATCTGCAAGTTTTACAAAAATCAAATTTGTATTTTTGAAATAGTTGTGTAGAGTATCATAATGTAAAAAAATAAAGAACGCAAAACCATAAAAACTTGCATGACAACTGTTTTAACAAGTTTATTTTTATAAAATATTAATATAGATGACTCGGTCATCCAGAGTTTTACGTGCGAGAGCTTTTATAAATTGATCCCATAGTCGATATAAACGAAAGCCAAGTTGGCTCGTTGAAGCTGAGTAATAATTATATGAGATATTTTTGTTGCTGATATTATATTGCGTTATAATTTAGGAACCTATAGAAACTAGAGATGCCACGAATATTCGGCAACTATTCGGTATTCGGCTATTCGGCCACTTTTTTTCGCTATTCGGTATTCGGCCGAATATGGTTAACTATTCGGCCGAATACCGAATAGCAATTTATTTATTATTTTCTTATTACTAGCTGTTTTCCCGCGACTTCGTCCGCGTAAATTATAGCCCATGTCCTTTCTAAGGCTCTAGAGTATCTGTGTACCAAATTTCATTTAAAACGGTTCAGCAGTTTTGGCGTGAAATCGTGATAAACAGATTTACTTTCGTATTTATGATAAAATATAGTAAGGATTACCAAATAAATCATGAAAAAAGAACTCAAAATATTACTCACAAAGATATATTTATTTAACCAAAAAAAAGAACTAACAAATTAATATTTAAATTCTACCAGTGGTAGGGGAGAGTTGCCTAACTTGGGCCGGCTCCTATTTCGGGCCACCCATTTTTTTCAATGTTACCGAGTTTTTGAAAATTAATTAATGTCAAAATTTGATTGAAAATGAATGTAGAACAAAATAATGAAAGAAATATTAATTTTAATACAAAATTAATAATGTTACAACAACCTCGTAAAAATGGTTCTGCCGACTTAAAAATCTGACATTTTTGCTCGTCGATAAAAACAAATTGATACATCTAATGAATCTAAAATTTGTTCTGATGCGAAGTGTATAATATGTTTATATAGTATATAGTGTATTTGCAATTTAAAAACTATAACAATACTAATTAATTTAAACAATCTGGAAAAATGTCATTTCCCCTAATTTGGGCCACTGTGCAATTCGAAAGGGCGCCTAATACGGGTCACTCACGCGATGTAAACAAAGCAACACTATCTGAAGGAAAAATGTTTTTTTCATTAAAACGGTAAGTGTACATGAGATATTTAGTAAATTTAGTATATTAAGCCTATTGTTATTATTTTAGATTATAAAATGTTACATGTCATTGAGTAAATACTTAATTTATGATGATTAACTCTTTATTGAGAATTTAAATTTCAAATATATTTCTGATCAACGAATTAATTAACGTCAATTCATTGTTTCATTAAATATAATAAGAAACGGTGTTTTAAACAATATGTCGAACCATTTTCGCGTTTTTCAGATATTTTACGTGCTATTCAATAGGTGGCCCACATTAGGCGACTCGTCACCTAAATTGGGCCACTTGCACGTTTTTTTCAAACGTTATTTTCTATTATTAAAGAAAGTCAAACTTGCCTTAAACTTTCCACAAAGGTAAATTATCATCCAAATTTTAATATTGCGCTATTAATTATGTAAACGAAACGTTTACAATAATTTTAAATGCATTTAACCTTAGGTGGCCCATAACTGGCGACTCTCCCCTAAGTTATGATGAATGAAAACTATTTTTTCAGCGTTTGTTGATAGCAGACGATTGCGTTTTTCCTCATAAATTATACCTGCTTCCGAAAACAGCCGCTCACTATACGCACACTGCTACCGGGAGATGATAAATACATCTTAGCAAATTGTAAAAGGGTTGGATATTGTTTCGCGTTTGCTGACCACCACTTGTAAGGGTCTGCTGTCCGATCTAAACGAACAGATACCATGTAAAAATCAAGTTCATTTGCAACAGAATTTTTCTGTTCCAGACCTTCATCTGAACGAACATTTTCTGCAGTGACAGTTGCGACTTGTCGCCCGCGGAAAGTACTAAGTGTGGCCGAATATTCGGCTGCCGAATGTTCGGCGCTTCGGCCAAGAACCTCGCCGAATATTCGGTATTCGGTATTCGGCCAAATTACTATTCGTGGCATCTCTAATAGAAACCCATGAAATTATAAAATGTGAATAATTTAGCAGTTAAATAAAAGTTCGCATCGTTATCATCCAATTCTTGTAGCTTTTTATCAATTTAGTAACGTACTTTGTAAATAATGTAATCCGTAATAGGTTCTGTGGCTTGTTTTATAATAAAACGTGTCGCAGCCCAGCGGGAACCGGAATCATACAATAAGCAATGAAAAAGCAATATTTCGGAAGCATAATTTGCTTACTCTCCTTTTACCTATCCGTATCTTTTTAGTATGGGCATGTCATTGGAGGGAAGCCGTTTTAGAGCTTTCAGCCCAAGTGCTTCTTTAGAAGATTATTCATTAGCAGTTAGGACTTTCTGAGGAAGTTCTTCTTTAGAAGTTTATTAGCAGATTTTTATGCTTACGTCGGAAGCAATTGTCGAAGGGGACAAAAGCAAAAGAGAGAAGTTTCACAGGGAATATTAAATCAGACATATTGTTGGCTTGATTAGGGCGCTATATGGACGAAATAATAAACAAATTATCGCAAAGCAAATCGGATCAATCACATCACTAACAGCTCCTCGAGCACCTAAACGAAAATGAACTGAAATGTTCCATCAGAAAGATTTCACAACGAAATGATGTCATCCCTACTGCATGAAAACACAAGCATCTTCCTTTTTCATTCGCAGAGTGCACATTCAGAATAAAGCTTTAAAATCTTCCTAACTAGCCTTTTAAGATATTGGAAGGAAGATCTTCAAATTTGCTTCTGAGGAAGATTCAGAATTTTTTCCCGCTGGGGTATTTCTCTTATACATGAATGTATATGAAATGTTCATTTTATTGTATTTAATACCTGAATGTATTTTGTTATTTCTTAAATAATTTGGAACAATATGCTAAACGTCGAATGAATTGGTGTAAAACGCATAAGACATGGGGTTTAGAGGCTTGGAAAAAAGTTCTTTTCTCCGACAAAAGCACCAGCCAACTTCTACCAAATGGCGGCAAGACAGTTCGACGGCTTCCTTCTGAACAATTTGATCCTGCATGTATAAATGCACAAACTCAAGGTGGCGGGGGCAAGGTGACAGTCTGGGGCGGCATTTCTTGGCACGGTTATACTCCGTTACATATTGTAACTGAATCCATAACATCGGAAAGGTACATCGACATTTTAACATCAAACATGCTACCGTTTATGGAAGAGGATATGCCATTGAGAGGGGCAATATTTCAGCAGGATAATGCCCGCCCACATGTTGCTCGAAGGACATAGGCTTGGTTTAATGATCATAACATCGATGTTTTGCCGTGGCCAGCTTGTAGTCCCGATTTAAATATTATTGAAAATATTTGGAAAATGTTGAGTGACAGAGTTTCAAAGAGAAAACCAAAAACGTTGGAGGAACTGAAAAATCTCTTGGAAGAAGAGTGGAGAAACCTTCCAATAGAAACTCTCCATAAACTTTTTCACTCTATTCCACGTAGAATTCAAAGTTGTATAGAAGCTAAAGGGTTTTACTTTAGAGGATAGCTGTAAGATTTAAGTGGCCTTAAATTTTTGCGCAGCTCACTTCCATTAAAATTAAAATTTGTTAATTGAATTTATAACATATTTTTTTGAAAAACCTTCTCCTCTCTTTTAAATCATTATGGATATTAAGACACATACGTTTTTTCTGATAAAAATTTGCGAGATTTTAAAATCGAGGTTCTTAAAGTGAAAATGCTCCAAAAAATAGAAGTGGCCTTAAACTTTGGCGCACAACTGTATATACAGGGTGTCCAAAACCACCCGTCCACCCCTTCTTAATCAGGCAAAAACGTTTGTTTCGCCAAGACGATTACTCCATTTAAGTAAAATGGGTACGCTCTATCGACTGGCGCTATTTTCAGCTTCCGATTTCGACCGGAAGTGCGTTATTTAGACCGGAAGTATATTTTTTTAAATTGGATGGATACATTTTGACCTCGAATTCGGATTCCATGATGAAAAATACACAAGTTTCATTCGGAACATTTTTCAAAAAAATAAAGTTTTCGTCCTCTAAATAACCTTTGAAGTTGTTCAAGCTGGAAGAAGACCTTTAACTCCGGAATTGCACTATTTTACAGCGAATTCACATTTTACGTCATAATTCGCATGCATGCAGGCTTTAAACGAGAACTCGGGGCTCATTTTGAAAAAAAAGTTATTGCGAAAAACTGAATTGTTCACGAATTCTCAGAAAAGATGACATTTTAATGTCATGAATTAAACAAATTTTTTTTTTTCACAATTAACTGTTTATTTTTAATTTTTTATCCACGCAATAGACACATAGGGTTTTTTGCGGATAACGGGCGCTTATTTTTGTATTGGCATCATACTCAACAACCCCTCAAAGTTTCATTGAGTACCAAATGCTTTGATCTCAGTAAGAGTAACAACTGTCATCAGAAACTGATTTCTGCAGGGATGACTGTAAAATCTTTTTAATCAGTAATTTTTATTAACCAAAAATTTATGAAAAAAACCATTATATAATCATTAAACTAATTTCTACATATAATATCCAACCAAATAGTTTGTATAATAAAATACTTTTCCCTTCATTTCAGATATTGTGTGCTTTGATAACTCACACAGCTACCTTCGCGGAAAAAAACTACGCTATGCCGTGTCTATGACAGCACCTCTGGAAGAAATAGAAAAAGCGGCTGATGATTTGATTCAGAATGAGATTACAGCTTTATAAAGAAATCCAGTGATAATTCACTTCGGTGATTCACATAAAAGCTGCTTTTTTTCGTCTATCCAGAACAATAAAACATTTTGTATTTAGCGAAAACTTACTTACAGCTAGCCGGAATCAAGATTTGAACTTTTCGGAAATGTGCATAAAATTACTATGATTTTCAACCATGCAAACTTCAAGTTTTGAACCGATTAATTTTAGGCATGGCTATGACAATTTGATTATTTTAAAAATTTAAATCTTTGGCTGTTTCACTCAAGAGAAATTTCAATTCATGGGATAAGTTCTTTATGTTCTGGGCAGACAAAAAAAAGAATGCAACTAAAGACTAAGCTTTTCGGGTGATTGAATGACTAGGAGATAAGGACGAAATAAATTAAGGCGGTTGTCTCACAATAGCAATATTTGTTTAAAAATGTATAAATATCGTTTAAAGAATATATTTTTCTAAAAATGACAGAATTAAAATATTCGTAATTTATTAAATATGTACATATTCGATAAATTTCTAAAATTATGTTATGTACAATGTTGGATTTTCTTTATTTTTTTCTTTAAGCAATGCTTCATGAGTCAACCACCTTAGATAAAAAGTTACCATTTGGTTTTGTAATTTTTCGAGATTTCATGTTTTATTGTTAATGTTAATAAAATTTTACAAAAGTTGAAAGCTGTTTTTCTGCTCAGTGTCTTTCTTATAATCACCAATTTGCACTCAAACACTCCAGCAGCACACGCTTCAGATGGCCAGAATGCTCCTAGTGAAATCTCTAGTAGTTCTTTTTCTAGCTATTTTTATAAATGAGAAATATTAGTTGGTAGCTGCATGTTGGTATTTTCAGAGAAAATTAGGATTGAGCGGGTCTGACATCTGGAAGTTTGAATGTTTCAACTTTATAAACTCTAAACAAAACTTAATTCGGCCCTTGATTCGGACCCATCGGATATCCCTGCGGTGGAGGGCCTACCTGACCCATAGGTGGCATTGGCGAATGCATCATTGGTCCTGGACTCGATCCTACTGGAACAGGCGATTGAACAATCTAGAAAGCAATAAAAATTCATACAAAAATCCAGAGAAATAAGCAAGTTATTTTACCTGATTTCCAATATTAGGTGGTGGTGGATTATCGTTCGGTAGTGTAAGATTTATCAATAGGTCCCGGACGGCAGGGAAAAGAGAGCATTCTCCATGCTGTGCAGCATATTCAGCAAACCTGCGAAGTTGGCAGCTAGCTGCATTAGTTGCGATGGATGGAACTTGCTCTCGTCGTTCAGCCAATTGTGTTATGTTGGAGTTAATATCGTAAATCATCGGAAGAACCAACGAAGGACTATCTTTCCAATCCATTCCAGGATAGGGAATTCGAGTTATTTGAAGCTAAAAATATTTGCATTTAGCACTTCATCAAGAACATTAAAAATGGAAAACTTACGAAGAAAAGTATTTTCAATCGGCAAATGAGAACTGCAGGATTGCCGACCGGTACAATCGGTGCTGCAGATGGAGGCACTCGCATGCAAAATTGAACGGTCCACTTTAAGTTCTGAGCCAGCTCAGGCATCAGCTCTAGCCTCATAATTTGAATGAAGTCCTTCAAGACTTGAGGAGTTACAGTGAGTCCTTTGCAGAAGCCACTGAGAGCGTTTGGTCTGTATGGTGGTACAGCCACCCTTAAATCAAAGAACTGTTCAAGAACCTGAAGATCGTCAGGGTTCCATTGAAAGGGTTGTTTTCCATCGGGCGAAGGTGCAGGTGGCATCAGCTGGCTAACTTTTATGTGAAGGGATTGCATATGAGTCTGATTCAGGTACACCTGGCATTGAAGACCATCCACTTTGAAGAGTATGACGCCAGGCTCATTCGAGTTCAATGGTGTCAACTGAAAAATTTAGTTGTAACAGTCAGTAATCTTTCTCTTAATCAAAATAAATAATTTAATCCATTGCGGATGCTACACTAAGAATATAAGAAATCCTATTTCTACTGCCAAACTGAATTTTGTGATTATCTAATATTAATTGTTGGCCTCACCATTTAAAAATCTCAGAAATAGGCCGATCTCTTATTATTTATAGATACTTCTTTAAAAATGCTTCAATATTTTGGATAAAACTGAATTTTGGAAACAGTTGAGAACTGTTAAGTTCTATCCTATCTACCCTACTACCGCATCTTTCACAATACAGTAGAGCTTCTTTATCAACTTCTAAATTATTTCTTATAAAGAAATATGCCGTGAATATTTTAAACGTTTTCTTCTTAAAATAACTTTTTCCGATCTTGTCTCACTAAAAAATCGAAGACTGTTTTTCAATATTTTTTCTTAAGGGGCACCACTAGTGTGACCTCCTGAAAAAAGGTGATTTTTCGGAATTTTTTTAAAGACAAATACGGCATGGAATGTTTTCATTTAAGGATATATTCAGTTTAAGGATATATTTGTGGATATATAGCAAAAACATGATTGGACCAAAAAATTGAAAATTCAGCGAGTTATTCGCAATTTCCCAAGGCTCAAAAAAAAAAAAAAAAGTGCCCCCTTTTGCTGCAATTATAGCGACCTTCACAGTGTGTGAAATAAAAAAAAAAGTTTATCAAACTAGAAGGTGTTTCCCGTACCATGAATTTCGGCCGAAAGAAAAAAATTTAAATTTCTAAAAATGGCGGAGTTTAAAAACAAAAATTCAAATTTCGCGCCAAAATTTGATGATTTTTGGCCAGCCAAAATTACATTTTTTATTCGATCCGGAAAACTGGAGGCTTGTGGCACGGAGAAACATGTATAAAAGAAGTTGCAATAAGAATCAAATCGATCGGATGATTTGTTTGAGTTACAACTGCAGCAAATTTGAAAAAAGTAGTTTCGAGAAAAACGCGTTTAAAGTTTAATTCATACATTTCTCAATACTTCGATACGATGACCGGCTGCTCTTCTGATGGCTGTAACTCAAAAACTATTTGAGATATGCACTTGAGATTTTAGTATGTTATTTTTAAAGGTATAAACTATCGAAATATGTCACACTAGTGGTCTTCGTAACCGTGGTGTTCCGTGCGTGGCCGATTTTTGAAATTTTTATATTTACTATTTTTTAAGGCCTCTTAAAAAAATAATGTGAAAAATTAAGATTATTTTAAACAACCGTCTTTTTGTAAATAAAAAATAAAAAAATAATAATAATTCTTCTCCGAAACTTCAGTGGGGAAGCAGTTATTTTTTATACCAGCACATCACGGATGATAACTTTGTAAATTTTTAATATTTTTTTATTCAATATGACCCTTACCCGATCTCTAAATAATTAACACGTACAACCCGGCGCGCTTTTTCGAAGTCTATATGATGGGCGAGACCTAAAGATTATAAGTTACTTATTTTGTTGGTGGCACGTGTTTCATGATTCATTGCTCGTTTAGATTATCAGTGGCATAGGCTTAGTCTATCACAAGAAGTGAATACCCAAATTATAACTGTCTTATTAGTTTCATGAAATTGTTAGAAACTATATTAGTAGAGAAAACCAGATGTGGACTACCGGTGGTCCCTGCCGCCAGATAAAAGTAATACCTGCGAAACACCACCAATGGTTCACGCCGTGTTGAATATTTTAATTCGCAAAAATTTGCAATTTGTTGATCTGTCACAGTGGTATTACCCCTTAAATCAAAACAACTAGTATAAAGAGAGTGAAATTTAGTTTATTCGTGTACTGATTTAATCACGTAAAAAAAGCCTGTGAAAACGGAACTGGGTGTACCGCATTGTCAATATCGCAAACCGACCAAAGTACTTACTGCGCAATTTATAATACAGCTTTAATAATGTGAAGACTTTTCAATGATTTTAGCACAAAGCATACTGCGTTCCCCGCAATAATTACGACATCCAAAATGAATTAAATGAACGCTTCGTGGCATGATTTACTTACTTGGTCACACTGGGTCTGGGAGCTTTAACTCTCAATATCTTAGTTAAAAATCAATATTTTTTCATTAATTTTTCTCTTTCGGAACTCTACGATTCTGCGTGGACCAAAAAAATAAAATCTTGAAAATGTCCAACAGATTTCGATACATGAATTTTTAAACATAAAACATGAAAACTTTTGACAAAAAACGACTTTTTCTTTTACTTTTCTTGTAATTAATATTATTGAAGTTACTGAATTAGACATCAAACATATATTATTGTATGCTAATTCTGGTAATTTTGTTTGTTCTGAATTAATTTTAAAGTATTCAAAAGCTTCCATTTTGCAATGGTAAGTTCAAACCTTTGTTGTGCTCGGCAAAGTATAAAATTTTTAACAAAGCACGAAATTCAAGTGTCTGATGGTATACATTTTTTCTTCCTCCCATGTCATGCCACGAAGGGTTAATAATACATATTTTATTTTTAATAGTTGTTAATAAAAATAAATAAAAAGAATACATACACTCTCCTCGTTATGAATGTTACGCTGCAACTGCCGGCGCATATACACACATCCCAAGAACCTCTCAAGCGGGCTCATTTCTGGTCCATTAATATCTTTACAAGGATGGGGGCTAGGCCTACAAAGGGTTTCTAACGCCTCATGCGTCAGCAAAGTTGGAACAGCTCCAGCCCAGGACCGCGCAGGTAAAACTCGTGACGCATGCGAAGTGCCAGAAGACCCTTGAGACTTGTGTTCAGGACTTTGTCCAGGTCGAGGAGACGGACGGGGCATGCTTGGTGATCCCGGCCAATTTGATGCAGCAGGCGAAAGAGCAGTGAAAGGGCTGCCATCTGTATGCCCTTGCATGTACGAAAGAGTGTTTGGACCAGGCGAGTGAGCCATAGGACTTTGTTGGGGGTTCAATGGCGAAGAAGGCATTAAACCGCTTGGAGATGGGTGGGGCATGTGAGGTGCTGGAGGGGAGGTCATGCTGAAGTTCGGATGGTTCTGTCCAATTGGATGTGGACTTGCTGGTGTGTGGGGATTTGATCCTGAAGGAGGTGTGATGGGAGGTGCGAACCTTAAGCCACCATCTCTAGGACTTTGAGGTCCTCTCATGCCGCTACTTAAGAATGGGGATGATCCTCCCGTGCCCCCACCATGATTGTCTTCCATTGCTATCGGGGATGGAGGATTATCGTCTTCACTTTGAGATCTCCGCCGATATACGGCGGTTTCATCAACATATTTGGACAAAAAACCCTTAATAAGAAAAAAATATTAGTTGTGCTACTTTTAAAATTGAAGTAGAGGAGGAAATACCCTTAGAAACATTGAAAAATCAGTAATTTTCGGAGTCTTTGATTTCAAATCTGCGGTCAAAATTTATGAACTGAATATGAAGATCTTCTAAATTCTGAATTTATGCGATTTTCGCGAAATCTAAATTGCCAAAATCGTTATTTTCAAATCGACTGTGCTATAAATTCAAAATGGACTGTAAAATGCCATCATGTTAAACTTTTTCCATTTCATAAACTACTATAAACTGGATGAAAATTTAAATTTTGTTTGAAAGCCTGCCATTTTTACAAATATTCATATATTAAATTTTTAAGTATATAATATATATACATCACAAGTTTTAAATATATGATAACTTTTTTATTTATTTCTAATAAATGCACGAACTAAACGACTAAACGTCACGAAGTTCTTAAAGTGTGGGCTCCTTTCTGATATTTTAAAAAACACGTTCATCAAAATCTACAATTTTCCCAGTAAGAACGTCAATAAATCGTACTCAAAGTTTCGATTTTGTATGGCATTTTACAAAAACACTAAAATTGTTTGCTTCTCAAGGTATTTCTCCCTTAAGACAAACCTTCAATCCTTGAGTAGGTGAAAACTCCTCTACAACATTGCTTCTATCAAAGCGACTGTAGGCACCGTCTCTTATAGATACCAAACCCCCACCTCTGAGACGAACTTCCAAGCAATACATAGCATGGTAAGATAGCCTTAAAAGGGTTGGAGATTGTGGTAAAATACAAAACGTGAGAACCGGAACTTGTGGTCGCTGCAAGTATATAAAAAATCATTATTATTAAAAGACCTATAAAATAATTAGTTAACTTACAGGAATTCCCAGCTGGGGTATAATTGGTAACTTAGCTATGGAACTAAGAGGCTGATAAGTTTCGTGTAAAATGTGAACGATATGTACTAAACTGTGGTGACGATTGAGATGCGACTGCAATTGCTCTCGCATCATTGAGTGTGCGTTAATTGCTGACACACCACCAACAAAAACCTTATAAAAATATAATACACGTCGGTTAAACTACCCAATCCGAAAGCAACAAATCTACAAACCATTTTGAAACCTTTAATTTGTGACGACCAATAAATGTTGCAAGTAACCTCCTTATTAGGTCCATACGCTAAAAGTAAGCTTGTATAACTGTACGACTTAACGCTAACCATGCTGTGAATATTATATTTTTCTGAAAATAAAAAATAAAATTCACCACCGCAACTCAACAAGAAAAAGAAAAAACTTACCGCCCTTATAGTGCTCCGCAAAATCATATACTAATGAATACAGATAAACGATTTTAGCCCAATCTTTCAGCAGGTCATCGACAATTTTTCCAAAATCATTTGTGGACAACTCGTAATGCAAATAAACTGTGCGTCTGCTACCCTGCTCCTTGTGGTGCGTACTCTGTAGTGGAGTGCTAAAGAACACGAACTCAATAACCCAAGTTCGACTCTGATTGTTTTTATTCATTTGTGAGCGAATGGACACTGATAGAAGCCGCTTCAGTAGATCATTCCAGACGTGCTTTTCAATAACGGGTGTGGAAATGGAAGTATGCTAAATATAGGAAAAACACTTTATATAGTTTTTTTTTTCAAATCAAATCAATTAAGTCAACATTTTTAAGAACAGAGAAAAAACGGAAACGGTGTGAGTACTTATAGTCGGGGTGCCAGAGGTTCAAAAAATGGGTTATTTCGTTGTTGGACGGAATTTGATGAAAAATGGCAGAAAGGGAAGGTCATTGCCCGTACAGTGACCCATTAAAAAAGTTACAATGAGCGAGGTCGGGAAGGTACTTTGTTATTGCAAAATAACTTTGATAACCCGTTATTTTTCAGTTTTCTTGGAATAACTCGAAAACGAAGCGTTTCAGCGAAAAATATTGAATAGAAAAGTTGTTCAGCTGATGATTTTACGTAGGAATACGGTTTTTTGATTAATTAAAAAATTGTTTTTCCCACCGAAAACCAGCAGAGAAGTAACAAAAATGCAAAAACAATAAGCATTAAAAAATAAAGGAAAAAAACGATTTCCATCGTTGATATTTGGGTTATTGATAGGTATTGGTATTGTTAACCAAATGCACCCGGTCCGGTTTTTCAAAAACAATATGGCGACCTATTGCAACATTGTTAAGTTAAAACTTTGGAACGCTGTAAAATCTGCATGAACAAACGGATCTTGATGAAACAATTTGGAATCGGTAGGTATTAACGGCATCTTTGAGTGTGCCAAATTTCAACAATTTTCAACAATTACTTTTTTTGTTATTAACCAATGTGTATTCGTAATTTCGTCAATTTACAACATTAAGCTTTGCAACAAAATGCATCAAATCATCAAAACTCGCTATTTTCGCGTTTTTAGTCACCACTGTAGGATGTTAAGAGTAATCAAAGCAATTTTGTTATTGTTGTAATGTTGTAAATTGACGAAATTACGAAGCACAGCAAATGGTTTTTGGTTAATAACAAAAAAAGTAATTGTTGAAAATTGTTGAAATTTGGCACACTCAAAGATGCCGTTAATACCTACCGATTCCAATTTGTTTCATCAAGATCCGTTTGTTCATGCAGATTTTACAGCGTTCCAAAGTTTTAACTTAACAATGTTGCAATAGGTCGCCATATTGTTTTTGAAAAACCGGACCGGGTGCATTTGGTTAACAATACCAATACCTATCAATAACCCAAATATCAACGATGGAAATCGTTTTTTTCCTTTATTTTTTAATGCTTATTGTTTTTGCATTTTTGTTACTTCTCTGCTGGTTTTCGGTGGGAAAAACAATTTTTTAATTAATCAAAAAACCGTATTCCTACGTAAAATCATCAGCTGAACAACTTTTCTATTCAATATTTTTCGCTGAAACGCTTCGTTTTCGAGTTATTCCAAGAAAACTGAAAAATAACGGGTTATCAAAGTTATTTTGCAATAACAAAGTACCTTCCCGACCTCGCTCATTGTAACTTTTTTAATGGGTCACTGTACGGGCAATGACCTTCCCTTTCTGCCATTTTTCATCAAATTCCGTCCAACAACGAAATGAAAACCTCTGGCACCCCGACTATTAGCAAAACAAAGGGATGAAATAGACATGAAAAACTTTCGAGATGAAGAAAATAATCTTTTAACTTGAAACACATCATCCAAAATAGATATAGACAGTAGGAATCCTTCGAGATTAATTTTTAAAAATTATGTCTTTCATGAATATAGTGTTCATTTTATTTCTTTAAAACGATGTCTCTGAATCCATTTCAAACCTATATCTCGTCGTCAACAACTTTTTAACAATGTGTCTTTTAGCCCGTGGTGTGAAAAGTGTTTTTCTGAATTAAAATTAATTAAACAATTTCTTAAAACAACAATGGAAAATACTACAAAGTAATAAACGATCTTCTTAGTAATTAAAAGTTCCCTTAAAGCTCGTTGGCGAATTTCAAAGCTTTAAACGCTTTTTTTCGGAACCATGTTTTTCTAACTGGGTCTCAAAAACTAGTAAAACTCATAAACTAAAGTTTAAATGTTTCTTTTCACTTTCACAGCCTTTCAAAAAGCATCACAATTCTTGCCAATTTCCAACTTGATCCTGGTTTTTGCAATAGTCAAAGATAACAATTAATGCGAATTTTGAATTTGTCATTTTCAATACCAAAAATAAAAAACTTCAAAATAAAATCTCACGAAAGATTTTTGGATTCGCAGATTTAAAATGTGGCAGCGGTATCGAAAATAAAACTAACAAAAGAAGATACATGAGAGATTTCAAGATTGCCTATTTATAATATTGTGCCCTATTTTAAATAATTATCAAGGTTCACGTATACAAAAAATTACAAATGAGCTTTTTTTTTTAAGACAGTAGCTATCAAAAAGTTTTCTCGCACAGTTGTAATAATTTAAAATTTCTCTTTCTTTTTTAGATAGATAGGAATGAAAAAATTATTTACTTACCTTTCCCGCCTGTTCATTTGTTACTGTATTGGTTCCAGGCTGTGGTAGTGTCAACAACTTGAGAACCAAGGAAGTAGCATTTGACTCCACTTGAAGTCCACTGTGCGGTATATTTCGTTTAGAGAATTCCTTTGCTAAAGTTAAGAATGGAATCTTCTCATCGCACATAGCAACAACATGTGCAAGCTCTGGTATAAAGTAGGCAGGATAAATGGTTTTCGCTTGTTTAGCCGGTGGCCCACCTTCTTGTGATGTTGATTTTCTTTTATGAGGGCCAGCATCTACAGGGGAAATCATTTCTTTAATTTGCCGCTTTAACACCGGGGCCCAATCATAGGCAATATACGAATCTTTTCGTTTCGTCTTTATTAGCTGAATCGAGTCTAAAAATATTAATAATTAAATATAAAAGAATACCTAAAACGAAAAGATCCGCTTGCTTTTCTATGACATAGCCCGTGCTTTTACTGAGAATTATAAAATAAAATTTTCTTACCGTCGACATGCGTGCCTGGACCGTGAGTTACAACAAAAGTATCAAACTCAATCAATTTCAAAAGCTTTATATACATTTTTGGAGCATCCGCTGAAGCATTCTCCTCGACGTTCTCATTTTCAGTGGACGAATATTTTACAAATCCTAAATGGAAGGTGTACTCCATCTCACTTGAGCACTTCTCCTTTTCTTTTAATTCCACAATCTTTGGATAGAAGTTGAAATTTTTTTTAAAAAACAGTCTTCAAGATAAAATATAAGCGACATTTACCAAGATTACAGTAGGATGCCTGTGAAGCTTTACAAAAATTTTATGTCTTCCAGGCTGTAAAAGTGGATTGTCTGGACAATTTAAGAAAGTTAAATTATCAACAGCAGTCGCTGGAAGATGTTGTAATGTCTTCTCACAGCGTTTGTGTGTTATCCAAAATCTAAATAATTTCGTATATTACTTCCCTTTTCAAAATCAATTTAAATAAACATACCGTAACTCTGAGACTAGTTGAGGCAATTTGCTATGGTCCCCATTTAAGGCTGTCTGCATTTCTGGCATAATGGGGCAATCAAGATGCTTTGGCACGTGACACCTCAGCATTCCAGTATGTGTGTCGACGGTGATATGAATTTGCTCAGCCCGTAAGCAAGGATTCAACACGGGGATAGTAAGGATAGCCGGTGTCCCTTGCAAGTGATCTAAAAAATGAAATATTAGCAACGAAAAGCAATATCGAAATAAAAGTTTAAGCATACAATCAACGTTTTTCAAGAAAGACTGGAACTCCAATTTCAAATCGCCAAGACGACCTAGTGATCTTATGTAGACTGTGTACACTATAAGGCGCTCCATTGAGAGAAGATCGGAACGAACCGCACGATCGGCAACTTCCGACGATTCCTAAAGATTTATTTATTGATTTATTGACGAACTCAGTTTAGACAACGTTGTACATTTTTTTTTTATCTTTAAAATATTTACTAAAGTTTTACTAACTAAAGCTAACTAATATTACTAAAAGTAAATAGAATAAAGGACAGAAAAGAAGAACGATAAGTAAGATTTTAACAAAATCAAGAAAAGCTAATGACTAAGTTAACCTTTTGGGTGCATTTAGTTGTGAGTCAAAAAAATATAATCGGGGAAGTCAAAGAAAAATTTGTAATAGTTTTGAATATGACAATAATTTAATATTAGCTGATATCTAGGGTGTGAATAAAAGTACGAAAAAAAAGTCGTAAGAAAAACTAGTGTCATTAAAGTGTTTTGGAAAAGCTGAAAATGAATTATTGGCACCTTTTCGCATGAACCGAGCAAACATTTGAATTATTTTATTTTCTGGCGGACAGTATAGAACCCTAGATCATTGATTGGAGGCTGGAGCACTATGCAAAAAGTTTATATACGAAAAAAATATGCGCGATGGAACTACACTTTTTTTTGTTACGGACTGTTAGAGTACTGCAAAATATTATCGACAATACGCAGAAATAAAAAATTCATTTAGGTACATTATTTTCACATAAAAATTCCAAAAATTATGTGTTTCCGGCCTTCTGACCATGGTCCTGTCAATAGTGGAATAATACCCGAAACCATTTACTAGTTTGAATGAAAAGCCAAAATATGAATTGAAACATCATAGTAGAAATAACTAGTGTATTGCTAAGGTGGGTACCGAACAGCCTCTAAAATAATGTGTAATTGTACAATAATTCATTACAAAATCTAATCGTATTTTTCAGACAAGACTAAGAGCTAAAATCATTTAACAAACTCATACTACCATCTACTAAAATATTATCCACTTTCAAAATCTTACCTTAGCCCCAATAGACGGGACATGTATCACAGCTAAGGGCCTTGCATTCTCATTGGGGTCACTTTGTACAGTCAAACGATATCCCAATTCGGATTTGGGGTCTTTGCTTGTTAGCTCCCTCCAATAAGAAACCGTTAATTTAATGCCCGGGATATACTCATCAACGTGTATGTTATCATCCAATCGGTCCATAATCAAACGAAGTGTCTGCGTGTAAAGAACTTCTAATTGAAGAGACTGACAAAAATAGTGGAGACAGCTGTAGACTTCTCCGAGCGCATTTTGGTTATCAACCAACCGAGCTTGAATCAATTGGTGTATGTAATTCACTTGAAGTGGATGTACAAGGGCCTTTCCATCTGTAATATATTTTTGGAGATTAGAAACTAATAGGCAAAAATTTAATCCGTACAATACAAACCTCCAGTTTCTTTATCTTCCACTAATATGTCGATATCGAGAAGTCGCCAAGGAACATTTGGGGCATCACCCATAACTGTGAGGGATACCTCAAATTCATGTTCAACGTGGAAAGTTACTCTCCCGCTTTTTATCTGTTAAATATATTAGAAACAATAACTACTTCAGTAATTTATGTTTTGTGATCTTCCATAATTAACGGTGTGGCAGTAATTTATTTCGCAAGAGAAAATGGCAATGCAGCAATTCCATTTTTACAATGGTTATTTTTTTGGTCAAAAAACAATTTTTTACTGAATCTTGTCTACTATATCTTAAGGTTCTTAAGATATAGTAGGCAAGATTTAGTAACAAATTGTTATATATATCTTATATCTACAAAATTGCAGGTCAAAATGCATTAAATTGCCGAAATCAGAGGGCTCGAAATGAAATTAATATTTGAAGCTTTAAGCGGGAAGACGAAACTTTAAACGCCTTTTTCAGAAAACAGTATTTTTGCAACTGAATGACACGATTACAAGAAAACAATTGCATAAATCGACAAGAAGGTTTACCAGGATGTTAAGTACATATTACTTTATAGTCCGAACTAAAAGAATGATATAATTTTTTTTATATGATTTAAAATTTACCAAATTTTTTGTTAAATTTCAAAGTTTCGCACCAGTGCACAACTAATATTTGAATGTTGATATAATTATATATAACAAAAGCCTCATTGTAAAATATAAGTAATAAAACAACTTGTTGAACCATCGTACTATAATTGTTCATAAATAGAATGAATATAAAAGTAATTGCAATTACCTCGAAAATCAAAACACTTCTTTTTATGAAATCTTATCTGAAACGAGTTCTCTAGCATCTTTTTAGTTTCAAAAGCAATACCTCTGTGTGTGTATGCATTTAATTGAGAATGTAATTTATTTAGTGAAATATAAAGATGCCGAATTTTCAGTATTTCTTACAGTGAAGTCGTTTTTAATAAAATACTTTACTTTATCACTTAGTAATTGTATATTTCTTTCGGGAGATACAATAATCTTCATTCATTGATGTTTCTGGTTGGTTGGTTTAAGTGGCTATTCTTACGACCTCGTCAGAACCCAATTAGCACTACAAGGTATCATTTTGATACCACAACAAACTATGATCTGGATTATTGGTGTGTGTTTGGGGTAGTTTAGTGGACAGGGAGACCTCACCTTAGGCTGTGGCATTGAGATAGTGAACAATGTCACCAATCCGCTTTCCAGACAGCAGAAAATGGGCCTGAATACCCTTTTTAATCGACCTTAGAGGAGTATGAACTCGCTGTTTCTGGTATCACCTTAAAAAAATTCGGATGAAATTACAACTATTGGCCTTATTTCGGTTATCGCCTCAATCCAATGACAAGCCTCACTGTCGTTGCCAACTTATCTCGTATTGGGTATTTGGAATTAAAAAAATTTATTTCTCCTAAAATTTAAATCTTTATATTTTACTTAATTTTTGAATATGTAATGGAAACGAAGAAATATCAACTTGGTTTGCATTTTTCAAAAGAACAGAGCCAAATCAAACTAGTCGACAGAAGTTAAAAGAATCTGTGCCGCATAGATTCTCGACTTCAAATTTATAATTTCGAAGAAATATACGCGGTGACGAGCTTGTTATGCTTTTAGTGAAAAAGGCAGTAGGAATTTACTGCATCGTCTATTTCAATTAAGCATAACGCACAATAAAAGCCCAATTATTAGGCCTAATCCCTACTTTTTTCGCAACTCCAGCGACGATCTTTTGAGACCAGCCGCCCACTACGTTAAAAACTTCGGAAAAATTTACAACAATTTTTGCGTCTTCATCGTCTTGCTTAAGAAATAAAAATCTGTCAAGAAATTTGGAATATTATTATTTCACAACCATTAGTTTTCCTAAAATAGCGCCTGTTAGAAGATGTTAGAGGAGTCGCAAACGACCCAGGTTGGAAGGTTTGGGATTAAAGAAACTTACCGGAAGACTGAGAGGCGGAGCTCAATAATTATAAGTGATGTAACGAGATAAACTGATATAGTTATACATCGTTATATTTGCTTTTATTCGAATTAAACCCGACAGCAAATTTTTGACGTCGACGTTCGCTTTTGTTATAGCGACTAACCGCTTAAATTCTTTTTTATTCATTATTTAACTCTATAAAAAATAAATAATAACAATCGGTAACACTATATCCAATGCAATTCGCTCTCTGTATTATTTGTCACTCACATTTCATTACCGACTAAAATTGTCACTTTGGGACAGTATATACCGACTTCAGGTGGCAACGAAAATGTTGTCTCGATATTATTTGATGTACACCAACAATTTAACTCTGAGGGACAACGAGAATACGAAATCTACAGACTCACATGGCATGTGACAACCAAAAGGGCCTATTACAAAAGGCCGCTCAATAATACAAATACAATATTTTAGGTTTCGAAATTCTCATGATTAGCAAAAATGTCCATTTGTAGATCGTATCGGTCGTAATCGAAAATGTACACATTCGGCTGCACTTGCGTCTCCGAAAAGAAAATTAATTTTTCAAAAAAATCTAATTGGATGGTGGTGCGTGTGTGAAAACAAACTCAGAGATTTTCTTTTATAAATGCATGGAATTCGAAAATCAACAATCGAACTGCCTACAAAAATATCAAATAAAGGTTTAAGTGTAATTATTTAGCTTGTTTCTAGTTAAGTCAATTTTTAGCCGATTTTAATAGCTAAATTGCAAGTGAAATTCCTATAAATTCAGCAATTTAAAGTCTTTTTAATATAACTCGGAACTAACTACATACATGTTTTAACCCCTCGGTTTTCGACTATGGTTCATTTCTGGAATAAATAAATAAATACCAGCCCAGGAAACTCGCTTCTTTTGCATCTTACGACATTGATTCTCTAACACTCACACTTTTTGTGATTTTTAAGTTGCAGAAGGAAGTACCCGTATACAATAGATAATTTGTTTTTGGAAAATAAAGGAACAATCAGACACACAAGGAGCGTTTTTATTATGCAACACGCAGCATATTAGCTAAAAGGTTTCTTTTAAAGACCCCTTAGTTTCTGTTGAAGTGGAAAGGAAATGAACAATTGAAAATTAAAGAATTTGCATCGTTATTACAAGATGCTGTGCAATAGTATCAGCAGAAAGCCGGACATTATAAGCTCAGTGCCTTTAAGAAACTTAGCAGAGCGATATTTTCCCAGTTTCATCTCTATATACGTATCTATATATATATATTTATTTATATGTATATCTCTCCCACAGATTGTATAGAATACCGATATTCATGGAACAATTCCTATAAACAATTTTTGCTTACCAACCAGTGAGCGTACTAGCGAAGAGTTCTTGTGCTGTGAAATTTCATGTTATAAAAATTTTTCCTCTAAAATTCAAACCAAACCAGAGTATGTGACGTTGAAATGACGATTCCAGATCGCAATGTAGTTTGTTTTCAGAATTTTGAAATCTAACGTTTTTATATTATTATAATCATTAGTTTAGCCTTTGAACAATGAAAACTCAGGAAAACATAAAGAGCATGCACGTACAACACGGTAATAAATAAAAGAAAGAGAATGGAAAAATGAGAGTGCGACAGTCAAAAGGTGCAAGATTGCAAATTATACTAAAATTAGATATTAGATTAAGTATTATTTGGCACTAGAATTCTGACTGCGACTCATAAATATCTTTTCAAAAATTTCATTGAAATCATTTGGAAAGTTTACAAGTCAGAAAAAAATTCTAAAAATTATTAATCACAAGTCAGTCAATGACAAATCGCTTGCAAAAAACATAATTTCTTGTAGAATTATAAATAATAACAGGTAAACCACCACTTACAGTTTTATTATTAGTAGTATTGATTGATGATGAAATTCAAGATGCGAAGTACACAACACAGCTATATCGGTGCCGAACAAATTATAAGTGATTTTCATGGAATTTGTTTGTGCAGTACAATGCCGTAAATGAAAATGTTCCATCAACTCCCGTTTACGTGGAAAATTGATTTAATTTTTAAGGAGAAGATATCAGCTAAATAAACGACATATCTTCATAGCAGTATTTCCCCGCAATCGTATTTGGCTTTAAACGAATCGAATTCAAGAATTGCTGATCTTTTTAATTTCGTTAACAATAAATAAAAAGATGTTCTCTAGTAAATATAATAGGCTAAACTAAAAAGCACACATAAACTCAATAAATTCGTTGATCAAGAGCCTTATACACCTGAGTTGTAAACTAATTATTCAAATATTAAATGATAATGGAATTGAAAAGTAATTGAAAAAAGGTTTTGCATTCAAAAATTCGAAGTTCAAAGTTTAAGAAGTTGAATTAATCGATAGTAGGACTACTTGAACGAAAACTATGAAATTCGTTTCGCCCCGTCTGCGTTAGTATGTTCTATATAGAGGTCTACGCTCGGGAAGTTAAATGCGATATCCTCAAGTGCGTTTGCGCAAGCGGCCCAGTGTAACATCACCGCCTAACGTTTTTCGTCTGGTGTGAGATATGAAATGATGGCGTTTTTTTAGTACCATAAACAAATAAACAGGGCAGCCGCACAGCCAAATTCAATTTCTTCAGCAATATCCGATAACTAAAGTACTCATTAACACAAATACATTAAGCCGCGTTAATTAACCCCTTTTAAACTGCTGGGTAACAATTCGTGCGAAATGCATTTTTCTCCCTACTGATTTGAGTGGTTGATAAAATTTAGTCAGACTTTAAATTGTAAATAAAAACTGGGTATAAAAGAATGCCAACCCAAAACAATATCTGTTTGTGTAATTCTAGCATTCCTGAAATATTCTTACCTTAAATCTCCTCATTTGGGGCAAAAGATTGCCAGTAACCAGTCGGTGCTGGATCACTTGATTCAGTCGGAGCAGTGTCTGCTTCTTTTCAGCGGGTGTAATCGGATCAGGGGGAACAATTCTCTCGCGAATGCATGCCGGCAGCCTGTTGTAGGTGCCCGTCGTCAAGATTTCCACCGCAGCGGGAATATGAAAGTTGGGGAGCCGAGCACGAACTAAGGTCTCCCTAGCCATTCTCGCGAGCATGTCAGCAGTTTCGACAAAGAGCATCGACTGCTTGTCTAAGAAGCTCATTATATGCTAAAATTGAAACTTATTAATGCTAATGAATTAAGTTTCAGCCGCCGTTGTGTACCGCAGACTTGTCCACTTTCGAGGCAGAATTGGCCCACTTTACTAGCGCCAGAAGGCGGATGAACAACTGTCTGGTGCGTGCGGAGAAGTTATAGATTTCTATTTTGCGCTCCATATCAGTTTTCCTCGGGAGCCTGGAAGAGGAACAGCATGTGATTTGGGGATCCGGAAGATATCTCGGCTTCGATACTTACAATTCAGCCAAAACAGTCAAATCGTGATAAGTCCGCTGAATGATGAAATCTATCAGCATTGCTAAGGAAATGGAACTTGTCCTGGGGCCTCCTTCCTGCCCAGAAGGGATATATCCTGCGACGGGGCCCTGCATGCCCTCGAGCGGTTGAGGTGGCATCTTTTGCGAGCAGGTGCCTCACAACGAGTTTTCTTCTGATTCAACAGATAGAATTGGCAATTTACACTTTAGTACGGAGTTCACAGCTAAGCGCAATCTACATTTTTGAGTAACTGCGGAGAATTAAGAAATTTTTCAGAGCCCGAACGTAGCGCCTGTGAAAGCAAAACACTTTGTTGTGACATAAGAAACTTTGCGTATGTGTTGGTTGAAAATGTCAAATGGTTGATGGTATAAATTAGACCAATTCGAGCACAGTTTTAATACAGTGGTTTCGATATTAGGCGGGAAATTTGAATTTTACATGTTGTTTGACGCTTTTCAGCATAGCGCAGCTGTAATTGCTAACCAACTGCATTTCGATTTAGTAACCTCTTGCGCGGGAAATTAATTTGCAGAAGCCCTTGACCATCTCGTCTAAACCAACCTAAACGAGCTTGGAATAATTTCTATTAAAATTTTTAGCAGAATGTGTTTAACCAGTGTTTCCCAATTAGTGGTACGCGTACCCCCGGGTACGCGAAGTTGCTTGGAGGACTACGCGCTACCGTACGTGTACTGACTATTGCCATGTTTCCACTAAGGTAATTTAATCATTAAGAAACAACTACGCAAACAACAATCGCCGAAATATATTTTGAATCGTTCAATGTAATTAATTTATTAAACTGTAGTAAATATTTAATAGCTATGCATCGCCAAAATATTACCTTGAACTGGAAGTCAGCGTATGTACCGGGTGAAGGCGGGCAACTGGGTAAACAACTGTGGCGGACCTGAAGAATTTAAAACTTATATTTTTTGGTAAATGGATTTCATTCGAAGCAAGCGGCAAGCCTTGCAGCTTTTGTTTTGATAGAGATTTTTCAATTCGTCGAGAAACTTTCTTGTGAGGGTTGATTTTAATAAAATTCAATTTTTGTTTATAATAAACTACTAAATTACTTTAAAAGTTACTTATACTATAAGGTAGCACAGGAAAGATTTTGTTTTTTGGAGGAAAATATTTTAAAAAAATAAATTAAATTAACTAAAAATAAAAAAATAACTATAATATACAAACTAAAATAAAACGTTAAAAAAATGAAAAAATTGAATATTTAATAATTACTTTCTCTTTCCCTTTATTGTTGACCCCGACAAACTAACGCGCATCACACAAAAAAAAAACAAAGGAAAGGTTTTTCCCTATAGCCGTCATCGGTCAGGCAGGACCCAAACAACATTCAACAATTTCATCGACTACCGCGGCAGATCAGCGCACCTTTACCAACGGATCACCCTCAATCCTACCTTGAGCAGCCGTAAATCGGCCAAGGCTAATTACGAATTGAAGCGTTTTAACTCCGTCAGCCGCAAATCGGCCAAGGTCTAGTCGCAAATTGAAACGTTTTAACTCGAAATCGGACCAACGTACTATTATCGCTATAACATCACCACCCATCAGCAAAATGGACAACAAAAAGTCTTTGGGAAGCCCACAGCCGCACAACTCATCAACCCACCAGCCCATAATTCCTTTTTCCTTTATGGATCTCCAGAAGCGTCTTCTTCTAGGAAGAGGGAGAGGGACGAGTTGCAGCTTTTGTTTTGATAGAGATTTTTCAATTCGTCGAGAAACTTTCTTGTGAGGGTTGATTTTAATAAAATTCAATTTTTGTTTATAATAAACTACTAAATTACTTTAAAAGTTACTTATACTATAAGGTAGCACAGGAAAGATTTTGTTTTTTGGAGGAAAATATTTTAAAAAAATAAATTAAATTAACTAAAAATAAAAAAATAACTATAATATACATACTAAAATAAAACGTTAAAAAAATGAAAAAATTGAATATTTAATAATTACTTTCTCTTTCCCTTTATTGTTGACCCCGACAAACTAACGCGCATCACACAAAAAAAAAACAAAGGAAAGGTTTTTCCCTATAGCCGTCATCGGTCAGGCAGGACCCAAACAACATTCAACAATTTCATCGACTACCGCGGCAGATCAGCGCACTTTTACCAACGGATCACCCTCAATCCTACCTTGAGCAGCCGTAAATCGGCCAAGGCTAATTACGAATTGAAGCGTTTTAACTCCGTCAGCCGCAAATCGGCCAAGGTCTAGTCGCAAATTGAAACGTTTTAACTCGAAATCGGACCAACGTACTATTATCGCTATAACATCACCACCCATCAGCAAAATGGACAACAAAAAGTCTTTGGGAAGCCCACAGCCGCACAACTCATCAACCCACCAGCCCATAATTCCTCTTTCCTTTATGGATCTCCAGAAGCGTCTTCTTCTAGGAAGAGGGAGAGGGACGAGTTGCAGCTTTTGTTTTGATAGAGGTTTTTCAGTTCGTCGAAAATCTTTGTTGTGAACTCCTTTTTTTTAATAAGCTACTAAATTACATTAAAAGTTATTTTAATCCTAATACTTAGATAAGGTAGCAGATTTTCCTTACAACTCTTTCGCGAACCATTCCCCGCGGACCATCTATGTACCTATCCCTGACCAAGAAGAACTGATAGATACCGCGTGCAACAGCAGACTGAAGAGTAATTTTGCAGAAAAATCAGTGGATAGTTTTTGGGCTGACCTAAAAGACATATATCTTGTCAGTGAAGCAACAATAAATTATTTATTACTATTTTGCACGATGTATCTTTGCGCGACTGGATTTTCAGCCACGACAAACTTAAAAATTAAATATCGTCACCGACTTCAACTCGAAGATGACTTGAGACTGAAGCTGACCAAAGAGCAACCAGATTTTTTAGAGTTGTGCAAAGACAAACGCGCACATTTATCACACTAACATTCATTAAACTCAAATAACAGTATGTGACCTTAATTGTTATTAGAAAAATTTTTATTCTTATTGGGTATTTTATTTTATTAAATATAATAAAAAAAAAAATTGTAACAACATTGTAAATCACACACGCTATTAATTTTGATACAATAAATATCGTTTTTAAAAATTTTTTTCTTACAGTGTAATAACGTTATTATTTCTCGTAATAAGTTTAATTTCTTTTACTATCATTCCTACTACAAGGAGTACGCGAGTTTGAGCTTCTTGCTGAAGGGGTACGCATGAAAAACTAAATAGAAAACCACTAGTTTAAGTCGTGCTGACTATATGCACATATATTTAAATAAATATTAATAAAATGAACAACGTTTTAATACAATTGATTGTTATCAATAAATATAGTGATTTGGTTGTAATTTAATCTAGCGTAATGAAACGTATAAGATCTTCTAACAAACGCAGTTCTCCATAATAGCACTATACAGTTATAATAAAGAAATTGATAAGCACAGGGTGTTTCATATAGCGAATGCCAAAATAAGTGGGATGAAAGACCTTACTTAGCCAGACCAAAAATTGTATGTGAGGGGAGAGGAGCAATCTCAACCCTTTAGGAGTTACAAGATGATTCATAAAGGTTCCCGCACAAACCTTATGGGTTTTGGTCCCAGTCAAATTGTCTGCACTTGTGACACTTCATGACGTTCTGATCAAAAGTTACCATAGGCACAGAGTCTAAAAATGAACAGTTTTTTAGATATTAAGGTCATAAGGACTGATAGTAGACCGTTTTCTGAATATCAAGGAAGCGTATAAACTTGAAAAGTAATACCTTTCGTTAGAAACTCTGGATAATTAAGTTCTAGGTAGTTATATGGGACCTAAAATCGTAACCTTTCCAGTGACCTTCAAAGTTGCTTCAAAGTTAAACTGAGTTTCATGAGGTTTACATATGTTTTAATCACGGGCGTGAAAAGCTTGAAAAGTCATTCAATATAAACGCAATAATTAGTGAAGTTAATATGATTCCTTGATATTCAGAAAAAGGTCTGCTTTCAGTACTTATGACCTTGATATCTCAAAAACTGTTCATTTTTAGACTTTGTGTCTACGGGAACTTTTGGTCAGAACGTCATGAAGTGTAACATATCACAAGTGTAGATATTTTTACCGGGACCCTGGCATCCTTTGGAATTTTCATGACACCCACATCATTATTGTATTTTTATCTCTGAAAGCAGCGACATCAAGCTCACGCCAAGAAAGTACTATACCAATGTCCTCTCTAAAAATGTCAACTATCACTGAATTCTCAATAACGATCGGATTGACCTGAGCACCCCATTTGTGTCCATTTATAACATCTGAGTGCTCCGAATATTGTAATCTGATTTGTCTCCGCAAATTTAATCCATATGATTTCGAACGCTCTCTGTATAATCTGCGGGTAAAAACCAGCTAAACAGATCAAGCCTAGAATTAAAATCATTTCTTATCAAACTACCTCAAGTGCGCTCACTAATCAACTTCAGTAGTAAAAATGAATGCAGAAGAGAATAAAGTTTTAAACTAAGTAGCATTAAAAACATTTATATAATATAAATTAAGTATTCTTCTTTTCGCTCGTACACCTCAAATTGTGTCTTTAATTGTGATTTTTTGCTCGAGCACTCAGAGTGTAATCTGTTAAATCTTCTCGCTCGAGTCATTTGCGAAACTGAAAAAAATGTCTTGCAATTTCTTAAAATTTAAGATGTCCGCAAATTTTCTCCGAAATTCATGTAATTAATACATCTGGTTTTTATTTTTACTAAATTACCCATCTTCTATGTATCATCCTTTCCAGAAAGGTACAACATGTCCAGGCAAAGAAAATTTGTAGAAAACCTTTTGCGGAATATTGTAAAGAAATCTGCATTTTAAAGAAATTAAACTCAAATTAACCCCAAAATTATTTTTATTAAATTAAAAATTAATTACAGTTAATGGTAACACGTTACAAAAGCTGGTCGAAATGTAGTGCGCAAATTCCGATGCATGCCAATAACCTCCTAATTCTCTGTTCAAGACGTATTGTAGCCAGATTCTCCCGTAGTCTCGTCGCTCAAGGTTCAATTCTGTTAATTCCTCTCTAGTGTTAACAGGCGTTGAATAAACTTCATCCTTCATTGTTTCACAGACGGAAGAGTCGGGGTCTCGTTTGAGCACTGAGTGAGGCAAGACGTCTAAGCAGAACAGTAAGGGAAAAAAAACGTGTGAGCCAGTTAACGGTGAATTGTGAATACAGCTATAAGGCTGGATAGAAAATTGAATAGAGTATTTTAATTCGGCGGAATTTAATTTCCAAAAGAAAAAGTAAACCTAAAAGAACATTTCCACTGCGCTTATGCGCAAGGAACAGCATAAAACTAAAAAAGGTTCTATAAATCCACACAAAAGGGCGACTAAGAACAACCCCGTAGTGAGCGTCAGGAAATCTGGGGAGAGGTGTGCAAACTACCTCACACCCTCCCTGGGCAGCAAAAAACCAGCAGCTTGTGCTTTGCAAGCATCCGGAGAAGTACATGACAATGCGGTGGGTGGCGATTTGGCCCCCCAGATCGGAGCACCTCTACAAGAGATGGAGCCAGAATTCCACGGCGTGGAAGAAATTGTAATTTCCTCGCCCCTAGAAGACTCTACAACCGGAGATACCCCTAACCTAAACGGGACGCACATGGGCTCAACTAACCTCCAAGCAAATTCTTCTAACCTCAACAGCACTGAGGCGACAAAGTCACTTAGACTGCAACACGATGGTAGCAGCGGCCGGCACTCCGGATGGACTACTGTGCAACCAAGACCAACTGGATGGAGACGTTACGAAGCTGACCAAGGTGGCGCATCCCAGGGCATTAACGTAAGCTTGGACAACCGATTTTCTGCACTCAACATGGACGACACAGGTGACATTAATCCTTCGATTAGCAATTTTAATTTTAGTCATAAGAAATTAGATACTATTAATAAATCTAGAACATCAGGTAATACTTTTTTAGATAAGACAAAACCTTATAGCTACACAGGTCCTTTATTAAAAAATAAAAAAAATTCTAAAGGGGAAATGGGCGGAAATAAACCCACGGAAGGCGGTAACGTTAAGGTTCCTCCTATTATTGCAAAAAATTGCAATATAAAAAACCTAACGGAATTCCTTGAAAATAACCAAGTCAAAGCTAGGATTGTTAACTTCAGATCTGGGGTGAGCAAAATTTACTGCGAAACGAACCCGGAGCGTAGGGATCTGCTCAACATTCTCAAAGTCGAATCAGTTGAATGTTTTACATATTCCTCCTCGGACGAAAGGCCGATCAGCCTATTAATTAAGGGGCTACATAACACATGTGAGACACAGGATGTTTATGAGGAGTTCGGGAAATATTTCCCCAGTATTAAACCTGTCAAAATTGATAAGTTCCTAACGGAGAACATGAAAAAAAAAGGAAGGGCCCGGGTTTTTTCCTTGTTCAACTTCAACCTGGCGAAAATATCTCTGAAATAGTTAATACCAAGACATTTCTCCACCAAAAAATTGAGTGGGAAAAAGTGATTAGTAAGGGCCCCATCAAGTGCTATAGATGCCAGCAATACGGACATCTAGCTTTAAACTGTGGCAAAAATCTCTCCTGTAGAAGATGTGCCCTAAACCACAATACTAGGGACTGTCCCCTTAAGGATAACTTTGAGGCTGCTCGTACCTGCGTAAACTGTGGGAACAAAGGGCATCCCTCGAATTACAAGGGCTGTCCCAACTATAGCTCATACATGGAAAATCGCAAAAAGAGGGCAACTATGTCCAGAGATAATAAATTCGGGAACCATGGTCCATCGCAGGGCTCAAAAATAATAAATGGTATTAGTTTTGGCGACGTTGTAAAGGATAATTATAGGATTCAAGATAACGACTTCCCTTCTTTAAAAAATAAAACAGCAGATTATTCTAACTCTAACAAAAACGGAATTAGTGGATTCCTTAACCTCTCCTTCGAACTATTCAATATGCCTCTTCAGGAGCTTCTAAAAAAAATCAATACCTTCATGACATCAATCGAAAAAATTAATTCCTCAGCGGAAAAAAAACAAGCTATGCTTTTATTTTTGATAGGTCTGTGCCATGGTTAACAAAAAAAGATACTCAAATGATGTTATTTATGAGGAATCCGCAAGCACCCCATTCATGAAGTATACAATAGAAATTAACAAGAAGTTTCTAAAACGAATACCGGACTTTTCTAACCAGCTAATCCGAAAAATTCACGAGGATAATCAGGACGCCAACCTTAACGAGTACTACCCATCACCTATGGCCCTCACCAATCCGGAATCCCAAAATTTACTAGAAGATTACAGCAACAGGGATCAAATTCCCAAATTTTATAAAAGGACCTGCGTAGCTAAACAAAACAGAAAATAGGACTAATCCGATAATAAATAATGATCCTAATTTGCGAATTCTTACTACTTTAGATGTCTAAAAAAATCTCTTACCTTCGTAACTAGTTTAGCAGCAAAACTAATACGAATCTGTATATTCATGCCTGTGATAGCTTATAAGACTTTAATATTTAAAAGTCTCCTTATATAATTTAGAAAGTATAAATAATACTCTCGTGCAATAGATAGCAATAGTGTAGTAATGCTTATAATAGTATCTAGCTGGTAAATAATAAACTAGATTCCAATTCGGATCTCAATAGCTCTATATAATTATTGACTATGGCTGTACAAATGTTTTCTCTTAGGACTGTACTTCGGCTGCAGTGATAGGAACAACTACCAATCCACTATGTAACATTGTAAAAGTGGATCGCATAGTGTTCCCTTTAGATTTAGTATATTTATATGGGCCGCAGAGCCAATTCCATGTAACAAACACACCGGTCGCAAGTGTGTACGACACGAATCATTTTACTGCATATGTCAGAATAGTATATACAGCCTCGAATGTAGGAAAATCTTCACCTATACAGGAACAGCGAGCCAAACGTTGTAGTTCGCAGCTTAAAATAGTATAAGTGATATCTATTGATGTAATGTATCATTGTATTAAATGAGTCGAATAAAGTGAAAACTGAACTGACGGAAGAGTCAAATGAAGTAAGGTCTGTAGATCTAGCAGACCAAGGAATCGATCCACCTGGTCTAATCCAGCATTCAGGACATTTTTCATTGAATATTAACTCCACAATGCTAGCAGTATGCGTTGGTGCTCCATTGTGTTGTTAAGACATTACCCTATATGTTTCGTTTCGATTATACCTAATCAAATTATGCTCTACGGCGTGTTAATCTATGCGTAAAGGCCGAGATACAATGTACGCCACACGTTTTTGTGGCGCGTGGAATATTCTGAAATATCGCGCTGCAATATACAATGAGAGCGACGCTACAGCTGGAATGAAAGAATTGAGCTGCTAATCGTCGTCTGAAAAATGAGACCATGTTTAGCACAGGCTCAAATTTCATGGAGCAAATCATGCACAGTTATGTTTAAGCTGACGCAAATTAAAAATAATTAAACTTTCGCGAACCGATTTCTTTTATACCACACTCAATTTTAAGTTTTTTCACAAAAATGATCCTCGCGGGGCACTCAGCTGGGAACTATATAAAAGTCATTGTTCCTGCCTTCATTTTACCTTCATATTTCTCATATATACCAACCAAAGCTAAAAGTTGTATCACAAAATGCCGTAGCCATCTGTTGGGCATCGTAAAACTACTCTACCGTCCCTAGGACCAAACTGAAAAAGAAACATGGAAACGAATCATCGCGCTTCAAAAGTTAAGGCCGAGATACAATGTACGCCACACGTTTTTGTGGCGCGTGGAATATCGTGAAATATCGCGCTGCAATATACAATGAGAGCGACGCTACAGCTGGAATGAAAGAATTGGACTGCTAACCGTCGTCTGAAAAATGAGACCATGTTTAGCACAGACTCAAATTTCATGGAGCAAATCATGCACAGTTATGTTTAAGCTGAAGCAAATTAAAAATAATTAAACTTTCGCGAACCGATATCTTTTATACCACGCTCAAATTTAAGTTTTTTCACAAAAATGATCCTTGCGGGGCACTCAGCTAGGAACTATATAAAAGTCATTATTCCTGCCTTCGTTTTACCTTCATATTTCTCATATATACCAACCAAAGCTAAAAGTTGTATCACTAAATACCGTAGCCATCTGTTGGGCATCGTAAAACTACTCTAACAGCTGATTCCGTCCCTAGAACCAAACTGAAAAAGGAACATGGAAACGAATCATCGCGCTTCAAAAGTTAAAGTTCCACCAAACTTTGTGGCGCTACAAAGTATCAGCGCGTTCATTGTATCAAGCTGATTGCATTTTCCCGTATTCAAACTCATTTTGTAGCGCCACAAAAACGTGTGGCGTACATTGTATCTCGGCCTTTAAAGTTCAATCAAACTTTGTGGCGCTACAAAGTATCAGCGCGTTCATTGTATCAAGCTGATTGCATTTTCTTGTATTCAAACTCATTTTGTAGCGCCACAAAAACGTGTGGCGTACATTGTATCTCGGCCTTGAGTTGAAATTTATCCTGGATTGGGAACTAGAGATTGCAAACTAGACTTCATTGAGCATATTAGCTGTAAGGTGACTAGAGGTGGCCTTGGTATTTTGAGTATTGAGATTCACCAAAATATGGCTTTAGTCTTTTAGCTTTGTTAGCTTTGCCTCTATAAACTAAGTGGAGCAAATCAGGCATTTTTACATTTACATAGCTTGTATGCCATGTTTTAACAGTAAAAAATCAACTAACAAATATAACGAATAGTAGAAAAAATTAAAGAAATGAATAAAAAATTTTTTTTCAAAATGTGACACACTCATGCCATAGCCACATATATAAAGAGTACTAATGTGCAATCTCATAATTTTCAGATTATTTGTTTGGCTGTTATAGTGCACACCGTTCCTAAGGTATGAGTCCCAGTAGCAGGCCTGCCCTGACCCAACCACCCAATTAAAAAAAAAAATTTTTTTTCTCAAAATATTCATTAAAGATCATATAATAAGAGGATTATTATGTTTAACTCTAAATGTTTTGTATTTTCTTGTTCAACTCCCCGAAAAAAACGTTCAATTCAAGAGCCTCTAGAGTGGGATACCCCCTTAAAACCGAATTCACTTTCAGAGTGAAAGAACGCAATCGTAACGTAGTATCCATTCTGCAAAACTAACTAAAAAAATAACTATAGCTTTTTTCAATCTATTAATCGGATAAGGTTGAATGTGAATAAGAATGTTGATTTGTTTAATGTTCGTGTCAGTAAGTATGCACTGAAGAAAAGTCTGTTTGGTGGTTGTAGTCGCATGTCTACTAACAGCGGATCAAATGATGAATAAACAATCATATGCTACAGATTCATTCTGTTATTTAAAAGACTTTGACTAAGCTGGTGGGTCGCAAAAAAAACAAAGGTTGTTGACATTTTTAGAAAGGACATTGGTATAGTCGTTTTTGGCGTGAACTTGCCCATTGCCCCCCTATACAAATTCTGGTTTGGGGAGATCTTTCATTCCAAACCAAATGTTTTCTTACATTCATTTTTCGTGGCAACCGTTTTCACCATGAAATTTCAAAGTCCTCTCACTAAATACGCAAAATTATGAAAACTTCTAAATATGTATATATTTAAATTTTCTGAATAACGTGGCGAAACCAGTCCTTACATTTTTCAATGTTCCTGTTTCAATTACACATTGCCCTTTTTAAAATTTATTTATGTATGGATTTCCAGTAATTATTATTTTAAAAGGTCCGATGTATTTTCTATGATTCAAAACAAAAATATGTAGGAGGAACTAGTCTACCAAAATAAGATTTAAAAGTACAACTTCTGTGAAACAAAAATATAATAATTCCGATTGACTTGACATCTATGCATTTGGTCCTACTTTTTGTAAAATTTCATAGCATTTGTTATTTCTGAGTGTTGAAAAACATTTATAAAGAACATACCATATACCATAAAATATCGAAGTGGCCTCAAAATCCCTTTTGTTCTAATTCTCATAAGAATCGGTTGAATTTGAATTCCACATAAGTGTTGTCAAAACAATTATTGTAATAATTTTCATTAAAATCCGTAGAAATCGATAAATGTTGGTCGCCATTCTGGACCTGCCATCTTGATTTTCCAAAAACTCTTAAGAAATTTGTATAAAAATCCCTTCAAATTTTAAATCGCGATCTTGGGTTCGCCATTTTGAAACCCTATATATTACCCGAAAAAAGTAGCATTTATATTAAATTGGAATATTTACTACCTTTGAACAAACAATGAAAAATATCGAAGCAAGGACTTAAGCGTGATTGAGCAACAAATAAATAAACGAACTTTCATTTATTCACACATACATATATATGTATATATGCATATAGGAATATTTAATGTAATTTTAACATGTATCACCACTAATCAGCATGCACCTTATACTTTATCCATCATTACTTACAAGAATGTAGTTTTTAGAGTACCGCAATAACTAGGAACCCTTATAACTTTAATATATCCGTTCGTCTTTCAAAGCTCATAAATCTGACCACATTTTAAAGGAAAATGCCCTTAGTATTCGCAAAGACAGCCGTGAAGAAAAATTATATAAAGAAAATGTTTGGTACCTTTGTGTTTATGAAAGTGGTTGGGAATATAGTTTACAATTTTTTACCAATGCATAGGTCTTTTTAAATGCGTTCAAAACCATCGTGTAACAACTGTCATTTTGGTGTCATATTTTTCACAGGCACTCCAATGTTAAATGCAATAAAAAACCACATATCCACAATGATCTGGTGAGTTAATCAGAAACGAGCAATTTCGCAAGCTCATACGTAAATACCACAAAAAACTAAAACAGTATCCAAGCGAACTGGCAAAAACTTTAGTCCGTGTACTGCAAATACAAACAGGCTAAAAACACTTGATCTTGCTATTAAATCAAAACTAATACATATTATAAATAAATAAAAAGTAGTAGGAAAGTAGAATTTCGATTTTTCAACAATTATTGATATAAGAAAAATCTGAAAAAATATATTTTGTCGCTTTGACTATATTACAGAATTGTGTCAAGTTTTTCATTAATTATTAGACATGTAAGACTTATTCACGAAATGGATTTGAAGACATTACATGTAATTATTGGCCATAATATCCATTTTCCGATCGCTTTGGAATTTTGTACGAATTTCTTTTATTTTACTTTGAGAATTTAAGGGATTTAGATAAAAGAAATTCAAGAGGTTTCACCCTAATTACATAGATATTAATATAATCGTTGAGAATACTTACATTTATTTCATTTTTAATTTATTAGTTTTCAAGTATTTTTCTATACGGTTGTAGTTTGAAACATTGTTTCATTAATTTTTTTTTCTTCAGAAAAATGCTTTTTGTCCATTCTAGATTCTAAATTTTTAATTAAGCTTTTGTATTTACACTCTTATTTGATTATATTAATAAAGCTACTATAAAATTAAACTACGTGTGATTTTCAAACACGTTTAAATTTAAAACAAATTAAATTAAATTTATGAATAACTAAATATGGAATATATTTTCTTAAATTTGTACATGAAATGTTTATGATTTATAATTATTAATTTTTTTCAATTATCTAGTCACTTCCACAACTTTACAATTGCAATTACAGAATTAAACTAGATAAATTTTGGTATACAGTTAAATTCTGTGTGCTACAAAATATAGTTCTCCAACATCGTTTTTCTAAAATGTGGTGTGGTGTTGTAGTACTCAGATGTAATAAATGATCTAAATAAGGACGAATGGGCAATAAACACTTCAAACGAAAACATACAATGCCCACCACTACTATTAGAAAAAAACACGCGTGTAAGAACTGTAGGTCGCCAAAACAGTCTATAGAAAAAATAGCACGTTAATCTTTGCAAGAACGGTCGTCAAGTGTAATAGCTTACTATGTATTTAATGATAGATTTCATTAAGTATCTACACCTACGTGATTTATTATTAAAATACAAAAAAATTCAAAACGTTAATAATATTTTGGTGGTTCATTTTTAGAAAAGAGAAAATCGTCATACCTACACATTTTAGACTTGCAAAATTTATAACTTGATATCATTGAAATTATCGTTATAACTAAAAACAGCTGCTATATCTTATCTAATTCTATCATGGAATGCGTCCTCCTTTCGCTTTTTCGAATTCTTTCAGTGATTTTCTATTTAAGCCTTTGCAGCTTCAGAAAAAATGCTGTTTTATCGCCGTAACTTATTGAAGAGTGGAGTCCTGCGCAAAAATTAGGGCCATAAATTAACCATGTACGTTTTAGCTGAAAAATCCAAGTCTACAAAGAACTTTTCAGAAAATCGATAAAAATAGAAGTGTTAAAGAAACGAGGCATGTAAAGTAAAAAATTTGTTCAACAAGTGTTCGCTGCTAAAGTGTGGTAGAGATAAAAACAAAAGCCAGCCGAGCGGATTCCTCGCAACGACACAGTGATCAGGCATGGCGGTACAAAGAATCCGGGATTCCTCTAAAAATAGGAGTCTGATTTAGTATTGAACTATGTACGTCCAGAAGATTCCCACCACTCTGTCCCAAGAGATGCCCAGATTAAATCAAGAATCAGATCAGATCATCGATTCAGTCCGCTTTGTTGGGGACCAATCTCAACGCTGATCAAAATCTGCTTCGGATAATGAGAATGCCCATTCGGGACCGGCCGGTGCGGCGGTGTGGAATACTCTCAGCAATTCAAAGTGGTTTTCGGGATTGGGAAACATGTGGCTGCGGCAGGGCAACCCGAGTTGTCACCAACAAAGATGACGTGCGGCAACCACCACCGCTGCTTTGGCCTGAGGGAATAAATCATTTCGGCGGGAGCCGATTTGGAATACCATGGCCACCGATCTACGCACCGAGTTCGTTACCTCCAGGATCGTTGTTCGTCACCGAACGAATGTCCCCTTGCTGCGTTCATGCTGGCCGTTGATCTCCTCGGCTCCTCTCTGCTGCTACTAAAATAGCTCAATCCCTTCGCAGACGCGGAGACTTGTAAATTTTTGGAAATGGTGCATATAAAATGCACCAGGGGAAATAAAAATATTTCGCGGTTTGTGCAAAAACCAACATCCTACGGCGCGTGCCAAGCATTCTGTGCAGAAAAGATGCATGGAGTTGGTCGCGACGCGCGCGTCGCGGTCTTAAAAAAAAGCCTCCTAAGCCGCGCCACTTGGCCAGCATTCGTCATTTCATTTCCAAGACGCTTCGAACCTCCGAGCCGAGTAATTATTCAGACACGCAAGGCGCGAGGATTCATTGGAAAATTATTTGAATTTTCCCTCGACGCATGTCTGATATTTTCAATCTTGGGGATTAGAGGAAGGCGCATGGATCATTCTAAATCTCCAATCGGAGCGATGCGGCGGCAAAGCGCTTGCGCCAGGAAGTGAAATAAACCAAAAGCACCGAATCTTCTTGTGGCACTTTTATTCTCTGCTTTTGGGGAGCTCGTGACTGAAGAACGCCATGTCTCTATTATGAGGCCCAGCGGTGCTAGACGAAGCATAAGAGGCCCGCTTAGGAATATTTCGTTGGCAACGACTGGTATCACCTGTTTTGAACTTCAAATCTATTTTAATGCCCGTCTTAGAACTATTAAAAGCGGCCACCGTTCGCCTTCTGAACATCTCTAGAATTCGAAGTGAATGCCATTGTGGACCAACCTAAATAGAATCTTCCCAGCATCCGGCGACTGTCTGCTATGAGCATAGAAATCCTCGTGTCATTCGAGATATTTGCTGAATTTTTACGAGACGTTTCAACGTTTATTAACAAAATTAATTGTCTGGAAAATATATTAAAATGACTGAAAAATGTGTAACTTTAAACATGACACTGTTATTACGAATTGCATGCAACTTATATTATGCATATAACATACAGGATATCCAATAGGAATGTGTTAATGTGTTAGTAATGATATATATTTTCGATATTTTATCCATCTATATTGGCACAAATATCCAAATGCTTTCTGAAACTATTAAAACCATGTTCTAACGTTTCATTTTAAATGCAACGTTGACGATCTTCCTGATGTCTTTAATTAAATTCTCTATTTTTTTTGAGTTATTTTCATAGCAGTGATTTTTAATGTAGCCCTATAACAAGAAATTACATTGAGTGAGATCTAACGAGTAAAGTGGTTGTTCTATTCCTTTTCCCCTAGGCTAATAACTCGATCGACATAAAATTTATTGATGGCTTCAAATACTTCTTGTGTGTGATGAGGTGCTGCTCCGTCATGAATAAAATATTGTAAAAAGTTTTTTTGCATGACAAAAGAATTTGGTCTCTAACATCCCTTCGTACGTCTCTCCGGCGACGGAAAATACAAAAAAATGCAGATACCTCTTATGTAGATGGTTCACATTTCAAAAATAATTCATCATTAATAACTTATGTTCTTCACTATATTTGTAAATTAATGGCTTGTATTAAAAAGTTTTAATTTTTTTATAATAAAATAGAAATTAAATGAAAATGACGACTTTCCTTTATTAAAAAGTATTTACATTTTCCCGATCTCTCCATTTGTTTAAATATAGTGACTCATTAGTTTTCCCACATTCATATTGGACACCCTATATATTAAATACATAATAATAATAGAAAAACTGTTGTAGCAGTTGGATGTTAACACTTTGACAATCGCACTTTTCACAAAAAGCTTTGCATTTGACTTTGGTACTTTTTACAAGCTTTATTAAAGGTAATTAATGAAGCAGACATAATTATTATTTAAAATGCCAAAATCTGTAATTATTTCAGTTCTAGCATAACGTTTTTATTATTCAAGAAGGTTTTGTTAAAATTAAAATTTCAGTTTAATATGATAATTTGCAAGACATTTTCCAATATACATACAATGGAACTGCCAGCAAATTGAAATCACGTATGTGACTCAGACCGCGAGTAAACTAAAATCACGCATGCGTGAATCTGGCCGTTAAAGTGTTAAAAGTTATTCTAGTTTGCAACTTCAAAAACATAAATTAATTTGATAGAATTTTCATGATAAGATGTAGAAATCCAAGTACACGATTTATAGTTAATATACTCCCAAAACCGTTTATATATAATATACTCCCAAAACCGTTTTGAGAAATTCAATGTATAAAAAAAGTTATAGACACATTTGTAGTGGTACCATACACTTATCGTACCTTCAAATTATCGAATAAAAACTTTAATCGCGTTTTTCTCGAAACAACATTTTTGAACTCGTGAGACACATTTCTCAGGGTCAAATCATCCGATTTAAAAAAAAACCAAAAACCATTCGATATTTTATGAAATATTAGTGGATATACCTCTAAAAACTTATATATATATATACAAATGTACCCTTTTTAAAGAGGTAGTTCACCCCAAGAAATGGTTGATTTTTCAACACTTTCTGCAAATCTTATATAAAGTGACAAACAACATTTTTTTAATAATTTTTTAGGTATATCCTAGGAAAATGTCTAAGGAACATAACCCAATATTATTTTTGAATTGATTTTTTTTTTTTGGAAGCTCAAAAAGTGTCTCACCATTTAAAATGGGACTTTTGGACGCCCTCTGCCACCGATATGAACAATAAAAAATCATAAATTTGTTTTTTTTCATGCTCTTCAATACATATATTATAATAATCAAAAGAAAGTGGTTCAGGAAATTATATAGATTTTTTTTAAAATATTTTTAAAAGTGTGTTTATTTTTCGATTTAGAATGTAAATGTCCCCTGAAGAAAAGCGTGATGTGCGAGCTAGCTTAACCGCAGTCGCTCCGCCCCAAAATATCTTCGAATATATTTTTCTCCGAGACCAGAATATCCCGTCGACAAAAACATTGTGTTCAGGTAATCAGTTTTGAAAGCATTTTTGAATCTTGTCCATCCATACGATTCGAATGAAATGTGGATACATTGAAATTTGCCACCATTTTGTAATTTGTAATTTTTTGTAGAATCAAATCACCATTAATGTAACCTACGACAGCGGAGAATATTTTTTGACAAGCCATATTTCATCACAGTAAAATAAGTTAAAAATATTATTTTCCCCCTTCATAACGTCTCACTACGTTAAGCAATAAATTAACATGTCAGTCTCTAAGTTCTAAGTTCAAATGTAATTTATCTGATAAAGTATCACCTCAAATGTTGTCTGCTTGGGCACGACCAAACTTTTATATTAGTTATTTTCAGAGATAGTTCTAGGTGATTTACTCTAATAAAACTTTTTCTTTAAGTTATTTTGTATTGAATTTCACATTTATTTCTTCTTCACAAAAACGCGGTGTGAATCATTTTACCTTATAGGATTCGATATATAAATTAAACCACAGCATATTACTAACCATGTGGAATGCAGACTAGGCAAATATATTCACAATATCAATATTCATTGCTTTACCTATTTTTTCCGTGAAGATTTCCATGATGCATATTTTGTTTTTTATTTCATATATTTTGAAAGCTATCTTTCAGTTCTGGAATCGTTGCTAGTTGGCATACATTTTTCACTTAAAATAGTCGGAGATATAAAACCCAAACGGTAATAGATCGACCGGACATGTCTCCTAAGATAATAAGGTAGCATTACCATGCGCGTAGCTAGGGGGGGGCAAGGGTGGGCAATAACCACCCTAGAAACCTCTTTGCCCACCCTAGAAAAATCGACAGTGTTGAAGAATTACTATACTGTCTAATTGCTTTTTATTTTAAGATTCAATACGAACCCTACCTAGAAAATAGTGTTGGTGTGCACTTGTTCGGTTATTGTTATTGCGCGCGGTACTAGGTGTTTCCAATATTTGGATTACAGTATTCAATAAAAGCTAACTAATACAAGTTAATCGAAAAGACGTAAGGTATGTTATGTTTTTGGTTTTACTAAGTTTTTAGTAAATTAGAACGTTGGCATCAAATTAAATCAATCGCCTCACCTCATTTAGAAATGTTTTTTGTTTGTTTTTACGAGGGGCGTTCAATGTATTCTCGGTATCGGGGTGATATACTAATGATGAGGGTAATTAAATTATCTCATTAGTTAAAGACACTTTTTGAGGGTATAAATATAAAATTTTATTTAATTGTCACCATTAGTATTCAATATATCATTAAGAAAAGTCAACTACGATGACTGATGCGACAATTTTGAAAAAAATCGAGCAGCGCGCTGTGATAAAATTCCTTACAAAACAAGGAAAGACTCAAAAAGTTATTCACGAAGAAATGGCGACTGTTTACCAAGATTCTGCTCCATCATTCACCACTATTAAGAAGTGGTCTAGTGAATTCAAACGGGGTAGAGAGAGCATTGAAGACGACCGGTTAGTGCCACTACTGAAGAAAACGTCAAAATCGTTGAGAAACTTGTACTTAACGATAGTCTTGTAAGAGTGAAAACATTAGCAGAAAGGACTAACCTATCCGTGGGTCCATTCACACTATCCTTCATGAGACTATAAAAGCAAAAAGACATGGAAAATTGACCGCCGGTGCAGTGTCTTGCTTTATCACGACAACGCGCCGGTTCACACAGGGCGCGTTGCCAAGGCTGCTGTGCGGGAATGCGGATTTGAAGAAATCAATCATCCACCCTACAGCCCGGATCTGGCCCCTAGTGATTACTTTCTGTTCCCAAATCTTAAGAAAGATCTTCGAGGTAAGCATTTTTTCGACGATGAAGAGTTGAACGCGGCAATTGATGAATATTTTTCAGACAAGGAAGAAAAATATTTTTTAGGGGCTATAGAAAAGTTACTTTCCCGCTCAAATAAGTGTTTTGAGATGATGGGGAACTACATTGAAAAATAAATTTTATTCAGAATTTTCTGCTTATTCTTTCATACCTACACCGAAAATGTATTGAACGCCCCCTCGTATTTAAAGATATGAAAACATTCTTTAAAAAACCCGAATAGTCGGTGATACATGATAAAGAAAAGATGGGAAATACAAGTAATTCTAGTTCTTCTAGTGCATCTAAAGAAAATGACCCACGAACTGTGGTAGGCGATGGTTTATAAATATCAAATATTCTAGTTTAAAAACAACGTATTAGATTTTCGCTTGGGAGTGATATATTTTCCCGCGGTAAAAATTAGCCTATGTCCTTCCCCAGGATACTATTACATGTTCCAGCCAAATTTTATCGAAATCCGTTCAGCCGTTTAAGCGTGAAAAGGTAACAGACAGACAGACAGACAGACAGATTTACTTTCACTAGTTATAATATTAGTATAGAACTATGGATTTAATTGCACCATTAGACTTTCAACTTTATTAAGTAGTTAAGAAAGACGCCAGATAGTAATAAGGAGAGTGAATGAACTAATTTCTCATTAAATGATTGTTCAGCTGGACGGCTGCCCACCCTAGGGAAAATCCCTAGCTACGCCAATGAGCATTACGAATGTTCTGAAAGACAAATTTGATTAAACTTACACTTTGCCGAATAAAAGCCTGGGTTGCTATTATTGAGGATCTTACTCTGAAACCTGTATCTTGACCCTTTTTCCCCCTTTTGCCCTAGAAAAAACCGAGATTCTAGGTCCAATTCCCTGTTTGTAAATTATTAAAATTCATAAGCAAAATCGAAATTGAGGTAACTACACAAACTAATATTTAATGATCCTTCGTTTTTAGGATTTTACATCGGCTACTATTACAGAGAGAAAAAAGAAACAAAAATTGCAATGATAGCTATGACTGAAAAAATCTGTACAGCCAAACCCGCATAAGACCATAATGAAGAGCTCAATTAGTCGGGGTGCCAGAGGTTTTCATTTCGTTGTTGGACGGAATTTGATGAAAAATGGCAGAAAGGGAAGGTCATTGCCCGTACAGTGACCCATTAAAAAAGTTAGAATGAGCGATGTCGGGAAGGTACTTTGTTATTGCAAAATAACTTTGATAACCCGTTATTTTTCAGTTTTCTTGGAATAACTCGAAAACGAAGCGTTTCAGCGAAAAATATTAAATACAAAAGTTGTTCAGCTGATGATTTTACGTAGGAATACGGTTTTTTGATTAATTAAAAAATTGTTTTTCCGACCGAAAACCAGCAGAAAAGTAACAAAAATGCAAAAACAATAAGCATTAAAAAATAAAGGAAAAAAACGATTTCCATCGTTGATATTTGGGTTATTGATAGGTATTGGTATTGTTAACCAAATGCACCCGGTCCGGTTTTTCAAAAACAATATGGCGACCTATTGCAACATTGTTAAGTTAAAACTTTGGAACGCTGTAAATTCTGCATGAACAAACGGATCTTGATGAAACAAATTGGAATCGGTAGGTATTAACGGCATCTTTGAGTGTGCCAAATTTCAAAATTTTTCAACAATTACTTTTTTTGTTATTAACCAAAAACCATTTGCTGTGCTTCGTAATTTCGTCAATTTACAACATTACAACAATAACAAAATGCATTTGATTACTCTTAACATCCTACAGTGGTGACTAAAAACGCGAAAATAGCGAGTTTTGATGATTTGATGCATTTTGTTGCAAAGCTTAATGTTGTAAATTGACGAAATTACGAATACACATTGGTTAATAACAAAAAAAGTAATTGTTGAAAAATTTTGAAATTTGGCACACTCAAAGATGCCGTTAATACCTACCGATTCCAATTTGTTTCATCAAGATCCGTTTGTTCATGCAGAATTTACAGCGTTCCAAAGTTTTAACTTAACAATGTTGCAATAGGTCGCCATATTGTTTTTGAAAAACCGGACCGGGTGCATTTGGTTAACAATACCAATACCTATCAATAACCCAAATATCAACGATGGAAATCGTTTTTTTCCTTTATTTTTTAATGCTTATTGTTTTTGCATTTTTGTTACTTTTCTGCTGGTTTTCGGTCGGAAAAACAATTTTTTAATTAATCAAAAAACCGTATTCCTACGTAAAATCATCAGCTGAACAACTTTTGTATTTAATATTTTTCGCTGAAACGCTTCGTTTTCGAGTTATTCCAAGAAAACTGAAAAATAACGGGTTATCAAAGTTATTTTGCAATAACAAAGTACCTTCCCGACATCGCTCATTCTAACTTTTTTAATGGGTCACTGTACGGGCAATGACCTTCCCTTTCTGCCATTTTTCATCAAATTCCGTCCAACAACGAAATAACCCATTTTTTGAACCTCTGGCACCCCGACTAAATTCGTCTTATTGCACGACAGACTTTTCTCTAAATAACATGAGTGTTTCTTTTACATTTACCATAAATTTCTTTTACATTTTACATAAATTTTACATAAATTTGTAATTTTGACGTGATTAACGTCTATAAGTTCACACCGGGGGGCATGAATTATTGATGTAACGTTTTCAGAAGGATTCAAAAGCTTTGAATAACTCGGAAACTATAAGTCCCACTGCATTGATTTTGGTATCATTCTAATCAGAATATATAAATCCATTTCTGGTAAAAAATAAGTCACTGTTGCGCATGCGCAGTACACGATGGGAGAAGGGCTCGAAGCAAAACGAGAATTTCGGGCCTGTAAAAGTTTAAAATCGGTACAGATGAGGACTCCAAGTAGCTACGACACTGGTTTTAGTATCATTTTGATCAGAACAATGCAATACAATGGAAATCGAAAAAAAATAAAAAGTTAAAATAGGTAAACATTTTGAAATAAGTAAAAATCATTTTTTTTACACAATATTGGCCGAAATTCACGCAAAATGCAAAAAGAAACGTAGTAGTTGTATAGCATTGGAAAGTGCATCTAGCAGTTATCAGATGGGATACATAATGGATACCTAAGAGGTTCAAGAGGCACATGGTATGCGAAAATTAGTGTAAAAATCATGTCGTTCGTGCCTCAATAAGTTGACAGTTCTCCAAATGTACTTTATCCATGTTTCACTCTAAATTGATTTATATAGTTCATCTAATGCCAATAATATTGCAAATAAGACATTGCACTTAAATGTTATTCCTTTTGGTTTAAGCATCGACCTCAGCACAGGACATTTTGCCCTCTTATCAATTAAAAAATAATTACTCGATTTTACCCCAAAATAGTTTTTCCCCAAGGGTATGATTATAAGAAATATCAGTTAATACTGGTATGGTTATAATCAGTATCAGTTTGATTAAAATTTATTAAGTATTTCGATGCAATATCGCAAACATTTTATAAAACTACATATAATTCATGCAGGTACAAATTAATTTGATTAACTTTTTTATCTCTCTAAACACGGGTTCTGCCAATATGAATAATATAATAATATACTATGTACGTTATAGCATCACTATAGATAAAAATCCATAAAAATAAAAATTCCTAGCAGTTTTAGATGTGAAGTTCATATACATACTACTTTTACAAAAAAAAAAAAATATGCCATCAAATCAGATTTTAGGGGCACCACTAGTGTGAAATTTTATTTCGATAGTCTATTCTATACCATTAAAAATAACATACTAAAATTTCAAGTGCATATCTCAAATAGTTTTTGAGTTACTGAGAAGAGCAGCCGCTCATCGTATCGAGGTATTGAGAAATGTATGAATTAAACTTTAAACGCGTTTTTCTCGAAACTACTTTTTTAAATTTGCTGCATTTCTAACTCGAAGACAAATCATTCGAACGATTTTATTCTTATTGCAACTTCTTTTATACATTTTCTCCGTGCCATAAAGGCGCGTTTCCAATACAGCGTGGAGATTCAGAGTATTTGCTATCTTTACACTTCACACGATAGAGTTGTATCTTTTGTCTCTTTAAAAATCTCACTCTGAATCCGAGAGTAGGCGTGAAAGTGGGACCTAGTTCTACTTCCGCGCTGGAGATGTCGAAAGCTTTCGAACTTGATTTAATACGAGATGGCGGTGCTGCAAATTTTCTTTCTTGGAATGCAAAATTGGCAAAATTATTGCTTCTTATATACGAAATAAATTCATTACTTGACTAATTTGTTTACAGAATATAATATTCTGTAGAATTGCTCGTTATTTTGGCAAAAATTAGTTATTCAAATTTGTTTTTTTCGGATGAGTTGCACTAAGTCATCAACAGATGGCTCTTATATTTTCGAACTACGTTTACAATCGACAATATATTTATGTAATGAGCTACTACAAGGGTAGCTGCAACTTTATTTTCCATAATTTGAATTAATTTACAAGAATACAATCTTCACTCTTCACATGACATTTGACAAGAAAACTACGGGCAATAACATGATTTCGAAAGCTCTGAATATTTCGAATATACTCTGCGCTGCCATTTGGAACAGGCCTACTTTATCGCTGAACTCCACGCTGTATTGGAAACGCGCCTTAAACCTCCAGTTTTCCGCATTGAATAAAAAATGTAATTTTGGCAGGCCAAAAATCATTAAATTTTCGCGCGAAATTTGAATTTTTTTCTTAAATTCCGCCATTCTTTTAAATTAAATTTAAATTAAATTTTTTCGATCGAGGTTCATTTCGCGGGAAATACCTTCTTGTTCAATAAACTCTTTAGTTTTTTTGATTTCACGCACTGTGAAGGTCGCTTTAACTGCAGCAGTGGAGGCACTTTTTTTTTGTGGAGCCTTGGGAAATTGCGAATAACTCGTTAAATTTTCAATTTTTTGGTCCAAAAATGTTATCAATGTATTTATTTATATATCATTAAAATATGAAGACAATCCATGCAGTAGTTGTCTTTAAACAAATTCCCAAAAATCAAATTTTTTTTCTGGCGGTCACACTAGTGTTGCCCCTTAAGCTTGAATTACATACATTTGATTGATGCTAGAACTATGTTATATAGTCCCACTGCGTATATTTGGTAATGAAATAGAAAAGAGCCACATCAGTCAGAAAAAACTAAGCGTGAATCATGCCACAATGAATATTTTGGTTCATTCTCCTGTTAACCTCGCAAAAAGGGAGACTGCAATGAAATCCTTGGAGCTCATTCGTCACAAGAGGCTGCGGTGTCCAAATGCCGCTCATGTTGAAGTGAAACCTGACGTAGATCATGTTCTTGTCGCGTATTTTAACTAAAAATAGTCACCCTAAGTTAGAGGCAGAAATAGAACAAATGCCCTGCCGCGACGAACTGCGCTCCTTATGGTTTTATTATCAAATTTATTTCATTCTTTTCTCCCACATCTGACTAACTCCAAATTCAACTTACTTTTGTACCCAAGGTGATAATGGACAGGTGTTCGGGGTATTTTAAGTTATTAGGGCATCAAAGCAGAGCAGAAACAAAGCGATCGGCTTAACGCCGATTACACACCATAAGAGGCATATGCATCACGCGTTGGATTTAAGGGCCGGCCAGTTTTGTCACAAGATAATTAGCGCTCGACTTTTGTCTGGCGCAAGGCAACGATAACGCGACATATGGCACGTGCTCCCTGATCCAGTTCAACCTGCTCTCCAGCGACAACAAAAAGAAGGAAAAGTGACAAAAGAAACCTTCGGTGCCGTTTGTCAGGGAATCAAGTGCCCGTGCTGACAGGAACCGAAATGCCATCTTCGTCGGCTTCTGCGGACTCAGGGATTTTTCAAAAAATACGCGCATACTCGGCAGTATAATAAAAATTCGCGCATGTTGCCCGGTTTATTTTCGAGCACTAGCTCTGTCTGTATTCGTCGCAACAAGGCGAAACACGGATTTTCCCTCGAAGCATCTCCGACTGTCTAATGATTTTCCAGATGATACAGGAAGTGCCTCAGGGGCATCTCCAAACGGAAGCTGGGAAATTTGAAATTACGCTAACTCTGCAATGTGACTGGCGGGTAAAATTACTTTATTTTGAATTTTTATCTCGATAATATACACTCACACTCACTAGAAAAAATCTGCGTTCACCCGCTGTCAATCGGATAGTAACGTCAAAAAATCAAAAACGAACAAATATTTTCCAGATTTTAATTCATCTATTTATTACATATTTCTTAAGCATTCGACACATACAAAATCATTTATTTCGCTTTCACAGTTTTTTAGATAACGGCACTTTTCACAGAAAACACACAAGAATGGGACAGAAAAAGTCTGCGTTCACTTGTTGAATTTTGGGATTCCCCGAAATATACCGCTTCAAGTGTACCTTTATAAGGCTTTATTGCCTTTATTATTCATTCCTATTTAGTTTATCAGATGATCAAGTAGTTTCTTGCAGAAGTTATTTTGTGAATTAAATTTTTTCTTGCCATGGAAAATAAAAGGAAAGAAATTAGTGTAGGTGAAAGAAAAATCATAATAAAATTATGGAAAGATGGGAACAGCTACAGAGAAATAGCGAAAATAGTGGGAAGACAATATTCGTCAGTTCAAAGAGTCATAAACAATTTCAAATCGACAGGAGAATTCACCTCCAAGCCTCGTTCCGACCGCTCATCAAAGTTGTCGTGCAGGGAAAGACGACATATAGTGTCATTAGTAAAGAAAAATCAACGACTAACTGCTCCCCAAATAGCAACTGAAATCAAGGAAAGGTATAACAAAAATATTTATCCTGATACTGCGAGAAAAATGCTCAAAAAGTATGGATACCACGGTCGGGTAGCTCGAAAGAAGCCGTTTATTTCAAGGGTCAACTGACAAAAACGCATTGCCTTCGCCAAGCAGCATATAAACAAGCCAATAGAGTTTTGGAGGAATGTAGTCTTCTCAGACGAAAGCAAATTCTGCATTTTCGGCATAAAAGGGCGCAAAATGCTATGGAGAAAATCAGGAACAGCACTCCAGAAAGAAAACTTGCTTCCCACTGTAAAACATGGTGGTGGTGGAGTAATAGTGTGGGGGTGTATGGCGAGTAATGGCGTTGGGAAGATGGAATTTATTGAATCGACAATGATAAATTTCAATACCTCGACATTTTAAAAAATAATTTGAAAGAAAGTTCCAGAAACCTCGGCTTAGGTACAGATTATTGCTTCCAACATGATAATGATCCGAAGCATACAGCCGAGATTGTAAAGCTTTGGTTACTCTACAATGTCCCGAAACAGCTACATACACCCCTACAATCACCAGACCTTAATTCCATCGAACATTTATGGGATTCACTAGAAAGGAGGGTTCGTCAACACAAAATTACAAGTAAAGAAATGTTGAAAGCTGTACTCAAAGAGGAATGGGAGAAGACAAGTACTGAGGAGACAACGAAGCTTGTCAATTCAATGCCAAAAAGACTCCATGAGGTCCTGAAGAAACAAGGATACCCAACCAGGTACTAATGAACTTCGAATTTTTTTATTATCTTATATTTTATCACTTTTGTTACAAGTGAACGCAGACTTTTTCTGTCCCATTTTTGTGTGTTTTTTGTGAAAAGTGCCGTTATCTAAAAAACTGTTAAAGCGAAATAAATGATTTTGTATGTGTCTAATGTTTAAGAAATATGTAATAAAGAGATGAATTAAATTCTGGAAAATATTTATTCGTTTTTGATTTTTTGACGTTACTATCCGATCGACAGCGGGTGAACGCAGACTTTTTCTAGTATGTGTATGTACATACAACATGGTGATAAAAAGCGTGGCAACAAATTGTATCTGTGATCTGTGGCGCTATTTTGATACTCGAACGTGATTACATGCTGCCCAAATTCCACACAATTTAAACAGTAAATAACATGCTAAGGACAAATTTACTTTTAGGCTACCAATTTTGATGAAACTTGTACACTCAGGAAAATTAAGCATTATTTGAAGCCGCAGGAATATTACAATACTATTTAAGAAATTTTTTCATAAAAATAATGCAATACATTTATTTTAGGATACGCTTTTGAAAAATATAATAACAATGAAATCGAGTATTTCATATATTTTGTGAATTTTCTTTTTAAAAAATTTGAAGATATATTTAAATTCACATTGGTTTGGTGAAAATAAAGTCTTCGATGTAAATAAAAGTTCATATTTCTAAAATATATGATTTCATTAAAAAAAATCTTTGTTTAGAAGATGAGTAACTACAGTAACTTCAGTTATAATGGAATGGAATTTCGTCATGAGTCACCATCCATCATGGCACTTCAATCTAGATGAATTAAGTAATATAGCTGAATTACAGGGCATTATACCCCATATTTCAACTATAAGAAATCACCTGGATGAAGGTGCCATGTGGAATGATAATTCCTTTTGCATAATATTTACATTAGCCTTTTTTGTGCTTTTCGGAGCATCCACTCGCTTATATATCAGTGATAGTTTTTTTTTTTTTTAATTTTTGAAACGTTTGACCTACAATATAATACTGAAAGATATAGTTGTAGTAACCCAACCAAACATAGACGTGAAATAAACAAATTACGATATTCAATTTCAATCAATTTAGTGAAAGCCAAAGCGGGTACAAAAGAAATAATCATATATACATATACATATACAATCTTTTGAGAAAACTTGGTTTAAGAAACAATTAAAATAAACAGAATAAAGACAAAATTAGAAAAATGTAAATGGATCGTGGTCTTATCATTATAAACTTGACAGCACAAAACTGCTTCCTTGCACTGACCATGAGCATGATATCGCATGCGATCACAATTACTATTATATATATTACATATATGTGGTTGATGAAACTTCTTCTGCAATGAAAGTGTTGCCCCTTATTACTGAAAAAATCAACGAAATTATTTTACATAATACAATTATATATTGATTTACATTTTATGAAATATTTTCCTTTTGCGGAATGAAGACAACTTACAACTTTAAGGGGACGTGACACACCCAATTTTTTTATTTTTTATATTTGGAAAAATTGGAAAATTGAAGGGAAAAACAGTAGATACATTAATCAAACTTTGCATATTTATTAAACAGGGTTAAAATAATACAAAAATATTTTTTTTTAATTTTTTGAATCCGTGTTTTTCTTTGTAAATTTTTTTGTAAAAAAAAACACAAAAAGTGACTGCGGACACGATTGGGAGCAAATGGAACGTCTGAAAAAAAAACAAAAAATATGGGGTTAATTGTTATCAAAATCCCCAGGGATTGAACCTAAATGGAACATTTTTCACGAAAAAATTACAAAATGGCGGCATTTTTCCGGGACAAAAAAAAGTGAATTTTTGAAAAAATGCCGCCATTTTGTAATTTTTTCGTGAAAAATGTTCCATTTAGGTTCAATCCCTGGGGATTTTGATAACAATTAACCCCATATTTTTTGCTTTTTTTTCAGACGTTCCATTTGCTCCCAATCGTGCCCGCAGTCAGTTTTTGTGGTTTTTTACAAAAAAATGTACAAAGCAAAAAACGAATTCAAAAAATTAAAAAAAAATATTTTTGTATTATTTTAACCCTGTTTAATAAATATGCAAAGATTGATTAATGTATCTACTGTTTTTCCCTTCAATTTTCCAATTTTTTCAAATATAAAAAATAAAAAATCGGGTGTGTCACGTCCCCTTAAAGCAGTTAATACTTCTTCAATAAAAAGTAAAACCCGTTTGATTTCTTTATAGTTCACAATTCAAAATATAAAACGAATGTTTCAGATATTTTATGAAATTTAAGCAATTAGCTTTATACAGGGTGTCCAATAGGAATGTGCGAAAACTAATGGGTCACTATTTTTTAACAAATGGAGAGATCGGTAAAATGTAAATACTTTTTAATAAAGGAAAGTCGTCATTTTTATTAAATTTTAAATTAATTAGGTGAAGGTAAGACAAGAAAGGGTAGTTAGCGTTGGGAGGCCAATAAAACTTCCAACTTATAAGCTGGGAGTATATCACCTTTTAACAAATAATATTTTATATTTTGAATTTTTTGTGATTCAGAAAGAATAATGAAATTGTAATTAATTATTGTTAAAAAAAATAAATAAATAAAACGAAGAAAAGGTACTTTTTCCCTGTCTTGCTCCATTATACCATATGTGGTTAATTTATATGCAGTAGAACGCCGATTATCCGAACGCCGATTATCCGAACGCCGATTAACCGAATCGCCAATTATCCGAATCGGTCCTAAGCGTAATATAAAAAATTAAAACCAAGTAATTTTTCAATAAAAACAAGTTTTGTTAGAGGTTTTGAAAACTTTAGATGTTTTGAAAACTTTTCCTCAATTTTTTAAGTCAAGAAGAGAAAATTAAATTATTATTCAATACTACATCCCAGCTGAAATATGTGTTTTACATAAAACTCTGTACGATATACTATATTATACTGCGGAAAACATTGTACATTTTTATTCAAAGCAAATAAATAAATAAATAAATAAACAAGTTTTGCAAGAATACAAAAATGCGAGTGACAATTGCCGTGTTCAATATTGGTTCGTTTTTTTTTTATTACCAGTCTATGTCCGATTATCCGAATCGACCCCGGTCCCAATTAATTCGGATAATCGGCGTTCTACTGTATTACTTTGTGTAAGATATTCTGATTATAAACACAGTAGAATAGGATAGCTCCACTGAGTTTGCATTTAGTTAACGGTCAGTAATTTAAAAGGAGGTGCAAACTTGTTATTAATCTTAACATTAAGTTTTGATATGAAGTAAAACCAAAACGCTCTTGTCTTGTCCGTCGGTCTTACTTCGAAAAACAGCAATAAAATTCGTCTGATTAGATTTTTTCTCCTCAACCCAAAAAAGAGTACTATATGGTCGTAAGGCAGTGTGATTGCACTTGGCTGCGACTTACGGTTTCACTTGGCTGGCTTGGCCAATAGCCCATTCTGTCAACCCAATTTTATAGAAGCTGACGGTGCGTTCTTTGTTCCCTTTCTTTCGCGCTGAGGCAATGACAGCTCGTGAAATTAATGTTCAATGATGAGCTTTGTCAGCTTGCTGAATTGCTGTTAAAAGTTTTCTCTGAAGCTATTGGCGCAGCATTTCTCCAGGGGGTGGCTCTTGCTGATATCCTGGTTATATCTACTTCATCGAAATGGAATTTGGATACCTTCGGACGGCAAAGATTATCAACCTATTCAATGCTCATTCCCAAAATATTGCTCCAATTTTGCCGCTGGGTCCTCTTGCTGGGAACTGTCAATATATAAATAATATAAACAATAAATCTTTAACACCTTGCCTTACGATTTAATTTCGAAGAATCGTGCGCATGCACACAATTAAATTTAGCGCAAATCTATGCATGGAGTTATAAAGCAATGATAATAATAAATATGATAATAAATGTTTATTACAGGTTGGAAGAAATTTATATGGTTTTTAAATCTTTAAATATGCGGCGGGTGCAACCCGTCAAAGTCGAATTCGGCACAGAAAATCTTTGCAGGCGAGACTCGGCAGTTAATATATCAAAAATATGTACTTGAACAGGAATCCTGCTTTGCTTTTCTCTTCCCCAGCAGGACAATCTGGGACGATGTATCTTCAGATTTTTTTAAATTGTTGTTTTAATTGTTGCAATATAGACATCTTAATTTCTCTATTCACTATTAAATTATCCCCTGATTCTACAAAAAAATTAAGAGCGCTTAATGTCCTGATTGTTTAACAAATTAATTTTAAAGTTAGCTGTAAAGAGGGATAAAGTTCGAAAAACATATGTTAGGCACTTTTAAAGATTTTTATTAATATTAAATCCAATAAATATTACCAAATATTTCTTAGATTTTTATTAACTAAATATTTAAATTCAAATAATCTTCAGTTATTTCGCATTAACAAAACCAGTGGAATCGCCCCATCTGCGCAATGCGAACAAAAAGGATAGCGCTACATACATCTCCTATCGTAACGCTGAGGCGCCTCAAATTGTCAAATTAGCGTACGCCTGAGACAGGAGATTGAGCGGTCCATGTTTATATATGTACATATGTCAGTGCGTACATTCCATTTTTTTTTTATGTTGGTACACATGTCCCCAACTTATGTTGAAGTTTTCAGCCATTTTGCATTTTTAATTTGTTTTTGACAGATATAAAGGTTAGACGTGTTTTGATGTGCTTGACGATTTATTGCTATCGAAAAAAATGAATGGATCAAAGAATCTGTATTATATTTTGCGTGAAAAATAAAATTAAGTGCTCCAACGCACCTGAAAATTTGAATGTACCATTTGGCGAGTCTAGTTTGAACATAAAAAATGTTTATAAGTGGTACAAGCTCTTCACAGAACCGATGAAAACGTTGTGAAGCAGTGAAGAAAATTGTTTTGGAGCATCGTTGAATCACTATTAGAGAAGTTGCTGAAGCTTATCGGTTGGCTCATGCCATGCAATTTTTTAGGATGTTTTGGGCAGAGGAAATTTCCACCTCAATAACTTTGAGGGCTGATTGTAGCGAATCTCGCGGAGTTTTTAAAATTACCTAGAAACTATGGGACCCCCTCTTTAGATTTTTAATTTAAAGTTGAAAATTCAAGACTGACTGGCTCGAATGTAAACTTTTCATTATTGACAATTTTTTTGTAACTTTTGTTCGTGTAACGAAACTGATTTTTTTATTCCTGAAAGTACAATTCATGAGTAGTAATCAAAAAAAAAAAATATATTAAAAAAAACCTAACACAATTATTAAAAAAAATATTAAACCGATCCGGCCGACTTTTTTCTGAAAATCATAAAAAAAATTCGTAACTCGAAAACAACAAAAATCGCGGAACATACATGGGGATGATTCGGATACCCCTTGATATGAGGCATCTAATTTTTTTCTTTGGACGTCACTTTTCGGGCCACCCTGTATATAATTTGAATAAAATGGATTAAACCAATTAAAATGTTTGAATATTTACTTTTATTTTTTGGAAAAAAAATTAACATTATACAACCTAAATATTCCCTGAAATGCCAAAAAAAATCCCTGTCACTGGATTTTGAATTTATTAAAACAATAGTAGATTGAAGGACAAGAATCGTTAATATTAACTTTTAATACAATACATTAGAATTAACTTCTTAAAACCATAGTGAATTCGAAGTAAAGTATAGGTAATATTACCTTTTAATACAACAAGTATTGATTTTTAATGTTCTAGTATTAAATTTCATTTATGTAATACTAAAGAGATTATATTTTAATACCTGCCAATATTACAGTTTCATTTTAATCCTTTCAAAATATTAAAATCTAATATTTTTTTGGTGTGGACTTATATCCAATCCAGAAAATATTGGTTTTTAGTCCAACATATTTTACCGTGCGTGCATAAACCAAATCGAATGGTTGTGTGAGAACCCATATATACGTTCATATTCAATGTGAAATTATGTCGCAAAAAAAAAAATGTATTCTTTATCCCCTCGAAGCATGGATGAATTTTAATTAATGAGGTGTCTATCGATTCGTCTGTTGAACAGTCTAGGTTTTGTTTTTATAAAACCAAAATGGTGGCCGAAAAATGCAAAATGGCGGTAGAAAATTGCTGTTTTACTTGCTGTGACTCCTGCTACATGTATGTCACCGACTGCAATTATTTATCATATTTGATTGGATAATTTTTTACTGATTTCATGACTTTATCTATCATCTTTTAATTGGCAGGCTAAAGACGGATAACAATGGCTATTGTAATCTCGTCATCTTGTTTCCATCTTTTTAGTTCGCTTTTTACGCAGTCGGGTTTTTTGATTTTTTTAATTTACTTTTTTATTGTGTTTTTGGAATTACACGATAAGATAAAATAAAGGGCTTATAAAGGCTTATAGTATAAATTCACATTGACCAACTCATAACCAAAAACGAAAGAATATAGTATATTTTAGAAGAAAACAAAAGCTTTCCTTAAACCGATGGACAATTTAACATAATAGTAAGACGATTTCTTTTGTAAAATTATAGGAATAGTGAAGACCTCTACAAAAGTCTCTACGGGAGTATACATCGTTTAGAAGTGTTCCAAATCCTTCTTTTTCATTTAACACAGGTCCTTAAACTTTGTCGCATGAATAAGAGGCTTGGCCAATAGTAATATTCATGCTTAAATAATCAAATCCCAATTCTCATCCTTTTCAACACCATATTTTACAGATTCCTATGCTTCAGTCGATGTATTTGTTTAGGTCACATTGATATATCGGAACAAGCAGACCTACTTTCCATTGTGGACATATAATTGTGTTATTAAGTTCTTGATGGTTCTGGCATAAAAGGGGTAAATTATAAACACCACACTTTATCTCTTAAGCATTGTTGCAGAAGTGGCTTAAGATAAAATTTTAAAAAATTTAATTTTTGATTTCGCGACCTCGTCTTAACGTGTCTATATATAAAACTTAATCGAAGACTTAAATCAAACTTGCTCTTTTTAATTGATAAATGTGTTAATTATTTCGTCTAAACTTTTCTTCATCCCGATCTTACGTCCCTGAGAAAACCATGAGCTAAGGTCAAAATCTGCGTAGAAAAACATTTGTTTTGAATTGACGGATTTACAGCATCCACCTGTAAGACTGAAAAGGTCGTTGGCCATCAGAGAGCTGCCGGGTACCGAATCGCAGGATGATCGGAAAACTCTTCATCTGCCAAAACTCGAAAGAATCATCATACAAAGAAAATTCCTCTCGCACTTGTTGGTTGCAATGCGACTAACAACCACTAACTAAAAATAGGAAAATTTTCGTAAGGAAGAAAAACAACGAATAGAAGACGTTGGCTGGCTGCTCACCAGCTTCCCTCTTCGCGGCGATCATAAGGACGAAAATAGAATTGGTGCTCGTGCACATAATAAACATAAGCAGGGCCGAGCGCTGATTGGATATTGGCTAGTTTTAAGTTCTGAGCACAACGTAGGAGAGACTCAACAACGCCTCTATACTTTTTGGATTGACGGCACTCCGCGATCACGGCTACGCGGCAGGTACGATGCGGCAATCGCAGCAGGCAAATATGAGTGGCAGGAATTCATAAATAGCCGACTAATTTCAACGCTATATAGCTTAGAGGCTCGCTGCAGCAGTCCTCCACTTGGGGGAACATTTTTCGATCGCGCTAGGGGTGGTTGACGCCTGTTCGGAGGTACCAATCACCGGAGAACTGCGCCCGCTTTACATAGTGCATGTTCTGTTCACACCACGATTTGGTGCGCTGTTTATCTCGAACGCAAGTCCTATTTTTGTAGATCAGTTCGCAATGAGATCTTAGCGCGATAAAACGTGTGGGCACCTACATTTACGCTGGCAAGACACTGTTCTGGTCACTAGTGCGACGCTCTTGTAAAACCCGAGCATATAGGGGCGGTGTAATATAATTTATAAAGAAATATTGTGTTGAAATTCAAAAACTCAAATATCACCGGAATACGATTTTGGACATTGTGTTCGGGTAGCTCTGAAATTTGTATTTCTGCTTTTTCGAAAAGTGTGTGAGACTTTAACCCGGATTAAGCAAGCCCTATAAAATTAGGTAAGCAGGCATTTGTTAGCACCTTATTCATTATGTAAGATTAAGAAACATTAATAAAAAAAAAAATTTTAGATCTCGTGTAGCTTACATGTACCGAAATAATTTTAATAAATGTTTCCCTAGTTTTGACGACATATTGCTTTGGCACTAGATAAATTGGGTACAAGGAGTTCAAAGTCTTTAGTTTACATGCCCTAATTAAATCACACAGAGGGGAAAATTTCGTTATTTTGATGCATTTTTTTCTAGAGGTTGGGTGTTGGTTGTACACAACACGTGGCTGACGAGTAGTGTAGCACGTGCCTCAAATCATTGTTTCAAACTTCGCTCTCAAAGATTATTAAGAAAAAACTAGATTACATCTGGAATTCGATCCCAAAGTGATCTTCAAAATACATTTTAAGTGAACACCCTATGGAATGAGGGGTTACAATTCAAGCTTAATTATAGCACCGAACAATTTTAATATCATACGTTTAGTTACATTGCAATGTGTCACTACTATTACTAATCAAATTCCGATTTAATCTACGTCATGGAGTATTTTGGGATTACAACCACGCATTGTAGTAGTAGTAAAAGTAGTGTATCTGAAACCTTCCAAAGCGGGAAGCTATGAAAAAAGTTTCATTGTGAGTGCATATTGTTTCTTCACTTCAAATTTTCTGGTAATTAATATTGCTTATTTTCTCATAAGTTCGAAACCCGTGTAAAGTATGTTTAATTTAAAATTGATGATAAAAGAAATTAAAATTTTTCCTATCACTGTACTTTGACAAGGTAAAGATCAGTGGCTAGTGACAGTTTATATTATAATGACAATCAAAATCTATTTTATCGGTATGCAATTAAATAAGAAATTTTTCATATATATATGGTGTAAAGGAATTTAACAAAAAATATGGGTGAATCGTCATCAAAAAAAATTTGGAATTTCTGAGATAATCATTCGTACTCATTAATAATGGCATTTATACTTGCTTTTTAATATAGATTAATGTTTTTCCTTGAAAGAAATATTTGTTGAAAATATTGTAATAGCATAACAAACTAATTAAGGAAATTTTGGCATTCGGAAAATACTCATTTATTTTACGTATGTATGTGTTCGATTCATTCATTACTTGCGTTTTATAATTATCATTGATGTGATGAAGGTACTTCGAGAAAGTTATTTCTGTATAGTATACTCACGAATTAGCCATGAATGAATGAAAATTGTGCAGTTTGGAAAATATACATATGTATATTTAATAGTGACAACTAAATATGTTTCATAAAACTCTACTTCTTAAATAAGATAGTATGATTGCAATATTCTGAAGCATTCCTGAATGCAAACTATGATTACAAAGAAAGGGACGAATCGATGACCGACAGTCAACTATAACGGACGTGTTATAAGAATAGCGATAGTGAACGACTGAAATCTCAAAAAAACTGAGTGAATTAGAAAACTAATTGAAGTGACTATGAGTGTAAAAGACCCAGGAGGAGGTACAGGACCTCCACACTACCATTAATGCAGAAACACCTGTGACCAAAAAACCAACGTACCTACCTTTATAAAGTGAACTTGAAATGAAGAATGAAAAGGAAAATAATAAACGGTAAAAACGAAATCGAATACAGTGATACAAAAACGATACAAGTATATTTCATTGGAAATAAAATCCCACAATACCTGTACCTATACAAAATAGGACTACAATGCGAACCGTACGTAGCACCAATAAGACAATGTAGTAACTGCTGGTGATTTGGAGATGCTACTAAAAGATGCCAAAGCGAGCCAATATGCATTGACTGCGCAAATACACTAAAACACGAAACCTGTAAAGAAAGAGCAAAAACTGCAATAACAAACACTTAGCGAACTCAAAATTTCTAAAAGCTTAATAACTACAGAATGGCACAATCACGAGAATAATGAACAAAACAAAAAAAATAGAATTAAACATAAAGACGAAAACACTACAGGAAGAACTAATGGATACCCAATTCGCACAACCTCCAAATTAAAACAAAATACTAACGCACACAAATAATGAAAAACATAAAGAACTTTCAGAAAAATCAATAAATACTAATAATAGAAAAAAGAGGGGACGTAAACCAAAAGTAACAAAATAAATACCATACAAAATTAAAAAGAAAATCTCACCATTCAATGGAACCTAAATGGACTTACCGCTAAATCTGAAGAGTTACAAAAACTAATAAATAAAAACAATGCAATAAAAATATGCCTACAAGAAACTAGAATAAAAAAAGGACAACCTTACAAAATCAAGAACTACGAAATTATTAGGAAAGACTCTCAGAACGGAGGAAATACATGCAGGGCGTAGTAATAGTAGTCAAAGATAACATAAAATACACGGAACATAGATCTACATATGAACTTAGAAGCTGAAGTAGTCCAAATTGAATACCCCACAAAAACAACAATAGTATCAATATACCCAGTTCGAAACAGATTATACAAAATGAACTCAAATCAACTCTTAAAACAACTACCACAACCATTTCTTTTAATAGGGGACTTACCGCACACAACACTATTTCGGGATCACAATGACGGTACACCAACACTCTTCTCAGAGGAACATGGTAGTTTCAGCTGTATAGATTTAGTTCTTACGAAAGGAACCATTAGTACACAGATCAACTGGAAAGTGCACGCTGATCTACATATGTCCGAGCGATCATTACCCAATAATAATACGTAACAACAGAATAAAACTAAACGGATATCGACGACCAAAATGGTGTATTTCAAAAGCAAACTGGGCACTCTACCATAAATATTCGAACCCCCCCCCCCCCCCCCCCCCACAACAATTTGAAAACATGGAAGAATAATGTCAACTCATCACAAATCAAATTATAAACGCAGCACCAACGACAACACCAAAAACCCCACCAGAAGACAAACGCCAACTAGTACCATGGTGGACAAAAGAAATTAGCGAAGCACCAAAACAAAGAAAAAAAACACTTAATAAATACAAGAAAAGACCAAGTACAGAACTACTACAACAACACAAAAAAGAAAAGGCAATAGTAAGGAAATTGATTAGAGAAGCCAAAAAGAAGTAATGGATAAAATTTGTACAAACAATAAATTTAAACACAACAAACCCAGTTGCCTGGAATAACATACGGAAAATTAATGGACAGAAAAAACATACAGAAATAAATATGCTCACCGTAGAAGACACAATAGTTACAAAACAGGAAGAAATTATAAATGTACTAGGTAAACAGTTTTGAAAACCATCAGCTACAGACAAATATAACGAAGAATTCAACTATAAAACTCAAGAAGAACAGAATAATCTTAACTTATACAGCAACAACCAAGAAGAATACAATGAAGACTTCTCTATTGAAGAATTACAAAATGCACTTTCAAATTGTAAAGGAAGCTCCCCGGGCCCAGACGAAGTACACTATGATTTGATCAAAAACCTCAACGTAGAAGCAAAAACACAAATTCTCAAATACTACAATAACATATGAAATAAGGGAGAAATACCAAAACAGTGGAAAAAGTCATTCATAGTACCAAAACCCCCGGGAATACATATAAACACAAGCAGTGAAGTAGAAAATGCATATGTAGTGATGTAGTCCGAGAATCGCCGCGAAATAACATTGCTTCTTATGGCGGAAGATCCGAAGTATGCCGCTCCACTCGCCTGAACTGCTAAACAATAACTTTTACGCGAAAATGATATTCTACTAACTATAACTACAGAGGAATACCTTTCTAGTGAACTTAAAAAATGTATAGTGACAAGAAAAAAATATTAGAGTTTTTTGCACTTAAACACAACTCTAACCATTTCCCCGAACAAAACAGCAGCGGCAGGTCAACTTGACAGCACGGCTTTCCGTGGTAATTTGTTCGATGGGCAGTAAGAGTAACTTTTGAAAGCAAATATCTTTGATATTTTGTTCTTGCCCCTATAATATTTTTGGTACCATAAGAACGGTATTCCTCCCCAGTTACAATCGGTAGAACATCACTTTTTCGTAAAAGCTGTAGTTTAGCAGATTCGCCCCGTGAAGCGGAATGAATGGACTATACCGCCATAAGAAGCAATGTTATTTCGCGGCGATTCTCGGACTACATCACCCTATACATGTGCTAGTGAGCAGGTCTACTTCATGGCTTGTTATATGTTTCCCGGGGGTTTTGATAGTACCAATCCCAAAACCAAATAAAAACAAATACTAACCAGAAAACTATAGACCAATTTCACTAACATCATACCCATGCAAAGTTCTAGAACGAATGATAAACAAGAGGTTAATGTGGTACATTTGAAAAAATGAATTACTAAGCGAACAACAAGCTGGATTTAGAAACAAATGATCGACAATGGACAATGCAGCACAACTAGTAACAGAAATACAAACAGCATTTTCCCAGAAAAATTTTGGTAGCACTAGCCATTACAAAAGCATATGACACGGCACATACACGACATAGGTATCAAAGGAAAGTTGGCAATATTAATTAGGGAATTCGTAGAAGCTTCCAAATAATCCTCAATAAGAGGCAATTAAATGAATACCAAAAAGAAAACGGTATACAACAAGGTTCTATGTTGAGCGTAACTCTGTTTCTGCTTGCCATTATTACACGGACCCTGTACGAGGGCAAACTTACACAGACCCTGTACGAGAGCAACAATTTGCAGATGATTTCTGCATATACATGAGACATAAATACCTACATGTTATACAGCAACATCTACAAGAAACACTTACCAACTTAGAAACATGGACCTAAAAGACCGGATTCTAGTTTTCAGCACAAAAAACTAAAGCTATCGATAGCCTACATGCAGAAGCGGGAGTGTTACTATTAAAATACAGAAGAAAACAGCTTACCATAAAATACGCAATAAAAGTGAAAAGTATACAAAGCCACTCAAATCACAATATAATATGGGAAACGAACAACACCCCACAGGATAACAACGATAATCAGAAACTAATATCGACTTCGACCCAGAAATTCTGTGAAGAGAACCAAATACAACCGAACCATATAATTACAAAACAGAATTAGTGAAACCGCGCCATGGAAAAACACCAAAATCAACTTCAACCTGAATTTAACAAAACAAGACAAACAGATTGCACCTACAGAAGTTTACCGACAAGAATATCATACAGAAATACAAAAATATAAATATTATAATAAAATATTCACTGACGGGTCAAAAAAGGATGAAAATTCGTATTCGCCCTGAAAACAGACATTCGTTCAGACTACAAAGTACCTGCAGCATTTATACAGCGGAATTAAACGCCATATTGTGTGCAACTGAGATCAAAACACAAAGAACAAACACATTATCCTCACAGAGTCCCTTAGCACTTATAAAAGACATCCAAAACCAAAAGGAAAGCTCAAAAAATTCAATTATAGAAAGGATACACAGTATCATCAACAAATTAACATCACAAGAAAAGGAAATCTTTATTATAAGCCATACAGGAGAAAGGAAATGACAAGGCGGATAAAGCAGCAAAAGATGCCCTAAACATCCAAGTTTGAAAAATGAGAAGCCTTCTTGAGGAAGTCATATAGAAGCTTTGAAAACGTAAAAGAAAATATGATAAAATTCCAAGAAAGATATAAATGATGTGAATAGAAGGGATACATAGAAAAAGAAATTCCGTTAGGCACACACTGACTTCGACCGATTATAATTAGAAAAATTGCGCAATTAATTCATTCTGAGTTGAGTTTGCAACAAATGCAGTTCTTTGGATTCTATGTAGGATAATTTTTTTTTTTTAAGTAATCACAACTGTTTTTGTTAATTTTACATTTTGAAATATGATATATTGTTATAGAATAATCAGTTATTTTTAAACAAGATACTTTTACATTTACAGAATGCCTATTTGCTTCACGAAGACTTTGCAGCTGTTTATAATAATTTGTAAACAAAAAATTAATAAAAGACTGCAAAATCGTCGTAAAGCAAATTCGTCAGAACACTTTTGTAAGCTTTCTGTAGAATAGCTTTAGAATACTTCCCAAGAAGTTCGTGGAAGAATACGACGAAAACCCGAACAGATGCCTTCCTACCAATGACATGGCCATATAAAAAAGGTATGATTTAGAGTACGGAGAGGAAGGCTTCTTACATTCCAAAGAATGGAGAAGGCTTCTATTTCCAACTGGGATAACACCAACAAGACAACCCAGTTGGAAAAAGAAGGCTTCTATTTCCAACTGGGATAACACCAACAACACAGCAACAGACGCATTTAAAACAGCAAAAGAAGAAATATGGAAGGAATGGAGGAACACAGAAACACTATTAAGACAAATTAAAAATGAGCTCAGAGAATGGACAACAGCAAATCAAAACAACAGAAAACTGGAAATAGTACTTACAAGAATGAGAATTGGACAAACGGCAGCAACACACGAATAGATAATCAACAGAAGCCCCAGACCGGGTTGCGTAGAGGGCCAAAAAACCCTTACAGAACAGCATATCCTAACAGAATGTACAAAATACCAACGAATACGGGAAAGAATAGGACTAACAGGAGAACTAAAGGGCATTCTGGCAGACAACGCTGATACAATCAAAAAAGTAGACATTTTACTAAAAAGTATTAAAATATAAGACATAACAAAGGGTCCATATAATCGATGCGGTTGGTGACCCTTCAAAAACCCAATACAAAATAAACAAAAGGAATTTCAAAACTATTATTCTGACTTGACTTTCTTTTAATTGTTATTAATAACATATCTTGACAAGTATTCGTTACTAGTAACATATCTTGCCAAGTATTCTGTGAGTCTCGCTTGGAACGCCACCCATAATACCCATAATGCTGCCATAATGTGGGAAATACCTAAAAGAAAATTCCCTGAAAAGGATAATGCTCAAAAAAAACCCAGAGCGAACAGATACAGGATGTAGCTCAGAATTTCAGTGATATTAAATGAAATAATTCTGTATATATTTCATTATAAGATTTGATGGCTAGATAGAAGATATTGCTATTAACTTAGCGTCAGGGGTAGTTTTTTATCTTTCTTTAATGTTATGTTTTTTAATGTTATTTTGCAGTACTTTGCAGCTGAATTGTAGTTAGAATGCAGTTCATCTATTATTGTTTTATAACAATTATAAATCTCCGTTATTAAAACGGTCCACGCTACCAATATCTCCGTCCCGTACGAAAAGATGCGTGATACCCTTTCTTGGAATTGGTAGCGGCGGCGCGGCGAGCGAAACTTCTTTAGTGGGCTTTGTTCTAGAAATAGTAATTATTATTTTATTTAAACGTACATTTTGCACCAAAAACCCTATTGGGGTTTGTCTAGATACTTAGAGTACGACGTTGTACAATAAAAAGAAAATAAAATCGAGTGCGTATAGACAATGTCACACTATATGTAGAAGGTAGGTAATATGTAAGTAAACTGTTTGAAATATATTTTGTGTTACTTCAAACGGTGTTTTTATCACGCAATCCAAAATACCTAGTTGCCCATTGATAGATCGTTTTTATAACGGAGATTTGTAATTATTATAAAACGATAATAGATGCACTGCATTCTAACTACGATTCAGCTGCAAAATGCTGCAAAATAACATAAATAAAAAAAAATGAAAAAATCACTCCTGACGAAAAGTTAATAGCAATATCTTTCATTTAGCCATCAAATCTTATAATGAAATATATACAGAATTATTTCATTTAATATCACTGAAATTCTGAGCTACATCCTGTATCTGTTCGCTCTGGGTTTTTTTTTCATACTTTGTGAGCATTGTCCTTTGAGCCCTTAATATTAACATTAAGGGCTCGACCAAGGCGTGCAAAGATTTCCCGTTTAAAATACACGTAAAAAATTGGGTTTAGTGACCCGTACTACCTCACTGGTCGGAGTTAGGGTTACGCCACAATGGACACTTTTGTAGAGCATTCAATTTTGAAGAAACCCTACCATTGACCAAGATTATACCATAAAATGCCTCTGAGCTGCAGAATTTTGAAGAAACAAAATCAAAGTTTATGTGTATTTTAAACGGAAAATCTTTGCACGCCTTGGTCGAGCACTTAATATTAATATTAAGGGCTCAAATTTTAAGGGAATTTTCTTTTAGGTATTTCCCACAAATTTTCGAAGTTGGAGTGAAAAACAAAAAATTGTCGCGAAAAAAAAACACCCTAATATGTATATAATATTAACTAATTGTTTTGGCCCAAAATTTAAACAAACAAATAAACATACCAAAAAAATGCCAAATAATATTTAATTTATACAATTGGTGAATTGCAGTTAAAATCTATTAAATAAAGTGATATAAACAGAAAATAGAAGTTTCTAAGTAGAAAAGCAGAATTAATTTTGAGGAATTGACTTACATTAAGAGGAAGTAGCTCTCGACTTCTTATTGTGATTATCTATTGCAATACTAATGAAATCGTCTCTACTTCTCCGATCGAAACACTTATCACTTTTTTTAATTTGTTCACTTTGGTAGCCGCATACCATCCCTAAAAAGTATTTTTTCACTAATATTAAAGTGGAAAGAGGGAATGAGCAAGTATCTGTCGTTTTTTTTAATTTGTCTATAAATTTAAATAATACTACCTCTTTAATATTTTACCTGTATACATATATGATAAATATCGATCATAATTCATATTACTTCCCCTTTTTGGATATATATTAATAACGATGAACGTTATTATTCTGAGAAAACGTGTATGATTTTAAAACTAATATATGCACCTATTTTATGCCAATGATCATACAAAAAAATAGATACTTTTCTTATTACGCACTATTACGTACATCTTTTTCAATACAAATTCGAAATATCGATCGAGCTGTGAAGATTTTTATGCAGGAAGTCCAGAGCTAAACGTTGCTTACGTTTCATTGAGTGGCATGCGCTCTGGAACAAGTGCCATATTATAAACTTTTCCCACTTATTCTAATCGCCTCAAACTCTGAACTTTTGTTTCCTAATGCAACCACTGACTTCTTCCAAAAACGTTTGCTAGTCACGTCTTCAGGGGGCTATCTATTTACGTGGAGCTCCAAAAATGTATTCAGAAGGAGGCCGAGGAGGGTGCTGATTTCTCTGTCCTAAAAATAGGCTCCCCGCGCCTTTGAATTTTCGAAAGAAAAACGGAAGCCGGTATTAGCTGGAAGAACCATTAACAACTTGAGAAGTTGCAGCTCGCTGCTTCCCAAAAAACCTCGGGACTTTTTCCAAAGTGTTTACGCTTTAAATCCAAAGCCAAATAAACAATTTTAGTTCAGCCACCACAGGAGCTGCGATTACCAGATTGTCTACAGGTTGTTTAAATCTGACTCACAACTCAACAAAGAAAACGAATCCTTTTCTAAAAAAAAATTTCTTCATTTTACAATTTTCTACAGATATGAAGATCTTTCGATTTTAAATAGTTTTTGGGAGAAATTAGCAACTAACCGCCGAATAATGCAAAACTAAGAAAGTCCAAGCATGGCGCTGCTAAAATTAATACCAAGAAACATAGCTGGCCGCTGGCCAAAAAATTTGTTGACGCACTTCGTGCTTAGCAGGTTGTTTCACCTTTTAGCCAGGATTGCCGATTTCAGTGGTCGGCAATTTTTGGCGGATATTTCGTGTAAATGTTTTCGTGTTTTTCAATATGTACTATGATCATGCGGAACGAAAAAACCGAATTTCTCCTCATTTCAGAACCACCGTCTTTGAATATTGGCATAAAATGTGGATCACTGCCCGGATCGGTAGCACCATTCTAACACGAAACTTTCAATTCTGTCGCGAAAACGCGTCCGGGTCTAGCGTGAGTTAGCAATTTTTAAATAATACAAACAGACCGCGAAACATACATTTCCCACATCGTAGTACCGATGATGAATTTGTGGTGATCGTTCATCCTCGTCGGATGTGGAATGCTTCGAAGGCGGTCATCTGTATAGCGATCAACGAACTGATCTTCCCTGATGACGGGGAACGGCTATTTTCTGACTCTGCGGGATTATTACCCGGGAAATAGTTAACAGTGGCCGGGAGCTGATATTCATGAACGGAGCTCCGCCGATTTGTTGGTTCTAGCAGTCCGCGCTACGAAAGTGGTGTTCTTATTTTGCAATAATTTTGAATATCGACAAACCACTGAGACTTCTTTGATATATTAACGATATGCTTCTGTGCAGCAAGTGAATCGGCGATTGAGTAAACACTTGGATTTAAATTTATTTGGATTAAGCCCAGTTTTTTTTATCTTCCATTGAAAAAATATTCTTCAAAATGTTTCACATTTCCACAATTCTGATAAATATTCTTCAAAACTCTTGCTCAGTTAGTCTTCCCAGGGGCTATTTTGTACCTCGTAGAAGAGCTCTATATTATTTAAAATAAAGATTTGCATTACGTACTTTGTATATTTTTAATTTCTATAAGTTCCATCTAAAAATTAAGAAGATTGATGATGGGACTACCACTTCCGTCAGACAGTCGTTGAAAGCAGCCGCCGCGGCTAGACAATAACAAAAATGTTATCCTATATCAATTGAACGAGGTATTTATTATTTATAATTAAAATAAATGATTAGGCTTAGTAGGGAAATTAGTTTTTCTGTTGACAATATTTACGTTTACTCGTTCACTAGAGCTATATTCTTCTTGGTATAAGATAAGAGAAACAATATAATTAGAAGTTTTTTTGTATTTCATAATTCTTTCTGACATACTCTTATACGTATATAGGTAGACATTAGGCAAAGTAATGAAGCAGTCGCTCGTATCAAATGCATGAGCATTAAATTGAAGACGATGAATAAAATATATTCTTTGCATAAGCAAAGTACAGCAGTTTAGAGTTCAAGGAAAATTCCTTCGTTTTAAAATCAGATTATCTTCATTTATAATATTTTGTAAAGGGCTTCCGTATTTATTGTTATATACTATACATTAGGTCCTTATTTTTCGACTATTGAATTATCCCCGGGGCACTTTCTCATTTGATTATATACCTCTAAATATGAAATAGGTTTTTTTTTCTTTTTTTTTTTTATTAAGATTTAGAGGTCGCTACCAGCTGTCAAAATGTTTACAAAAAGCGTTGAAGGACAGCTTAAATGATGGTTTCATTTAGGTGTTTATATCACATTTTACGTGCAAGTGAAACTCGCATAGACAATTGCTTCTTATCTCCTCCTCCCCTCGACCCCTCTTCTGTACCGACGCGTCGAGATTTAGTCCGTCCCGCATTTCAGTTCTAATAAGAGAGCGATAGGGTAAAATGTTTGTGTTTTGACACTACTGCTGTAAATACCGACTTAAGAAGTCGAGTATGCGTTCATTTGGAGCAAAAAATGGATAAAGATATGCTTTGGCTTGCTTGTCGTCACCACATAATGGAAATTATGTCCTGGCTATAAAAATAAAAGAATCTAACAAATACAGATTTTGAATTTTTATTTAAAATTCAAACCTTGGTAGCGACCTCTAAATGTCATTTAAAAAATTCAAAAAAAATAATGAATTACTTTCTTATGGTATATAATCAAATTACGTGGTGCCCCGCGAAATTAAAGAAAAATCATTTTTTTTCTTATGAATAAGGACCACCCTACTATACATATATATAACTTGAATAAGAAACTAAATAACTTTAAATACAAGATATTCAATTTATTTCTTAAACTCTAGAAAATTCGAGAAGACAAAATAAGAGGATACCTTATACAGAACTGACTAGAATATTAAACATATTTTTACAGCGATAAAGCATAATCATAAGCAAATCGATTTTTTTAATTTACTCATAGATTTCATAACTAGGTTTATGTACACTCTACGGATCTAATAACAATATAATACAAAATTCATATAGTTCAAGAAAAATATCATGAAAATTGGTATGTGAGGTTTTTAAAGGCCGCTGATTTCAAATCGACTCACGAATTTTGAAATTTAAAATAACGGATCCAATACGGCGTCAAATGCTTTAAACACTTGACGGATTTCAATTAAAATTAGTACTAAAAGAATTTTGGAGTTACGGATTTTGAATGTATGTACTATCAAAATTTGGATAGTCAAGATGGCAGATCCAAAATGGCACCAAAAATTATAAAATTTAAAAGATGTTGATAAAAATTAGGATATATTAAAGCCACGAATCAAATATCAAAATTATAAAAATATTTCGCCAAATTCAAGGGATCTTTAAAAAAATAGTATTAGGGGGATTTCAGGCCAACTAATTTCGAATCTCCTATCATTTGAAAATTCAAGATGGCGAATATTTATAAATTTAAAGGATTTTAATAAAAGTAGTACAAAAGGGATTTCAGAGCCTCAAATTTCGAATCTACATCTACTGTGTTTGCATCAAAACTTTGAACTTGAAAATAATGGATCCAATATGATTGGGGGATTTTAGGTTGCTTATTTCAAATCGGTTATTGGAATTTTGAAACATAAGATTACGCATTTAGTGTGGCAACAAAAATTTCTCAATTTTAAGGGATGATAATGACAATTAATTTCGTTTCGGGGGTTTTTCGGGCCACTGGTTTACTATAAGAATTTGGAAATATAAGATGGTGGATCCAATATGGCTACCACATTTTTAGGGTACCGTAGCCAGCTAGATACATTAAGAAGGGGAAGAAAAGAATTAATTTCAAAATTTTTATTATTAATATATAGTTCTCAAGTTACAGTCTAAGGGCAAATCATACTTCTTCTAGTCGATTTTTAATGAATGAATTTTGAATTATTATATATCTTTTGTTCCACTTTATGCATACATTTATTTACTAAGTATAAGTGGCTTTATATTATATAGTTTCATGTTTTATGTTTTGTTATCTTTTAACACCAAACTTTTTTTATTATGAAAGTAATTAAAAATTTCAAAAGTATGAAAATTATTTCTAAATTAGATATTTTCCTATTTTAGGATTGCACTGTGAAAAATATGGTTGAGACAACACAATCCATTCCGGAAGAGTTGTATAATTTAACGCAACTGGCCGAAGTAACCCTGGCTGCAGGTCGGTTGAGTACAACAGATGTAAATGAAATTAGGGACTACATAAACAAGGAAAAGGGCAAACAATCCGACGATCAATTTGATGAATGCATAGAAAATAAAAAATTCAAATCTAGAAAGAAACTGATTATGCAAAGCAATTGGGAAGCGAACCTACACGATTTTCCTTTCGATTCAAAAGTGAATTTCGAAGAACATTCCGTCATAAAAAAAAGCCATTCTGTTCCAGATGAAATGCAAAACGATAGCAATACTGGCAAAGTTCAGAATTCCGTAGATCATATGCATTTCCTTTCATCATCCGACGATGACTCGAATTACTATAGTCACAAAATATTCGACAGGAAAAAGTCACGACGATCGACAATATCTGAAAATTTTCGATACGATGAGCTATCATGTAGCAGTATTCCTAGTAGTAGTGATGAACACTATTCCGGTCATTCCAGTAATAAAGGTCTGGATGCTCCAATAACGTCTGACGATGACCATCACATTTGTCCGGAGTGCGGGAAAAAATATTCTACTTCTTCCAATTTAGCTAGACATCGACAGACGCATAGGTATGTATTTAGACTAACAAACTAAGCATTATTAATAAATATAAAAATATTTAAGTAGGTATACAATAGCGAATTAATAGCGTCATATGTTCTAGTGCCTAAGCCCATTACGATTTGGAAGTAATATTAAATGCGAAGTATATATATAGTATACACAAAAATTATAAGGATTTACAAAAATAATATGTATTTTCGGCCAAGCATCATGTTAAGATGTCTTTTTAATGAGATATCCCAAGTATAGCTGGTATGGAAAGGGATTGGAAAAGATGCACAAAATATTTCTATTTTTCTCTTTTTCATCACAAGGTGTAATAGCCGCAATACTTACATATATCTGTCATGTTGATGACATAGATTAAAATGGGCTAAAAAACGATATAGCTTAAGATGTAAGCTACCACTTGAAATTCGTTTTAAGTTCTTTCGACGCTTAGATATTTTTTAACAAATTTCTAACTTTATTTTTCTCGATAGCGTATGAATGAATAAATTTATGAAGTGATAATAAATTGAATTATGTCCTCAACTAATCTACTAAGCCATTTTCTTTCACTTCTTAACCGTTTTAAAAAGGGCAGATCAAATTAATATACTATTAACTTTTACATATTAATCTTAAATGTTTTCTTCGTTCCATTAAGAATTAGTCCCCATTAATAAATCTCTCAATTTTAGACCGCTTTTGTTTCTCTTTCGCAGAATACAGAATTTAAAACTTTAAACTCGTTTTAGTTAAAACAGAATTTTGGTTTACATGTCTTTTTTCTAGAATCTTTCAATTATTATGTATATTTAAATCTATAAAGTATAAAATTATTTCTTATCTGTAATACCAATTATATGTATATTTTGTAACACATTTATTAAGTATAGATTTTGAAACATACACTCCTCGAAAAAAGTTCGCAGTACCGGAAATCGCTACTTTGCAGTATACATATTTGTATAAAATATCAAAAATTGGTTCTAGAACATTTAGTAAATATAGTAACAAGTAATAACATTTATTCGTAAGGGCTTTTAGAGAACATTTAAATATATGAAAGCATTAAAAAGATATTTTGCAATTTTTCGTTCATAATTGTGAATTGAATATTTTCCAAAATTAAAGATATACAAGAATACATTTTATTGCTTTTAATAGTGAGTTGCACAACCTTTCTTTCTTATTACCTCGTCAACCCTACTTTTCACTGATGAGAATATTCTAAGTTAATTTCATTGTACCAAGTCTCCTCCACAATTTTTTTGAGATCAGCCAATGATTAAGGTTTTTTTTGGGCAACTCTTTGTCCGAAAGTAACCCAAACATTCTCTATGGGATTGAAATCCGGGCTGTTTGCAGACCAAGGCAATGAATTTATTCCCAGTTCCTCTTTGTAGACTTCAATCTACGATAGAAAAAACACCAATAATAAATTAGAGAATGAAATTTTATATGATCTTTTCATAAATACGCACAGATCTAGCTCGATAGCAAGGATTCGTCTTGAAAAACAGGGTTTTCTGTTAGTTGACTCAGCTCCTCTAGAGCGGGAACAGCACCATCCAATATTATTTTTTTGTACTTCTCAGCGTTCACAGACCCTTCCAGGATTGTTAATGGGCCAACACCAACTAAAGTAATGCATCCCCAAGCCATTATGTAGGGTGAATGTTTTACGGTTGATATGATGCATTCATCGCTACAACGTTTACCTTTTAGCCGGCTAGCTCTGGCAGCTCCATCTGACCCCACCAGATTAAATTTGGACTTGTCGGAGAATATGACATTCCCCCAGTTGGAATCCGTCTAAGTTCTTCAAGTTCTTCTTTCTTGAGCCCATTCGTAGCGTTTGCGCTTTATTCTTGCCGTTAGTAACGGCTTTTTCGCTGGTCGACGGGATACAAGCCCCATTTCTTTTAGTCGATAACGTACAAGGCGATCGGATATTTGTATCCCTGTTGCTTCCCCAAGTTGTGCCCGTAAAGTGCCGGAAAAAGTAAATCGATTTCTCAGGGTTAACTGCTTCAATAAGTTGTCCTCCCTAGACGTAGTGTTTTTTTTCCGTCCAGAGCCTTGCTTTCTCTCACAACTTCCAAATTAGCCATAATTTTTAAAAAATGTGCGCACTGAATCCTATTTCAGATGATATTTGTCTATTTGACCACAATACACCTTTCAACGTTAGAATTTTCGATTTTATTTCAACAGACATTCTTCGTTGTCTCGCCATTTCAATTTACTTCACTTAACTCACTTCAGCTATCTTAACGCTTCTTAACCCTTTCAAAGCTCTAATTGCAATGATCTATCGTAATGTACATATTAAGGATATGTTTCATCACTTTTATTACCGTTATATCACATTTTACCTCCCCTGGCGCCAATGAAGCAATTAGGTCGTTATTTTTAATGAGTACGAACCTTTTTTTTTCCAGGAGTGTATTTCTTTTACGTTTCATTTAGTATAGGTTTTGTCTTATGTTTCAGATCTATTCTAGACAAGAAAGCCAGGCGTTGTCCACATTGCGAGAAAGTGTACGTTTCGATGCCTGCATTTTCAATGCACGTGCGTACTCATAACCAAGGATGCGAATGTCCACACTGCGGCAAATGCTTTTCCAGACCATGGCTCCTACAAGGTCACATTCGGACCCACACAGGTACATGTTTAACTTTCAATATACCAGATAAATATTTATTGTTTTAATAACTTAATAAAATTTTCTTCTAGGAGAAAAGCCCTTCAAGTGCAACATTTGCACAAAAGCATTCGCTGATAAGTCAAACCTTAGAGCCCACATACAAACACATTCGAATACAAAACCCCATTCATGTGGCCGTTGTGGAAAAGCGTTTGCACTAAAGTCATATCTCTATAAGCACGAAGAGTCTTCATGCATGCGAAATCATATGAAGCAGCAGGATAAAGACAGACTGAAGACGCAGAAGTCTGATTCAACAAAGACGACGCTTGCGTCGAAAATTCTTCAAAAGGAGAACAATAATTCACTGATTTTAGAAGGAGTTACCAATTGGAAAACACCGGATAGTATGGCGGAGCAAACCATAGTTACGGAAGATACAACTCAAAAATCATACACTAACCTGACGACACCAATGTCACAAGACGATTATGACAGGTTTACTAGGATTAGTGTTATAAGACCACCTCTGAGTACTCCAGGTTTTGACTCTAGCAGCCTTCAAATGAACTTCTACCAGGAGAATCCAGTCGACTTTTCACCAAAAAACAATTTCACACATTCAAGCAAGACCAGCCCATTTGAGCTCACCAGCAGCTATGCTATCGTAGCGTAGTACTGCAACAAGTATTCTCTTCGACTTTTGTAAAAATTTTTATTTATTCCATAAAACGCGCAAAGCGATTCCTTCATTAATAGCAGTCGAGGACCAATGCAGTTTCAACTTTAGTTGAGATTTTTTTTTTTTTTTTTTCTGTAAAATATTTTGAGAATACTCAAAGCCTTTCTCGGAAACCTGCCTGTAGTATTTACTCCCACAATTGCGCCCCATATGGACTCTTGTTTTGTAGACTAAGTTGTACCATCATTTAAGACAATATTGTTTTGTACAAAAGTTTTAGTAGGTACTAGATCATAGAAAAAAAAATATTTTATGGTATATGCCAACCCTTCGAAATTTTTTAGATCATAACAACTTTTGAGTGAAAACTGGCTTTTTGCTTCCGATAATTAATTTCCCTATTAAATGGACCTACTTTTTTTTAAGTAAACGTAGTTTAAAAGTAGGTATAGGAAAATACATATACATAAAAATTGTGATAATTTTAGAATAGAAAAACTTAGCATAAAACAAATAGTTGTACAGCGAGAAAATATAGAAGTACTTCTGTAAGTCTTCTTTCCGCACTGACGAGATTGTCTAGTCTTTTGAAATGTTTAACTTGTTCACCTTAATGTCCAAAATGTTTTGACAACAATTTATAGGCCGACAATGGTGCAATATTAACAATGATTTTAATGGTACTCACCTGCCTTTATAAAATAGAATACATTAGTCGCAGAAACTTTTGCTTTCTAGTGCAATTAGTTTAGAAGTATTAATTTGCATTACTTAGAACATAGGAAATTTTGTAATTTTATATGTTGCTTTTTGTAGAAATATATGGCTTTGAACACGACCTATAATTTAATTTAACATATTTGAGACTTTGAACTTTGTTGACATAATTACACTTTGTATTTATATAAAAAAAATTTTTTTTATATTTTTGGATTTTCTTACCTATCTTAGCCAAAAATTGAAAATGTAAAAAAAATTAAATTTTTTTTTTGATTTACTTGCAAAATATTTGAATCTAATATTGTCAGCAGCAACTAAAATTATTTCATACTTTTTACGATTTCACATTTTTCGAAAAATCTATTTTTCCCAAGTTTTGTTAAATTCTCTTTTAGTATTAGGTCCTTCTTTCACGGATTGTAGAGTATGCTTGACAGAATGAATTCAATCAAAAATGAATTTTTTCATTCAGCCGAATATTTTAGTAAAAAACAGACAATTTTGAGAAATCTGTTGGAAAACTAATTGGAGTCACTATCTAAGATTTTAGAGTTAACTTTGATTAGACATTTCAAGGTCATTTAAACTAATCACTTACAACTAATGTTGTTTCAAAACATCTAAAACTTTATCCCTTCAAATTATTGAAACATTTTTCAATGTAAATATTGTATACACCTACTTACAAGGAAGGTACCCGAGGTTGTACCTCACCGATTTTCTTGATTTTGTGATATGTGGTTAAGCATCGAAAAATATTGAACACGTATTTTTTTTTACGTGCTAACTCCTCCATTGAATGGGTAAAAACTACCCTTAAAGTTAACCCCCAAAAACCACTTTTTTAAAATATCTTGAAAACTAATTAAAATTTTGCAACAATACCAAGAGCGCTTTTTAGGTTTTATTATAACAATATTGCGAATACTACTTTGGGCCCAAAGGGCCGCAACCCCTAAGTAATTTTGAGGATAAATACTATTTTTCAGCGTATTTTTTATCTGTAAAAATTCCTAAATTATTAGAATTTGAGCCAAAATAATTGGATAAAGTAGATAATTGAAAAATATAGTTCACGTGTTTTAGGAGATTTGAAAATAATCAATCTTAAGAGGGTGAGCGGGGGTAAGTCACCCCCGACTTGCACCAGAGCTAGATTTTGTCAATTTTCCTGATTCTGTGGTATGGTGTAGAGCATCAAAAAATATTAGACATGTATTTTTTTTAAATACCATCTCCTCCTTTTAAGGGATGAAAACTACCCTTAAAGTTTACCCCGGAAAAAAATTGTTTTTTAATATTTTGAAAACTAATTAATGTTTTGCAAAAATATCAATTGCACTAATTATGTTATATTAAAGCAATATTGTGAACAGTGGCGTAGCTAGGTAACCAAGGGCCCTGGGGCAAATCAAAAAATGGGGCCCACTGCTATCTAAACAGGTAAGGTTTTATCAAGTAAAAATATTAAATATACAAATACTTTAAAAATGCTAAGCTACTTTATCATCAGCTCTTTTTCGTGCACTGCAGGGCAGGTAATAAAAATATTAAACAGTAACAACATAAATTACAATTAATACTTGGTGTAGGTATTGGGTAATAAAACGAAATAGAAAAGATTCAAGGGTTTATTTTACTTATAAAGGTCGGACCTACCAACTGACTAAATAACAATTATATTTACAATCTTTTCCTAGTTTTAGTTTTCGCAAAAGTATCAATGACAATAAAATTGAACCACTATATTGACCAGTACTAAAAAGTTTATTGATATTAGCTTACTTACTCCTGATACAGCATTAATTTTTTAACCGTTCTCGAAAAAAAAATCTTGACTCGAATTCACAATAAAATGCACATCGATGAATAATAAAACGCACATATCGCTATCCGTCAAATTGATAACACTACCAACCCACAGAAAGAATTTAGGGGAATTCCCTAGGTATAACTTTCGAATTTCTCTCAACTGAGTTGCCATGATTAAAGTCGGGTTGCAACCTGTCATATTTATTTTGAAAATGGGAGAAATTTTCAAAAGTTCAGTTCGATCGAGATTTTCTGGTAAGGATTCGTGGGCCCCCTGAGCTTGAGGGCCCCGGGGCACTGCCCCGCCTAGCCCCTAGGTAGCTACGCCACTGATTGTGAACTGTACTTTGGAGCCAAATGGCTGCAACCCTTAAGTAATTTTGTGGGTAAATGCATCTTATAACGTATTTTTATCTTTAAAAATTCTTTAATTATAAGAATTTATTGAAAGGTTGAATTCTACCTTATAGTTCACTTCCAACAAATATCTTTTTACTTTTTTGGTATTTAATAAATTATTGAATTTCGCGACAAAACCCACTGCATATATTTTATTATGTTTTCGGAGGTTAATTCAACTCCACTTTCTAGTTGATTCTATAAAATTGCAGAGTAAAGTAGTTGAATCAAATATCTTTATTTATTTGGATTTAGACTACACAGAAAAAAAATTCTAATCCTGGTTATGCGATTTTATTTCATACAAATATTGCTCGATTTATTATATCGAATACGATTTTTGTATACAACGAGATTCGTATAAATTTTATCCGACCATCCGAACTTGAGAAGTCTTTTTTGGTATATACGCGACGCGTATAAGTTTCTATATTACACATTTCAATTACTAAATTAATCTATCGGCAAAATTTTTAATTATCTTTAACAATTAGCAATTAACAATTTTAATAAAAAATAAACAATAACAATTTATAATTTTACATTGTAATAATATACAGTAGTGGCCATGAATTTAGCACATCTTGCTGGTCTTGATGTTTTTCAATTTCTTCGCTGTTTTGCTTTGATAACTAACAGTGTGTTTTCCTTTAAACAATGATGCCCAAAGAACAAAGTATGTTCCGTTACTCCAACGGTTCCTTTCTGCCTTTCTTCGTGAAATATCGTGATTCATTGTCAGTCGAGTATATTTGATCCTGGACAAGAAGTTAGCACATTTTTAGTTTGCAGATATTTTTGTAGTTCTTCATAAAAATTCAGTTACATTTTGAGGTAATTAAACTCTTGTAAGTGTTTGGATTACGATTAACTAATAAAACATGTAATTAGGAATGGCTAAAGGACGGTGGTGCTCTGAAGAAAAAAGAGCACTAATTTTGCAGTTAAAAGCAAATGGACGGACCGTTGCAGAAATTTCTCAGATTTTGGAGTGCTCGAGGAAGATGGTGTACAATGCAATTAAGCATTTTAAATCTTTTGGAGTAACACAAAATGTAAAACAAGCTCCTCGAACACGGAAAACAACATCGAGAGAAGATCAAATAATTCATCGGATTTCGGCTAAAGATCCTTTTAAGAGCTCCAATGTGATTAAAACTGAGCTATTGTCAGAATATGGGGTAGGTGTGTCGTCCAGAACCATAAGACGTCGCCTCAATGAGAAAAATTTGCGTGGATGTATTGCGCAACGAAAACCGCTTGTTTCAAAAAAAAATCTTAAAGCAAGACTACAATTTTCCAAACAACACCTGAACAAAACAATAAATTTCTGGAAAAATATACTTTGGAGTGACGAATCAAAGTTTTGTAGGTTCGGCTCAGATGGAAAACGTTATGTATGGCGTCCTCAAAACCAGGAGCATAACCCAAAGTACACCATTAAAACGGTTAAACATGGCGGAGGCAGCATAATGGTCTGGGGTGCCTTTTCCTGGCATGGTATCGGTCCGATAATAAAAATTGACACAAAAATGGACCAACATGTATACAAAAATATTATAGAGAACCATATGATACCATTTGCCGATGACAATTTACCGGTTGTGTGGCGTTTCATGCATGATAATGACCCTAAGCACACTTCTCGTCTAGTTAGAAGTTGCTTAGAGGTCAATAATGTCGATGTTTTAGAATGGCCTGCTCAGTCTCCCGATCTTAACCCGATCGAAAACCTCTGGAATGATGTTGAGCACCATGTGGAACAAAAAAAACCCAAGAATTTATCAGAATTGTGGCAGGAAATCAACAACGCTTGGAATGCTATACCAAAACAAAGATGTGAAGCTTTAGTGGAAAGTTTACCCCGAAGATGCGCTGCGGTATTAAAGAATAAGGGATATCCCACCAAATATTAAACAAAAAACTGAAAATAGTTAAGGTAAATACTTTAAATGCATTATTATTATTTAAAATTAAAAAGTGTGCTAAATTCCTGTCCAAGCAATAAATCAATATATTTTATATTTTTTCTTACAGATGTAACCCAAGTTTGTATTTCATCTTCCGAATTAAACTTATTTACACATTTAATCAAAAAAATATGAAAAATAAAGTTTTGTTTATCTTCGAATCGAAATATATGTTGTTTATTTACATTTGAAGCGAGTGTGCTAAATTCGTGGCCACCACTGTACATTAGTTTAAATTATACGTATATGTATGTCGGATGAGTAAGTTAACGCGCTAATTAGAGTTTAGAAATGGGCGGGGCTTATTCTCTTACCCAAAAAAGTTCTTCAAGGTCGGATGGTCGTATAAAATTTATACGACAGTCGTCGGATAAGCATATGTGCATCGAACAAAATTATTCATCGAATTTCGTATAATGGGTACTCGACGTCTCCTCATAATGCGTGCATACAATATTTCGTACATTCAGGATTCGAATTTTTTTTCTGTGTACATTTTGTTTTAGTGTATCCATTGATCTTTCATTCTAAAAATAACTTGTTATTCTGAAATTTTGTTTCTGAAATAACAAAACAACGCATTATTTTCGATCAGTTATATTTTAGATTTTCTCACGATCGCACAACATTTAATAACTTTTTTACACAAGTTAATGTGATAAATTAAAATCATCAAATAAGTTTAGAAGTTAAAATACGATTCACCTGTTTAAAATTATTATTATAATTCCACAATAGTGTTGTAAACAATTAAGTATATTATAAATTATAATTATGAAATTGTTTGTGTGATACTTATTGGTTAATTTTGTTTCACAAATTTACCTTCACAGTGTCAGTGCTCAACGTATTTACTCAAATAATTGCATATAATATCGATTCAGCTATAATAACTGCAAATTAGTACAGTTATTATATGCAGAATATGCGATAAGCTGATACTAACTGTAACTAATTGTAAATCTAATAAGTTTCAGTTTACTTTTTTTTCAAAATGATCGTAAATCCACTAAATGTTATTCAATTGCTTCTGCTAGCATTCCAAGGTTTAAACATAGAAAATACACCAATAACACAACAGGAAATTGAATTGAAAGATAGCATCGAAACAATTTTATTGGATGCTATGCATGAATTCAATAATATAGAAGTAGTTGAAGATGAAACATTAGATTTTGAAGAGCCATTCAAAGATGTTGAAATGTAAATAGTAGAGGATAATGAAAAAATCTGGACGAAAGATGAAGATTTACAGCAGTGTACAGATCATACTGAAGAATTGGATCACGATTATAAAGCAAAATACAATCTAGTATTCGCTGCGAAATACCAGGGTGTAAAAATGTAACAATTTTAAGATGTGCATGGTGTAAAAAGTCACTGTGTCTTAAACATTTTTTTGAAGATTACCACTTTTGCTCCAATTATCTGGCGTAATCTGATACTTTGTAAAAATTAGTCACATAAATGTAATTATACATAAGTTTAATAATGACAAATAATAATTATGACAATAATAAAAATATTATAATTTAACTAAATTTAATATCTTTACAAATCCAACTTAAAGAATGTATACAAATACTATAGATACAAAAATATATAATTTATAATTTTAATAAAATTTTCAAAACATTAAAAAAAAACATTTTTGTTTGGGGGTAAATTTTAAGGGTAGTTTTCACCCCTTGAATGGAGGAGATGGTGTATAAAAAAAATACTTTTTAATACTCTACAACATACCACGGAATCAGAAAAATTAACAAAATCTAGCTCTGGTGCAAGTCGGGGGTGACTTACCCCCGCTCACCCTCTTAAGATTGATTATTTTCAAATCTCCTAAAACACATCAACTATATTTTTCAATTATCTACTTTATCCAATTATTTTGGCTCAAATTCTAATAATTTAGGAATTTTTACAGATAAAAAATACGCTGAAAAACAGCATTTACCCTCAAAATTACTTAAGGGTTGCAACCCTTTGGGTCCAACGTACTATTCACAATATTGTTATAATACAACCTAAAAAGCGCACTTGGTATTGTTGCAAAATTTTAATTAGTTTTCAAGATATTTAAAAAAAATGGTTTTTGGGGGTTAACTTTAAGGGTGGTTTTTACCCCTTCAATGGAGGAGTTAGCACGTAAAAAAAATACGTGTTCAATATTTTTCGATGCTCTACCACATACCATAAAATCAAGAAAATCGGTGAGGTACACCTCGGGTACCTTCCTTGTTAGTTAAATATCTTAAAAAAATGTTTCAGACAAAAGTTTATTTATTTATTTATACAAAGTTCATCAAAAGCTGACTACTACAAAAAATAAAGTAGAAGATAAAAATAAAGTAAGACTATTCAAACAATTATTAGAATCGCATGATGCATTAAAGTTGAGATTTGAGTAGTTCTCATTAAATAAACGTACCACTGATAAAACAAGTTCAAAAAACCCTAGTAAGTACGGTGAGAAGGAACATGGAAAAAACGGTAGTCCCTCAAGGAGCGATTTGGGGTAGATATTTGGAAGGAAGACCAAATTTCAGGCAAGTTTATCATATCGTACAAACAATTAACCTTATGTGCTCGGATGTCCCCTCTGGCGCACAATTCAGCTCCGAGTGCAAAGGGTTAAGCGAAAAAGCTGTTCTGAAGTCGACTCTTCGCTTCTGCAATGAGGGGAAATTAAGACGACTCGTATGGGTGGGAACACTGACATGAAAGAACTGGACTGCTAACCGTCGTCTGAAAAATGAGACCATTTTTAGCACAGACTCAATTCTCATGGAGCAAATTATGCTATTAAAAATGCCCTAAAATACCGTACAATTATGTTTAAACTGACGCAAATTAAAAATAATTGAGCTTTCACGAACCGATTTGTAACGGCAACTTGTAAAGGCTGTCGTGGGTAAAAGTGATATGCAAAAAGCATGTGTTTACTTTTATTTATCTATTGGGGATATCAAAAAGATGTATCACACGCGTAGATACTAGAAAAAACCAAAAGAAGTGCACATTCAAAGCGCCACCTTCATTTGGCTGTTGGACATTTTTTTTCTAAAGTTGACTGCCTGCGGGACTTAAGCAAGAGCGAGATAGTTAGAATTCGGTCAAAATTTGGTCTTACTTTTGATGTGAGTTTTTGTACGGGATCAGCAGTCCAGTTCTTATATGTCAGTGGGTGGGAAGAAAGAGCATATTGACCCAAGACAAGCCTCAAAGCGCAATATTTATGAACCTACGTTTAACCAACTCAATGTAATAAATTAACAACCCGGTCTGGCGTATTCCAGAATAGGGTTACAAATGAACAAGAGAAGAATTTCGTCATGCAAGGGTCGTCGAATTCTTGGCTGGATTAAACAATTCTATTGTTGTGCATGGCCAAAAACAATAAATCTGCGTAAAAGTTGGCCAAATTTTTTTTGAATTTTAAAATTGGCATGTAAATAAAAGGAAAAAATATTTGAATAATAAAAATTGTATGGGTAAAAACACCAATTTAAAAATAAATAGGTCTAGCTTTTTTTAAATTATTAAAGATGAATCTTGTGCTAGATGTGTGCTCCTTTATGCCGCAATTGAATAATAAAATGTCGTGGACAAAAAAAAAACATTAGTTAGCCCATTAAAGGCGCGTTTCCAATACAGCGTGGAGTTCAGCACCAAAGTAGGCCCGTTCCAAATGGCAGCGCAGAGTGTGTTCGAAATATTCAGAGCTTTCGAAATCATGTTATTGCCTGTAATTTTTTTGTCAAATATCGTGTGAAGAGTGAAGATTGTATTCTTGTAAATTAATTCAAATTGTGGAAAATAAAGTTGCAGCTACCCTTGCAGTAGCTCATTACATAAATATATTGTCGATTGTTAAAGTAGTTCGAAAATATACGAGCCATCTGTAGATGACTTCGTGGAACTCATTCGAAAAACAAATTTGAATAACTAATTTTTGCCAAAATAACGAGCAATTCAATATAAGAATATTATATTCTGTAAACAAATTAGTCAAATAATAATTTTATTTCATATATAAGAAGCAATATTTTTGTCAATTTTGCATTCCAAGAAATAAAATTTGCAGCAGTGCCATCTCGTATTAAATCAAGTTCGAAAGCTTTCGACATCTCCAGCGCGGAAGTAGAAGTAGGTCCCACTTTCACGCCGACTCTCGGATTCAGAGTGAGATTTTTAAAGAGACAAAAGATACAACTCTATCGTGTGAAGTGTAGAGATAGCAAATACTCTGAATCTTCACGCTGTATTGGAAACGCGCCTTAAAAATTTATAATACGCTGCAGTTCAGGTTTGTCGACTTTTAACTTTTGGTGTGCATCAAGCTTGATTCATATCTCAATGCAGAGCAGTTGGGAATTGCTAATTTTAATATTTTATTTGAAACAAGTTTTTTTTTTGCTGTGTCCTTAAAGCCGCGTTTCCAATACAGCGTGGAGATTCAGAGTATTTGCTATCTCCACACTTCACACGATAGAGTTGTATCTTTTGTCTCTTTAAAAATCTCACTCTGAATCCGAGAGTCAGTGTGAAAGTGGGACCTACTTCTACTTCCGCGCTGGAGATGTCGAAAGCTTTCGAACTTGATTTAATACGAGATGGCGCTGCTGCAAAGTTTCTTTCTTGGAATGCAAAATTGGCAAAATTATTGCTTCTTATATATGAAATAAAATTATTATTTGACTAATTTGTTTAATATTAAATTAATAATAATATTAAATGTAATATTCTGTAGAATTGCTCGTTATTTTGGCAACAATTAGTTATTCAAATGTGCTTTTTCGGATGAGTTGCACTAAGTCATCTACAGATGGCTCGTATATTTTCGAACTACTTTAACAATCGACAATATATTTATGTAATGAGCTACTGCAAGGGTAGCTGCAACTTTATTTCCTACAATTTTAATTAATTTACAAGAATACAATCTTCACTCTTCACACGACATTTGACAAAAAAATTACAGGCAGCAACCTGATTTCGAAAGCTCCGAATATGTCGAACATACTCTGCGCTGCCATTTGGAACGGGCCTACTTTGGCGCTGAACTCCACGCTGTAATGGAAACGCGCCTTAAAGCGGCCCATAAACGGTTAATATTATTGCGCAATATCTGGGTTTGTAGAATATAATTGACCGTGACAATATTGAAAAATTGTGTAATATATTGTACGAAATCAACATTTTTTTAAAATATATTGCAAAACCTGGAAAATAATGTGCTTGTTGGCAATATTGTGTAATTTCTGTCAGTCGGTATCAAGAAGTGGCAGAGAACGCGTGGGGATGGCGGATAAAAAACTTTGGAATTTATTGAAGTTTACCATGGACTTCCGGTCCTATGCACATTGTACCTAGTAGGTTCAAGACCACCTACAATTCGTAAATTTTAACGAAATTTGAAAATGCTTGTTGGAGGATACTCGCGATGAGAAGACGAAGAGACGCTCTAAACCCTTATTGCCAAAAATGTCTTGGGTGATTTTAAAAGTTCTATTTACTTCACTTTGATTTCTAAAATTCAGCATATTGAAACTTCAGGTTTACGATCCAAGAACTTAAAGCAAAATTAGGCATGTACTTAATCGTACAAGGTCTCCTAAAGGTCCTATTTTTGATTATTTCCAGATTTTCATTTTTGCTTTAAGTTCTTTGATCCTAAAGGCCCAATTAGAATGACCGGATCTGAACGGATACACATATCAAAGTACGCAGTGAAACGGATAGGAAAAAAACACCGATTACAATGACTTACCCGTTCGGATTAAAACTTCAAAGTAGTTTCTTTAAATCTCAAAAGTGCGAAAAGTAGAAATGCATATAAATCGGAAAATAAAAGCATTTTCAATATGTGTGTATGTGTAAAACTTAAAAAATTGAAAAGTAGAAGAAAAAACCGATGGTAGCAGTTCTTTAATACTCACGAGTATCCTCCAACCAAAATTTTCAAATTTCGTTAAAAATTAAGACTTGTGGGTGGTTTTGAACCAAATTTAGCATTATAGCCCAAATGGGCCATTCTACACGTGTATTTTCGAAGCGTATTCAAACCGGTTTTATGGGGGAGAAGTAAGCGATGCGAGGAAAAATCTCTACAAAAAGCACTGAACTTTGGAGAGTGAATGTGCATCACAAATTGAATCTATTTATCTGGGGGCACGGCAGTGCCCCCGCCAAGTCGAGCGCGAAGCAAACACTGCCGTACTATCCTTTACTGGAACCATTTCGCCGCATTTTCAGGCCCCTATTTGAGAACCTCTGGATAAGACCAGAACGCAGAAATTGTCGTCATCCAGTAAGCTATAATCACATACTTAAAATCCAAAATTTCAAGTCTGTAGGTCATTTAGTTCCGAAGTTAAGCGAAAGCAAAGTTTCACATTTATGACACTCACTCACTCACTCATAATCATCAAAATAGAACTAGTACTTCCCATAAACTCAGAGAGCTGAAATTTGGTACAGAGTTAGGGTTTAATGGCCACATAAAGTGAAAACTATAAAAACTAGGATAATCGAAGATCTGGAGTACCTGTTGACCTTGATTCAGTACTTCGAATCGCGTTCGTGTTTATAAGTACTTTTCTAGTATTCTAGGTTTAGTTTTTGAGTAGGCTGAGTAATATTTTCTTTGAGTTTTTTTTTTTTTAGTAAGACAAAAGATGTCTTAAAGATATAGGTTATTATTGTTTTAGTCTAAATATTATCGGTATTTCTGATTTGTTGTCCATATACTAAAGGTCGTTGAGTTTATTTGTGTTTGATTTCGCAAGATAATATCGTAAAAAATGTGGATAATATTAAAAGACGACGATGAACTTAGTGGCTACCAAGTAGTTGGTATGCCCAAAGACGGGTCTTGTCTCTTCCATTCAATATCTTTCTTGGTGTATGGTAGAACTGACTCAACTTGCAGTATCAGATCTGCTATCTCTTGTGGCCAAGCCTACGTGGCGCTTTCACGAGTAACCAATCTTCATGGGGTGCACCTCATAAATGTTGACTTCAAGAGTATAAAAGCTCAAGCTTCAGCGATCACCGAATACAACCGGCTTAGGCGTAAATACCGCGCCGATCTTTCAGAAATTAAACCGTCTAAGCCGTCTAAAAGAATAAATAATGAACGCGAATGGGCAATACGAAAAACTGTTGCTACTGTACAAGAATCAGAACCGGAAAAAAAGAAAAGAAAGATTTGTAATAATGAAAAAACTACTCCTAAAAAGAAAAAAACTGTGTCAAATAAGAAAATCTAATAAAATAAATCAATATGCCCACGTTTCTACAAAAAGAAGTGAAATCCCACCAAAAACATTCTGTAAAAAACTAGCCAAGTCTCGATGGAGCTGCTTGTTTATCTCTAAAAAGTAATGAAATCTAGACAAAGTCGTGCCAAATCTAAGGTTCCTTACTGCGATTTCTTTATTATTATAGTTAATGTTGTGTGACTTGGCCGTTGAAGGGTACACAAGGGTACAAAACCAGGTGCTCCATGACACCATTGCACCAATCTGTCGCCAGAACCGCTACCCATTGACGATGGAAAATTGCCACTTGGAAAACGTTGATTCAATAACCAGTCAATTGTAGGCTTGATAAAGCTGCGTATTTCAATAATACTTATGTATAGGCGAGCCTGAAACAAACAGTATAAAAAATTATTTCCAGTACAGGCGGACTTCTAATCATTGATAGAAGTCCGTCTGTACGTCTATTTTATGTTAGATCGGTGGTCGATTTGACGCTCCAAAAAGAAGAGAGCAGAAGTCAGCATTGTCAATGCTGAATGCATGTGTTGCACAATCAACAACAGCCTAAAATGAGACACTAGCGTCCAATTACCAATACCAGTATGGGCTATTATCTCGCTTAACAAACATAGGTAGTTACAACAGATATAACATTACGTGTAAACAAAATTGACTTGTACCCACTAACGTATAAAGAATGTTCAACGGCCAAGTCACACAACATTAACTATAATAATAAAGAAATCGCAGTAAGGAACCTTAGATTTGGCACGACTTTGTCTAGATTTCATTACTTTTTAGAGATAAACAAGCAGCTCCATCGAGACTTGGCTAGTTTTTTACAGAATGTTTTTGGTGGGATCCTGTTGTCACGAACTAACACAACGGAACGAGCAGGCGGGTTGTTTTGATTGACTGATTTTTAAATAATACGGCAATAATTTATAACTTCCTTTTGTATTATATACGTCCACCAAGCACTCAAATCGAAATGACAAGCAATGCACACATATATTCTCAGTCCTTGTTCGTACAGCAATGTGCATCAGCAGCAGGAATGCCCGTGGGGAAACGCTGACTCTCCACTGTGTTGTCAAAACGGTTTGAATACTGCTGCGAAAATACACGTGTGGAATGGCCCAATGTGCTATGGGACGTGAAATGCAAAGATTATACTAATCGACGTGCTGATTGAGCATTATTGCGAAAAATATCCGGATGCCAACAAGCAAGATGTTTTCAAATAAATTCTTTGCGGACAAACTTCCGGAAAGAACTCAAGCGGTTTCGTGATGCTGAAAAGAGTGGTGCAGGTGCGGACTAACAATATATTGCCAAGCTCATTGTACGTCTGTTCTCGTGATTGTGCAAAATATTACACAACCATCAATATCGCCTCCATACGATTCAATTTATTGCACAAATCCAATTATTGTGCAATAATATTGAACGTCTATGGGCAGTCGTCAAAATATTGTGCAATTCATATTACACAATAATATTGACCGTCTATGGGCCGCTTTATGGACGTTCTAAATTTACCGATATTTGACAAAACTATGAATGCCTCATTTTCTTTTTCAAACAGAATGATGCATCCATATTTATGTCGCTCAAAATATTTTTCGATCTTCTGGTTAAATTATCTTCCAAATTAATTGAAATAAAGTATGTGACGATCGCAAAAGAAAACATAATAGATCCGACATGTTTTGGGCGTGCGCAGTCGAAAACGCCGCACTAATGAAATATTTCCTGTAGGAAGTGTGGTAGACTCGCTAAAATGAAACCACTAACAAAGTTTCAAGTATGTGATAATCAATTTCAAAACAGTGTTATGTACTGGGGATTATTAGACTCGATATCACGCTAAGATGATTTTGATTTAAGCCTGCTAGATACTATCAAAAAGAAGTCCAATTTTAGCTTTGACTATTTTTGAAACTGCCTACTTCGGAGCTACTAACATCCGAACTCTTCTCATATAAGTTATTTAAACGTGCCAAGAATTTAGGACAGCAAATCGAGTGTCCATCACCAAGCCACAGCGCCACATTGTTTCAGTCTTAAGGCTAAAACAGAACTTAGTGCTGTAGCTTAATGTTGCTCATTTAATCGGTCGTCATGGATCGCTCCCTATAAACTGTTTTTTTTTTTTAATTTTTGGTACGGAACTCTAAACATGGGCTTCTCGCTTTCAAAATAAAAGGTTCAGTGAGACAATAACAGCCTCTTCGATTATTTGGATTGCAGTATTACCCCAAGATAATTATTTTCTTCAAAGAAAAATGCTTAGCTAGAACTGTGCTCTATACGGTATAATTAACCCTTTGAGTGAAAATGACTAGTCTCGTCCGCAAAGATTTTTTGCGCTAAATTCGACTTTGACGGGTTACACCAGCCGCACAATTAAAGAGTGACCGCAAAAATCGCCTGTTATTGCACATTCCACAGCGAACTAAGGAAAAGACATAAAAAAAAATTTCAGGTATCAAATTAATCGTTGTAAAAAATCAAGAAAGGCGAGGAAGGGTTAAATATCAAAAACAAGTCCAGGGGCGATAATGCGGCAAACTAGTTAAGCTAAAACAAGCACGAAATCAGTTCAGATCTTTTAATTGTAGGACTTACAAATTACATTAAAAGTAAGAACATGACCGAATCTTATCTCGTGCTCACAACGGCTTCCTTTCTAGCGGCATCTTGCAGTAGTTGAGTGTCGACTTCCTCACTGGGTAGCTGAACGTACCGAACGACAGAGCCGCGAATGAAGCAATTCTTCACTGAAAGCATGTGAGGATATTTCTCTGGGTCTGTGACACTGATGTCAGTCAATTTAATGTTTAGATATTGGTCCACCGAGTGCAGTGTTCCACAAATACTAAAAATGAAAATTTAATGAAACTAATTCCAGAACTGAATTTAAATGTTAATCTAACCTTAAGTCGTTTTTAAGTTCAACCACGACGTCTTTTCCCACCAATGACTTGAAGAAAGAATAGAAAAGCTGAAAGGAGTTTGTTTGTAATTAGCACCGCACAGCACGCAGAAAAATTAAATTTTTACCATTTCGTGAACTCATCCAAAACAAAATTAACTTGAAATGTCAAAAGCAACATGAAGTTAGGAGTGTTTTTAACGTATGTATGTACTTTCGCCTTACTTAAATCCATATATAGCTCAGTGGTGCTTCATTTTACTATGATTCGAGTATTTGAAAGAATATGGTTTGAGTCCAAATAAACGCATATTATGTGAAGGACAAAACCTGGTAATACTAATTTATTTATTTATTGCACATTCATCAATGATCAGATTACTAAATTTAAAAAAATAAGCAATAGATAGATCAACTGCAACGAAGCTGATTTTTTATCCAATCTCTCGAACAATTAAAGTCAATATGGAGGTACCTACAGTTAAAAGCGCGCGACATTGACGTAAAAGGCTCAGATTTGCCATAATTCGTGCGATGGAACGGAACGTGGAAGAAAGAATGGTCTCTCAATGAACGTGCGGTGACAGAAATGTTAAAAAGAGATAATCTCGGACGAATTAACACTACCCATCATGCCAGTCCAAGGTGGAGTTTGATCGAGCGTCAGTGCTCTAGAGTTTGTAACGGGAGCAGTTTGAGTCTATCAACGTAAGGAGGTAATGTGAGGGGATTGGTCCAAGGAAGACCACTAACAAGGAGACGGCGCCACCGTGGGGTCGGGGATTTTCCCGAAATTTTTTGTGGTGAAAGAGGACCCGTAGCACCTCACGTAGTTAAAGCAGTAGGATGCAATACTCGGAAAATTCCGAGAAAAATCGATTCAAAATTTTCTAGGCGCCTTATGAGTTAAAAATGTGATTCTATTGTCGAGCCGCCGTCTAGCCTAGACGGTTAAGGCGTGGTCGTATGTGCCGGAGGTCCCGGGTTCGATTCCTCCTACAGGTCTCTTTTTTTTTTTTTTTGCTATCCTAACAATTATTAAAAGCGTTTCTCATCCCTATTTAATTTTTGAAAATTTATTTTAGCTCAAGAACGTAAAGTTTTTCATTCACTAAAAAATATTCGTGCTCGTTGTTCTATTCCGTTTTATGGCCCTTTAAGGGTCTAAAAAATTTTGACCTGGGGTTCCCTTAGGATTATAATGGACATTTGCGCATAGGACTGTGCGTGAGTCTGTGAGAATTGAACAGCAGATCATTTTTTGATTCAATACGCCTGGTTTGCCTTAAAATTGTCAGTTAATAGAAACATTTTCATGAATGTTAATGAGACATGTTTTTGTACGGATGTATTGCAAACTCCCTGTGATTGTAAAAAATCCGCTTTTATATGTTGCGCAAGATGTCGCAAAAATTATTGCTTTGTTTGTTTTTACGATAATTACCACTGTGGTTTTTGTATATAATTATTATATAAATAAAAATTTAATTTTTCCTAATCGACTTTGTTATACTCATTAAAAATCCAATGTTCCTCCTCATATACTTTACAATGAAAAATAAAAAACCCACCGTTATGAATTATTTTATTGGAAAAAAAAAGAAAATAATTTTTAAAAAAATAATGTAAATAAATTTTAAAAAATAAAATAGGGATGAGAAACGGTTTTAATAATTGTTAGGATAGCAAAAAAAAAAAAAAAAGAAAAGAAAAGAAAACAAAATAAGACCTGTAGGAGGAATCGAACCCGGGACCTCCGGCACATAAGACCGCGCCTTAACCGTCTAGTCTAGACGGCGGCTCGACAAACGAATCACATTTTTAACTCATAAGGCGCCTAGAAAATTTTGAATCGATTTTTCTCGGAATTTTCCAAGTATTGCATCCAACTGCTTTAACTACGTGAGGTGCTACGGGTCCTCTTTCACCACAAAAAATTTCGGGAAAATCCCCGACCCCACGGTGGCGCCGTCTCCTTGTAAGAGCGGACCTAAAAAATTTTCTCTGGACCGTCTCAATACGGTTCACCTGAGTCCTACATGACGGAGACCAACCCAAGCTAGCATACTCGAGAATTGGTCTAACAAAAGTGCAGTAGAGAATCATTGTGATTGATGATGATCATTGAATTTCTTTGACCAGCGCTTGACAAAACCGTGGCGTCAATGTGATAATTAAAAGAAAAACGGCTATTCAACCAGACACCCAGATCCTTGAATATGTCAAGTCTCTGTAACGAGCATCCGTCAACAGAATAGTTAAAAGATTTCAAGTATTTGGAGCGTGACAAGCACATATATGTACATTTGTCAATTAGCACACTATCGGCGGCTAACACCATGAGCTTGACTCACATGTCTAGCGGCGAAAATTAGTGAAGTATGAAAAAAGTGCACCTTTTAGAAAACAAGTAATATCTTCACAACTAATAGGAGGATTTCAATGGAATTTGGAATTAGGTATCACATAGTATTTCAAAGATATAGATGAAAAATTTAAAAAAAAAAGTCAAATTTTTAATTTAGTTTTCTATTACGTCATTTAATGTATAACATGAACCAAACAATTAATTGTTAATTTTCGAAAGTTGGGTGCATTAGAAGGAGAAATGAAAATGTAAATATGCACGAGTAGGAAAGGGAACACAAATCCACGCTACGCTACGCTAGCATTGGAAACGTGCCCTAAAGACCCAAACAGAATAATGCCTACTCTCAAAACCCCCGGGAAAACATATAAACACAAGCCGTGAAGTAGAAAATGCATACGTAGTGATGTAGTCCGAGAGTAAGCCACTCCACTCGCCTGAACTGCTAAACTATAACTTTTACGCGAAAATGATATTCTAATAACTTTAACTATAGAGGAATACCTTTCTAGTGATCTAAAAAACTTTATAATAACAAGAACAAAATATTAGAGTTTTTTGCACTTAAACACAACTCTAACCATTTCCTCGAACAAAACAGCAGCGGCAGGTCGACTTAACAGCACGACCTTCCGTGGTAATTTTTTCGATGGGCAGTAAGAGTAACTTTTGAGCTCAAATATCTTTAATATTTTGTTCTTACCCCTATAATGATTTTGGTACCATAAGAACGGTATTCCTCCCCAGTTACAGTCAGTAGAACATCACTTTTTCGTAAAAGCAATAGTTTAGCAGATTCGCCCTGTGGAGCGGAATGAATGGGCTATACCGCCATAAGAAGCAATGTTATTTCTGTGCAATCATCGGACTACATGACCCTATAGGTGTGGTAGTGAGCAGGTCTACTTCACGGCTTGTATTTATTATTCCCGGGGGTTTTGCTACTCTCCAATGAGGAAGTCAACCACGACCCAACCAAAAAAAGTGCTGCTACCTTTTCCTTCTCATTGTAAAATAAATTTCCCGTCTCGCTCGTGTTTTGGTGGATATGCTCTAGCTTTTCGTTCGTATTAGTTAAAAGATTTGAATTGCCACATGAAATTCAGCCGATTTCTAGTAGTGGTTCTGAGACTAGCTAAATATTTAGTACTACTAAAATGTCAAATCTTAAGAAAAAATTGAGGTTAAGTGTTAGAAAAAAATTGCCACCAAAAGTGAAGAAGCATTTTTAAGTGGAAATGGTATTTATTTGGAGTGTTAAGTAAAAAAGGATGAAATTTATAAACATCCTTATTCATAAATTACGAAATATAAAGTTCTTCCTTTTCCATTTCACTCCCGATTAAAACAAGCAGAACGTTTTACATCTCACATCTACATTGATAAAGATGTGTACGAACGCATCTTGTCAGCCAACTGATAAGTGTTTGGTTTGTGGTTGGCTTGCTCATTGGAGAGTAGGCATAAGCCGCTGGAGACTGGCGCACCCGCTAGGTTGGTGTCTTAACTCGCGCTGGCCATACATTTATGCGTAAGTTAAGACACCAACCCAGCGGCTGCGTCAGGCTTCAGCGGCCTATTCTGTTTGGGCCTTATAACCCCCAGATTTGGCACCCGGCTGAGGGATCTAATTCTTTGTACTTATCGGCAACACCATCTATTGCTTAAACACGATACTAAAGAGTCTACATATAATTCAAAGGGACTTATTAGTACAAACGGGGTTTCGGGACGTCTGATTTCGAATCTATTTATTTTTGCATAAATACTTTGACATTTAAGAGGGTGATTCCAAGATGACCTAATTCAGAGAATTCTCAGTGCTGGTCCATTCACATATAGCAACATGAGTTGTCGATGAATATTGAAATCAACGAGAAGGGACACTCTCAACACGTTCTCAAAGTCCCAATCCATATGCAATTCTCGAGAATACACCCAGCATAATTTCCCATTAGATAAAGCAGCTCATCTGTAATCTGTACATACATCTGTAAATTCCTATAAGAAATATAGAGAAAGAAATAGTCAACAAAACATTCTCAGATTGATTGCATTGGTATCGTTCTCTCAGTTCTATCTTCCCTTGTAATGTTAAGTTATAGGGAAATGCTGAAATGAATAATGGGGAAGAGTAAAACCCCCGAGAATAATAAATACAAGCCGTGAAGTAGACCTGCTCACTACCGCATCTGTGGGGTGATGTAGTCCGATGATTGCTGCGAAATAACATTGCTTCTTATGGCGGTATACCCCATTCATTCCGCTGCACACGGCGAATCTGCTAAACTATCGTTTTTACGAAAAAATTATGTTCCATTAATTGTAACTGGGGAGGAATACCATTCTTATAGTATTAAAATCATTATTGGGCGAGAACAAAATGTTAAAGATATTTGCGTTCAAAAGTTACTCTTACAACCCACTGAACCACTGACATATAAGAACTGGACTAAACACAAGCTTTATGCACATCACTTTTACCCACGACAGCCTTTACAAGTTGCCCGCCAACTCATCATTTTCCGTTGCAATCAGCTGTTAGAATAGTTTAACGATGTCCAACAGATGGCTACTTCATTTTGTGATACAACTTTTAGCTTGGGTTGGTATAAACGAGAAATGTGAAGGTTAGACAAAGGCAGAAAAATAATTTGTATAGCTATCTTTGTTTTTCTTAAGTCCCCAGCTGATTGCCGCGAGGAACATTTTTATAAAAAAACTTAAAATTGAGCGTGATATGAGAGAAATCGGTTCGTGAGAGCTTAATTATTTTTAATTTGCGTCAGTTTAAACATAATTGTACGGTATTTTAGGGCATTTTTAATAGCATGATTTGCTCCATGAGGATTGAGCCTGTGCTAAAAATGGTCTCATTTTTCAGACGACGGTTAGCAGTCCAGTTCTTTCATGTCAGTGCACTGAACGAATTACCACGGAAAGTCGTGCTGCCAACTCGACCTGCCGCTGCTGTTTTGTTCCAAAAAGTGGTTAGAATTGTTTTAAGTACGAAAAAACTTGAATATTGAAGCTACGCTTCTTATCGGAGGTTGGGCGGGCTGGACTCGCTGTAAAAAAGCGAAGACGTAACCGTTAAATTCCCTCTCCTTGCGGCAAACGACTGGCGAGAGTGGCGAGTAGGCCGCGTCAGTATAAGAAAGAGAGAAAGAGAGAGAGAGAGAGAGAGAGAAAGAGAATCGGTCGACTGCTGCATGCGTGTGGGATTTCCTGTGCCAAAACCAAAGAGTATCTATAACAAGAGGGGACACTCGAGCGGTTATTCCTTATCTTTTTTCGACCTTGGTACCGTTACAGGAATGAAATGGGAATTTATGCTAGAAATAGTTAGTAATAAAGAAAGCATAAGTGAGAGAAAGACAAAAATTTCGGGCGAAAAGTGGAACACTCCTGCAGGGTACACCGCACAAAAATCTTTTATCACAAAACTTTTCTATGAACACATTACACGCTGCCTTTTCCATAGCCACACACCAAACACGTTATGTTATGCTTGCCCATCATTTATCTAAAGCGCATTTTATTTTATTTAATTAATTCCGTCTAAAAAAGCACTTTTTTACTTAAAAACTTTTAAGCTTGTTCATATTTACGAACAAATCAAGATCACCCGGTACTTTCCGCAAAGCGAGCGAAGCACACAATAATTTAAAACTAGGGCGCCTTTAAAAATGCTCAATGAAAAAATGTAAAGAATCTCATCCGTATGAATACGGTGTGTGCTAACTGCCCCTTCTCCCTTCTCCGATTCGGCATTTCTCTATAACTTCGCATTGCGAGGAGAGGTAAACTTGAGCGACCTAGTACTAGTGCAGCAAACCAGGGCGCCTTTAAAAAAGCGTTCATAAAAAAAGCTTCAGTCTATAGCTTACGCTGTAAAAGCTATCTGTGAGAATTTTTTTGTGACTATTTCTCTCTCTAAATTTCTTATAGGTATTTACAGAGGTAATAGCTCTGAGCTGCTTTATCTAATGGGAAATTTTGCTGGGTGTATTTTCGAGAGCTTGCATATGGGTTGGAATTTTGAGAGGGTATTAAAGTGTCCCTTCTTGTTGAAATAGATATGCTTTGGTTTTAGTTTAGTTTTTTGTCTCTTCCCAAAACCCCCGGGAATGCATATAAACATAAGCCGTGAAGTAGAAAATGCATGCGTAGTGATGTAGTCCGACAATCGCCGCGAAATAACAATGCTTCTTATGGCGGAAGATCCGAAGATCCACTCGCCTGAAATGCTAAACTATAACTTTTACGCGAAAATAATGTTCTACTAATTATAACTGTGGAGGAATACCTTTCTTATGATCTGAAAAACGTTATGGTGGCAAGAATAAAATATTCTAGTTTTTTCGTACATAAAACAATTCTAACCACTTCTTGGAACAAAACAGCAGCGGCAGGTTGAGTTGGCAACGCGACTTTCCGTGGTAATTTGTTCAGTGGGACATTTTGTTCTCGCCTCTATAATGATTTTGATACCTTAAGAACGGCATTGCTCCCCGGTTACAATTAGTGGAACATAATTTTTTTGTAAAAACCATAATTTAGCAGATTCGCCCTGTGGAGCGGGATGAATGGGCTATACCGCCATAAGAAGCAATGTTATTTCGCGGCGATTCTCGGACTACATCACCCCACAGATGTGTAGTGAGCAGGTCTATTTCACGGCTTGTATTTATTATTCCCGGGGGTTATGCAAGTGTGCATCAATACATATACATGCCTTATGTTATAAACCAGAAACGGGCAAAGTTCCTCTCCAAGGGAGCGGTATACCTGCCTCAATTTCGGGTCGCTCTATAAGCCCCATGAGTGTGAATGAGTAAGAAATATCAATCCATATTCTTCCTTTCTCACTCACACCTGCAGGAGCAATGAAGAGCTCCTAGGATCTCTCGGGAGCTCTCGGAAGCTAAAAGAGTTGAGTTTGCCCGGATCTGTTATAAACTAAATACAGAGTATAATTAGATCATAGTCAGTGAGCCAACCGTAGTATAGTTCATTATCTCGCATATATATATATATGTGCTTTCATTAATTATGAAGCACATGTAATTAAATATCGAATAAATGAAAGAAGAAGACTTATAACATAATGAATAATGGACCAAATGATATCCCATATAAAATGCTTGGAAAAAGAAATTGTGGACATTTCATTCTTTCTCTATCGCAAGAAAAAAAATGAAAATTCATTAGCTGTGTGTATGGGGAAATCTATATAAATTGCTAAAAAAAACGCAGCTAGAATTATGCATTGTGAATACGCTTAACAGGACGCATCGCCAGTGCTACAAGGGCCGGAGAATTGATGTTATAAAAAAAAAATCAGTTGAAGAGATTTTTTTGTTCCTTCCTAACATGAACTTCGAAACCAGTTTTTCTATGCTTAAGGAATTTCTACCAGAATAAAAGTCACAATTTTAAAATATGTGTAATACATTTAATTATACTGAGAAATAAATAAATGCTATTTACAATAAAATTGCTTTTAAGTATTTTCCATTCGGAGCTAGCCAGGTCCACTTGAGCTAACTCCGCTCCATTCTATGTACACGAACAATTCAATTTGGCTGCTAATTACTTACAAACTATCTTCATTCAATTAGTCGCTAAACCGCCTTCTCGGTAAGACTAATGTAATCGTACACTTAAGAGACTAGGGTCATCACAATTACAAATACATACGCATATGCATTTAACTTCCTCCCTGCGCGCTTCGAACGAAACTTCAATTTTAAAAAAGCTAGCAATGTTTAACTGAACGGCTTGTTTGGAGCCTGGGGTCGCGAAACATAAATCCCAGAGTAAAAACCTAGCATTATAAATTCGGGTTTTGGTGCAACGGCGTACATTTGTACATTTCTAATTCGACTTTGAACTTCGTGCTTTGTTGTGTAAAAATCATTTACTCTAAATGTTCCTCGGGATGTACTTTGGCACCACATTCTGCTTTTCATTGGTGGATTTTGTTACTTTCAAAACATTGTGCTATGAGTACTCCTGCAAGTTTTTAAAGTAGAAAGTGGATCCTGTGTGCAAGCAAATGTGTTCAGAAATCAAAGGAGAAGACGAAAATGAGCGGTAGGCCTCACTGTCTCACGGAGTTAATTTCATTGCTCCGAGTTGTTGAAGTACGAATTTTGCATCAGATAGAGTTTGTCAATGGGGTTGATAACACCTGAGCTCAGATTTAAAGCATCGTGTGAATTGTTTGGGCCGTGCGTCGACTGAAGGTCTAAATTCTGCAAGGACATTGTATCGGAGGTAGCTTCGTCGAGGTGGTCAAAGTTACTGCCATCTAGAGATATGTCTGAACTGCAGAAGCTATCGTTCGAGTTGGCTGGGTAATCTGAAAGAGTAGAGTGATTGATTACATTTAAACGGCTCTAATAGGTCACTCATCTTACCATCGGGTGAGTAGGGCAGATTTGGATTCAGTGGCTGGCTGGAATGGAATGAACTGTCTAAGCCCAGGTATCCGTGTTCGCTACTGGGCGACTCCTGTTTGATGCTCTTTTCATCCTTGTCTTTATCCGAATTTTTATCTCCATCTTGCTTCGCCTTCCGCTGCATCTTTTTCATTTTCGCGCGTTGGTTCTGAAACCATACTTGGACAACTCTTACGGAGAGACCAGTGTCTTTGGCTAGGGCTTCTCGGACTTTTCGGCACGGTTTAGGTGAAAGTTCGAAGGATGCTTTAAATTGCTTTCGCTGTGCTGATGTTAAAATTGTTCGCGGCCTCTTAGGACCTCTTCTTCCATCTCTCGGTCGAACTGTGTCGTCCAGCAGGAGATCGTCGTCACAGTGTTGGGATAAATAGAGTTCTTTTTCAAAATCATGACGACAAAATAATTGGCCACCGCGCATCAAAAATTGTTCCCCTTTTTGTAACGGTTGGCAGCACACGCAGCAAACAAAGCACGACAGGTGAAATATGTAATGTTGCGGTCGCATTACCATATCATGCGGTTGAATTCGATTGCAACATCTCGTACATTTCACGCCGAAAATTCTGTAAGTAAAAATGGTACTCTAGTTATTATTTATAACAATGTTTACATATCATATATAAATATCATAAAGGCGTGTTTCTGAGTGAGTTGTCAAAGATAAAAGTCAGGCATATAAGAATTGGACTGCTGATCAATTCGAAAATAAGACCAAAATCTGACCGAATTCAAGCTATCTTGCTCTCGCCTAAGTCTCGCCGCAAGCTGCCAACTTTACAAAAAGTCATTGCAATAACCAAATTAACTTCTCCAAGCATTGGCTTTAAATTATTTTCCGTTGCACTCAGCTATTAGAGTAGTTTTGCAATGACTAAGAAGTGGGTATATACCAGAAATATGAAGAATATGATTATATAAGAGAAATAGAAAATGATTTTTATATTTATCTTTGTTGTACAGGGTGACAAATGGAGTTGCCTAAAGTATACCTATGTCTTTTCACCTCTAATATGTCGTAGAAGGTTGGGACCCGTAGTTATATACTAGAGTGTTGTCATTTTCTGTTGAGACGTCATAAAGAGAAATACGTGTACTTTAAAATGAGTAACCTTACAAACGGAAAAAAATTGAGTGCTTTTATTCTAGAGATAAAAACTATACTGAAGCATATAGAGAGGCCTTCATACCAAGTTTGGAAGTAAAAATGTAGCCATCCAAAACACTCAGAAGGTAAGAATTATAAACAAAAAATTATTTGATTTCATCGTATGAACTCATTTATTAATAATGTTTTCAAGTATTTATGTAAATAGTTATCCCCTGTCCGAATTTTGTCGATTTTTTTAAATCTCAATAAGTATCTGTCAAAAATGTCTGATTCAACTGGAACTAACTTCAAATAAAAATGACATCTTTACTGAATTTATACGTATTTTTATTTTTTTTTCCCCTGTACTCATTTTAAAATTATGAATGATTAGTTTAGGCAACTTTCCATTTGTCACCCTGTACATAAACCCTCATCTGATTTTAGTGACAAAATCTAAAACTGAGCGTGATATAAAAGAAATCGGTTCGTGAAAGGTTAATTACCATCATCTTAAAAACGGTTGTTGTCATTAAATTTTCAAGATAGGATTTGAAGATAGTTATTCAAGGGAGCTATTTAAATATCATAATATAAGATATCGTATTCAGTGTGGTGACTAAAATGCCCTAATTTTAAGAGATTTCAATGAAAATAATACAAAGGTGTATCCAGCAAAAATTGTTCGGAATATCTCGAAAATCAGTTCATAGGAGTTTTCGAAGTCAATGCTTTCAAAGGGTCTAGCCGTACTTCCATGGAGAAACTGCCCCCGATAGGAACCTATATCGTAACCTATGTTATATTGTAGAGGGTACTAATAGTAGTTGATCGAGTAGATATTAGCTCTATATCTTAGTTAATTGAGGAGCTATTTCAGAAAAAGTGTCCGGAGACGACTTTTTTTCAAAATGATATATCTTTATCAGTTTTGAAGCTAGGAAAATAAAACCAATTCCAGTGTTTATGGTACACTTTACAGTTTATTTTATAGCAATTTGCTATGAGCCAAGCCTAAATAAAAATATTAAAACAATGCAAATACATTTTTTTTAAATTTATTTCTATCAGATCTAATTAAATTACCACTTTGAAAAAAATATATAATAATTGCCTACACCTTGCCTCACAGCATGCCAAGTTTCATTAAAATCTAAAAGGTGCAACATGTGGAAAAAAAAAAATTAAAGTAAGTGGTCTACCTTATGACCACTATGTTGACGCTTTTAAATTGTATTACATTCTAATAATCTTTGGAATAGTAGAGTTCTACATGATCACAGTGCATTCATCATTTTGAAAAAAAGTCGTCTCCGGACACTTTTTCTGAAATAGCTCCTCAATTAACTCAATTAAGATATAGAGCTAATATCTACTCAATCAACTACTATAAGTACCCTCTACAATATAACATAGGTTACGATATAGGTTCCTATCGGGGGCAGTTTCGCCATGGAAGTACGGCTAGACCCTTTACTATCAGAATTTGAGAATTCAAAGTGCTGGATCCAATATGGCGAACAATATTTCTAATTCAAAGAATTTCCACGAAAATGAGCATAAAGGAGTTCTATGGATCGCTGAATTCCAATTTACTATTATTATTATAGTTGTTAAAATGATATGTTAAAAAAGCGCACTTAGAACACTTTCAAAAATAATGGCCTATATGTCAGTGGGTACCGTGGTAGGTGGTGGTAGTAAAATAAGTTTTACCTTTTGCTGAATTCTATAAAAGAACCCTAACTTAAGTAAGAAGGCATCGAGAATAAAAAGGATAAAGTTTTGAATAGAGGTGGTAGTTTTTCCAGGCTATCGGAAATAACAATATGCAAAACCGCTTTATAGGTTTTTGAGAACGCAGAACCCATTTCAAGGGTTACTTTTTGCCTATGGTTCAAGGGGTGAGAAAAAACGGGTATTTTTTTCTTAAACTATAGGTAGTAGCAAGATGCGTATTGTTTCTCACATTTTAGAGAACGTAGAGCTAATTTCTGGAATTACTTCTTACCTAAGGGTTGAAAGGGTGAAGATGTTAATGGGGGTACTTCTTCGTAAACGTGCACCTAGTAACAAGATGTATATCGTTTCATACGTTATCGAGAACGTAGAACTTTAAAAATTTAAGGGATAGTTTTTTCTAAATTATACTTACAAGGAGGGGCAAGACCTTGGTGAAACGGATTTGAATGAAATTTTGCCTAGTAGTAGTATTTCATGTCGATATACTAGTCATAAAATATTTCCGTCCAATTCCCATTAGTAGCGAAGAAAAACGCACCCAAAGTTCACTGTATACGTGTTACGTTGAATATCAATTGCGCATCGTATCGTATATGGTAACGTTCCGGTTCCCCAAGGTCGTGCCCCCCCCTTGATGGGAAGATGGATTTCGTTTCTTACATTTTCGAGAACATAAATTGATGTTTTTTTACATAGGGGTTGAACAGATGAAGGTATGGGGGGAACTTTTTTCTACATTACATCTTGTTCTTAACATTAGAGAAAACTACCTCTTTCTATCTTCAAACTCTAGGTAAAAGATAACTAGCAAAATTGATTTCGCGGTCTCGAAAATATATGAATAGCTTTGCATCTTGCTACTAGCTATACTATATAAATTTTTTTTGTATGATGAAACTCTTTACGTCTATTTTAAATTTTGACGGGGTAAAATTATATTACTAATAATTTTGTTGCTGATTTTTCTTTTAATTATTTAGTTTATTTTACGTTATATATTATATTTTACCAGATAACTTTCCCAGAAAATATAATTAATCATTAATTTAAAAAATACCTCAAATAACAATAGATATTTAGCAACTTACAAATCTTGCCACGACTGCATTCCTGTCAAGCTTTAATCGGCACAACAAATTCTTTCGTTTTTAGCTTAAGTTGGCTTTCAGTAAAAAAAAAAATTAAGTTGTTCGATGTCCAGAATGAAGAAACGAAAATTCAAACTGTAGGGGAGATTCTAAAAAATCTGATATCTAATGACTTTTGTGAACTTTTAGACTATAGGTTTCTCGAACATTAATTTGTTAATTGGAAGAGCCCTCTTTTTAGTACCTGAAGACACGTTTTGTCTTACAGCTGATCTCCAACATGACCTAGAGATGAGGAAAATGGAAAGTTATTGCTTTGGGAATTGACCAAATTAAGGGATATTTGGCAGTTTGAAGAGAATTCTGCAAAAGTAAAAAGTCACGTGTCCAATAGCATTCATACTACTTCAGGTATATCTCAAAGGTTCCACCTAGGCCCATTACTGTTTAGCATACTTCTTAATGATATTGGCAACCGTATGAATTCCCGATTTTTGCTCTTTGCTGATGACCTAAGGCTCTTCAGAATAATTGGTAGACAGGATGATTCAAGAAGTTCTGGAAGCTTCTTGACCTTGATCTTTTTTTCATAAATTAACTGGCTGATCGCAGCCGGCTCTCGGATTAGTATTTGAGTTAGCCTCAGAATCAAACAGAATTTCATAGAGGAGTTCATTTTTGTATTTTATTAAAATTAACAGCAAATAAAAACTGTAAGAATAATTTACAATATAGTATGTAACAGTGAAGCGTGTAAGAGCCGACGTGTCAATATTTTCTTCATGTCAGACTTTATGAGTTTCGGCTTTAAATTTCTACCCGGACCCAAGGAAAAAAATTTTTTTCTTTTTTTTTGTACTAAAGCTCCTCCTCTCAGTTAGAAAAAATCTCCCAGGCATCAACACTCTCTAGCGAAATATTAAAACTCCCCGAGGATATGCGTCGGTATCTCTAATTTTTATTTCTTTTTTCTTTATCAAAATAAAAAGGAACCTCCAGAAAAATCGTGTGTATTAAGGGCATACAAAGCCGTCTTCCCGAGCGGCAAGCTCGCATATATTTGCTGGCATAGCATAGCTATGTACGGCAGGATATCGGCATATGCTAAGCTTGCTCATCCATACGTATATTCCTGGCATTATATGGTTTGATGCCTGCTCTGAATTGATTTTATTCTCCTGGGGAGCATTTTTTTTCAGTGCTTTCTTCTCATCAACTTTTGTGTTGGTACATTTCTTGGAATTTTCATCTTTTAGTAGTCCTTGACGATGTATCATTTCGGCATCTTCATTGCCAGCCCTTCCAGGCAGGATAACATGAAAAAGACGAAGGAAGATTCGCAGTCGGAGGAGGGACGATTTTTGAGATTCACAATAGTAAAAAGAATTTCGTAGGCTACTCAGGCTTCAATATGTGCTTTTTTGGAGGTAGAATTATTAAATCAAGGAGAGTTCCCGTGCACAGATTTAAACGTAGAGGAAGGTATGTCTCATTTTAATTTCTTTCCTGAGGAGTAATCTCCAAGCGTGGCATCTTTTGCTACACGCTGTTGCTTCATATTGTGGTTTTAAAAAACAAATTTAATGTAATCCACTTAGAAGGTTTGCATATTTATGATGATGTATATCACATAGATGCTTATTCCTTAAAAAATAAAAGAACAGAACAAGCTACGGTCGTTCAGACCGATGTAGGCAACACTAAGAATTTTTATTGAAAATCACTGAGTTACCCGGTTTTACCCGGCGTATCATAAGTAGTAGTTAACTACACACTTCTCAAGTGCTCCCCTTTGGTTTTTTGAATTTATGTCCTAGAAATTGTGTACATGTACATGTATACAATGGAATGTTACTAATATCTATGGGTGATACTGAATCATCGAATTATGACGACCAAAAGTTATTCCAGTAAACTTTTAAACCTATACGAATAATAAGAAAAACAAAACAACAAAAATGAATCCATCAATGACATGTCGTGTAAAAAGTGTAGCCAAGTTTCGTGTTATGAAGTTATGAGATCTCATGCAAAATTTAGACACATAAATTAATTTTTTGCTAGGTTTTCGTTTCGCTTTCATCTTAAATCTTTACTTTTCGTAAGCGATGCAGTTTTGAATCGATAAGTGCATTTTGTGGGCGCATAATAAAATCTATTTCATATAAATCGGACATTTTTGATCACTCATTTGTTCCTCGTACCATACCTTACCATAAATGATAAATAAATATAAATAAAGGTATGCTAGCATTTACGTATGTTCCGGAGTAGCGCCTAAACTACTGAGCCGATTTTGATGAATGGTGTCAATCGATTCATTGTTACGGTCTGGGTGACATAGGCTACATTTTATACAAACGGCGAAACTGGGAGTCTCTGAAACTTTTTTTTGCAATCGTATCGAGTGGGGTGTCAAATGAAATAGGAAAAAATTCTGAGTTCAAAAATATAAATATGGTATAATATTAAAAAACGGGAAAATTTAAAATAAAATAAAAAGTTAAAAAAACTGTACGACTGACTACGGAAAAAAAGAATATAATTAAGGGAAAAAAAGTTCGAAAACCTTTAAACCGACTTGGGATACATAAATAAATTAAACGTGCGTTGTCAACTACAAAAAGCAAACAATCTAATTTCATAGACAAATAAGACCAATGGAGATGCCGTCAATGAAGGATAAAAAATACGCACGACCATGGCATTCGAATTGAATTATAAAGTTATTAATGTGAAATTGACAGACGGATCTTGTCTTTTATTTTTTAGTTTATTTTATTTATATATCCCAAGTCGAGTTAAAGTTTTTGTAACTTCTTTTTCCCTTAATTATATTTATTTTGTTCCGTAGTCGGATTACAGTTTTTTAAACTTTTTCCTATTTTAAGCTGTGGTGCGATTTGACATTACTCAAAAAATTAACGAAAAATCTCATTTTTGTATACCGCTAGCCTACTCCAATCATGTTCCCCACTAGAGCTTATTTTGAGGGGAAAATGCTTCAGTCACGTATACAATTTTACAAGGTATGTCCTATATCCTATGCTCTATGATCTAAGTGTCAAACTTACACGTCCCAAATGAATCGTTTGGATTTACGTTTCAATAACGCTGACAAATACATATTACAAAAATGATTTCTGAGTGTTGTGTTGCAGAAACTGTGCGAAAATTGAAAACAAATTTAGGTTGAATTCTAGCTTCTTCAGTAGCTGATGTAAGAAAATTCGTAGATTACAGAGGCATGTTAAAGAAGCAAAGTGATCAAGCTATTCGCGATATAAAGTCACGAATCATCGAAATATATTGAGTTGACAGGATGGGCTACTTCTAAGCTAGGCATTTAAATGAATGTTTTTTTCCATAAGTAATCGGAAGATGTACTCTCTTCAGTGAAGGAGCAATCATTGAAAACCATTATATAGTGTGCTTTTAATAATAAATTTAAAAGGAAACTAACAGATAGCGCACCCATCACATTCACGTTGCATACAGATCAGGTATTATTTGAAGATGAATGAAAATGAGACCTTTTTTCGACATTTTTGAAGTGAAACTTTTTATACGATGCCTTGACCATTTGAGGGCTAAAGTGCTAGGTCGATGAAACGAAAAAGAGTTACGACTTGGAATGTATTCCTTCTTTCTTTCCCTACATACCAACCTCGTGACGTCATCTGCTGCGTCAACTAGAGTGAGCCTGTGTTATATGAATTCTAGCACAGACAAAATCTTCTACAGCTACAAGCCATGAAGTAGTTGGGCGCACACACACGGCGATAGAGTGAAGTGATCTGATCTGCTAAATAATAAAATTGAATGCTAAGGTCCTGACGTAAACACGGCAAACAATTCCCGGCTGCATCGAAACTACAACTCCTAGCTAAAATTGGTTTTCGCTTACGTTTACCCTAAGAAGTACGATTTTCACTCCCCTAGACATTTGACCAAATTTTTGAGTTTAACTCCAACTTAACACGAGCCCTGGACCACTTGCCAGGAACAGCTAACGGGAGACTATGTTCCATATTTCTAACATATGTATTTGAAGTAAAATTTTCTGAAGTTAAATTTTCTAGAACATTACTTTTCCTATCAATGATACCTATAATTCGGATAAATGCGAATTTCCGAGGGAGTTTTACCGACCCTTCATAAGCGAAAATGCAAAATTTCTCGAACTGCCAGTTCACGGCTTGCAATTGCAGCATGTTTTGGTATAGACTAAAGAATATTTATAACAAAAAGAGACACTCTAACATGCTCTCAAAATTCCGCACATAAAACTGCAGCTTGAGATTTTAAGCTGCCTTGAAGCTGGATGGCAACTTTGCTCAAAGTTGAAATTTTAATTAAGACTTTTGTTATTTCTTACAGCTGATCTTCCAGACTTGACCAATTCTATTCTTAATTTTGCACAGACAAATAGTTTTTATATATAGATTATATATTTTAAACAATAGAGCGAGATGGGAAAATTTTTGACTATCATCCCTTAAAAATGTAACGCTATAATGACAAATTTTAAGCTATTGTTTTGATTTACAGAACTTTTCCGCTAGCAATAAAGCTACATGCTGGCTGAAACCTTTAGGACGACTTGAGTTTAGCTTAGTCCACCCATAAAATAAGATTAAGCCAGGCTTGAGGTAGTGCAATATGCCTTTATCAATTGAGGATTGGTTGAAATTTTTTTTTTACATAATCGTACATAGGAGACAACTAGTGACAAGATAATCTTTATGTTTGCAAGAAAACATAGTTTACATACAAAACAAAATATTTTACCGATTCTGAAAAAAACTTATGTCGGCGCGTGGGCAAAATTTGGTGCGAAATGCTTATAATATAATATCACAAAAATATTACCAACTCATAAGCTATAAAATCAATTAGAAAAATATCCCTTTAGTTTGCCCTAATGTTATTTCGCGCCGACTCTCGGACTACATCAATACGTATGCATTTTTTACTTCACGGCTTGTGTTTATAACCCGGGGATTTTATTTTAGACAAAGCAGGTTAGGACAAAAATACCGATAATAACACAAAGTAAATTTATATTGTTTTTACAAAAAAAACTCACCGTTTAAGAGATATTTTTGAAAAACTGTTTTCTGTACGTTTGATTTTGAATAAAAATTTTCCGTTCCGTTCTTTCTACCTCAGCGAGAAAAATCATGTAAAAAAATGACTTTGACCTTGATATGGCCTTAAAGGTCATGGTTAATATCATATTGAACGTAAAATTTCCTGCTCTTTCCAAATCCGCAATAAAAAATAGGGGTTCCCATTTAAAAAATGCAATTGACCTTGGAATTACCTTGAAGGTCAAGGTCTAGGTCCAATCCAAGATCACCGGCCAGGAAGAAATCCTAAAACTTTTGCCTGAAACATTTTTTCCCAAAATGCATTTTCCAAAAGTTATTTTAATGTTTCCATACTTTTGTGACACCCAGCATATAATTTTTCTTGAAAATGTTGTTCCCTATCTCTGTTTTACACATTACTTACGGGGTATGTATAATGAAGAAGTTAATAAAAGAAATCGATCGAGGTGATCAATTAAAGATTAAAGGTAGACATCTCCTTCCATCAGAGATTTATGTCGAAGTTCTACTAAATTAAAATATTTAAACTCGGATACGAGGTTGTCAAAGTATAGAAAAAACTCACCTATCGTAATCCATTTTACAGTAAAGCTTTGTGTTCCTAACGTAGCAAGTGTGACTAAGTTGAACGCCGCAGTAGCAGCACGAGAGACACTGTTCGTGCCAGCTAGCGTCGGCAACTTTCATTAGATATCGATCCTGGATTTTCTGTCCACATCCCTCGCAAATTTCGTAGTTCTTCTCGCACTTGATGGTTCCAACCTCTGCAAGTGAAAGAAGAAAAAAATTGCAATTCAGTCGAAATCTACTAAAAACCACCACCCAAGCAGGAGGTCCAAAGGACCAGCCCACACAACAAATGTGCAAGAAAAGTGACTGACGCTATATATTGTATAAATATATATAGCATATACCGCTGCTAACCGGTGTATATGCCGAGGTCAAAGCTTTTGCTCACAGATGGTCCAGTATTGTCGACAACGGAAATGTAGCGACCCATAAAATGCGGCGAGTGTAATTTATGGCATTTTGCGGATGAGATAGCGCTTTTTTGCCGAGTCCATCTTCAGATAACAGAAGACAGTTTTTGGGCCGGGGGTTTTATCGTATCCGAACAATGTGTGATCCTAGATAAACTAAGAGCTACGGCTATATATCCTATCTGATTGTCGACGAGTGATAAAATAATTGATTTATAAGTTATTTACCCTGCCAGCGTTGCTTTTACGTCGTGGGTCGTAGCAAATTATGAGTTCTCGTCACCGATAAACGTATAGGTAAATCATTTTTTCGTTATCTACTCAATTGTATAAAAAAGCTTAACGTTCTACTAGGAGATTAGCGGTAAGTATACGATATCGTTAAATTAATTCCATTTAAATCAGTTATGCACTGTTAGATACTAACAAAAACAACAAAGTTTAGTTATGGTAAGAGGGCTGTTTAAAAAGGCAACCTTCAAAATGAAAATTCTTATTTATAGTAAATATAATATATCGATTTTGTGAAATAGTTTCTTTTTAGTGCAACACATTTTGGCCGAATAGTCAACTTTTCCGAACCTATCAAAAAATACATTTTCAACTGATGCATTTTCATTGTAAAAGATGACAAACAAACTAGCTATGATACAAGAAGCATTAATTTTTTAATTGTTCGTCTAAAATTATAATGAGCTTTTGGAAATTTAAGCGCCTTTCCTTCAAACAATTGTTTGTGTGCTTATATGTGTGTGTTTTGGTATATACTCACAAACTAAAAAACTTTCCGGCAATGCTGACGTTAATCGGGCTATGCTCACCATTACCAACTTTTGCACTATGTGCGGAACAGGTGAGAAAAAAAACCTCACGGAAATCACAAAAAAGTTCGCGAAAATCGCATTGAATTTCACTATACAGATACTTGATTATGAATTTCAATCAAGTTGGCGGTGAGTGTTTGTCTATTGTTAACTCCGTCACTGCTGTTGGCACCTCTGTAAAAGTATTGCAAAGTGGCAGTGGCTGACCATGCATAAGTGTCTTATAATGTTGGGTTAACTTTCCTACATTAGATGGATAATCTTTTTACATACATACAATACATACATCAGTTTGCTAATAAACCGATCGGCGGTTAGCCTTCTCTGCCACACATGCAGAACAGAATTATCATGTCTCATTAGTGAAAAAAGATGGCAATCGCTCCCGCTAGGAGGACCATAAATGTATTTTGCAGATTGCAGCGCTCGCGCTTATGACTCATGAGCAAGAGCCACTTTTTTTTTTTTTTTAGAGTATTGTTCTTTCGCTCTCTCCTACCCTACCTACGTCCCTACCCCCTTTCCAAGGTTCCTAGGTTTCGTTACGTACGCTTTGCATGTAAATCAAGCAGGTTAGCCTCCTCTGTTAAGCACCCATGGAATTCTTCGGCGGCAGTTTTCCTAGGCTCTTTTAAACAAAATAAGTCACGGCCCTCTATGCGTGTTGCTTTGTTTTATCTCTAATCATAAAATTGTCGGAGGTTAGCCTCCTCTGTTATGCACACAAGAATTTTTCGGCCGCAGTTTCTTTTGAATAAATTACGTCACGGTTCTTCGTATATTTTGCTTCGTCATATTTTTATTCATAAAATCATAAAAATACTAATGCAATAGCTTTTATAAGTTGTTTTATATTTATTGAACAATAGCTGATTTACCCGGTTTCACCCAATGTAGCGTAATACTAACTAACTAAAAACTTCACATATGGCATATGATAGAAAGTGTATCAACCAATTCAACATTAAGGCGTGGATTGGAATGTTACAACAATCTGTGTGTGTGTGTGTGTGATACAGGATGGTAAAATTGAAAGCTTTTCGTAAAAATATGTGACTCAAAACATTATCTTTTTTTACCCCGGTGTCTCCTTCCCTGAGTTTGGGTTTTTTTATAGAATTCCGCAAAAAATAAAACTAATTTTACTACCACAGTCTCTACTGACATTTGTTTCCTCCTGATAGGAATTCTCTCTTAACACTTCATCACATTTGTAAATGCTTAATATCCAGTAAAAAATCTTAAAAATCCCAATACTTTTTGTCATGATAAGATTTTGAATAGTGGAAATTCTTCTCGCCTAATTGGCTTTTCCATCTCATATTTTCAAATTTTAAAAGCAAAATTAACGAATTTAACGACCCTGGATACCTCTATATGGTGTCGACATAATATATAGTTTGAACAGACACCAACAGATGGCCCACTCCTTATATAGGGACAGGGATAAAAGGGGGAACAAATTCTAAAACAACATGAATTATTGCTCTGGCTGGAGGTAGCAGTGTATCAATGTTTACTGTGAAGGAACGAAAAGGTCGTTCAACAAAAAACAATAAATTATTATAAATTTTTAAATGTTCCATTAACACTTCTCTTTATCTTATAAAATAATAAAAAAATAAATAAAATTATTCACTATTAAACATGGCAATAAATTATATTTCAGCACTGTAACAGGATTACACCACTACGAATTTTTTGGAAATCTGATAGTACCTTCTGACGAAGGGAGCCAAAATGATTGCAATTAGTACTAGAGAACATCTGTACCCGGGAAGGATGCTCTAGCACGCTCTTAAGATTCCAATCCAACTCATATGCAAGCTTGCAAAAATAAATCTAGGAAATGTTCTTTGGCAATGTTAACTTATAGAGAAACTGCGAATCAAAGAACCGGGAAGAGTCAGATAGCAGACACCGAGCATAAATAGGAATTAAATTGTTTAACATTTTTCATTGTGCATTTTTAAAGGCGATCTGGGACGAAAATTGTCTCTCTCTCTCTCTCGTAAATATGAACGATCTTAAAAGTTTTAAATAAAAAAATAATTTAATTTGATTTAAATAAATCATATAAAGTTTTTGTCGTGTGGCTATGGAAAAGGAGATGTGTACTGGGGTTATAGGAAAATTTTGTATATTAATAAGTTATTTTCTCACTAATGACTTCTTTATTATTTTCGACTTCATTCCGCTAACAGTACCAAGGTCGGAAAAAGATAAGGAAAAATGTCACGAGTTTCCCTTCCTATTATAGTTTTATCTTTGATTAGAACAGGCACTCATTTTGCATTTGGATTTTAATGAATAAAATCATAGAATGCTTGTGTTAGAACAAGATGACAACAATTTATGAAAACATACAAAAAGAAATATTCTTAACTTATTGCAGGAGGGTCAGTCCGTGCGAAAAATTGCAACTCATACTGTATCTCGATTAAGAAGAGGTAGTGGAAAAGCTTTTCAGTCTTCACCAGGTGGAAGCCCAGGAAAACTATCGCCGAGAAATTCATATGATATACATATACCGCTTACTCACATGTGCAAGCGTAAAAAGTCTCAAAGAGGCTGTCACTATACTTGGGAAAAATGTAATGACATGCTTTGAATAGAATTGGTTTAAAAGCAGGTATGTATATATATACTTTACAGAGAGGCTATCAATAATATCATGTACATAACGACGTGAAACCCTTCTTCCCTTCTTTCTTTCATCATTCACCACAGTTTTGTAATACAGCCTAGATACTACCTAAGTTATAATTGCGGAGATATTAGACGTTATATAGAAAGGAGGAGGGTCAATAAGTTCGGTTTTCGGCCTAAAGTTTTTGGCAGGAAGGACTTAAAATTTCTTTGAAATTCTTTTTGAGTTTTTATGTATAATCAATATATAGTTGATTTCAACCAATACAAAACTTTCCAAATACCCTCTCTGCCATCCCCCAAAAGTTATGAAAAAGCAGCTGTAAATAACACTATATGTCTTCTCAGCTAAATCTTTTATTTTACAATACAGATTTTCACCAACTTTATGTTATCCGATTGGGTTGAAATTTTGCATAAACGTGTAGTTCCGATGAGAATACACTTCAGCCATTTTATATACTACAAATTCAAAATGGCAGCTTCAATATGGCGGACGAATTTTGACATTTGTGTTTCGATCCAACTCAAAGTCGATATCTAAGGGTTTCTGGAAATGCGGATTTCAAAATTTTAGTCAACATTTAGGAATTGAAGATGGTGGAGATGGAAGAATTTTTTTATTTATTGTCCCGTACATTGTGGAACTCTTAATACGTCGTGTTGGGGCTCGCAATGTTGATGTCAAAACGTTAATAACATGTGCTGGACCGTCTGGTTCGCGGGGATAGGATACGTGGTTTTCTCATTGACGAATTGGACTTCACCAAATTAACCGGAAAGAGTCTTTGTAACGATGATGCGTTACTGAAAATGCATGAGTTGAGAAGTTTCTGCAACTTGGAACACCAAAAAGGGGTAAATTAATTAATCGCAAAAAAAAAGCCTTTTAATTAAACCCCAAAACAAGCGTTTTGGGGCTTAATTACATCAGAAAATAGTATTGACTTCTATGTTTATTTTCTTCATTTTAGTGCATTTTAATAAAAGCTTATATTTAAGGGGTCACAGACGTTATTGAAAAAAAATTTGAAAAGAATCGATCACATATTATTTATTGGTGCTTGAAGAACAAAAATGTATTTATAATTTTTTTTTTTTGCTATTTTATTTTTAATAACCAAAAGTTCCACAAAATTCGGTTGTTTCCAACGTTGAAATGAAAATGCTGCGTCCTGGTCGGCATCGTAACATCATTAGAAATGAATGAATCGGAAAAAGGTCAGAAGATTTTCGTAATATAAGCAGAGCCGTCGCGTTGTGTACGGGGGCCTGGGGCCATTTTTTGAATTCGGGGCCTATATAAGGGCAGCGATTGTTGCAAAATGTGGAATGGATACTGTCTATAAGGCTATTTAGCGATTTGGGGGCCTATGCGACCCTGGGGCCTGGGGCTGAGAAACCCAGCAGCCCTCCCCTCGCGACGGCTCTGAATATAAGGTAACTGTCACCTCGAGCCAATGTTTTCGTTTTTCATGGACAAATTTATTCTTTATTATTTAAAAATTGAAATAAACAAAATGTCGAAAAAATGGCTCGACAGACTATAAATAAAGCGATTATAAAGATTTAAAAAAAAATAATAGTGAAATCTTTCCAAGTTATCGTGCCGACCGTGTCGAGAAAAGTAGCTTCGAGAAAAACGCTTTTGAAGTCCCCTAGCACGCAATCAAACTCCCCGGCACAGCGCAAGGGCAGGTCAAATAGCTGTAACTTCGTCACCACGTCGAATTTTAAACTGAATTATTTTTTTTAATTTTCTTAAAAGTATGCGGAATAATAATCAGTGAAAAACAAAAAAAGGATAATTTGAAAATTCTGAACGTATGTGAAAGGTTTTTTACGTTTCATTTTTCATTGATTGTAATGGTTACGATCCCTGGTTTAAATAAAATAATAAATAAATAAATTTGAATTTCACGACAGTTGGGTCGTCTGCTGGTCACTTTTGCAGATATGCACATAAAAAATAAATTATATTACAAGGTGGTACAGCAAATGAAGTAATTACAATCGAAAAGTATCATAAATGGAGTAGACCAAAGAGCTTACTTAACAGCTAGAGTTACTCCACTTAGCAATTTATTATTAAAAAATTTTCATGTATTCTTTGGCCAATTTGAAGTATTTTCTGTTCTATAAATTTTTTTTGTAAAGTTGATCCTTTTCGTGTAAAAAAATCGCAAAATTTTTATTACATTACTGTACAAAATGGCCATTTTGCAAAAACCAAAGCAACAAAAAAACTTTCAAAACCATAGTTTGAGAAAGTTTAGACATTCGGGCCGCGATTTCTGGTGGGTATACGATCATTCAATAACAGCAACGACAAGATAATCGAATTTAAAAAGAAAAATGACCAAAAAAAATCAGCACTTTTTTGAAAAAAAAAACCCAAAAAATAATAGGGTTTTTGAAGCGTTTATACAAAACAAATGCCAGATTCTGAAAGAGCACTCCCAAAAACCTCTTATATACGAATTTGGAAGAAAATCGCTCCAATTTGCTATTGGAATCGTACAATTGAACTTGCGTGCACAAAATCCTCGTTTTGCGCATTAATGGGTTAAAACTGAAGAGGGAGTTTAATATGCAAATTGCAAGATTTTTAAATTAAACAATTTTACTCATGAATTTGAATCGTATCGTTTCATAATGCAAACTATTGTTAACAGTTTCGCTGCTGTAGTATGCTCAATTTTGAATATATTGTACTGTGCATCACAATCACTCGGACAAATGCCATTGAATAAAAATTACTGAATTATGCAAATATCTTTCTAACTTAATAAAATAATTTAAACTCAATACTATTATGTTGCGCTTCCATCGTAGGAAATTTAAAAATGAGCGCTATGCTGCCCCCACCGAAAATTTTCTTTAAACTACTGACATGATCTCTTGTTTCAGTATCAGTTTACAGTAAGAAATTCTTAGAAGTTGCTAAAAAAAATTTTCTTCTGTTCCGTTCCAGTTAGTTTTCACTTCAAAGGGTTCTTACCTGAGAAGATGTTCCCACATAAGCAAAGAATATTCTACCTACGGTACAAAGGCTGTTCACTCCGGCAATTAACTCCTTATGTTTTTTTTGACCTTGGGACCGCAATTGCTCCCCTCCCCACAAAATTGCTAGAAGTTGAGACGATATGGCGGATACCAGGTATGACTAAGTGAGAATCTTGATTTGCCATTTTGCGATTCGGATATACCAAAATACGTCACGGTGGGCAATGCTTTTTAAAGCAAAAATATCGCTTACGAATTTTATGAATAATTATACCCTGCTGTAGAGATTACAATCAGAAATTGTTAAGTAAAAGCTTGGGAAGGAATTTTTCAATTAAAATTAAAACTGCCCAAAGTAGTTCAGAGCATTATTAAGAGAGTGATTGTTGTATGTACGACATTTTTTGAAATGCCTTTATTGATAAAAATTTCTTAAGAGATATACATATAATATTTTGAAACCACCGTACATACCTAAGTATTGGCAGAGAAGAAGAGAGCAAAAAGGCATTTAAAAACAATTTTAAACTCTTGTGAGTAAGGTCTTGTACAATAAAAGATATATTTCTGAGTTTTTAATTCTTATTGTCCCTATCTTTGAACACATTCATAACAAATTCAAACAATTTTTACATTGTTGGGGAAGACGAAAACATTACACAACAATCCGTTTAGGTATTTAAATGTTATATTTAATTCAATTCCATTTTTGATAATACCACTTTTAAGTCATTACTTTAAATATTTTAATCTGTTTATATTTTCGTCATGGAAGAAATATTTTCTTATTTCAATAACCTTAACTCCCCGCCTACAAAAACAATATGAAAATATGGAAATTTTACCTTGCTATGATTATACCTACTATAATTTATCGAAGCTATCGCCAAATAATTAATTTAAATCATTTTCCTCGATTTGACCAACTACGTGTCCATCATTATGTCACGACAAGTGTCAAAAAGCTGATGGGCATGCCTTGTGTTCTCTATATCGTACTCCAGGAGGAGCATGCATTTTAAGATTGTTTCATACTTATCATAATCCTTTATATAATAAGAATTTTAATCCCGTTGCATGTGAAATTACTTTTGTTTTGTAATTTTTCTATACATAAAATAGTACAAAATACTACATGAAATGTGAATTCCAAGAGCTAAGTACAACATTTTTCGTAGTTCCTAAAAGAGTGAGTGAGAGGGATTTTGGTTCAGGATCAATTCTCCATAAGTTTTTCTCTATCTTCTCTATGTAGGTAATTGAAATTTACCTGCCTTCACTGTATAATATGAACAACTTCAATAGAAACCTCAATTCCAAGCCATATAGATATTGAAATGAATGACGGTTTTCATCTATTACATAATTTAAGACCAGGCATTTAGCAAGATCGCAGAATTTATTTTGTGTAAAATATGCAACACCACTGCTTCAGAAATTCATTTGATTTTCGATAGATATCTTTCTCCATCAATTAAAGATACAGAAAGATCAACTCGCAACGAAGATGACATACCATTTTCAATCACGGGTCCTTTACAAAGCAGACCAACTGATTTTAATAAAAGTTTAAATAACCGAAAATTCAAAGAAACAATAGTAAACTTTTTATATGAATATTGGCAAGATAATTCATTCAGGTCCATTCTCAACAATAAAAAAGTTTTTTTGACAGTTGAAGACCAATGTATTGTCTACAGCAATATAAAATGAACAGTCAATAGAATATTGGACGAAAATTATACATGCTACCATGAGAAAGCTGATACAAGGATTTTCTTTCACCTGAACAAATGTTAACCTCACCATAAGGTTCCTATAAAATCAATAGATACCGACGTCTTAATAATTGGTCTTGGAAATATACGCAAATTTAAAGATCTGGAGATATAGATGACCACTAAAACCAGTAAAGAAACTAATTATATAAACTTTACAAATCTTGCACGAAAATTAAGTTAATCACTCTGTCTAGCTCTGCTGGATTTTCATGTCTTTACGGGTTGTGATTATACAGCGACTTTTGTTTGTAAAGGAAAAGTAAAGCCGTACAACTTATTAATAGAAAATGAAGAATATCAAAATATTTTTGAGCATTTGACGGATCCACAAGACATAAATAATAAAGAAAAAACAGATATAATACAAAGGTTCACCAATGAAATATACAATATAGAGAATAGTGATGTGAATGCTGCAAGATTTGAATTATTTTTAAAGTTCTTTGCAAAAACCAGTGATAAAGAAGACTTCTACAAAGGCATGATAAACTTCAATTCCACTAACATTCCTCCGTGCTGGAAAACCTTTTACAAAAAATTTTACGCACTATATTTATCAATACAATGTGGCAAAATGCTACTGAATCAATGTGTATTTTATATGACCCGACCGAATGTGGATGGCAATTAAATGAAAATAATAAACTTTAACATTTGTGGTATAATGGCCCAGCAGCACCATTAAAAATTGAAGAAATTCTTAGTTAGCATCAAAATGAAGAAAGTGAAGAATCAGAAGATGAGAGACATTTTAATTGTGTAAATAATAGTTTAGATGATTATTAATAAATATACTTTGCTTTGGTATAAACAATGGCTTATTATATGAATTAAGGTTAATAAATTTATTAATATTTGAGTCAATTGAAATACAAATTTTCCTATAACTCCTTTCCTCATACTTATCCTCATCCAACTTTAAATCGAACAAGGAAACGTTCTCAGATGTGTCTCACCGATTTTAATGAAATTGAAATATGTTATAAAGTATCGAAAAATAAGAGATACGTATTTTTTTTTTATCTGCGAATACGCACATTTAGGGGTTGAAAACCACCCCTAAAGTTTACCCCTAAACACAGTTTTTCTTAAATATTTCAAGTTCTAATGAATTTTTTCGAATGAAACAAATTGGAAATGATGTCTCATAAATATACTAACCTTTTGTAAGTAATCCGGTTCCCGGGGATGGTAACCATTATTTTTTATTGCAGAAAAACGATTTTTTTTTAATATTTTTGCGTCACAAAAATAACGGTTTTAGTTAAAAATCATTGAAAAATATTTTTTTACACACGATTTTGAAAAATAAAGTTGACCTGTTTTTCCGTTTTCGTAAAAAAAGCACCACAAGAGGGTAAACAACCCCTAGCACTAATACGTAAATGATGTGTATTCTTTCGGACATCAGTTTTTTCGTGAAAGCCAGTATTAAGGGGTTTTTGGAGTCGCTGATTACGAATCTGATGTTAAATTTAAAAAAATTCGAAATGGCGGATAAACATTTGGAAAATACACCAATTTTTATAAAAAAAAAAAAAAACATTAAATGAAAGTACCCCCTAAATGTGCGTATCCGCAGATAAAAAAATATGTGTCTCTTATTTTTCGTTACTCTATAACATATTTCAATTTCATCAAAATCGGTGAGACACACCTGAGAACGTTTCCTTGTAAGAGAAGAATACCATATTTCATTATGGCACGCGTACCGAGATATTTTCAAAAATCAAATGAAAGCAAAAGTTTTCCCGTAATATGGAGAATTTTTATCCCCTTTCACATTATTTTAATAAGTAAACCAGACCCTTTCAGCTGAATAAGGTTGGTAAGCTAATTTTTTTTTTAAATCATAAAATTTCCTATCGAATAAACTACTTTTTTTTCGCGATGACAGTCAAACATTTTTTTTTTATTTTTTTATTGTATATAAACATTTTTTTTTAAATATTTTCGGCCTACTAAATCGACGCATACTGAGTGCAGTTTGATCGTATAACTGTTAGCTATCGATATACATAAAAACATATCAATTAACCGATCACGGGACTTTCAATATTGCCGGCTCCCGGGCTAAACAGGTTATATTATGCTTACCCCATCATTTATCTAAAACAAATTTAATTTTATTTAAATTAATTGCACCTTAAAAACACTTTTTTATTTAAAAGCTTTTATTCTTGTTCATATTAACGAACAAACCAAGGCCGTCCTGTACTTTGCTTAATCCAGCGGAGCACACAACAACGTTCGTTTTGTCCCGCCTTTAAAAATGCACAGTGAAAAAATGTAAACAAGCTCATCCGTATATTTATACTCGGTGTGTGCTAATTGCCTCTTCCCTATTCTCCGTTTCGGCATTTCCCTATAATTTAACAATGTGAAGGGTGGAAGTGAAAGACTGATACCAATGTAGTCCTTTTGTTCCGCCTTTAAAAATGCATTATAAAAAAATGCATCATTTTATTTTTTGCGCTGTGAATGCTGTCTGTGAGAATTTTTTGGTGAATATTTCTCTCTTAATATTTCTTGTAGGAATTTATAGAGAGCTACTTTATCTAATGGAACATTTTGCTGGATGTATTTTGGAGAGCGTATTCGAGTGTCCCTTCATGTTGATTTCCATATCCTTTGCTTAAAAGTCCTTGTGATTCATCAGTGAGACTATTTACATTTATTACTATTTATTTATTTAGTAGTGACACGAAGTTTTACTTATGTATTGTGTCTTTGTAATCAAAATAATAAATTACAATGGGAAGTTTTAAATCAACAAAATCCCTTGCAGCTGAGCTACACTGTACATCGACATTACACTTATAAATGGGTTAAACATCCAAAGATATTTAAAACACATACCTCAGTCAAAGATTATACACAGCTACTCTAGTGACCACTGACGAAATCAGCAGAGATTTTGACATTAATGTAGAATGGAATGGAACCCTCACTCACGTGAGAAATGCAAGGGCCTCTCCATTATTCGTATTATTCCCTTTTTCCTCCAAGAATGGACTTTCTTTGCCTATCACAAACTACTGTTAGAATTGCACTTAGACAACATTTCCTAAAGATACCTACATAGCTGCATCGTGAAATGAGTCTTTAATTCAACAATCCAGAATATCCTTGATGTGGTATTAGAAGTGTTAAGGGTGGCTACGCATATACGTCCTATGTTTATGTGAGTACCACATCAATACTCTGGAGAACACATTTCAGATATAATAACGGGCCCCATTGTAGATCTTTTCATTCTTCCGCATCCAACTGACTGGCCAAGTTCGTGCCCAGCACGGGGTGGCGGCAACAAAGGGAACCGAAGTTTAGCACCAAATCAAAAGGGGAACCACAAAAGTTGGGCAATTTTTTCATAGATCCGGATCCGGTGGGGGAAATTTTATCGATTTATTCCGGATAATGAAAAATCCACCACAACGCTGCCGTTTAATATCCATATACGTCCCGGGATGGATGTCCTTTTATCTTTACAGTTTTTGATGTTTTTTGTATTATAATATTGAAGCTTTGCCAGTCTTTGTACAGAATGATTAAGTTCGACATTTTTTTGAGCCGATTTTCATTTTTACATTCCGTGGTACTACTCCGTCGTTTATTGTTTAAAGCTTTATAGTAAGAATACAATTCGATTTATTAGTCAGCACAACATGAATGAATGAATTTAGCAAACCCTAGATAACTAAACTTGAATCAGTGTTTAAATAATCATCCGCCTTATAGACAATGCTTTAAAAGCACGGTATTTTCATATTTTCCTCATTTATTTTAAACAAAGAGTAAATTAAGAGAAGTATAATTATATTTTAAATCAAAAATAGAAAAGTGCTAAAAATTAAGGTTTGCAATGTTGATAGATGTTAAAAGTGTGCTCTTCACAAATACTCTCGTTGCAATGGTTTGTCATTCTCCGTTTCTTAGATGAACATAAAATACTGTTACAGAATTTGCCTTCGCTTATACTTCACACTTGAAGTTGCGGGATTAGCTTTCGATCCCTCCTTTGTGAGTGTCTATGGCAGAGAAGCCAAGCGCCATACTGATGAGATCAGCTTGGCTTCTCGGATCGAAACACTCATCGATCTTTTTTGGGCTCGTCTACTTCGGTGGACGAGTAATATTCCTAAAAAAATGTCCCTAAGTCCGTCTGTCTGTCCGTTCGTTGGCAAATTCGCCAAATCATAAACGAAGGCAGATGGTGTAATTTTGCCGGCCAGCCGCTCGGCGGGCAAAATTGTAACAATACGAATTTGGCGTTTGTTTAACACACTTTTAGTAAGTAAGTAATAAAGTTACCGTGAGTGAGATTGTGTGAGCGCTACGGGAGGAACATCTCAAAATCACAAAACTGTCAGGAGTCGGTAGTCTATTAGAGGAAGGTTTAGTTACCTAGGGTTAAGTAACACTTCAAAATGGAAAAGTAAGACTTGTCGTCTTTAAGAATTTCATTTAAAGGACTTTAAATTATGTACGCACTTAAAGAGAAAACGATATAGAATTAGTTAAGAATTAGTTTTCCAAATTTTAATAATAATAATGATTTTTAGGGCCATATTCACAAACCAAAATTTAATTTATTGCTGATGGAAACAAATTTATTTCTGATGGAGAATACCTAATTTCGATTCTTCAGTAGAGTCCTTAATGTTTCTCTTGTTTTTCGATCATACAATATTTTTATTGATATGTATAAACGATCTGCGTGGAGAAGAATCAAATAGCTGTACTTTGACAGTCCACCTTTTGCAATTCGTTAATGACAAAGCTTAGAGTCTGATAGTCCTCAATTTTGGAAACCACTTATCTAATTGGCACTACAATCAATAAGTATGGAATAACTTATAAAGGTGATTACTCAGAAAAAACGAAAATTTAAAACTTTTATTTTGATTAAAGCTACCACGAAAATTCTGCAGAAAGACAGACAGACACACACCCAGACGCCATGTGTACAATCAGACGATTTTTTACCCTAATATTAATATTACCTTTGGAATATGGAAATTATAAGTACAAAGAATATTTCAGAGTCGCTAATAACTGCTAAGAAAATTTTCTAATTCAATATCGATTCCAAACTTTATGTGATATTCATAAGAATGTGCAAATGACGGTTCAATGAACTCAATTTTAAATTTGCGACCAAAATTTTTGAATTTAAGATGGTTAATAAAATTTAAACGATTGTCACGATATTAAAAACATGGAGGCTTGCAAGGTGTCTGATGTTAAGTCTTTTGTCGAAATTTACGTGCTTATAACGAGGGATAAGTGGCCCGGATAAACCCCATGTAACTAAAAGTCTGAACTACGAATTGAGTCCGATTATATCATGTCATATGAAAATTGCATAAAGTTTAAAGTTTGTCAAGCCGCTATCTTGAATTTTGACAGCAGTTTTGAAATCAATGATTCTGAAAACTCCTATGTGCATACCATATTTTTATGTAAATCGTACAAAATTTAAAATTTGGCAGTTCGCCATTTTGAAAAGCATTTATCTGACTGGCACCAAAATCAATAGGTCTGGAGTTCTCATTGCGATGAGCATTTAGAGAAAAAATGTGGCATTGCTTTTTTTTGTCTTACCCGGAGTCTTTGAAATTATTATGTATGTATGTAAATATGAGTTTTACACTTTTTTAAATCGCGATAACTCACGAACAAACAAGTATACGAAAAAAAGTGTAGAAATCTTTTTTGTACAGAATCGTATGTACTATACATTTTATATCAACTATTTAAAAAAAAACTCACCGTTTAGGAGATATTTTCGAAAAGCGCCTTTTTTGCATCTTTTACCTTGAATAAAGGCCGTATCTATGGGATGATTTAAAGGACTGTACAAATCCTCAACTGCATCGGGATCAACCCTGAGGTTTGGCAATTTTTTTGCCTATTTTGACTGGACTATTAGATTTTATATTCGGTTGAGAATTCATATCTTTACTGTGCATCTGCATTCAAAAAGCAACTAGCAACATGTTGATATCGTCATAAGTCATTTAAAGATTCTTTTTTTTTTTTTTTTGGTACCCAAAAGTGTTAACAAAAAGCTGAACTGATCAATTCGAAGTTCCCAGAAGAAAGCAAAAAGATCTAGTCCTTATCGTAGCGATTTTTTAAAATTCGATCTAGTTTTTTTTATACGAGCACTTTGTAAGACCGATAAAAGGATTTAAGAAAATTTAAAAAAAGGAAGGTAACATTTTGAAAAACTATGGTATTCCTACTCATTCTGAGATATTACAGATCTCAAAAAATGTTTGCGGTCCAGATGACCCCCCGTGTAGCCTCAGGGTTAATTTTAATATTACCAAATCGGTTTAGAAGTTCGTCCGAAATTCAGAAAATATATATAATTAATCAAATTAATAGTATTTTGCAAAATTTCAAAGTAGAATCGGCATTTCGACTCCAGAGTGTGTTATACAGTGACCAGGAAAGTTGTTCATAAAATTGCTCCAATCTCGATTTTTATCACCAGCGCAATTATTATTGACTTTACCGTTATAATTTCGATAAAAATATGTAGCCAGCCGTATGATGAATCATTTATGAAGTGCATGTGATAACAAATACTGTGCATGAAAAGTTTTATGGTAAGTAACTTAATCAAAAAATTTACATGAACGGCTTTGCGATTGTTTTTAAACTTTACGATAAAAAAGACGTTAGCGAATCGCCATTTCATTTCTCTTGCTATATTTTACAAGTAAGTGTTCTGTATTTTTTATTTGCCTCACTTTCTTCAAATTGTATAGATTCTGATACAAAGTACAATGCCAAAAATAAAAATTGTATAGGTTGGTAGGACTTGATCGTGGTATGATCCAAAGGTGGGCATCACTTCACGGAGTATCCAGCAGACATTAAAATATGGTTGGAAATTTGGGATCGTTGATCGTTTGGTGCTGCTTCCAGGAAAATAAATTAGGACTTCCTCGCAAGATGGAAGGTAGAATGACTGCATCTGGTTATCCTTGGTCTTTCATCTTCCGAGTCTAAGGAAGTATGGTTGCAAGCCAGGGCACAATCTTTATGTAGGATAATGACCCCAAGCATAAAGCCAGAATCACAGCAGATTGGCTTGCAGAAAATGGTATTTAGGTTATGGAGTCGCCATCACTCATCTCTTGACCTGAATCCAATCAAAAATTTGTTGAATATCTTAAATAAAAGGATTCTTGCCAACAAAATTCAACCCTAGAATATAAATGAATTGTTGGATTTGGTTAATAAGGAATGGATCAGTATTAACCCACAAATACTTAATAATTTAATGGAAAGTATGCCAAAAAGAATGAAGAAGGCCACATAAAATATTAAAAATTATTTAATAGCCTCAAATTACTTAATTTAGTATTTTAAAATCGATTGAGTCACAAAACTATTCATATGAGAATTATTTTTAGTTTTCTAGCTTATGATAAATTGTTACATTTTATGTTTAAACTTAAGTTTGTACGAGAAAATAAAAAGTACTTTGAAGGGAATATATGTTTTTCATATTTAAATGTTGGTAAAAACATGAAAAGAAACCTTTTTTATGAACGATTTTGTTGGTCACAGTCACTTAATCCTTGGACTATACGGGAGTCATCTGGACTCCAAACATTTTTTGAGATCTTAAATATCTCCGCATGCGTAGGAATATACACCAATAAGAAATATCTGTAGTGTAAAAAACTTCGATATATCTAATGCTAATTTCAAGTTTGAGCAAACAACGATGTATTGTATTCCGACCTCATATTTTTAAGCTACTTAATATTTTGTAATGAAATTGGTCTATCGGATTAACGTATCCTGTGCAAGGTTTATTTTATATTTATAGTGAGGTGGTAAACAAAAGGTAATATATCGGATTTATGCACATGAAAGTTTAATTATTTGGCTTATTTTCTATTATAGATGTATATGTTTTTCTTTCCTTGATAGAGAACATAAATATGAAAAAGGATGCGTACAATATTTAAGGCATACAATTATAATTGTATAACGTTTTGTAACATATAACATTTCAATCGCTCAGGAGTATGGGTTAGGATTGTATTTATTTTTATTTATTAAGATATCAATTTGAGTGATGCCAGACTCAAGAAAATAAAATATAATCCAATAATATTGCCCTTCTAAGTTAGGTTCAAAGTTGTTTACAAATTATTTAATCTTCACTTTGATATCAATTATTAAATAAAAGAGTCAGCTTTAAAATGTTGTGCCGAGATCAGCCGATTCATTTTCCGCACAAGTACAGCTGTTAAAAGAAAATATGAGAAAATCAAGTATGATATAATTTACGGTTAAACTGTTAAATTGAATTTTATTATTTATTAATTTAATGTAAGTAATGAGTAATCTGACCTAAGAGAGTTAATTGCTGAAAATAAGGATTTGTTTAATTTTATATATGTCTAAATTAACGTCTATAAACTGTAAATATTTATTATAGCATCTACACATGTCAGTGATTGGTTCAAAAAATCCATAATTTGTTCGATGAGTTTTAAAGTAAAGGAAAGTTTGCGAGTAATATGTACAGAGCTGTTACCTATATAAAAGGAAATAGAAGATTAGACGTAGGGCGAAACCAACAAAAAATTTGTGACAAATAGACATAAATGCATTTCGCGCCTTTGAAGTGAAGTAATGCCAAACAAGTTCAACCGTTCACAGTGGTGGATTTACCAGCAGGCTGAGTAGGCTGGATCCTAGGGCGGCAGATTTTAGGGGCGGCAAATTTGGGGCCAAAATTTGTTTTTATGTCTTACAGAAATTAAAAAGATTCATACATATTTATATATCTAAACTAGTTGTCCGTGGTTTTGCCAGCTGTCGCCAAGTAAAGTAGCCAAGAAAAGCTAAACGCCTTAGCTCTTTGGTGCATAGAGTTAGAACTAATGAACAAGATTTCATACGACGATATAATTGATGATTTTGCGAATAGAAAATCGTGCTTCATTTTAAGCATATTTTTGATAATTTTCCCTGAGCATATGGTAAATTGAATTTATTTAAAAATTTTACACATAATAAAGCATTATTTCAAAAATTTTCAATTACATTTTTAGCCTAAAATATTTAGAAATAAGCCATTGTGAGCAAATCTTCTGATACTCTTTAAGAAAAAAAAAAAAAAAAAAACAGTTTGCGGTGGACCTCAGAACTCATTACTGGATTATCTTAAATCATAAAAAATATTTGGTTAGTTTATGAGTTTCTCGAGGTAATGAAGTTGAGATTTTTTTTTTAACTGTTTTTCAAGTTTTAGCATCATTTTGAAGTAAAACAAAAAAACGAATTTAAAAAGAAAAAACCGGTAAAAATCAGCCTATTTGTCATAGTAAAACTAATTATAATGCACAAAAAAAAATATCTCGACGTCACTACCTCATATTTTATGTACTTAAAGAGTGTGTCTTTGAAGAGAATCGGTCAAATAGATTTTGATTTTCTCGAGGTAATGAAGTTGAGATTTTTTTTTTAACTGTTTTTCAAGTTTTAGTATCATTTTGAAGTAAAACAAAAAAACGAATTTAAAAAGATAAAACCGGTAAAAATCAGCCTATTTGTCATAGTAAAACTAATTATAATGCACAAAAAAAAATTATCTCGACGTCACTACCTCATATTTTATGTACTTAAAGAGTGTGTCTTTGAAGAGAATCGGTCAAATAGATTTTGAGTTACAATGTCCACGGACTTTGAACATTCGAAGTGGGAGAAAAACGCGTTTAAAGTCTAAAAACTGAATTTATAAGGCACAGGAATAGCTCCAAGCCGGATCGGAAGGGCGGAGACTTACAACTCCATATCTCCGTTAATTTTACTCCAATCGACTTCAAATGTTAACACATAATCTTGAGATATTGTACATTTATATGAGAAAATTTAAAAAAAACGCAAAAAATACCTTTCCCTTTATAAGCTTTTATTAGCTCAGAAATATACCCAAAAACTATTTCTTGTGCAATCTTAACTAAATCGTTGGGTTGTAAAAATAATCTGAGACACATTTATCCCCTAGTTCACAATCATACTAATTAAGGGCAAAAGGTGGTGTAATTAGGACCGTTGTGCACAAACCATATAGTTACAATTTCATTGACAAATAAATTGTAATTAATATGATTGTAAACTAGGGTATGAAATTGTAGAGGTAGATAGGGGCGGCAAAATTTAAATAGCCTACTGGCGGCAAATGTGTAAATCCGCCACTGTCCGTTCACCACAAGAAGGAAGCACAAGTGGACGTAAAAAAATTTGTTTTTCCGATTTTAACCTATCAATATGAATGCTGTAGTAGGGATTTTAAATTTAGCAACCATACTCTAGCACAGATATTACAAATGATTCATATATGACCTTCAAGGTATAAGTATCAAGAAATTTCTTTGTCCAACGTGTAAGAAAACCAAGCATAGATAGATTATACAATCTAAATATTTTGAAAATGTTAATTTGGTGTCAATAATTACATCCAAGTCCTTAATATCTTCAATAGAATCCAGATCTGGGAAGGAGCAGTCGTCATACATAATTGTTAATCCGCCTAAAAATCTTAACATCATCGGCATCGAGACTCGCAAATTACACGCTCAAAGAGTTTAGATATTGCTGACAGCTTAGCAATTAATCTATAATTGGATGTTTTGTTCCCTTTTTAAAAGTTGGGATAACGATGACAAGGAAAAATTAAATAAAAAGAGCAGTTGCTCAAAGAGGTTAGTAAAACAATGTTTTAGAATTATGCAGGAAATACCATTTGGCTCCGAAGAAAAAGATGCATCCAATTCATACACAAAAAACAACATATTAACATTAACACTTGGTACATTAATATTATCGGAGAAATAGGGAGAAAAACACGAGGATAAATACGAATAATTAATAAAATGTTTTTGTCATTTTTAAAGAATCAAAAAGGAAATTAGAAAGCAAATCAGCTTAGAAGTAATGAATTTCCGAAATAGCTTCGAAAATTGTTTAAGTCAGACTCCAAATTATTTAAGTACGTGAAATACACAACGTGTGCTTGATCCTTAAATGACTTTCTAAGATCAGAGTATCTTAAGTAATTTTCCTCAGACTTGGTGATTGAGTAAATTCTCCAAGCTTTGTTACGTGCATTACACAATCTACGTAAATTCTCATCGAACCAATTTGGAGCACAATTATAATTCTTAGCTTTACAAATTGGCACCGCATCCAGAAAACATTTAAAGATTAAGTCATAGAAAATTGACGGACAAAGATTAATATTAGAATAATTATTAAGAATATACCAGTCAATATTGTTAAGCTCTGTCCTAAGCCTCGTAAAGTTTGTTTTTGCAAAATCAAAATTACATCCGGCATTAAGCTGAGTGGGGTTGTCACCGAAACCGTCCATATGGATTACCAAAACAGGATTATCTCGAACTCCGTTCACTAGCGGGTCAGAGTAGTGGAGGAACGCAGGAGCTACAGTCATCACGAACAAAAACCAAGTCCAATATCCTGTTACGATTATTAAGTATGCTATTTGCAACTATTAGCATTAAATAAAAAAATTATAGATAAAATAGAACTATAAGTAAGGATAAAAATTGCTTAGACGCGAGTAATGGTACGATACAACGGACAATAAATAAAGCCAATTATTACTTGGATTTAAATAGCACTATTCGACAGATAAACAGACAATATTAGATTTGATCCAAAACTATCAATTAAACCGTAGCAGGTAGACATGAAAGGCACACGAAAGCAACAAACAACTAACAAAATTTTTCTTATTTGAAGAGTCCACAATCTTTGCTCAAACATAAATTTATAACTTCCTTTCGTCACGTAAAACGATGCAAACTAAAAATTCCAAATTTGGCTGTTTCAAAGGATCTTCCACGAATGCAATAATTTTATTTTAGTTGTGTCAAATCAGTACATAGAATCTTCGAGAGATACGAAGTGATGCCTAATAATTTAAGCACTGAACAGCAACCTCTGGCACCACCCACATCCCAAAGCAGTTCAAACTGAAGGCGCCCATTTCAAGAGAAGCTGGACTTATGAAGACGCTAACCTCGTTTTCACTGCAGTTCAGGTGAGTGTGGAGGGAAGGGAGTCACAAGGGCCAGGCAACAAGGAGCTGGTAAGGAAGGTGAGTTCTCCTTTAACTTGAATATCGATCGAACCTGGAATCTACATATTTACACTCCTTAACAGGAATACAATACGGTGTATATACCGGAAGGATTTGGTCTATTTGCGGAAGGACACAGCAGTCACCCGATTTGTGCCTCAAGTTTCAGAGATTTTTATGTAAATGTCGTACCCGTTCGACCGTTGCAATCCATCGACTTCGACAAAGGTCCTTCAAGTTGGCTGGCCTGCATAAGTCCGTTGCTCATGTTTGTCGGGACGGGGTAGAATTCCAGCATAGTGAGGCTTAGTCGTGGGCTATCCTGGAAATCCTCAAAATACGCACGTGTTCACGAATTTCCTCAGAATTCTTGTTTATGCCACTCACTTGGCGAAACGTGTCACCAAATTCAATCACTCACGGTCCACGTTGCTGACGACATTGCTCATTACGTAGACGCACTTTTATTTTTGGGAAGGGTAAACAAAACGGAGATTGTCAATGACGAGAACGAAATTCAGCAGAAACCGAGATGCCGTCGGCCGTCCGACTGCCGCTAACGTCAGATCGCATGTGTCCGGCTTGACTGAAAATAAACGGCGGCTGCAGCCTTTCGTCAGATTCGCGAGCGGCGGATAAGCGCCAAGCCCTGTGCCCTTATCCAACCGAATTGTCGATAAAGGTGCTTAAGTCGCGGTGGTGTGCGTGCTCGAAGTCATCGATGCGTAAATAGGTGGGCAACTCGCCGAATGGAAGGCAGTCTCTCTTGTGTTTACGGCGGCTGGCCGCAGGGCGCAGTGCGCATGAACATATTGATTACACCCCTCGGAATAACTGAAGCGAGACAAACGCATTTGGCAGAGCCACGCCCTCGACTTCTGATTCGCAGGCTTTCTCCTTTCCAGGTCTCCATTTTTCAAGAGAGTTCATCTCTTTGCGGCCAGGTTTCCTCCTCCGTCTGCTGAAATCCTGCGCGGGTCATAATCAAATTTTAGAATAGCGGTGCGCGAACCCTTAAGGAGGAATTCGCTCCATTTTTGTCTCCGCGGTAAATATTCGACTTATTGGAGCTTGCGTGCGCTTGAAAGTAATGGAGGTCGTTATTGCCTGGCTGGTGGTGGTGAGGTTATTGCCTAGGGCGCCTCTTTTGAAGTCGCATTTTTTGTCTGCTTTGCGTCGTAGGAATTGAAGTCCTTGTTTTCGTCAACTTTCTTGCCACTTCTCGGTGCATTTTGAACATTTCGACTCTTTCGGAATTTTTCGAGCAATTGATTTTTCATATTTTCCTCAATGTTTTCTATTTGTTGTATTCTGATTTGATTGAATATCGCAATTTCGAATTTAGGGTGCTGTACGCGCACTCACAACTTCTGATAAACTTTCAAACTTCCTAAGTTCTCAATTGCTCCAGCTTTAAGGTTGACTAAAGTCACATTCCTATGCCGCACCGGTTATTGTAAATTCATTTGACCTGAGTAATTTAATTTGTCTCTTAAGAGATACATTTCATCATTCTGGACATATTCATAAAATATTGTTCCAATGATGCAAATGACCTTGAAATAGTCATTTGATTGATCTTACGTTTAGAACAAAAGGATTTCTTTCCCGTTGGAGTAACATCTACTTACTACCATTTTAGATCATATCCAAAAAATTCTGAGTGGAAAAAATCTTAAAAATTTACAAATAATTTTTAGAATTATAATTCGTTTCCAATATTTTTTGAATTTCTGAATTGAACATCTTCTCTATCCTATTTATATATTTCTCGAGTTGATTTCTACATGCGTGTGTCGACTAGTATCAGCTCGACTTGGGAATAATTATTAATAATTAATTAATATTTATTTATGAAAGTGCACTAATTTTAAATTTATATTTATATCATGAAATATTGTGTCCTACACTCAGAGAAAAATCGCAATGCAAAATTGACAACAAACATTGTAATTTTTTTCAATGTAAAAAACTTGGCCCTTTTGGTCTCTAAGTACAATTTTCATTATAAAATTATATAGAATTTGTGTCGATTTTATATGATTTTTTAATAGAAATATCTGACGATACGAACTGTACTACATTTCTTTTGAAATCATCAAAGAAAAATATTTGCAATAGACTGCATTGTAAATTTTACATTGTCACGTTATGCATTTTCGTTGAGCATTGATGATTTCGACAATATGTATTCACTTGGTTACGTAATATCGTCATTCTCTTTCGTGAAGTGACAGCGAACAGTTCAATTCATCTGAGTGCTCCTATAAAAAATGGTCTCAAATTTGCAAAATTTTTTCAAAAATATCATTCCGGATTTGAACCAGAAGTTACCAAAAATATGAATGGCTTACATTTTCAACAGTTATGTTATTGATAGTGATGAATTTACCGGAAAAATGTAAAATGTATGCCTGAAATTAATTACAGAGGACTTTTGTATAAACCTTATTTTGAGTTATCTATCTTCCACAATAATAATACGATACAAGTGTATAAAATTAAAAAAATATTCATTTTATAAGTGTATAAAATTAAAAAAATATTCATTTTATTTTTGATGTACATTTTCAATCTTTTGAAATAGGTAAAGCTTTACCGCATGTTTCTATAAAAAAAACTTTCTGAGTTTACTAGTCCTCCTATAAATTTGTATTTAGCTAACAATTGAAAATGTTACATAAGAACTAAAAATAAATAATTTGGAGTGAGAAGAAGAAATCAGATATGTATGTGCAGATAAATAAAAAATAAAAATGTCGTTTTATTAATCCTAATTAAAAATTTAAAAAAAGTTATCATTATTCAGAAAATTAATGCTCAAATTAAGCGCACAAATTACATTGATTCCAGCCAGGCAAAGAGAGTTTTTATACTAAAGAATCTTTATGCTTAAAGTGAGCTAAAATTACTCAGTATTTCAATATTTTAGCTTAAGTTAAGCATAAAGATCGTTTTCTTTCTTTGCCTGGCTGAAATCATTATAATGTGTGTGCTTAATTTAAGCATTTTTGTTTTTCGTATGGTTATATATACACTAGAGATGCCACGAATATTCGGCAACTATTCGGTATTCGGCTATTCGGCCACTTTTTTCGCTATTCGGTATTCGGCCGAATATGGTTAACTATTCGGCCGAATACCGAATAGCAATTTATTTATAATTTTTTTATTACTAGCTGTTTTCCCGCGACTTCGTCCGCGTAAATTATAGCCCATGTCCTTTCTAAGGCTCTAGAGTATGTATCTGTGTACCAAATTTCATTTAAATCGGTTCAGCAGTTTTGGCGTGAAATCGTGATAAACAGATTTAATTTCGTATTTATGATAAAATATAGTAAGGATTACCAAATAAATCATGACAAAAGAACTCAAAATGTTACTCACAAAGATATATTTATTTAACCAAAAAAAAGAGCTAACAAATTAATATTTAAAATCTACCAGTGGTAAGTTATGATGAATGAAAACAATTTTTTCAGGTTTGTTGATAGCACACGATTGCGTTTTTCCTCATAAGTTATACCTGCTTCCGAAAACAGCCGCTCACTATACAGACTGCTACCGGGAGATGATAAATAAATCTTAGCGAATTGTGAAAGGGTTGGATATTGTTTCGCGTTTGCTGACCACCACTTGTAAGGGTCTGCTGTCCGATCTAAACGAACAGTTACCATGTAAAAATCAAGTTCATTTGCAACAGAATTTTTCTGTTCCACACCTTCATCTGAACGAACATTTTCTGTAGCGACAGTTGTGACTTGTCGCCCGCGGAAAGTACTAAGTGTGGCCGAATATTCGGCTGCCGAATGTTCGGCGCTTCGGCCAAGAACCTCGCCGAATATTCGGTATTCGGTATTCGGCCAAATTACTATTCGTGGCATCTCTAATATACACCCATGGACAAATAATTAGAAACAGTTTGATCAGCACTGCTTTGTGCACTCTCCTTCTTTCTCCTTAGTTTCAAATCTAACGGTATGATACCAGCGAAAACCTAGCGACCACGTGCTACTTAAAAACTGCACTTTTAGTAGTAGTTCGTGCCCACCGAACATCCTGTGGTGATATCATTTCGCGTGAATGCTATTTTACGTGGACAACTAATTAGAAACAGTATTCATTTTTCCATCTTATTAAACAAAAATTTATTTCTCTGAATAATTGGTATTGGTAAATATTTAAGTTACATTAAATATTCATGTTAAGACACTATTTTTGTCAATACATTGTTTATAAAACTGGGCAAAAAAAAAATTGTAACGCTTCCATGCACATGGATGTAGTGCGTCTTTGGTAAGCAAAAATGTCTTATTGTCAAATTGCAAACCAATTGATATGCTCTTTAAAACTTGTTTATGGAGCAGTAAAACATTTCCAAGTACACGGAACAATAGAAAATGTTCTAAGATCCCGGAAAATGTCTGAGCTAACTGTCGATCTGTTCATCATCATCATCAGAGCAACGAAAAAGGACACTAGAAAGAATTCTACTGACATCTACCGCAACATTTTCGGTGATAATGTAACGGCAGTTTCAGCGAGAACCGTTAGAATGTGTTTGGCTGAGGCTGGGTTGCACGGCAGAGTTTCACGGAAGAATCCATTAGTGTCTACAAGCAACCGAAAAAAAGGATTGCATTTTGACAAGCCTCATTTGGCCTGGACAGCAAACCAATGAAAATATGTGTTAGGGAGCAACGAAACAAAATTTAATAGAACGGGTCGAGACGGTAGAAGGTCTGTTCGTCGACCTAAAGCCGCTGCATTCGATTCGAGGTATACTACTCTTGTTGTAAAGTATGGCGGATGATCGATCATCGTGTGGGGCTGCTTCTCCTGGTATGGAATTGGTCCCATTCATAGCATAGAAGGCATCCTGATGAAGGACAAGTACGTCGACATACTTGAAAACGTAATGTTGTCATGTGCTGAGGGAAATTTGCCTATGATCTAGACATTCCAACAGGACAACGATCCTAAGCACACAGCAAAGCATACCAACAACTCTTTTCAAGCCAACTTTATTAGTGTGCTGGAGTGGCCTGCATCAAATGCGCACCTCAATCCTATTGAATACCTGTGGGGCGACGTACAGAAATCAGTTTCTTCAAAAAACTTCAAAAATGTTGCCGAACCTTTTATTGAAATTAAATTAGCATGGGAAAATATACCTGTAAAGAGATGTAGCCGACTTATACTTTCAATAAAGAAGAGGTGCGAAGATATAATATTACAAACAGGTTTTCCTACGAAATATTGGAAAAAAAACAATTTTTATTGCATCCAAAACGAGTGTTTCTAATTAGTTGTCCGGCGAAATTTATGTATTGGAAATATTATGGCATTGTATTCAAAATGTTTAAAAAAATAATTGAAATTTAACTATAAGTTTTAATACATTGTAAGTCAGAGAATGTTAATTTACCTCTTTTTTGTACATATGAAACAAGAACATTGAGAATTTCCAACTCAATTCAACATCATATATGTGTTTCTAATTAGTTGTCCATGGGTGTATATAGATATACTTCTCACCATATACCTACCAAGCTATATATTCAACAAGCTCAAAACTGGTAGTCTCTGGTTGCCAACTTTGTACCTACCAGTCTATGTCCGATTATCCGAATATTCGATTATCCGAATCGACCCCGGTCCCAGTTGATCCGGATAATCGGCGTTCTACTGTATATAAAATAATAACCGATATATGTTAATTTCATATTGTCGGCAGTATAAAATTACAAGTAAAATATGTAAAATTTGATATTGCTTTCGGTATAAATTTATGTTCTAACTCGATGATTTCCAGTGCCGGATTAGCCATGTAGCAGGAGGCAGCAAATGCTACGGGCCCCGCGCTTTGGGGGGCCCCGCGCCTTCGGCCAAAAAAACTACAAATTAAAAATATGTAAGCCACCCACTAAGTCACACACACATAGTAGCAATTCTCAGTGAGCGCTGGCAAAACCCCGGGTTTCAGCGTGAAAAAAACACTTATTTTTCCGATTTTTTTTTAGAAATATGGATTGAGCAAGGTTATTGAAACCTTTTGTATATTATTAATGCGAAAATATCGACAAACAAGCCGGTGACGGATCTTTTCCAAGAACGTCTTTGGAAATAGACGATTTGCGGTGTACACTGTATCTCAGCTGGAAATTATTCGAAATTAAAAACCTTTAACATTTAGTCAGAGTATCATTCAATCCTCCCGCCAATGTTCTCTGATTATTATTTTTTTCATTTTTAAATTTTTGGTGGTAATTTAAAGTAAAAACTGCTATTTTTTACGAGAAATTTCACCATTTTGTAAGTGGAAAACCCCCTTAAGGGGAGGTTCTCATCTAGAATCTTGAAATTTTCGATTTTTTTTTTATTTCATATTATTAAAGTTTAATATGTCTAGAATGTTGCTTTAAAATATTTAGTCGATCCGAGCACTAGAACGGATTCTACAGCCCATTGATTCTGGCGGTGTCATGATCGTAGTGGGGCGCTCAGCCTGTGCCGTGCCGTTCAATCACGATTATCTCGGAACTTTGTTTTTCAAGATTTTTCAAATTTGCGTACAAGATAACTCAAAAACGGTTCAACCGATCAACTTCTAGTTTCGTGCATATTAAAGTAAACAATTTTCTTCATAGAAAGAGTGGAGCACATTTTGAAAATTGTAACATTATCTCCTTTTTGTAAGTGATAAACTATGAAAAAAAACGGCCGAAAACGGCCTTAAAATTTCAAAATCGCGCCATTCCGTCAATTTTAAATTTTTTTTGAAAGTCGTCCACTCTTTCTGAGACAAATTTAGTCTAGTTTATAATAATGTCATCATTATTTGATTTCACACCAATCTGCGACCCCTAAATTGTACGCAGCTGGGCCATTTTCGAAAAACATGCCTCCGGAGAAGTTGAATAACGGGCGCCATTTTGTTTTTTTTTTTAATAAAAAAATTTTTTCGTACAGATAAATATACAATAAGAGATAATGCCAAATATCATTTCCCTATGTCTTGTCATTTGCCTTCAAAAAAATCACGAACTTTACCTACTTTTTGACGTTCTAGATGAGAGCCTCCCCTTAATGTAAAAAAAAAAATTTAAAACTCAACGTTGGGGGGAGGTATTTTATAAATAGTAAGTGTGTACCAAGTTTGAAATGAATCAGTAATGTAGTTTTTAAATAGTAGTGTACACGGACTTTTAAAAAGTGGTTTTGAAAAAGCTCAGTCACCGGCTTGTCTGTCGATACTTTCGCATAAAAAAATTACTGAGTATTGCTGAAATCATACTTAATAATATACAAAAGATTTCAATAAAGCTCAAACTATATTTCTAAAAAAAATCGCAAAAAAAGGTTTTTTTTTCATGCTGAAACCAGAAAACCATGCCAGAAAAATTGAAAAATCATTAAAAATAAAAAAATGGCGGATATTTGAAATTTTTTTTCAAAAATCGCCTTTTTTTCGAAATTTTTTCAGACTAAAAATTTTATATATTTTTTTTGTGGTCAAATTGTGGTAAACTATCACAAAGGATATAAAAACGAACAAAATGCTTCAAAGTTTATTAAAATCGGCCCAGTAGATCCGGAGATTAACTGTCCGCCAGTTAAAAAAACCTAAACTCGAGAAAAACGCGTGTAAAGCTGCGTGAACACCTGCGGCGAGCCGAGAGCGCGCTTCAATTGAGTCGTTATATCTCGGCACTGATTTCGATTTAATATTTTAGACAGTTATTATTGAAGGTATAAAGAATCTAAAAATGTAAAAAAAAAAAAAAAAATTTTTTGAAAATTCTAGACGGTAATAGTACCTTAAGGAACACAATGGGACAAGAACGTTTGAATGACCTCACTATAATGAGTATAGAAAATGACCTTAGAAATATTGATTTGACGAGTGTTATTTCTAAATTCGCTTGCGTTAAATCAGAAAAGCCTTTTCCTAAATGTTTTGGTTTATTTACATCATAAATTTTAATAGGTAATGCAACTCAAGGGCCCCGCCCGTCACATTTGCTACGGGCCCCGCGCTGGCTTGATCCGGCACTGATGATTTCATTCCTCAGATAATGTAAAATTCACAATTTTAGCTTTAATTTATATTTTGACGATGTACGCATTTTATATCGCTAAGAATATAATTTTATCAGTAAAAACTTTGCTTTTACAATTAAAATCCGCAATTACAATGTAAAATCTACAAGAAATGCGAATGGCACCTTTTTATATGTGAAACATATGAAATCAATCGCATTTTGTAACATTTCGCATTGTTTTTTCTCTGAGTGTACAAGTAAACTTGCATTACTAATGAAGCACAGGCATTGGCGTAGCTAGGGATTTTCCCTAGCTTAACTAACCATAATCATTTAATGATAAATCATAAATTACGCCTAGTGCTAAATAAAAATGCAGTTCATTCACTCTCCTTATTACCAAGTGGCGTCTTTCTTAACTCCTTAGTAAAGTTGAAAGTCTAATGGTACAGCTAAATCCATACTTCTATACCAATGGTCGCGAACCTATGACCCGCGGGTCAGACACTGACCCACGCAGGCTTCTGAAATGACCCACGCGTTGATTGATATAAACTTATTTTTTATATCATAAAAGAGGGAACAGAGAATCAAAAATATTTAAATGTATGACGTACACTGACGAGCAAAAGTGGTTTATGCACTGGGTCAAATGTTGTGAATTTTCTGGTTTTAATGATATCGCACCCAAAAGATGGGTATTACATAATTTCAATTTAAACATGTAAAACAAAACACAAGGCAAATTTTTGGTTAAAAAAATTTGCAAAATATTACATTATTAACAACGGACGTAGGCAACCTCATTTGTACAGTCTTGCACGCCAAATATTAAATATTATATGCATGCACGACTGTATAAATGAAGTTGATTATATACATCGCTATTAAAATTATATTATGATATTTTGTTTAAAAGAAGTTATTTTGTTTATTAAATATAAATAATTTTAAATTAAAATGTGTTTATAGTGCTAGATAAGTTCACTAGCACACACCATTTTATTGCGTCATCAAAAAAACCAGAAAAGTTAGAACATGGACAAATTGTTTTAATGATGTTTGAAAATATTAAAATATTTATTACGAATCTTGACATCTTTACTAAGGATTTGGAAACGAAAATCATGAAATATTTTCCTCAATTACAAAAACATTTTCAAAACACAATAATTTTTGAAAATACGCTCGACGTTCAAAAAAATGCAATTAAAATATAAAATTTTGAGGAGAGATTTAAAGAAATAAAAATAAATATAAATATAAATAAATAAATTAATAATAATAAGTTTGGAAAATACATTTCACTTTATTTTATATCCATACAAAATGGAATTCGAAACAATAAGCGAATTTATGTGGCTAGGTATCCATAATTTAGAAATGGAATTAGTTGAATTTCAAAACAGCTTAGTGTGGGAAAATAAATTTGAAAACTTGAGTCGATGGAAAAATGTTAGAAAGTAGTGCAGATAATAATGATCCCACACTAAAACTTGAAAATATTGTATTAATCTTATGGGATTCTTTACAAAATAATTTTTTATCAATAAAGAAACTTTCTAATGATCTTCTAATTATATATGGGTCCACATATTCTTGTAAAAAATTGATTTCTTGAATGAATTTTGTAAAATCTACCGATAAAAATGAATTGTCTGCGAAATGCGTTAAACTAATGAATTCGGAATATGAACCTAATATTAAGAAACTATCTGAAACTAAACAACAGCAGATTTCTCATTAAAAGTACTTCACCTTTATAATACTTATGCATACCCGTATCTATCTATTAATATATAATATTTCATATATATTTTTCTGATTTTCTTTGTGTCTTTTTCATTCCAATACGTACACTCAGTGCAATCACCTGGTGCTGCAATTCATGGTATCACTCCATTTATATCAATTTTTTTACCTTTATTCTTAGATCTTCAATTACACAGGTAAAAGTTGTAAAACAAAAAGGAAACGTAAACTTTTAAGAGGATTTTAAAAGTGAGAACCAAAAAAAGTAGTTTTTAAACATCCTCCTCTCCCCCTTTCCAAATGACGCCACTGACTTAGTGACCTACGAGCTAATACTAAAAAAATAATGAACAAAATTTGACCTACTTCTCAAAAAGGTTCGCCATCATTGTTCTATACTATACTAACATTGTAAATGCGAAAGTAACTCTTTCTGTCTGTCTGTTACTTTTTCACGCTTAAACGGCTTAACAGATTACGATCAAATTTTGCAAGAAGATATAATAGTATCCTGGGGAAGTACAAAGGCTACTTTTTACCGCGGTAAAATATCTTATTCCAAAGCGAAAATCGAATAAGTTGTTTTTTAATTAAAATATTTGATATTTATAAAATTTTTTGCACCGTCTACCTCTGTTTTTGGGCCATTTTCTTCAGATGTAGGGTTGGGCGGGGCTAGTTGAGTAACTTTTCACTTGAGCGGTCATACCTCCTCAACGATAAGTCTTAATGGCTTGTTGTGCATACTGATGATTAAGAAATTTATCCCTTTCCAAAAGTGTCGATAGTAATTTTTTCTAACAAATCGCGTTTAAGAGCTACAGCCGTTTATGTGAAGAAAGTCAGAGATGCTCAACGTACCCCACATGTAAGGTAATTTGAGCAAGAGTATGGGGTAAATTGAGTAGTTAGATATTCTAGCCAAATCATGGGTTCAATGTTTACTAGACATGAAATAAAATTTCTATTTTACAATCAACTTTTTATTTATAGTATTTACGTAGCATAACAGGGAAATTAAAAGTAATTTTCTTCTAATATTAAAAATAAATAAAATCAACAAAAACAACATATCATAAGCTTAACTTTTGGATTAGAACTCAGTCTTTCTACTTAAAATCAGACTTGACCATTTATATAATTATCAATAAAGCTTATACTAAAAACGAAAATATTAATGAGATCTTGGAAACTTAATCATCGTTGTCGCTGTTGGAATTAATACAAACAAAAGTAACTATTGCTCAATTAACCCAACCCAAAAATTTGAAACAAAAGTAAGGTTATAAAACAACTGCTAGAATTATTTCCAAAACCTTTATACATACCAAAAATATACCAAATGTATGGTAGTTTAACAGTTACCTACCTTATTAAAAACTGATAATATTTGACTCGTATAGAAGAAATATTCCCATTCACAATTTTTTTACTTTTTGATCGCTAAATAAACAAACCGTGCCTGTACTTCACTCGATCGACAAGTCGTCACTGGCGGTTGGGCGATGAGTAGAGAGAGAAGAAAATCAATTTCATTTTCTGTTTACTATTTAAAATAAAACTAAGAAATTATCAATATATTACTACATTAAAAACGCTAAAAACTCAACCTTTTCTTTGTTTTTGTTAATTTTCTAAAAAAGTACTGCACCGATTTTCATATAATTTGTATGACATCAACCATAAAACCATGTCGATGAAATAAATAATCATCAAAAAAATTGGCAAAGATATCGACGGTAGGCAAAAAGAAAAAAAGAAAAAAAAGCATTCTAATTGAGAACCTCCTCGTTTTTTAAATCGTACACAAGTCTGTTTTTATCATGTAGGTACTATAGGGTGCTTTTGTTTTTGTGACTATTTTTTTTTTTCAGTCCCACTTCGAAATTTTGTGGCAAATACCTAAACAAAAATTCCCTGAAAATTGGAGCCCTTAATATTAATATTAAGTACTACACCAAGGCGTATAAAGATTTCCCATATAATCTACACGTAAACTTTGATTATTTTTCTTCAAAACTCTACAACTCCGAGGTATTTTATGGTATAATCTTGGTCAATGGTAGGATTTCTTCAGAATTGAATGCTCTACAAAAGTGTCCATTGCGGTGTAACCCTAACTCCCACCAGCGAGGTAGTACGGGTCACTAACCCCAATTTTTCCATGAAATTCTCGCTTTTTGCCCCTATCTCCTAAACAACAAGAGGTACAGAAAAAGTGAATATGACAAACTTGTAGCAAATTTAATTTTCTACAAAAAAGTTGTGAACACCAAATCGCTAACATCGATATTTCTTGACATATTGGGCTTTGAAGCTGAGGTAGGGTTTCTACAATTTAGCTCAATAATCCATGGAAATTCCACACTACCTCAACTTCAAAGCCCAATATCTCAAGACATATCGATGTTAGCGATTTGGTGTTCAAAACTTTTTTGTAGGAAATTGAATTTCCTACAAGTTTGTCATATTCACTTTTTCTGTACCTCTTGTTATTTACGAGATAGGGGCAAAAAGCGAGAATTTCGTGGAAAAATTGAGGTTAGTGACCCGTACTACCTCGCTGGTGGGACTTAGGGTTGCACCGCAATGGACACTTTTGTAGAGCATTCAATTCTGAAGAAATCCTACCATTGACCAAGATTATACCATAAAATACCTCTGAGCTGTAGAGTTTTGAAGAAAAATAATCAAAGTTTACGTGTAGATTATATGGGAAATCTTTATACGCCTTGGTGTAGTACTTAATATTCATATTAAGGGCTCCAATTTTCAGGGAATTTTTGTTTAGGTATTTGCCACAACATTTTGAGGTGGGACTGAAAAAAAAAAAAATAGTCGCGAAAAAAAAGCACCCTAAGGTACTAAGTAGATATGTACTAAAGTGCGTTTCATATTTATAACGCCACAAAAAAAAATGATTTCTGGAAAACTATTCATTCCAGCAGAATACAATAAATAACGAAAATGATGAATTTGATAAAAAGGAAACAATCACTCATAATTAATAAAACCTAACACTTCAATGGCTTCCATACGGGAGGAAAAAGTGATTTTAGCTTGTTTCATAATTATAATGCCACGTACATTTTCGACAAAAATAACAATTTTATTTCAGCAAAAATAATATTAAAACTTAGTAACGTAAAATTCATTAAATTAATTAAATTCTAGAACACAGTAACGTAAAGTTCATTAATCAAGAGTTGCTCCTTGCTTAAAAATGGTATTTAAAATTCTGGTTTTCATGCTATCGATGAGACTTTGAATTAAATCTAAATCAATAGCATTCCATTCTTCTACGATTGCGCGTTTTAAGTCTTCAACGGAATTGTATTGGCGATTTTCCCTATACACCCGGCGAACTAAAACTCCCCAGAGATTCTCAATTGGATTGAGGTCAGGAGAGCATGGTGGCCACTCCAAAACCTCAATCGAATTAGAAGAGAACCAGGACCTGGTTTCGCGGCTAACGTGGATACGAGCATTATCCTGCTGAAAAATCCACTGTGTTACAGGATTTTGCCGAATAAAAGGTACCAAACTCATCTGGAGCATATCCGTGTAATCCTTGCTTTTCATTCTTGATGAAGTGAATTGCGTGATGAAAACCCCTTGGTACAGAATTTCACGAAAATCTGTACGATTTTCAGAGTTTCAGATTTTCAGAATCTGCTCTATAGAAAATCCGCTATTTTGAAAAGGTTATGAGTGATTGCGATCAGCAAAAAAACTTTTTTCTGTAAGTTCAAACATTCCGATCACCGTTGATCATAGTAAGAATTGCATTGCAAAGCTCTATAGAAAAAAAATTACAAACAAAAAATTTCAAATTTTTTAATACTTTTTCTCCAAAAACTCGCCATATTTAATTTCCTATTGGAAAAAACTCAATTTGGACGACAAATTCTGAAAGAGCACACTCAAAACTAGCAAGATTCATGGTTTTTATTGGAAAATAAATGTCCTTTAATTGTAAGAATGAGGTATGAAACTGCACAAAAAAATTAGGTTCTTTGGGCGTTAATGGGTTAAGAAAAATTCTTACTTGTAAATGTTGTTGCTTAAAGTTAGCAACTGTTAATTAATACACCTCAGTTATCAAATTAAACAAGCCTTCGACATTATTAAGGGGTTACATATATTTATCCAAATAGTAATATTTCTCACTATTAAGGGCCATTTTGATTTTTTTAAATTCTACCAGACATCACATTTTTAGTCTTAAGGGGGTAGTCCAGTGAAAACGACTGTTTTTTGAACGATTTTTTTTCATATTAGAAGTCAATTTTTATTAAAAAACTTTTTGACATATGATAGTACAACTATTAAAATACACAAAAAAAAATTTTTTTTTGTGTTCGATGAGTCATCCCGACAAAATGGCCGCTCAAAAAAAAAATTTTTTTTGTTGGCGGGCGTCGAATCTCTGCAACGGTTCATTTGAAACAAAAAATTCAAACGAGGTTTTAATCTGTAGAACATTGGCTATCGTCGGAACTAGAATTATTAATTTTCAATAAAAAATAACAAAATGGCGGCATTTCGAATTTTTCGGGTGTTTTTCGGGTGCTTAATTTGTTTATAACTTTGTAAATAAACAATGGATTTTAATAATTCTAGTTCCGACGATAGATACACAATCAAGAAATATACTGCTAAATTTTTAGATCAATCGGAGCAAAAGACTCTGAGACCTGACGTCCGCCGAGTCAAAACATGCTGTTTTCAGAAAAACGCGTTTAAAGTTTGTTATGCGGGAAAAAGCTAAAAAAATTAATTTTACCTTAGTCAGCGATGCCTGCTCCATACATAACGCGATGCCTCCTCCATACATAACTAACCTTAAATACAAAGCAGAAGGACCTAGACCGTTATAAACCGAAAAAAAATGGGCGAAGTATTTTCTAGGTGTAGTAGAGTAGATTTAAGCAAAAAAAAAATCGAAATTTTTTTTTTTCACTGGACTACCCCCTTAAGGGGTTAGGTGTAGTCAGGATTTTCAAAAAATCGATTTTCTTAAAGTATAATATCTTAGAAATATTCTCTGAAAATTTTAAGTAAATCCGACAAATACTTTTCGAGTTATTCGATAATTAACAAAGGGTTCTCGGGCGCTCTGGAACAAAAAAACCGATACTGCACGTGTCAAAGTGGCAGATAAGCGCGCTAACGACAACACTCGAGAAGGTAGAATGCTACGTAGACAACATCAAATAGATATTTTGGAAGCTGCTACAACGGCTGAAGACCTATTATATGGCCCAGGAATAGATGACTTGGTGTAAGTAATTAAAAAAAAAAAAAAAGCTTCGATCAGGCACTAGATTATCTATTAATAAAACTAATTTTTTTGTCCAATTGATTTTAGATGAATCTCCAAGGATATATGATGGCCACCGCAAGGCGCTTCGGTTGGAACTGGGTCAAAGCAAACAGCCATAACTTTTAAAATTATTAATTTTTTTTTCCAAAATTTCTGTCAAGTGAAGTCGAAACCTTATTTAATAATGCTGTGTTTTTACTTTTACAAAACAAAATAATTTAGTGGCAAAAAAAATTATTTAAAATTGTCATTTTTTTATGCCTCTGACTACACCTAACCCCTTAATAAGAGTCTTTTGCGCGATCCACGATAGAGCTTTTTGAAGTAGAAGTTAAAAGCTCTCATTTGAGCCTTTGTAGACCTCAATCGTAGCCATTTTATGGTCTTTTAAGTGGTAAAATTATAAAGGTCACGTGGTTTTAGCGGCCATATTGGATTTTGCGCAATACAAAAAAAAATTTGCGATACAGCTTCTAAAAGCAGAAGTCAAAAGCTTTCATTTGGGCCTTTGTAGACCCCAATCGGAATGATGCGATCTATTTTATAGCCTCATAAGTAGAAAAAGTAATGGAGGTCACGTAGTTTAAGCCGCCATATTGGGTTCTGTATAAGCAGACTCTTCGAAAGCCAGTGTGCATACGATAGTAGAAACCAAAACCTTTCTTTTGAGTCGTAGTAGACCTTAAATGGAACTCACCATTTTTAGACAGCAGGGGTGGTCCGTTCACAAAGAATGCCTAGATATAAACATATCTGTGCGTTGCAAAATGTATATGAGCCGTTTATTCTTAAGGGGGTCCTCTAGTTTCTCGGCTGTTTATTTACGGCTTTTTCAATAATTTTTTACGGGCAAACCATCGAAATAATCAATCTCATTGTTTTTGCATAATCTTTATTAACATTTAAATAAGCTTTACACATTTTTTGAAGTCAAAATATACAGGGTGCGGCAGCTAAATTGGGACTAAACAATTCCTTTCCTTTCACAGTTGTTTATTCAAACATAAGTGAGACGTACAAAAAGTGGCTATTATATAGTATGTTTATTAATGAAGTCCGTCGGAAAAACTGTTACTCGATATAACCACCTCCTGCCTCAATTACTGCCTCCATTCGCGACCTGAATCGAGAACATGCCCGTTGCATTTGTTTTCTATCTATTTCCTGGAATGCCTGCATAATGGCCGCTTTGAGCGAATCCACGTTGGGGTGCCTGGATTTGTTACTGGCTCTCTCGACAACGCTCCAAACGTAATAGTCCAGGGGGTTTAGATCGGGGCTGTTGGGGGGCCAAAATTCAAGCGTGCAGCCAATTTTCGAAGTGATGTCCCAGGATCCTTTGAAATCAAGTTTTCAGCCATTTTCACAGTTTCCGGGGTCCTCGACACCTTTTCACGCACATGCTTTTTTCTCACAGGTTCATAAACATTATCTTCTGACTGCTCAGCTTCCGAGAACTTTTTAGCAATGCGGTAAACTGTGGATTTTGGATAACCAAAAAATTTTATAATTTCAGGTGGCGTTCGACCAGCGCGAAGACTTTCAGCAATCGCGATTCTTTGGTTGAGCTCTGAACTTGTCTCTGTTGACGCAGCCATTTTCTGTTTACGACTGGTTACTTCATGTGTTTTTCTAACTATACCGCGGGATAGCGCTCACCGCAGAATTAAAAGTTACCGGAAAATTTAAATTGATATTAGTCCCAATTTAGCTGCCGCACCCTGTATAATAGAGTAAAAGTTACAGTGGCCGACAAGAAGACATCAAGTAAAAGAGGTGCTTGACGGTGACCAAGATTGCGGCTGTTCTACTTATCTGAAATCAATAAACCAAACGGCATTTTAAACTTCATATTAACTTCATAAGACTAGCGATTGAACTAGAATGAATTCTAAATTACAAAAATTGACTTTTTTATACACTTTTGAAAATTACATTCTATTTTTTACTCATTTGTTCTTAAGTTTTTCGCTCGTAGAAAAAAACTATCGAAGCAATCATGATAATCCTAGTTCAATCGCTGGCTTATAACATATTAAAGATGCTGTATAAATTTGAACAAGATCGCTGCAGTAGTTTCTGAAATATCGTGGTCACCGTTTCGAAAAATGGTGTTTCGAGAAAAACGCGTTTGAAAGTTCGCGCGGCCCAGCGCGCTCTTCGTATACCTGCTCCGTTCCAGGGCCGTAACTTGTGAACCACTTCAAATATCGAAAAATCCTTTGGCACACATTTTCTACACATGTTGTAGATGTGATTTATGAAAAAAAAATCGATTTTTTCGACCCGAGAAACTAGAGGACCCCCTTAAAGTGGCCCAAATCCAAATAATCATAAAGACTATTTTTCTATATTCTTGTAAGGTCTTCATGATCATTTGGACTTGGACTACTTTCAAAATAAACAACTCATATTTAAACAATTATTTTAAAGGTTATTAAGTGGAAAATAAAAAATAATGTCGATTACACATTGTTTCAGCTTCAAATTATGACAAAAAAAATATAATCAAAAATATCGAAAGTTTGGCGCCCTTTCGTGCCCTGAGTGTCAACAAAATGTGCGGCGCACCAGGGCTTCAACGAACAGCTTATTATAATAAAAATAAGAACTGTCATCTGGCCTTTTGTGTGCAAATTCTAAAATAAAATAACTACTTTTTGATAATTTTCACATCGAAATGCTAAAATTAACTTCTTGCGCCTACTGCAAGAGTTAAATCCACTTTAAATACCGCGTCTGCTTACGATTCAACTGATATTCGTCATCAGCCCTGAGTTTACTCCGGATTTTAGCTGCGCTTGGGGGCACAGTGGGACGCCACAGGGTTGTCAACGAACAAACCTATCATTTTCTATAGGGTCAAATGGACTACTGATGAAAACCATGGCGTATCCTTGCCGATGATAACTTCACCAGAAATGATCAAATTTGCAAAGAAAAACTTCGGGTGAAAAATCGCTTTTGTTTGGGTGCATGCAAATTTATTATTTAGGGTGGGTAGTTTTATTTTGCGGTATTGCTAGACTGTTATCTTGGTAGGAAAGCAATTTTTTCAGACACGTCGGAATGAACAACGCGTCTCATGCGCCGAAGAAAGAAAATTACTCGAATGGCCTAAAAATCATTTTAATGCTCCAGCACGAACAGCTTTTTCAATTCTAATGATTTGAAAAGGGGTTCGGTACTCTTGCAGGAGTAAAGTAAATGTCTTATGTGACGGTCATCTTCCCCACCGCAGCGAGGCAAAATAGGACAGACCGGACAACAATGCCTTTTGATTTTGAGTCTTTGAGACTAAAGTATCAATTACGGTGTTTCTATGTATGCAGGATTTAACTCGAGTTGAACTCCAGTTAGTGTTCATGGAAACTTGGGTTGAGTTAAGTTTCGTTAAACCCAAGTCAACTCCACAATACTAGTCGGGTTGAGTTGGGGTTAGCTTCAGATGTCATTCCTCTTTATTTTGTCAAATCAACTTCAAAGTTGCTCATAGAAACAGTTCAGGTTTAGCGTCCATTTGCTTAACTCTACGAAAACTCAACTCCAACTCAACCCTGTGCATGGAAACATAGTAAATTTGGGCGTTTATGTGTATGATATTGGTGATGTCGTCTACAAAAACGACTAGATTAACATTGTTTAGATCAGAGCAATAGTTTGGTCGTATCGTAATATGGTTTTTAAATGTTTGCTTCTGTTTAACTAAATACTAAAAGTTTATCATTGCTTAAGACTTTAAGCGTTGATTAAGTAAATAAACAACTGTTTAAATGCCGATTAAGAAGTTTTTATAAGCAATGCTAAGCAAATTTTAGGAAGTCAGCTGTGGGTTTGAATCATTACGAACTGTACTATTGGAGCATTTCTCAATTTATATGACATAAACCTATCAAGTAATTACACTGCCTATTAGTAATTAATGTATTTCGCATCTTAGCCCCTCAGAAATAATGCAAACATGTTATTAGTCCACTTTAAGATGCATTTGAATATCTCACAATTTCAAAGTTTTTAACAAAAATATTGTTATTGAATGATGGCAATAGGTTTCATAGTATCTCTCATTACACAGGCCTGCGATAGTTTTCCCCTTACAAAAGAAAGTAGTAATTTCAATAGGATTTATTCTGTAGATCACGAATTCGTAAACGAAACAGTTCTATCACATCACGTTTTTGAAAAAAGTAAGTTTGAAAAGTACCAAAGACCTATTTTTGCCATTCTTGCAAATTAATTAAAAAATAATGAATTATCATAGGAGCTTGTAAAGTAGCTCAAATAAAAGTATTAATCTTTAGTTATTATTTTAAAATACGAGAGGATTTAATACTTTACGAACTATTCCGTGGAATTCAATTTTTTTCATAAGCCGATCTCTTCATACAACAGATACTGAATGAAGTTGATTGCTTGCGTACGTTCACGAAAATCTTATTCCTGAAGACGTTTTATAAGTGATATAGATTAGTGATATTTTATATATATCGGATAAGCATTCAGACTCTCTTTTGAGTCGTGTTACGAGCTTTTTCACGTTCCGTTATTTTTTAATGAATTTTTAAAAATGGCCGAAATACGCTATTTTGTGCATTTCAACCCTATTTTGCTAAAAAACATGATGTGATAAAAAAAAACCGAGTTCAGATTCGTAATAGGTCCCAAACCCCCATAATCGGCTATAAAAACCGAGAAGGGGGAAAAAAGTTCTTAATTCGCAGGCCTGTGTTATGAATGCCTGATTGTGATATGAAAATGATACAAAATCTACAGAAAATTAGGGGCGTAATAAGGCGAATTAAATCGGATTTATTTGCAATTACTTCTTCTAGGTAAAATTAAATGAAGATTATAGCAAAAAGTTATATTATGCTGTTATTACTACTTCCAACTTTTGATTAATAAATTGTGGAATTGGAATTTGACTGAAGCGTGCTAGATACAATCGAAACTATTGTAGTGGCAGCTCGTGGTCTCCAAGCTCGAGGAGGCAGACACTTTACTAATTTAGTTTGTGGCCCCACGCTCGCCACAAACAATGACATCCACCTATACTACCGTTGTCTCCTCTTAATTTCAAAGTAAAAAAACAAAATTCATTAATATTTAATTGCTACTTAAGGGGCACCACTAATGTAACCGCCTGAAAAAAGGGTAATTTTTGGGCATTTTTTTTAAAGAAAAGCTCATCGCAGGAATCTTTTTGTCGGTCAAAATATTTTTCGAATTTCTGATTATCTTCCGAATTAATTGGAATAAAGTATGTGATGATCGCAAAAGAAAACATCATAGATCCGCCATGTTTAAGGCGTTCGCAGTCGAAAACGCCGCACTAACAAAATGTTTCCTGGAGGAAGTGTGGTAGACTCGCTAAAATGAAATGTCCAGAAAGTTACTCCCGCCATTGGGTAGTGGGGAATTACTAAAAATACCAATTGCCACGCAATCAGAGTGTAAATAGGTTTTGTAATGTAAAATGTAATAAGGCGTTGAGAAGTAAACATCTTTACCTTTGCGCAAAGGGCCATGCGCATAGTTCATTAATAGAGAGGAGTTGGACGCGAAAAATCACCATTCCTCTAAACACTAAAAATACGAAAATCTGCATATGCCATTAAGTATTTGCGGTTAGGTGAGTTAAAAATTGTTCCACCTTTCGCATAGCTTTCGATGCATGGTGGGATATTTTTTAACCAACCTCAAAAAGTCTAAATTACCTATGGTCCTATAGTTCGATCTTTATTTAAAGTTTTATGTTAAAAACCACTTTGTGCAATTTGGATTTTGTTCTTTCTTTAAAATCTTTTTTTTTTATTTTTTTTTTTTATTTATTCGTTTATGTATCAGTTAAAACTAATACATAAAAAGGCTTATTGCGCTCTCGAGTACTAAAGCCCATATGGCGGTCTTTAAAATCATTTGCCTCAAAGAGTTTAAAGGGAAAAATAAATAATATAAATACTGCTCATAACAAAGTATCGTTTATTTCGACTATTTGATGAATTAGAAAAACTTGGCTTTCCATCACATTGATCCTTTCTATCAGCTTATCAAAGTAATTTGACCATTTACTTGATTTTATTCGATTGCCATAATCGATCCAGTTTTTCTTCTATATTACTTTGTTTTCAGCGATTGATTACTACTTTTTGTAGAGCTGATTAATTCAACTGATTTTCTTATACATTTTGGTACATACTGTTGTGTCTCTCATTTGCTATCGCTGCAATAACTAATTGAGATCTGACCATAGCACACAGGCACACACGCCTCTTGCACTCCTATTCAGAGAATAGATGTACAGAAGCGGACTTACGTGCCAGTCACCAAACAGATAACATCGCGTGCTCAGTAACTTGTATCCTGAATTCTTATTCTAATAAACCGCAATTGAATTAAGTACGATCGAGAGTTTTAATCGGAACCCAAGTACATACACAACACATAACATACTGTGTGGAATTATTAAGAGATAATTAATTCAAGGCACACACGAATCTACTGTTTCCTTTTCTTCATTTACTTTCCATTCAAGTAACATTGAAAGATACTTTTTATGAGTAGTATTTATATTATTTATTTTTCCCTTTTAAGTGCATATGCAGTCTTTTCAGTGTTTAAACGGATGGTGATTTTTCGCGTCCAACTCCTCTCTATTAATGAACTATGCGCATGGCCCTTTACCTTTGCACAGAGATGTTTACTTTCCAACGCCTTATTACATTTAATTAGGTGGTTGCATTAATTTCCGATGTTCACATGACACATATAGATGTGGGTAGCAATTTTTACACTGAACTGTAATTACTGTGTCATGTACATTTTTGAAGCTTGAAGGTGTGTTAATAAAATCCAGTTGACAGTCGTTATTTTTTTATTCATTAAGTGATATTTAATATACAGTGAAAAATGGATTGCGATAAGTTGTTTTTCCGATGTGTACTTTTGCATTATTTCGATTTGAAAAAAAAAAGTGCGGCTGAAGCTCACCGATTACTCGCGGAAACTTATGGGGAATCTGCTCCATCCGAAATAGTATGCAGAGATTGGTTTAGAAGGTTTAAATTGTGATGTTTATGATATAGAACGGCCAGGCCAACCGAAAAAATTTGAAATTTGATTAGGAATTAAAAGCGTTATTGGACGATAATCCCGCCTAATCGCTTAGAGAATTAGCTCAAAAACTTGGAGTCGATAAATCAACTATATCACGACGTTTGCCTGCCATTGGGAAGATACAAAAAGAAGGAAAAAGGCTGCCACATCGATTGACCGACAGTGCTATTGCGAATCGGCTAAACATCTGCATTTCATTACTTGCAAAGCAAAGAAAGAAGAGTTTCTTATGGCGTATTGTGACCAGAGATGAAAAATGGATCTATTATGAGAATCCAAAACGAAAAAAATCATGGGTTGATCCTGGCCAACCGACAACATCGACTCCAAAGCGAAACATCCACGCTAATAAGATAATGCTCTATATTTGGTGGGATATGGAAGGAGTTGTCTATTACGAGTTGTTAAAGCCTAATGAAACAATCACCGCTTAGCGTTATGAACAACAATTGGAGAATTTGCACACACATTTGATGAAAAACAGACCATCAATTGCATCGAATCGACGAAAAATGATTCTTATTCATGACAACGCTTGACCTCATGTTGCTTTGACGGTCAAACAAAAACTGATGGAGTTTGAATGGGAAACTCCCCCCCACCCAGCGTATTCTCCAGACCTAGCTCCATCAGATTATCATCTGTTTCGATCGATGCAGCATGATTTAGAAGACAGGCATTTCAAAAATTATAAAGAAGTCCAAAAATGGATTGCTGATTGGATAGCCTTAAAGGATAGAGCTTTCTTCCACCGCGGAATTCAATTGTTGCCACAAAAAATATAAAAAACAGCGACCACCTAATACATTACAATACCTATTTACACTCTGATTGCGTGGCAATTGGTATTTTTAGTAATTCCCCACCTTCCTTTTCGGATTTCCGTAAAAATTTGGTTGATTCGGAGAAATTAAACATCTCGAAAGTTTTAAGTATTCTGATTTTAGTTATGCTGCTGAAATTTCGGGTTCCACGTAAAAAAGTGTAGTACAAATAACATATAAATGTACATGTAAATATTTCCCTATTGCTAGAAAATGATTTTTTAATGAGGCTCCAAATAACACAATTCCAGAATTGTAATAAACAGGCTTTTCCGTTTTTTTTTTTTTTTTTTTTTTCTTTGCTTTTGTTAATAAAAACCAGAGAAGGGCTAACGTGACATTTTTTTAAACTGAAATTCCTATGCTGACGCTCAGGATGGGGAAAACATGGAGTCGATGAAAAGTAATGTGTTATGAAACGGATATACGCATATATGATTTTAGAAGTGGAAACGGACTCGAAAGTGCAGACGGTAGAAAGTGCAAAAGTGAGTTCGGAATTTTAAAATTTGCAGTTGGGGAGTTTTTGGGGTTGATAATAAGAATGACAGAACCCGAGCAGAATACAATAGTATTTTTGCAGTTAATGTTATTAAAATGGCGAGGCCACCTTCCCGCGTAAAAATATATAAAATAGCGTCCCAACAAATTTTTTGTTTTAGTAACACAGAATTTTTAAATACGGCACAACATAGCACAATTCAAACACAATGCATTAGTATTTTTACCGTATTTTTTTTTTCAAAAATGGCGGGGCCAACTTCCACCCCAAATTTTATATTAATGTGTAAACATTTTTCTATCGGTGCTAATTAATTTGGCAAATCAACATAATATAGCACAACTCTAGCACAATACCGCACAGCTTTTCTTTTTTACTTTTTCAAAAATGGCGGGGCTAACTTCCTGGACATTAAAATGAAGTTTCAAATATGTGTTAATCAATTTCAAAACAGTGTTATGTACTGGGGACTATAATAATGAAGTATTGATAATTAACCAGGAAATTTTTCTGTACGATGCCAACAATTATAGGACTGCTAAGAACGTCGGCCGTCGACCGATCACTCACTTTTTAAAATATATGTATTAACACGTGAACATCGAAAATTGCCGTACCTTTTGTTAGTATTTATTATAAAAGAAAAGAAATGAAACTTGCATATATCATTCGAAAGGTACTGTGCCATAGATCTACAAAAAAAAAAAAAAAAAGCGTGTGCATATGTTGGCTTTAAGGCAAGTAAAATAAATTGAACATGCACACAAGATTTCCCTACAATGAGCTTTATTAAATGTAATCAGTAACATATGAATTACGGCCGACCAACGGTTTTATCTTTCTCAGTACAGTGGGCCTATAATCTTTGGTGTGCTAAAGGGTAAAAAGAAAGAGAAAAGTTGTAATATGCACTGCTAAAAAGGCTAAGGTTATTGTCAGTAAAATCTCTTTGATAAGTTAAAGATAATCTTATCTATGGCCTGGCCATTTGGAAAAATTATAATCTAATGTATATCTATGTATATATTTATAAAATTTGAAATACAAAAGCATATTGCGATGTGAGGTAATGTTTATTGGGAAAAATTATTTCAATTTTAAATCAAAATCAGGTTTCCCTAAGTATTCCTGCGTTAACTTTTTATAGATTCATGGCAGAGCTCGAAAGTATTCTAAATAAATTTGGTCCGCATTTGTAAAAATTAATCATATCACCGAAGAAGGCAGTTAAACAAATAGAGACCCAGGAGCGAAATGAAAAACAGAAGGAAGCGTTCGCAAAGTCATTTATCAATAAGAGAAAAACTCAATTGGGACTGGGCGCGGGCACCGAAAGAAAATTTGAAATGGAGGAAAAATAAGCTGCAGACGTGAGAAATGTAATACTGGAGCAGTTTTACTTTTTTCGCTGAAAAAGTTTTAATTAAATATCGTCGCAGCGTTCGGGTAGCTTTAACGCTTTAACCTTCGTAACGCCCAAGACCCATCAATATGCGCAGAAAAATTGCGGAGGAAATTTTCATGGATCAACTTTCTTAGTAGGGATTAGTCCCTTTTCCTCTGTGAATGATAAGAAGGAGTTTGAACACAGCAAATCCCTCGTTTCGTCGGAATCCTTTAGGTAAGCAGGAATTAATCCTTCTTTGGCATTCGTTCACTCGGGAAAGCTCTCGGGTGCAGACGATGGGAGGATGATTAAGCCCCATTCGGCTCAGTGACTTTTGTGCTTGCCATGGGTATCCGAACCAATAACCATGTCCCCTTATAAAACCGTTTATAAAACTCTGATGGATGTTGAATAGCACGACCACCTGCTGTGATTGCACGGGTATTTGCCCTGTTTTTTTGCACGACTCAGCCATTAGGTAAGCATCGTGGCGAGGTTAATTATTTTGTAGCAAAGCGTGGGCGTCCAAAAATAAGCAAGCTTAATTGTCTAGTAAAAGGAATACTGAGAATTTCGCCTCTTATAGATTTTATCTGATATCTAATGAGAAGCCAGTTAAACGCTATTTTTGGGCTTGCCAGGGTTTTCTCAAGCCATTCGCCCTACAGTTCATCAAAGGCTGAAGAGACATCGAGTGCACCACTGTAAGGATATGGAAGACTCCAGGATTCCAAATCTGCAGCACCCGCTGCGAGCGATTTTCTAGGACTCTTATAGCACAGCTGGACGAACCAGAGAACCTATCTGAGGAGCATTGGCTGACCCGCGCTGGAACCCAGTCCCTGCACCTTTAATATTTCAACCCTTGTTGGGCGATGTCTTTTTGACTCTCGAGTGGATAAACAAGAACGCACTGAAAGGGCTAATTTTAGGTTACCCCTGTGCGGTGATAAAGGATTTACGCTGCCGTAAACTAATTTTGCAGATGTTTAAAAAAGCCCCTTCTCGGCACTGCGCTTCCCTATTTATTTATTTTTAGTGGATGGGTCATTAGTCGTTTTACATTTAACATTATTCGAGACCGCCTAGCTTCGAGTTTTCACCGGTGACACTTTTGCGTTTTTGTTGTTCAAAGTTAATTAATTTATATAATTTAATTAAAAAGCTAGAAGGCAAGGCATGTTTTTCAAATATTTATTTTAATTTAATGTTTGTGAATTTGAAACATAATATATGCATATACATATATTAGGGTGCTTTTTTTTCGCGACTATTTTTTTTTTCAGTCCCACCTCGAAATTTTGTGGGAAATACCTAATCAAAACTTCCCTGAAAAGTGGAGCCCTTAATATTAAGTTGAGGTTTCTGAGTTTCTACAATTTAGCTCAATAATCCATGAAAATTCCACACTACCTCAAATTCAAAGCCCAATATCTCAAGAAATATCGATGTTAGCGATTTGGTATTCAGAACTTTTTTGTAGGAAATTGAAGCTCAAAATATACGGTAATAAACGGTAAACTTCTTAAAATTACTCAAAGTGGTGTGGAGAAAATCCCAGCAACTCTCTAACTCTCTAGAAACTAAAGGAATATAAAATAAAACCGGGTCTTTGAAGGACTTTCCGATCTTTTATTACCTGACTTAAAAAAAAAGAGGAGGTCCTCTGTATGTGTGTGTGTGTATTTTACGCGATATCTTCGCCGATTGTGAACCGATTTTAATGATTCTTTTTTTTAAACTAATATCTTAGACACGATTATAGATTTTGTGTTAACTACATATTAGATAACTGGAACCGTGCTGCACTACAAAGCTTATGTGCTATGGCTTGGCCTTTAGACCATATCGAAAATCGAGTAAAGGGCCTATGCAGAAAATCAACATTTTTAAGATGACAAGAGGGGTGAGTGAACGAAGGAGAGTTTCATTGGCGATATTACACCGTTTGTCAATCAACATTACTCTTCTTCGTGCACTCACAACACTGACCCTTTGTCATCTTTAAACATTTGTCTTGGGGATTTTATCGAATTCGGATGAGATTTTCCTGCTGCACCATAGCCTCAAATTTTGAAAAATCATGAAAAGCAGTTTAACGAGTAATTCAGGTGTGTAGAAAGTTTTATGTTATGTTAAAAGGTCATTTATCTATAAATCATGTCTCCCTTAACGTACTTCGCTGTCTTTCTCTCGAAAAAGTGTATCTGTTAACTTTGGCTACAACATAAATAACTGGACTGGACTTAAAGACTTGGGTGTGTGGTTAAGGGGCACCACTAGTGTGACCGCCTGAAAAAAATGTAATTTTTGGGAATTTTTTTAAAGACAACTACTGCATGGAATATATTAATATTTTAAGGATATATTTTTGGATATATAGTAAATACATGATAACATTTTGGGGCCAATTGAAAATTCAGCGAGTTATTCACAATTTCCCAAGGTTCCAAAAAAAAAAAAGTATCCCACTGCTGCAGTGATAGCGACGTGCGTGAAATCACAAAAACCAGAAAGTTTAGTGAAGGTATTTCCCGTGCCAAATTTAAAAAAATGGCGGAGTTTTAAAAAAAAATTCAAATTTCGCGCGAAAATTTGATGATTTTAGGCCTGCCAAAATTAAATTTTGTATTCTATTGGAAAACTGGAGGTTCATGGCATGGAGAAACATGTATAAAAGAACCTGCAATAAGAATCAAATCGATCAGATGATTTGTCTTCGAGTTACAACTGCAGCAAATTTGAAAAAAGTAGTTTCGATAAAAACGCTTTTAATGTTTAATTCATACATTTCTCAATATATCGATACGATAAGCGGCTGCTCTTCAGATGGCTGTAACTCAAAAACTATTTGAGATATGTACTTGAAATTTTAGTACGTTATTTTTAAAGGTAGGTATAAGACTATCAAAATATGAAAATTGATTTTTTCAAAATTGCGCACTAGTGGGGCCCCTTAAATAGCTACTTTACATTCGACGACCACTTTGATGTAATATCTAATAAAACTAATGGCACCTTAGGCTTTATCAAGAGGTAGTATATTATAATAATTGTAAGTCGGCAATCTTCGGATTTTACAAAATGTGTTTAAGTCCAATGCAATTGATAAATTATGTTTTTCCTTTATAATATGTATAATATCACGTATTATTGTTCGTTTAAGTAATAATGTTATAAACAATACGAACGCAAAGGATTAATATTTAGAAAAACCTGTTGCGATATGCAGACCTAAAGACACTGAAATATTGGCAAGAGTTCCTTCTTAAACGTTTTAGTATGAAACCCTACTAAACAAACATTAATAATAAATATTGAATGGTCAAATCTAAAAGTTCAGTAAAAAATGTATATCATTGGGAAAAAAATATTTTTACATTTAACATGATTTGATTATAGTTTAAATATATGTTTGATAATCGCGAAATAATAAAAGATAATGGTGAATGATACAAAAATCCTTTATGTGAACAATTAAAATTTGTATGATATTTAACCGATTCAATAGTATTTTCCCTATCATGCCACAACTGCAAGTAGTTCCTAAGAAGCTATTTGGTGGTTAGTGCAGTTAAAGTTTTAAAAATACGTTTAAAAATTGCATTTTCACCTATGCGCCGAGACCTTCAACTTTGGCAATTTAATAAATTATGTAATTGCAATTTTCTGGCCAAAAAAGTTTCTTAGGTAATAATTATTTTTCTCAACCTTATTAACAAAGTGTTCAACGATCCTTACATAACATGACTTTTATATAGCACCTTTGTGAGACATACATTATACATTTTTGTAGTTTTTATAAATAAAACTTATTTAAATAACTCGCATTATTTGAAAGACATAACATATTAAATGGTATCTATGTACAATACTGGACTTTAAACTTAAGTCTACAGTTTACCTATAATTGCTTTCATTTCTATGAGAAATCCAGTGAACCCAGTGTATGTTTCTTTTTAAATTACATGTTATTACTTTCTCGTTCAAATAATTGACGGAAACAAAATGTCATATCTTAGTGGTACACGATCAACGTTGGGAATTATTAAAAATTTATTTCCAAATTGAGTGCTACGCGCCTATTGTACGCAAGAAAGTTTGTGAGATTGGCATGCTAATTGATTAACACAAGTTGTCCTTGTTTTCTACTTGTGCACTCAGCCGAGAATACTAGTGCTGTTGCCGAAATGTTGCGCCTAAACCCAAGAACTTCAATTCGCCATAGATCGCAGCAAATGAACATTAGTCGCCCGAGCCCGAGTAGAATTCTGCATAAAGACCTCGGATTATTCAAGCTACAACTAACTCAGGAAATGAAGCAAACTGACCATCCGTTTCGTTATCGCGGAAAACGCACACGTAGTCGTAGAGAAACCAACGTATCCTCAGCGTTGACTGTTTGGTGTGGTTTTTGGGGTGCCTGCATAATTGGTCCATTCTTCTTAAAAGATGGAGACGACAACAACCTTACGGTCAACAAAGGCTACAGTGTCATGATAACTGATTTCTGTTTTCGCACCAGGAATTGAGCGATTGGATTTGGGCCAGTTCTGGTTCCAGCAGGATGGCGCTAAGTGCCACACAAGCTGTGCAACAATCACTCTTTTGCGTACTAAATTCAATAATCGTGTAATCAACCGTTTTGGAGATGTACCATGGCCACCGAATAGCTGTGATTTTACGCCGTTGAACTTTATTATGCGAGGTGCCATTAAAGATCAATGTTATGCTGACAAGAAACGATTCAGGCACTTAAGCAAAATATTAATCGAGCTGTTCATGAAATAAGGCCCGAAAACATCGAAAATGCACTGCAATATTGGGTTGATAAGATGGATTAGCTAACTGAGGTAGTCATTTAAATGATATCGTTCCATAACTAATCGGCAGGTTTACTTTTTTCAATAAATTAACAAAATTTGAAAAGTATTGATAAGTGTTTATTTTACAGCATTTTTAAAAAAAAATCATTAGATGGCCCAACCTTGAGTTAGAAATTCTTTACCAGATTCTTAACTAGAATTTCATTAGCTCCGATCTAGTCGGGTTTTACTGGATACCAGTTGAAGAAAACTAAGCGTGTACTACTCGTGTAAACTTTGACAAATAAGAAGTGAAAATAAATGTTAATTACAACGTTTTCAAATATCGATACAGCAAAACGACTTTTCTCTATTTTATATACATATGCATAATTTAGTACAAATGAGCCTAGCTTAGGCTATTCAAACTATCTTCTAGATTACTTAGAGGCAGGAAAGCTAAATGTAAATGTGTACATTTTTTTACACTTCCTGGGGATTCATTAAAGCAAAACATACAAGGCAAAAAAAAGCTGTGACATACATAGATTCAATCTGCGACTCCAGTTTAATTTATTCCGAGCAACCTCGCTGTTTTGAACTTCAAAGCGAAAAGTATTTGAAGACGACGCTACGTGGCGCAACTTTTCCTCTTAGTAGCGATACCTTTGAACGATTTCCTTTACACAAACTGGCTCCAAGCTATTGACTATCACTAATAGCGCAAGGCGTAATAAAATCGAAAAGCTGTCTTTTTCGATTCACTTGCTAGGCAAATCGGAGAATATTGGTTTCTGCCGCTTTTCCATTTCGGCGGAGCATGGAATTTATTTTCACATCGAATTCAGCCTAAAAATCTAGACTCAAAGAATCTACACTCTACGACGGCTGCTTGATGCTAAAAAAGTGCCTCAAACGAAATTTAAAGCATGGTTGAGAACGCCTCCTTCTGCACCAGTTGAGAACAAAAGAATGGAAAATATTAAAATTTTCAGATTTAATTAAAGAAAAGACGAAGACGGTGCAAGGGGCGGTCGGGGAAACTCATGCTTTGTATCACTAGATTTTTCCTGTACTGACGCAAGGAAAGCTCTGGCAGCTTCCTTTTGTTTTAATTAAACTGAACCAAAATCTGTGTGGCATGGAGCCGTGCCGGCAAGATTTCAATTAAGGCATCTAATTGACCATTTGGCATCCCTCATTTGATCCAATTGCAGGCATAAACTCCTGGGGCTTCCATATTGTAGCGGGGATAACTAATACTTTTGCATTCAAATGAACTCACCAGAGTTCAATAAGAAAGGACTCTGTTCTGAATGACGGCCCTGATATTCCTTCGACCTTCATTTCTTCTCAAATTTATGGGCCTCCACTGCTCCCTATTGTCCCGAAACTCACACTAGGCGACCTTTTATTCGGGAATATTGTCACAAGTATCCAGCGGGGCAAATAAATTTTGGGTCGGGGGATGGGTCGCATCATTCGGAGACTTCCCGTAACTGCTCAAGTGGGAGCAAATTGTTTCGACTTTTGTTAACTGAGACAAATGTCCTCAAATTGTAAAAATGGCTGAGGAGCCCCAAAGCAGCAGCAGTCTTGGCGGGTATTGCTTTCGCCTTAAGAACTACGGATAATCAATTTCTTTTGCAGAAAAAAAGGTTCTCTCATCTTTTCAAGTTAAAGTGCTCTTCAGTTGCATAACATCTCGAAATTTTAAAATTATTTGAGCATTTACTTTTTAGCCTTATATAGCTTTTTTTAAAAACAGTCGGAAAAAAAACGTGGAAAATTTATGGTTAACCGCACCAGCAATAATCGACCGATGAATGCTTTTGATCCTGAAAGAACACATGATGTGATTTTGTTGGAAACGATCTTTTTTTCCAAGAATGATTGCGAAAGTATAAACTGAGTAATTGTTTTGCAGATCAAATAGGAATGAAAGGCCTCAAGAGCAGTTGAGGTGGGGTACCTATTCTCTGATAGTACTCAAGTGGGCAGAGGCTGTTTGAAGTTGCCGAAGATACAATTACACGTTTGTATGTTTCGTGGTGTAATGGGTATTTGACGACAATCTAAACCTTTACGAGATTGACAATTGAAAATAGTTCACTGCCATTAAACCACTAACGCACAATATCTGATGAAATGTTGGCTCGAGCTAAGATCACCGCTGCACAATAGGGGACAAACATTTTTTAGGACAGTAAGGAGTAAAGAGAAATTTTTTCTTTGAGATAATGGTCCCTTAGCTTCAAATTAATGGGTCTTTTTACATGCACCGATACACGAGAACTCGTAAAAATATTGTTGTGGTTTTTGGGCGTTACTCGAAGGAATGAACATAAACAGGATTCGTTTTACCAGAGTATGGCGAAGCCAAATGAAGGGCCAAAAGAAGGACAACCCCCGATAAGCTATATAAGAAACCGTGAAGTGGTCCGATAATTGCCGCGAACAAATATTGTTTCGTATGGTGGTATATCCCAAACAATCCTATCTACCTATCGCTTTTACGGAGAGGTGATGTTCTACTAATTGCCCCTAGGGAGGAATTTAATTTAATTTAAACTAGATAGTGTACAAATTACTTTATATAAACACTACCCTAACTGCACACTCGGAAACTGAGCCCATATGACGAGGAAAGAATACTGGTCTTCGTCTTATAGTACCAATATAATTGTAGGGACGAGAACAAAATGTTAAAGATTTTACGTTAAAAAGTCATTACAGCCCCTTGAACTTGTTTAGTTTGAACAAGCGGCTAAAGTTATTTGTAAGTGCAAAAATGTGCATAATTGTTTTCTTGTCACTATAATATTTTTCAGATCATAAGAAAGGTATTCCGCCCTAGTTATAAATAGTAGGACATAATTTTTGTAAATTTCGTAAAAGTTATAGTTTAGATAGTTTAAGCGCATACCTTGGGTCTACCGCCATAAGAAGTAATGTTACTTGGTGGCGACTACGACGACTACATCACTAAGTACATGCGCAATTAGATTCGCTTAGAATAGATTATACGTCATGCTAAATCCAAGCACGTATCCAGAGAAAAAGTCTAGAGGTTATTGTTACGATATGCACTTTTTGCATATAAATCCATAAAGTATTGGGTTGCCACGAAAGTAATGAGACACTCTAGAAAACTCTACTCATGTTGTTTTTCTAATCAATTGTTTTCGACCATATTCTAGTATGTTATAGAACATTCTAGGTGCTTCAGTCTTAGGGGTATATAAAAGAGCACGCACGATTAATTCAGTCTGTTTGAAGACAAATGGATGAGCGACAAGTTCGAACTCTATACCTTTACGAGTATTTGTTAGGCCATAGTGCGCGAGCTGCGGCAGACAACCTCAACACTGCATTTGGCTCAGATACTACAAGTCACGCAACAGTGTCTCGTTGGTTCAAACGCTTCAGTACAGGAGACAGCGACAAAACTCCACTGCAGCCATCACGCTATAGAACATCACCTGCACGAGCTCGGATATAGGAGAGTTTTATCCCGATGGACACCTCATGCCCTCACAGACGCCATTCGTGCTGCTCGGGTCGCTGTCTGCCAATCGCTACTACTTCGACCGCACCGGAAGGAGTTTTTGGAGGATTTGGTCACAGGGGACGAGTCGTGGGTTCTCTACGAAAACAATACGTGCCATGCCTTCTGGCTGCCACGAAAGGAAGACCCACCAACTCAACCAAAGCAATATCAAAACCGCGGCGAAAAAGTTCTATTGTGCTGCTTTTGGGATTCTCAGGGGATGCTGTTTTATGAATTATTACATAATGAAACAGTTAATGCTAACACATATGCGGCGCAGCTCGATAAACTAGCCACAGCTATCAAAGAAAAAAGACGAAGAAGAGCCAATGTCATTTTACTTCATGACAACGCTCGCCCGCACACTGCATCCACCACCCGCCAACAACTGCAGGGCTTAGGCTGGGAGACGGTACCTCATCCACCATATTCCCCAGACATTGCCCCTTCAGACTATCATTTATTCAGAGCCATGAAAAATGATTTGCGTGATAAACGCTTTAACACTTTTAATGAAGTTGAAACCTACGTAGCCACTTTCTTCAACTCACGGCCCGCTGAGTTCTGGGCAACAGGCATCCAGTCCTTGCCTATACGTTGGCAAGAAGTCATAGATGCTCACGGCGAGTATTTGATTGACTAAATGTATAGTAAAATAAAAATGTTAGAATTTAAAATATAAAAACAAACTGTCTCATTTCTTTCGTGCCAACCCGATAATTATACCTCAGATTAGTAATTAATTTTGTTTTGCATCTTTCGCTAATTTCGTATATCCTAGAAATTGTTTCAACCATTTCATTGCTACTTCGTGGTATGTTATTAATCTCTGTGGATGTTCAACGATGGTTCGCCAAATCCAGATCGGGCAATTTTGATCTTTCTAACGTATATTGAAGACTTAGACCTCTGAATCTGTATAATGATATTTTACGGTCAGCAGTATGAGCTGATCCTCACCAGACGATCGAAAGCTTAATTCACCATGTTCGACCATACAAGAACACTTAAAGCAGATTCGTAAACTCAATAAAGAAGGTGTATGGGTTCCCATACTCCGTCTGAAGAAAAAAAATCGAATCGCTCGATCATATGTAATTTGTTGTTGGAACGATACAATCGTGATCCTTTCTTTGATCGTTTAGTCATTGGGGATGAGAGATTCTTTATGACAATCCCAAAAGCAAAATAGAGGGGCTTTATCCATCGCAAGCGCCGAAATCTGTATTACACGCCAAAAAGATTCTGTTGGGTGTTTAGTGAAATATTCGTGGCATAATCTATTTTAAGGTTCTAGAATCGGGACAAACATTAACAGCTGATTGTTTCTGTAAGCAATAAGAATGCGTGAATCAACAATTGATTAATAAGTAGCCGGTTATTGTTAACAAAAAGAGTGTAATCTTACAACACGATAATGTCGACCGCACTCTTCAAAAAATGGTCAGGTTAAAATGAAAGTGTTACCGCACCAACCTTTTTTACCTGATTACAATGCCTGCAATATGTTCAGGTCAATGCAGCATTTTTTAAGTGGAAAAAGATTACAAAACGTAGATGAGATAAAACAAAATTTCTTACATTTTTTGACCAAAAATCTTCTAAATTCTATTGATCAGGGAATGAGAAATTACTCACTAGATGGCAGAAGGTCTGTAAAGATGGTAACTATACCACTGATTAAAAATAAATTTATTTTCACTTCACGAAAAATACGACGTTACTTTTCTGTACCCTAATATTAAATCAGCAACTCCAAAGATCTAAAAATATTTTTTCGTGATAAGGCTTTTAATCATAGAAATTGTGGTGGCTATATTGGATTGGATCTTAAATTTCCAAATTGTAACAGCAAATTCAACTTCAACGAACTTGAAAACACTTTTTGTTATGTTTTCAGCAATGTATGTATTTCACCGTATATTATAACAATATTTATGTGTTTTATGTATACAAGTTATGGGTTTGGGTTCTTAGAATGTGGATCACGCCGATGTTTCCCCGATGATGGCTGGATCGCAAGAGAGCTCACAATCCAACGTGTGGCCCCGATGTTCCGTTGGTGGTGCGGTCAAGTGCGCCAACTTGACAGATTTCCTGGCCTAAGGCCGGGTACACAACACTTTTATATTCAAGTTCATGGAACTTTTTTGAATTAGAAATGTGGTCAATATATTGGACCGCCTCACATTGGGGCTATATTGCTAAATTGGTTCAAAACCACCCACAAGTCGTAACTTTTAACGAAATTTGAAAATTCTTATTGGACGATACTCGTGAGGAGGAAACAAAGAGACGCTCGAACCCTTTTTGCCAAAAATGTCTTCGATTCGAAAAAATCACAAATAGGACCTTCAGGAGACCTTGTACGATTACATAAATGCCTAATTTTGATTCAGACACCTCAATTTTGAAATTTTTCGCAAAAAGGGATTCGAGCGTCTCTTTGTTTCCCCCTCACGAGTATCCTCCAACAAGAATTTTCAAATTTTGTTAAAAATTACGACTTGTGGGTGGTTTTGAACCTACTGGGAACAATGTGCGAATTGCAAATGCTCATTGTGTATTTTAGAAAGCAGTGACCCCCAAAAACTTCTATGATCCGACTTTCGATTTAAAAAGCCATGCTGGTACATCTTTGTACTGATTTTCATTAAAATTAAGAAAGTGACAGTGAATATGTAATCTTATAAACTGGCATTCCAAATTAAGGGATCATTTAAAAAATCTATTTTCTTTTTCTATTTTTCTATTCTTCTATTTCTATTTCTGCTTTGAAATCTTTGTATCAATAAAGTTGTTTCTGAGGTTACTCTGCTTGTGATATTCTTTAATAATATTATCTTGTTATTTCTCTTCTATAATATCTTTGACCATTAAACTTCATTTAATTGCTTTAAAGGTATTAGAAAAAATTTTATTTTATACCTTTTGCAATTTTACAAACTTTCCCAGGTTCTCTATGTAAATTGCATTAATTTTATGTTGGATGGAAATGGTTTTTAAATATCCGTAGTAATTTCTTCGTCGTAAACATTATTATCAATAGTTTTTCTCATTGGTCATTGATTCATTTTTCTTCCTTTTTGTCGAAACGCAATTGGTATTTTGTATTTGTGTAGGCAGAATTTGGAGATAGGAAAATTATTTCGATTCTCAGAATATCGGCTGTGAATTGTTGTGTTAGTACCTACTTTCGCTAATAGGTATTTATACTAGTATCCTAGAAAGACTATCTGCGTTACTATTTTGTTACCGGGTTTATTTATACTCAGTTTCAAAATTAAATTCTACTAGCTTAAGTTTACACCTAATTAATTAAGTATAAGGTTATTATAAGGCATCTACCAATTTAGTCGTTTATGAGCCGTTTGTATTTTAAATGTATTGCCAAATAAATATAGGCGAAAGCATTTTGTAGCCTGAACCATTGCAAGGAGCTCCTTCTACAATATTTTCTCTAATGTTCATTGAGGGTTCTACTGCTGTAACAAATATGATGCTCCTACCATTTTGAAAAGACAATTTCAGACGCGGTTATCAAAAAGAGCGGCTTGAAAAAATTTGGATAAGATAAAATAGGTTCGTTAGTCGACATGCGTTTACAATTTATTTTTATTTCTTCAGTTTACTAGTTATTGGCTCGGTAAATTTGACAAAATCTCGGATAAATTTTCTATAATAGCCCAGCAAGCCAAAGAACTGCTAAATATCTTTCTGAGTTTTCGGGACAGGATAGTTTTGTATAATTTTAATCTTTTTAGGATTAGGCCAATCTCTTCTTCCAAAATCACGTGATCGAACAGTGCAACTTCATTTTGAAGAAATTCGGATTTGTTTGGTTGTTTTTAGGTTTGCTTTTGATAGAACTTCGAATATTAACTTAAGATTTTAGATGTGTTTTACTAATGACAGAAAGTGTATGAATATGTCGTCCATGTATATATAGCAGGCATACTTTTGAATGTCGCTAGAGCATTTTTCAAACCGAAAGGCATTCTTACGAACTCAAAGTATCTGTTCTCGATTTGAAAGGCGGTGTTTTGCACCTCTTTAGGATTGTCTGCAATTTGATGAAACCATGGCGCATCTAGAGTAGACAAAAAATGCTTCTATGGAGCTTGTCAAGAATATATGTGATGTTAGTAATATCGATTGTCTTATCGCTCAGCTTACGGTAGCCCAACACTAATCTCTATTTCTTTTCGTCCGATGCGTTCACCTTTTTCGGAACTGTCCAAATTGGTGAAGACCTAATTATATTATCCTCTAGTATTTTAGCGATTTGTTTCTGGACTTCTTGTATACCTATAATTTTTGGAGTACACCGGTATCTCGTCTTTCGTTTTTATTGCGTGTATAATACAATTTCTAAAAGTAAGGCTTGTGTCATCCTTCAAAAGAAGGTGATAATAATGTTAAATAAATCTAAGTAGTGTTTTCTGTCTTCATCATTCAAGTATGATGTGTGAATTTTGTGTTTTGTATTGTTTGTTAATTTCGGGGGTTAATTAGGGAATTTGAAGCTCCCGTGTCGATTAAGAATTATAATATTCTTGTCATCGTTTTTATTGAAATAGAGTGTTTACCCACTGTTCTGTTGAGGCCCCTTTTCTTGAAAATACGCTTGATTTTCATGCTTAAGGACTTCGATTAAGTTTGTTGTTAAAATTAAAATTACGGAAATTCGGTGATTTGTTGAATATATTCGGTTTCACCCTCTTGTCAAAGGAGGGAGCAACAGCGCAATTCGTAGGTGATTATTTGGGACTCAGTCAATGATAAGGGTCAAAATCACCAAGGTGACGAATTTGGAAATGTGAAATTTTGTAAAAATTATCATGTCATGGAAATCCAAAAGATAACTTACAATGTACACGTTACTATCAATAATTGCGCTGTAAAAGAAGCGCGCAAAATATTCAAATTTTAATTATTAATCCAGGATTCCAAAGAGACTGGCTGTATTATAACATCTTTCAGGGAACGTATTTCAAAACTTAAATATTTTTGTTAAAAATATAATTTTGATAAAACTTAGTTTGGAAATGCGGTACTAAAATAAATATTAAATAAAATATATTTAAATCTGTACTCTACATTTTCTTATGTTCACTTATTTTTATAAAATGTAACATTTTTTTTTTTTATAGACCATCAGCTTAGTCTAAGCTTTAAAGCAACAAAAATTAATTTGCTGCATAAAACTCGTCATCATTTGGTCCGTTGTTAGTAGAGACATGACAAACAAGCAAGTTCTTTTTTAATACATGCTTACAAACACGGACATCAATCAAATCGGCATTCTTATTTACGCTTAACCTCATGCGGTTAATAGGTTGAAAGAAGCTATAGTTAGTTTTACACAAATCAGTTTGTAGAAGAGGAACATGCCTAAGGTTTCGCTCATTCGCCCTGAACTTGAATCTCGTTTTGAGAGAAGGTGAATCAAAATTACCAACTAGAAGTTGGTGTACAAATACAACGTCCGCGATTTCCCGACGTTTTTGCAGAGAATGCATGTCAAGGAGTTTCAAACGGTCCTTGTATGGAGGGAGGATAACTAGATTGCTCCATGGCAATTCTCTAAGGGCGAAACGGACAAATTTCCGTTGGACAGATTCGATGCTGTCTATGTGAACTTGGTAATAGGGAGACCAAACTTGACTTGCATATTCAAGAATTGGCCGGAAAAAGGAAGAATAAAGCTGTTTGTACACAGTGACGTTAGAAAATTCACAGGACCATCTTTTAATAAAACCCAGCATATTACTGGCCCTTGTCACCATGCAATTTATATGTTCAATCAAATCCAGTTTATAATCCAGGAAAACGCCTAAGTCACGGGCAGAGTGAACTTGTCTAAGAATAACGTTCGAAATATTATAATCAAAACTTAGGGGGCCCAGATGACTACCCTGCGGTACACCTGACGTAGCAAATATTTTTCAGGAAGTTTCATTTCGAAAAGTCCTGCTGGACAGGTATGAGCATATCCAATTGATAAGCAGTGGATAGAAGCCTAGATTTTCTAGTTTGAGTATTATAATCGAATGGGACAGTTTATCAAAAGCTTTGCTAAAATCAGTATAAATGCAATCGGTTTGCAGACCCTTCTGGAAACCTTCAATGACAAAAGGGACGAATTCAAGAAGGTGCGTGGAAGTGGAACGACCCTGCAGAAAGCCGTGCTGATTTGTAGAGACAAGGCGTCGGCAGATGCTTGACAATTGTGAGCATATAATTGACTCAAAATTTTGGAATACATGAAAGCTTCGCTATGGGCCGATAGTTACACACCTCAATCTTTTTACCCTTTTTGTGGAGAATAATAAAGGCACTCTTTCAGAGCATAGGAAACGTTCCGGTGTTGACCGATTTTTGAAAGAGTAATGTTAAGGGTAACATTAGCTCATTAGAGCAGCATTTAAGGATAGCTGGGGGATACCATCTGGCCCCGACGTGAAATCCATGGGAAGCTCATTGATATGTTTGAGGACATCGGGGGGAGTAATGTAAATGGAAAAATTTAGAGGAAGAGGATTAAAGTTTAAGTACGAAAAGTTATTAGGGTTGGGTTGAAAAGCGGGGGAGAACGATTTTTCGAAATATGAGGCAAACATATCACAAATTGAAGATGGAATATCATCAGAGATTCCCTCGTATTGTAAGCTAGTTGGATAATTGTCCGTCTTCCTTTTGGTGTTAATAAATTTATAAAATGCCCTTGAATTCCTATACATTTCAGACTTCATTTGAGAGACATAATCATTATATAATTGTTTGGAGTAGTCTTGAAATTTATTGTAACATTCAACGAATGTATTATAGGAAACATTATTCCTGTCTAAAAGGTATGTCTTCCACATTTTAGTTTTCTTGTTTCTAAGACTCCGAAGATCGCTGCTGAACCAAGGAAGTGAAAAAGTTAAGGGACGTCGACGTTCATATGGAACGCAAGATTCAAAAATTTTGAAAAGAAGGGAGTAGAATTCGGATAAAGCATTGTCAATATTTTTATTGGACAATAGTGTAGTAAAATCAGTGGAGGATATCCTTCTAGAAAGTTCGTCAAAATCCGCCTTTTTGATGTTGAATGCGTAAGTGCTATCATCAATATGCTGTTTAGTGTCCTCTGGATTATGAAAGTAATCAATTTGAAGAGGCGGGTGAAATACGTCCAGAGTAGAAAGAACCACTGGACTGTGATCAACAATTGTGTTGTTACAGTCGGAAAAAAAAAACAAGATCTAGTTGCCTCCCCATGTCATTCTTTGTGGAACTCATTTGAATGAGACCGAAAGAGAAAACCGATCCCAGAAATGAGGACTCTTTAGTATTTATTTTGTTTAAGGGGTGGCAGCAATCGTCACCAGAATTAAATACCCATTGTACATTGAAATCACCCACTAAGAGGAGATCGTCAACCGGATTCATTAGATTGTTAATGAAGTCCAGTTTTGTAACTAGAAGATCATTTGTGTTGTTTCCATTCATATCAAAAGAATTGACAAGGTCAGGAGGGATGTAGCAACACAAAATGAATAGAGAATTTCTGGCTAATATTACTTTAACAGCAATTAGCTCAACGTCTGAAGAAGTAGAGATGTCGAGTAGTGAGATCAAGCTGCAATTGAAGTGACTTTTGCAAGTTATAAGAACTCCTCCCCCTCTGGCCTCCGAATCAGTATATCTATCCTTACGAAATACCTGGTAGGAAGAATCGAAAAGCTCTGCATCAAGCAGCACATCTTAAAAATTCCTAGACGAAAGTTCTTTTTATTTATCAAGGATTAGGTTTGAACGTTTAATTGATTTTCCTAGAAAATTGTATGTTATAGTATTTAATTTTAAGAAGAAATAAATCCGATATATTTTGCCTTGATTTAAATAATAATACTTTTATTACATTCCCTTAAATGACGAAACGTTCACTGAATGATAGCGACGTTCACGAAAAGGCAAAAGCGTTTCCTAAATGACACAGGTAACTAATTTTAGTCTGAAAGAAACATCAAATTTGGAAGTAGGAACTTTATTTTAAGTTTTTGCAGTGAATTATTTTAATGAAACGTACTTCAGGTATCAAACATTTAAAATCTTTAGATAATATTATCTGATCTGAGGGTTACATGAGATGTTTAAACAAAACAAAATGACATTATGTACTACTCATATCACAAACTTAAACAGTGACTGATAAATTTTAACAAAAAACGTAAAACAAAAAATATAACAAACTATATAAAATTAACCAAATAATAGAGGGCACACTTTTGTATGTATTTGAATAAGTTACATCAAGTCGATGGGCATATTTTGTTTTATTTATACTATTAACTATACTTCTACTTTAACAAAAAACTTTGTCTCACAATCAGATAGGAAAAGTAGCAAAAAATTCCATCTTTTGAAAATTCAGCTTAGATTATGTTTTTGAGGGGACATTTACTTTCTAAATCGGAAAAAAACCCACATTCAAAAAATTTTTAAAAAAATCTATAATATTTATTGAAAAACTTTCTTTTGAGTATTAGGACCAAAATATATAAATGCAGTAAGTCATGAAACCAAATGCAATTGTTTGGTACATTCTGCTATTTGATCATAGAAGTCGTTATGTAACAGAAAGTGGTATTTAATTTTTCTAGAACATCTACACGTGTGTTTGCGACATAGTTCAAAAGCACTTCAATACGAAAAATTAATAAGACCAGAAGTGTACCAAAAACTTCTGCAGATACTTTCTGCAAAAATAAAGCAAGTAATCGTTTCAATATTTTATTGAATTTGATTTGGTAAGTTGTGTTGTATTTTTGGTTACTTTAATAACTTAATTATATATCAGTAGCTGTGAAATTCACGCAAAAATGGGTCGAGGAAAGCAATTGTCTGAAGAAGAGCGTGACCAAATTCTGGCCTATCGAAATAGTGGGCTTACAACTAGGCAGATAGCAGCTCGGGTCCATAGAAGTAAGACTGTTGTTATAAATTTCCTGGCACTTAAAGACAACTATGGTACAAAACAAAGTTCAGGGAGAAAGCCAGTAGTACTTATCTGCCAGAGAAATTAAAAGATTAGCCACTAATAAATCCAACAGTCCAGTAGAAATCCGACGTACATTGTCTTGAAGTAAGTGTGAGACGAGTGCAGCAAATTTTAAAGGCTGACAATAACTTGCAATACGTCAAACGAGACCCTAAACCTAAATTAACAGTGCGCCACAAACAATTAAGATTACATTTTGCATAAAAGTACCAAGTTTGGGAGGAGGAGTGGACCAAGGTACTTTTCAGTGATGAAAAAAAAATTTAATCTTGTCCAGACGGCCTTCAAAAATATTGGCGTGACAAACGTGCAAAAAAACAAGAGAGAATGATAAGGAATTTCGGTGGTGGATCTTTGATGGTTTGGGCTGCCATTGGATTCTATGGTAAATCCCCTACATGTTTCATTTCCACAAAGATGAACGCTATTAAATACGTGGAGTTGCTGGACGATGTTCTCATCCATTTCGGTGAAGACATCAATGGGAATGAATGGGTATTCCAGCAGGATAATGCTGCCGTGCACTCCGCTAAGTACACAAAAAACTTACTGGAATCTCGTGGAATACCGTTATTGGAGTGGTCCCCATGTAGCCTGGACTTAAACCCGATGGAAAACATGTGGGCAATATTATCTGAACGTGTATTTCATAATGGTCGCCAATATGACTCCGTCCGACAGCTAAGAGCAACTATTACTACTGAATGGAACAGTATAAGTCTGGATATTGTTCAAAAAGTAATAAATTCCATGCCACGTCGTCTACAACTAGTAATAATCAATCGCAGTGCTAGTACAAACTATTAAAGCTACTTAAATCTGCGCATTTTTTAAAAACCGTCGATAAAACTAAATATCGTTTTATCATAATTTCGTTTGACTGAAATATGTTTTAATTAACAAATAACGCACTAAATATTGAAACAATGTTTTTTAAGCGCATATGAAAAACTACTAGTAAAAGACATGTACTAACCAAAAATCTTTCCCCTATGCTCATGCTCTGCGGTAATATCTAATAATTTTGTTTGGTCCTATTATTATTTCGTTGGGTGTATGTATTGAAGAACATAAAAAAAAATTGTTTATGAATTTTTATTCTTCATTTTGCAAAAACAATGAAGCGTTTAGATAAAATTAACTAAATCTGATATTACGGTTGTTTATGGGTCAAAACGACCAAGGTGACAAATTTGGTTCTGACACCATTTTTCTAGCTAAAAAAATCCGCAATATTGCGGTTGTTTATGGGTCAAAACCACCAAGGTGACAAATTTGGTTCTGACACCATTTTTCCTAATAAAGCCTTGAAATAATTGGGTTACAATTATCTGATATTTAAAAATAATTGTAACCCAATTATTTCAAGGCTTTATTAGGAAAAATGGTGTCAGAACCAAATTTGTCACCTTGGTGGTTTTGACCCATAAACAACCGCAATATTGCGGATTTTTTTAGCTAGAAAAATGGTGTCAGAACCAAATTTGTCACCTTGGTCGTTTTGACCCATAAACAACCGTAATATTGTTGATTTTTTTTTTAGCTACAGAGAGGGGGCCTCAATAGCCCGGTTGGGAACGCGACGTGTTTACTGCGAGCCAGCAGGACGCTAGAGGTTGTGGGTTCGATTCCCACGAGAAACCCTGGTCACAAAAAAGTGGTATCACAATGGGCCTGTAATGGCCTAAGTGTGTCTTCGGACAGCCACAACAATCTACATCTACATCTACATCTAGCTACAGAGATAAGCCACGTAAAATAATTGCAAATATCTTATGTAAAACGTCAATTTCGAGGATGTTGCCCCATTAACCGAGTAGTCGAAATAATTTTCACGTAATCCTGATGCAAACAAAAATCTTAAGATTGTCCGTAAAAACATTAACCTCACACATATCTTTAACATTATTTTCATATAAAATTATTACCAATTATTTTGATAGCAAAATGCATAAAACGACAATAATTTATTCGTATTAATTCAATCAAATCAAATCAAATCTGTGACGTTCCTTTAAAGTCAGTTTCTTCTCTTATTGCAAGTGTTGATATACTACCAAATGTCAAAGGTCCTAAAAATAACATCTTGAAAGATATCCTTCTGCAATTCGAATATTTCATGACAAATTGGCTGCTAAGGATAAATCAGCATTACGTAATAGGTCTATGTTTCAACTCCAACGTTCGCCCTGCGACGCGGATAGTTCAATTGCTGACGAATTGATGGGTCAGAACTCGTCCCACGGGAAAGTGCTTAAACACCCTCCGAGCATCCCTCGCTAGATGCTATCTTGTTCCTTTGTTCGTTCTGTTCCCGTAGCGAAAAGGCATCTAACTTGCTGATAGTAATTATTCGATTTCGGAATTGTTTGGAACTGTTTGACTGTGCTCATGTAAATAAAGGGAGCGCTTCAACCTTTTCGGCATAGGTGAGTGCAGAGTTGCACTCGGCCCTTGGCTTAGATCGTCATATGAACGGAGGTCATGTATAAGTTCAAACGGCAATCAAAGATTATCGTGGTCATCCCTTTCGATTGTCTGGCTCAGAACAATTTTCCTCTATTTATTTTACTTCCTCTTGCAATGGTTATGGCCACTCGACAAATATTTGCCCTATTTGGAGACTGCGTCTGTTGTATTGTATGCAGGGTAAGATCTTCAATTTTTTCAGCAGCCAAATTAAATTTTTATAAAAGTTTGTTTCAAGGCAAACTTGATCCCCGATTTGTTACCTACCACCTGTGGATTTTTACGATATATATCGCAAAAAAAAAAACATACAGCCTACGCCCTCAAAACGCCCTGAGGAAGTGTCGGTCACACGTCTTTTTATGGGAAGGAGCACAAGCCGTTGTATTCATGTTTTTTACTTCCAGAATCCCCTGCAGGAACAAAACGGTCGTGTGCCTATCAGAAGTCGGGCACTTGCACTTGTTGGCCCGTTCGGCATATTCAATGATGTGAACCCAGAACGCGATTTAAATCTGGGCGACTCGGTGCGCTAAGTAGATGCACGCGGCCTTTGAAAGTAATCCATCTTCGTTCACGTGCTGAAGGGTGCTAAGAGATCATGCTTAAAATGTAACTGAATGAAAAATTAAATCAAGGAGTTTTTGCTTTTTTTTTGGTTTTTTTTTTTTTATGTTATAACATTTTGCAATGATTTCACATTTTATTGTACTTTAATCGCTTCACTGAATTTCGATCCTTTCAAAAACAATGGAGAGGAACTTACTGACAAGGAGAAGGCACCTACTTGTGATCACCGATTTCGCTCAAATTTATAGCACATGTAGGGCTTGGCTACAAATGAAAGTACCCGAAGTGGGAACTCCAGATGGCCAAGCGTTTAGAAAATAATAGTATACAAACATTTTCACGTGGCTCTAAATCCCATTCATTGTAGCACTTTCCCAAAGCGGTGGCTGGTGTAGTGGTGAACACTTGGTCTTGTGATTCCAGTGGTCACGGCTTCGAATCAACAATGTTGCAATTGTAAAAATGCGGCGTTTATAACCTGTACTAGATGCAGAAATGATTACTGTTTCCCCTGCTTCTATAATTAATATCACCCCGACAAATGTAAATCATCACCATGAAAAATAATAAAAGTTTGAATTTTAATGTACAAAGTCTGTTGTTATGCGCTTTAATTACAATACTTTGCTGAAAAGTCCGCAATCCCAATTTTTTCCTTGTCTATGCCTTTTGCATATAAATAAATAAAAAAAATAAAAAAATTATCACTTCGCTTAATTACGGACCCGAATCTTATAAAAATTAGAAGGATCCGGAAAAAAAACCTTTTTTTCGAAATAACATTTTTTGGATCTCCAGATCTAATGCACCGATTTCAATAAACCTTGTTGCGTTTTGTTTATTAGAATGTTCTGCACAATATTTTACCCCAATTTGGCAATAAAATATAAAACAAAAATTTTTGCAGGGAAAAAATAGCGAAAAAAGGTAGATTTTTCACACTTTTTTTTCCAAAAAAACCGCCAATTTTTTCATCGATTTTACAATAACGGTGGTAAATTATTGTGTGAAAAACCTTCGTCTTTGAAATCCTTTTTGAATTTTGTGTTTCATACTTGCCAATCCTGAGAATAACTGTCCGCCGTGTGACAAGGATTTAACTTTGGCGCCCTCTATAAATTAGACAAAAAATCGAGTAAAGTAAAGTAAGTTTTTTGTATTCTTAAAGGTTAAAATAATATTAAAAAAAATCTTGGAGGGTCATAACAAATGAAGGAGCTGAGAAAAAAGTTCTTAAAAATTTGCACATTTTTAGCCTTCTAAAGTGTAATAGAACCATAAAAACTATGATGCGAACTTTTTTCTTTCCACTGATTTAGCTTCACCATTGACTGCAACTGACTAACCGATAACTCATGGGCTGCTCAGGGCTTATACGAGTATATATTATGCTGAGTCTTAAACTTGTTCAATATAATCCAATATTGTCTAATACACAGACTTGTAAAATAATTAATTACTTTAGTAATATTACTCCTACCATTACCATTACCAGTAATTGATTTTTTTGTTGTAAATAACTATTACCATTATTATAATGGTAATTGTAATAGTAATGGTAATGATGGTTCAATTAGTTCATTGTAAATAACTACTAATAAAGCTTTCATTACCATTACCCATTGCAATGGAAATTGTAATGAAATAATTGTCATTGAGCTTTTAGTACCAGCTCCAACTACTTTTGTCTCCGGAAAAAGTTATTATTTATTTTGAAAAAAATTATATGAAAACACGACTAAATTTCATTAAAAAAAAGACATAATAAAGATTAATCAAGATATTTTCAGAAAATACGGCATGAATTTTATTTAAGAGAATAAACATAAAATAAACTGAGTCCAAATTACCTCTCGGTAAACCTACTGTTAAACTCGAACTGAAAACAGGCCCTTAATATTTGTGAAATTTAAATTCCCATACTGAAATTGCCTTTCAAGACGACTTCTCAAAGGTTTCGTCTGACAAGCATTCTCTATGCGAAGCGTTTACAAACCCGACAAACGAAAAGAGCCTCTCTACCGGTGCCGATAAAGCTAAAGAAGTATTTAAATTTAATGAGAATTTCTGAAGTAGAGGATATTTTGATAAAGACTTCAGGTCCGTGTTGACACAAAGACAATTGAGATAGATTAGATCTAAATAAGTAAATATTCAATGAAGTAATTTAGCCAGCATTACTATTACCATTAATATTACCACTGAAGTCAGTGGTGGATTTACCAGCAGGCTGAGTAGGCTGGAGCCTAGGGCGGCAGATTTTAGCGGCGGCAAATTTGGAACCAAAATTTTTTTTGTATTTTACAGAAATTAAAAAGATTCATATTTATATACCGAAAATAGTAGTCCTTGGTTTCGCCGGCTGTCGCCGTAGGCGAGACTCTCAGTATCAAGCGCCCTCATCCTACCAGTAGATATAAATTATATATAAATATAAGAGATAATAAATCGAAAGGCTATTACGAGTAGACTGCACACTTTGTTTTAAATAACAACAAAAAATTAAAACCAAAAGGAATAAAGAAGTGTATAAAGAATAAATAGAAAAATATTTGAAATTAAAATTGTAACACATCTCACAATCCCCAAAGGAAGTCATGTAATTTGCAGCAAAGCAAATATACAGAATAGAAAATCGCGCAAAAAGGTATTGTAAAACTTACATATTTTAATTAATTGAATTTCATCTTCATCATCAGCCGGATTGTTACCAGATAATGGAATATAATGGAGTATATTGTAAACGCAATACAAATTATTTAATTACTTTTACCGATTGTACATTGTTTTGTAAGTAGTATTAAGACATACCTTACCCCGCCTTATTAGTAGTACATAATTGAGCTTGTATTAGCTAAGAAATATACCCAAAACCTATTTCTTGCGCTATCTTATCTAAATCGTTAAATAATATGATTGTGAACTAGGGTCTCGAAATGTAGAGTACGGAAGGGCGGCAAAATAGCCTACTGGCGGCAAATGTGTAAATCCGCCACTAACTGAAGTAATGGTAATTAGAAAAATGCCAGTTACTTGTAATAGTAATTGTAATGAATATGACAATTTTACAAGTCCTCTAATACCTCATAAGGTTCATATATATCTGATTTCGATTCGAAACAGCAATTGATTGTCATCAGTCAGGTTTTCGCGCTGAATTCATATAATCACTTAATTTTTCAGAAATTTTAAAAAACACGTATTCCCTGGACTGCTTTGGATATTTAGGTACTATGTACATATTTATTGTAAAACAAAAAGCGATTCTAATATGCCGATCGGAAATTTTGAATTACCAAATTTTCCTCACAACGGACAGTTGGGGGTTTTAAAGGTAAAGAAAGAGCGTAGTCGACCAAGAGGTGTAGGTAATTCTTTATTATTATATATAATTTGGCGCAAATAGGTGTAAATTTGTCTCTTCACAAATAACTCTAAAACGGTTGACTTAAATTAAAAACGTTTCGTATGTTTATTTATACATAGTTCTTATTAGACCTTTAATTTGGTGTTTTTCATATTCCAATAAAATAAAAAATTTACCTACCTATTTAAGCTTGTTTTATGCCACAATTACTCGTCTCAGTAGTTAAAATGTTCAGTTGCTTTGTTGCCAATAGGGAAAATTGATATTAAAGAGATAGTTTTAACACTAGATTTACCAAGACCAGTCAAATTGACTGTTGCTAAATTTATGTTCTGATTTAATTAAATTTAGTAAAGTTATCTCCTAAGAGTTATGCCAAAGGTTCAAAATTACGACATATCAAAAACTTTTTTCCATTTATAGTTATTAATTTAAATGTGAAAATATAGCACTTTAAAGGTACTAAAAATGATCAAAATTACAAGCTTTCGCGCTGGTAAATCTAGTGTTAGTTAAAAGAGCTCTGGAAAAATTAATATAAAATACATAAGATAAAACTATGATATATATCATTTTATCTAATTATTCTTTTATGTCATATTAAATATATGTTTATTAAAAAAAAAATAAAAAACAGGAAAATACGAAATTTTTTCATTTTAAAAAAAAAATTACTTTCGGGAGTTTCATAACATGTTGGCATTTAGTTCTCGCAAAGTTATGAAAGAGCCAAGTTCTTATTAAAGGACGTTACCTGTTAATGAATAAAAGGATGATATTATCATCATAGCCCACCCTAGAAAAATAGACAGTGTTGAAGAATTACTACACTGTCTAATTGTTTTTTTATTTTAAGATTCAATACCAATCCTACTAAGTAAATAGTTTCGAAAATAGGCGCGAGCAGTTTGAAAGAAGAAGGAACCGTCGTGTCGTGCACTTGTTCGGCTATTGTAATTGCGCACGCTACTAGGTGTTTCCAAACATTGGATTACGGTGTTCAATAAAAGCTAATTAATACAAGTTAATCGAAAAGATTTAAGGATGTTAAATTTTTGTTTTTACTAAGTATTTAGTAAATTAGGATGTTGGCATCAAATTGAATCAATCGTCTCGCCGCATTTAGATATTTTTATATTTGTTCTTGAGCTTGAATGAAAAGTAGGTACCTACCTACCTACATAGTACCTACACGGCAAAAACAGACTTGTTTATCGTGAGTTTATCTACACGTAGTAGTAGATTTATTAACCGACTTCAAAAAAAGGGGACGTTCTCAATTAGAGTTTTTTTTTTTATGTATTCCATCGATATCTTTGCCGATTGTTTCGATGATTCTTATTTTGTTCGATAGAGTATGTTTTAATGTTAGTTCCATACAAACTATATGAAAATAGGGATTTAATACTTTTTTAAAAAATAAACAAAAACAAAACAAAGATTGCAAAAGGAGGAGTCAATAAGGCCGGTTTTCGGTTTTTGGCAGGAAGGACTTGACATTTCTTTGAAATTCTTTTTGGGTTTTTATGTATAATCAATATATAGTCGATTTCAACCAATACGAAATTTCCAAATATTCTCCCCCTCTCTGCCACTCCCCAAAGTTATGAAAAAGCAGCTATAAACAGCATTATTTTAATGCATCAACGCTTATAGAAAATGTCGTCTCAGCTAAATCTTTTATCTTACAATACAGATAACGCATCTAGACAACCAATCAAACATAAATACCCTCCTCCCCCCACCATACCCCCTCCCCACGGTATCCCCACCCCTGTAATTAATTCAAAGTAGAATATTGGCAGTTGATATAGATAATGCATATACACAACCAATCAAACATAAATCCCCTTCCCCCTCCCGCACCAAACCCCCTCTGGAATTAAATCAAAGTAGAATATTAGCAGTTATTTTTTCTTTTTTTACTATTCTTTCATATTTCTGCTAATAGTGATTAATCACTATGTAAATACCTCTTGCGACAACCTCTGATCCTTGTGATTGTTGCGATTGAAGTCGGTTGTTTTTAGTGTTTTTAACACAGACAATTATTGATCATTTTTTAGTTGTATTTGAAATGGTAAAAATTGCTACTACAAATACTACAATAATTACATTAAAACTTTAAGTAGCATAAAGGAAAAGCGGGAAATCCTTTCTGCTTAAAATTCTAACTATAAATTTAATGAAAAAGTGTATTTTTGGTTATTTCATTCGGTTATATTTTGTTTCATTAAGTTGGTTATAGGTTTTGATACACACTCTGGTTTTTTTCTAGGTACAAAGTATGAAACATTTTGAAGATATCAGAACATTGTTTAAAAAATCCAAATCGTCGATGATAAGGTAGAGTCGCCAAATATCGTCCCCTTTTTGTAAAACAAATTTAAAAAAATAAAAAAAAATACCACAGTAATAAATGAAACGTCAAACACTAGGTTCAATACTCCTTTATTCATAAAAATAATCAAAAACCCGTTAACATTGTCAGAAAAAATTATAAAATAGCTTTAACAAAAATACTCAAATTATGAAAATATATTTTTGGGCTCCTAATATCGTCCCGGGGACGATATTTAGATCACAATAATCAGTACGTGAACTGGAGTTGTACTTAGTCCTTTTCTATTATATAAAATTGAACCTGACAATTGTTCGCAGCATTCTCGAATACTGCGCACCGGTCTGGTCACCTTATCACTATAAGAAAGTGGATAGATTGGAAGTTGTACAAAGGAAATTTACTCGCAGTCTTTTGAGTAGATTTAATATATCCTTTTCTTCCTACTCGGATAGACTTTCTATTCTTAACCTTCCATCTCTTGCTATTAGAAGACTTTATCTCGATGAGTGCGCGCTCTATCGTATATATAACGGATTACTCAAAACATCACTGTTCGATGAATTGAGTCTAAGGGTGCCTACATTCAATAGCAGGAATAATAATATTTTCATGCCACCAAGAGCCTCGCTAGAAATATACTTCAATTCTCCAATGGTGCGCCTTCAAAGAAACCATGACAGACTCCAAGTTGGTCCTCTGAACTGTCATTTTAGCAGATTCAAACAGATTGTCCTTGAAATGTTAAGCGATTAAGTCAGTTTTCATTTAAATTTGTATACCTTTATCAGCTATTGTATAATTGGAAATTTTTATTTTTGTACAAAGCTTACTTACTAAATAAATAAATAAATAAACCTAACTATCATATTAATATCTAAACAGCCCTTTCTTAATTATTTTAATCATTTTTTCGGCATCTAAAAAATAAAATAAAAAACATTCTAAAGTTACATGTTACGATATAAGGTTCACGTAAGGGGACGATATTAGGAAATTTCTATTTATTTCGTAGCATCCATTTAAGCAAAAAACGTGTCATAAACCTGAAAATTTTACTTAATCGATTAACATCTAAGATATTAATAGTTAGTTTGACAAAAAAATTTTATCAATAAGTCAGGTATCTCAATATTTTATGGTATCCGAGAATATTTCAATGAAAAACTCGCCTTGAACACTTTTTTTGATTTTCGAATTTCTGTCGGTACGAACGTTGTGACGCACTCACTTCTACACAATGGCCGACTGATGCAACTAGCTGTCGGTTCGGGTCACTGATAATAGATGGCGGTTTTTAAAAGAGTAGATATTGAAGGGGACGAAATTAGGGTAGGGGACGATATTTGGCGACTCTACCTTACATGATAATGAAAAGATGGGATATACAAGTAATTCTAGTTCTCCAATACAACCTAAAGCATCAATAAGTACATTTGAAGAAAGTCGCCCAAGTCTACCTCAAACGGTGCAGAAGTTTTTATAAATATCAACTATTCTAATTAAAAAACAATGTATTCGATTTTCGCTTGGGAATGAGATATTTTGGTACCGATATTTTTCCGCAGTACAATTCCGCCTACACTGAGGGAAATTTAAAGATCATAACGAAAAAAATGCACATTGGATAGAAAAATCCCTTGTCAATATTTGGTCAAAAAGAATTGGCTTTCATTGTCACAATAATTTTGTTAATTTCACAAATTCTCACAAGTACCTACGTAAAATATTTTTCTTTAGAAAAATATTTTCCACCTTGATAGTAGTTTTAAAAATTTTAATAATTTCAATATGAAAATAATATCGAGATTTAACATATCGATTATAATATATCGAAAATAAATGTGAAATAGTTTTTGTCGATTTTAAAAATTCCATTTTATTCTTTTGTAAATCGCTCTTTTTTTTCTAAAGTAGATTCTACAAATACTAATTCGTTGTTTTGTTGGAATGATTTTTATATTTACTTATAGATACTTTAAAAATAAAGTTCGGTTCTTTCATTCAATTTTCCGGCGAGTTTAATAGACGAACTATTATATTTTGATCAATCCCACAATGCAATAAAATTGCTCAATTCTAGACATTGGATACTGCTTTGCCATTTCCTGATAGAAGCACTTGTTTGCATTTCCACTTTAATTTAGAAAACGAAGAACCACTTCGGACAAGAATGGAAATGCAGAACTTCCATATAGACAACAAAATGTTGTTGATATGATAAGAATTTGAGAGATCTGAAAATTAATTTTCAATCTGACAACATTTGAAGATTTTCAAATAGACGGAATAATTTTTCAATATGCGCATATTTTCCCACTCAAAAATATATAATTTTCAATAAGATAACAAGACAGCATGAATGATTTGTCCAAGGATAATTTGTATAAATGAGAAAAGTTTGTTTTTTCAACAAATACATATTTTCAAATGTACACAAATCTTTCTAATGGTTTCATTAGTGACAAAAGTAATTAAACATTTGAAAATAAATTTTTTGATTTGATAAAACATTGTTAATTTAACAACCGCAATGTTTTAATTTTCTGTAATAATAATAATTTATTTGGAAATTTGTTTATTTTGGCGATAATATATTTTTCGCTTAACAGTAGATCTATTGTTGGGTTTTTGCAAAAACTATTTTTTCAATATGAACTTCCCCAGGAGACTATTATATTTTGTTGCCAAATTTTATCAAAATCCGTTCAGCCCTTTAAGCGTGAAAAGGTAATGTCATTTACCCAAATATTTCTTCCGTCCACTATGATAATCGTTATAACGCAATAAGTTCCGAACGGTACTGACCGAAATATTGCAATCATTGATACTATTAATTTATTGTAATACTTGAGAAGCATTAATTTTTGATTTTTTTTCACACAATTTAAAATTTTTCGTTCTAATCGAGTTGGGTTTTTTAACTGGCGTCCACTTCTGGGTTCATTTTTTATAGTTTTATTAACACTAAAGCGATCAATTACAGTCTGTGTAGTTGAACGCGGTCTATTAACAAGTTTTCCAATTTCACTTACTGATTTACATTGATTATGTAAATTAATAATTAATTTTCTCTCCTCTTCACCTGTTTCTTTTCCTTTATGGCTCATTTTTGCTACCAAACGCGCCTTTTTCTTTGTAATTCTTTGCAGTTGATCTAAAAATATTTCTATATTGCTCAGAGTTTTTGTTGAAACAATTTTTCTTTTTCATAAACAAGTTGCCGCAACCTTGAACTATTAAATACTATTCTTTTTCAATTAAAAAAGTCCATCAAATACCTTTTTTTTTTTATTACAACTCTAGCCCTTTACCGCATAGGAAACCATATATGGTTTGACATGTTTACAGTTCATTTATTCTAAAAAAATTAAAAAACTGGCGTATAAATCCTAATGGGGTTTGTTTGTCATATCATTAGCTTTGTTATTGCTAATGATATAACAAACAAACCCCATTAGGATTTATACGCCAGTTTTTTAATTTTTTTAGAATAAATGAACTGTAAACATGTCAAACCATATATGGTTTCCTATGCGGTAAAGGGCTAGGTGTACGAATACTTTTTGGGGTTTTTGGGGCGGGAAAGTGTTGGAAGTGTACCATCAATGAAACTGATAGTCCGGCTCTGTGTGAAGACTCTTTTTATGGCAATTATCTGTTTTGAATCAAATTTCAATAGCAAATTTGAATTCAACCGCCCCGAAAATTCAGTTATGCCCATTTTCATTGAAATCCCTTGACATTATGAAATTTCAACCGCCATAATGAACGCATTATCTTATATTTCGAATTTCTATGTAATAGCAGATTCGAAAAAAAACGACCAGAATACACCCATTTTAAGTCGCCATATAGAATTCGTGTTTTCAAAGCTCAAAATACTGATGCAAACATCAACATGGTAGATTTGAAAACAATCAAAGAATGTAAAAATATGGTTGCAAGCGGTTAGGCGTGATTGAACAGCGAATTTCAAATTTATACATTTATATATGTAAATAGGATTCAGTAATTTTTCTCAATTAATTTCAAATGTTTGCTCTGAATTGCAACTATTATCTAATCATCAACTAATATCTGCAATATTTTGTTGTTGTAAATGATCTGGAGATCAAAAATTTTATCCACCAGCAGAGGATTTTTTCAGTCTCTTGACCACATCGATAAAAAACATTTTTACATAACAAGTTCAGCAAGTAAATGAACAATTGTTCAAAATAAAACTTAAGATTTCAATTTAATCAAGGCCATAATATTTTTAAATATTTTTTAAAAAATTCTTTCTTCGACCGAAACAATTTCTCCTTTAAATGTTTAGATTTTCCGTAGTAAGATAAAATCGCACTGTTAATATTCAGTTCCATAAAGAAAAAAAGAAAAAAATATTGGGGTCACTATCTAACATTTTTAATTTGTCTGTCTTTTTTACTTATATAAACATGCTACATAGTAATTATTATATTAAGATAACCTAAATACCGTCATGAACTAAGTTGAGTTAAGAAATATATCATATAGGTATATCTATCCTTTTCTAAAAACTAAAGGTGCACTAAATTAATTAAGATTAATGACTAAGTTGAATCTAGCAAGATTAAAGCCATAAAATTGCTTGATAACTGCATGAAGGAGAAATAATCACGGGTGCGACAGGAAGACAGACTGGGACGCATCGCGTTTTTTGCCCCGGGCATCCATGATTTTGGTCGACATTTTAATTTTTGTCTTATATAAGAGGAAAAAGTGACTTTTCGCCGAGAATTTACGAAAGACTACGTGCGCATACATCAATCTGGGCAATGGCAGAAGGAAAACGTGAGGATAAGAAAACAACAAAAGAAACATTTCACCAGAAGCTTTTTATTAAAAGCCCTGTCTGTCTGCGCTGATAGATGAGCATAAAAGAATTTTTTTTGTTCTGTCGGATGAGGACTCACAAATGCCATCCTTTTGTTCGTAATGTGTACACTTGGAGCAGGGAGCATTTATTTTTTTTCTCTTTCGCTAGCTCCTTTTTACTTTTCGCCCGCAGCAAGGATAAATGAGCTTTTCCTTTGTTGAATTATATGCTCCAGCCAAACTATGTACGTACAGGGCGTTGTGAACAAATTCATTTTTTATCTGGACTTTTGTACCTGCACAGGTTCTGTAATGGCGCTATTTTCATTTCACCTCTGAGTGTGCTGTGTTTAGTCACTAAAGAAATAAATTACATTTCGAGAAATGTTTTTTTCGACTGCCTAAGGAGTCTGGATGAACAGAACAGAGCAGGGCTGATGTCCTTTAGCCAGTCATAAAATAACATCAAACAATTTTACTCTCTAACTAGGAGAATGCATATGTATATAGCAATGAGGGAGTGATCAATCTGCGTTTGAATATAGATAATGTAGTTAAATCACGATTTCAGTCATTCATTTTAGATATACTATATGTGTAGTAGGTACTCTACTTAAGATTAACACTTCCATATATTTCAGGCTTGTACATTTTTTAAAAATGGCGCCAAATAGCGTTAATCTGCGATCAGATTCGGGAAGTGCAAGAAAAAATACTGTAGGGTATTAAATTTCAGCAAGATTGAATAATTTTTTCCTAAAAAACATAGTGGTTAAAAAATTTAGATCATTTTGGGCCGAAACGGATTAATGTCGGATTAACCCGTTTTGGCCCAAACGTACTAGAACTAAGAAGGTATCGTAATTTTGTTAATACCAGGGTTATGAATAATGCTTTTTTTAATGCATTACCGTTTCATTACCCATTACTCTTGTAATGAGTAATGTAAATATTTACATTAACCATTATTTTCGTAATGAGTAATGGCAAACGTTTACATTTACTGTTCCTTTCGTAATGGTAATGGGGAACTTTTACATTAACCATTATTTTCATAATGAGTAATGGGAAACATTAACCATTATGCAATCCGTAGAATAAGGATTTTTTATCATAACAATAATTAATTAATTTTTATCATAATAATAATTAATTTATTATTTATTTTCCACCTTTTGTGTGAATTTTTTTTGGATATATTGTTTTTTTTTCTTTTTTCTTTGTTTTTTCTACTTTTTTACTTGTTTTACTGCGAATTTCTTGATTTGCAAATGATAGCTTGAATGATCCTGAAGCTCGTTTGTTTGAATTAGTTTTCCTTTAAAAATAGCAAATTTAATATATCCTCTTACTAAGGATGCAGTTTTGTCAGAATTAAAATTAGAATTGATAAAAATATACTTTATTATATCCTGTAGTGAAGAACCATGACGATTTCTTTAGTTTTAGGCTTATTAGATTTTGTGTCCATTTTACTAAAAGATGATGCAATTTTCGTTAACTCTACGATAATAAAAGGATTAGAATAATGAAATTCTTATTTATTATTCTGTTATGTTACTTGATAAATGTTTATAAAAGTTGATATTGAATGTATCCTTATTTCAAATAGTGAAATTATTCATTTGTATAAACTGTGAAAGTTAAAAATTAAAAAAAAATCTACTGAGCTGAATGTATTTATGTTCATAATATTTTTATTTATTTATTTGAATTATTTTTCGAGTTCATAACTGCTAAATTTCTTTTAGATCCCTTTTCTCTCCTCCAAATTGCAATCAGTCCAGCTGTACCAGAGATTAGCGCGAAAAGACAGACAGGCAGACACCAGAATTTTATCTATATAGATAGATAACACAGTCAAAGAGATAATTAACTTTTAAAATGCCTATTGACTTCGCTTTATCTCCCAAACCAAACGAGTGAAATTTCCAATAAAAGTATAACAGGTATTATTATTATTATTATTAGGGGTGACCCTCATGGTGGGCACTGCGACCAGGCGGTCTTTTGTGCCGAATCCCCTTTACAGTAAAAGACGATCTGCTACCCTAAGGAACGCCAGAAGGTCCTTTACAGAAGATGAACGAGCTTCAGCCGAGTCCAGGAACTCTTGACCGAAGATCCCTCTTCTTAACCGTGCTAAAGCCGGACAAGCACACAAAATGTGTGATGTAGTTTCGTCGTCTTCAAGACACAGACGACACTCCGTCTCATTTGACAGACCTATTTTATATAGGTGGTATCTTAGCCCATGGTGGCCAGTTAGGTAACCTACCAACAGTCTGAGATCCGCTTTACTCAAAACATTGATTTCAGTGTAGGTATAGGGTCTGACGAGCTCTTTAGCTTGCCGGATCCCAGGGAAGTTATCCCAGTGTATGCACTGTAGATTCCTGACCCATTCTTCTATCACAGCTTTGGACGAAGACCAGCCAATGCTGCAGAAGGGCTCAGGACCCTTGAGTCGAGAAGATGAACCTTCCCTGGCAAGTTCATCAGCAACCTCATTTCCCTCAACGCCGGAGTGTCCCGGTCCGGTACCCAACAGAGGGTAACCCTGTTGGAAGTTGCTAAGTGTTGAAGGGTATCAAAGCATTCTTTAACAAGTCTAGACGAGAAGCGCCATGACGAGAGTGCCTTGAGGGCCGCTTGGCTATCGGAAAAGATAGTGATATTGGCACCTTTAAGTCTCTTGTTAATATTGAGAAGGGCGCAGGCTTCAATTGCATGGATTTCAGCCTGGAAAACGCTGGGCCATTTTCCCATTGCTATCGGGACCTTGGTGTTGGGTCCATAGACACCAGCACCAACACCATGTTCCGTTTTTGAGCCATCTGTGAACCAACGGAGAGTTCTGGGGTCCAGACTGAGGCCGCCGCCATTCCAGTCTGCACGTTCAGGGATGAGAATCCTGAATCTCCTCCCGAAGCTCAGTTCCCTGGTCATGTAGTCTGTTATATAACAGATCCTTAAGTCAGGGATGCGCTGCAGGATGCTCATGTGACCATTGTCAGCAATTTGCGTTTTGGATGTGATTTGCACTCTCAGAGCACTAATTGCAGCTGATTTCAAAATGAAAAAGTGCAGAGGTTCGAGTCCTACTATCGCCTCCATGGCGAGTGTTGGACAAGTCCTCATAGCTCCTGTTATGGAGAGGCAAGCAAGCCGTTGTAGCTTGTTGCACTTAGCAATTGCCATCTGCTGCTGAACTTTGGGCCACCATACAAGGGCGGCATATGCAACAATTGGTTTGACAATTGTATTATATAACCACAGGATCATCTTTGGGTTGAGACCCCATGTCCTACCAAAAAGTCTTCTACAGGCTCGCGTGGCCTTATTTAATGAGTAGTTTAGTTGAGTATTCCAATTTAGCCGCTTATCAAGTATAACAGGTAATAAAATATAAAATGTGAATGTTATTGAATATTTTGTCCATTACTTCCGAAAAAAGTAATATAATTATTTATATTTATAAATTTAAAAAGTATTATTTAATAGTAGATACCTCAATTACTCTGAAATACATGAACTAGTCAGTAAAAACAATAGTTAATGTAAACATTTAACATTATTCATTACAAAAGTAATGATTAATGAAAAATATCTACAAATTCATTACAAAAGTAATGGTTAATGGAAAATATTTAGAGTAATCATTACAAAAGTAATGGTTAATGTTAATTTTTTAAATTACTCATTGCTAATGTGATGGTTAATGTGATTTTTCCCCATTTATCATGACGAAAATAATGATTAATGGAAATTTGTGCATTACTCATTACAAAATTAATGGTTAATGTGAAATATTTGCATTACTCATTATAAGAGTAGTAGTTACTGGAAATTTTTTACATTAATATTTTCGCAACTCTGGAACACCAGATTAATTTCGAATCAAGTAACTTACAAGGAAACGTTCTCAGGTGTGTCTCACCGATTTTGATGAAATTGAAATATGTTATACAGTATCGAAAAATAAGAGACACGTATTTTTTTTTATCTGCGGATACGCACATTTATGGGGTACTTTTATTTATTGTTTTTTTTATAAAAATTGGTGTTTGCCCGAAATGTTAGATGCGCTAATTTGAATTTTTTAAATTTAACAAGATTCGTAATCAGCGACTCCAAAAACCCCTTAATACTGGTTTTCAAGAAAAAACTAATGTCTGAAAGAATATACATCATTTACGTATTAGTGCTAGCGGGAGCTTTTTTACGAAAACGCAAAAACAGGTCAACTTTATTTTTCAAAATCGTATGCAAAAAAATATTTGCCAATGATTTTGAACTAAAACTGTTATTATTGTGACGCAAAAATATAAAACAAAAATATCGTTCTTCTGCAATAAAAAATAAGGATTGCCACGCCCGGTAACCGGATGACTTACTACCGGTTAGTATATTTACGAGACATCATTTCCATTTTCATTCGAAACAAATTCATTAGAACTTGAAATATTTAGGAAAAACCGTTTTTGGGGGTAAAATTTAGGGGTAGTTTTCCCCCTCTAAATGTGCGTATCCGCAGATAAAAAAAATACGTGTCTCTTATTTTCAATTTCAATTTCACCAAAATCGGTGAGACACACCTGAGAACGTTTCCTTGTGCAAGCTGTGATATATGCTACCGTAGTAATTTGCTTCTTGTTGGTAAATACTAGCTTCAGTGAACGTATTTTAAACATATCTATAGTATTTAATTAAAACTTTAGAACGGTAATTTACCTCTACAATTATTTGCAAACTGTTACCGTAGCAACTTGCGACTGAGATGGTAAATATACGCCTTATTGTATACTCATAACTTCTTTATTTTCTGTTAAAATTAAATTGGGATTTTTAATTAAACGAAAAAATAATTTTTATTTAATTTATTTAATTATTTATTAGAAGAAAACAAATTAACATCTTTAATTAATATGCATTATTGATATGTCGGTATATTATTGTGTGTATTTGTTATTGCACATTTTTTTAAACAATTATAGAGTTTTATTTCGAAATATATATTCCCATTAGGCAACATATTTACATGAATTAGGGGACTTGTAACATCAGTAGGAAATACATACATATAATAATATTTCCATTTAAAAGTAGTTCCTTTGTACACAATTTCTTTGCATAGCAATTCCATTTAAGGGGGCAAATAGGTGTGGAGGTTCCAAAAATTCAATTATTTTGTTTTTGTTTTCATAAATCGATTGTAGAACTATTCAAATATATATTCTGAAAATTTCAAAATAAAATTCCACGCCGTTTAAAAGTTACAAGCGTTTCAGTGAGTGTCCCTCAGTCGAACGGTTGGAGCGCGTGACATGTTTAAACGCGTTTTTCTCGAAACTACTTTTTTTCGAATTTGTGTCCAATCTAGCTCCTACAGTTTTTGATCAATCGTTATCAAACTCGGGACATAGTTTCTTTATATAAATACGCTCTATTTGAACCTCAATCCTAAACAATATCTTTAGTTTGACTATTTTTTTATTGCAAAAAAAATTACGAAAAAATGGTAAAAAATCATACTAAATTTTCACATTTCTTAAAAAAATATTAATTTTCGATTTGTGAGGAGTGAGTTTGAAATAAAAGAGACACTTATAAAAAAAATAAATTTTTTTGAAAAATTGATTTCAGATGAAAATTGTGATCTCCAGGATGTACACAAATCGCCCAGCCGACTTAAAATGCGCGGCAGCTGATATCTCCGTTATTTTTCGAGGAAAATGTGTGAAAATTTCAGAATATACTCTTGAATATATGTATAACATGATCCCAAAGTATAAATAATATATATATATTCCTTATGTGTTAAAAAAATTCATGAAAATCACTACAAATACGCCGTCTTACACCTATCTCCCCCCTAGGAATTTGTATTTTATCTACGAATGAACAAAAACTCTCGTTATTTTTACTTTTTCTGTCATTATATCATATTTTTCGGCCGGAACATACTCTTCAAATCCTTCATTCTTTATTAATAAATTTGAAAATTCCAACGATTCTTTCATTGCGAAGGAAGATGCTACTTACTATATTATATATATGTATATGTATACTATTATACTATGCTTATAATATTAACTTTAGTATATTACTTTTTTTATTATATGACTCAAATCTAAATGTAGATTTAGTTTTAGGAAGACCAGATATTTGAATAGCTGTGGGGTAATGAAGTAGAAAGTGGAATTGGCTTGTGTTTGTTGACTCCAAAAATAGCTGATTGGATAATATTTAATTATAAATAATTGTGTATATTGGCCTTGAATGCTCTTTCTTTTAAAGTAATAAAAAATATTATTTTTAACTTTTTAGTTTAAGTTTGTACGTACAGGCAAAGTTTTAAAGTCGGGTTTTATTTTTTTGTAAACATTTTTTTTATCATGGAAATCCTTTAAAATATGAAATATTTAGTATCATCTTTGGTCCGCAATTTTCAAACCATATATTATCCGATTAAAAAGCCTATATGTTAATTTGAAATATATACTACCTTCGGATGGTCTAGTCGTGATTGAACAACAAACAAACAAACTTACCTCCTTTTTTAGGGTTCCGTAGCCAAATGGCAAAAAACGGAACCCTTATGGATTCGTCATGTCTGTCTGTCTGTCTGTCCGTCCGTATGTCACAGCCACTTTTTTCCGAAACTATAAGAACTATACTGTTGAAACTTGGTAAGTAGATGTATTGCATTAAGATTTTCACACAAAAATAGAAAAAAAACAATAAATTTTGGGGGTTCCCCATACTTAGAACTGAAACTCAAAAATTTTTTTTCATCAAACCCATACGTGTGGCGTATCTATGGATAGGTCTTCAAAAATGATATTGAGGTTGCTAATATCATTTTTTTCTAAACTGAATAGTTTGCGCGAGAGACACTTCCAAAGTGGTAAAATGTGTGTCCTCCCCCCCTGTAACTTCTAAAATAAGAGAATGATAAAACTAAAAAAAAATATGAGGTACATTACCATGCAAACTTCCACCAAAAATTGGTTTGAACGAGATCTAGTGCGTAGTTTTTTTTTAATACGTCATAAATCGTAAACCGCAATTTACCTTTCATTCAATCAACTCAAATATAAAAATAAAAAAAAAACATTTAATTTCATAAACATAACCGTGAACCATTATTTTCTAATAATAACAAGAACTTTTATATTATGTTACTTGCTGCTACGGAACCCTTCATGGGCGAGTCCGACTCGCACTTGGCCGCTTTTTATATATATTGGATGAACAAAAAGTCCCGGAACTGTCAAATATCTCAAGAAATACACATCGATCGTAAAAAAAAAATATGTGTTTAATTATTTAAAAAGAAAGCTATCCAATTATACCTAAACTTTAAACTTAAAAATCGTAAATGGAAACCCAAATTGTTTATTGCAGATTCGGAGTCTATGCTACAAAATAAGTAGAATATTTCTGACATGCTTTTTTAATTCGTGATAAATAGCACTGTAATAGTAAAATATTTATTACATTTTTACAATTCTCGAAAAATACACGTTGGATTGAAAAATAAAAAAATATATGGGTTCAATCTTGTTAAAAAAAAGCTATCTAATGATACTAAAATTAAGACCTCTAACTTTAAAATCTTGTTTTAAGATCCCATGTGTATTTCTTGAGATATTTGAGCGTTCGGGGACTTTTTATTTACCCGGTATATAGGGAAAATAGGGAAAGAGTGTTCTTTGACAGAACGCACTGGTACAATGTGCCAGTGGCCCTATTCTCACTGTTGATTGCTGGTGGTAAAGTGTCCTACTTCCGGTTGGCTGCACCAACAGCTAATTTCACGGGTGGATCAACTTTTCAGCATAATTAAAAATGTTTAATTAAAAGAGCAGAATTTACCTTTACTATTCAGAATCTTCGATTCGGTTAAAGGAAAATTATCGCCCTGTCTATGACATTAGGTTATGTTCTATGTTCTATGATTAAGATACAAAAATTCTCCCAGCATATGGGATGAATTCATTAGAGGGCATACCACAGCGAAGCCATTTAATCCCACATCATGTCAAAGCACCGTGCCGTTGATGCATACGTTCCTGCCTCCCAAGGTCCTATGATTAATAAATTCATGAGCCTTTGAGCCTGGAAGTGGTAGCTTATTATCATTTAAAGGCATCTTAATGAGGGTTACCTACGCCCATAGCTTGTACACGAGGTGGCAGGCGAGTGCGCATATAAATTCATGGAAGACACGCGACTTTCATTCTGACACCCGATTTAATGCATGTGTACTTTGTACGACTTCAGCGACGAGGATGCCTCCTTCGGCTCTAGTTTTCAGTTCTACTGTATTTAATTAATGGAGCCGAATGTGGCTTTTACACTCTCTTTATGATTTGCCTCTTGAAGGCAAATCTATTGTATTTTCGCAAATTTTTTAATTTAATACAAAACTCATTGTAACCCAAGATGTGGCACACATTTTCAATGTTAAATTGGATCAACTTTTCTTTTAAGCTATGGTCCCTTTGTGAATTACCGGAAGACAAAGAGCAGCCCCCGTTTAACATTTCACAGAAGTTAAAATTAAAAACCAGAAACAAATGCAATAGGATGGAGCACGCTGCTATATTCAAATTACGACTGAAGTCGCGCTCAAGAAAATTTATTTCCTTTTTTGTGACACAGGGACAATTTTAATTAAAAGAAAAATTTGAAGTCTGCCACTCAACGCTTTGTAAGGGTCAATTTCCTTAGCTTAGAGTGGGAATGTCAGAAGACCCAGAAGCTAAGGAAAGCGTCGCTTTATTGGGCAAACAAATACTCCTTGACGAAGAAGAAGCTTGCGGCTTCTTTGGAATCATTTTATCTTCTGAATATTCAAAAGTCTCTGCAATATGTCTCCCCAAAAGGACTTAATGAAAGATATTTTGCCGTAATGAAACTGTCTCATCTTCCACCGCAAAGGAAATGATTTTCTTTTATAATAAAATGCAAAAAACACCTTAAGGGTCTGCGAAATAATTACCCTGCAACATGGGCAAATATAGCTGCCCTTCTAACAAAATTTTCATTAAGTCTTTTCTGAAGCAACATTTTGCAAACGGCGAATAATTTATTTTATAATTACCCTCCGCCCGTTCTGTTTCAACCAAATGAATTTTCTTATCTGAATTAAGCATCTAAAACAATCCCAGGGTATAGAATACGTCAAGTGCAAGTCACAATTCAATTGATTGGATTATATTATATTTTCAGATTAGATAATTATCGATGACATTGATCTTGTGCACACTCATACATGTCATTTCATTAGTTTCTAGAGATAGGTTATTCGTGCTTGGCTTATTTTTACAAAAATGTATGAATGTATGTTATAATTCCAACATTTTGAATTGTACAGTATAATGTATAGAGTTTATTGCAAAATCACTCCTAAAAACTTTTATTTTATTTGCCCAAAGGTAGTACATATTCCAATTTATGTGAAATATAAGATATTTGTATTTGTGTGTAAAATGATGAAAACTTTAAACTTCAAGGAATTGTTCTTAAAATTGGTACCTAGGGGTTTTTAGGGATGCTGACTTCAAATTTGTTCACGGAAAGATATTGGAATTTTTGGGGCTGCCGATTTAATATTCAGTATGGTTAATTCGTTATAATAAAGGTATATTTTCAATAATTTTATCTGACGATATAGTTAAATTTTTTTTTTATTTAATTAGTGTACAATAAAATGACATGTGAAGAATATTTTGTCAAATTTTCATTGACATTTATAAAGAAATGAACCATTGACAGCAAATCTTCGCAGACACCTCAACAAAAAGTTGGATTGCGGTGAACCGCACAGCTCATGGCTGAATCATTTGAAATCAAAAAACCAAAAAGATTTCATTATTTGATAAGTTCCTCGAGGTTACGCTGTCGAATTTTTTATTTTTTTGATTTAGTTTTTAATATTTGGTAACACTTAGTATTCAAAATATCGATTTTTCATCAAAAAAATCGAAAGTTTTGTTATTTAAAATATATATAATAAGTTAAAATAAAAACAAAACAAAATAACAAAAATCGACAGCGTTACCTCGTAATTTATGTACGGGTGGGCCATTTAAGATTTGGAATTTGAATCGGCTATAAAAAAAAAAAGAAATGAATATTTTTTCAAAGTTATGAGTTTATTAGAAAGATTGAACCTTTCCATTTAGGAATGGAAGACAACATCATTCAAATGACTGCCACGGCTAGCCTTACAATACCCCATTCAATCAGTCCAATTTCTCAGTACATTTTCGATTGTTTGGGCCTCTATCTCGTCAATGGCAACTTCCATTTCACGTTTGAAGTCGTCAATCGTCTCTGGATGGTTAGCGTAACACTTGTCCTTAACGGCTCCCCACAAAAAAAAGTCTAACGGAGTCAAATCGTAGCTTCGAGGTGGCCAATTGACATCAGCATTTCGGCTGATTATGCGATTTCCGAAAACAGTGCGCAAAAGATCGATTACATTGGCTGTGTGGTACGTTGCGCCGTCCTGTTGAAACCAAATGTCGTCTATGTCATACTCTTCAATTTTGGGAAACAAAAAATCGCTTAGCATGGCGCGGTACCGATCGCCATTCACTGTAATGGCGTTTCCTTGCTCATTTTCGAAGAAAAATGGCCCAATAATGCCGCCAGACCAAAATCCGCACCAGACAGTCACTCGTTGTGGATGCATTGGTTTCTCCACGATGACGTGTGGATTTTCTGAGCCTCAGATACGACAATTTTGTTTATTGACGTATCCTCCGAGGTGGGAATGAGCTTCAAAGATGATTTTTCTGTAAAAATGCCCATCTTCGATCAAGCGGTCTTCGGCCCTTTGAGCAAACCGAAAACGCATCGGATGGTCATGCGGCTTCAGCTCTTGCACTAATTGAACTTTTTACGCATTCATACCGAGATCTTTATGCAAAATTCTTCTCAAAGAAGTGCGTGAAATGTTCAATTCTTGAGAAGGTTGACGAGTTGGTGTTCATGGTTGTTCACGCACACTCTGAGCAACAGCAGCGATGTTTTCGGTTGAGCGCACTGGACGAGTACGTACACGGGTTGTTTTATCCAACAACGATTCAGTTTCACGAACTCGCTTCACAAATTGATCCACAAACTGCGTTTTGGCACATCCTTTTTGTCAAATTTTTTCAGTAAATTTCTTACAGTTTGAGTAGAAGACTCACCACTTTGGAAATAAGTTTTTAATATTTCCCAACTTTGTTCAAGCGAAAAGCGACCCATTTCATAAATGTCAAACATACAACTAACTTTCTGTAACATCGAAAATGTCATCAAACCTTCCAACCTCAAAATAACCTATAGTTCCAATTCCAAACGTTAGATAGCCCACCCTATAGAGAAAGAATGCATGAAATTTCAAAAGCATCGGAGCAGTAAATTTTGAGATATAGAGTTCACAAACTTTTAAAATGCTAAGTGTGAGAAAAACGCGTTTAAAGTCTGCACACTGAATTTATAAAGCACAGGAACTGCTCGAAGCCGGATCGGAGGGGCGGGTACTTACAACTCCATATCTCCGTTAATTTTACTTCAATCGACTTCAAATTTTAAGTTTAAGTATGCTTGGTCGTACCCATTTTCGACACTATTTTCTAAGTAGGATTAATATTGAATCTTAAAATAACAAAACTATTAGACAGTATAGTAATTCTTCAACCCTGTCGATTTTTCTAGGTTGAGCATTGCCCATAAATCTCTACCTAATCATCGAGACAAAATGCAGAAAGTTTCATGTCAATCGGATGAAGTGCGCTATTAAGAGGTGGAAAGCTAAATGTAGATCTTTTGCGGATATATATTATAACTGATTTATCTGTTTTCCCTTTAAAATAATTCTAATCCTAATAAGATTATTTTATTTTACAAGCTAGGTACACTCTTTCTATGATTCAAATTTGGGAAGTGGTCAGAAATGTATAAACGTAACATGAGGCAATAGCATCCTTAAAGAGAAAGATGGTGAAGAATAATGTTAAATTACCCTGCGATTCATTCAGTATTGTAATGTTATCTCCTCGTTGCTAACTTCTGTCACGTAAAGACAAAGTAAAATCGTGCCTTTAGTTGTCGATGGCTCTGCGAAGCGTTCTTCCAATTAAAGCGAAAAAATGCCGTTCCCATTCGCTAAAAAGATTTTCTTGTCATTAATTTTGTCTTGTTAAGTCGAAAGAAAGAAAAGGGGCTGAAACCGGGGACGATAGCAGTAAAAAATTGCCTCGTTCGAAGGAATAATAAGAACCTGAAGAATGTCAGGAATGTGGAGGCTCTGCTCTGGGGTGATTTCCTTACTTTTATACCCGCCCCGCAGCGTATAGGCAAATATCGCAACTAAAGTCTGCTGCCTGGTGTGGCCGTGTATGTGTGCGCGCCGGCCCGGCAGGGTATCCTCGATCCAAAATAAATTTTCCATGCACATATTTGAACGACTGCTAAGGGTGAAATTGAATAAAGGACCACCAAGCTTCAAAGTTCACAGAGTCTGGAATCAAAGCCGATTTAATCAAATTTATAACGATTCGCTGAATTTTTTGTTTTGCTGCAGAGCGCGCGGACCAAGTCGAAACTCCTCGCCTTTTTCCCTTTTCAAATTTTTATATTCCTCTCGTTACGGCGCTAACAAACTTAAAACTATAAACAATTTCTGATCAAAGAAACTTTTTCAACTCTTTGTGGGCCAATAATCTACATATTGGGATTTTAAAACGTAAGTATTTTCATTAGGGCCTGGCCTCGCTGTAGCTGATATGTTTGAAGCCTTTGAACCCACAGATTTAAGGGATTAGTCTACTTTAGACGCTCGAAAAAAAGGCAATTTTTACGAATTCTTTTTTTATGTTGCTATGATAGATATTAATATAAAAGTTCTTGTGCTCAATACATAACATACACTCTTAAAATATACACTACTGATCAAAAAAAAGTGAGCACACACATTTGTTCTTAATATGTGAATTTTACCCTCACTCCCACCCACTTTCTCTACCTGTACGGAAAAGGCGTTAATTAGAGATATAAAAGGACACGTTTTAAATGGCTAGATCACGGTTTTTCATCGATCGTGGTAGCAAGTGGACAAAAAATCGCAGTTAAATAAAGTGACCTAAATTTTTAGAAAAACCTAAAGTTATTTTAATTACTTTTGATAATGGCACTGGCGAGACGGTAAGTGTTAATACTATTTTTTTTTTTAACTGAAATGATAAATAAATACAATTAGTTAATTTGAGTAATAAAAGTGTAACTTTTAACGACTTTAAGTACCGTACTGTCTCCATTTTTGTTTTTCTTTAAAGTTTTTTTTAAAAATTAAAAAAAATTAAAATTATTGCTCAAATTGTGATTCTGTGCTTTAAATATGAATTTGCCTCATAATAAGCGTATTTTGGTTCATTTTCCAGGAAACAATTGACTGAAGCAAACAAAGGATACATTATTGGATTGCACGAAAGTGGAAAATCCCAACGTGCCATCAGAGAGGAGATGAGAAAAAAAGATGTCATCATTATTACGGTTGGCGTGCACAAGGTTATTGCTTCGTATAGGGAACGTGCAACATTTTCCCGCAAGGCCGGATCACGTAGACCACGGAAATTGACCGAGAGAGATAGCCACGCCTTAAAGATGAAAGTTTTAAAAAACAGAAAATCGACATTTGTGGAGCTCGCGGCAAATTTTCAAACTGCTTCCGGATCCCAAGTCAGAAGACACACCATAAGTCGACGCCTTAGGAAGATTGGGTTTCGCAGCTATTGTTGCAGGCGAGTCCCCTGATCAATCTGATCGTCCTCAAACCTGTATTAGGAGGTCCGGTGAACAGTACGACCCTCAGTGCGTCCAAACGACTACAAAAGAAAATGGTTTGGGGGTGTTTTTCCGCAGCAGGTGTTGGAAAACTCGTAAAAATTAATCAAGGTGTAAAAATAAAAGCGGATATTTACATAAATATCCTTAAAGGAGGGCTTGATTCCCACCTTGAGCGATCTCGGAAGTGAATACACCTTCCAGCAGGACAATGCTGCATGCCATACTGCCCGGAAGACGAAGACCTGCTAAAACTTTGGCAAGCAGTACAAACCGCTTGGAATGGAATTCCATCATCACTAATTGAAAACTTATAAATGTCCATGCCGATGAGGTTAGAGGAAGTTTTGAAAAACAAAGGAGGAAACATCCCGTATTAGTAAATATAAACAACATTTTCCTGTATATTGATTGCTTTGAGTTGTGAAATACTTTAAAATATACTTTTGTTAAAATATTTTCACTTTGATTAGGTTTTACCAAAGATAATATAAACTACAAGATACACAATGAGCGCTCGCACTTCAAGAGCGCCTGGGTCGTGATATTGGGACCCACAACATGTTGCGATAAAATTTGATTCTGAGAACATGTTGAAGATGAGCGAAACTACTTCTCTCTGTTTTGCCGTCGTTGTAAAGTGGTGTGCGCCGAAACCTTTTGCTTATGGCTTACGGTTGTGTACAGCCTGGACCCGGCGCTCTTGCGAGCGCTCAAAATTCGATATGTCTAGCTAGAAGTAGAACAAGAGGGCGGCGGAGCGGGATATGTTCGGTGCCGTGGAATGAGGTGAACACCCCACGACGTCACATCTATGCGCCTGGGTTAGGGTGGGTGGGTGTTTCGGTGCGAGTTTCGTTGAATTTGGTATGGGAGCAGCAAACGAATAAGCACAGGATTAAGCTGTAGCCTTAAACATTGTAGGAAGTCTCGGAGAGCTCATCAGGTCCTACGAATTTTTAAATTTCCTCCCACACGTTCAATTTTGGGTAATATTTGAATAGAATCTTGTAATTTTGTAAGTAATTTGGAGGATGTTTTTTTGTGGATAAGGGCACTTCATAGCAGAATATACATATAGGGAAAAATAAATTAAAAAAAAGATGCTATCCCATCTATTAATTTGAACGTCTCCGAAAAATATTCACATTCGCGGACGTGTATGCTATAGCATGCATTTTCGTAATCACATTTAAACTCATAAGCCGGATTATCGGCATTCAATTCTTTATTTTTAATTTTTAACTAGTTATTTGAAACTCTGGCAAAATGTGACTAATAACAATTTGAATATCACAATTAGTTTAAAAAAAATCACACATGTTTTTTCTGCAGTTCGATTTTTACTGTCCGCGAACGTATTAAATCATACTGATTTGAAACAGGGTTACCAACTCGTGGAATATTTATCCCCCAAAATCAACTTCAAAAACCCCTAAAATCCCCTAAAACCGTTTGTAAAACAGTAATAAAAAAAAAAAAAAAAACTATTAAGTACTCAGAATAGGTTTTATTAATTATTAAAATATTTGTATTACAGATTATTTAACATTGTAATGTATTTAATCACAACCCATTTAATACTTCAAGTATTGCTTCTGCTTCTTCTACAGTCTGCGAATTTTTAAAATCGTACATTCGTACATTAAAAATAAATCCAACATTTTTTTGATGGATTAAATTTTATGCAACGGATTACTCAAAACATCACTGTTCGATGAATTAAGCCTAAGGGTGCCTACATTCAATAGCAGGAACAATAATATTTTCATGCCACCCAGAGCCTCGCTAGAAATATACTTCAATTCTCCAATGGTGCGCCTTCAAAGAAGCCATAATAGACTCCAAGTTGGTCCTCTGAACTGTTTAGCAGATTCAAACAGATTGTCCTTCAGATGTTAAACGATTAAGTCAGTTTTCATTTAAATTTGTATACCTTTCTCTATCAGCTATTGTATAATTGGAAATTTTAATTTCTGTACGAAGCTTACTATGAATAAATAAATAAATAAATAAATAATTTCGTTGTAAAGAAAAAAGAACCATCAGGATACTTTGTAACATTTAAATTGATAATTTCTTTCGTAACTTATTTTTTACAATATTGTATATTGAAAAGCCAAGTTCTACACTTGCATTAAGAAATATTATTAAATATTGTTACTATATAATGGATTATTTACTCCAAAATAAAATTAAAGTGAATGCTACCTATTTAAATTATAATTTGAAATATTTTGGAGCATTCTTAAAATACCCCTAAAATTACCCCTAAAAATTTCAAGCCCCTAAAAAAACCCCATTCTACATTTCGTCCCCCTAAAATTAGGGGGAAAACCCCCAAGTTGGTATCCCTGATTTGAAATTACCTTCCAAAAAAAGAAAAAGAAGTTCTTCGGAAAAAATCTCTAAGTGGTTTATGTGGGTTTTGTGAACAGAATGTAAGACATTCTGATTTTTATATGAAAAAGTATTTTAAGTTGAAAACAGAATTAAACCAAACCAAACAAAAATTAAAAAAAATTTACAAGGAATAAAAGAAATGTTTCTATTAGTAACGCCAAATTAAAGAAAATAAATTTGGAACAGAATAAAATTAATAAAACGAGTGTGAGATCTCATATCAAACGATTGGATATTTCAGAAAATGCCAAAACATTTTGTAGTATGTTGATTCGGGAGAAAAAAACTGCTGGAATGAAGATGAGATGATGAAATGATTCTGCGAAATATATTAGGCTTAAACTTACCACACGTTAATTCTTTGCACAATTGGGCACCTGTAAAATACCTACAACCTGGTTTTAAAAATACTGCTCAAGGCCTTTTACAAAAAAAATATAATGAAATGACTGAAAGATACAAGTATGTAGTCTTAATCTTCGATGAAATTACAGTAAGGCAAGAATTAAAATACATACAATTTCCATTGGGATCTAATCGATGGTCTTCAAGAAAGAAAGAAAGAAGCCCTATTTTGGCTAAGCAGGTCTCCGTGCTTATGCTTAGAGGACTACTTGATCCGTGGAAAGTTTCAGTCAACCATTTTTGAAAATCCATTTTTTGTATGGAATGATCAAAAAATTAAAGCTATTCTCGATTTTTTACACTTGTTAAAATCGTTGAGAAATGTTTGGCTTACGCACGATTTTAATACCCCTGATGTAGTTGTTTCATTTGAAGTTGTGCGGGAAATATTTGAAATGGAAAAAGGGAAAGTTACTAAAATGTGCCCTAAGCTGACAGAAAAATAAGTTGCTCCAAATACATTTGAAAAGATAAGAGTTTATTTCGCAGCACAAATATTTAGTAGAACAGTTGCTGCAGCAATTGGAACTGCTGTACAAAGTAACAAATTATGTAGAAATTCGAATAATATTGCAATTGCAACTGTTGCCTTTGTAAGAAGAGTGCATAAAGCGTTCTGTTGCTTTGGAAGCAGGTGTTGCGTTTTGCGTTTTGATCTAACTTTCAAACTGAGAATATATAGTTATTTAAAAATAAAAATATTCTTTTATTTTAAAAAAATGGCAATTAATCAAAATATAGCACATACGCTATAAATACTAATCAATAATAAAAACAAAAAACATCAGTTTTTAAATATTACAAAGACACCTTCAGGAGGACCACCAGAGTGACGCTATGAAAAATTGGCATTTTTTGGGAATCTTTTTTCATAACTTAATGGAAGGTAGGAAGATTTTGGAATTTATATATGTACATATATTCAACATACTTTCACTTGAAACATAATGAATTTTTACTGAAAAGTATTCATATTTGTAAAGGTGGCACTCGTTTATGTTGGAGGATGTCTGCGGATCCGTTGAGGCTGGCGGACCAGATATCTCGACAGGAGTTCATTTAAAAACAAGAAAAAATTATTACTTGCAGCACGAGTTCCGTTATCTTTAAGTGTAGCCGTTTTTATTTATTTTTCTTTTACCAAATAACGATTGTTTGAATACAAAATACGACTCTGATGTAGTGAAAAAATAAATAAATTGTTCAAATATCAAAAAACCCTTAACGCTTAACCTTAGCTATATCAGTACCGAAGGTTTTGCGACTAACATATTCTTGGCAGAATAATCAGCTTTTCAGATAGAGTATCCGCCAGCTCAAAAAAAATGATTTCGAGGAAAATGCAATTGGAAGTTCAAGGGTACGAAAAGATCGCGCTCTATGCGTCGGGTAAACTAACTTCGTTATTTTTACGATTATTGACTTGCATTTTTTTACATATTTTTGAATGTATGCACTTTCAGAAAATGCAATAAAAATTTTTTTTTTTTTCAATCCTTCACAGTGGTGTTCCCCCTTGCAGAATATGTTGCCCTGCTGCAAATTTACTAGTCTAAAATTTCGTACGTTACCGTAGTTATTAAATAATCAACTATTACATTTTAAACAAATTCCTCGCGCTTTCCAAAAACAAAAAAAGGAAATTCAACCACTCCTCAGGCAAATTAAACTGAAAGCGCCGATGCTAAGAAGATTTTCATAGTGACCTAATTCCCACACAGTATTCAGCTGTGCTCGAATGCCTCATATGCCACCCTCTTATTCTACTTATGTGTCTCATATACCATTAAATGCCTTGTGTAGCCCAAGCAAGGAATGTCGAATTCAAATACTCTTTGGCCCAAGCAGACGTACATCAGCAGCCCACGCAGTTTCGAACCCTGCGCGCATACACAAATAAAATTGAGAGAAAGAACAAAGTGACAAAAGTTGCTTCGCTCGGCTTCAACGTTTTGTGATGCCAGCAAGAAATTTTACTAGAACATGTTCTGGGTCCTGATGTGAAATGCAAAGAAAAAGCAGAACAAGGGAGAAGAGTAATTTCACGCAACATTTTTGATATCCCTGGACTTTGAGTCTACGAAAATTTCTTGATGCCGTCTCTTTACACGTGATTGTGCATCTTGTAGTTTATATTATCTTTGGTTTTACCAATTTATTGAATTTTTTGCTGTGTTCACTTTTTTTGATCAGTAGTGTATGAAAACAATTTTTTTTTATTCATTTCACTCAATATTTTATATGCAAAAATGGTAGACAAAGGTAACTCTTTAAAAAGTACGCAGGTAATTTACTTTGTCGATTTCTCTGCAACATATCATTTGAAACATAAAAATCCATTGCTATTAGATAAAGAATAACTCTGAGTTCGTTCCGAACTATCAGGTAGGCAGGAAAGTTCTGTCGTATTATTATATTATATTAAAGAAAATATTTGAATCAGTTTTAATGACGTTTATTTACATTTTAATCAATAATATAATGTCCATTATTTGCAACCACTCGTTGCGATCTTTCAAGCAACTTGTTGATCACCCTAGCGTAGAAGATCTCATCCTTGAACCCAAAGTATTCAGCAACTGCCTTAGAGACAGCTTCGAAAGAAGTAAATTTTTTTCCCGTCAGATAATTCTGAAGCGATCGGAATAGATAATAATCCGATGGAGCAAGGTCAGGTGAATATGGTGGGTGACTAAGAACTTGTGGTTTTGCATTTTCCTGATGGAACACAATACCATTTCTACTGGCCGCTTTTCCTTAATAGCTGCATTAATTTTATGAAACTGGTTACAATAGATATTCGCATTGATGGTTTGCCCCTGTTTAAGTAGCTCGTGTACACTGGATCTCTTCTATCCCACAACAAACAGAGCATTACCTTCCGTGGATGAAGATCTGGTTTTCCAATAATTGTGACGGAGGTTCCAGGTTTGCAAGTAAACTTTTTTCTCTCTTTATATTCACGTACAGAATCCACTTTTCATCTCCCGTAATGAACTTGTCCGAAAACTCCACATTGTGTCTAGTAAGGAGAGGTGAACAGATTCTCACACGATCCGATAAATTTCTTTCAGTCAAATTGTGCGTAACCTTAATACTCTGCTTCAAGACAAATCCAAGATGTTTGGTGTGTTCCTCAGCAGTCGAATGGTGGATGCCTAATTCCTTTGCAATAGCTGTAGAGATTGTTCTCCAACATGGACCGCAGAATGGCATTAACGACCTTGGATGGCCGCCCAGATCGACGATCTTCTTTGAGACTGAAATCTCCTGAACGAAATTTGGCAAACCATCTTTGGCAGGTCCAAACTTTTACAACTTCACTTTCCACCGTGTCACATAAATTTGTACACTCAATCGATGCGTTGCTTCCTTTCTGGAATTCTTACAAAATGCAATGTCTTAAATGCACTTTATCCTTTGTCATCTTATTCACTCTGCACTTTGGAACTAACTGATGAGGGATATTGAAAGTAGTTCTTTTATATCTGACGAGAGGTACGCTAAATAATAAGACCCCACACGATGCATTCTACCTGCTTGTTCTGACTTGACAGGTAAAATTACCTGGAGTTAGTAAAATACGACAGAACTTTCCCGCCAACCCAATAAAATTATTAATTTTTATGCATAATTAAAAAAATGGCGAACATTTTTCGAAAGAAAAAAAAATTATTTTTTTCAGCGATTTTTCAAATAAAAAGTATAGTAAAAATTAAAATTTTGATATGATCATAGTTCGGAACGAACCCATAATTGTTCCCATAGGCAGGGTTAAAATTTCAAGAAAATCGGTTGAGTAGTTTCCAAGAATTGGACAACGTAAGAACAAAAAACGTTGCTTCCAGAAAAACGCATTTAAAATTAGAACGCTCAGTTACTCAAGTTTAAGGTATCGAAAAGTATAGTTAGAATGTTCGTGATCATTTTTGATAACATTTACTTTCGAAAAATGCCAAAAAAAAAAATTCGATTTTTTGAAGTTGGTAAAATAGATTAATCCCTTAAAACAATGTAAATCTTTAACAGTAATCAAATAGTTTTTACTTTATACAGGTTTATCCCAGTTAGTTCCTGCCACAAATAACTTAGACAAACTTCTACCAGTTATACTTCTGAATATTCTAATATTTTGCTATTTTTAACAGTTTTACAAAAGGAGGATATCAATTCGACCTATATGTTTTTTTTTTGTATGTTCGCACATAAGTTTGGAACGCGTCAACTGGTTTTGATGATTCCTTTTTAACTAAATAGTGTAATGAATGAAATGAAAATGAGAAATCTTCTGCGACTCGTATACAATATTCCTATGTAATGGTTTTTAGGATCGCTGATTTAAAATATAGTGCCCGATTCTAACAATTCAATATGGTGGATCTCAAATGGCGGCCTCTTATCAGTAAATTGTATTGAAATCTCAAAAAAAAATCAGTATTAGGGTTCCATAGTGTAATTCCAAATTCGGTACCCAATTTTGAAAATTCAAAATGGCATATAGTTGCGTATATGGGAGTATTTAGGGTGGATTTTTAAATATTTTTAAAAACAGCGCATGTTAAATAGAATTAAATATAAACTTCTTAAATACAAAATATTATCGCCTTAAAAAAATTAAAAGTCCCAAAAAGTATCGAATAAAAAATAAAAAATAACATTTTCTGCTATAACTTTTAATATCGTATATCCTGAATTTTTACTAGATGTTTGAAGGTATGTCTTAATTTTTTAATATTCCATTCATATCCGTTAGATTATCACATTGATTTGAAAGACTAGCTTAACCCTTTCAGACACAAAAATCAGGCGTTTGAGATAAAAATCTGAATTTTTGCTTATACACAAATATGACACTACTAAACACGAATATGCAAAAAAAATTAAGGTAGGATGCCTCACCTGGCCACCAGGTGATGTCCCTGTGTACTATGATTTTAGTTGAACACCTGTATATATTTTTTGTAAAACAAAGACAATTATTTTTAGCGTGTTTGCAATGCTTTATTGATTGTATTAAAATACATTAAAAAGCAGTTTATTGTTCATGATATCCAGCAAAGCAGTTACTCTCGCGCTTTAAACACAAATAAACGTTACATTTTTTGCAAATAATGAACGTTTTTTTGTTTGCATCCAGACATTTTACAACGTCCAGCGTTCTTTTCGTTAACAAAACTTATTTTTGTAAAGTTTAAGAGCTACTTTATTAACAGAGTTGCCAACCATTGCAGATTTAATATTGGTGTCTACGTTAAATAGCTTTAAAATCAGTGACAACTATTGTCCAATATATTGGACATTGTGTCTGAAAGGGTTAACATTAGGATTAAGTATTGAAGGTAGTAGCTGGCAACAATTCAATTCCAAAAAAATCAGTTTTTCGGTTTTTTTTTTACCAAGTTTATAAAAGTGATTTATTTCAACTATTAGGATATAAAAGTACATCACTTTTTTTCTTAGTTTTAAAAGTAATTTTACTTTCAACGAGTTTTTCTCAAACCTACATTTTTGAATCCAGTAGACCTGATTTCTCAAAAACTAATAATCCAATCTTACTAAAATTTTCCACACTTTTTCTACATACTTGTACTTGTACTTTTACTTGAACGAAGAACTTTTAATTTAGTTCATTACAAGCCGTTTTACTAGTAGAAAATCATCAAAATATAACAAAATATTGACAGAAATTTAAAAAAAAAAAATTTTTTGTTAAAAAACGTTGTCAAAAGTTCAAATATAATTTTTTTTTCAAATCCTTCATCCAAGTACAAGCCATATGCATCTACTAATAGTAAATATTTGGTTTTTTGATTTCAGATAAGCCTGTCTCTAGATGTTCTGCCTACGGCAAAAAATCATCGATTTTCATTGACCAGCTGTCAATGACTCAATTTTAATTTTTTTTTTGTGACATTTTTTTTTACATCTTGTTCAAGTGATGTACTTTTATATCCTAATAGTTGAAATAAATCACTTTTATAAATTTCGTAAAAAAAATCCGAATAATTGTGATTATTTTTAGAATTCAAAACCCACGTAACGCCTTAAGATTTAATACTTTTCAGACTTGATATTTTTCGGAAGCGACTCTATTTTTTTCAATTTTTTTTATTTAATTGCTGGACACTTTAATCAATTACATTGACAATATTCTATAATGAGTACAATGAATTCAAAAAATGTGTGTATAGTGATTGGAATCCTAGTTCTTTACAATCTTTCTTTCTTAAATTAGCAAAACTCTCACCTTTATTTATTTATTTTACAAAGTGAAAGGAAAAGTTAACTAAAAAGAAAACCCTTAATTAAGGCCTATTTAGTTCATTATATATTTCACATTTTTAATTTTGGGGAATTATTTCTAAAGGAAATTTGAAATTAGAGGATTATTCGAAATAACGGTACTTTGTATAATTTTATTTTAGAAAATGTTTTTTCAATAGGATATCGGCGAATACGGCAGTAAACAGTTTAAGAAACATCCACTACCTCGAACTATATCATTAATTTCTCATGTTTTATGGATTTAAGTATTGCTTATAATTAAAAACGAATTTCCCAATCGCGGAATCCGGATTCCGTAAAATTTATTTAAACTTTTCAAAAGTTTCAAGTTTATTAAAGTTAAAAGGTTGGCTTTAACCTTTCCCATTAGTTGAAAATTATCCTCACATTTTTGACCGTGCGCACCTAAAAGGAAGTTCGTTGTGTTCAACATCTTCCCCGAAAGTTAAGAAAGAAAGGAGGACTATAGTTTTATTGGCGAATTAAATATTCATTCTCCTATTCTAAAAGATCAAGTCGAATTTATCCTTATGAAAAAGTTAAATTTCCCACACTTTAATCGTCAACAAAGCTCTCTCGGGGTGCTCTATCATTTCTGACTAATCCCCGTCCACCACTAAATGATCTCCTGGTTACCAGAGGCTAATCCTTGTGTATCCCATTCTGCACGTGTCAATTGTCTGCATAAATATTAAAAGGTTCCCCCGAAAGGAGCGAGGAAGGGACCGAGGGCTCATGCGGTGAAATAGTTCATAAAATTGAAAACGCACCCCTCCTTTAGTAACCAGCGTTAGGGCGCGAAGGGAATTGGAGATTTTATCGGTGAGTGCATGTTCAGCGTTTGGCATATTGCTCGTGCCCTATGAGAAATATCTCAATCGTCTGTTGACAGTTTCACGTCACGTGGCTTCACTTGCTAGAATTAGTTCATCGAAGATCTATGAGATTCTGACTATGCTTCATAGTGATTTTTACCTTGAAAAATCTCAAAGAACTGCAAATGCATTCAGTACTTTTGAAAGGGAATTAAAATTCATTTACTTCGATTTCCACAAATATTAACAATATCGATGGCCTCGCGGCTATTTTCTGGTAAATTAAACATTAAACGGCACCATGACGCGTGCTGTAAACGTACCGCACGTGCCACTGAAAGAGGTGATGCCAATAAACTACTGCAACACTTTTGATGTCTGTTTACCGAGGTATTTGGTACACGTGACAATAGTATCAACAAATTGCCAACTTGATTTTCGGATATCCTAAAAATCATTTTCATTCGGCACTAGTTTCAACCAGCACAACCAATCGTTTACCATGTCTAGCATGCATGGTATCGAATCAAGTGCTACCGAGTGTTTAAATATTCCCTTACAAATTTTCTTAACGAAATTTTCTCAACTTGTAGGAGCCACAAAAGCCCCAAAAACACTAAACTTTAAAGAACCCTTTCCGTTTTTTGCACACAAGGGAAACGGAAGCCACAAAAGAGGCGGGATCGGAACGCTAGAATGAACCAGGAATAAGAAACATCATCATTGTCGGGAAGAAAAGAGCGTAAACAACAGAGGTTATATAACAAAAACAACGTCAACAGCGCAGCAATAAAATTTCCTAATTTCCTGCTCTTGGTAACTCGGTCTGGAGCTAGAGGTGCGGGTGTAAACAGAGAAAACCAACAGGCACACATTGTCTTGAGAGCTTCTCGAACCCTCTGGTCGGTTGGCGCAGAGCTTTCCTTTGCTGAAAACCACATGTACCAAGTACCGCAAAAGAAAAATTTCTTTAGAGTAACCACTTTCTCGACTCAGGAAGTTTTGAACCAACACTGAAACGTAGAAGTTGCGAATTTTGTTGAAATCTGATCTGTCAGACCAATCAGACGAACTCTCCCATAAAGAAAAAGGCATGTTCGGATATCGTAAAGAGGGAAGTACACGATACAACGATTGTTGGCCCGACTTATGAATGCCCAACAAACAAGTTTACTAGGGTTCGTAAATTTCGAATAACAGCGAACGTTTTTAAAGAGGGATTACAACATGGTTATACGGAGAAAAAGTCGGATCGAAGAATTTCCTGGAAAATTATGTGCTCCTTGAGTATTTTCAAAGATTATATAAACTACAAACTAGTAGTAGTTCTGAATAAGACAGAGAGCGAATAAAATTTAGTTTTTTTCGCATTAGTTTCCCAGCAAACCAAACGATTCATAAATGAATAGAAAAATAATAATAATTATTATTATTATAATTCGTTAACGATATCGAAAAAAAATTCGAAAATGAAATGAATACTTTAAACGAAATCAGAGATGGGCACAATGCATTATTTTGGTAATGGATTGAATAATGCATTGATCTTAAAAAAATCGAATGCCAATGAAAGTATATTTTCATTAACATTAAAAAATTCAATGCTAATGAAAAATCAATTTCATTACCATTGAAAAATTCAAAATGATAATGCAATCAATTTCTCATTCGCATTAAATTTGTCAATCGACAAACTTCTGTTTATCAGTTTTCAGAAAACTGGGTCAAATGTGCAATATTCGACCACCTAACGCATATTCTTTATTTCTACTTTCTACTTTGCATCCATTACCAGTACATTATACTACCGTGAATAAATTCTCTATACAAGTGATCTTCATTTTCTATACATACAAATATATATTACCAAAATTCTAATCCTAGCATACTTACGCTTTTGTTTATACGTGCGGCTGTGCACATTGTATAATAGGATAATAGATAATGGATATTTTTAACAGACTAGCATTTTGAAAAGTTAGTAATTTCAAGGACAAATAAAAGCACTACGAAAAACCAAAATCGATTGTTTTATATTTCTAACAAAAAACTAGGCTTCCTTGTGGCATGTAGTTTTCTTAAAAAATTTTGTGACGAAAAATTCAATGGTAATGAAAAATCAATTTAAAAGTTCAATGCAAATGAAAAATCTGTTGCATTACCATTGAAAAATTCAATGCTAATGAAAAATCTGTTGCATTACTATTGAAAAATTCAATGCTAATGAAAATTTTACTACATTACCATTAAAAAGATCAATGCTAATGGAAATCTGTTGCATTACCATTGGAAAAAGAATGACAATGAAAAATTATTTGCATTGTCATTGCTTTTTTTAATGATAATGAAAACTCAATGATAATGCTTAAACGCCCATCTCTGAACGAAATAAATTGTCCTTATGAATGTCCTCGTGAAAACTAGATTTGAAATTATTTACTTACGGACGAAAGTTTAATTCACTTAAGATTTAGTTATCGCGAGTGTATACGAAGATTTTCATTCATTTTTCTCGAGTTAGTAAAGAATCGTTTAAAACGATTCATTTACGAAAGTCCAAATAGTACGACAGCTAATTCATTTTCGATTCTTTTCCGATGTTTTTAATATTTATTATCATTAATTATTAATTTTTCAATTTATTCAAGTATTTGATATGAAACAGTGGAAAAAGATATGCTACCTTAATATTAATTTCATATTTAACTTTTTCACATTCGATACTTAAACTGACAATACATTCCACAGATAAAAATACTCCTCTGAATTTACTGTGAAATGAATTCTTTTGTGCACTCTTAAAGGTCGTGCCGCCGGCTTGCACTTTATTTGAAAACAAAAGAAAAGTCTCTCTGTCTAATTCATAATCAAAGAGCATATCATTTTCCAGGAAACATTTCCATATATCCGTAAAGAGTTCGCCATATTTCGTGAAAAATTAATAAATTCTTTAATAGTATTTTTCCTCCATACAAGCATGTAGCTCTTTAAACATTTTCGCTTTTATTCGAAATTTACGAACCATCGTATATTGTTATTTGGGGTTTAGAGGAGTTGCCGTTTTACCTGTGGAATATATTTTCACTTTAAGAACCAAATGTGAAGATAATATGAAATAATACTAATTTAGCATATCTTTTTTTCACTATTTCATCTACACTAATATTATAAAGAGGAAAGATTTGTATTTTTGTGTGTGTGTATGTTTGTAATGAATAAACTCAAAAACTACTGTGCCGATTTCAAAAATTCTTTCACCATTAGAAAGCTACATTCACCCTGAGTAACATAGGCTCTATTTATTGCTAAATTCAAGATGGCGGATCCAATATGGCGACCATGATTTCCTGATTTCAACGGATATTAATGAAAATTAGTACAATGAATGTTTTGAGGTCACTTATTTTGAATATTATCAAAGTTTAGAAAGCCAAGATGGCGGATCCAAAATGGCGACCATATTTCTCGATTTCAAGGGATTTTAATGAAAATTAGTACAATGATTAACTTGAGGTCACTGATTTTTAATATTATCAAAATTTACAAATCCAAGATGGCGGATCCAATATGACGACCAATATTTCTCGATTTCAACGAATTTTAATGAAAATGAGTACAATGAATATATTGAGGTCACTGATTTTGAATGTTATCAAAATTTACAAATCCAAGATGTCGGACCCAATATGGTGACCAAGATTTCTCGATTTCAACGGATTTTAATGAAAATTGGTACAATGATTATTCTGAGACCACTAATTTTAAATATTAGCAAAATTTCCAAATCCAACATGGCGACCAGAATGTCTCGATTTCAACGGATTTTAATGAAAATTGGTACAATGATTATTCTGAGGCCACTAATTTCGAATATTATTAAGATTTGGAATTTCAAGATAGCGGATCCATAAAGGGGTTTCTAGGATATAACAAACTAGAACATTTGAGAAGTGTTTAATTAGTAAGTATTTACCCAACGCCGGGTGAAACCGGGTAACCCAGCAAGTATCAAATAAATGAATTTACATTATTCCAAAAAAACATCGGCAAAGAATAGAAAATGGATCAAGTGCCAGAGTATTTGGACTTTCGTAAGTGAATAGTTTTAAGACTAGAACTGCGAAGATGGTTGTTCAAAGGTTCAAAATTACGACATAATGTGAAAATATATCACTTTAAAGGTAGTTCTAGTGTTAAACGAGTCGTGAAACTTTTAAGAAAAACAAATGTAATATTTCTTATGTACTCGTGAAAAGTGCGTTAAATTTTTGTCTGTAAGTAATTCATTTACGATTTAGTTTTTATGAGTAAATAAGGAGGATTTGTTTTCTCCTCCGAGAGCTTCACTAATCGTTTAAGACAATTCACAAGCGAAAATTCCAATTGTCTGACAGCATATTCGCTGCCTATTCTTTTAATTCTTTTCCGATTCATTTGCAAATCGTTTGGTTTACTGGACGCATGCAAGACGGTTGTATCTTTTGCATGCGTATTGTGCGTTTTCGCTTATATAGTTTACCGATTCATCTCAAGTATTACGAGATGCATTGGAGAATTTATAAATTTTAATAACTTAAACCCTTCAAGTAATTACGTTTTGCATCTTAGCCTTTAAAAGAGAATTAATACATATAATTAGACCATTTTAAGATACATTTAACTCCTTAACTCAAAGATGACCTGCTGCGACCAAATAAGTTCGAGCTTGTCCAAAGTTTATGGAGTATTGCGACGATTATGGCTTTCCACAGACGTGTTATCTTCGACCATCCGGCTAAAATTGGTGAAAACACTGATTGTTCCATACATCACTAGCAATTCTTTGGTATTTTCGAAGTTAGACTCATGCTGCTCACGAAAGCGAAATACAGCATTTAACGATTGTGTTAGGTTCATTTACCGGCTGAGAAGGTTTGACCGAGTGAACATCTCAAAGACACAGTTCTCGGGTGTTCAATTAAAGTGTATTTGAAGCGGAAAATGCTATATTACATGCACAAACTCATTAAGTCATCCGAACCCACGTACCTGGAAAAACTTTTTGTGCCTCTCAGCTCAGCTAGAGGCCTGCGCTTTCACCTCCCGAGATTTGAAACCTCAGCACTTGAATCGTCTTACACTGTCCAGTGCATTCGAATCTGGGATCGCTTACCCTTCGGCGTGCAACGGGCGGACTCGTTTGGTGCATTCAGGCGAAGCGTTCAGAGTCTTGACTTATAGACGTTAGTCCTTTTTTTTAATATACTGACGCAATTTATTCATACGACACACAACTGTTTATCTTTTTGTTTTTGCTTTATAATTTTCTTCTAATTTTTCTTATTATTTCATTTATCTTTATCCATTACTTTGATTTTCAGGTTTTTTTTCCTTTTCTTATATTGTTTAAGTTTTTCCACCTAATGAATCCTACAATATTCTAAATAAGATTGTATATCTTGCGAATCGTACCATTGAAAAGTTGTAATATTGATTAATAATAACAATAATAATAATAATAATAATAATTTAAAGTCATTATCTATGATATAGCAAAGTATAAATTTTCTAATTTATAATCATAAATTTTGATTATATATTTGATAACTTTTAATAATTCAGTGGAATTAACCCTGTATAGGATATAATAATATAATGTGTAATCATGAATAAATTTCATGAATTATTCTTTTTTTTTAATGTATATTTGACAAACAGTTTTAAGGTCTAAGTTCTAGATCTTTTTATTTCTTAATCTTAATTGCATATAAAAAATGCGTAAAATTACACTGGTCGACACCAATTTTGCCACAGATTAAGCGTTATATCACTTCTATGGGATTTTTTCCGCAGATTATAAAATCGCAAACGAAATTGTCCTATCACGTCACGTTTTTGAAAAAAATAGGTTTGAAAAGTACAAAATACAGTTTTTTGGCCATTTTTGCAAATTAATTAAAAAATAACAAATTGTTGTAGGAGCTTGTAAAGTAGCTCAAATAAAAGCATGAACCTTTAGTTATTGTATTAAAATACGAGAGGCTTTGATACTTTCCGAAATATTCCGTGGATTTCACTTTTCTCCATAAGCCGCTTACTTCACACAATAGATAAATGAATGAAGATCACTGCTTGCGCACGCTCATGAAAATCTTATTCCCGAAGACGCTTTATAAGTGCTATAGATTAGTGCTATTTTATATATATCGATAAGGATTCAAGCTCTCTTATGAGTCATGTTACGAACTTTTTACATGTTCCGTTATTTTTTAATAAATTTTTAAAAGTGGCCATAATACGGAATTTTGTACTTTTCAAACCTATTTTTTTCAAAAATGTGACGTGATAGGAAATCGTTGTTTGCAAATTCGTAATCTACGGAAAAAATCCTATAGAAATGATATATGACTTGTTCTGTGGCAAATTAAATACAAAATTTTGTCGACCAGTGTTATCAGTATTATTTTAATATTATTATAATATTATAAACGAAGTAATACACCGTTAAAGTACCGTTATCATAAAACATATCTTTTCTTCTAAACTAACAAAAAAGACTTTTTAAATTCTGATGATCTTGAATTTAAAAAGTCAACCAATGTAAATAGATTATAAAATTTTACTATCTCACGCTAATTAAATATCAAAAATAAATTGTTACTTAACTCAAGAATACAAGTTACAAGATGTCATTACTTTTTGTAATAGGACTTAGTATTAGCTGTATTTTTTTTCCTAATCTTATTTGGATTAGATGTATCAGTAACTTTTTACTTAAATTAACATGTATGAATGGTTAGTTACCAGTTGCCAACATTTTTAATTTTGCTAAAAGATCATCATATTACAAAGATTAAAATTTCCATTTTAAAATTAAACTTAATTTATTGTTTTAAATGACAAATTAACACATCTCTTCTTTTCTTATCATTGCTGAGGTGAGGTAATTGTTGGCAGTGTAAAAATGAATATATAAAAAAAAACAATATATGAGTACAACATTCAGTGAGGGTGGCGCCCATATTTCCTATAACACACACAGAGGTGCTCAACCCTCACAAATACAGAAGAGCCACAGGCTCGCGGCCTCCGGAACGCGATACACGTTTTTGCTCCAGCGGCTGCCGCTCGCCCCACATTAACTTCTTGGCGACACACGGCAACCTTCCCTTTCTTAATATACCTTGGTTTTTACCTATTACATATGTAATTCAAAACATTCAAAGGTTCATCAAATTGCCTTGAATTATATCCACTTCGCGTCAATAATTAATCCAATAATTATTTCAGATCAAGATTTGAAGTGTGAATGTGGTTAAAGTCATAGCACGTGCTTTTCGCAAACTTTAAAATCTTGCTATAAGAAATGGTTAAAAGTCGTCAATTAAGGGGACATTTACTTTCTAAATCGAAAAACAACACACTTTTAAAATTTTTTTAAAAAAAAAATCTATAATACTTATTTATTGAAAAACTTTCTTTTGAGTATTATAATATATGTATTGAAAAACATAAAATGACATTTTATTCTTCATATCAGCGGTAGATGGCGCATTCCAAAAGTCACGTTTTAAACGGTGAGACACTTTTTGAGCTTCCTAAAAAAAATCAAGTCAAAATTCAAAATAGGTTATGTTCCTTAGACATTTTCCTAGGGGATATACCTAATAAATTATTATAAATATTTTTTATTTTTCATTTAAAATTTTTTTCAAAATTTCCAAAAAGTATTGAAAAATCGACCCTTCCTTGGGGTGAGCTACCTCTGTGAAAAGGCTGGATTTGTATATAAAAAAGTTTTTAGAGGTTGGAGGCTAGATTTGTATGTACAAAATTTTTTAGAGGTATATCCCCTTATATTTTGTATAAAATATTGAATGGTTTTTGGTTTTTTTTAAATTTTTAAAAAATGTTGTGTCGAGAAAAACGCTATTCAAGTTTTTTTTCGATAATTTTAAGGTACAATAAGCGTAAGATACCACTACAAATGTGTCTATAACTTTTCTTATATATTGAATATCTCTAAACGGTTTTGACAGTATATTTCTCTGATATTTTAGAACACATTTATGAAAAAAAAAATCGATTTTTTTTCGATTTAGAAAGTAAATGTCCGCTTATTACAAAATATTCTAATTAATCTTATCCAGATCAGGTTTGGAAAAACGCAGCTATAGACTCGTAATAACTTGCTTCTGAAACTCAGCAATAAAATGTGAAGAACAGGAACTGCGATGGCTTGAAACCTTTTTTCGAACGTCCACGTTATCTCTGGAAACAAAGCATGGCACAGGCATTCCGACTTGTTTGGCCATCAAAAGCGCATCAAGTGGACTTGCACAGGAGTAGGATCCTGTGGAGCCCGCACCTCTCGTTAACCTGGTGCAATTGCATTGTCCGACAAACCACATCACTGATCGATTTGCAGGTTGGTTCAATGCACATTTTCTGGTCTGGCAATCATGCGGATTCACGTACCCATATCCGGTATGCCGACAAGGATTCGGGCGCATTGACATATGATTGTAGCGGATGAATCTGCATATCAAACGAATATTTGCATGGGCCGGCGTGTATGCGTCCCATATGGATGCTTCCACTGAATGACATGTAGTGAACTGAACGGCAAGGGTACTGCATCTCTTTGAAATCATGCGTATGCAGTGGTCCTGGTTGCGGACTGCGGAGCACCGGGGTCCTGGACTGTTGTGCAAGTTCAGCTTCCCTACTTGTTCCTTCCGATTTGTCCTTTTTTGTGCAATTTATGTGTTGCTGCGGTGGGGTCGCAATGTCAGACAGATACTGCACCAAGCTAGAAAGTTTTATGGAGCTGAAAATTACATGATTGATTGAAAGTAGCGCGACAAATTAATTCGTGATTTTGTATAGTGGGCGATTACAGCATCATGGCTATTTCATGTCGTGTTTACAACGATTGCAGGTGCAGCGTGTGGGGGAAAATTCTTTTCAACCCTCTTCCTCTTGATTCGCTAGGCCGAAACCTTGATGAATTATATTAGATTAAGTTCGCTCTATGCAAGCACTGAATGTTGTGCCTGCTACACAATCTACAAATATTCAACAGCGTTAACATTAAAAAATAATGTATCTATTGGAAAATAATATTATACTACTCTGATCAAAAAGTAGTAAGATTTTATAAATAAAACACAAGCGGCTTATTATTCTCTCAAATTTATTTCATCTCCTTCAACAAAATCTCTAATTGATTGGAAATTTTTGAACACCAATTCCTTGACTTCCTTGACGTGTTGTTCATCGGTGACGTCGAAGAACGCCCAAGACGTTCATCGCCTTCAATGAATTCTCTGCCTTCTTTGAAGAACTTATACCAATCAAAAATACTCGCTTAGGACAGTGCACTGTCACCAAAAGCCCTTTTCAATATTTCCAACGTTTCGGAAGCCGAAATTCCATTTTTGAAGTAAAATTTAATGCAAATTCTTTGCTGAACTTTTTCGATCATTTTAAAAGTCGAAAAATACACTTTTTTAGATGAAAGTACTAACTGCTGAAGATATTGGCATTAAATTTGACGCATATGTCAGTTAGAGTGCTACCAACCTTAAGAAAAAAAAAACTACTCGTTTGGACAAGTCCGCGCGTTTTAAATAGGAAAAGTCCTACTATTGTTTGATCACAGTAGTATTAGTACATATATATTATATATTATTATTTATATTCCAGAGATGAATAACAATATATTCAATGCGAATGTCTATATCCCTGCTTCAAATATGATATTGAGTTGTAAAGTAATTTTGTAAAAAAAATCATTTCTTAGCAGGCTCTACTTAACCCTTGACATATAAAAAAATTTTGATTTATTTTTATTTTCTTTAGTCATTTTGCATGATTTGCAGATGGTTTTAATCTGTCTGCTTCGCCTTCCCTCATACCTATACATAGGCTACTTTATCCAATACATATAAGAATCGATTACTTTCAATACTTTTCTTATAACAGAATTGAAGGAATCTGGTGGTCCAAGCATAGACTTACAAAATTAAAAATTATATAGAGAGCTTCTGAGATGTTCCCAATTTTTGACCGACTAAATCCATGATTTCTAACGGGTTTTCTTCCAAAAATAGTTGCATTTGTTTAGAAAATAACCTATTAAATTACTTTTATTTGTTTACAATTCATGAAAGATTATAATAAATTGTAGCTCGTATTTTAAGATGCCTTAATTTTTGGCAAATTAGACTTGTAGAAGATAATATTTGTTGTTCCTTAATATACATGTATCCGAGGCACTCCAGCTTTTGACGTTTGATTGTATTTGACAGTTCTTTCACTTTTCGAAGTTGTTCCAGCACTTCTTTGATCGATACTCTTTTTATCCATGGAACCTTCAATATTCTTCCGTATGTCCACATTTCGAGAGCTTCCAGTTTCTTCAGTACCGATTAATGTAATGTCTGTCCATGCTTCAACATCATATAGGAGAATTGTCCACACGTAGTCACACACTTCACAAGTCGTAGTTTTAATTGCAGATTGATTTCTCTTCCACATAGGACCTTTCTTAAAGGTTAAGGTATTGGCATTGCAGTTAAGAGTGGCACCTAGATATACATATATTTGAAACTGTAGATTCTTTCTATTTTCTCGTCATTTAATCTCAATTCGGCTCTCGTTGTGTGTCTTTTGGATACTATCATAAAATATTTTAAATTTTAATCTGGTTTGGTGTTTCCTGTCAACGTTAAAAATACTTGCAAAGTCCAATAGGCTTACTATAGCCTGGGTACCGGGCCACGAAGGAATAATCGGTAACGAGCAGGCGGATGAACTTGCCAGAAATGGAGCTAAATCCGATTTCATCGGACCAGAGCCTTACTGTGGCCTTGCCAGGAGCTATTACAGATCCTACCTCACCATGGGCGTACCCAGGTTCTGGGCCAGGGGGGGGGCAAATCAGATTTTTTATAAGCACCTAGGTAAATTAATAAACATAAATTCAAATAGGTAATTTTTTATATAAATTCTTTAATTATACAATAGCTATGTTAAAAGTAACTTTCGAGGGTCTTCAGCAAAACGGTTTATAACGTCTTCCGTAAAAGAATCGCCCATAGCGTTAACAAATTTTCTATGTACACTGAGCCACAGACCGACCTGCCGCACAGTGGGCCCAGCGGGACTTTTTCGTGTCATAAATCTGAAACTTTTTTGTTTGTTAACATATCTGTATGAAATTTTTTACATACATGGTGATCCTGAAGTATGGAAACGGCTTAATAACTTTCGAAGAATGCATTTTGGAGAAAAAAGTTTTAGGCAAAAGTTTTAGGAACTTTCCCTGGCTATTCAATGGTGGTCGTAGATTTGACCTTGATTGAAGATCGTTTCAAGGTCAGGTTGACTTTTTTAAATGGGAACCGATATTTTCGACCACCTCCCCTTCAAAAAACCCCTTTGACCTTGATGTGACCTCCGGGTTATGGTCAAGATCAAGGTTGTGGTCAAGGTCACATTTGCACGTAAAACTTCCACGCTTTCCAAATCCGCAGTAACAATGCAGGTTCCCTTTTAAAGAGCCATCTTGACCTTGATATGACCTGGTTAAGATCATATTCGGACGTAGAATTTTCCGCTCTTTCCATTTCCGTGGTCAAAAATATGGGTTCGAATTTAAAAAAGTCAACTTGACCTTGAAATGACCTTCAAGGCCATGGTCAAGGTCAAATCTACGGCCACCATTGAAAAGCCACGAAAAATTCCTAAGACTTTTGTCTAAAACTTCTCCAAAATGCATTCCTCGAAAGTTATTTAGCCGTTTCCATACTTTTGGATCACTCTGTATAATATTAGGAATATAGACTTTCTAACGATAGTGAAAAATATAAATATTTATTTTTTTTTAATTTTAAAATAAATATTTGAAAAAACAGTTTCACTTTGTTATAGTAAAACCTAAGCTTATATTATGTGTATTTTTTAATTAACCATTACAACCTTAAGATTGCTATGTTTAGCAATTATAAACTCAACAGTTCTCGAGTACACAGAACTCATAAAAATAACTACGTGAAAAATCAATCTTATTTTATATTTATCGGTGTAAAACTCGCTTTTAACAACAAAATTCGTTAAAAATAATATTGTAATAAAATTAACAGTTAAAAATAGAACCCTGAAAAAAACTTTCAAATTTTTGAATAAAAAAATATAGGGTTGTATTCACTTTATAAAGTTTGGTAAAAATTTTAAATGTTAGAGTTGTTTGCCGATATCGAGATTTATATTGCACTCTATAGTTAATTTTATCTAGAATAAGGAGAAGTAAAAAAAAACTTGCGGATTTTTCGCGCTTTTTTTTTTAGAATTAAAAATTATAGAAATGACGATTTTCTTAGTATTTCCTTGAAATTTTCTCCTTATTTTCATTAAATTTCATTTAAAATTAGCAATATACTATGAGAGCCTTCAATGAATTTATCCAATAAAAAAATACTAATAATAAATAGACAAAAAAAATTAATTAATTTATTTAAAAAAACTAATTACATCGGCAAACAGCGCTAACATTTAAAATTTTTAACAAACTTTATAAAGTGAATACAACCCTATATTTTTTTATTTAAAAATTTGAAAGTTTTTTTCAGGGTTCTATTTTTAACTGTTAATTTTATTACAATATTATTTTTAACGAATTTTGTCGTTAAAAGGGAGTTTTACACCGATAAGTATAAAATAAGGTTAATTTTTCACGTAGTTATTTTTATGAGTTCTGTGTACTCGAGAACTGTAATATTGAGTTTATAATTGCTAAACATAGCAATCTTAAAGTTGTAATTGTTAATTAAAAAATACACATAATATAAGCTTAGGTTTTACTATGACAAAGTGAAACTGCTTTTACAAATATTTATTTTTGAATAAAAAAAAAAAAAAAAAAAATTTATATTTTTCATTATAGTTAAAAAGCCTACATTCTTAATATTTTATGTAAAACAATTCATACAGATATGTCGACAAACAAAAAAGTTACAGATTTATGAGACGAAAAAGTCCCGCTGGGCCCACTGTGCGCTGGCAGCCGAACGCGGCATTTTTGCTTGCAGCGCTGCTAGCGAGTAGGTAGAACGGGCTTGTCGCACGATTTTTAAAAGTTGTATATTGTATTGCAAATGGCAAAAAAGTTCTTTTTCTTAACTTTTATCGACAAAAGTAGATAGTTAGTAGGGACGTAAACAAAATCCAGGGGGGGGCAGCTGCCCCCCCCCCTTGGTACGCCATGCCTCAGGCTATGGGAAAAAGACAGTAAAGCCACACATTGGAATAATCAAAGCGGACTAAGACAAGCAAAAAGATTCATCGACCCCTCAGAACAGAGGACGAGGAAAATATTACTGCTCAACAAGCTGGATCTAAAAATCATCACCGACCTACTAACGGGACACTGTGCCGTAAAATACCATCTTAAAAAGATAGGTGTAGAGGATGATGATACATGCCGATTCTGTCTGGAAGAAGAAGAAACAGCAGAGCAGAGCACATACTCTGCCACTGCCAGGCCTTATGTCGACAAAGGCTGACACACTTCGGAGCGTCTATCATCGCTCCGGCAGATGGGTCGAATGCGACGCCCCAGAGTACCATAGCCTTCTTTAAGGGCCTTGATTTGGATGGGGTCTAATCTAGAGGGGTTTAGCACAATAGATCTTTCAGGTCGCGCTTGCTATCGAAAGGTACCTAGAGTACCTTATCGACCTGCTATAAATAATAATAATAATCATAAATATATGGACCTATTGTGATTGTCGAAAAACAGTCGATAAACGATGCTTATCGATTATCGTTCGTTTATTCGTGAAGTTTGGTACTGTGAATGTCGATTGTGATTGCTAAATGTCGATTTGACAGACGCTTGTTATCGATGGTATTTTACATGAACGACGACTGACGGTCACAAACGCTTACACAATACCGAACAAAATTTTATCGTTTCGAACGACAGCAGTCGAATGGTCATCCAATCGACAATCGCAATAGAGTTGTAAGTCTTAGAGATATTGATGTTGGATTCATATTCGTTGCTAATATGGTTGATTTTAGACAGCTTTATTTATACCTTGTTCACCTCTAATTAGGGTTTCTTTGAAAACTTGCTATACGTACACATTAAATAGTAACGGCGAGAGTATACAGCCTCTCTTGTTATATCTACTTATTCCGATTCTTTCCCGTCCACAATGTTGTTTGCTTTTAGCATAGGTTTTTATTATTCTGCAGTCCCTGTCGTCAGTATTTTTGCTCCTCAAGATATCTACCATTTTTGAATGACGGACTTTATCGAACATCTTTCCAAAATCTATAAATCACATAAATATATCTTGACTCATTTCTCTATATCTTTGCATCAATGTGTTCACCAACGCCAAATTTTAGTTTGTTGGAGCCGGTGGATTCAAAATTGATGAGGACCTACTTAAGGGATTCCAAATTTACATTTTCAACTTTTTTCAAATTTTCGAACTACTATATTTCGCGGAACCTATATTTGCGCTTCGATCTTCAAGAATTAAAATCAGTTGAAGTATGAATTTAAGTTCCAGTTAAGTATTTTTCCTGTTTCCGGTTTAACACGCGTCGAACTTGCTTCCCCGAGGACATAGGGTATAGCGCTTCGCTTTCAGGTTTAGCATTGCATTTCTGAACCTCTTGTTGATTATAATATAGTCATCTGGTTAGGAATAATTCGGTTTCTAGAGGTTCTGGGCGATGTCCACGTATTAAGTCTTCGACCTATACGTAACGTGACCAGATGTCCCGTTTTGAACGGGACTGTCCCTTTTTATAGTTACGAGTCCCGGTGTCCCCGAAATGAACTCTGGGACGCCAAATTGTCCCGTTTTCTGAAACCGCGCGAAAATTTGAGTAGTCGAGCGGCCGCACGCGAGCGGTGTGCGAGAGCGAGAGCGAGTGTGGAATTTTCATGGATTATTGAGCTAAATTGTAGAAACACTACCTCAACTTCAAAGCCCAATATCTCAAGAAATATCGATGTTAGCGATTTCGTGTTTGCAACTTTTTTGTAGGAAATTGAATTTCCTACAAGTTTGTCATATTCACTTTTTCTGTACCTCTTTTTGTTTACGAGATAGGGGCAAAAAGCGAGAATTTCATGGGAAAATTGGGGTTAGTGACCCGTACTACCTCGCTGGTGGGAGTTAGGGTTACACCGCAATGGACACTTTTGTAGAGCATTTAATTCTGAAGAAACCCTACCATTGACCAAGATTATACCATAAAATGCCTCTGAGCTGTAGAGTTTTGAAGAAAAACAATCAAAGTTTACGTGTATTTTAAACGGGAAATCTTTGCATTTTAATATTAAGGGCTCTAATTTTCAGGGAATTTTTGTTTAGGTATTTCCCACAAAATTTCGAGGTGGGACTGAAAAAAAAATATAGTCACGAAAAAAAAGCACCCTAATGTATATATATTTTTTAATTTATAACTTTTAAGCTAACTGACGTTTTCTGAATAAATAACTTTAAAACGTGTTTTTTTTTTCATTGACTACCTGTTAATTAACCTAAATAAACCAATGTCCCGTTTTGAGCCAAAAAATAAATGGTCACGTTACCTATACGCCACAACTATCCTGCTCCCAGTGGGTATGGACCTCGTCACTAATTGAAATAGTTGCCCTTGTGGCTCGTTGGGCCAAGTTGATGTAGATGATGGCTCGGTGGGCCAAAATTATGGAGATGCTGTTGGCTCGGTGGGCCAAAATTGTGGAGATGCTGTTGGCTCGGTGGGCCATAGGGGAGGTGGTAGAGCAGCCTCGATGGGTCTTGGTGATAGTGTTGCTTCAAAATGAAATTTGAAGCCAGATTGCTGCTATTTCGGCTGAGTGGAGCGCTTAATTCAGTTTACTGAGAGTAAATCTCGCTTTTCCCACGTATATATAAATAGGATTAGCTGTTTGTGCTAGGAGTTTGTCTCGGATCCTATAGAGTTTTTTGATCCTATTCAGCTGCACGACCTGGCGTTGGAGCTTTGTATACCATAGATTTTTGTACAGTCTGAGGAGGAGTTTGTTGTGGTTGGGGCTGCTGCTTAGAAATAAGTTGTAGGTTTTGCTGGAATGGCTCCTCCATATTGATGCGACTGTTCTTTGTTGGGGTCACCAGTTATAGTAAAAGATGGGTGTTATTTGTAATCTTTTTTATTTAATTAGTTATTAATTATTTACAAATTACGATTTATTATTGTTTTAGACGCTTCTCGTTGTAATATTTGTCCCGAACTAACTATTAGAAAAAAAATATTCGGTTTCTCATTTTTCAGCCTACTTCACTTTATTGATTAAAAGTGAATTCAAAAATTCTATTTTTACTAGACTACTTTGTTACCAGAGGCATAAATTTATTATTGTTAGCTTATTAGTTGACGGAATTCTATTCGCCTTGCTTTTATCTACCTTGGCGTTGAAATCGCCTAGTACTCGTATAGTTCTTTCTGTTTTTTTTTCTTCTTGTGATAGCGAGAGTTTAGTTTGAATGCTAGTAAAAGCTGTCTATTTCATCATCTTCACAGTGTGCCGTCGCAGCGTAGCACTGAATGATATTCATTAATCCATATTTAGTTTACATGCCTCACGTTCCATGTTTTTTATTTTTAGGTTGTCGAGTTTGGCCTTTTGAGTTAATTGACCTGAACTGTGTTTTCTTTTCTTGTCGCCGCAATTATTATTTTCTACATATGATGATTTACTACTAGGGAAATTGAGCATGAGGTACTTTCCCGTTGCCTTCCTCACCCTTCTGGCCGGAACATTGCATCCAAAATCAAAAACTCAAAAAGATTAAAACTCTGTCTTACACTGCCTACGACTTAATGTAGATCGACGACAATGAGTGAAGTTCTCCTACAATAAAAAGCCATGTTTTATATGTGTGCGTAAGTGGCTTGGCAGTTCGAGTTGAAAAATATACATTAACGCTTATACCGGGAAGTTTTGATTTAACCTGATATATCACTGGCAGGAAAAGTAGTCTGGGAAATTCAACCTCAGACTGAAATATGGGTTACTTTCTAACAAAATTGTAGTGATTTTTCGGTTCTCTGAAGCCAGATCTATATCACTTTCAAGTTTATAACTAGAAATACCCCAGATCATTGGAACATCGATGGAAAGCACATCTATACCATACGAGGTCTCCACGGACCCACAAGTGGAATTTTATGCGGAAAAGTGAAATTGCATGTCAACAACAAATTTTATAGATTCGGAACAAAACATTGTTGCTTATTCTTCACTTCTAGCCTAAAGGAAATATTCTTACAATAGTCAATCAAAATCGTGACCTAAAGCTCAATCGTTTTCAATTTGAACATCCACGAATGGTGGGAGTGCTTACGTCGCATTTATGCAGGAGATCCTGTGCGTTCTCCCCCAGCGACGAAAATTATTAAATTCAAATCCATCAAATAACTAATCACTTACGATACCTCGCCTTCGAATCGGCGTCGTCTTTTACTTCACACGCCATAAAGGTCTTTCTCCTTGTGTATTTCTTCATTCGCCTCCATAATGCCCTTTGAATAAGAATGCCGCCATCCTTGAATCCCTCCCCAATAGACGACGACATGAAACATTCCCGGCCAGAACAGTCTAAGCAGCACCCTGCACCAACACGTGGGCCAGTATTCATCCTTTGCCAAACATTTTCACCCCCAATAAAATTCGTCACGCTCTTTTAGAGCTCACTTGCTCCAGCCCTGTATACACGGCGCGCCATGTTTATGCGCTTCTTCAAGAAGTCCGGGACGAGTTCGGGTCTCCGAGGGTGTGCGAGGCGGCGGCTGCAGGTCGTATTCATGCAAAGTGTAATGACGAAGTATTCTATCAACCCCAGGTCCTGTGCGGCGGATTTCAAAAAGGAAATAAGGAGGAAAACACAACACCGCTTCCATAGCCCATCAAACTTTACAATGGATTTCAGGAGGGAACTGTCGCCCCAGCCCCGGGGCATGACTACTCGTACACAGACGCAGTCACATAGTCATCATTTGGGGGTGGCGCGAGCTCCTCATATGGGTAGGGAGGCTGTGTGCGTAGTCTGTTCAGGGAAGCGATATTCTCCACTGTCTTGAATGGAAACATATTGGGCCTGTTTTATGTTCTCAATTTTTTTCATCGCTAAATCAGGCATGGCACAGGCGTCACGTGGTCAGAACATAAAAACGTGAGGGAAATAAAAATATCCTCGGGGATGTGCATGAAGTCGCAACAGGGATGATCTGGTTCGTTTCAACTGTTCGAGATAAATATTTGCCAGCTAGACGCGAGTTGATGCAGTAAGATTTCTTAAATGCGACATTTACCTTTCGTAGAAGACACTGATAACACTACTGTAGATTCTAAATATAATCTCCAGCCTTCTAAATGTTACGTTTCTTTGAAAATTAATCCTCTTTTAAACATAGCCTGGAACAAACTTGTTCGATTTAAAGAGCTTAGTTAAAGGGTTTAATTTAGTGTTGTAGAATTAGACCGATAACAATTCAATTTATTGCTTTAAGGGGAGGTTCCTTTGATCGGCGATGAAAAAATCGATTTTTTTTTTTACATATTATCAATCTATAATATGTTAAAAACATGATCCTAAAACCGTTTTGCGTTTTATGTAGTTTTTAGAAAGTTACAGCGCTTCAAAGAGAAGCGTGCAACTGTCAACGCGGCACAACTAGCGAATAAGACGAAATGGTTCTAAAACTTCAAACGCGTTTTCCCGAAAGTTGATATTTTCAGTACGCGGGACAGTGTATCTCGAGAACCACTGATCGGATCCACTTAAAATTTTAAAGTCATGCGTAAAATTCAATCTGGGAGCCCTTGATCCATTATTAACAATATATTTTAATAATAAACAATGTTTACGCCTGTCTTAAACAACTAAAACACACCCAAAACACGACCTTAATTTTCAAGTGGATAACTTTCTCTGTTTTTTTTATCAAAATTTCGAAATTTTTGGTTGAAGGGTTGTTTATTTAACTAACTTAAAAAATGTTCATGTTTCAGTGACCCCTACGACCCTCGGGAACGTCCAGCGCAGACGCATGTATGGCGCGCAAGGCCTCGCGGAGATATAGCTGGAGCCGCCATTTTGAATTGAAAGAGGGGGGAAAAAATAAATTTAGGGACTCCTTTTATCAATAAACATTGTACAAAAAACCGTTTGTTCATATCACATTTCTTTATACCTCAAAAAAATTCATAAAAGTAACGAACTTTTCAGAGTGGATCAGAGGAACCACCCCTTAATGTTAAATATTATAATTTTACAAACCTGGATTGTTTTAATGGATTATACAGATCTCCTCATACAGAGTGAAGATCCTTCTTTTTATAATATCTGAATCTGTATCCAGATTAAGGGAAATTTTAGCAATTACAAAAACGCCCATTTTCAATTTTCTTACAATAGAGAAAGAATGAAGTATACTTACACCATTATTTGTATGAAGACAAGTTCAGTGCCACGCTTGATTTTTCCTTTTAATGATCTGTATTTCGATTCTTGTATAAAGAAACGCAGCTTTAGATTAACACTAGATTTACGTACATTTAAAGGGCTTGAGAGCAGTGGCGTCTCGTCAGAGGATGCAGAGAAGACAGTGCCTCCTCTATGAAGTTTCGCAGTTCTTAGACTGTGAGCTACAGAAAAAACAAAAGGTAGAATATTTTTGGAATAGAATGCACATGAGAAATATAAATTTTGTAAAACATTTTTACATATATTTGTGGTTTCGATTCGAGTGCCCTGGAATTTACAACAGATGAACAACGCTTTCTCATTTTAGTTCATTTTAATAAATAAAAACTTGTCTCTTAAAAATTTGTTACTCTTGCTATTTTTTATTTACCTAACTACAATTTTTCAGAGGAAAGAAAAAAAAATTTATTGATATTGCAAAATTTTTAGGATATTTTAGTATATGAAAGCGATGACTTTTACTATATACAGTGCTGGCCAAAATAATATGCACATCAACCAAACTTTTAATAATTTGTCCGAAAAAATTTTAACACCACATTATTCTTTTTCTAGTAATTCATTTCTGTAAATTGATTATCGGGTTGGCTAATAAATAATGAGCGACATACATGACTTTATGTTTGTATTTATTTATTTAATAATTTACTATTAATCGTTAACAATATAATATAATCACCGTCGTTATCTACTACCATCCGCCAACGATTCGGCAAAGAGTGGATGGCATTCCTGTAAAACGTCGCCGGTTTTGCTTTGAAGAATTCATCTACACATACTAGAAAAAGTCTGCGTTCACCCGCTGTCGATCGGATAGTAACGTCAAAAAATCAAAAACGAACAAATATTTTCCAGATTTTAATTCATCTATTTATTACATATTTCTTAAATATTAGACACATACAAAATCATTTATTTCGCTTTCACAGTTTTTTAGATAACGACACTTTTCACAAAAAACACACAAAAATGGGACAGAAAAAGTCTGCGTTCGTTTGTAACAAAAGTGATAAAATATAAAATAATAAAAAAAATTGAAGTTTATTAGTAACTGATTGGGTATCCTTGTTTCTTCAGGACCTCTTGGAGTATTTTTGGCATTGAATTGACAAGGTTCGTTGTCTCCTCAGTACTTGTCTTCTCCCATTCCTCTTTGAGTACAGCTTTCAACATTACTTTACTTGTAATTTTGTGTTGACGAACCCTCCTTTCTAGTGAATCCCATAAATGTGCAATGGGATTAAGGTCTGGTGATTGTGGGGGTGTATGTAGCAGTTTCGGTACATTGTAGAGTAACCAAAGCTTTACAATCTCGGCTGTATGTTTCGGATCATTATCATGTTGGAAGCGATAATCCGTACCTAAGCCGAGGTTTCTGGCACTTTCTTCCAAATTATTTTTTAAAATCTCGAGGTTTTGAAATTTATTCATTGTCGATTCAATAAATTCCATCTTCCCAACGCCATTACTCGTCATACACGCCCACACCATTACTCCACCATCACCATGTTTTACAGTGGGAAGCAAGTTTTCTTTTTGGAGTGCTGTTTCTGATTTTCTCCATACCATTTTGCGCTCTTTTATGCCGAAAATGAAGAATTTGCTTTCGTCTGAGAAGACTACATTCCTCCAAAACTCTTTTGGCTTGTTTATATGCTACTTGGCGAAGGCAATGAGTTTTTGTCGGTTGGCCCGTGAAATAAACGGCTTCTTTCGAGCTACCCGACCGTGGTATCAATACTTCTTGAGAATTTTTCTCGCAGTATCAGGACAAATATTTTTGTTATACCTTTCCTTGATTTCAGTTGCTATTTGGGGAGCAGTTAGTCGTGGATTTTTCTTTACTAATGACACTATATGTCGTCTTTCCCTGCACGACAACTTTGATGGGCGGCCGGAACGAGGCTTGGAGATGAATTCTCCTGTCGATTTGAAATTGTTTATGACTCTTTGAACTGACGAATATTATCTTCCCACTATTTTCGCTATTTCTCTGTAGCTGTTCCCATCTTTCCATAATTTTATTATGATTTTTCTTTCACCTACACTAATTTCTTTCCTTTTATTTTCCATGGCAAGAAAAAATTTAATTCACAAAATAACTTCTGCAAGAAACTACTTAATCATCTGATAAACTAACTAGGAATGAATAATAAAAGCAATAAAGCCTTATAAGGGTACACTTGAAGCGGTATATTTCGGGGAATCCCAAAATTCAACAAGTGAACGCAGACTTTTTCTGTCCCATTTTTGTGTGTTTTCTGTGAAAAGTGTCGTTATCTAAAAAACTGTGAAAGCGAAATAAATGATTTTGTATGTGTCTAATATTTAAGAAGTATGTAATAAATAGATAAATTAAAATCTGGAAAATATTTGTTCGTTTTTGATTTTTTGACGTTACTATCCGATCGACAGCGGGTGAACGCAGACTTTTTCTAGTGAGTGTATGTATTGTTGCAACTGATGTTCATCATCGAAGCTTTTTCCTTGTAAATGATTACTGAGAGACCGGAATAAACTGAAATCTGTGGGGGCTAAGTCCGGCGAATATGGAGGGTGTGGCACTATTTCCCAGTTGAGCTCCAGTAGCTTTAGTCGGGTACTCTTAGCGGTGTGCGGCCGGGCATTGTCGTGAAGGAAAAATATTTTGTCATGTTGTGGACGTTTACGACGGAGTTCAAGCTTTAGATTTTCAAGTTGATTACAGTATACTATTGCCGTCATCGTGGTATTAGTAGGAAGAATTTCCCAATATATTACTCCATGTATGTCCCACCAGACCGAGAGCATCACTTTCCGAGTATGAGGATCTTTTTTTGGCGTAGGTTTACCTGGTTCGTTGCGGCCCAGCCACTGGCGCTTCCGTGTGTGGTTGATATAGATAACCCACTTTTCGTCTCCAGTAACGAGATGGTCTAGCCAGTTAAATGTGCGACGGAACGATAAAAGGTATGCACAGATATCTGCACGGTAAGTCAGTTGATCTTTGTTGAACTGGTGGGGTACCCAAACACCATATTTGTACGTCTTCCCCAAACCGTGCAGATACTTTTCCACTTTGCCATGAGAGCATCCGAGCTTAAGAGCCAAATTGCGCGTAGTGCTCCGAGGATCTTCTTCAATTAATGCCTTCAGTTTATTTATATATATTTCTACCGGACGGCCAGACCTTGGTTGATCGATCAAGGAATAGTTACCCTTGCGGAATTTTTGGAACCACCGCTTTGCTGTAGTCTCGGAGACTGCATCATCAGCTATCCTCTGGCATATATTACGTGCAGCTTCTGCAGCCGAATGCCCAGATTGGTACTCGTATAATAAACAGTGCCGAATATGCGTTTTAATATCACTCATTTTTTTCGTGGTTTTTCGAAACATTACTGACGGCATGCTCACGACTCGCTCTTTATATACGCCCTGCAACAGAACGTTCTCGACCTTACCCGAAATTTCCAGAAAATAAAAACCGAAACGCTCATTACTTATTAGCCAACCCGATATATAAAGTAATAGATTCACTTAAGAAAACATTTGTATACTTCTTTTAACCCTTTTAGTGCCAAGCGTTTTATGGAGTACGTGCGAGAAATGCCACGGGCCGATTTGATATGCGCGCTCATATGAACTTTATAAGGAGGAAAATTTTCGTATTTATTGGAGATAAGGACTAAATGAAATAAACACAAGCGTGTTGTGGTCTACATTGTATTGGAGATAAGGACTAAAGCAAGAGTCTCTCTGCGCGTGCGGTCGTAGGCAGCTCGGCCTGCCGGCCGGGCCACTACGCCACATCGGCCCGTGGCACTCTTCGCATAAGGACCGTGGGCCGATAGATCGGCCCGCTGGCACTAAAAGGGTTAATATATATAAAAAAAAAAACTTACAAATCTAGACCTTGTCAAAATAATACGCACTTTGGATTAAAAGGCCAATTTCATTCAAAAAAAAAAAAAAGGAATCGTTTCAATTACATCAAACTTAAAATTAAACTTATTGTTAATATTTAGTGTTAATATGTAGTACTAATATTTAGTGACACCCCCGTTATTTTTTAAAACTGCCTCACTTCTTCTGAGCATTGATTCTATTAACTTGCGACCTTATTCCACTGGTATCGACTCCCTAGCTAACTTCACCACAATGGCTATTTAGAATTTATGGGGTATTTATGGAAATCTTAAATGACGTGTAAAGTAGAATTATACACATTGATCCAAAAGTATGGAAACGGCAAAATAAGTTTCGAGGAATGCATTTTTGAGAAAAACGTTTTAGGAATTTTCCTTGGCTATTCAACAGTGACCTTAGATTTGACCTTGACCATAGCCTTGGAGGTCATTTCAAGGTCAAGTTGATTTTTTTAAATGGGAACCCATGTTTTTGACCACGGAAGTGGAAAGAGTGGAAAATTTTACGTCCGACTATGACCTTCACCATGACCTCGAATATCAGCTCAAGATGGTTCTTTAAGGGGACATTCTCATTGAAATGGACAAAAAAACGACTTTTTTTGGAATTTTTTGTTTATACCCTACTGCATTTATTCAGAAAACTTTTTTGATATATTGAATATATAGGCATTGAAGTATACAACCATTTTTTGTTACGTTTTGCAGCAATAGATAGGGGGTGTTGTACGAAAAGTCCCTTTTTAGCTGGTACCAGTTCTTGTGGTCTTCCTGGAGAAGACAAAGACAAAATTCAAAATGGGTTTTGTTCTTTAGACTTTTTTCTAGAACATAGACCTATAAAAATGGTACTTTTAATTTTTTCAATTATTTTTAGGACTGTTTTTCTAAAAATTTTAAAAATTGGCCATGTTTTTGGGGGAAAGTACGTGTATAAAAAAGAAGGTGGGGTACTTTTATGCATTTTTAAAGGTCTATGTCCTAGTATTTATGTTAATGAGTCGAATGCTTTTTGACTTTTTTAAATCTATCGAGCAAAATTTGAGATATCACTGGTACCAGGTGAAAAAAAGTAGTTTCGAGAAAAACGCGTTTAAAGATTTTGTGCGACGCTTCAAATCTATATAAACCGGTATATATCGTTACGTATATATAGCTATAACTTTAGTTTTGTTTCGAATTTCTTACAACGGTTTGAGGACGGCATTACTATGATGTTAAGGAATACTTTTATGTAAAAAAAAAAAAATCGATTTTTTTTTCACGTCCAATGAGAATGTCCCCTTAAAGGGGAACCTGCATTGTTGCTGCGGATTTGGAAAGAGCAGAAGTCTTGTGTCCGAATGTGACCTTGACCACAACCTTGATCTTGACCATGACCTCGAAGGTCATATCAAGGTCAAGAAGGTTTTTTGAACCATATTTTTGGCCACGGTAATTGAAAGACTATTACCTTGACCATGACCTCGAAGGTCATATCAAGGTGAAGGTGGTTCTTTAAAGGGGAACGTAAAATTGTCCGCTCTTTCCATTTCCGTGTCCTAAAATATGGTTTCCCTTTCAAAAAATCACCTTGACCTTCATATAACCTTCTACGTCATGGTCAAGGTCATAGTAAAGGCCAAGGTTGTGGTCAAGGTCACATTTGGACATTTCCAAATCCGCAGCAACAATGCAGGTTCCCCTTTAAAGAGCCATCTTGACCCTGATATGATCTTCGAGGTTAAGATCATAATCGGACGCAAAATTTTCCGCTCTTTCCATTTCCGTGGTAAAAAATATGGGTTCCCAATTAAAAAACTCAACTTGACCTTGACATGACCTTCAAGGCCATAGTCAAGGTCAAATCTACGGCCACCATTGAATAGCCAGGGAAAATTCCTAAAACTTTTTTCTCCAAAATGCATTCCTCGAAAGTTATTTAGCCGTTTCCATACTTTTGGATCACCCTGTATGGCAGTGCCTATTATTTTGACCACCACTGTACATTTTGAACATGCAAGTATTAACTTCTACAAATTTTTTCCTAATTCCGAGAAAATAGAAGCAAAACACGTGTACATATATTTATACTAGGGTGGTTGTTCAAAACCGACTTCTGAATTTCTTTAATCTCACCCTGACACTTGTGATTCTTTGAAGCGCTCTATCTCGGGAAAGATTATCCATACAAATAAACTTTTCAAATTTGTTCACACAAATTATCTCAACTACAAATTAGTACGATATGTTATTTTCGAATAGTTCATCGTTTTCGAGATATATGCGAAAAACCGCTCTCACATATTATTTATAACTTAATAACAATATGCATGTAAAAATTCAACATGTTAGAATTTTTTCCATGCTGGATGTTTAGAATATCTGGATTATTAGTGGAATATTCTAAACTGTAAATTTTGTTAAATTTCCTTATTTGACCTTTTTCAGAAAAAAATTATAGTTGATTCGTTGATTGATAATACGAGTGCCATTTTTTCATCCTTGTGGCGAGTACACTAGAGATTAAGCGAAAACTGTCGTTTCTTCACGCCGAGTATACTCAACATAAACACTTAAAGGGTAAGAAAGGCTCGCTGGTCGTCACATTTGCATATATGTATGTATGTATGTGTTCTGTTTTTAATTTCTCGCTATGGCTAAAAATTTAATGGTAATTTTGAGGATCCATATACTTGAAAATCTAGCATTGACAATGTAACATATTGATCAAGTTTTTTTTTAATATGAAACTTATTTAATATTGCTCCTATAAATTCAGTCAATTTTTAACTTATTTTTTCTTGTACTTTTGAATAGCACTTTTCAATTCAGTCATCTTTAAATATTCACTTACGTTTCAGACAATGAAAAGACATTTTAAAAAATATAAGGGAAGAAATAAGTCTCTGTCCAACAATTTGTCATCAATTGAATTTCATTATTTGTATAAGCACATGCAGATCGGGTTATACTCGAACACGACATATCATTGCATAGAGGACAAGGAAAATGAAACCAAGCACACAGTCCACATCATCTACAAAACAAATGCAAACGCGAAAATTTCATCAGATCTCAAAGATTGCAATGTTAATAAATCCATAGATTTACAATGATTCGAGGCCACTTTATACACACCCCTGTGTGCACTTTATCGATCGTATGCTAATTTAGGACAGTCCACCAGGACAGCGAAATTTAATTACTTCGCGAAATTATCGGAGCGCGAATTAAGCGCATTGGATACTGACTACAATGTCAATGGAGACGATAGTTAGCCACACTGGGGCCCTGGCTTGGTGGGCAAATACTTGACGGTGAGGCCAATAAAGCAGCAGGCAAGTAAACACAAGCAGTTGACACTGGTCGGCTAATTGAAGCATTTGGCTTGTTTATTGATTGTGGATCACTTCACAAAATCCTTGTGTAGGTATTCCACTTTAATTATTTTGATAAGCGGAGCTTCCCAGCACTCGAGGGATTATGTAGATAGATAATCGAGGCTGCGGTAGGGAACGCTTGTTGTGATTTTCCTAGATTGTTTGTTGGGAATCACACATCAGAGCGCTCCGAACGTGAGAATTTGGCCAGCTGTGGACGGGGACGTCTGTAGTAGCGCCGCGAAAAATACCGCTCATAAATTCACTCGAACTTTTTAGTAGAGTTTCTAATTTAATTATTGAAGGTATACGATATTCGTCGACCACGACCCCCGCCCAGATTACGGGGTAAAGCCCTTCGCAGGGGGTAATCTTAGCAAGTGGCAGAGAAATGCCTTACAAAGCTCAGATATCTACCGACCGCACCAGGCACTGCTCGGAATATCAAGTCACAGCGGGGGATTTGTTAACCCCTGTAATCCTCCAACTTTGGCAGAGCTTGTATTTTTATAGAAAACGGGGAAAAATACTTGTGCCTGCTCGGCATGTGAGCAAACACATAAACAAAAAGGATTACCAAGGCGACGAGGCCGCCGTTCAGGGCAGCGAAGGAACGTAACAAAGATTATTCCTACTGATCCCGGCGAAATATCCCGCAGCTACGGCAGACTCCATTTGTCCATCGGCCAGGACCATCGCATAAAATTTTCATAATCGCATGGAGGCACCCATTTGCCTCCTGTTTTGGGTAGTGGGAGGATAAGCCGAAAGGAGCGGCGGTGGACATCCGAGAAATATTTTACGATCCCCCGGATGTGTAAAAATAAGAAATACACCGAGGCAACAAATGGAGATTTTATTACCGCCGGAAATCTGAAAGTGCGACTCCGCTGAATTTGTAAGCCATTTAAGGCCACACACAAGTGGGCTTCGCGCGGGACCAGCGGAAATTGTAATGTGAAAATCGCCCCTTACTTGCAAGTAAGTTGTCAACAGGTGCGTTATACGGCTCCGTATTTTTATGGGAATGCTTTGTATGAAAAATTGGCGGCCGAGGGAACTTAATAAAAATTCCATATTAACAAAAGGGTTGAAACTTCCGTTCTTAGACGTTGAACAGGTTGTTTTTACGGAGTGAGTAATTTTCGGAATTGTACCTACCGAAGGCCCTGTTTAAGTAACCATAAATACAATTTAAAATGTATATAGATATTATTGAACCTGTGGATCCATTTGATGAACAATGTTTTGTTAGCTTAAACGGTATTAAATACTGAGGAAACAATGAAACAATTTTTACAGTTCTTAGTACATAGTTTTGAAGACAACGAAACTTTAACATATGCTTGGTACCATAATTTGTGAATTTTTTAACGCTGCTATTATTTAAATCCAGTTTATAAAGAGTTTAAATGCTAATATTCACTCTTACATCTTTTATAGAATGCAGAAAATATCTTCTATATACATAATAAAATCGTAATAAAGCCTTGTTTGTACATTTAAAAAATTATCCGCGGAGTACTGTACACATAGGTAAAGCGTTGTCATATAATAAGATTGTAGTGTTTGAGCGAAGAAAGGGAAAACGGCTGAAGCTTTAATCCTGAAATCTTGGTAAAATTCTCATTCACTTTGTTTTCAATAAATACATTTTTGTTTTATATAAATATATTAGGTGGTTGCATTAATTCCCGCTGTTCACATATAGATGTGGGTAGCAATTTTGCACTGAACTATAATTACTGTGACATGTCCATTTTTGAAGCTTGAAAGTGTGTTAATAAAATCCAGTTGACATTTTTATATTCATTAAGTGATATTTAATATACAGTGAAAAATGGATCGCGATAAGTTGTTTTTCCGATGTGTACTTCTGCATTATTTCGATTTGAAAAAAAAGTGCAGCTGAAGCTCAGCGATTACTCGCGGAAACATATGGGGAATCTGTTCCATCCGAAATAGTATGCAGAGATTGGTTTAGAAGGTTTAACACGTTCACGCCGGCGCGGTCCACCGGTGGCCCACACTAGACTGCCTCATCGGGCGGCGCGGTCCACCGGTGGCCCGCACTAGACTTCCTCATCGGGCGGCGCGTACCACCGCGGTGCACCGGTGGCTCACATCAGCTTTGCGTAACAGATAATAAATAAAACTATTATGTCTTAATAAACGTATAGTAAAAGGAAACTGCACTTTTGAAGTTTTGCTAGACAACATTTTGTGCAAGGTGCAGCCAGATAAAGCAAAATGCGATTTTAACTGCCGCCCGATGAAGTGAAATACAAAAAACTGCGCCGGCGTCAACGTGTTAAATTGTGATGTTTCTGACATAAAACCAGGCCAACCGAATTGAAATTTAATGAGAAATTAAAAGCGTTATTGGACGATAATCCCGCCTAATCGCTTAGAGAATTAGCTCAACAACTTGGAGTCGATATATCAACTATATCGCGACGTTTGCCTGCCATTGGGAAGATACAAAAAGAAGAAAAATGGTTGCTACATCGATTGACCGACAGTGTTATTGCGAATCGGCTAAACATCTGCATTCCATTACTTGCAAAGCAAAGAAAAAAGAGTTTCTTATAGCGTATTGTTACCGGAGATGAAAAATGGATCTATTTTGAGAATCCAAAACGAAAAAAATCATGGGTTGATCCTGGCCAACCGACAATATCGACTCCAAAGCAGAATATCCACGCTAATAAGATAATCCCAACTAGAATTTACAGGGGGCATGCCTCATGAAGCGTGCGGGCCTCATGTGGCAGGTGAGGGGTATGCCAATAGAGGGATTTCCCCGTAGATTTCTCATGAGGACCTCACAACATAAAATCAGCCATACTGAAGTGAGGTTTACCTTATGAGTTTCTCACAAGGCAAACTGAATGCATTTATAACCTTACAATGAAATAGGCAATCCAACCATTTGCCTTACGGGGATTCGATTAGGCAAACATCAAATATACACCTAGGCTCATACTTCTCAAATGTGCTAGTTTGTTATATTCTAGAATTTGTTTCAACCCGAAAACCCCTTTATGGAACCGCCATCTTGAACTCCCAAATCTTAATAGATATAATTCGAAATTATAGTGGCCTCAGAATAATCATTGTACCAATTTTCATTAAAATCCGTTGAAATCGAGAAATCTTGGTCGCCATATTGAATCCGCCATCTTGAATTTCTAAATTTGGACAGCGGATTTGAGATCAGCATTCTGCAAAACCCCTATGTACCAATTTTCATGAAAAATGTCGGGTAGCAATTATTTTGCCTCACGAGGACTACATGCGGCATTCATAATGATGCGCGAATGAGGCAAGGCGTTATTTGCCCTTCGTGCGCCTTATACAGCAGCCTCATGAGACCCACATGAGGCAGTATGGCTAGCCTCATAGGGACGCTAGCTGTACCCCACCAAAATTCTAGTCGGGATGCTCTGTATTTGGTGGGATATGGAAGGAGTTGTCTATTATGAGTTGTTAAAGCCGAATGAAACAATCACCGCTGAGCGGTATGAACAACAGTTGGAGACCATCGAATCGACGAAAAATGATTCTTCTTCATGATAATGCTCGGCCTCATGTTGCTTTGAAGGTCAAAAAAGAACTGATGGAGTTTGAATGGGAAATATCGCTTTATATGAAATTTCGTATTTAAGATATAGGTTTTATTTCCGTAATTTTAGAACGTTTTTGGGAATTCCCTAGAAAAATCGAAGAGATTATCACAGTCCTAGAAAATTAAGAAATTAGTAAAAACATATATTTAAGAATCATAAATATTTAAGTGATTCTGCCAATAGCCGAAATATGTTTATTTTCAATCGATGCCTTTAAATTATAAAGACACCATGCGCCTGAGAAGTACAGAACTCAAGGCGTTGTGCAAGTACATATTACATGGATGCATACCGGGGAAACTGATTTAAACTTATCCAAAGCGACAGATCAGATACGACAACGCACAAATCCCAAGTAGCAATGAATGGTTGTAGATTGGTCTGCAGAACAATTTCTCACAACTCTATAGTTGCTATAGGAAAGCGTGTCAATTAAGTACAGGGACGGCAGAATAACTTGAAAAGTAGGAATCACAGAGAAAAATAACTTAGACAAAAGTTGTAGGATTTCTCCTTGGCAATTAAACGGTGGCCTTATATTTGACCTTGACCTTGATCTTCAGGGCCATTTCAAGGTCAAGTCAATTTTTTTAAATTGCAAACCATACTTTTGACCCCGGAAACTAAAAGAGTAGGACTATTTTACGTTCAAGTATAACCTTGACTACAGAAAAAGTACGGGAACTGCAGAATAACTCGTCAGGAGTTGGTTTTCGCCGAAAATATTCCAAACAGAAGTTGTAGGATTATTCCCTGGCTATCTGATGGTGACTTTTAGGTTTGACCTTGACCTTGACCTAATGTCATTTCAAGGTCAAGTCCGTTTTTTCAAGTGGAAACGCATATTTTTGCTGCCGGAAATGGAAAGGAAGGAAAATGTTTCGTTCTGGTGTGGCCTTGAACGGCCCCTTCTTTTGCCTCAAAACGAAAACGAGAAAATTGACTGTGGGCATCTCAAGCGAACGGGTGCGGGCAGTATTAAAATATCAAAAGAGGTTTTTTCTGGTCGAGGCCAGGTACTCTTCATAGGATTCTCGCTCGACGGAATTTTTTTTCGGCAATATGGGAAGAGTGTAAAAAATTTTATTATAATTTTCTACATTTCTAAATCGGTACATCGTGAATCTAATATGACCACCAAAAATTCACAGCGTCAAGGGATTTCGCCTTCGGGACATGAAAGTGTCTAGGATAACTAATTTTGAATTTTTTATCATATTGTAATTTAGAAATTACATACATATGTTGTAACAAATATGGCAATAATTTCTTATTTGCTTTCAATTATGGTGAATTAGGATTTCAAGGACAAAGAATATGTTTCGTATAGAAACCAAGAAATATTAAACCTAATACAATTATTTTAAAGCGCCATCTGGGAACAACTTTAAAATTTTAAATGAAAACTTTCTCTTTTTATGGTATATTCTTGTCCTAAGTAACAATGTTCCCTTTTTTATAGGCGTTTGGGCCCAATGTTCTGTTGTCTACGTCCGCTTACCAAACTATTTTTAAATGAAAGTATATACAATATACATAATACATTTTCACCAACCTTCGAAGTCAAAAGTTACAGGGTGATTAAGTTAAAGCGATATCACTTTTATTTGGAAAACTACAAAATGGCACAAAAACATTTAGTATAATAATTGTAAAGAGAAGAGGGAGATATCAATAACCTTGGATTTCAAGTTACACGACAGACTTCACTATCGATTAGTGATTCAAAATCACCCATTTAAAAGAAATGAGTTTTAAGAACAAATAAAATCAGATATCGATGTAAGAAGCAAAACGTAGCAAAATATTAAAAAGGCTTTATATTTGTTTATATAGTATTAAAATCAGTGTCATAAAAAGGACACAAGTGAATGCCCTTCAAAAGTACTGTTTTTTACATTTGGTCGCTATCTTCATAGAAATGTTTTGTTTAAAAATGCTTGTAAACTTCCTTGAAATAGTTTTAAATTACTACACTACGCACCTAGCAACCTATGTCAAAGTAATAAACTCGAGAAGGGCAATTATGTCTCATAAACAAAAGCTGAAACATCTCATTCCGCAGTGAATTTTCGGGTCCACTGATGAAATACTACCGGCTCGGGGTGGCGGTTGGGCAGATATTTAACAAGGCCAAATATTTTTCCGCCCACGACACACTTTGGCTATAAGTAGGGTCTAATGCCCACCCCCGCTGGTGTCCCTGCACGCCAGTGGAAGCCACAAAAGCTACAAAAACATTCTATTTGAGTGTTTCATTTGGCACTAGTTGTGTTTGCGGTCACAAAAGCTTCCCGCAGCGGGCCTGAGCGCCGGACTGAGAGGCACCTTTTGGGTTCTTTTAGGGACTGCCTTTGTCAATTTTGGTTAAATTTGTTACCCGGTCTAGATATCTCAATATATGCAATACAAGTATTTTGAGGAGTTAATTTCCACCAATTAAAATCCCAAGATAAGAATCCGGAATTCGATTGGCGGGCTGTTGCAATTTAAATATAGTATATTCAGCTGACAAATTGCCTCTTGAACTCATCCCTCTTACTTTTAAAAATTCGCCTAGTTGCAGTTTTAGTATGCGCTGAATGCAAAGGTTGCAATAATTAATGGTTTCAAAACCGGACGGTACTTCAAAGTCTAGGGCATCCTAACGAGCTTAAGGCCGCGACAGATGCAATAACATTCCTAGCACAAGCGAGAGCCCAATTTAGCCGGGCTACCAATCAATCCTTCGGTGGCCGCACACTTTCATTTAAATTCATTACAGAGGAAAATTGGTGCAAATAATTTGCAGGCTATTTGCAACAAAACTGATCATTTCCCCGAAGCTCAGTGTGCTCCCAGTTGCGGTCCTAAAAACCCCTTCGCTAGACCGGGGTATCGTGCCCGCAATTATTTCCAGCGGTGCTGCGGAACTGCAATCGAGTATCAAATATTTGGCCCAACTCTGATGCAATTTAAAATTCGCGGTTTATTGGTTAATGTTATGTGCATCTCTTGAATAACTTTGGTCGAATTATCGCCAGTATCGGGGATGCGCATCCGCCATTATGCGCGTTTAAGTTGCAATTGACATGCAATGGCAAGCGGTAAATGCATTCGGTGGTCCATCGAGGTATTTGGCTGCGGTCTATTTGTTCGAATATTTTAAATGTGCGCTTATTTACGGCCAGTGCACGGGCCCGCGAATCGGTCGAACTACAGTGAATTATTCGCACAGTATTTTTCCATCAATTTTACCGGAGCAAATTATTGATTTAAATAGTCCCAAATATTTTTTATCAAACATGAAACTTTAGTCACACATTATATATACCATTTGCGAGGCTAGCGTAAAATTGTGGCCGTAGTTCGCGAATTGTTGGTACGTTTTAAGTAAATTAATATTTATTTCCCGGTATTTACGTAATTATAGTAAAACATATTTTATTTAATGATTTTGAACATTCAGTTAATGTTGGTCAGCTAATTCATCGCAGTTGGATTAAATTATCTTTTCAGAGGTCACAACCAATTAGAATGTTTTCCAATTATCTATAATTTTTTTATTAGTTATTTTCTTTTTTCATACGCTTCAATCAACATCTTGTTAGAACTTTGAAAAGAACAAATTTCTACTTCAATACGTTTCTCTCTGTGATTGAGTTTACGTTTTTAAGGAATGTGATATTCGGTTGTAACATAATAATCTGATAATTTTTTAAGAAACTTTATTTTGATATTTTTATACAATTTAGCTTAACATTTTATTGAATCTATAGTCCATCATTATCAATGATCTCCTTCCAACGTTGGGGAAGCGACATTATTCCATTCTCGTAAAACTTGGACTTACGAAAAATTTCGAAAACCACTGTTCTAATGCATCTCGGTCATCAAAAGATTTTCCACTAATGTGAGCAACGATCGGAACAAGTGGTAGTCAGAAAGAGACATATCCGGCGAGTATGCAGGATGGGCTAAGGAAATCCAGCCTAGCTCCATAATTTGTTTACATGTCATCGAAGCGTTATGAGGGCGGGATTGTCGTGGAGGAGGTATACATTGCCTTGTCCTCCTTTAAGGTTCACGGCTACCTTATCCAGCATATCACAGTAGCGTTCACTATTTATAGTCGTTCCTTGTGGTAATAGTTCCCAGTAGATAATGCCGTGCACATTCCACCAAACACTCAACATAACCTTGTGTATAGTAATTTTAAATTTAACTGTCGGTACTCCTCTTTGACCCGCGCTAAGCCATTGTTGCTTATTGTTATGGTTAACATAAAGCATCCACTTCTCATCCCCGGTAACCAAATTATGAAGCCAAGCAAAAGTACGATGTGAAGTGAGTAATTCCGTACAAACCGCCACTCGCATCATCCGTTGACCATCCGTCAATTCGTGGGATACCCACTGACTGTGCGTGTACATTTTACCCATCACTTTCAAATGTCGAGCGATAGTAGTATTGGAGCATCCGAGTTCTTCTTCAAGTTGACGAGTAGTCCTCCTTGGATCTTCCTCGATGAGCTGCGCTAGTCGGTCGACATCAACCTCAACCGACCGCCCTTCGTGAGGTTTATCTTCAAGGTTGTAGTCGTCATTCGAGAAACGTCGAAACCAATCTACTGCTGTATGATAAGAGCCCGCATTTTCTCCCATACATTGACATATATTTTGTGCCGCCTGCTTAGCTGTATGCTTCAAACGGAACTCATAAAGTAGAAGGACGCGGATGTCTCGTCTTTTCAAATCGAATTTTTCCATAATGCTACTCGCTGCGCTGTCGATTATTGCACTGATGAACTGAGCGCGCTCACGGGTATTTATACTTATAGTCACAGAACTTTCTCGAAGTTGTAAAAAATGTCCAGAACGTTTCCGAAAAAATTATCAGATTACAACCTAATATTAACAAGTCTTGCAAATCATTTCCTGACACTTTTACGCACAGCATTCCAGTAAAAAAATCCTGTCAAATTCAAGTCAATCGTAGCTTAACAATAAAGTGTTGATAAAGTTCTGCTCCTCTTACAGTTGGCAGTTTTACTATCCTGCGTATTCAAAAATGTGAAATTAATTTGTTACTGCTGTTAACGCGCTGTTAAGTATCATAAAATCATCTCCTCACGATTATTAAAAACAGTATCGGAAGTTTGTTAACTCTAAAGGCCGTTCCTATGAGTACCCATTTTATCTTTTCTATGACTCTATATATAATCGAAAAACACTAATAAACTCGTGAAAACACTGATGATTCACTCGTTTTTCATTAGTGGCCAACGTATACTTTACTTTTATTGTAAGCTTTTAAGTGAAAGTTGATTTATGAAAGGCAAATCAACTACTATTAACTAAGCTGTTATTGTTGCCATCGCAGGGTAGTGATTTTGGCCCACTGCTATTCATTATACGATTATATCAGCGACTTACACACCACTCAATAATACGATTGGCAAATTTTTCGCTTAATATCTGACGATCGTGACTGTGATCTTTAAACTTTGATTTCAATATTTAAAATTTTCTTTTGAGGACCACATTAACGATATTATTAACACGACTGATGCGACCCTGGATTTCGTAAAGAGGTGATCTAAGAAGTTTCGTGTTCGTTGGTACTATACTAAATTATGATTCTGGAGTACATAGATACATATATGTTTCACGCTTTAAGAGCAGATTATTGTTGTCATAATCGACCTTCCCAGCGTAGTTGGTAAATTTGAAGAAATTGGAAGTGTTTTAGATGTACGGTTTGTGCAATATCGTAACGCGTGATCTTTTGAAAACTTGCCACTATGAGTGGAAGTTTAGCCGAAGACTTAAATGAAGGAACAAAATTTTCTTCAGCGGTAATTTCTCGCTCAGTGGAGACATCAATAAGCAAAATTGACATATTTGGGGCTCTAAAAATCCACAAATTTCTCCGCAAAAAGTAACAGCCTGATGAGCATGGTGGTTCGGTGATGTCATTGAGCGGCGTTTTCTTGAAACCGACGAAGAAGAAACCGTTACCATCAATACTAAGTGCTATGGCCGGATAATCACCTTTTTTTTATTTGAAGATTTAAGAACGCATGCCGTTTCAACTAGACAGTGCCACGACCAACACAGCACCACTGGTTTTGGCTTTATTGTGCAAAAAATTCTCCAGACGCATATACTCAAGTCGTCAACTGGTCTCCAAGATCAAACGAAATCTATTGGACTTTCTTTTTGTGGGGTTACGCAAGAGATCTTGTTTATGCAGACAATCAACAAACCTTCGAGCAATTAAAAACCAACATTCGTCCAGCCCGAAATGTGCGCGAAAATTATCTAAAAAAATCGAGTACTTCAAGAATTCTCTTGGCGACCATTTGAATGATATTGTTTTCCATACGTAATGGCGTAGTCCAAATAATATCAGGTCTAATTTCTATATATTCTATAAAAGTAGAGCCCTGACTTTTATATCATGCGCAACGTGCATTAGAATACTATATAAAATAAATTCGCCGTATATGTAACAATTTAGTTACTTAAATTCAAGCTCAATAAATAGTCGCATCGGATGATCAAAATTAAAATGACTAATAAAGTTTCTTACATTTAAATTTAGTCACTTCAGAAAGCGCTCAATAACTTTGCAAACTAGTCATAAAATCGAGCTTATTATCCTTATATCCCTACCCATATTGTACTCATATAAAGTGAATGACGAAAATCATTTTCACTTAAGACTTAATCTGACGAGCTTTGGTTGAAACGTATAAACAATTTTAAAGATTATGTTAGAACCCTTAACGAGTTGATAACGAATTAAATTTTGTAGACGGATGGCAAATGGAGCATGATAGCTGCAAGATTAATCTGATGGCAGGCAGCCGTAAATCATTGGCAATTAAATTTAAAGCAAACAAAACTAAGACCTTACGGCGATTCGTCGATTGTATAAACAGCCATAAAAAGTCATTTAGCACCACATAAAGACCAACTTTGGAAATAGAATGGTCTGGTCGAAGCTTGGCAACCACGAATTGCCCCCGGCGGAATAGGTATTTATTGCACGTACAGCCCCGCAATAGCAATAAAAATGTGTTATAGTGTGGCAATATTGCTCCACTGCCATTATCCGAAATATCATAAAAGTGAGCAATGAAATGCTATACTCGTAAACATCACCACTTCTTAGCCATGTCCTGGCGAACTTCAGCCTGAGCTTAGTATTTCAGTGTTCACAATTTACACCCTTAGCGCAGCTTCCACCGAGTTCTATATTATTAATAACTTAAAAAGTGGGATCTGCTTGTGTTTCAACACAATTAGAAGGAATCACAACTCTAATTTTGTCGTTGTACCGAGTACAAGCTGCGGTCTTAAGTTCGAGTTTAATGAGATTCATATTACACAGTGACTGCTGGCAGTCCATTAGCATTGCTTGGCAAAAGTTAATCGGATTTCGTGTTTAGCTTATGCGAGTAATCCGCGAAATTAACCCCTTGAACAAATAAATTTGTTTGTGCACAATTTTTTGGGGTATTTTGACTTTCCGCTTTTGCATTCAAATTAATTATGCTAAGCGTTCACCGTATACAAATTGCTAAGTTGTTTAAATAGGCGTACACCAAATGCCGGAGGGTTGTGCATTGTCAGGCACACTTGCTCTGTCCCACGGATATGCCCAGGGAACTGAACAAGTGTACAGCTATGCCCTAGCTTACTTGAGGTGTACACGCACCTGTTTTTTTATATTTCAATATTTTTACATATACGTACAGTACATACATATTAGGGTGCTTTTTTCGCGACTATTTTTTTTTTCACTCCCACCTCGAAATTTTGTGGGCAATACCTAAAAGAAAATTCCCTGAAAATTTGAGCCCTTAATATTAATATTAAGTGCTCGACCAAGGCATGCAAATATTTCCCGTTTAAAATACACGTAAACTTTGATTTTTTTCTTCAAAACTCTACAGCTCAGAGGCATTTTATGGTATAATCTTGGTCAATGATAGCGTTTCTTTAGAATTGAATGCTCTACAAAAGTGTCCATTACGGCATAACCCTAACTCCCACCAGCGAGGTATTACGGGTCACTAAACCCAATTTTTTCATGAAATTCTCGTTTTTTGCCCCTATCTCGTAAATAACAAGAGCTACAAGAAAAAATGTAACTAACAAACTTGTAGGAAATTCAATTTCCTACAAAAAAGTTCGGGTACACCAAATCGCTAACATCGATATTTCTTGAGATATTGGGCTTTTAAGTTGAGGTAGTGTGGAATTTTCATGGATTACATAGCCACACAAAAAAAGAAAAGTGGTCTGCACTTTACATGCATTGAGAACGAATCTGGAGTCAAAATTGAGCCATCACATCACAGTTAATTCCTAACCTCAAAAAACAGGTAAAAAATAGAAAAAATCCGGATAAATGTACAAGGAAAAATACAGAAATTTCTTTTTTTCATATCCAGATGTAAATTTTTATGTAAAAGAACACCGTGAATCCAAATCCACCGTCAGAGTTGAGGTGGCACGTCATGTTTCTTTCCTAACCTCAAAAAACCGGGTCAGAAATATCCATTTCCAAAAGTCATCCGATTAACGTTAAATTCGGTGTGTGGGGGTTTTAGGGGTCGTTGATCACGAATTTGAAGTCAGAATTGCAAAATTTAACATTACGGACCCAATTTGGCGGACAAGATTTTCGAAAATCAACCGATCGACACCAAATTTGGTATGTGGGGGTTTTTGGGATCGCTGATCATGAATCTGAAGTTTAGTTTGCAGAATTAAAGATGGCGGATCCAATATCGCTGACGAAATTTTCGAAACCAACCGATCTACGCCAAATTTGGAATGTGGAGGTTTTTGGGGATGGACAAAACAGAGTTGATGCGATTTACGATTAAACACAAAATTCCTCCCATTACGACCTCTTCTCTTAATGAATTAGGATTAAGACTTTCGAACCAAGCCAAATATCTAGGAGTCCTCATTGACAGGAAACTAAGTTGGAAAATGACCAAGTGCGCAAGGTACTCTTATACTGCGATTAGGCTCAACTCCACTCGTGGACACATACGGACTAAGAGCACTCTAGAATTCTTAATGCACACGCTCCAATAACTGATCATTCCCTAGTCTTTCTTGTGTGCGATGAGGTGCTGCTCCGTCTTGAATAAAAAAAAAAGATTTAACGCGGCTCTTCTTTTTCGCATGAAAAAGGATTTGGTCTCTAACATCCCTTTGTACTTCTCTCCGGCGACAGAAGATTCAAAGAAATGCAGGTAGATACCTTTTATGTAGATGGTTCACATTTCAAAAATATATATTATTAATAATTCACGTTTTTCACTATATTTTTAAATTAATGGTTTGTATTAAATAGATTTAATTTTTTTTATAATAAAATGGACATGAAATAAAAATGACGACTTTCCTTTATTAAAAAGTATTTACATTTTACCGATCTTTCCATTTGTTAAAAAATTGTGACCCATTAGTTTTCGCAATTTCGAATTGGACACACCGTATGAGTTACTTAGTTATTAGGTTCAAATAACCAAGCATTTGTTTGTTTTGTGCAATTTACTAGGTTAAAACAAACAAGTTCTTGTTTGTTAGAAATAGATACAGCTGATTAATCTGACTAAGCTGCTAGGTTAATGCAACCAATGTTCTGATCAACGTCTGTTCTGAGAACCACCTCCCCCCCCCCCTCCCCTCCCGAAATCGCCGCTGAACGCCGTTTCGAAATTTTTAAAATTAATTCTCACCTCTTGGGGGTTAATTATTAAGAGATGAAACTTGGCCAAATTGTTACTTGTGTTAGTCCTGACGATAAAAAAATGTAACGGCCATAATTGGCGCGGGGGCTCTTTACCCCTTCTTATCCCCCTATGGGTTTTCGATAAATTTTGAGCGTTTTTGAACGTTTGAACATTTTTAGTTTAGTTTCTTGCCGCTACTTTTAACAAACTTTATGATTGTATCAGTGGTGGATTTACCATCAGGCTGAGTAGGCTGGAGCCTAGGGCGGCGGCAGATTTTAGGGGCGGCAAATTTGAGATCAAATGTTTTGGTTTATGTCTTACAGAAACTAAAATCCCTATCCCTATATATATATAAAAATGAAAGTTTGTTTGTTTGTTTGTTTGTTTGTTTGTTTGTTTGTTTGTTTGTTTGTTTGTTGCTCAATCACGCCTAAACGCTTGCATCGATATTTTTCATTTTTTGTCCGAAGGTAGTACATATTCCGACTTAACATATAGGCTAATTTTTTTTTGGATACTACGTAGGGTTTCAAAATGGCGGATCCAAGATGGCGGCTGAAAATTTTAAATTTGAAGCGATTTTCATGAAAATTGGTACATAGGGGTTTTGCGGGATGGGGATTTCAAATTCGCTGTCCAAATTTAGAAATTCAAGATGGCGGATCCAATATGGCGACCAAGATTTCCTGATTTCAACGGATTTCAATGAAAATTAGTACAATGAATGTTTTTAGGTCACTGATTTTGAATATTATCAAAATTTAGAAATCCAAGATGGCGGATCCAAAATGGCGACCATATTTCTCGATTTCAACGGATTTTAGTGAAAATTAGTACAATTATTATCTTGAGGTCACTGATTTTGAATATTATCAAAATTTACAAATCCAAGATGGCGGACCCAATATGGCGACCAATATTTCTCGATTTCAACGCATTTTAATGAAAATTAGTACAATGAATATCTTGAGGCCACTAATTTTGAATGTTATCAAAATTTACAAATCCAAGATGGCGGAACCAATATGGCGACCATTATTTCTCGATTTCAACGGATTTTAATGAAAGTTAGTACAATGATTATATTGAGGTCACTGATTTTGAATGTTATCAAAATTTACAAATCCAAGATGGCGGAAGCAATATGGTGACCAAGATTTCTCGATTTCAACGGATATTAATGAAAATTGGTACAATGATTATTCTGAGGATGCAAGCTCCGAATATTATCAAAAGTTGTAGATCCAAGATGGCGGATCCAATATGGCAACCGAATGTCACGATTTCGACGGATTTTAATTAAAATTAGTACAATGAGTATTCCGGAGCCACTAATTTCGAATATTATCAAAATTTCCATATCCAACATGGCGACCAAAATTTCTCGATTTCAACGGATTGTAATAGAAATTAGTACAGTGATTATTCTGAGACTACTAATTTTGTATATTATTAAAATTTCTAAATGCAAGATGGCGGACCCAACATGGCGTCCAGAATGTCTCGATTTCGACGGATTTTAATGAAAATTGGTACAATGATTATTCTGAAGCTACAAATTTCGAATATTATCAAAATTTGTAAATTCAAGATGGCGGATCCAATATGAGACCAAATTTCTTGATTTCAACGGATTTTACTGAAAATTAGTACAATGATTATTCTGAGGCCACTAATTTCGAATATTAGCCAAATTTCCAAACTCAAGATGGCGTATCCAATATGGCGACCAAAATTTCTCGATTTTAACGGATTTGAATGAAAATTGGTACAATGATTATTTTAAGGCACATTGGTACAATTAAATATTATTAAGATTTGGAATTACGAGATAGCGGATCCATAAAGGGGTTTTCGGGTTGAAACAATTTCTAGGATATAACAAACTAGAACATTTGAGAAGTATTTAATTAGTAAGTATTTACCCAACGCCGGGTGAAACCGGGTAACCCAGCTAGTAAAGAATAAATAGAAAAACATTTGAAATTAAAATTGTAACACACGGAAAAGCCCCTTTTCTTGGAAGAAATGTATCGTAATGATCTAGAGACTGACTTAGTTCAAGAATGCATACATATTCAGTGCCACCTTTCTTCTGAAAGAATTTTGGTGAAACCAGATTCTGCATCATTGAAAAGTCTATTTTAGTTCCTACGAAAACAAAATTTGCAAAACGTTTATCCAAACTTGTATATAGGAATTCAAATTGTTCGGGTGAGAGAGGCTTTTCTTGCTTAAAACGGGTGAAACATTTTATCTAAGATCTACCTTAAGCTAAGAAAAACTAAACGCCTTAGTCAGAACTAATGAACAAGATTCCATACGACGATATAATTGATGATTTTGCGAATAGAAAATCGCGCAGAAAGGTATTGTAAAACTTTCATAACTTAATTGAATTGAATTTCATCGTCACCGGCAGCCGGATTGTTACCAGATAATTGAATATATCGTTTTTGAACTGTAAGTAAGCGGAAAAAAAATTATTTAATTACGTTTACACCCCGCCTTATTAATGATGATAAATGATTAAGCTTTTATTAGCTCAGAAATATAGCCTGGGTTGTAAAAATAATCTAGAAACTTGAAATTACGGGAAAAAGGTGGTGTTATTACTTATTATTAATGTAGGTCGATAGTGAACAAATCATAAAGTTACAATGTCATCGACAAAAAAATTGTAATCAATATGATTGTGAACTAGGATATCCATTAGTGGATTGTTTTCATAAGACACAAAACTAGTACCTAAACCTAAAAAACCTTTTATTTTTAATAAATATATCATTTTATACACATTTTTCTAAAAAAGTTAAAAAACGACTATAAATTAGGGGTAAACTACTCCTCCGCATAAAAAAGTGGGGGGGTAAAATAATATTTTTAAAGGTTTAGTATGTATGTATGTATGTATGTTCTAGTATGTTTGATAACGAATCGAATGGCGTTTGATTTGTTAAAATCGGTTGAATAGTTTTTGAGATACAGATGCGGCCATTTTCAAAAATGTGATTTCGAGAAAAACGCGTTCAGAGTTTTTGTTATATAATTTTTGCATATAAAACGCGTAAAGGTAACATTACAAATATAGGTATAACATTTTTTTCTTTTACGAATTTCTTAAAACGGTTTTAGGAGAGTGTTTGTGTGATGTTAAGAAGCTTTTTTATGAAAAAAAAAAAAAAAAAAAAAAATTTCGTTTTTGAAGGTAAAGGTCCCCTTAAGAGTACACGGATCAGTTTTAAACAAGTACTTTGTTATATTGCTTTAAAATAAATCATAGTAACGAATCATTTTGATACAATTAACTTAAAAGACAAAGTCTTTGGATCTGGAAAATGGATCTTAAATCTTCCATAATATCGGAAATCGCATCAATGAAGACAAAGATCCTTTCCTTAGAACGCAAAATAGATGAAATTGACCCGCTGATTGCCCAGCTGAGTGAGCAAAGTCCAAAGCAGCTATGTAGCGGTCCTGACCATCCTCTAGCAGCTGATCTGGTGGCTCATCGACCTGCTGGTAACAACAAGCCGTACGCCGTTGTCTTGTCGTCTGTCCCCGACCCCGACACCGAAATCAGTGATACCCCTATCCTCAGCGCCTGTAAATTTGTAAAATCCAAATCTCTACTGTTGACAAATTGTGCTCCCTCGGCAACGTGTGAAAGTGTCTGCCACTGGATAAAGAAACACGGCACATTTAATGACACTATTGCTGCCTGCGTGAAGTGCGTTGATCTCTCTGCAAAACGCAGACAATTGGGGAACTTAAGCTATGCGTCATTTAAGTTGATCGTACCAGAGGAAGCTGCCGAGATTTTGTCTGATCTAAATTTCTGGCCCCCTGGCACCGCAGTGAAAGAGTTTGTTCAGCGCTCTTCTACGTTGGGGTTTCGAAGGAGGTCCCGCCGGACAGCGAGTACAAATCGGACTTAATTGATTTAATTGTTTTCTACCAAAACGTAAATGGAATGCGGACAAAGACCGGCAGTCTCTTCCAGGCCTCATGCTATGAATCCTTCGACATCGTATGTCTAACCGAGACTTGGTTACACAGAGGTTTTCTTGATGCGGAACTCTGCAGCCCTAATTTTTTCGTGTATCGCCGTGATCGTCATTTGGATGAGCTTAATCCTCCGGTGGGAGGTGGAGTTTTGATTGCTGTCCATAAAAAGTTTATATCGTGCGTTATCGAGCCACCTGCTTGCACTGACCTAGAATTCATTTGTGTGCGAGTTAAAATGCACAACAAATGTGTTTTCATTTGTACTGCCTATATCCCTCCTGGCAGCCCGTTGGCCATTTATAAAAAATTAATTGAAAATCTTCAAGGCATTTCCAAGCTCTGTTCCGTTAAAGATGATGTATTGTTGCTAGGCGACTTCAACCTTCCACATCTTATTTGGGAATATTCTGACGACGACACATTCCTGTCCGCGACGAATGTGAGGCGTGATATTGAGCAGGAGCTTGTGGACAACCTGTGTGACCTTGGCCTTCACCAGATCAGCCGAGTGTTCAACTCTAGACAACGTCTGCTTGACCTCGTTTTTACTTCTGACGCTTCCGCTACCCATGTCGATGTGTGCCCAGACCCGATTTTCAACGAGGTTCCCGATCACCCGGCTCTTCAAATCTCTTTTGCCATTTGTAACCCATCATCTGACGACCGTAGTAGCAATTATGTTTATAATTTTAGGAAAAGCGATTTTGACTCTCTTATTTTATTTTTGTCTAACTGCGACTGGTCACTGGTTTACAATTGCGATAATATCGAACTGGCAGTGAGTAAATTTTATGAATTACTTTCAATGGGTATTGCTCGTTCTGTTCCTCTAGTGAAACGGAAAGAATTTCTATTTAACCCGCCATGGTATGATAAGTACTTAAGGAAGCTAAGAAATCAAAGGAATAATGCCTGGCGTCTGTTCAAAAAAAGTGGTACTAGACCTGACTATTTGTCATATTCTGTCTTGCGTAGTGAATTTAATAGTTATTCGAGGAGTCTGTACCGTCAGTATATGGACCGCATGTCGTACAACATCAAATCTAATCCCAAAGAATTTTGGAACTTTATTAATAGTAAACGGAAGACCAACAACTATCCTGCTGAGCTAAGTTTTGACAAGGAATTTGGTAGTGATCCTTCCGCTATCTCTAATCTTTTTGCTAAGTTTTTTAGCAATTCCTTCTGTGATATAACCTGTGATTTAGACCTAGATTATTTTAGCCACCTGACTTGTCTTCCGATGCATTTCTGTGATATTATCTTGGATGAGTCCACTGTTTTTGAGTTTTTAAATAAAATTGACGAAGATTACTCGGATTCACCTGACGATGTCCCTAGTATTGTTCTCCGTAAATGTAGCGACCCGCTTGTTGAACCCTTGACTTTCCTTTTTAATTTATCTTTACGTTCTGGTGTTTTTCCGAATATCTGGAAATTGTCCTATGTGATACCTATCTTTAAGAAGGGGAAAAGGAATTTGATTGAAAATTATAGGCCTATTGCTAAATTATCGCCAATTCCGAAACTCTTCGAGGCCATGGTAAAGGAGCGTTTAGCTTTTCATTGTAAGTCTTTTTTATCCGAGTGTCAACATGGATTTATGAGAGGTAGATCAACGACAACAAACCTAGTGGAGTTCTCTAATTTCTGTTTGTCGAATTTAGAAAGATTGAAACAGGTCGATTGTGTGTACACCGATTTTAGCAAAGCATTTGACAAGCTCTCACATGAGGTGCTCATTTTTAAATTATTGAGACTTGGCTTTCCAAATAAACTTGTTTGTTGGATTAAGTCATATCTAAGTGCCCGTTCTTTTAAAGTTAAGTTTTCGTCAGCCTTTTCTGACACTGTTTCGGTTTTATCTGGTGTTCCACAAGGTAGTCACCTCGGACCTCTATTGTTTACCATTTTCATTAATGACCTATTTCCTCTTATGCTCAATTCGCATACTCTAGCTTATGCGGACGACTTAAAAATCTTCCGACTCATTGAATCTGCTCAGGACGCCGTAAGCCTTCAAGAAGATCTCCGTACCTTTGCCAATTGGTGCTCGAAGAATCACATGGATTTAAATATTAATAAGTGCAATTTCATATCTTTTAGCAAGAAATCTTCCATCATTGACTACCCTTATGAAATTCATAACACACCTCTGTGCCGTCAAGATCGTATTGTTGACCTTGGCTTGTCCATAAATTCCAATTTCGACTATTCTGATCACATTGATCTCATGATTAACCGAGCCAACTCAACTCTCGGGTATATCAAGCGTTGGTCGAGGGATCTCGTCGACCCTTTCGCCTTAAAAGCCTTATTTTGTGCTTTCGTACGGCCTATTTTGGAGTATGCTTCAGTTATTTGGAGACCTCATTATCATGTGCATACCAATCGCATCGAAGCAGTACAAAAGCGTTTTCTCCGCTTCGCTCTCCGCCACTTGCCTTGGAATGACCCTGTAAATCTTCCGCCTTACGAAGATAGATTAAAACTTCTGCAGTTGACGTCTCTTTCCAAGCGTAGAGAAATTGCCGGTGTCTTATTTATGCACGATATCGTTACTGGCGTTATAGACTCCCCGAATCTTTTGAATTTGGTAAATTTTAACTCGCGCCCCCGATCGACTAGAGGACGGAACTTCATTTACGTTTCTCATCACAGAACTAATTACGGCTATTGTGAACCAGTTTCGGCCTTGTCGCGGAATTACAATGACCATTTCATCTCCTTAGATTTTCATCTTGATAAAAGGACTTTGAAAAGTAGTTTGCTTAAATCTTAGTAAATTTATATTAAATATTTTTATTTTTTGTTTTCCTCTTTGGTTGACAGTAATTGTAAGTCAGATGGTGTAAACCTGTTGATTATGATAAATAAAAGACAAAGTCAAATTAACCAATTTATTTTTCTTCAAACAATCTAGCTGAGCAATCGGCTTTGTTAAAATATCTTGTCATTTTGGTTGACTAAACTTAATTTTTTGGTTAAAAAATTAACCCAATCAGTTTTGTTGTATATACCTATATTATTTTTCTCAGTGTAAGGTAGGTGAGGGTAATAAGGCCTAGCTAAAGGAGATTTGAAATAAAATAAAAATTATGTATCCGAATCAACAAATTTTAATGTTAATTGAAACTTTAGATGAATTACTATAAAGTATAAACTAAAAATAACAATTTCTGCCGTAAACTAAAACAAAATGAAACATTTTTGAAAACCTTGTCAGTAGGCCTTATTATACTATAGTAGGATAATAAGGCCTAAGACTTTGACATACATAAATAATCAAAATAGGCTTCTTAGATTTGGTAATTGAGTTCAATAATAATATATATACATTAATTATGCTTAAAGTCTTAAGAATAACAACAAATTTCTTTGTTTACCAGCCATCAGGACACTTAAAATTATCTGTATCATCCTGGATCTAAGTGACAAGCTGCTCCATCAAATATTAAAAGGCACTTTCCTGCACTTTTGTACCTGGCTAGGTGCTTCAAAAATTCTTTTAAAAGTTTATTAGTCATATAACCCTTTGTAGATTTTTCTACCAATGATTCCGGTGGAAAGTTGTCATTTAATTCTGGCTTCAAACGTATAACTTTAAATATGATCATTGATGGTATAGCGCTACCAAGTGCATTTACACATTTCGCGATGGTGACACTTTCAGCGTGTTATCCCCCATCTTTGCTATCTTTGTAAATGCACTCTTATATCTTTTTTGTCTGTCTGCTGTCCTTTCAGGATTACTTTTCAAATCTAGATTATCATAAACTTCATTCAGTCTTTTGGAGTGATCATCAAGGATAAATTTATTAAACTTTTGTGACCTGGCCAAAAACTAAACTTTTCTTCTAGATATTTCCATATGGCTTTTCATAAGCGGTTTAAACCAATCTTTACCAGCAACTCTAGCATGTTGATTGAAGTTGTGCTTGATGTTATTAAGCTCACAAAATGTATAGACCAAGCGTCGGAGAATCTGTGGTGTCACAGGCACCTCATAATTCTACTAACAAGATCAACTTACTGGTCGTCACTGAGTAAGGATTTTCGACCTAGTGTTTTTCTTTCAAACTACCAGTCTGGAGCTGATTTCTAATGGTTCTTCTGGGAACTTTATACCTTCAGGTTTACAGGTGCTCAGCATTCCTATTTGAACTGGCTGGACAGCCGACACCAAGTCATTTTCAGACCACAATGCTCGTTAGGGGGGCAGAATAAATAAATAAGTAAACAGTTGCAATTACTTATTTACATTCCTAACATTTTGAAAAAGATATAATATAAACTGTAAAACAGTAAAATTTTGATACAAAAAAATGAGGATAATAAGGCCTATGGTCAAATTTGGTAGGCCTTAAAAACCGCTGGTAACGTGCGTAAAGAAAAACTAAAAAGAACATTATTCGGATCATGATATATTATTCAAACATCAAAGGTCGTAGAAGCATGAAATAATAGAAAATTATAGTGCAAAATTATATATATAAGTGTAATATTACAAAAAATACTTACGATTGATTCGGACGATTTCTTATTATTCGTGCTGCGCAACCGCCCCTCACAATGAAAGACACCACACTAGTGGCAGCGAGCGAGCTAAAGCGTCGCAAAAAGTTTCAGGTGCCATCGATGAGTGTTAGCTACCTGTGATTATAACCTTGAGCGACATCGATCATTTTAAATTATATTTTTGTTACTTAGGCTTTATTAGCCGACAGGCCTTATTACCCGCACCTACCTTAGTTTTAATAAAAAGAAATAATTAAATAATTAGTAATTTATCAATAAAAAAAAAGGAAATCCCCTCTTAAAAAAATCTGGCCTATTTGGTTCAATCCTCTGAACGCCACCTGGTAGTTGGAATTCAGATATAAGAACAGGTGTGTTAGATCTTTTGGAATAATTCCTTTTGTAAAAAACGATTAAAACCTATAAAGAAATTTCAATTGTAACCACCCATATTATTAAAAACAATTTAGTTGATTTCAAAATTAGATATTAATCATATTGTTATTATGCTCTTTTGAAAGTCTTAAAATAGTATCTCCCAGCACCTTTAACCTGCTTTAGCAAACATCTATAGAACTCGGATTTTTTCGAGACAATTTATAACCAAAGCAATTCAGTGGATTTTCAGTAAGATGTCATTATCGCCTGCCTGCACAAAGTTTTCCCAGTTGAGAGCGGACTCGATGCAAACGACAGACGGATTGATATAGTTCGGTGTGAATGAAATCGAAAGGGTAAGCCGACTTAGGGAGAGCCGAGACCGCGGCACCATTCATAAGTCATTATCACGAGCATTAGAAAATCCGATAATAGAAATATTTCCGAATTTCCTTCCTACGAAAATCGATACCGGGGGTTCACAGAACAAACACATGTTGTGTCGACGGCGACGGCGGGCCTGCTCCCCTCCCGCAGCACCCGAATCGACCGAAACCAAGCAGACCAATTGCACCAATACACTCGGTAGCCGTGGAGAACTCACCGGGGCATTGGGGAAAAATGCGAGAGAAAATTTTGGAACGAAAGTGGAAAAGGGGCGGTTTCCATATCTTTCTCACCACCACCGGAGGAACTGCGCACTTCAGCCCCTGTGCAAAATTTATGGAAATGAAAATATGGCGCAACGGCCACATCCCCCGCTCGGCCACGGCTAGGCACAGGGGTGAGTTCTCCCGCTGGGGAAGCTCGCGAAGTCGATGTGCGTTGGGGCCACACTGCCGCTCTGTCGGGCTCGCATCCTGCTTATCTAAATCTCCTGACCGTGCGATTATTATTGTTTATGTTCTATCGACATGTCACTCGTTAGATATGCCGACGGCGATGTAAGTTTCGCGAGTAATAATTGACTTAACGCCGGAAGTATCGTTATTTTCGAGTAGTGCTTGCATGATCCAGTCAGCGACCGCCGCATGTGAACAATTAAAAGTGATTTTCTTTTTTTGTCCTTCAAATTGGACCCTGTGAAATATGATAGGCGAACAACAGGTTCCAATTTCAATGTGTGAGTGCTTTTTTTACTGTCGAGCTGCCGTCGGCGATTTGAATCAGACCCAGAAGTTTACCCCCGTCAAGTCGTGCTCTTTATACCTAAACTAAACTCGTGGGTAAAATAATTTTTCATGCATAATCGGATTATCTGAAAGCGGCCTTTTGTTCCGACTCACTTGATGGGAGGGCGAGCTATTATGCCTATACGTAAGGCATAGCACATCCTACACCTGTTCCACCCCCTACGGTCCGTCCTGGGGCGCCAAATGTCAAAATATTAACGTCTAGTCTAGCGATAATCGCCTGAAACAGGAGGGTTCGCGGGGCTATCTTAAACCCTGATAAGATCCCTATCTGCGGACAAGCTATCCCCCTGATCCAGATATTCCTTTCAAATGAGAAACATATTGGACGACGTGATTAGACCTTTTATTTCGTTATTAAGTGAAAGAATCACCTCCAGCGGAATCAGTTGCTAATCTCCTTAGACAGTTGGGTGCCAAGATCAGGCATATGTTGGACTTTCTACCCTTTGTGCGTGTTCCTTTTCCGACAACATTTTGTTTAAATTTCGGCAGTCATTACAACCGAACAGAGTACCAGTAGTTTTTAAGTCGCTAATTTGAATTTTAGCATACTGCAACTTATGAGATACTACTTCATATAGTGAAAAATATAAAAAATGTTATTTAGATAAACTAAAATTAAATTAATATCATTTTTGAAAATTAATAGTTTAATATTTGGCCTAGTTCGTTAATGAGGGGGTTGGACAAGATCAAATTCCCAATCTGGGGTTTCAAGGAAAATTATCTTTGACACAATTTAAGCTATAACTAAAATAAAGTGTAATAGCCTTCTACTTCAGGTGTAATGCCAATCTAACTACTTTACCGTATTTCAATATTCCAAATGAGGGCTTGTATTTTGTGCAAAGTATACGCATTTAAGTGGAAAACAGTTTTTGTAAAATGTTTAAATTCGGTGTACGCAAAATAAAATTTCCTAATTAGAGCAGATGCTCCAGTTCTGGCCGTTTTAAGACATTTCGCCAGTTTAGGCGTCCATTATTTTGTCTATATAAATAATCATGAGATTGTTTATGTACCAATTAAAAATGCATACCTATAAATATGCAAATCGCCGCTGTTAAGATTTCTACATTTGATTATTAATAAGTAAAAGAAATGTCAGTAAAGAACCCAGGAGCCACTTTTGGCCACTTTTTAACCACTTGTGGCCACGGGTATGTGCCAGTTTTGGCCATCTTTTCCCACATTAATTTGATAAATAAAACAAGAGTTACGACCAATTTAGGTGTCTTATTTATTTGCAAGTTATAGTTATATTAACATTTGGGCTTCTAAGGCCAAGCCGACTTTGTGGGGTGAGTACTGAAATAATTTTCTTTTAACGTTATCTTTCCTGTTTGAGGTTTTCCCACTCATTTCTACATTTCCTGTGTAAAAAATACCAAATTCTGGTAAGCATTTTAAGGTAAATTAAATATTTGAATAACTTAATCTAACAATTAAAAAACAAACTTTAAAGGTTTTTATTTAGGACAGGGAGGTGGCCAGAACTAGATTAACACGTGTGCCACTTTTGGCCACAGTGATGGCCATAAAAGGAGAAATCACAAAATCAAATCACCACTTCTGGCCAGTAGACATAACCTAATTTCTATTATGCACGCCGAGATAATAACCTAATATATCTTTAAACAATACCTTTGGCAAGTATTTTGAACAATAAGCATTCAAAAATATAAAAGAATTTCAAAAATAAAAACTAATTACTCACACTACAACCTTATTGTTTCAAATAACAAATAAAAATATTTTGTGTACTCTGACAAAATATGGCTCCTCTTAACTGAATGTCAACTGACACATGACAGCTGATAGCGTCACTGTGTTGCCATAATTAACCATCGTTTGTACCACAAACCCCAGACTTGTAGAAGGATTTATACCTTAGTAAAATCCTTTTAAAGTTGGAAATGGCCAAAACTGGGTCAGTGGCCAGAACTGGAGCATCTGCCCTATATTTTTTGTAACACGTGACCTATAAGCCAGGTGAACGACGCGCTACCACCGTGGCTGTCAAAGTGTTTAATGAAAATTGTATATCTAGGTTTTCTCAAACATGTTTCACCTTACAATTAGAACAAAAAGTAAACATTTGTCATTTTCTGTCAACTGTTTTTCTCGGAAAATATGAATCAATTGGTGTTATATGTTTTAGGGCGTTATTCAATTCCAAAAAAATTAGACCGCATCCGTCACCCTTAAGAGCGAAGATGAAGACACATTGAAATTGCAAATAGGAACCACTTTTCTTTAATTGCATAATCCGACTATCAATTTAAAGACAAAAAACAGTTGTCTTCCTAAAATATTTTTTTCGAATAATCCATTTATAGAAAGTTATAATAGTTTTAACTTCTTACCTAATCGAGCGCCGCATCGGACAGAAGTAATGCTCTCTTGGGAGAGGAAAGGTTAGAAACTTCTCCCCATTTTATCACTACATATTCCGGTTCTAAGTTTTAAAAAAAAGAACTTTTGAGTTAAAAATGTTCTTCGAACATCTAAAATTTCAAGTGTCAAACAAAATTTATACAAAGCAAAGAAATGTTAAAGACAAAAAAAAAAAAATTACATTGTAAATTATTATAATAAATTGTAATTCAAAAATATCTAACAAGCGTGAGCTAGCATCCGCAATGCCCTCTATGTCTTGTCTTCTGTCCTTGTCTGAACCTAAACGAGAGTGTTTTCAACATTGTTCTCAACGATGATTGGGCATACCACGGGAGTGTGGACCCTAGAATTAATTGATATTTCTCCTTTTATTCTCCATTTTATTTATTTTGCGTTGATTTGTTTCCATGTAGCTGATCCGATTCGATCATTGCATGAGACTCAAATTTGAATAGTCTCTAAAATGTTCGATTGTTTGTCTCATTTCCACGTTTGAATCTTTCCCACAAATTATGATAAATGGAAATATACATATAATTTGATGATTAATTTCATAATTCTGAACCAAATTTCGACATAATATGGTTTTCGTTAAAGTTCTAATGCCAAAACGTCATTGAAATCTCGAGTGCAGTAAAAGTGTATTATTTTACACGGAGCAATAATCTAAGAACTTTTCTTGGCTTGGAGCATGGATGCTGAGAGTCCCAGATTAGTACGTTGAACGTCAGGTGAGTTGCCTCATGTGTATCATTTCAGGCAGTATTAAACCTCAAGGCTATGTCCTCAAGCTTGTTACAAAAAATAAAACAAACTTGTTGGAATGTGTCCATTACTGTCTTCGTACTATAGAATTGGGCTCTCAAGCCGACTGCATCTTCACCGATTTCAGCATAGCTTTGAACCGTATTAACCATAACATTCCACTTCATAAATTTTCTCTTCTCGACTTCCTCCCTATTTTGGTTAACTCGATGTCATTTTATTTCATCCGTCCATAACATAACAAATACACTTCCGTGGGGCCCTTTCTTCAAAGATTAGCAATAGTTCTGGTGTGCCGCAAGGAAGTATTCTGGGCGCTCTGTTTTTTGTATATATATTAATGACATGTTTTTGCTTCTGTCATCGTGTAAAATTATTTATTACGCAGACAGATCCAAGATATGTACATTCCGTCTCTCATGAATCAGATTGCCGCCTTATGAATTTGACGATCCGTACATTATCGAACTTCTACATACAGGGTGTTCAGAGGTGGGAGGTCAATACTGCAGGGGGTGAAAGGTCAGACCGAGACAAGCAAAAAATCGTATGGGTGGGCGGGGGCATCTCGCACCGTTTGGCAGTTACAGGGTGATTCGTAAATCAGGATTTTGCCTTATATGGGAACCGCTCTTGTATTTTTATCTTTTTTTCTACGCATCGCAGCGTACTGATTTCAAAAAATCACTATTTGGAAGCCCTTTCCAAAAAAGTTTACACCACCCTCCTATCCCCAACCCCTTGGCCACAATCCCCCCTGGAAATTGAAAAAATTAACTTTTATTTCACGATTTTTCACCTTTCGCCCCACTTTTCTCCGAAATTCATGTTATTAACATACCTACTTTTTATTTTTTTTAAGTTGCCTATCTAATTACCTTTCCAAAAAGGAGCAACATGCCCAGGCAGAAAAGGGTTGCAAAAGTCCTGAAATTAAAACATCCTCACAAGTACCTAATTACTTTATTGCACCATAATGGAAAAAGTCGTTAAGTAAACAATTTTTATAACCATCAGCTTAGTCCAAGCTACAAGCAGCAGAGCTGCATGAGTATGAGACTATTATCATCACTTGGTTCTGTTAGTAAAACCAGAACCATCATACAACATGCAGAACAAGAATTCATGCGTATCACACGACAAAAATGATGTTAAGAATGATGACAAAACAAGTATTTTTTCAGCGCATGCTTAGTAAGACATGTGTTAAATGAGTCAGCATGCTTGTTAACACTTATGCACATGCGATTAATAGGTTCATAGATACCATAGTTAGTTCTACAATTGTTAGTTTGTAGAAGACTCAGATTCCTTAGGTTACGAGGGCTATCCCTGAAGACGAATTTAGCTTTAAGAGATGGCGAGTCAATATAACCAGCTATAAGTTGGTGAGCGAATATTATGTCAGCAACTTCACGACGTTTATTTAAAGAATGCATGTCGAGTAACTGCAGTCGGTCTTCGTAAGGGGGAAAACAAATCGGATCGACCCAAGGTAAATACTTCAGGGCAAATCTAATGAACTTACGTTGGACAGACTCAACGTTGTTAATGTGGGCTTGGTAGTGAGGAGACCAAACTTGACTTGCGTATTCAAGAACAGGTCTCACAAAAGAAAAGTACAGTTGTTTATATACTAAAATTTATGACAGCAAGTTCGGAAATGTTTGTTTAGGAAACAGAGGTAGTACATTTTTATTATTTCAGCAAAACAGTAATAAAATAATAAATGTAATCTCGTTAAATAGAGTTATTAGTTTATTATATCCAGTATTGACTCTTAAGTATCCTGATGCTCCGTTTCTAATACCTCCTATGAATTATGGTATAAAAATGGGTAAGTTTGAAAGGACATTGACCACAGTTGAAGAAGCAAGCGATAAGAACGGGTGTTTAACCCCTTCCGGTACGATTTAATAATGAAAAACTGTGCATGAAATAACCATTTAATTTTTATTAAAAAAAACTTGTTTCATTTTATAATTCTAAAAATTCTAAAAAAATCTAAATTTCTAACGGTAAACAATATGTGATAGTGATATGTGATATTTCCACAAGTAACAAAAGTGTTGCCAAATTCAGTACACTAGAAATTTTAAACTAAATGAATTATCATATTCAACAGTAACTTTAGTCGCATGACGAGTGTAGCTCGTCATTGTGCGGTATGGCATGAAAAACCGATGAGGAGCTAGACTCGTCATAATACCGGAAGGGGTTAATAGAAAAAATTAAGATAAAATGGCAGAATTCAGTGTTGACGAGTATGCCGATATAATTTACGTGTACGGTTTAGTAGAAGGAAATGATAGTGAGGCCGTACGAGAATACCAAAGGAGATTCCCGAATCGGCGGGTACCCAACAGAAGGGTATTTTCAAGGACTTTCAGAAGGTTAAAAGAAACCGGAAGTGTAACCACCCCCGAGCAGAAACGCGAGCAGGAAAATCGGCCGATTCAGCGGACCCCGACCAACAAATCCTCAACATCGTCAGGAACAGCCCTGTAATAAGCATCAGGCAGGTCGCTCGGAGGTCAAGATTGTCTTCAGGGAGAGTTTGGACCGTTGTGAACCGAGAGGGACTACATCCATACCACCATATCCCGGTCCAAGCACTAGGGAAGGAGATTCCGAAGACGATTGCAATTCTGCACTTGGCTGTTCGAGTCTGACATTGAAAACAGAAGGTTTCTAGATCGAATTCTGTGGACGGATGAATCGCAATTCACCCGGGATGGCATCACAAACTTCCACAACCTCCACACCTGGTCAGATGTGAACCCACATAGGACAAGGTGTCGGTCCTTCCAACAAAGATTTAGTGTCAATGTCTGGGCTGGCATCATCGGCAACCAGTTGATAGGACCCTTCATCTTGCCCCAAGTGCTGAATAGCTGAAGAGCTGTACTCGGACTTTTTGGAGAGTACCCTTCTGGATCTGTTGGAGGACATCCCCCTGGCCACCAGGAGCGCAATTTATTTACAGCTCGACGGAGCACCTGCGCATACTGGGAACATTGTTAGGGCAAGGTTGAATGAACATTACCCAGAGGATGAGGTGGACCGATTCCTTGGCCTGCTAGGTCACCGGACCTTACTCCACTGGACTTTTTCTTATAGGGAATGATGAAAGATGAAGTTTACTCAAGACCAATCAACACCAGAGAAGAATTAGTTACCAGGATTGGGACTGTAGCCACGAAAATACGGGAGAGACTGGCTACCATAGACCTCAAACGCGAAACAAGACGAAGGCTACTTGCATGCATCAAAACTTGCGGAGAACATTCTGAACAGCTTTTGCAGGACATAAGTTTTAATTGTAATTAGTTTTTAAGCGAACAAAATGTATTTTTTAGTTAACAAGTATAATTTCTTAAAAATTCGAATTGTCATGATATTCTGTAAAAGGATTTTTGTAAATAAATTTTCGTATCCTTTTCGTACGTGGGCATGTTGCACCTTTTTGGAAAGGTAATTAGATAGGCAACTTAAAAAAAATAACAAGTAGGTATGTTAATAAAATGAATTTCGGAGAAAAGTGCGGCGAAAGGTGAAAAATCGTGAAATAAAAGTTTATTTTTTCAACTTCCAGGGGGGATTGTGGCCAAGGGGTTGGGGATAGGGGGTGGTGTAAACTTTTTTGGAAAGGGCTTCCAAATAGTGATTTTTTGAGATTGGTTTGGGGCCGCTGCGATGCGTAGAAAAAAAGATAAAAATACAAGAGATAAAAATACAAAAAGATAAAAATACAATAAGGCAAAATCCTGATTTACGAATCACCCTGTAACTGCCAAACGGTGCGAGATGCCCCCCCCTCCCCCCCACCCATACGATTTTTTGCTTTGCTCGGTCTGACCTTTCACCCCCTGCAGTATTGACCTCCCACCTCTGAACACCCTGTATATTGCACTTACATCAGACCTAATTTAGAGTACGCCCTGCCCTCCCTGTTTGGGCTACACCTTGCACCGAAAGACTAAAGCTGATCTCCCTGGATTCACTCGAAAAGAGACGTTATATCTCCAGAATTATTGTGATGCCTGATATCTTGAATGGATCGATTAATTCTCCTAAGTTTCTGTCATTAACTTACATATACCTGCTTGCTCTTTAAAATCTCGGGACTTTCTTCATTTTCCGTGTCACCGCACAAATTACGGTATGCATGGGCCTCTCATTTGTCTCGTCTCTTCAACAGGCAATCCAGCATTATTAATTTTGATTTACCTAGATCTAGGTTAACAAAAGGGGTTATAGTTGCGAAAACCTAATTTTATGGGTTGCTATTTTGTAATATTATTTTGCATATTTTATAGTAATTAGTACTTGATGAATTGTGAAATAAATGAGATGTTAAAATGCTCGAAATAAATTCAGGTAAGCCTTTTTTAAGCGTACATCGTTGTATTCTTGCAAAATTATTTTTGATATACAGTACCCCGCCATAAAATTAGGAACACCATTTATTTTCAATGAATATTTCTCTTTAGGTTGTATTAAGAAATATTAAAATTAATAAACACATTTTTTTTTTTTTAATTTATAAGTATGATACTTTGTTGTGTAAATTCATTGGTTATTACATAAATCTAAAAGAATAACTAATATTTAGTAAGATTTCCTTTGCTTTTGATAAGGGCGTCGACTCGTTTTGACATGCAGATTTTAATCATTTTTTTTCAGAGCATTATCATTTTCCCAGATATCTTAAATATTTTGTTTTAGTATTTGCACTGTAGTATTCCTACGAGTACACACTTTTGACTTTACGTACGCCCCCCAAGTTTTATATGGGGTTTATATCCGGCGAATTTCCGGGCCATGGAAGAATATTGATTTTATGGTCATTTAAACATTTAACACTCTTTTTACATGTATGACATGGTGCCCCGTCCTGCATAAAAGTGTAGTCACTCACAGGACACTGTAGATCGTTCATATAAAGCAACAAAACATTATTCCGAACGTAAATGTACTGATCCCAGTTCATTGTCTTGTCCACAAAATAAATTGGTCGTGATTCTTCAGTAGTGTTCCTAATTTTATGGCGGGGTACTGTAATTGATTAATGACTTATCGTTCTCTTTCTTTCTTTCAGAGGGCACCTGTACTGAAGTTGACTTCATAACGAAAATATTTTTGTCCGCGGTGTATTTTCCGGGCAGAATCAGCAGTTAGCTAACAATTTGAAAATCTTATAAATTTTGATAAATATATTTTTCAAAAAGAGAGCTCTACAGTCTACACAAATGTTTCTTGTCTTTAAATTAACTGTCGGAATAATAATATATATAAATAAAAAACCGGCGCTTCCATTTTGAAATTTTAAAATTATCTGCTTCGTTGTCGCAAAGAAGGACGAATGTTGGCTAATAGTAACAACATTTAATAGCATCCTAAAAAATACGAAACTTCATAGTGTACAGTTTTTATCCGATGCGCATTCTCCAAAATATAAAAAAAAAATTGTTAACTGCAAACTAAGCAATAATTAACGTAGCCGTTTTAAAAATTATCAATGTCTAGCAAAACGGCAGCTTTTTGAAGAAAATTTTGTTTTCACATACATTTTTTCCAAATAATTATGGTTATAAAAAACTTCCTAAAATTTTAAACAAATTAATTGTATTTCCAATGAATCAATATATGTACACATATTTAAGAAGACAGTATTAATATTTCAGAAGGCTAAAGTTTGCACAAGAATTTGAAAAACAGTGTTAAAAATAATGAGTTTAACTTTATTAATTCCTTATTTCGCGAAGAGGTTCATCACTTTATTCAGTTCTAGCATTTTGTTATACTCCTGCCCATCCACTGACATCAACGATTGCTTCCATTTGTAAGCTTTATTGATCTACTGACCTTATTAATTCAGAAGCAAAGTTTAATAGAAATACAACCTCTCTTCCCCTTCACCAATCACAAAAATTTCGGAATATGACACAGGATAAATCAAAATCGATTGTAAATATCATGGTAACAAAATTATATTTCTATATGGTTTTGGCTCCCCATCACTAACAGGATTCGTCATTTTGATACACGAGAAAAACAAGAGACGATTTTTACCTAGGGGTGTGCAGCCCCTAACCTACCAACTAAGTCGTTGGGTTGTTAAAATAATCTAGGAACTAACAAATCCTAGGTCACAATCATACTAATTAAGGGAAAAAGGTGGTGTAATTAGGACCATAGTGCACAAATCATAAAGTTACAATTTCATTGACAAAGAAATTGTAATTAATATGATTGTGAACTAGGGTATCGAATTGTAGAGGTCGGTAGGGCGGTAAAATTTGAATATCCTACAGGCGGCAAATGTGTAAATCCGTCACTGATTATAACATACAGTGCTGTGCAAAACATTTGCAACTAAAACCCCAATTTTCTATGTCTTACTACAACAAACCTTAAATTCTTAAAAACAAAAAAGCTAATATAGTATTTTATTCTTTATTATATCTAATTTAAGAATATTAAAAAACTAAAGGTAACTATTCAATAAAAAAGGAGAAATATTCGTTTGTTCATACTAAGATACAAAACTGACTGTGCAAAACATTTGCAACTCCTTGACATTAACAATGTTGGCGACTTTAAATATATATTATCATTAATATTTGGTTGAATAGCCTTTATTTACAATAACTGCTGCACATCTTCTTGGCATAGAATTAAATAGCGACTCAATATGTAAAGAAGTTATATAATTCCAAGCCTTTTTTATACCATTAAAGAGTTCGTCACGGTTGTTGTAAAATTTACCCCTCATATTCTTCTTATCCAGTTGCCATAGCTTTTCTATGGGGTTGAAATCTGGGGACTGTGCGAGCCATTTCAAAACTTCAATGTTTTGCTGCGAAAACCAAGCCTGAAGAAGTCTAGAGGTGTGCTTGGGATTATTGTCCTGTTCGAAGGGCCAGCGCAGGGGCATTTCTTCCTCTGCGTAAGGGAGCATGACATTTTCCATAATGTTTTTGTAGTCCTCCTCTTTCATTATCCGTCGTATTTCATAAAGAGGTCCCACGCCCTGAGCTGATAAACACCCCCAGACCATTGTATTACCACTTCCATGCTTCACAGTTACCACAGTTTATCGCGGACTTAGTCGTTTGTTCGTCGGTCGTCCTACTTTTTGCCCTCCATCTAGCCCCACTAAGTTAAACTTAAAGTTAAACACTCATCCGAAAAAAGGATAATTCTCCTTTTTTCTAGGGGCCATTCTAAATGACTTTGAGCAAAGACAAGTCGAGCTCAGCTATTTTTTTCGGAAAGTAGTGGCTTTTTCGCTGGCCTATAGGTCTTAAGATCGATTTCTATGGCTCGTCTTCTTACTGTCGAAGGATCCACATCGAGGTTTTATTCATTTTTTACCTAAGTACCTTGAACTGAGGAAAGGCTGAGATTTACTTAAAATTTAAATTCTACGATCCTCAGCCTTTGTCGTTTTCCTTGGTCTACCACCCTTTATGAATATTTTCAATACTCCCAGTCTTTTTAAAACTGCTTATAATTCTGGATATGGTGGATTTAGCTATTTTATTCGGTTTTTTATTTCGTTGTAAAATTAATTACTCCCATTTTACGAACTTTTAGTTTAATTGCGTTTAAAGGAAAAAAAATATTTTAATAATACACTTCTGCGCATGGACCTGACCGACAGACTGGATTATATGCCCTGAAGTAGTTGGATCGGAATAGAAAATTATTATTATTATTTTTTATTAACTATATATGGAATAGAAAATAACAGTTAACTAACAAAGTACTGCCAATTCTCATTTATTCCGAGAAAAGTATTTGTTGATATATAAAGTTGCAAATGTTTTGCACAGACAAAATTGTTACGTTGAATAAAAAACTGGATATTGCTCCCTTATTATGAGATATTACATTCTGCTATTGTTATATCTGGAAACTAGACATAATAAAGAATAATGCACTGAAAAACTTTTTTTGGTATCAGTGGTTTAGGAAATTTTATAACGATCTGTAATAAACTATGATTTTAGTTGCAAATGTTTTGCACAGCACTGTACATACAATAAGTTCGAATACCAAAAATAATTTGCGAAATCGAAACATGTAGTTAAATTTTATTAAATATTTTTAATGGAATTTAATATAGTGTTTATTAAGAACATTTTACAATAAAGTTTTTTGATTATACCTCCTTTAGCTTTTTTGTTACAAATAATAATCTCTTTTCAAAAGAGTTACAAGGGGCACGGACGATTGGCATGGGTATTTCGTCCAAAATTTTAATTATTGCCCGCTTGAAATGTAAACCCAGACAAAAAAATCCAAGGGATTAAAATCAGGACTACTAGGAACCCATTTATCCTATGGCAAAAAGTCGACTAAATTTTCAGCACACCACTTCTGAACTGAATTTGCGGTATGCGAAAGTGCTCCGTCTTACTGAAAACAATAGTAGTCGTCTCCAAACAATTCTTTACAGCCTGGAAGCAACACGGCTTGAAGAACCTTCTTCTGGTAGTATTCAGCGTTGACCTTGACACCCTTTTTAATAAAAACTCCCCAAACAATAACAGATGAAGCATTTTGATATCTAGACACATAATGCTCGTTTTCTGGGATGTATTGAATTTTTACTGACCACACACGATCATTTTGAGGGTTGTACGGTTGCTGCAAAACAAAGAATTTTTCATGGGAAAGCACAAACTCGTCTCCAGCGTGCCAAGCAAGAATATTGGAAACTCTTGTAGCTATTTTTTCTTTGGATGACGTCGAAACTCCATGCATTTTTTGTTTGTTATAAGCCTTGTATTTCAAATTGGGGATATTGTGATTATGGCGAAAGATGAAAAGTCAATTTTTTAAAAAAGCTTTCCACAGAATATTTTCATTTTTATCTCAAAATGATTCATTGGTATTGTATATTTAAAATCAGAAAGAAAAATTGCAATCAGAGATTTTTTCATTTAATCATGGTTCAGGCTCAGCGTGCTTAGTGTTCATTTCATTTTTAACTCAATTAAAAGTTTTAGGTAGAAATTCAATGTGATGCTGTAAAAATAAATGTTACAACAAAACACAGAAGTTTTTGGGGTTAAAGATTTTTTATTTGTTATTTTACCTATAATTTCATTATAGCTGATTCTTGTGGACTATCTTAAAAGCTTAAATATTCAAGACGGAGAGTCGGTTTGTGATATGTGTGGTGTGAATCTATTCCAAACCAAATTATTGTTCTTAATATAGTATATACCCAAATAATAATACTATTTTTCGAATCTTACAATGTTATCATCAACCCAAACTTAATATAAAGCTATTCTACACACATAACAGAATTGCTCAGAGGCGGTGTATGTAGAAGGAATACTTTTTCAAACAACTATTGACAGTAATGTTATTTATATCATTTAGAACTTAAAACCTTTTTTTAATTGTTTTCTGTTTGTTGCTTGTTCGCACATCTGATGTGTATATTATACCACATCTTTAAGGTTTCCATGAAATTGATGGTTGTGTCCCAGTATTGTTGACTTGGAATTTGCTTTACGATGGGAAATTCAAGATTACAGATCCAATATGGCAAATAATCCACTGATTTTTGATTTACTTCAAAATGTTGTTGATATCTATCAGTTTCCAGCCAAAATACAATATATGTATCTCAGTTGACTCTCTGGAGTATTGTAAACTACAGTATGCGACAAAAATATACATACCCTTGAATAAATAGCGTTTCTTTTTAATTTATAATAGTTAAAAACAAATTGATTTTGTTCTAATTTTATCTTTCTTTAACAGGTGATAAAGGAGCATTTAAAACTTAACAAACAATATTATATAATCCAACCATAAAGTTAGTTTTAAAATTAATCTGAAAAAACAGGAACAAATTACCCGACCCAAAAGTAGTCTTAATACTTTGTGTGCAGGCCATTTGCATCGATTACAGCCTGTAGACGTATCGGTATACTTAAAACCAGATTTTGAATAAAATCTTGGGGTATGTTATTCCAACAATCTAGCATTTTATCAAAAAATGCTGTCCTGTTCATATTGCACTCCATCCGATTGAGTTTTTCGTCCAAATAGTTCCACAAATGCTCTATAGAATTTAAGTCTGGACTTTGAGGAGGCCATTCCAGAACATCTATAGAGTTTTGGACGAAGTATTCCCTTGCAATTTGACTGGTATGCTTGGGGTCGTTATCTTGTTGGTATATGAAATTGTCGCCAATACTCATTTTTTGAGCTGAAGACTGCAGGTGATTTGATAAAATTTGGAATACTCTCTGTATTCCTTTTACATTTTTCAGTTCAAATTTACTTTCGTCACTCCAAAAAAGTTTTTCCCAAAAGAAAAGTGTCATGGTTAAATATTTTTTGGCGAATTCCAGACGCTTCTTTCTATTCTTTACCGAAATACAAGGCTTCCTAATTTTAAAATGGCTTGTAAATCCACCTTTACGAAGTCGTCGCTGTGTGGTCCGCTCGGAAACATTAAGGGATAATTTTTCTTTAATATTTCTAGCTGATAATGCCGGCTCTTTTTTTATTTCTCTTATAATTCTGACATCATCGCGGTCAGCTATTTTCCTAGGCCGTCCCGTTCTTGGTAAATTCTCAACACAACCACTATTTCTGTACTTTTTAATAATTGTTTGAACCGTGGATTTACTTTTACTGTATTTAGCAGCTATTTTACCATACCCCAGTCCATTTATGGTAGGTAATCATCAACGATGAGCTTTCACAGATCAATGCTGATTTCCTTTGATTTAGACATTTTTAACTATAAATATTAAATGTTGCTGTTTAAACTCCACATTTTACTTTTAACGCAAATTTATATTTACCACGGAGTGGTGCGCAATAGATATTACGTATAAGTTTTCGCACAATAAATTTCCACAAAAGAAACGCACTCGCGGTATACATACTTTTGTCGCGTCACGAACTGCACTGACTCTAAAAGAACTATCGCTATTTTTCAGGATGAAATCTAACGGGATGTATAACCCGCGTATTCATCGTAGACTTGTGGAGGAACAATTTCATGTGTTTAGTTTTAGTAAGTTTAAACATTATGAGAGAAAATTCTTGAAGGGAATAAAAATTTATTTGGGGTATGTATACTTTTGTCGCATACTGTATAAATCCACTCAAGGCGTAAACAAACAGCCAAATGTCTATTCGTTTTAAACGCCTCAGTATTGTAATATATTTTCACTATTATTATCGCATTCGTTTTCCTTTTTCGATCTGAAGAATATTACCTAAAAAAATGTTTTCAATAATAAAATCGTTAAAAGTTAACATATGTTTTTTATATATATTCATTTGCAATATCTCAAAAAACACTTCAAACCTATATTCATCGTGGCATTACCAATAAGACAAAACTTATTAAAATCGTTGTAACAAAGTTTCAAACCTGTTAACGTCTTCAAAAGCCCTTGTAATATTATTTTCATTGCAATACCACTTAAGAATAAACATTCTTTAATTTACTCAATAAAATTATTTACAAACAGTTTAAAGCTTTTTTCTTTTTTTAATTTTAGCTTATATTCGTTTTCAGCCACTTCTAAAATTCATATATGTACTACTAATTGCAACGCAATATCACCATATAAAACCTATTTTCTTTTTTTTATTATTATTTAAAATTCAATTAGAGCCGACAAATTAAACTGTAAAATTTTATTATATAAGGGTTTACCTACTCATCGAGACAAACAGAATGCAAAAAGTTTCATGTCAATTAAACGAAGTTGGCTTTTTCAGAATATCCTTACAAAATCAAACATGAAAAACAATACACTTTGTGCAAATAACTCTCTAATCTGATAGAGAAGCTGCTATGTTTTACACCAGGGTACGGAGAATCAAAAAATTTGATTCGTTCGTTTGCGAATGGATCCCAAGCGAATTAAATTTTTTGATTCGCTCACGAATTTTATTATTCGATTCTTTTTCTAATAAAATTCGACTCGCGAATTGAATCGAAAATTTCAAGAACTGAAAATTTAATTCGTTCGCGAATTTATCGCAAATGAATGATTTGGGAATCAAATTAAATACAACCGAATGCAGATACCCAACAACATAATACGCATATACTTTTATTCATAAATTTTAAATTTATTATTAAATTTAAAAAAATCACGTATTCTACCGCAGTAAATTAAACTCTTTCACTCTGGTCAAAATAATTGCAAAAAATAAAATTTCAATTATCATAACAATATATTTCGAACTTAGCTGATCGGTTCCAAATCGTCGACGAGTATTCTGCATGCAGTAAAATGCGACTAAACAGCTAATGACACATGATGTGACATGCAACATGACATGTGACATGAAATTTTTTGTTGCACCATGTTGTAGAGCGGGTCCGATAACCCCCCTTAGAAACCCCGAAGGGGTCGAAAAAGCCCTAGGAGGCCAAAAAATAGGCCAAAACATCATTTTTGTTTTGTTTACGAATGCCAAATTAACGACGAGTCTATTGCAAGCCGTAAAATGTGGATTAACGGCTTATGACACATGATGTGACATGTGACATGAATTTTTTTTTTGCACCATGTTGTAGAGCGGGTCCGATAACCCCCCTTAGAAACCCCAAAGGGGTCGAAAAAGCCCTAGGAGGCCAAAAGATAGGCCAAAACATCATTTTTGTTTTGTTTACGAATGCCAAATTAACGACGAGTCTATTGCAAGCCGTAAAATGTGGATTAACGGCTTATGACACATGATGTGACATGTAACATGACATGTGACATGAAATTTTTTTTTTGCACCATGTTGTAGAGCGGGTCCGATAACCCCCCTTAGAAACCCCGAAGGGGTCGGAAAAGCCCTAGGAGGCCAAAAAATAGGCCAAAACATCATTTTTGTTTTGCTGGAATTTTTCAGAAAATTAGAATTTGAAAGTTTTTGAAATTGAAGATAGTAGTCAAATCATAAAACTTCAAATATTTTATTAAAAATTGCTGCGAGAGGGTTTTCAGGGTTGCTCATTCCGATTTTTCTTTTGAAAGTTTGGAACTCTAGATGGCGATTGAAATACAAAATTCTATGGATTTGAAAATTAGTATCTAGGGTTTTCTGTAGAAGACGAGGAGGGACATTTTTGAATCAAAGTCGGATGATCAAAAGTGGTGAGAAAAATAAGTAGGTCAAAAGATTTAAATGAAAGTTAATTCTAAAATAATAACAATAGAATTTGTTGTTGTTTCATATTGCCAGTTAATTGTCCTTTTAATTTTTTTTCCGCATTCTAAATACGTCGACGTCTTGCTATCCTTATCATAGCAGACGTATTTAGAAAATACAAAAACTTTAAGTCGACCCATTCTTAAAATTACAATTGGTTGCACCCTGAAGATGTATATATCAGTGGCTAAACAGCTCACAAGAGTGACTGGTCTACCTACTACACAGTCACAGCTGACGCATCGCCAACAAAGAACAGCAAAAAGCACGAGAAGAGAGCGAACCGAAAAGAATGATTCTTTTCCATTCATATTCGCTCGTGAACGAAATCTGAAAAAGTTCATTTGAATCATTCTCAGGGATGAATTGAAAGCTTTAAGTTCTTCTCAAAAAATTCGCTCACGAATTTTATAAATTTGATTCGATTCGCGAACGAATGGAAAGAGAGGAATTAAATTTTTTCGATTCGCGAACGGAATTTTTCCGTACCCTGTTTTACACGCTCAAAAAATACTAAATTGAAGTTTTTTTACTTTATGAACATGATAATACAGGGTGTTCAGAGGTGGGAGGTCAATACTGCAGGGGGTGAAAGGTCAGACCGAGACAAGCAAAAAATCGTATGGGTGGGGGGGGGGGGGCATCTCGCACCGTTTGGCAGTTACAGGGTGATTCGTAAATCAGGATTTTGCCTTATATGGGAAGCGCTCTTGTATTTTTATCTTTTTTTCTACACATCGCAGCGGCCCCAAACTGATTTCAAAAATCACTATTTGGAAGCCCTTTCCAAAAAAGTTTACACCAACCCCCTATCCCCAACCCCTTGGCCACAATCCCCCCTGGAAGTTGAAAAAATTAACTTTTACTTCACGATTTTTAACCTTTCGCCCCACTTTTCTCTGAAATTCATGTTATTAATATACCTACTTTTTATTTTTTTTAAGTTGCCTATCTAATTACCTTGCCAAAAAGGTGCAACATGCCCAGGTAGGAAAAGGATACGAAAATTTATTTACAAAAATCCTTTTACAGAATATCATGATAATTCGAATTTTTAGGAAATTATACTTAAGTTTACTAAAAAATACATTTTGTTCGCTTAAAAACGAATTACAATTAAAACCTTTGTCCTTTAAAAGCTGTTCAAAATGTTCTCCGCTAGTTTCGATGCATGCAAGTAGCCTTTGTTTTATTTCACGTTTGAGGTCTATGGTAGCCAGTCTCTCCCGTATTTTCGTGGCTGCAGTCACAATCCTGGTAACTAATTCTTCTCTTGTGTTGATTGGTCTTGAGTAAACTTCATCTTTCATCATTCCCTATAAGAAAAAGTCCAGTGGAGTAAGGTCCGGTGACCTAGCAGGCCAAGGAATCGGTCCACCTCGTCCAATCCAGCGCTCTGGGTAATGTTCATTCAACCTTGCCCTAACAATGTTCCCAGTATGCGCAGGTGCTCCGTCGAGCTGTAAATAAATTGCGCTCCTGGTGGCCAGGGGGATGTCCTCCAACAGATCCGGAAGGGTATTCTCCAAAAAGTCCGAGTATAGCTGACTATTCAGCACTTGGGGCAAGATGAAGGGTCCTATCAACTGGTTGCCGATGATGCCAGCCCAGACATTGACACTAAATCTTTGCTGGAAGGACCGACACCTTGTCCTATGTGGGTTCACATCTGACCAGGTGTGGAGGTTGTGCAAGTTTGTGATGCCATCCCGGGTGAATTGCGATTCATCCGTCCACAGAATTCGGTCTAGAAACCTTTTGTTTTCGATGTCAGACTCGAACAGCCAAGTGCAAATTGCAATCGTCTTTCGGAACCTCCTTCCTGTAGTGCTTGGACCGGGATATGGTGGTATGGATGTAGTCCCTCTCGGTTCACAACGGTCCAAACTCTCCCTGAAGACAATCCTGACCTTCGTGCGACCTGCCTGATGCTTATTACAGGGCTGTTCCTGACGATGTTGAGGATTTGTTGGTCGGGGTCCGCTGAATCGGCCGGTTTTCCTGCTCGCGTTTCTGCTCTGGGGGCGGTTACACTTCCGGTTTCATTTAACCTTCTGAAAGTCCTTGAAAATACCCTTCTGTTGGGTACACGTCGATTCGGGAATCTCCTTTGGTATTGTCGTACGGCCTCACTATCATTTCCTTCTACTAAACCGTACACATAAATTATATCGGCAGACTCTTCAACACTGCATTCTGCCATGTTATCTTAATTTTTTCTATTAAACACCCGGTTTTATCGCTTGCTTCTTCAACTGTGGTCAATGTCCTTTCAAACTTACCCATTTTTATACCATAATTCATAGGAGGTATTAGAAACGGAGCGTCAGGATACTTAAGAGTCAATACTGGATATAATAAACTAATAACGTTATTTAACGAGATTACATTTATTATTTTATTACTGTTTTGCTGAAATAATAAAAATTTATTACCTCTGTTTCCTAAACAAACATTTCCGAACTTGCTGTCATAAAAATTGTTTACTTAACGACTTTTTCCATTATGGTGCAATAAAGTAATTAGGTACCTGTGAGGATGTTTTAATTTCAGGACTTTTGCAACCCTTTTCTACCTGGGCATGTTGCACCTTTTTGGAAAGGTAATTAGATAGGCAACTTAAAAAAAATAAAAAGTAGGTATGTTAATAACATGAATTTCGGAGAAAAGTGGGGCGAAAAGTGAAAAATCATGAAATAAAAGTTAATTTTTTCAACTTCCTGGGGGGATTGTGGCCAAGGGGTTGGGGATAGGGGGGTGGTGTGAACTTTTTTGGAAAGGGCTTCCAAATAGTGATTTTTTTAAATCAGTTTGGGGCCGCTGCGATGCGTAGAAAAAAAGATAAAAATACAAGAGCGGTTCCCATATAAGGCAAAATCCTGATTTACGAATCACCCTGCAACTGCCAAACGGTGCGAGATGCCCCCCCCCCCCACCCATACGATTTTTTGCTTGTCTCGGTCTGACCTTTCACCCCCTTCAGTATTGACCTCCCACCTCTGAACACCCTGTATAATTAAAGAAAGCCTCATCTTTACTTATGTATTGTACTTAGCAGAAAAAATATAAAGGTTTGTTGAAAAAAACTAACTTATAATTAAAAATTAATGTTTGTTCTATTGAATATAGTGATTCATATATGTATGTAGTACTAGTGAAAGTAATTTAACTCATTTAAACAATACCTCATGAAAACCGATAATTGTTCGAATAACTGCAATATCTAACAAATACTTACCATAGTGGTAATGGTTTTGTAAAGTTCGATTAAATAAAGGATCAATTGCTCCCAGGTTATTAACTTCGTATATAGTAAAGCCATTTACGCTATATAATATTATCGTTTAGCTAAAAAAAAATTAAATCCGACCCTTCGGGTGAGACGTCCCAGCAGCTAAATCTATTCTTAATTAAGCACAATAAGCTACATTCTGGGTTTTCATTGTTTTCCAATTCAACAGTTCCGCTGGATATAAAATGCCATCCCGCAGGAAACGGAAGGATGTTAACAGGCTCAGTCCTGCAGCCGACAATAACAGAAGCTCTAACAGAAGTTGGTGGTCTCATCGGTAGCGGCGGGAGAAATGCCTGCGGGATAAGCTGCGGACGGGATGACAATCAACCGCTGTCAGCAGTACTTGCGGCTAGGTGCGGTTATTGTTGCCAACCCATTTGTGATCGTTACATAATGCGAGTGGTCGACACATCCTACCATGAGAGGTGCCTCAAGTGCACGACCTGTTCGATGCATTTGGTGCACTCGTGCTTCATGCGCGATAGCAAGCTCTACTGCAGGCTGGACTACGAGAGGTGAATGGGGGAGGGCAGCAGGTGAAACGAGAATTTGTTAATTTCTTAAAATGCGTTTTAGCAGGCTCTTCATACGCAACCGTTGTCTTGGATGCGGCGACAAAATTGGCTCCGACGAACTCGTCATGAGGACCCTCGAGAACGTTTTTCACTTGAAATGTTTTGCTTGCGTCGTGTGCGGGGTGCAGCTGAAGAAAGGGGAGCAATACGTGGTTAAGCAGGGGCAACTCTTCTGTCGAATGGATTATGAGAAAGAGGTCGAGATGTTGCAAGGCTACGGTAACGCTTCGAGAAATTCATATCAAAATTCAATTTAATAAAATTTCTTAATTCTTTTAGAAGATTTCTATGGTGATGATTTATTTCCACCCAAATTGGATGGTAGAAGAGGACCCAAGAGGCCCCGAACGATATTAAACACTCAACAGCGGCGAGCCTTCAAGGCCTCCTTCGAGATATCTCCGAAACCATGCCGGAAAGTCAGGGAGAATTTGGCCAAGGAGACCGGATTGAGCTTGAGGATTGTTCAGGTCCTTAATTCTTCCGTCTACTTTACTCTCAGGGTACAGTGATTATATTTTCCAGGTTTGGTTTCAAAACCAGAGAGCCAAAGTTAAAAAGATTCAAAAGAAAGCAAAACAAGAGCCCACTAAAGGAACAAGTGAAACTGATTCGCAGGAATCGGATAGCAGTTTAGCGAAAGTTAAGGAGGAAAACCAAAGTGACAGCGAATCCTTGGAGTCGCCTTTCCCATGCAATGACAAGATTCCTCTCATTAAAGACGAAAATATCGAAAATACCCAATTCAACTGTAATGATGTTAATAAAGGTAAGTTTTAAGCAGAACTTGTCTTCATCAACTCATACTAAGTGTGAAGTAACGTAGAGCTACCTGAGAAGTCGTGACTATGCTTGTGTTTTAAACAAGAAATTGTAGCTTGCAATAGTGGTACAATTTTTTTTATGACGGTATCTTTAGAATGCCATTTGGATCATATAATATAAAGAAGAAACTATTCCTTAGATACTTTTTCAATATTACAAGCGAAAATGGATCCAGCATGATAATCGGATAAAGTTCAAGCGAAAGTGGGAAATAGCGCTTTTATTCCTTGCAAATTAATCCTGTCCTTACTAATAATAAAACGCTTGTCTGCCTGTTTCGTATTACTTATAAACTCCTGTACTGAATTCAATTCGATTTATCGATATTTTTCATCCGATGCGTCAAGAAAATAATTATCCATTCATTAAAATTTATGACTATCACTAGTGTCGGTAATTGTTTTATGGCAACTTTAGTCCAGACTCATTGGTAAGGCTAATGCAATAATATCTGGATTTTCATTCAATCCCGTTTAGTCGGTTTCGCTATTACTTTATTAATAAAACGATGTAGGATCGAAATAAATCGATCATTGTTTTTGATGGATCATAAAATTCCGATGCCATAGTGCATAGTGTAATAGATTATATCGAACAAAACATGGCTGCTTTTTTCAAATGTCCATCTTTAGTACAAGTGTTGTAGGAAGATATCATGAGCGTTTTTCAAGTAGAGATGCTGGAATGCTTGCTCTGCCTTAAAGGAAGTGTCATCCACGCAAACCGTAGCTATCCTCACGGACTCGTAAGCGTTATCAGGGCGCTTGATTTGCCTACAGTTTGGGGCCGCTGCGATGCGTAGAAAAAAAGATAAAAATACAAGAGCGGTTCCCATATAAGGCAAAATCCTGATTTACGAATCACCCTGTAACTGCCGAACGGTGCAAGATGCCCCCCCCCCCCCCCCCCCCCCCCCCCCCGCTGGGGCTTGGCTCGCAACCAACGCGACACGTTAGTAACCGAGCTACTAATAGCAACTAAAACTTCCAAAATGTATTCACAATATGACTGCAATTCACATTCTACATTTCATTCTTTATTCTGATGCTTATCGGGCTTATATCAGTTGAGATAACGGAATCGAGGTATCGCCGCTGTATTGTATATATTTACAATTGACATTTATATTATTGAACAACTTCGTCTTACACGAGTGAAACCAATTTACTAACATTTATGCCTACATTACGATCGCATCAAATTGACGCATATTCGTAGAGATAGGTATACCACATAGAGAATTATTACTATTCAAACTTTCAATATACAGGGTGTTCAGAGGTGGGAGGGAAATAGTGCAGGGGGTGAAAGGTCAGACCGATACAAGCAAAAAATCGTATAGGTGGGGGGGGAGTATCTCGCACCGTTCGGCAGTTACAGGGTGATTCGTAAATCAGGATTTTGCCTTATATTGGAACAGCTCTTGTATTTTTATCTTTTTTTCTACGCATCGCAGCGGCCCCAAACCAATCTCAAAAATTACTATTTCGAAGCCCTTTCCAAAACGATCAACACCATCCCCTTTCCCCAACCCCTTGGCCACAATCCCCCCTGGAAGTTGAAAAAATTAACTTTTATTTCACGATTTTTCACATTTCGCCCCACTTTTCTCCGAAATTCATGTTATTAACATAACTCCTTTTTATTTTTTTTAAAATTGAGTTTCACAATAATATTACTAATTCAAAAAATGCAATTTCTCAACATTTCATCAATGTGCGGAACTCAATTTACATAAGTGCAATTTGAACTTATGAAGTAAGTAGTACATAGTTTAGAATGCTGAAATTAACGATAGTCACATGTTTCGTAATTGTGTATAGATGACATAATATCGGGTTATCTTTGAAATCAATACCTCAAAAATCCCCTATATGCCCTACAACATTAAAAAATTTTGGAAAATTCATTTAAGGACGACGCGACGGCGAGAAGGAAGTTAGTTGACATTTTCGTCAATTAATTTCCTGATAGAAGAGGGGGTTTCAATGACTTGATTGGTAGCTAGACGCGTTAGCTGCGAACCAGTAAGGCGCTTAGAGGTTGTGGGTTTAATTCCCATCAGAAACTCAGGCTACCAAAAGTGGTATCACAGTTGCCCTTCGAATAGCCTAAGTGTATCTTCCGGTAGCCACATCAATCTAACATCTTCCTGGTAGAATTCAAGATAGCCGAACCGATGGAAAATCCGGTGCCTCATTTTAAGTGCGCAGACATTTGTTCCGGAATTCACAAACACCACTTCTCGAGATATTTCAATATTAATCCCGCATATTGAAACAATATTGAAAACCGTTTTGTTCAAAAGGAAAGCTCGACTTAACTTGATCTTTGACCAAGGTCATGAGGACATTTCAAGATTTCATTGTGCAATTTTAAAATTGTCGTCAAAACTCATTTTTGTTTTTATATTATATTTAACTGAAATTACAAGCCAAGTGTTTCCATCGACGTTAAGTGAGTGTAATTGTAACTCCTAATTCTCAATCGGATTGGTAAGAATATTTTCAATAGCGTTAACGAACCATTAGCTGTAAAATACTAATTATACTACCATAAGTAGTTACATGATTATAAAATTACTATTCTCGCGATTATTCACTGCCGTCTGTAACTTGAAAAAAACATTGTTTTGATCATAGTATAACTTTTTAAACATACATAACGAGTTGTTTGTTTTATCATCTGTGAGTCAATCATTTGTGTTCTTATTATTACTTTTAAAACTCTCAACTTAAAATATTTCTTTTTAAGCTCACATTTATTACACTGGTCAACAAATTCAATGTTTCTTTCTATTTCCGAACGAGTACCAGATCTTTTCTATAGGATTTTTTTCGTATATTACGAATTCTTAAATGAAAATTCTCAATCAGTTCCCATTTTCGAGAAAAATAGAGTGGAAAATTCAAAATACCCTATTTTGACCATTTTCGAAAAATCATCAAAAAATAACAGATTGTCACTTGGAACTTGGAACATGGCCCAAATCAAAGCCTGAATCTTATTCTAAAAATTATCAATTTTTAATTTTAATTTCTATATCTTTTTCTTAACATTCTCGCGAATAAGTTTTTCATAAGCGTGTATCTAATATAGTCTTCATTCAGCATTATTGTATATGATATAATCGGTTTGGGCAAAAATTTGAATTTCAAGGTATATTTCGAACATGTTTAAGACCTTTAGTATTTTGAGATAATAGCTCCAGGTTCCAACTTTGGTCTTAGTCACGTTATAAACTTCTATAATAATCTGTTATATTTTAATGATTTTTCAAGTATGGTCAAAATAAGGTCTTAAGGGGTTATTCTACTGTTAAACGGGTAAAGAGCAGTATCTTTTTAAAAGTGTTGTAAATAAAAAACTATTAGAGATATCAATTTGAAATTTTGCACGCATCTTTACTAATGAAAAAACTATATAATGGCATAGTTGATATATCAAAAAAATCGGTTAAAAAAACTTTAAACGCGATTTACTCAAAACGTGTTGTTTTGGTGCGCGGTACATCGTAGAGAAAAAACTAATGAAGCGATTTAGCTAAAAATTTTTTTGCATAGTTATATATCAATTTTACACAGACTGAACCTAAATTGAGCCATAAAAATTGAAATTTGGTTATTTGGGAGCACTTTTTTCATCGAAAAAACGTCCAAAATCGAGCATGCTATTTTCCAACACTTGTCAAATCGCGAAAATTTAATATTTATGGCTCAATTTAGGTTCAGTCTGTGTGTTTTTAGCTAAACTAATAAAATTTCATCGTTAAATTGATTGCAGATCACCTGGACGACCTGGGCAATGTACCGCGCAAACGACTCTGGTCGTCAGCGCGCGCTACATCAATCATAAACCGAAGCCGCCATTTTGTTTTTTTTTTTTTAATCAACTATGCCATTATATATTTTGTTCATTAATAAAGATGCATGCAAAATTTCAAATTGATATCTCTAATAGTTTTTTTTTTACAACACTTTTAAAAAGATACTGCTTTTTACCCGTTTAACAGTAGAATAACCCCTTAAGATTTATTTACAAATTCATTATCTACGGAAAAAATCGTATATAAATTATTTGCCACTTGTTCGGAACAAATTTGGTGTTGACCAGTGTTATTTATTAATTCGTAACCTAATCATTCGTGGTAGGTAATATCTATGATAGATTTTCTTTTTTACATTACAGAAAATTTCAACAAAAATAACGAGCCCTTGCTGAATACAATTCTAGGTCTAAGCTACGCCACATTTCAGCAACTAATGGCGCCGTTTGGTCAGCAGCAAATGTTAAACCCGATTGACCGCCTCTATAGCATGCAGAACTCCTATTTCCGACCAGAAGAACTGGCCTTCCCTGTTGGCAAGGATGGAAGCGAGAACTAAAGCCGAATTGTGTTAATATACAACTTAAAAAAATTTTATTATTTATTTTTAAGATATTTACGTACTCCACGAAAATGAAAAGGTTTGATAAATATGAGAACGTGAATTACTTGTCTTTCATTTCTATCCCGTTCTAGATATACCATATTTTGCAGGTGTATCGTGGCCACTTGGCGCACTGAAGCAACGAGGGTCAATTCGTCACATCCGTTTGACAAAAATTCCATAATTAGTCGCAGGCGTTAATCCCAAATAGGCAGAAAATTCACTTTCGTCACGCATAGTCACTGCGCGTTCGGTGTTGCAAAGCAGCAGCATCTGTGTTTGGGGACGTTTTTAGCTAAGGGGTACACAAAAATCTCGCAAGGAAAAGACCCATTCTATGCAATTTGTCACAATATGTGTCACATTACCAATTGTTTAGGGATCTCGCAGCCAAGGGTGAATTTTTATAAGTTTGCTGACTTAGGGGTGACCAAAGTGATTAAGGATAAAGCGTCGAGGCTGGCGGAGTGATTTGATTAATCAGGCCAGCGTAAAAGGACCAACTACGCCACGTGGGATGACGTATCAAGTTATTCTGAAAACCCCTTTCTTTTACGGTAATTACATCTTGATCGCTTTGTTGAAATGCACAGCACACATCGACCGCCTATGTAAAGTGCACGTGGTTGCTTGGACCATTAATCGTCACGACTCAGTGCGCGTACAAGTGGATATTTGGATTGATAATATGGATAAAACGAAAATTGCTATTCGCCTCTACTTTATCCATATATCTAAATAATTTATTATCTGAACAGTATGGTATTGTATGTAGCCTACTTCTATTTTGAAAAGCATGTTTTTCATATTGGATTTTCTAAATAAATTATAGTCATTGGTTGCACCGACTGTTATCTATATAGCCCAGTTACTAAATATGACTTATTTATGTTCCAAAAATTAAATTTTCTGTGCTTTTGTTTTAATCGTTTTATTACGCAATTTTAAACAACATATTAAAAATCAAGAGTGTGATTGTGACTGTGTTAAAAAATGCAAAAGTTTAAATATTCAGTTCTTAATTCTTATGATTCGGATATCAATAACACTTATATAAAAGTGGAAAATAATCAAACTGTTAAAAAAACATTGTATTTAGATATTACGTACAACAAACTGTTTGAGAGATATAGAGCAAAGAATGTGTACTAAATGTCTGCTGAATCTGTTTCAAAACCATTCTCGAGGTACATAAGATACAAGACGTGTATCGGTAAACCTAATTCAATTCTGGTCGACAAAATTTAATATTTAAGTTTCCACACAAGAAGTCATATATCATTTCTATAGGATTTTTACGTGGATTACGAATTAGCAAACAAAAATGTCCTATCACGTCATATTTGTTAGTAAAAAAGGGTTGAAAAGCACAAAATATCGTTTTTCAGTCACTTTTTAAAATTCATTAAAAAATAACAGAACTTTAAAAAAAACTCGTACTACGACTGAAAAGAGAGCCTGAATCCTTATCTATATATGAGAAATATCACCAATCTATAGCATTTACGAAGCATTTTCGGGAATAAGATCTTCATGAACGTGCGCAACCTGTGATCTTCATTCACTATCTATAATCATATGATGTAATTGGCATACAGAAAAAAGTGGATTTCACAAAATATTTAGGAAAGTATTAAAGCCTCTCTTTTTTAACAAACTTTATTTTGATATTTTTGTACAATTTAGCTTAACATTTTATTGAACAAATAGTCCATTATTATCAATGATCTCCTGCCAACGTTAGGGAAGCGACATTATTCCATTCTCGTAAAACTTGGGCTCACGAGAGTTAAAAAATTCCGACAACCACTGCTCCAATGCATCTCGGTCATCAAAATATTTTCCGCTAATGTGAGCCTGCAAGGATCGGAACAAGTGGTAGTCAGAAGGAGACATATCCGGCGAGTATGCAGGATTGGCTAAGGAAATCCAGCTTAGCTCCATAATTTTTTTACATGTCATCGAAGCGGTGTGAGGGCGGGCATTGTCGTGGAGGATGTATGCATGCCTTGTTTTCCTTTAAGATTCACGGCTACCTTACCCAGCATATCACAGTAGCGTTCACTATTTATAGTCGTTCCTTGTGGTAATAGTTCCCAGTAGATAATGCCGTGCACGTTCCACCAAACACTCAACATAACCTTGTGTACAGTAATTTTACATTTAACTGTCGGTACTCCTCTTTGACCCGCGCTAAGCCATTGTCACTTATTGTTATGGTTAACATAAAGCATCCACTTCTCATCTCCGGTAACCAAATTACGAAGCCAAGCAAAAGTACGATGTGAAGTGAGTAATTGCGTACAAACCGCGACTCGCATCATCTGTTGACCATCCGTCAATTTGTAGGCTACCCATTGACTGTGCCTGCACACTTCACCCATCACTTTCAAATGTCGAGCGATAGTAGTATGGGAGCATCCGAGTTCTTCTTCAAGTTGACTAGTAGTCCTCCTTGGATCTTCCTCGATGAGCTGCGCTAGTCGGTTGACATCAACCTCAACCGGCCGCCCTTCGTGAGGATTATCTTCAAGGTTGTAGTCGCCATTCGAGAAGCGTCGAAACCAATCTACTGCTGTATGACCACATTTTCTCCCATACATTAACATGTATTTTGTGTCGCCTGCTTAACTGTATGCTTCAAACGGAACTCATAAAGTAGAAGGATGCGGATGTCTCGTCTTTTCAAATCAAATTTTTCCATAATGCTACTCCCTGCGCTGTCGATTATTGCACTGACGAACTGAGCGCGCTCACGGGTATTTATACTCATAGTCACAGAACTTTCTCGAAGTTGTAAAAAATTTCCAGAACGTTTCCAAAAAAATTATCAGATTATTATGTTACAACCTAATAATAACTAAAGATTCATAGTTTTATTTGAGCTACTTTAGAAGCTCCTGCGATAATTCGTTATTTTATAATTAATTTGCAAAAATGGCCAATATACGGTCTTTTGTATTTTCCAAACCTACTTTTTTTCAAAAACGTGACGTGATAAGATATTTTCGTTTGCGAATTTGTAATCTGCGGGAAAGATCCTGAAGAGTATTTACTATACTCTTATTATTCTTTGTGATGAGATATTTAAACAAATAAGCAAATAAGTATATTGATATTTTTAACAAAACAATTTATTCCTTTATTTTTTATTTTTTTAAAGTAGAACAATCCAAATCTCAAGACGACTAAATTGTGACTGACTCTTCATCCTCCTTCATTTATTATTTACAAAAGTCTAAGGCAACTCGATTGAATTAAAATTCGAATTCAAAATTTGCAACGCCTGCTTGCATGCGCCTCCACACTAGTTCCCCCCAGTTAACAGGGTTAACGACAAAAATCATAGTGAAAGAGATATTATTTCTATAAAATCTAAGTTTCAACTAGATATGAGTCTGGGAAAAGGTGGAATTGGCGAGTAAACAGGTGAGGATCCGTATCGTTGTTAGACAAATTAAAATTAAATTGGAATACTTGGAAAAGAATGAATGAATGATTGACTAATATCTGCGTAACGTAAGGGAGTGATAAACTACTCCATTGATCGAGGTTCCCTGCGATAGTGCATGGAGGAGAAGAGTAGGTGTAAGAGAAATGTAGGTGCGATTTGTTTAATTAAATTAATGAAGAGAATTTGAATGAATTTGCTGTGGGCAACCTGGGTGCTGGGAAACTTATTGCCTCTTTCCCTCTGCCACGTGGTTGGATTATCATGTTGTGTTTCTTCTTCTGGTTGGTAGCGTCGTTGTTGTCAAGTTGATGTTGATAGGAGTTTATATTTTATTTCTTCTATTTCTATTTTAAATTAGTATCTTTTTTAAATAATCACATATTTTTGGCTTTATTATTCTATCAAAATTTATGATCAACTGTTTTCTATTTACATCAAAAACTGACTAGATTAAAAAAAAAAATTTATTTTCTTTAAAACTCCGCCTACTAAAACCTTCACCACAATCCTATAGAAATGATATGCTTATTCTGTGGCAAAATTTGTGTCACCAGTGTAATTAGTCAAATTCATAATTATACGTACTGCGTTCTACAAGTTGTTGAAATTATCTTATTAGAAAACTTCTGCAGATAGATGTAATTCAAAACGATTTTCAAACTTGTTCATATGTCTCAAGGGCCCTATTATGGAATTTAATTTTGCTCGATTTGACTAACGAAGATATTTTCAAAGCTAAAGACGCATCCGCTGATAGAAATAAAAAAAAGTTGGTTACAATGAGGATAATTGTTAAAAACTTGAAGAATTATAGAATTGTGTTTTGACATGACTTCGTGAAAAATAATTTTTGCTATTGAATAATTGAATGAATAAATAATTCTGATTTTTTGAATTTAGAATATACGGAATGAAGTATTTGCCATGTGCGGAAACTTTGCAACACAGTTCTCTTAACCGGTTCGTTGTCCGATGAATACCATATAAACTCTTCTGTCGGAAATTTAATTTTTTTAATAACGTTAACTGAGCTTCGAGCCAAACAAAGTGAGATATTGGCAAAAAACCAATTTTTTTTCCTTTCCACTTTAAAATGTTGTGACTGCGATCTCGATTTCTATTATGTTATTTAAAACGATAAAATAAATCGATTAAAACAAAAAAGACACAGTATTGTCCACAAAATTCTAATTTTCCCTGGACTAATAGGTAAGCATCTATATACATTCTATAAATTCTTCATTCGACTGGAACTCAAATCCGATCGAAATGTAGAAAATTTAAAAGTAGTATGATATATTTGGAATTATAAAATAGCCTCGAGTTGCCTCAACATTTCCTAAGTTATCCGTTCGAAACTTATGTTTTATCAAAGTGAAGAATAAGGTTAAGATTATTCGATGTGGTGGGCATTATGTGGGACATCGCTTTTTGAGTTATTATCTGCCCGTCTATCTATTTATCCTTTTGCGGGCCTCACACTGATGGTTGGAAAATAAGAAAATAAATACACTTATTCATTTACTACCGAAAATCAGGTTGCTTGTCCCTTAATAACCGCGCGTGCTTTTTATAAATTTATAGACGCTAAGAGGAGGGCTGATGGCTACCCAATGTATATGCATTTTGAGGGCCTCACATCACAAGTTCAACGCCATCCACAATATGTGATATGTTTGCAACCTTTTTTGAAAATCCTTCTCTTCTCCCGACTTCCAACCTGATCTAAACAATTTTCAATACCTAAATACTAATACTGTATTACTCCTGACGTTATTCTCAAACATATCGCCGAGTTGCCGGATGATTATACTTCTGGACCAGATGGTATTCCTCCTGCTATTTTAAAACTATGTTCCAGTTCATTGCTTACACCACTAACGATGCTCTTTCAAAAATCACTCAACAGGAAGTTCCCTACACTTTGGAAAAATTTGTTTGTGATTCCGATGCACAAAAAGCGTAGTAAAAACGACGCACGTGCGTAATTACCGGCCAATTGCGAAACTCTCTTGTATCCCTAAACTTTTCGAAGCTATTTATTCGCAAATCTCAATTATCTGTAAACGTCTTATTTCCAATAACCAGCATGGATTTCTCCAAGGTCGCTCGACAACCACGAATCTCCTTGAATTCGTTCCGTATGTTGTTGAGGGCTTCCAAATGGGATTGCAAACAGACTTTATTTATACAGATTTTAGCAAAGCTTTCGACAAGCTTTCCCATTCCATCATAACGCTAAAACTTGAAAGGAAAGGTTTTTCACCTTCATTTGTCAACTGGATACGTTCTTATTTGTCAAATAGGTCCTACCAGGTTGCTTTCCGTGGCACCAATTAGAGGAATATCTTGGCCACTTCGGGTGTCCCTCAGGGTAGTCACTTGGGTCCTGTTCTTTTTATTTTGTCAATTGACGATATCACACATCTGTTGAATACGTGCGAAGTCTTAATCTGTGCTGATGACATGAAGTTATTCTTTCATATAAGGAATATTAACGATTGCCATGTGATTCAAAAGGACCTTAATATCTTCCATTCTTGGTGTGCTCACATTGACCTTGAACTTAATATTGATAAATGCGAAATAGTATCTTTTTATCGTGGTCGAAATTTTTTTTCAATTTGACTACGCTCTCTTGGGTCACACTCCCCGTCGAATAAAGTCTGTTCGTGACTTAGGTGTTATTCTTGACAGAAAACTTTACTTTGTTGAGCATATCAATTCCATGGTTATGAGGGCTTGTTCTGTATTGGGTTTCATAAAAAGATGGTCACGTGAGTTCTGGAATATTTTAGTATATAGACAACTGTACTTTTCTTTTGTGAGACCTATTCTTGAATACGCAAGTCAAGTTTGGTCTCCTCACTACCAAACCCACACTAACAACGTTGAGTCTGTCCAACGTAAGCTCATTAGATTTGCCCTGAAGGATTTACCTTGGGTCGATCCGATTTGTCTTCCCCCTTACGAAGACCGACTGCAGTTACTCGACATGCATTCTTTAGATAAACGTAGTGAAGTTGCTGATATAATATTCGCTCACCAACTTATAGCTGGTTATATTGACTCGCCATCTCTTAAAGCTAAATTTGTTTTTAGGGAATACCCTCGTAACCTAAGGAATCTGAGTCTTCTACAAACTAGCAATTGTAGAACTAACTATAGTGTCTATGAACCTATTAATCGCATGTGCATAAGTGCTAACAAGCATGCTGACTCATTTAATACATGTCTTACTTAGCATGCGCTGAAAAAATACTTGTTTCGTCATCATTCTTAACATCATTTTTGTCGTGTGATACGCATGAATTCTTGTTCTGCATATTGTATGATGGTTCTGGTTTTACTAACAGAACCAAATGATGATAACAGTCTCATACTCATGCAGCTCTGCTGCTTGCAGCTTGGACTAAGCTGATGGTTTAAAAAAAAAAATTAACTTCTAAATAAATGTAAAGATGACCGAAAAGGTTCTTCTTGAGGCAATTTACATTACAGCTTTGCACTCCTAAGGCCATCTGTACTGCCCAGGAACTTAAAGGCGTACTACTCCAGTGTTACTGCCCACAATTTATCATTAAGTTCTAATAAGCCATCGTTCACCAATATCATCAGGTGTTTGTACCGTTATGCGTTTGTACTCATAAATCAGAAATCTAAGAAAAATAGTCTTGGAGTTGACTACCTGCATATAACCAAATCGCTTAGAGTGCAAAGGGTTAAAAATAGTAGAAAAGTTTATTCAAGGCTGATTTTATCAAATTTGTAGATTTAGAGTTAAAATTTAAATAGCTGATTAAATATGGTGGCTAAAAATCATATCTTCGAGATTTGCATGAAAATCGGTACATAGGGATTTGTATGAACATCAAAATCTAAAATGCTGCATGACAATGAACAATTTTTAACTTATGGAACTTTTAATTAATATCGGTATGTAGACTCTTGCAGTGTAGATGATTGTATTGCTACAGAAAATTGAAATTTTCGAATAGAGGAATCAAACTAAGTTTTAAAAACTGATTTCACTACATTTATATGTAAAGTAGAGAGATTGCAGGACTGATGATTACAAAAATGTTACATATTGGAGCACCAAAGAACTTTTCTTCACTATTATTTTAAGTTTTTTTTTTCTAATATTATCAGATTAAGGAAATATTGATCTAGTGTACAAAGACAATAATAACAATGTGGCCAAATATTAGGACAGCTACAGAACGATGCGATTACTTGTCGCATATTTGTAACGGGTGCCAATGTGTCACATCGCACAGTGTTCCAAATCATTAGTAAGCTGGCCAAAACTAAAAAAACTGACGTAAAATTCCAAGACTTTTATATATACAGATTTATGAACACATGACAATAAAATTTTAGTTTTTTACTGTTTTTTTACCGTTAAAGTATATACAATTTCCATAGGTTAAATTTTGATATTTTATCCGAATCTCTTTAAAGCTGTATGATTCACCGGAACGTCAACGTTGTAGAACTTTCTAATTTAAAATATGTTATATTCGTTTTGAAATTAATGATGGCGGGTAAAATATGGCAGCCCGAAGTTGCTAAACTTTACTAAATTATTACAGAAATTTTAACATATATAATTTTTGGCTCTAAAATTTTTGATATGAGAATTCAGTAAAGTGACACCTAAAATCACTAGAAACCAATTTTTGTGAATGACAATCCATCATATTAGTTTCAAAATGTTTAACTTCTCCATTTCAAAATCGGAATCGATATAAATGACCCCAAAACACCAACATAACTTTTATTTAAATTCGTCGAATACTAGTCCGCCATTTTGATTCGGCCATATTAAGTTCTCGAATTTGTATATCGGAACTGAAATAAGTGACCCTAGATACCCACATACATATGGATCCGCCATATTGAATTCCTGGATTTTGAGAACAGATTTTAAATCAGCAACACTAAAAACCCCTGTATACTTAATTTCAAGCATATCCGACGGCATATCGAATTTTGGTCAGCTTTCTGATGATTTGGAACACTGTGTGTCGTCTGCACAGAATTTTTCAGAATATAACTTTAATATGAAAACTGAAAGTGTAATAATAATCTCCCTTCACGTTTTTTTAAAATACACTCTACTAATGACTAAATGAGCACATTTGCGAGGTTATAATTTTTTGCTTAATCCTGTACCTACAATTAAAATAACTTCTTTTTAGAGCCATTCCATTGAGATAAGGTATTTATTTTTATATCCAACATAGAATTTTAATCAAACGCCGTACAGTGGTCTGATATCTCGAATACGCGGGATTTACGGAATTTTCAAAAGTGGTCCTTTATATCCAAAAGAAACATTTTATTATTTCTAAGAGTCCATACCAATATGTTCTGCCCGAATTTCATCACTCTTTCATGTGCAAGATCATGATACATTCTCAAAGTTCCCCCCATTTGCAGCAGTAGTACATATCATTATGATGTAGGTGGTAATTCGATTCTGCGATTAAGGCGGTTTTTCCTAAGTATACTTGCAGAAAGGTTAGCAATCAGCATATATGAGAGTATAGACATTGGCCTGTAGAATAGTACAGTGCAAAGATGAAACCGATTTACAGAATGACGCTCAATGGGTGTCCAATTATCGTTAAGAAAAATTAAAGCTGATTCTCGTTAGTGAATGTTTAAATTGAGCTACAAAAAATACTCAAAAACGCCATATAATAGCATATACATATACATGAAAAATCTCCTTTTTTTTTTTGCCCATAAGCCTCTCCAAGCACTTTTTTTCAAATATGTTTAAAAAGGTTGGGAAGCTCATTTACCTGGATACAATGAAAAAAACTTCCACATTACCGTTTTTGAAGGTCCTGAATCCATTTCTGGGTTTAGTTACTACATCGAGGTTGAAGCGGCTGAAATTGAGAGGGTACTTTTTCCTTAACTATCACAAATGACAAGTTGAATATAATAGCAAATTGCATATACCATACTTTTCAATGGCTTCTAATTTCATTGATTTAAGAAGTTAATGGAATTTATTTCACAATTCGCAAATGATTCCTTCATAAATCGAAATTTATTTTTGTTCATAACTTCTTGTGAAGCTGTTCTCAGATGGATATAATTCACCCGAAGAGTAATAAAACGACGGTCTCATATTCAGAACAAAAAATTACGCCGAACAGACAGTAATTGTCTTCGGTAGAGAACAGAGACTTCACAGACAGAACTTCTGCATGACTTCTTTAGCGGGCCCCCGACATTATTAAAGTTAGTCATACGTGTTAATGTGACTTTATGACTGCGGGTACTATCTCGCAAAAGTCATATGTTTCGAAGAAAAGGAGTGGGAGAAACGCGGCACGCACACAGAATATCCAATCCGACAGTGCTGGCTCCTCTGAGCTCCCCGGCAAAAAGGAGTGCAATTTATGCATGGCGGGCCGTTTAATAACGTGCCTCTTAGATCCTCTTTTGCAAAGTCCCTCCGCAGGACTCGCTCGAGTTGCTCGCCTCCAGCAGTTCTTCCGATAAAGAAATAGAGTGCAGCCCTCATATGAGAGTCAGAGTCAAGTAATAAAATTCTTCGCATATTACCTTAAAAAAGGAACTTGAAACTAATGCGGTCGCAGTAACATGCGGATATACCTTTGGAACTAGGTAGTTTGGTTTTATTTCACTCCACTGCAGTTAGATTTCCATTTAAATGGCTCCGGAAAGGTAGAACAAACGCAACATTACATTTCCATATTGTACGCCTTCGACAACATGGCCTTCGGGAGCTTTTACGATATCCTGAATTGCTGCTCCTAAACAGGGATACCAATTTTTGACTTAAACCACCTATTACGCTCGGTTTTAGTGATAGTTTGATGTAGTCAATCATTTCAAGCAATAAGCCTGAAAGACGAAGGCTAATTTACTCACCAGCAAGTTAATTTCTCATAATGGGTAATCAAAGGCAACATTGTTCTAGTTCTGCCTGTTTAGTAGCATAACAGAAAAATGAATAAGAAATTTTCTGTCTCTTTTAGTATTTGCAATCAATGGTTTCTACCATGAATCTTTGAGAACTGAACAAGTACTAGTGGAGTGACGTCTCCACATACCTCCCTTTTAGTTAACCGAAGAATTAACGACAAAAATTTAGAAAATCGGTTTCAACGAATCTGCTGTACGTGTCAATTTGATGAATTGAATCAAACGTGCTTCTTCGCATTTTTGTGATCCTTTTCTGCATTAGATGGATCATCTCCATGGTTAAGCTTATATAACACTTGCATAAAGCAAGGTTTTAACCAATTTAAAGAAACTTTAACTTCCTTTCCTTTAATCAAAATAAAAAAATAATCTTTGATACGCGAAAATAAATTTTAAAAAGTTCCTCATAAGGACATTGTAAAAGGCCTTAAAAGCGTCTGTTTGCGGGAAAACATGCGAACAAATATCAAGTTTTTTAAATATAATAAATTAAGCCAGTGAATAATTTGGAGCTTTATCGAATGATATTAAATACCTTTATCTCGGCGCAGATCTCAGCTGAAGTATCAAGCAAGTGCGCATTGGAATGCCGCAGGTTTTTGGGTCAACGAACAAACCCCAGAGCCCAATATGGCGGCTAAAACCACGTGACCTCCATTTTACTACTTATGAGGCTATAAAATCGGTCGCATCATTCCGATTGAGGGCTACAAAGGCCCAAATGAAAGCTTTTGACTTCTGCTTTCAGAAGCTGTATCGCAAATTTTTTTTTTGGATTGCTCAAAATGCAATATGGCCGCTAAAACCACGTGATCTTTATAATTTTACCACTTAATGGTAAATGCTCGCAGCATTCCGATTGAGGTCTACAATTGCTTAAATGAAAGCGATATACTTACAATATAATCTACGTCGTGCAGTTACCACGAAGGCGCTTCTTAATAGGGTGACACGCAGTCCTGCTACCAGGCGGGTGAGCTTTTGGGCCTTCCCAAAAACTTGGTACCAGGGTCGTCTGAAGCCTAGGTCCGCCGGTTGTACACCGCTCTTTCATCCTCCACCGTCTTGAGGAAAAGGGTGGACGATGATGTTGTGGCACTTCCTTTCCCGGTGGGTCATCTGGAACAGGCGACCGCCTGATGATGATCGATCCCTGCTCTCGCTGGAATACTTTGATGAGAGTGCGACCTAACGCATATCTTCTGCTTTCTCCTCGTCTTCGACGATAATGGTCATCGATCCCCCGACTGAATATAGTACCTGTGCGTGATGGCCGGTCCTGTTAAGTTGCTGTACAACTCTTGTCTTCTTCAGAGACTTTTTGAAGTTCTTCATACGATTGAATATCAAGAATTCGCCGAGCTATTAAGTTCGCTGCCTATTTGTGTTACTGTTGCTATCTTAAGTGACAACGTTTAACTTTTGTTAATTTAATTTATTTATTCTACCGTGCATTGTAAGAGCGTTGGCTTTCCGGCATCAGTGGGTGACGCCTTGAACAACAGCAGGAACGGCTTGCAATGGTTTTGTGATCGCTGTAGACTCGGCTCTTTAGCCGTGCAGACGAACAAACTTAAGAACATAACCAAATCGGTCACTGATCTCAGCGCCGCGCTGTCGTCGATTTGAATCATCAATGAATGCAGTTCGGGAGGAGTTGAGTAACCTAAACCGTAGTTATGAGTCATCAGCTAACGGGGATTCCCTTGAGCTGCAATCCAACTCATCTGTTTTGCCGCCATCTGCTGATCGGCGTAATCGTGAAGCAGCCTCGGGCCTCGGGTTCATCTGTTTTACCATCTTTAGCTGATGAGAATTGCAGTGACGTTCGAGTTAGCTTATCTGCCGCGACGTCGTCGATCAGGACTCCGCAATTTTCAGTGAAGCTACGCTCTTGTTTGTTTGTCGTTCCGCCTAAATGTTTATTTATTTTGCGTTTAGATCCTTCTATACCGCCGGAAAATATTCTAGACTACGTAAAAGACAAATTCCTCTGTGCTCCCGATGATTTTAAAAACATTAGATGTGTGAAAATAAATCCCAGTCGTGAACGTTCATTTTCTTCGTCATTTAAGTTATATATATGTATGTGATAATTTGGTCGAACTGTTTAGAAATATAAATAATTGGCAAAGTGGAATTATTCTTCGTAAGTTTAAACCCCAAAGCCATAATCCTTTTTTACGCCCGCGTCGTGATCAAAACCACATAAGGGCAAAGTGAGTTATAATACTGAATCTTATAAAATTGTGGTCAATTTCTATTACCAAAATGTTAATGGCCTTACTTTAGAACTAAGACAAACAATTTTGTAATCAACTCCTCGTGTTCTGATAGTCACATCATAGCTTTAACCGAAACTTGGCTGCATAAAGATTACCAACTCTAAGTTATTTGATCGCGCATATCAAGTTTTCCGCCGTGATCGTTTTACGAACTCACTAACTCGCAAAGGGAGAGGTGTAATAGCGGTCAATGCGTGTTGGCCCTCCAAAACTATTACTAGTTCTGATAGTTTAGAATTAATATGCACGATGTCTAAACTTGGTAAAAACAAAAAGGTGTTTACAATTTGGCACTATGTACCGCCTGGTTCGGATTTACAGACGTATCAAGAACATTTGTCTGATATTGAGTACCTGCTTGAACTGGCTTCCGATGATGACGTGATTGTTGTCCTCTGACTTTTGCTTTTGTTTATGATGATAATGTATTGGAATTAATTTCCAATCATTCATTTAACTTCGCAAAAGCAGATTTTTTGCTTATATACATGACCTTTTAGCTTCTTCCGATTGGTCTGAAGTCATTGATTGTGATGATCTAAATAATGCTGTTATGGAAATATTATCCACTGTCGATTCTTGAATTTATGCCAATTTCGGCCGTTTTCGAATTCACATGCACTTGCACTTAAACCTATTTTTTTTACTAAAATTTCTCCTAAAAACTCCGAATAGTGCGTAGGGCGATCGAAAATACACGTAGTTTGCTTTGTAATTGCACTATTTTATCTGTTGAATTTGAAGTATTCTCCAAAGTACACTAAAAATGGTTAGGGAATAGTACAAGTGCATGCAAATTCGAAAACGGCCTTAGAATATCTCTATTAAGGAAAATTTAAAACAAAACTCTTTTGAACACAAATTTATTTTTTCCGTCTTCTCATTCTTATCTACATCCTTATTAGTGACGATCGGTCTCCGTCAAGGGAGTCACATAGGACCGTTATTGTTAATTCTATTTATTAATGATGTGCAGGATGTTGTGTCTAATTCCAAGCTTCTTATTTATGCGGACGACGTTAAAATATTTAGAGATATTTCCAGTTTCGACGACTGTCTTTTATTGCAGGATGAAGTTAATCGTTTCGTAGATTGGTGTGAGCGTAACCGTCTTCTACTGAATGTTGATAAATGTTTCATCATGTCTTTTTCTCTGTGTATTCTATCTGGTGGCTTTAATTATATGTTAGGTGGATCCCCTTTAACAGGTGTGGACCATATTAAGGACCTGGGTATAGTACTTGACCAAAGACTAGATTTTAGGCAACATTTTGATTATATTATTAATAGAAGTAATTCTGTGCTGGGCTTCATAAGGAGATGGTCTAAGGAAATCAGGGATCCTTACGTTCTTAAATCGTTGTACGTTGGACTGGTCAGACCAATTCTTAAATATGGAAGCGTGGTATGGTCTCCATATTATTCTGTTCATATTTCAAGGATTGAGACAGTTCAAAAGAGATTTCTCCGCTTAGCTCTGAATAGTTTACCTTGGCAGAATCGCTTGCAGCTACCTTCTTACGAGCAGAGACTGAAATTGATAGATTTGCAAACATTGAAGTGTCGCCGTGCAATATCTAGGCTTATTTTTGTTCATTTAGTGTTGGGCGGTGAATTGAACTGTCCCGAGCTATTATCAATGTTTGGCTTTAAGGTACGGACACACCAAAAGCGAAGCGAACAATTTAAAAAATTTGGGTGCCGTACAAATCAATTGATGTGTCCGAATAGAACGCGACATGAGCGAAGCGTCTACTGCGACAGAATGTTCCCAAATTTTAAATTGTTCGCTTCGCTTTTGGTGTGTCCGTACCTTTAATGTACCGACGAGAAACCTTAGAAAGCATGATTTCTTGAAACTTGAGAGTTGTCGAACCTATTATTCAATGTTCGGTCCAATTGAATCACTTAAGGCTTCATATAATAAATATTTTAATGAAATAGATTTAAATATGAATAAATGTGATGTAAAATATAGGCTTAGGAACGTTAAATTGTAGTTATTATAATTATAATTTTTATTATAATTTGATGTATTTTTAGTTAAATTTGTACAGTCAGAGCAGTTGTCTGTTGGCTTAATAATAAATAAATAAAAAAGTCCAGTTCTCCTCCTTAGCGGTTCCCTTCTGTAGTTCGTCGGGTTATGGGGTACTACTCGGTGGACGTTCTGTACTTTAAAAGCACTTGGTACCCTTTTTGTTGCAGGTTTCGTCCTTTTTCGCACCGTTGAGTCCTTGTTAGCGTCCTTGTTTTGGTGTCATCCTAGTAGACGATCCGGTGGTAAAATGAATCTGATTGTTTGTTAAATTCCTATTTTTACACCCTTTATCAGGGTATTATACAGCTTTGTCATTAATATACATATATACCAGGCCCTCTGTAGTATTTGTATTTGAGTCTCGTAACTCAAATATAAGCGGTAAAATAGCCAGTATGGTCAATGTGATTGTCGGCAATCATTTCCTTGATTTTATCGAATATTTTGTCGGTTTTCGACGTCGAAAAGCTGCCACTGCTTTCGTCATCCTCGATGGACTCGCGCCCACCTCTGAAGCGTTCGAGCCACACATTAACGTTTGTTTTCGATAGAGTATTGTTGCCGAAACACTTCTCCGACATTTCCAAGGTCTTCGCACCGTTGAATCCGTTTTTAACACAAAATTTAACACAAACTCGTTGACGCATAGTCCTAAACGAAACACGTATGTATTCAAGACGTCACTTTTACAAATATCAAGCTATAACGCTGTAATTTTGCGGGAATATCAATGACAGATGTGGCAACCTTACAAAACAAAAAACTCAAGCCGGATGACTGACTGACCACACGGTGGTGGTCTTCCTGAACCCTTTTGATCAAGGTAGCAAGTTGCTTTTCACTCAAGTAATTTTGTGCACTTTAACTTTGGTTTAACACTGTCGTATCTTATAATTCTCAGTTTAATTAAATGCGATTATTTTTCAGTAAATTCGAAGATGCGATAAGTTTTAAAGCAAAGCTAAGATTTAAAACCGTGACAAATCTGTTTTACATTATTAACATTGAACTGTTTCATATTAATAATCATCATTTCAATAACATGATACTTTTAACTGTAATGCCAAATCCTAATAATCGAATTATTTTTCATTATTTCTTAACTTTGATAATTTATTACTCCGCATTATATTTTCCTCACTTTGCGGCTTATTTATAAACATAGAGTTTTTTTAAGTTTTTCTATAGCTAAACAACTTTTATTGTTCTGTAGATAATTTTAAAATAACGTTAAACAGTAATAACCTATTAAACCGATGAAAAATTAGTTCCTATATTTTGTAGAAATTTTTACTTTTATCCTTTTATTGGTTATACCTGTCTACTGTTTAAGTTTATAGAACTTGAACCTAACCTTGAAACTGGATGCTAAAAGAAATTGTAAAAATTATCGTATCGTATTCGTTTGGCCTGCGGTTTTCTGTTGGTCTGGTTTATTTTAGGCGCGTATTTGACAACAACAAACGTATTTGCCTCCGTTTTGCTGAGGAATACCAAGGATCGTTAATCTGCGTTCAATACCCTAACTCACCAAATACTTATCATTCGCAACCATTAAATATTAAAAAAAAATATATTTTTATTTAACTTACCACCAACTCAGAATTAGTGAGAAGCAGCATTGTTAACAGATATCTGCATTGAGCAATTAATTGGGGCCTTCATTAAACTAATTAACACATAGAAAAAGTTTAAGAATAATGGCTCCAACATTGCAGAATCAAATCGAAGGTTTGGCTCATCATCCACTCTGTGCTCGACCCCATGCAGCATCCGCCTCCCGTGAATCCTCATACGTCGGGACACTGAGTATTTCATTTCAAAGTTGTGATATTTAAGTGGCTTTAAAAAATACCAAGCCATCATTTGAGCGGAAAATGTAAATTTTGCACACACGACTTGGCCGAGGCTAGAAGAGGCCGGAGGTCGAGGTAAGGGCTGGCGGCTGATGCGCTTAGAAGCTTTGTGCCGCAAAAGTTGAATGTTTCAAAAAAGGCACTTGAGATGAATAACGTACCAACCGAGCTGTATATGAGCAATCTACACGAGCCAAGAGGGCGCAGATTACTAGATTCATATGAAATGGTCAAATAGCCATCAAAATGTTTCCCACTCATCGAAAGTGCAGTTTCAGTTTTCATCTCGGCAAAATTTGACAAGGGCGCCATAGAGCTGGCAAATAAAATGTTTTTGTGCGGAAAAAGTGGAATATTTCCTTTAATCAGGGCATTCGTCGGCTTCCAGTGGCATTGCCACCGCGCCCCCACGCCACTGGCACCATCCTCCTATGGACTGAATTTATGCAGAATTCTCATAATAGCTACCGAAGTTGGGCCAGAGAGATATGCCTGGCAAACATTTTCCTTTTTAAAAGAAGTGTTTACTTGGCAGTCTGGTGAAAATCATGTCGCCCCTACCATACTACCCTCAGTACCACAACGTTGGACTTTGTACAATTTAGCCATATAAAATGTAGCAGGTTATGAATGCATTCCTTATTAAGTCAATACTGTATTTTTCGGATTCCAAAATGAACTCATCCTGTTTCAACAGAATCAAGTTAATGATAATATTATTTACAATTTAATGGTATCTCTTCATTTCAAACAATTTTGCAACCAATATATCCTATCATTACCTTAATTGTTTTGAAAAGTTACTTACTTACATATGCGACTTTCAAAATAAACGGCTCATATATTCAGATAAAAAGTCCACTGATTGGACTGAGGGGTTGGATTCTAAATTCATGCTATTACACTACGGCCAAGAGGGCTAATCTATGAATTAAAGACTTCATGAGGTAGACTGCATGAAATTGGTTTAACACGTTAAATGCCGTGGGGGTCACCGGTGACCGGCACCCAATAGCTGAATGTGTAGCTGAATAAAACGTGGCATTCAACGTGTTAATAAGCAGTTGTGACATTAATTAACAATATCAGCTATAAAATGTCATAAACTGTCATACAACATGACCTAGGACCCCACAAGGCATCTAGGGACATAATTGCACGAGCCCCCATCCAAATTCCGGGACTGGATACTAATAAGGAAACGTTCTCATGTGTGTCTCACCGATTTTGATGAAATTGAAATATGTTATTGAGTATCGAAAAATAAGAGACACGTATTTTTTTTATCTGCGGATATGCACATTTAGAGGGTGAAAATCATACCTAAAGTTATAAAGTCCTAAATATTTCAAGTTCTAATGAATTTTTTCGAATGAAACAAAATGTAAATGACGTCTCATAAATATACTAACCTTTTGTAAGTAATCCGGTTCCCGGGGGTGGCAACCCTTATATTTTATTGCAGAAAAACGATTTTTTTTTTATATTTTTGTGACGCAAAAAACAATTTTTTTTACATACGATTTTGAAAAATAAAGTTGACCTGTTTTTGGGTTTTCGTAAAAAGAGCTTCTCAAAGGGGGTAAACAACCCCTAGCACTAATACGTAAATGATGTATATTCTTTCAGACATCAGTTTTTTCGTGAAAACCAGTATTAAGGGGTTTTTGGAATCACTGACTGCGAATCTGATGTTAAATTTGAAAAATTAAAAATGGCGGATCCAACGTAGCAGAAAAACTTTTGAAAAATACACCATTTTTTATATCGGGTTGGCTAATAAGTAATGAGCGTTTCAGTTTTTATTTTCTGGAAATTTCGGGTAAAGTCGAGAACGTTCTGTTGCAGGGGGTATATAAAGAGCGAGTCGTGAGCATGCCGTCAGTAATGTTTCGGTTGTCATTGCGTAAAGAACCACGAAAAAAATGAGTGATATTAAAACGCATATTCGGCACTGTTTATTATACGAGTACCAATCTGGGCATTCGGCTGCAGAAGCTGCACGTAATATATGCCAGAGGATAGCTGATGATGCAGTCTCCGAGGCTACAGCAAAGCGGTGGTTCCAAAAATTCCGCAAGGGTAACTATTCCTTGATCGATCAACCAAGGTCTGGGCGTCCGTCCGGTAGAAATAGATATAAATAAACTGAAGGCATTAATTGAAGAAGATCCTCGAAGCACTACGCGCAATTTGGCTCTTAAGCTCGGATGCTCTCATGGCACGGTGGAAAAGTATCTGCACGGTTTGGGGAAGACGTACAAATATGGTGTTTGGGTACCCCACCAGATGAACAAAGATCAACTGACTTACCGTGCAGATATCTGTGCATACCTTTTATCGTTCCGTCGCACATTTAGCTGGCTAGACCATCTCGTTACTGGAGACGAAAAGTGGGTTATCTATATCAACCACACACGCAAGCGCCAGTGGCTGGGCCGCAACGAACCAGGTAAACCTACGCCAAAAAAAGATCCTCATACTCGGAAAGTGATGCTCTCGATCTGGTGGGACATACATGGAGTAATATATTGGGAAATTCTTCCTACTAATACCACGATGACGGCAATAGTATACTGTAATCAACTTGAAAATCTAAAGCTTGAACTCCGTCGTAAACGTCCACAACATGACAAAATATTTTTCCTTCACGACAATCCCCGGCCGCACATCGCTAAGAGTACCCGACTATAGCTACTGGAGCTCAACTGGGAAATAGTGCCACACCCTCCATATTCGCCGGACTTAGCCCCAACGGATTTCAGTTTATTCCGGTCTCTCAGTAATCATTTACAAGGAAAAAGCTTCGATGATGAACATCAGTTGCAACAATACATAGATGAATTCTTCAAAGCAAAACCGGCTAAGTTTTACAGGGATGCCATCCACTCTTTGCCGAATCGTTGGCGGATGGTAGTAGATAACGACGGTGATTATATTGTTAACGATTAATAGTAAATTATTAAATAAATAAATACAAACATAAAGTCATGTATGTCGCTCATTATTTATTAGCCAACCCGATAAAAAAAAAAAAAAAAAAAAACAATAAAAGTAGTACCCCCTAAATGTGCGTATCCGATAAAAAAAAATACGTGTCTCTTATTTTTCAATACTCTATAACATATTTCAATTTCAACCAAATCGGTGAGACACACCTGAGAACGTTTCCTTGTAAGTTCTGGCATATCCGTGAATTCAGTAGAAAAAGGATGAATCATAGTGACCCTTAGAGTTCTCCTCTTGCACTAGGCATTGATCTAAAATCGCTTATAACACAATGCTTACAATTGTAACAAGTCTACAAGTTATTAGTAATTCGCTCGTACCTGCAAGTACCCTGATTTCCTGTACACAATATTATTTCATACACTTGTAGTTATCAGTGAAGTATCCTATACTTGTACACAGTGGCGGATTTACACATTTGCCGCCAGTAGGCTATTTTGCCGCCCTTCCGTACTCTACATTTCGAGACCCTAGTTTGTAAGGTTCAGGTTCAGATGGCGCGCTGGTGAGGATGGGGAAATGTCAGACTCGCATTTCATATTTTATTTCTTCCAGTCGACTTCCTGTAGCAGAACGCCATGCATGTTAGTTTTAAACAAAAGCACTTTGTACTGCGTAATGAAAATAAAAAATTGTTTTTTCTCATTTTATTTTGTTCCGTTTTTAATAAAATCCTACAGTAAAATCTCAGAAGTGGGATTGCCGAAACCTGTCGTTTAATCGAAAATATAGCGTGCTGCGTCGGTAATACGGAATATTGTCCGCTTTGTACGCTACGCGGAGGAGAAACATTTGCCTGCCGGTTATACGTGACCATAGTGCGGTTAAGAAGCATATGCATAGGTGCATACCCAAGAAGCGAATCTCGATAAATTTTGGTCATCCGCGGTTATTGGCAGACGGGCACAATATAACTGACACGGACATTTAAGTTGCTATCTGGGAATCGAGCAATTTAGTAGAGGTTAGATATTCTTGTACTTCATCATGGACCCCCATATCATGAGTTTTCTGGAGAAGGCAACGGCTGCTCAACTCAAGGAAAAACTCGACCTTCTGGGACAGCGGACTTCAGGTAATAAAGCTGTATTAAAATTACGTTTAGAGGAGGTGCTCCAAGACTTGTCTGCGGAGGACATAGTGGAATATTTCCCACGTGACCTGCCTGCTGGTGATGATTCACTTGATGCGCAACAGGATAACGGTACCTCAGTACGGGACGAAGGCACGTCAAATCTTTCGGCTACCCTGGTACAAGATGAAAATCTGGATGCTGAGCTGAGAGCCTTACGAGAACAAGTGGAGAGAAGGCAGGAGATCGCCGATTTGAAAAGAAGGTTGTCCGAGCTAACGGTTCTTGAAAATAACGTAAGTTCAAGTTGAAGATCTTTCTTCAACTTTCGTGATGTGGAGGAGTCCTTTTGTGAGTTTAACGGCGAAAGCAACTACTGTGTAAAAAAGTGGCTTGCGACCTTCGAAGAGTCTGCTGAAATCCTTGGATGGGACTCGCAGATGCGTTTTGTCTACGCAAAACGGTTGATGAAGGGTACTGCTAGGTTATTCCTTAGAACAATAAGTGTAAAATCCTGGTCGGAACTGAAAAGCGTTTTGCTTGCGGAATTCTCTAAGAGGGTTACTGGTGCCGACATCCATGATGAATTGAGGAATCGGAAGAAAAACAAAAATGAGAGTTATCAGCAGTATGTCTTCGCAATGCAGGAGATCGCTTCGCTCTCTCACGTGGAGGAAGCTGACATAATTCAATACATCATAAACGGAATACCTGATTCCAGTGTCAATAAAATGCTGCTATATAGTGCAAATACCATGGACGAGCTGAAGCAGGCTCTAAGAAAATATGAAAAAATCAAAATTCAAACAACGGTTTACACTAAAGACCATCATCTCAAGTCCCGTGAAGTGAGCGCAACCTCGTCATCTCAACGTCAGGATTATCCAGGCATAAAGTGCTTCAACTGTAACGAGCGCGGACACACCAGCAATAAGTGTCCAAAACCAAAAAAAATTAAAGGAGCTTGTTTCCGATGCGGTAAAACTGGACATAGTGTCACCGATTGTCCACAGAAAGGATCTGTTCTGAGTGTGGATAAGAGTTTGGAGAGATGTGAAGAACCCCAACTTCACAATAAGTATATTTTTCTCGCTAATCATAACTTCGAGTTTTTTATTAGGTACATGTTCAAAGAAGCTGACGACTCCGCTGAGTTTTCCAGCACCTTGCGAACTCTTTTGGATTCCGGTAGTTCCATCAGTTTTATTCAGGAGAATTTCTTGCCTTCCCATGTTGTGAAGGAAGTGGATCCCAATCTATACAAATTTTGTGGAATCAACGGCAGCAGACTTCAGATTGTAGGTTGTACAAACTGTGAGGTTAATTTTAAGAATATTGCAACAAATTTGAAATTGTTTGTCGTGAAAAATTCCAGTATGTATCATCCTGTTATTTTGGGCCGAAATTTTCTAGGAAACTGTAATTTAGAATTAAACGTCGCCGGCAATGTCGAAAATGTAAAAACGCCTGAAACACCTGTTCAAATCCACAAAATTAACGAGGATTTTGCTCAACAGATTCTAAACATAAATATTATGGAAAAAGAGGTTGGTGAAGCTTTAGATATAAATAACAAATTGCCTTTAAATATCAAAAACAAAATTTTTGAAATCATAACGGAAGCTAAAAATCCAAATACTAAACCGGTTAAAGAAAATGTTAATTCTAATATCGAAATGGTTATCAAATTAAGTAAAGACATACCCTTTTATTGTACGCCTCGCCGTTTGCCATATGCGCACAAGCTTGAGTTACAGAAAATAACTGACGATTTGTTAAAACGAAAAATTATTCGCGAAAGTAATTCCCCCTATGCTAGTCCTATTGTTCTCGTACAGAAAAAAAACCGCGAAACAAGAATGTGTGTCGACTTTAGAGAACTAAATAAATATACTGTTGGAGATAATTACCCCCTACCGGTAATTGATGACCTATTGGACCGGCTACGTGCTAAAAAGTATTTCACGATATTGGATTTGCGAAGCGGATTTCATCATGTTAGTATGGCGCCAGAATCAGTGAAGTACACCTCGTTCGTTACACCAATAGGGCAGTTCGAGTATTTGAAAATGCCGTTTGGGCTGAAAAACGCTCCATCTGTTTTTCAACGTTATGTTAATAACATTTTTAAAGATCTAATTTCTTCTGACAAGTTACTTGTATACATGGACGATCTTTTGATTGCGAGCTCTACAATTGATGAACATTTGGAAATTCTTAGAGAGGTTTTAGGGTTGGTTAAGGACAATTCACTGCAACTGCGTTTTGATAAATGCAGGTTTCTTTATGAAGAAATTGTTTATTTGGGATATACGGTTAATGAGAAAGGGATACGCCCCAATCCAGAAAACCTAAGGTCGATTAGTGAATTCCCTGTACCTAAATGTGTAAGAAGTGTTCACAGTTTTCTCGGTTTATGTTCATACTTCAGAAGATTCATTAAGGATTTCTCGATTCTGGCTAAGCCGCTCTATGATCTCCTGAAAAATAATGTACCTTTTACTTTTGGTGAAAAAGAGCTCCAAGTTTTCGAAACTTTAAAATCAAAGCTTTTAGCGTCTCCTATTCTGGCAATATATAGTCCCTATAATGAGACCGAACTGCACTGTGATGCGAGTAGTTTTGGGTTTGGAGCGATACTCCTTCAGCGTCAAGATGATGGGAAATTTCATCCAGTGTTCTATTTTTCCAAAAGGACTACCGATGTGGAGTCCAGATACCACAGTTATGAGCTGGAAACCCTATCTATCATCTACGCCTTAAGACGATTTAGAATCTACCTTATTAGTATTAAATTTAAAATAGTAACAGACTGTCAATCTTTGACCCTCACACTAAATAAAAAGTTATTGAACCCTCGTATATCTAGATGGGCCTTAGAATTGCAAAACTTTGATTATTCTATAGAGCATAGAACTGGTAATAGAATGCACCATGTGGACGCGTTGAGTCGTTGTTCCGGAATACTTGTCATAGAAGATGGTTCATTTGAGTTTGCATTAGCTGCAGCCCAACATCGTGACCCTGCTATTGTTGGTTTAGCGTCTGAATTAGAAAAGTCTGAAAATAAAATGTTTACTTTAATAAATGGGTTGGTCTACAGAAGGATGAATGGTGATGTGCTTTTCTATGTTCCGAGAAACATGGAGTCTCGTGTAATTCAGACACATCATGAGTCTATGTGTCACTTGGGTGTTGAGAAGTGTTATGAATACCTTCGTAAATCATATTGGTTCCCAAATATGAAGCAGAAGATTAAAGACCACATAAATAATTGCCTCACATTTTTCTCCTGTTTCCACCAAACCTGAAGGTGTTTTACATAGCATTCCTAAAGGGAATAAACCGTTTGAAACTGTACACATTGACCATTATGGACCATTGCCTCCTACTCGGAACAGGAAAAAGTATATTCTGTTGGTTGTGGATGGGTTTATCAAGTTCACCAAATTGTATCCTGTGAGTACAACGCAGACAGGCGAAGCTGTTTCTTGTTTGGAATCCTATTTTTCAACCTATAGTAGACCTGACCGTATAATATCTGATCGTGGTTCCTGTTTTACATCTCAGGATTTTGTCGATTTTCTTTCAAGTAATAATGTTAAGCACATCAAAGTAGCTACTGGTTCGCCTCAGTCTAACGGCCAAGTCGAACGCATTAACCGCATAATAAAGCCAATGTTGTCAAAAGAGGTGGATGTAAATAGTACAGGAAACTGGTATAAAAAGCTGGCAAAGGTGGAGTTTGCGTTAAATAATACAATAAACAAGAGTGTTGGTACGACACCGAGTATGCTTTTGTTCGGCGTCAATCAAAGAGGTGATTTGTGTGATAAAGTATTTGAATATCTTGAGGAAAATATACAAGGCAAAAAAACTCGTGATCTGGATAAAATTCGAACACAAGCTTCCGAAATGATTGATAAAAGTCAGAACTATAACAAAAAATATTACGACAAAAAGCATAAAATACCTCGTTTGTACAAAAAGGGCAATTACGTCATGGTAAAAAATGTAATAACAACTGCCGGAGTAAACAAAAAATTGTTACCCAAATATCACGGCCCTTATGAAATAGTAGAAGTCTTAGATAACGATAGATATATCATTAAAGATATCGAAGGCATGCAGTTGAGCAGAATTCCTTACAAAGGAGTGTGTACTCCAGCTAATATGAAACCTTATGTAAATTTTGATAAAGATAAAGTTTAAACATGTGTTGGTGCTTTGTAAAGAATGTGCACTTTGTATTTAGTTTTGATGACCAGCACTTTGTTAATTATATTCAGTTTGGTTTGTGAAAGAAGAATATTCTACTAATTTGTTTATCTATACTGAGACAAGGTTCATGAAAAATTTTTGGGACTGGAATTTAAAAAAAAAAAAAAATTGTTTTTCAATTAAAATTTGTAAACTAAAAAGAAAAATATATATATATAATCGGGACGATTATAGGTCAGGGTTGGCCGATTCTGTAAGGTTCAGGTTCAGATGGCGCGCTGGTGAGGATGGGGAAATGTCAGACTCGCATTTCATATTTTATTTCTTCCAGTCGACTTCCTGTAGCAGAACGCCATGCATGTTAGTTTTAAACAGAAGCACTTTGTACTGCGTAATGAAAATAAAAAATTGTTTTTTCTCATTTTATTTTGTTCCGTTTTAAATAAAATCCTACAAGTTCACAATCATATTAATTAACGATTTAGATAAGATTGCGCAAGAAATAGGTTTTGGGTATATTTCTGAGCTAATACAAGCTCAATTATGTACTACTAATAAGGCGGGGTAAGGTATGTCTTAATACTACTTACAAAACAATGTACAATCGGTAAAAGTAATTAAATAAATTGTATTGCGATTACTTACAGTTTAAAGACAATATATTCCATTATCTGGTAACAATCCGGCTGATGATGAAGATGAAATTCAATTAATTAAAATATGAAAGTTTTACAATACCTTTTTGCGCGATTTTCTATTCTGTATATTTGCTTTGCTGCAAATTACATGACTTTCTTTGGGAATTGTGAGATGTGTTACAATTTTAATTTCAAATATTTTTCTATTTATTCTTTCTTCTTTATTCCTTTTGGTTTTCATTTTATTTGTTATTTAAAACAAAGTGTGCAGTCTACTCGTAATAGCCTTTCGATTTATTATCTCTTATATTTATATATAATTTATATCTACTGGTAGGATGAGGGGCGAGGGCGCTTAATTCTGAGAGTCTCGTCTACGGCGACAGCCGGCGAAACCAAGGACTACTATTTTCGGTATATAAATATGAATCTTTTTAATTTCTGTAAAATATAAAAAAAATTTTGGTCCCAAATTTGCCGCCCCTAAAATCTGCCGCCCTAGGCTCCAGCCTACTCAGCCTGCTGGTAAATCCACCACTGCTTGTACATGTCGTTACTACGCTACGGGATAATTTAGATATTCACTTGTTTTTGTTTACAGGCTTGTGACGTACAGCGTTTGTAGTAAAGCGAATTAATATTGGAAGCTATGGCTGGCAAACAAATAATATTTGAGAGGAAGATGCAATTTTTAGAAAAAGTTAAAGAAAATCAAGATGGGTACAAGCGGTCTAGGGAAAATGAACGATCTCGATAATATGGTGCTGTATGTATTAGGAAAAGACTGTACAATAATTGTTGGTCTCGGGATGCCAGAATCGTTGGACGAGACAGACCTCAATAGAACAGTCAACATTATTAACGCAGGACACTGGCATGCCTTCAACTAGCCGCACTCCAGTAGACTCTGGTGGGTTTATAAAACATTATTTTTATACGATTGTGCAAAAAATGGCACTTGTTTTAACGATTTGTAGCTCAAAAAATGCCTCTTTTTGTTTTTAGTGCAAAAACCACTTTGATGTATTAGTGCAAAAAAGTATAACTTTTTGTACTACAAATCAATTAAAATACATTATTGGTAACTAAAGCGATCCTATACAAAATGTTGTATGCAATGCATGAAAAAAGTTCTTTTTTGCATTTACGTGTTGACAAATTCGACCTACCAAAATTGCACCTTTTGCGCTTGTTACCTTTAGAACTATTATGTTGATCGTTGTGAAATAAATTTGCAGGGAAAGGAAAGCGTAGCAGGACGCGTATTGCTGGAGAAGAAATTTTTGATGGCATGAAAAAAGAAAAGCTTGATTTGCAAATTGAATATCTCAAACTCCAAAATTACAAGAACAAATAAGAAATTTTAAAGTTGGAAACTGGACTACACCTTCCAAGATCTGAATTTACCCAATGTTTGGCGGTTGAAGACATTTCTTATAAAGAGGACCAACGTACCACATACACAAATTTGTAAATTTTGAAACCCTTTTTGATAATCTGTTATACAGGCATTGGTTGCTTAGAAATAAAGACCATTTTCCTTTTTCACACTAATTTATTCTAAAAGAATCAAACAACTGTTGAACTCTAGCGTGAGCTGCAATTGGAGGAGGATCGTTATCACTGGGGTTGTTTTCCCCACCTTCATAATCATCACCATTTAATTCCACCACATCGTATTCGTTGTTTTTTGTAATATTTGCAATGTTGTTCAAACATGGAAATTTGCACTTATATAATAAAACTTTGAGTCAGGCCCAAACACAGCCATGCAATTGATTGAATGCTTCCCATGACGGTCGACGTAAGCGGGTTCGTTATTTGTGGGGGAACCGATATTTATGAGGATCCCATCTACAAGTCCATAAACTTCAGGAAATGCTGCCAAATTATGAAAGCGTTCTAACACGTTTCATGTATTGTCGGGCCATCGAATCAATGCATCAAATTTTATTTCGTTTACAGTAGTAACAACTTCGTGAGCACATCAGCATGCATGAAGTATGATTTTTGACACTCCATGCATGTCACATATCCCATGGTATTACCCACCGTTTCCAAACTAATGTAGCGAAATAAGAAGTTTCTGTAATGGTGACAAGCCATACCATCGAATTATTTGATTAGCGATTGCTGGGCCTATATCTTTAAGAAGAGTTTCACACTGTTCTCGATTGAGTCTGAATCTTTCCACAAATTCTCCGTCTGTCAAAAAAGTTAATTCTCTCCGGATACCGATACACTGTAGCATTTTCGTTGTCACTCTCAAAATCACTTGACCACATATTGACAGTAATATAATTCGTTCTCGGTGAAAGATTTCACAACACTGAATCTACTCAGCGTTCAAGATAGGTAGAAAATTGCTTACAGTTGTTGACAATTCCGTAACCCAACTGTACAAGTGTAGCCATTGTGTTATGGAAAAAAGCTACAAATGTAGAGAAATTACAGTAATTACAAGTGCCCCGCAAGTAACTACAAATTACTGCGTGTTACAGAATATCTACACTTGTATAATTTATTTGTACATTTATAAGACTTGTAGAGTTTGTGTTATAAGCCCCTGAAAGTCATTTCGAAATTAAGGCCGAATTTTAGGTATCATGTACACAATTTAAAAAAAATTCATGAAAATGCTTTTAGAGATTTCAACTTGGTAGTGTTCAGAGCTCTACATTTGCATTTAATTGAAAATCTAAATACATAAGCATTAATTACTTTATAATCAATTTCAATGATATTAAGGATTTGGAAAATTCAATTGATTCAATTGAATTAGCAATTTCGAAAAGGGCACATCTCGCATTTTTTGACAAATACGTTTTTTCATACCAATGTGTTCTAAATGGTTCCCTGTACCTATTATGTTCATCTCTGGTATTTCCTTCTACTGTCGACGTCACGGCATGTACAGAAATAATTTAATTTCGAAAAGGGCACAAATCTAAGAGATGTGCCCTTTTCGAATTTATTGCTTAAACATTAGACCGTTAACCACCGTAATACTTCTGTCTCTTTTGGTTTTGTGATTTAATCCTTAAAAGATATCATAAAAAAGGGTATCATGGGTGAAATTTCACCCCAGAATATGCTTATATGTCTTTTTAGCTTAATAAAGACATTTAAATGTAATTAAATATATTATTATCATCACTGAATGTTACTTTTATAGTGCCCTCATAAATGTATACAGGAAAAATTACTGTTAAAAGTCATTAGGTTTTTCTAAAAAATTCACAAGATCAATTTGTCTGGAGTGAATTTTCACCCATGATGCTATTTAAGGATTAACACAATAAACATATTGCATAATCCATCAGTCATTGCGTTGCCTGAAGCTTATAATGGCAAAGTCCTATTAATCATCTGAAAATTGCAGATATTGCAAAGGTGAAACAATATATACCAGCAGAATTTAAAGAATTTTATGACGAAATACTGCAATGGCCAACTACAAACGAAAGAGAGCCTCCAGGAGAAAATTTAAAAAAAAATTCTATTAGTTATCTTAAATTTAAGTATTATATTTAATTTAAGATACCTAAAAGAAAGTTTCGCCAAATTTATATGGTTTTTTTTTCTTTAAATTATGTGAACTCAATACCGTAAATTTCGAAAAGGGCACTTCTCACAAATTTAAAATATCTAAATATACATATACATATAATAATGTTAACATCAACATATTTCTGTAGCTTTTGATTGCTAATTGGCCCCAAAATGAAACTCAAAAGTATTTTTTTTAAAATATTATACTTCTTTACAAAATAATTAGTTTTTTTCATTTCCCGAAAAGTTTAAATATTCAGAGATGTGCCCTTTTCGAAATTGCTAATTCAATTATTACGAGATGTTGTTTTAGAGTATTTATCAATTTTAACAGGTTCAACGCGTCGCAGTTTTTTATACTTCACTTCATCCGGCGGCAGTACAAAACGTATTTTGCTTTATCTGGCGGTCCCTTGCACAAAATGTTTTAAAAAAACCCATAAAAACAAATAAATATTTAATTACATTAAGTCTATTATAGCCTACCTGTAAAAATAAGCTCAATAAAAAAAAAAAACATGTGATGTCATGTGAGCCACTGGTGGCCGCCAGATGAACCATTCGCCTGTGAGCCTTCGGTGGTACACGCCGGGTTGAACGTGTTAATGACCTAAACCCATCAAGTAATCACATCGAAAATTAGTAATTAAGTCGTTTTGTATCTTAGCCCTTCAAAAAGAATGCAAACATGTAATTAGCCTACTTTTAAGATACATTTAAATTTCTCACAATTTCATAGAAATATTGCTATTAAGGGGGTAGTCCAGTGAAAAAAAAATTTTTTTCGTTTTTTTTTTTGCTTAAATCTACTCTACTACACCTAGAAAATACTCCCTTAAAATATCTAAGCAAAATATTGAATAGTTTTAAAGATACAGAGAGTTTTCGAGAGACGTGTAATCCGAGCGCTCGAAGGTCCCCTGGCGTGTTTCGGAGCAAGGAGGACTCTTGTATTTCTGTTTGCTTCGCCCATTTTTTTTCGGTTTATAACGGTCTAGGTCCTTCTGCTTTGTATTTAAGGTTAGTTATGTATTTAGGAGGCATCGCGTTATGTATGGAGCAGGCATCGCTGACTAAGGTAAAATTCATTTTTTTAGCTTTTTTCCGCATAAAAAACTTTAAACGCGTTTTTCTGAAAACAGCATGTTTTGACTCGGCGGACGTCAGATCTCAGAGTCTTTTGCTCCGATTGATCTAAAAATTTAGCTGTATATTTCTTGATTGTGTATCTATCGTCGGAACTAGAATTATTAAAATCCATTGTTTATTTACAAAGTTATAAACAAATTAAGCACCCGAAAAACACCCGAAAAATTCGAAATGCCGCCATTTTGTTATTTTTTATTGAAAATTAATAATTCTAGTTCCGACGATACCCAATGTTCTACAGATTAAAACCTCGTTTGAATTTTTTGTTTCAAATGAACCGTTACAGAGATTCGACGTCCGCCAACAAAAAATTTTTTTTTTTGGAGCGGCCATTTTGTCGGGATGACTCATCGAAAACAAAAAAAAAAAATTTTTTTGTGTAATTTAATAGTTTTACTATCATATGTCAAAAAGTTGTTTAATAAAAGTTGACTTCTAATATGAAAAAAAAATCGTTGAAAAAACATTCGTTTTCACTGGACTACCCCCTTAAATGATGCGAATCGGTTTCGTAGTATTTCACATTATGAACTATGTATTCCTATTTAATTCCTGATTTTCCCCTCAAAATAACATAAAAAGTGTAGAAAACGAGGGGCGTAATGAGACGAATTAAATCAGATTTATTACTACGTTTGATTGCAGGTAGGTAAGGCTAGGTGAAGATTACAGACAAATATTATATTAAGCTCTAATTACCACTTTTGACTTCTTAAAATATTTATTTAGTGATTTGTATTTCCGAAAATTATAATTTCGCCGCTATGCTGGAAATTTTCAATTAGAACTTTCCAAACCCAGTAATTGATTGAAATTCGATGTCACCCTTAGTGAAATTTGATTTCTAGCGTCCTAGATACAAACTATATATGGTGGGATAGAAAAAAAAGGTATGATTGATTTGCAACACCCGTGTCATTTTTCGCGCCAAAACACGAAATTATGCGGAAGAGTCATTGTAGGTATATACACCGACTTTACGTGTGTGAAATGCTGAGTTCATACTATTATCGCTTGAGATGAAGCGAATCTCAAACTAATTTTTAAAATAGCACTGCATAATAAGTGCTCGATAAAGTGATTCTTCATAAAGAATATCTACACTTAAATCATTAAATAATAATTAGGCCATGATTTCTACCGACTAATCTCTATATTCCCAATTGCATCACAAAAATTTGTCAAATACAATACAAACTAAGCATACCTTTCTTCCTTAATTCCTATATATTTTCCTTCATATTTTAACACATATATATTGAAATCATTAGCCATCTAGGCTTTTACCTTTTATCAAATTCGAATCAAATATCAAAACTACAAAAAATCAATTTCTTGTTTATTTCTGCTTTAAAATTATCACGCTGAACTCAAAGGCTATAACAATTTATTATTTTTCCCCATCTGTTACTGCCTATCCATTGTACCAAAGTGGTTACGCAAAAATATGCCTAATGAGTCTTTAATTTTCGAATAATTTGAAAAAGCGTAATGTACCACCAGAACAGAGAGCCTTATTCGAAAAGGCAAAGTATGTGTTAAGACTTGAACTTTTCTCGCATTAAATTCAACTTAAGCTTAGTCTCCCTTCTTTCCTTTTACCAGTTTTTATTCGAAATCAATTTTGGGTACAGTTTGTAAATTTAAAGTATCGACCAAAGAAGGGTACATTCTTGAATTTTAAGATTTCTTCAGTAAACCGCACAAACAGGAGCACGTCCTAAAATATAGCCGTGTTTATTGGAGGGAAGCACGACCGGGTTCACCTCCTTGCTCCCATTTAGCGTTTCCTTCTAATTGTGAAATCAAACTGGGCAGAATCAAATCTATGAAGGAATTTCATCCCACTTCCAAAGCGGGATACCCTTCCATTTCCTTCAACAAGGCAATACCCCACCATAATGCAGCACATGCTATATGGATGTATCATAAGATTTGCTTTCGAACGTTTCATTTCACTCGACGCACAGCAATGCATACTCTCGAATTTATATTCATGCTCGAATCGGATCCATCGACGTTTATTAAATAGTCGGGAAATTTGCATTTGAAAAGGAAAATGTAACATTCTATCCCGGCTGTGGGTTAAATCAAACATCTCTGCTCGAGCCCAGACTCTGGGAAAGACTTCGTAAAGCTGTGGATGTGCTCCTCTATAAATGGTACCCAACTCAATCTTAGGAGGGCTTGTTTGTTCGTAAATATTAACTAGAACAGATGACGATATATTCGTCATCCTTTGGAATAGTTTCCCGTGTAACGTACGCGTAAACTCTTTGTGGAGTTGTACGTAGACGGAATTTGATGCAAAAAATAAGAACATCCGAGGAAGTGGGGGATTTAGTAAAATAAAAGGAAAAATGTATACTTAAAGTCTGCATAGGATTGAGAAAGACTTTGAAAACTATTACTTTACTTCCGGTTTAAGAAACAAATTATGAACTTCAGTCTCAAGTTGTTTGTTAAGAATATTTGAATTGTGGGAATCAACAACTTGATGTTTCATGTTTTCCTGCAACCTTAAAACTCGTTACAGCTATCTTTTAAGGCATTGTTGTACTGGTTGGTTATACACCTACATATATATAGTATATTTCTATACAATACATTAGTCGTACTTGATTACCTGGCGCACTTGCTGTATTTATGACAATTTTCACATTCTACATTTTTAATCACCGATAAAACGGGGGTGGATGCCTGTATCTGTGCGACATTATAACTCTCCAAAGAAAGAAAATGCAATGTGATTTTTTAGGGCTCCGAAGTTTCAACAAGCTGAGTTATACCGTGAAAATCAAGGCGCGTCTGCAGAAATGACCTTTTTTTTTCTAATAATTGTTTTTCCAATAATTATTATTATTATATTAAAATAGGCTCTGGGCCTATGGGGTGGGAGTTAGCGCCTTCCCTCGCCAGGGAATCTGAGGACTCATTACCTGATACTCCCTGGTGGCCAGAGACCCATATAAGAATGACCTGATTGCACTTTGCAACCGAATTCAATCGTTTCTTGCAATCCCGGACTGTTTTTGTCCAAATGTTGGTATTACTGTCGCTACAGATACCTGTTCTTCTATCTTGCCATCTCTGGGCAGTTATCCAATTGGTCACTTGTAGAATGGCAAAAACTTCAGCTTGATATACCGTCGCCATGTTTCCAAGCGAGTAACTGTATTTGACCTCTTCGTTCAAAAACCATCCAGCGCCCGTACCGTTTACGGTTACGAGCCGTCTGTGTAGAAGATGTCGCTGTGTCCATTCAATAATTTTTTGGGATCTTCTCATTCCTCCCTTTTTGGGAAGAGAACTTAAAATCTCCTTCCGAACATTAATATTGGAGTCATATCATCCACAGGTATATTGAATATGGTGCTCTCTTCGTTGTAAAACGTCCACGCCGTCACCTGAAACCTCTCGTACGTGCCTTTTCACTGGGAACTAGTTGCTGCATTTGGACCAACGAATCTAGTTGCTATATTTTAAGTTCAGTTGTAATCGGTTGTTCAAAGAAAAAACATCTCAATAATAAATATTCAAAATTAAAAAAAAAAAAAGTTTTATTATTAACTTATATAAACAAATTTATTCATATTTATCATTATCATCGTCATCATCATCCTCATCGCTCTCATTAGTAGGATCTGCAAGGAAGTTGAAAATATGTTATTTAATTTAAGTATTTCGTAAAATAATATTTGTAAATTATATTATACCTATAGTTTCAAATGAAATTTCATCAAACGACGGACCAGTAATATTCGTATTTTCCAGCATCTAGTATCCAGCCACCACTCTTCAGATGCACGTCCAGACGGCCTTGCGTTGCGTGCATTGCACCATATACTACTTATGTAGATCGTTCTCTTGACTTGTTGGAATTGCTCGATGATTTGTACGATTTTTCAAACAATTCGTAGCAACCTTTGTGGACATCATCCTTCATTTTTAATGAGTACATTCTACGTACGTACTCCTCAATAACTTTAAAACCAGGATTCATGGTGCTCATTGCTGATGGTTTGACTAAAGTTCATGAAAGCTTCTTGGAATTTATGTTTTTTTTTTAAGATAGTGAAAGGTTCTTCCCTTGCGGAAAAATGAAGGATTGGATTCATTGTCTGTAAAAATGTGGCAAACCGCAAGAGAACACTACTTTAGTGCCGTATATACTATTACCATTTATGACTCAACAAATTGCGATTTTATGTTGTAGAAATATAAACTAGGTAATAACGCTGCTGTATTATAGTTAACTCCTTCAACGTTATTGATATGACGAGTATTTGAGAGTTCATTTCATCGGAACTTTTTTTTTTCATGGTTGCGCGTAGGCATTTTTTTTATTTTTCACAAAGTAACCAATTTTTTAGCTACGAATTTTCGTGATTTTTTTCTTGCTTTGAGGTCGTAAAAAAAGTGTGAATTTATCCAAGATCAAAAAACGGCTACGCACAACCTTAGCTATGTCAGTATCGAAGATTTTGGGACTAATAGCTTCTTGATAGAATAATTCATTTTTGAGGTAGAGCGTTCGCCAACTCAAAAAAAGTGGTTTGAAAAAAATGCGATTGAAAGTTCAAGGACAGGAAGAGACTGCGCAATACGCGTCAGGTAAACTTAAGCTAATTTCATTATTTTTTTTTCCATTTTTGAATTGATTTTTTTTACGTATTTTAGAAAGTATACACTTTCAGAAAATGCATAAAAAAAATCGAATTTCTTCAAACCTTCATAGTGGTGTTCCTCCTTAAAGGCCGCTCCACATTAAAAATCTTTACGTTTAAATATCTTGAATACAACATGCCATCTTTTTTTTAAAATTTCGATGAAATCAGTTGTGGCTAATAGATTTAAAGTTTGACTAGCATGTTGTCTATTATTTCATTGTCAAAGTCCGGTAATTCAAAATCATCTTCATCATCATCACCATCAACATCTTCATAGCTGCTCTGTTGTTCTTTCATTGGGGCATTGGCAATACCAACTTTTTTAAAGGCCTTCTCGAAATTTGATCTATTATCTGTAACAGTAGCAACAATATTTGAAACCTTCAGATCAAATTTCCGATGAATTTCAAAAACCCATATCACTGATGCGATCGTAAGCATGGGAGCCCATGAATATTTTACACGCTAGTGCCACAGACTTCTTGTTGAACTGATCATCAATTGCACGTGTAGCGAAGAAAACTTCTATGCTTAGTTGACCAAATATCTGCGGTTGTGCAAGACCATTCGTGGGTGGATATTACTTGCGATTTTAAGAACAAAATCATTTCCTTATACAGATTATTAATATGTTTCGATATCGTTTGTCTTTTCGGAACACTAATATTACCTTTGATTTTTGGTATATTTCAAAAGGTGTTCAGAAGATTGACTATCAATAATAGAAACAGGTAACGCATTTGCAACGATAAACTTTGCAATTATTTCCTCAAATTGATTTTCCTTTCGATTATTCAGCTCCGGCACACTTCCAGATTTTATTTGGTTATAAATTTCAAAGTCAGAATTGTGTAATTTCTTCAAATGTCTCAAAAAATTCGAAGTAACTTGAAAGTAGCCTTTGATTTTTCGATGACAAAGTAAACACTCTGCTAATTCGCTCTGCCTTTAATATGCTGTATCTTTCAACTAAATTAAAAATGGATTGAAACAAACAAACCGTAAAAAATAAATTGAAGAAGCAATACCTCTAAAACCACTTTGAAATATTTGGAAAACAGCAAATTTTGTTCAACACTAATTTTTGGAGATAAACTTGGTAATACATTGAGTTCTGGTACAGCCAGAATATCATTATTTGAGTAACATTGTTCTTCTAGCGTTAAACGGTGCGTTTTGGGATTAGAGGGAGTCAACGGCTTCCATGAAGAGTTCCTTTTTTCAGGAATTCTCATCATTGTCATCTGAATCAAAATACTTCGGTGATTCTATGTCCATTTTTTCAGCTACCAAGTAAAAGTATTTACCGTAATAAGTAATCACTAATCAAAATTCTGAAAATAAAATATTTGGATATTATCAAAATTTTTATTAAAAATGATTTATTGGATCTTTACATCTCCGTGCTAAATAGATCAGAAATGAAACCTTTCCAAGTAAATCAGTAGATCAGAAATGTGCAAACAGAATATGCCCAATTTGACGTGCGTTTTTATATGTATATGGAACAAAAATTAAAATGTTTGGATGCTGTACATGACAGTTACCATTTACCAAACATTTACCGTTTTTAATTTGATCACGTGCGATGTCCATTCTCTAGATTCGAAGATTTGGCCGAGAAGTTGGTGTAAAAAAATTGGCTAGAACCTATTGAAACTTCAGAAATTGCGACATTTTTTAGAAAATAATTTGATACATGCTTAAAATTGACGACCCGAACGGATTTCAACCGAAATAAACAAAAGTAAAGAATGTTTGGCACCAATTGTTTTGTCAAGTCAAGAAATGCATGATAGCAAATTTCTTTTTCAAAATTCAACGAGCCTTAGCTTTAAAGAATTGATTAATGGTTCTGTATTAGATTATTATCGGAATTAGAGGACGTCAGAAGTATGTTTACTTAAAAGTTTTAATAAGAACCCAGCGGGAACCGGAATCATACAATAAGCAATGAAAAAGCAATATTTCGGAAGCATAATTTGCTTACTCTCCGTTGACCTATCCGTATCTTTTTAGTATGGGCATGTCATTGGAGGGAAGCAATTTTAGAGCTTTCTGCCCAAGTGCTTCTTTAGAAGATTATTCATTAGCAGTTAGGACTTTCTCAGGAAGTTCTTCTTTAGAAGATTAATAGCAGATTTTTTGCTTAAGTCGGAAGGAATTGTCGAAGGGGACAAAAGCAAAAGAGAGAAGTTTCACAGGGAATATTAAATCATACATATTGTTGGCTTTGATTGTTGGCTATATGGGCGAAATAATCAAAAAAATGATCGCAAGGCAAATCGGATCAATCACATCACTAACAGCTCCTCGAGCACCTAAACGAAAATGAACTGAAATGTTCCATCAGAAAGATTTCACAACGAAATTATGTCATCCTAACTACATGAAAACAAAAGCATCTTCCTTTTTCATTCGCAGAGTGCAGAATCGGAATAAAGCTTTAAAATCTTCCTAACTAGCACTTTAAGATATTGGAAGGAAGATCTTCAAAGTTGCTTCTGAGGAAGATTCAGCATTTTTTCCCGCTGGGAAAATGAAGAGTTGATCACAGGAGTAATAAAAATGTATTGTATTGTATTCCAACACACTAGTATAATAAATCTGACTTTCTTCAAGTAAGTCACAAAAGTGTTTGATGAAGTAATTCTTCCGATCTGCAGAAAGAATTCATCTAATTCCAGTCTCAATCTTTAAAAGAAATTTAACTGCCGGTTTGAGTGAATTAATTTTAAGAAAAACTTTTATAGGAACGCAGCTCGAAAAAAAATTAATTCTTTAACAACTCTAGAAATAACTCATTCAACATGAATTAAAAGTAAAATGATTGCGAGAAATTCCGAACTTTGAGTAATTGTTTTTGTTTACAACTATCACATGTATGGGGGCTTTGGCGCAGAGACGTGGTTACAAAAAGGAAGATTTATGGCACATCGTGGAAAACACTGAGAAGAACGAAAGGGGTTACGCTTGTTTCCTAACATGTCATCTCCTTTAGTTCTCTCCTCAAAGTATGACAGTATGCCTGCGATTTAAAACGTCATCGGCATTACCATGTCCAAAAGTCCATAAAAGACGTCAATTCAGGATTGTCGCCTGTCAGTGGTGTGACAGTTTTTTATTTGTGTCACGGGTTTGGGTGTTTTGCGATTTTTGCTCGTTTGCAAACCAGTTCCTTTATTAATTAATTAAATGGGAGCTCTGACGAGTCGCCAAAATGAGACTGTGGAGGAAGCGGACATTGGGTCCAACCATGCCTACAAATACCCACCGAAATCAGGTACGCAGTTACGGATCACTCATCTGTATGTTATGTTTATCGCTTTGTTTCCCTACCATTAACAAGCAGGCAACTACTTCGGGAGCCACTTTATAATGGGCGGAGAGCGATTTGACACTCCTCAGCCCGAAGCATATCTTTTTGGGGAAAATGCAGATCTGAACTTCCTCGGAAGCCGACCAGCAGCTGTAATTAAATTATTGTTATAAATGTGACCTTTTCCCCCATTCATTGGTAATTGCAGTTTCCATACCCACCACCACAAGCCAACGAGCCGACAAAAACTCTGAAAAGCTTGGTCAACATTCGGAAGGAATCAGTGCGTTTTGTAAAAGCTCCTGACAGTGGAACGAAGCCACATGGCGATGCTCCAGTCAGCAAGGGAAACTCCTTCAACATTGAGTTCATCTTCGACTCGGATGCCAAATGTGCAATAACTATCTACTACTTTTGCACCGAAGAGATTTCGTCGAGTGGAGTCTCGTACGTGCCAAGGGATACTTCACTTACTTCCGAGACCTACCACTATAAGAAAGGGGTGAACCAGTACTTCTCGCAGAACCTACACATTTTTAATCCGCATTTGTTCTCGGAAGATGATTTGTCTTACAATCCTGAAAAGGATGTCTTCCCGGTCGCTATTCACTGCGTTATTGAAGAAGGTGCTGAAGGTACGCCCTTTATGGGAAGAGGTCTATGTGGCTTACTGATTTTGTTTTACTTGTAGATTGCAGACAATCGCACACAACAATTTGTGTAGTAGATCACCACACCGATGGAACTTACGTCCTCCGGGCTCTTAAACAGAAAATATTTGTGGATGGATTGTGCTACCTCCTCCAGGAGATTTACGGAATCGAAAACAAAGCAATTAACAAGCCGGTGATCGATGACGAAGCCGAGGACAATAGCAGCGAATGCGTTATCTGCATGAGTGACACTAGGGACACTCTAATTTTGCCCTGCAGACACCTATGTCTGTGTAACTCTTGTGCGGATTCCCTGCGGTATCAAGCCAACAATTGTCCGATCTGTCGAGCCCCATTTAGAGCACTGCTGCAGATAAGAGCTGTGCAAAAGGGTGTTAGCACTGGAACAAATATTTCACAACAAAATCCACCAGACGTAAGTTTTCAGCTTGTAGTATAAACAAAACGTTATCAATAGTGGTGCTTATAGTGGGAAACTACCAAAATACATCAAAACTGCACAATTCAGCTTCAGAAACTATTACGCTGAATAAGATCTCGATACAGTTTTGATGCATTTTGAAAGTCACTAGGCCTTCGAAAAATCTTGTTATTTAAGGGGCACCATTAGTGTGACCGCCTGAAAAAAAGTTGATTTTTGGGATTTTTTTTAAGACAACTACTGCATGGAATGCTTTATTATTTTAAGGATATATTTGTGTTCACATAGTAAATACATGATAAAATGTTTGCACCGATGAATTGAAAATTCAGCGAGTCATTCGCATTTTCCCAAGGCTCAAAAAAAAGTAACCCCACTGCTGCAGTGATAGCGACCTTCACAATACTTGAAATCAAAAAAACCGAAAAGTTTATTAAACTAGAAGGTATTTCCCGTTCCATGAACCTCGATCCAAAAAAAAAATAATAATAATTTAAGAAAATGGCGGAGTTTTAAAAAAAATCAAATTTCGCGCGAGAATTTGTTGATTTTGGCCTGCCAAAATTATATTTTTTAATCGATCAGTAAAACTGAAGGTTTATGGCAGGGAGAAACGTGTATTAAAGAAGCTGCAATAAGAATCAAATCGATCGGATGATTTTTCTCCGAGTTACAACTGCAGGAATTTTGAAAAAGGTAGTTTCGAGAAAAACGCATTTAAAGTTTAATTCATACATTTCTCAATACCTCGATCCGATGAGCAGCTGCTCGTCAGATGGCTGTAACTCAAAAACTATTTGAGATATGCACTTGACATTTTAGTATGTTATTTTTAAAGACTATGGAATATCGAAATATGAAAAAAAAAAAAAAAAAAAAAATTCACACTAGTGGTGCTCCTTAAACATTTCCAAAGCAAATAGTAAGCTGCGATTCTTTAAGAAAGCTTCTTCACAAGTAGACTCAAGCCGTTGCTGAACTACTTTCTCGCTACGCCAAGCTATATGACATATATATCGGACAGGCCTTTATCACACTAGGAATTAATGGAGTGCATTAAATGAAGTCTTAGAGTATATAAAGTAAACAGAAACAATTTTAATACAGCACAGCTTCACTTTATTAGCTTATGAAAATGTGCACAATGGTTTCGTCTCTAGCCAATTTAGGAGCGTTGCATGTGGCAATCTGTTCAAATGAAATTTATATGACGTACGCACGTACCGTATAGATATTTTAACGACAGGGACGAACAAATAATTCCTCGTCATATTGCTGCTGGGATGTAAAATTTCTTCTAGACCTTGCTTGGGTTTGTATATTCAAGTAAGTTAGCGATCTCTTGTTTTCAGGGTGGTGATTTTATTTGTATATTTTAAAATTTGGTTATTGAATTTGTGGCTTACGATTTTTTAATATTCGATTTAGATTTTTTAATATCTGTCAGCCCACACGCTCAGTTTTAGATCATGGAGAAATACATAATAATTTCTAATTTTTCTCATCTCGATGAACCCAACGAAGAAGCTTTTCACTTGATTTGTTCTAGATAAGACTTCTTATCTTTATTTTTCTATGGTATAATGTAAATAATATTATACACTTTTCATTTCCCACTCGTGCGCATTACAATATGACAAAATTGATGATCAATTATCTCGTTAGTTAAAATATGACCAAAAATTAGAATTTGCCATACATAAAAAAGGACAAGCTTGGTTAAAAAGCTTATTTTTGAAACAATAATTTTGCAATGTTATTAATATCTGCGGCTTTTTCGTATGTCTAGAGCATAACTAAATTATCCTTTGAACTGAAAGAGTCTAGTCCTGTGAGCATGACGAATGTGTCATATCAACATCAATTGTTGCATACACCATCATGTAGGGCAGATGCATTAATAGGCAATATAAGTATATTTTTCGTCTGAAAATTACTGCGTTCTTTGGATATGTGAAAAAAATTGTCCGAGGCTGACTTTTTTTCAAACTCGTATATTTAAGAAAGTACTGAAGATGAGAAAGTAAAACCAAATGGGAGTGTAAGGACACATTCTAGAGTTTTTTAGAATATTTTCTTGAAAAATTTAACCGTTATATATGTGTATATAAATTTTTAATAAATGTTTTAAATTTTTTTTTCTATAACTTGCTTTTGATTGATCACAAAAAATACTAAATATTGCTCTACATATCCTTTAGTAGTATGCCAAGTTTAATCAAAATCGAAAGGGTACAACATATAAAAATGAAATGAAATTTATATAAGTAGATACTAGATCCCATAAATTGAGGTGTATTCAAAAAGTTCTAGGTATGTTAAATACCTTTACAATGTACAGCAATTACACAAACAAACAGAATATCTATTAGTCATTATCGCTGCCTTCGTCGATTAAAACTTGAACATCATTTTTAGAAAATGCATTCGTTAATATTTCTGCCGGGCAAACTATGTGAGATTTATACCTCGTGTTTTCGAAATATCAAAGTTTGAATTGTGCAAAAAAGTATCAAACTGCCATAACTTATAACCACTTTTGTGTCAGAAATTTTTAATTCAGTTCAAGATATGAAGTTTTATATAATTTAGTATTTGTTGAGAAAGGTCGAGAGATTTAAGTGGCCTCGCGATCATTGCGATCAGCTAAGGTCTGTTGTGAATAAATGCGTGGTTACAAATCATGGCAATTTGATGCATTTTTCCGAAAATTTCATATCTTCACTCTGGGGGCTGTTGGTAAGCTTATGTTCAATACAAAATGTTTTCTTGTTCTGGATAGACGAAAAACACGCAGCGGCTGAAATTATTATTTTTTATTATTTATATTTTTACTATATCGTTAACAAAATAGAACTCTCTGTATCTAACTAAATCTCGAACTTGACAAGTTTTTAAGAATTTCTGCATAACTATTTTTTAATGCATTTTTCAAAGTATAGGGAATAACAAAATCAGTCAAACATAAATAATCGCTTTTCTGATAATCGAGGAGGCATATTACCCCAATGTAAATATCATTAGTATAATGTTATTAATCTTTTATACACTTTTATCCATTAGACACGGAAACATACAAGCCTCATATCAGAATGTTTAACATATTGCGGATGGCGCCGAAGCGAGGTAACTATTACTTGGGGACAACTTGTCCAGAATATGAATCACCAATGGTGTGGGTTACCAAATTCGAAAATTTATACTATTTAACGCAAGCAAGCTATTTCGCTTTAAACTGAGGCTCAAACCTTCGAAGTAAAACGAAAGTGAAAGTGTGTTTTCCAAGTTTAGATGTTCATTAAAATTGCAGAAGATACCTCCATTCAAAACATCGAACATATTGCTCAGAATATCGTTAATTACTCTCAGAAAAAAAAAAAAAAAAACAGATGTACAGGGTGGTGCGTGAAAGGAGGTGGAGCCGGCATATTTTCCGATACATTTATTGGGTTGGCAACTAAGTGATTGCGGATTTTGTCAATAGATAGTACTAGTACAAGTCGTAGATTTGCGAAAAGGCAAGAACGCATCGCAGGTACAAAAGAAGTTATATGCCGTATATGGGAATGAAGCCTTGAAAGAAAGGCAGTGTCAAAATTGGTTTGCTAAATTTCGTTCTGGTGATTTTTCACTAAAACGATCGGGCCGGGCCGTCCAGTTGAAATTGATGAGATCTATATCAAGGCCATTATCGATTCAGATCGTCATAGTATTGCAGAGGAGCTCAATCAAAACCCCCGGGAATACATATAAACACAAGCCGTGAAGTAGAAAATGCATACGTAGTGATGTAGTCCGAGAATCGCCGTGAAATAACATTGCTTCTTATGGCGGATGATCCAAAGTAAGCAACTCCACTCGTCTGAACTGCTAAACTATAACTTTTACACGAAAATGATGTTCTACTAACTATAACTATGGAGGAATACCTTTCTAGTGATCTGAAAAACTTTATAGTGACAAGAACAAAATATTAGAGTTTTTTGCACTTAAGAACAACCCTAACCATTTCCCCGAACAAAACAGCAGCGGCAGGTCGACTTGACAGCACGACTTTCCGTGGTAATTTGTTCGATGGGCAGTAAGAGTAACTTTTGAACGCAAATATCTTTAATATTTTGTTCTTGACCCTATAATGATTTTGGTACCATAAGAACGGTATTCCTCTCCAGTTACAGTCAGTAGAACATCACTTTTTCGTAAAAGCGATAGTTTAGCAGATTCGCCCTGTGGAGTGGAATGAATGGGCTATACCGCCATAAGAAGCAATGTTATTTCGGTGCAATCATCGGACTACATGACCCTATAGGTGTGGTAGTGAGCAGGTCTACTTCACGGCTTGTATTTATTATTCCCGGGGGTTTTGGCTCAATGTATCGCATACATGTATTGAAAAAAAATTAAAACTGATTTGAATTTTTCTTCTTATTTAAAATCCGCAATCACTTAGTTGCCAACCCAATAATATTTGCCTTTGCTATCATGCCAGCGTTTTCCAAGTGGCAGTGCTGACTATCATGAAGGCCTGTGACATCTTACGAGGGTTGCTACTTAAGTTTTAAGATAGACAAGTAAAAAAAAATATTTATAATCGAAAATGGCCCTATTGTTTTTCAAAATATTCTCCTTGAAGATCAATACACTTTTGCATGCGTTTGAACCAATTTTCGAAGCAATTTTTCCAGTCCGATTGAGGTACCTCCAAAACATGTGATTTGAACGTATCAACCGCTTCTTCAGGCGTCGAAAAACGTTGACCTCGCAATTTATTTTTGATATGCGGGAATAAGAAGAAATCATTGGGTGCCAAATCAGAACTGTACGGTAGATGACCCATCAATTCGATGTTTTGAATGTTTAAAAACTCACTTGTTTGAACTGATGTGTGACAGCTTGCATTGTCGTGGTGAAGAATGATTCGTCTTCTGCAATTGGTTTCCCTTATTTTTCCGAACACTTCTGGTGGTGTACCATTCAGAATTGACCGTTCTACGTTGCTCTAATGGAACGGTGGCGACATGTCCAGTTATTCCGAAAAAAACAGGCGACCATTTGCTTCGAAGTGCTTCGTGCGCGAACAACTTCTGTTGGATTTGGCTCGCCTTAAAAGACCCATACATTCGATTGTTGTTTAGTTTCGGGTTCATATGCATAGATCCATGAATCGTCACCTGTCACGATCTTGTAGACCTTTTGAAGCACCGCGATTGAATTTTTTTAACATTTGTTTGCACCAATCGACACGAGCTTTTTTCATGAGCGATTGTCAAATTATGCGGTATCCAACGCGAAAAAATCGTTTTGACGACCAAATGTTCATGCAATATTGAATGTATGCCAGTGGAACCAACGCCCAAGCATGCCTCAATCTCACGGTATGTCGCATGATGATCTTGCAATATCAGTTCACGCAAAGTATCGACCTTCACGAAATTCGTCCTGTAACGAAGTGCGGCCACGATTGAATACAGAAAACCAGCGAAACACGGTAGCTCGAGATGGTGCTTCATCACCAAAAGTCGCAGCAAGTTGATCGGCACACTGTTGTTGGTTTAATCCACGTCAAAAGTCATAGAAAATTATCGAACGAAAATGTTCACGATTTAGTTCCATTTTTTTAACAAAATTAATTTTTCAAGTATCTGTAAACAACACAAATATCACTCGCACGACAAAACCATTAAAAATGGCTAACTTTACGATGACAATGTCAGATTTGACATATTCACACTGTATCTCAGTAATTAAGTAACAACCTACGTAGAGCGCTAAAACCTACATTCAATATAGCACACATTGTTGCGATTTAGGGTATCGTCTGTTTATCAGATAGGGGTAAACGAGCATGCTGATAATTTGTCCAATTGCTTGGGGAGCCAATTTACGCTCTCCTGGGATCCGTTAAGATCGGCTAAAAGGTGGGAGGATCTTAGAACATGTAGTATCTAAACTGAACTGGCTTGGGTATAATCTGAAAAGAACGCAGGAGCTTAAGTACACTCGAGTGGTTGTGGGCAGATTAGTGGTGGTGCACACTGGCCATGGGTCTTTAGGAGAGCATGCGCCTAAGCTGGGAATCCCTTTAAATAATCACTGTCGCAGTTACAAGAATCCAGATAAGAAGAATACTCTTTCTCACTTTTTTTTCAACAGTCCGGGTCTAGCTGGTACAAGATACCGGACACTGGGCAAGCATTTCTTCGAAAATATCAAAAAGTTGCATAATAGTATCTTCGAAGCTTTTCAGCGAATGCAGAAGCTCGCTAGATCAGATCGCTAGTGTAATATATATATGAAATACCGCTGGTAATGAGCTAGCGAATTTTTGGCCAGGAAGAGATCAAACAATCCGATAATAAGTTCAGAGCCTTATTTGGGTATAGCTTACTCTTTTACCAATCAATTTGATTTTTGAAAAGTGGGCTCATAACGAGCATAATAAAAGCTGAAATGCGAGATTAGACTGCGAGTAGTCTAAATTTTTAATTAAATCAGTCGACCACGTCTAATGCTCATATTTCTTTCCAGCCAAACTGCGAACACATTCCAACAGGGTATATTCCTGTATCCCTTATAGAAGCACTCAATGGACCTCCGCAAACGATCGGAAGGACTTTTTCAGGCGATAGTGGCGACGTTACAGAAACAGATGCAGTTCAAGTAAGTATGTTTTATTTTGATATTATTTTTGAGAGACTAAACGTTCTCCAAGGCCGTGGAGGTGCTGAATAAAAATACTGACAAAAACGGAAAGCTGAGCCCTAAGGACTCAAACGAAAAACGGAAAAGGGACAGTACCAACCAAGCTGAAGTAAGTGCCGAAAACAGGCTCAGTTAGTTGAATACTTAATATAACTCAAACAGTTTCGCATGTCTGTGCTGCTATCCAAGGAAAACGGAGTTGCTGTACCAACAGAAAATGGGAAACAATCTCCGCTGTTCAAACCAGACAAAACTCATAAGGAAAAGAGTCACAACCGCAATCACAGTCGTGATAGTTTACAAATAATAAATGAGCGGCACAGCTCCAAGCTGCAGCCGAAGGATCAAGATGAAGATAGCGACACGGAGAATCCACTCCTCTGCCCTAAAAATAAGCAAAGTATCTCCTCAGCACTTCATATCGAGGGGGTGGAGGAGTCAATTGACGATACGGACACAGATGCTGACGATGTTCAGTCGAGCATTCAGAGGGTAAATAAAACGTCAAATTACTGTTGAGGGATTTTCCATTGTTTTAATTAAGCATTTTGTACCTAGATTAGTATTATTTTTATTTTTTTGGTCTTTTAACTATGAATAAATCAATTCTGTACATACTGTGTATATAGAAGTTGCGAAACAAACCGATTAATCTTTCTAGAAAAGGAATTGCCCCGCGCTTTCAGCTGAAGGTGATGGGATAACATTGGCTGGCGCTGAGGATTCCGACTATTACACCCCCGACGACCCGCATACTACCATTCTCAGTCCTCTCTGTACAGATAATGTATGGGTTTCTATTAATCTTTTTTTAATGTTTCCTTTCTTTCCGCTCGGAATTTTACCTTTAGAGCCTTTAATGTAAATAGCTAGGTATAGTATAGATGATCGGTACCATATCCGCTCATCACGAGTAATTCCTTTCGTGAATCACTACAGTGCACTGGGTTTGATTTGCGAATGTGAATGAATCGTGAGTTCCGATTTCTATTCCTGAGGGTGCTCTCACTCATACTAATGCTTTGACCGCACACAAACGATTTGCGTTTTACTTAGAAAAAACAAACGTTTAATATTTTAAATCCTCTTGCTACTCAAGTCGAATAACGAGTCTACTGAAACTGGTCCCCAGAATGAGATACCGGCTAAGAGCCCCACAACCATTCACCCAGTAACTGCTCTAAAGGAGGTCACTAATTCGTTGCCAGGTGGGATACCATCAAATACCATAATTGAGAAAATCATGCTTTATTTTTCCTTACTAGATAGTCCAATAAGCGGAAACTCGCCATCTACAAGAAGTTCTGGAGATAGCTACTCATCCAGTTCTTCTACAAAACAACTGCTGGGATCCAATCAGGTCAGTGACAATGTTAAGATGTTGGACGAAAAAAAGCCTCTTCAAAGTGTTGTTAATGCTTAAATACTCCATCACGATTTACGCAGACAAAACTATTTATTATTCAGATACTCCTTAGAGTTAAAAAATATTTAAAGGAAAAAATGTCTGTTATATGCTCATAATCTATAAATACATACAGTGGAAACGTACTTGTCGTTTTTTATTGTTATTCCTAACTTCAATTTTATAATTCATTTTCCCTACGCCTGTACCAGCCAGATTTTCTGGTAAGCTGGTCAAACGTCATCGCTGATATGTCTAGTGTGTGGGAATATTCTGGTAAGACATTTCATTTGAAAAATGACATTACGGAAGAAACAAGTTGTAGATATTTTGATTAACTTACGTGCTTTGGCGATATCGGACCATGCCTTCTTCTTCAACGTTTATAAAATTTACTCTTCATATTCCATAAGCACTCTTTCGCGAAAACTGTTAATAAATTCAATTAGATAATCCGCCATTTTTTGCATTGCATCTGTCAAATTTCTGATAGCTTTGATTGCAACAAATCTGGCTTGCCATTTCTGTCTTACCAGAAAATCTGGTATGCCATGTGTGGTCGACGTCGAGGTAATATACTATATATCCCTTTCAAGAGGTATGATTGAATGGAGAAATTTTTCGATTCGTTGACTTGTATTCTAACAATCTGACAATATGGAGGCCATTTCGTTTTTTTTGCATCAGATCTTGCTACTCAAGAGACTACTACGAATCACACGTTTTAAAATCGTTGCAACCATTTAGGTCTACGTTGTTTTTTAATTGAAGTATATATGTAGGTTCAAAAACATCTCAAGTTTCAACCGGTTCAGGTCAACGCACGTATGGGTCTTGCAAATATGTACTAAAATTATTAATCATGTTTTTCTCAAAACAAAGTTTTTCGAACTTGTGCACTCGAAGACCAACAATACGATTTATAATTTTTTTACGAAAATATTCACATAGCAGTGGCTATCAATAAGCCTTTCTAAGGCGTAGGTGATATTTCTCCCACTAGCTGTTTGAGTAAATTCTAATAATGGAATAACATTTGGTAGAAGTAATCATTTTTTTTCCTTGCAACACTAAAATGTTAGTCAAACACTAGAAAAAAAACTTGGATATTCAGAGTGTAATGGCCTCACCAGCTAATTTGGGTCTTTTGCTTTACCAAAATTGAAATTTCAAATTCTGCGTCCCATTTGCTCATATTTCCAACTTCCGTGGAGAAACTTCCTCTATTGCGCGACACGATAGAGGGGTAAATTATTTTTTCCAATCTCGAATGCGAATTTTGAAAAAAATTCTTCACTGGAGAATCAAAGGCCAAGGGTTGGCTGATCATTAATTAAAAACCTAATACAGCTATGTACCGCATATTTATCTTAAGAAAAACATTTTTTATGGGAATAATTTCTTTTGAAAAGAAAAAAAAAACAAATTATAAATTTTTGATTAGAGGTGTTTTAGTCTTCTTTTTTGCAAAAATAATTAAATAGAATGCAAAGGAATTCATTGAATTCAAGTGAATGGAAGTGAATTTACAAAGGCTTCAATGAATGCCTTAAATTCCAGAGGATTGCATTCTCTTTGCAAAATGAATATAGAATGCATTCCTCAATATTTTTTAAGGAAAGGGAATTCAACTAATTCCATTCTCAATTTAAAAGAAATTTAGCTGCAGCTTTGAGTGAATTGATTTTAAGAAAACTATAGGGATGCCGCTCGGAAAAAATGCATTCTTTAACAACTCTGGTCATTAGCGATAGAAAGGCAATTTGAGAGGAAAATTGAAACACTTCTGCATACTAATGTAAACTTCCCAGAGCGCCTATAAGAATGCATTATATAAAAATGCTTCAATTTATATATTAGATAAAGCAGGTCGGGACTACTACTTATGTAAATTCTTATAATAAATCAGAAGGAAGTATATAATAATTCTAACAGACAACATTTACAGTGTAAGCTATGGAAAAGGACATACACCTGATTTCTAGTGGAACTGCCGTTGTAAAGTCGACGCCAGAGTTGTAGAGTGTTGTGCCCACATAGCATCAGTTTTATTGGCGTCATGTAGAACACTTTAAAAACCTAGTCTTGCCTATCAATCTTCGCTCAGTGATGCAATATGACGCTGGTTAAGTGAAGGCGAGACGGCAGAGGATATAGAAACCGACGCACATAGGTCGATTTCTAGGATTTAGGGGGCCAAAATTATTTTATTCTTGATTTCAGTAATAAGTAAGACTACAAACAATAATCTGGTATTTTAGACTCAATATATCTTTTTTATTTCCATTTTATGTCATTTAAATGGTATTTTTGTAGAGAAAACGTTTTTGTTAAGGTTTTTCGTACTAAGCTCCAACGTTTTTTAATTCTTTTATTGGTGTACAGGACATACTTCGAATTATTTTCATTTAAATTATCGAGATCGGCTCAGTAGTTTTTAAGATATGGATGAACAAATATCACGAGTTGTATGTAAGTAAAACAAGGTCTTGTATAAAAAACTTCGTAGTCTTCTTCCGTAGTCTGCGTGCCTATTTACATGATTATTCTGTAAAAGACAATTTCTCCTCACCGTCACTTTCCACTCATTTATCACAGATGCCCTTTGTATTTGACTCTGCAGGAAGCAAAAGCTGCAAAAATGATTTTGAAAAGGTTTTCTTTTTTTTCACATAGAGCTGATAAGCGGGTCGGATGTCAAGAGTAACCTGTGATAAACGTCTAGGTTACATTCTTCGCGCGAAAACTTTCGAGCAAAGTTTAGACGGTATGACCGAAAGTGTTTGTTCCGGGCTTCTGCAGCTTCTTCCGAAAGCTGACCAATCGGCAAAAGAGAATTGTCGATAATTGTTCCACCATGTATTAAAATTTTATGCATGGTGGGAGTAATGGGATGCGAACTTTACCACTCCACATAAAGTTTTGCCGTCTCCATCGCGTATTCGTCAAATTTCGGGACACTTATTTTGTGACCGCCTGATAAGGCTTCCAAAATTACTTTAATTCTATAAATAAAATCAAAATTTATTCCCGTTATATCAGCAGCTAGATGTGGATTTTCAAAAAATCTTCTACTCGTCACACCTCTCCTCAACCAAATTTTAGTTTGACAAAAATGGTTCGCAAAACTGAAAAAAGTCGGTTGTTCGGAATGACTTTACGAATCAAAAAAACATTGGCACAAAATCGAATCTGCTCATCTGCTCATCTGGCAATTTAAAAAAAAAAAAAAAATTTATTTTCAAAAATCATTAAATTCAGTTGCGAATTTAATTTTTAAAATCAAAATTTAATTTAATTTTGATATTATATATGTATGTATATGTATTTATGTATATATATATTTTTGTGGTTTTGCCCGCCGAGCGGATAGCCAGCAAAACTACAAAATCCGCCCTCGCTACAACTCAGGGACTAACGGACGAACAAACAGACGGAGACAAATGTTTTTCGTCTCAGTGTATCCTGAACTGTCAAAGCAAATCAACATTGCGTATTTAATGTTAATTATTAAAGTATCTAAGTATTTCAAAAATGGCAATGCACATTTGTTCGCAAGAAGAAAATAGAAAAAAATACGTGCACCATGTGGTAAGGACCGCTGTAGCGAAAGGGTTAATGATTGTGATGGGAAATTCAAATGCTTTATATCAGAGTGTCCAGGAAGTAGTGCTCCAAAATTAAGGGGATGTTAGCTTGGGTCATGACCTATCAGAATATCAAAATATGACCTAATGAAAACGTCACCGTTTTCGAGATATTTGGGTTTTTATGAAAAATTAAATTTTCACTACCTTTTGTCAGATTATTGACTAGTAGGTGTACATAAAAAGACATGTTATCATTTTTTTTTTGCTAATATATTCTAGACAAGTTGCCCTACCTGGTAAGCATGTCAGTTTTTATTACTGACACAAGACCGTCGCGAAAAAAATTATTCAATTTTTTTTTTTTGCTGCTCAAAATTACATTAAAACTAACAATTCAATCGAAATCTGCCCTTTACGCAATGAACATAGCAATATCTCGTTATTCACGAATAAAGTGGGTGATGTTATACCTTTCTGAAATCTGCATTAATTAAGAAATTTTTTGAATTGCTTCCCCATAACTGCCTAGTACATTTTTTTTCACCAGTGGAGGTTAAAAAAGAGTCAAATAATTTAATAAATAAATAAATAAATTTAATTATTTTTTTCGCGACGGTCTTGTGCCAGTAATAAAAAATTACATGCTTACCAGGTAGGGCAACTTGTCTAGAATATATTAGCAAACAAAAAAAATGATAACATGTCTTTTTATGTACACCTACTAGTCAATAATCTGACAAAAGGTAGTGAAAATTTAATTTTTCATAAAAACCCAAATATCTCGAAAACGGTGACGTTTTCATTAGGTCATATTTTGATATTCTGATAGGTCATGACCCAAGCTACCATCCCCTTAACTTTGGAGCACTACTTCCTGGACACTCTGATATAAAGCATTTGAATTTCCCATCACAATCATTAACCCTTTCGCTACAGCGGTCCTTACCACATGGTGCACGTATTTTTTTCTATTTTCTTCTTGCGAACAAATGTGCATTGCCATTTTTGAAATACTTAGATACTTTAATAATTAACATTAAATACGCAATATTGATTTGCTTTGACAGTTCAGGATACACTGAGACGAAAAACATTTGTCTCCGTCTGTTTGTTCGTCCGTTAGTCCCTGAGTTGTAGCGAGGGCGGATTTCGTAGTTTTGCTGGCTATCCGCTCGGCGGGCAAAACCACAACAATATATATATATACATAAATACATATATATACATATATAATATTAAAATTAAATTAAATTTTGATTTTAAAAATTAAATTCGCAACTGAATTTAATGATTTTTGAAAATAAAATTTTTTTTTTTTTTAAATTGCCATATCTTCGCCAGATGAGCAGATTTGATTTTGTGCCAATGTTTTTTTGATTCGTAAAGTCATTCCGAACAACCGACTTTTTTCAGTTTTGCGAACCATTTTTGTCAAACTAAAATTTGGTTGAGGAGAGGTGTGTCGTATTGCCATCGTTTGTGTTTCCAAAATTACACTTTGGCATATCCACCAATAGACCAACTTCTTCTCTGAATCTTTGCTGAATCTCTAATTTCTTTTGTTGTTCTAGCAACTTTTCTTCTACGGTTCTTCTTTGTCGATATTTCTTAACGGGTAATTTATAAGCTAAATCTACACTAATATTATAAAGAGGAAAGATTTGTACATATTTTTGTGTGTATGTTTATAGTGAATAAACTCAAAAACTACTGTGCCGATTTCAAAAATTCACCATTAGAAAGCTACATTCACAATGAGTAACATAGGCTAATTTTTTTTCGGATAGTATATAGGGTTTCAAAATGGCGGATCCAAGATGGCGGTTGAAAATTTTAAATTTGAAGCGATTTTTATGAAATTTGGTACTTAGGGGTCTTGCAGGATGCCGATTTCAAATCCGCTGTCCAAATTTAGAAATTCATGATGGCGGACCCAATATGGCGACCAAGATTTCTTGATTTCAACGGAGACCAAGATTTATCACACTAATATTATAAATCTACACAAGATATTATAAATATACACAAGATTTGTATATAGCTGCGTGCGCACATTAGTCTTGTGCGTGTCATATATACCAACCAAAGCTAAAAGTTGTATCACAAAATGTCGTAGCCATGTGTTTACTTTTATTTATTGCCCTCCCAGTATGTGTAATGGCACAAGACTTTTGATAAAGGAATTACGAGACAATGTGATTGTAGCAACAATCATCACTGGGCCCGCGGCCGGACAGCTCGCTCACATTCCGCGAATCCCAATGATTCCGACAAATTTGCCTATATCCTTTAAAAGGTTACAGTTTCCTGTGAAGATATCGTTTGCCCTTACGATAAATAAATCACAGGGACAAACTTTATCGATTGTTGGCATCGACCTAAGAAAAGAGTGCTTCTCTCATGGGCAATTATATGTTGCTCTTTCTAGAGTAGGATCTCCTGAAAATCAATATGTTTTGTTATCACCTACAAATACCACTGCCAACATAGTGTACAGTGAAGCTTTAAGGTAAAAGTTTTGTAAAATAAAAGTAAGAACCAATAGAATTGAATAAAGCTTTAAAATAAAAATGTAAATACAGAAATGTAAAAATTACAATGACTTAGAAAAACGCTTTAAAATAAATACACACACCTAAAACAAAAAAAAAAGTATAAATTAAAAAAAAAAACAACAAAATATAAATAAAAAATGTAAATATATAAAAAACTTAGGAAATTGAATTAGGTAGGATCAGATAAAAATGTAAAATGTTGTAAAAATGTAAATAAAAGAATACTAAGTAATATGTCTGACTTAAGATTAAATAAGTTACTTAAATAAAAAAACGATGAACAAATTCGGATTGTAAGTATACATAGATAATGTGATAATGCGTTTAAAAAAATATAGAAATGAAACAAAAACAAAATATAAATAAAAGGTAAAAATATAAAAAAAAACATGTCCACCCGTGCGAAGCCGGGACGGGCCGCTAGTGTAGAATACTTTCAAATAATCGAATTCTGGCGTGTAAATTTGATAGGCCAAATTCGAGCGATTCTGGGCAGACTTCGTGTTTTTTATCCAAGTTATTAAAATCTTTTGATGTAGCTCCGCATATATGTATAACATCTACTCATTGATTTGGTCTCGGTTGCTGCGTTGCAGACTTTTCCATCTACCATAGTCATAATAAGACTGTGGCTAAAAGATAATTTCTGTCCATTGAGTTCCAATTCCGTGGTCTTTAGGGACTTCACACTGTCCCGAACGTAATTTATTTCATCTTTAGTGATGTCTGTAGACTCTTTTACATATCTAAATCTTATAGGGCGGCAATATCGAGGTGAGGAAGGTGTCGGGTTTTGCCAAATAATGTTTTTTTGTCTTCACCGCAAACAATTTGTAAAGGTACGAACGAGCTCAAAAATATATTTGCATCCGAGTCGGCATCATTAGGAAACTTTTGTTTATATTGAGTTTGTTGTGACCCATCGCAACCCCATTTGCAGATAATCTACAAGGAATTTCTTTCAGTTTCGGTAAGTGTCATCAACACATCTTCAAGGAAAATAGATAATCGCTTGACGGTATGATCTAACAAAGATTGTAAATCGCTTTCAGCGCTGGTAGCGGTCACTCGTAGCGTCTCTTGGGGTGGGTAACATTCCTCTTTAGCCTTCAGCACTAGTTCGTAGCACAGGTAAAATCTTTTATTGGTAGCTCTTACGATTTCGTATTGTCTTCGAGACAAATCAGCTTCCACGCACATTCGCAGTGCCTCCCGAGGAGTAAAGGGATCTTGTTCTTTTGATTGAATGTCTTTTTTTACATTCGTTAGTTGATAAAGGCGAATTAGTAAGATCTTTCAGAACTTGCGAGGCGTTTCTTTTCCCTTCCTTTTGTAAAATTACCTGCGCTGCGTGAACTATAACTTCTTCGCTTACAGAGGAGCGAACTTCTTCTGTTTTCCTCCTTTTGGATCTTTCATTACATTCACAGAATGTTTTCGTAAGTCGTCCTGGCTTATTGTACGTTTTTATGTGGATTTCAAATGTTCCTACCAACCATTCATCATTGCTTACAAGCAATTTTTCTAGGATATTGTGTGCTTTAGACCATCTCTTTTTTATTTCTGTTTTAAAATGCGAAAATTTATGCTTCACAGACTTTTTGTCTTCATCTCCCCCGCAACACACTAACAAATAATTTTCTAAGTATTCCAATTTTTCGTTTATTGATGGAAGGTTTTGATCGTTCATCTTATCAAAAAGATATCTACGAGTCACTACTGTTACGTCCGAATACCTTGATGAACCTAGAACAACGGAAAATAAATTAAATCAAAAAAAAAAAAAAATTTTTTCTCTATTTGTGTCATAGTGAATTAAAAAAAAAAATTTCGCGAAGTGGTTAAAAGTGGAGGTTGATTTTTTGTGGATATCTATTCAAAGAGTTATACTATCGAATAAAATAAGAAATTTTACTCGGAAAGGCCCGCAAGTACAACTTTTTTACGACTGAAAATAAAGAAAATGAAAAAATCGTCTATGAAAAAGTGTAATATTTGATACGTTATGACTGCACTAAATATTGATACTTGAAACAAAATTTATATTAAATTATAAGGAGCTTATCTGAATTATCGATATCCATCACTAAACTGTGGCTCATGAAATATTTACTTTTAAATGTTTGTTTCGCTATGGATCGTCGAGAACGAACGTGTACAGCTTATGCGACGATCAAGTTCCGACTGGTGGTGCGCGCATGTAATGCTAAGGGTGGGGGAAGGGTCGGGTTTTATTTGCTAAGGTGTCTTTTTTTCCAAGAATTAATTTGTTTTGTTGTAAGTTAACTTCTGACAAATTGACTTTTGGCCGCCTAAATCCTAGAAATCGACCTATGTGCGACGATAAATAGTAAGAATAAAGTTTTTAGGCGTATGTTTTTGTATTATCATTTTAGTCGTTTTTAAAAATTTCAGTCAGTCCGTGACTTTCCGAAATCATTATAAATGCTTCTAATTTTTACTATTTAGATTATTTTTCATTTAAAAGTTTATTTTATCCGTCATTATGTCACAATTATATATGTACTCTTAAGGGGGTAGTCCAGTGAAAAAAAAAATTTTTTTCAATTTTTTTGTTTTTGCTTAAATCTACTCTACTACACCTCGAAAATACTCCCTTAAAATATCTAAGCAAAATATTGAATAGTTTTAAAGATACAGAGAGTTTTCGAGAGACGTGTAATCCGAGCGCTCGAAGGTCCCCTGGCGTGTTTCGGAGCAAGGAGGACTCTTGTATTTCTGTTTGCTCCGCCCATTTTTTTCGGTTTATAACGGTCTAGGTCCTTCTGCTTTGTATTTAAGGTTAGTTATGTATGGAGCAGGCATCGCGTTAAGTATGGAGCAGGCATCGCTGACTAAGGTAAAATTAATTTTTTTAGCTTTTTTCCGCAAACAAAACTTTAAGCGCGTTTTTCTCAAAACAGTATTTTTTGACTCGGCGGACGTCAGATCTCAGAGTCTTTTGCTCCGATTGATCTAAAAATTTAGCTGTATATTTCTTGATTGTGTATCTATCGTCGGAACTAGAATTATTAAGATCCATTGTTTATTTACAAAGTTATAAACAAATTAAGCACCCGAAAAACACCAGAAAAATTCGAAATGCCGCCATTTTGTTATATTTTATTGAAAATTAATAATTCTAGTTCCGACGATAGCCAATGTTCTACAGATTAAAACCTCGTTTGAATTTTTTGTTTCAAATGAAACGCTGCAGAGATTCGACGTCCGCCAACAAAAAAATTTTTTTTTGGAGCGGCCACTTTGTCGGGATTACTCATCGAAAAAAAAAAAAAATTTTTTTTTTTTTTTGTAGTTTAATAGTTGTATTATCATATGTCAAAAAGGTTTTTATTAAAAATTAATTTCTAATATTAAAAAAAATCGTTGAAAAACAGTCGTTTTCACTGGACTACCCCCTTAAAAATGATAACGAGTCGCTTGAAATGATTAAAATGTTGATTTTCAATTTCGACTTTAATTTATTTTTATTTTTTACGATGAACGAAATTAAAGAACTTTAATGTTATTTTCATTAATATTAAGGCTAACACTATGTCAAAAAAAATTGAATGGCAATCCACATAAATAAGCCTTATCGGCCCAGCTCTTTTCATTTGAGCCGTTTATTTTGAAAGTGGCTTAAGTCCAATTGATCATAAAGACTATTTTACTTTACAAGAATATAGAAAAGTAGTCTTTATGATAATTTGGACTTAAGCCACTTTCAAAATAAACGGCTCATTTGTCAGCAAGGAAACAAGGCATTAAACCTAGACAACTCCAAACAATTTCAGAGACTGTGTGTTGAAATAGTTCTTCGAAGTCAATCAAGTAGACTAATAAATTGTTTAAAAAACTTTTTCTGAACGAATTCTGCGGAATATTACAAGATTATTTAAATCAGTATATCATTCTCTCACAGTGAAATGAAAAACAAAGCCTCTCAATTTTTCTAAGCCGTCTTTTAACAAAATCTCCGCATAAAACCTCCTGACGAAAATCTAATAAACATTACCGTTTTACCGTACATCCTCGAGGATATCCCTTTTAATCCAATTCATAGATCCCAAAGTTTTCCTGTCACTGCCATACCATTGTCATTTGTTTGGAGCAGAAACACCAGGAGCCCTCATAAAACCAGAACATGAATCCTTAATGACAACAATTATGTGTTCCCCTTGAGCATTACGCTTTCTGCGAATATCACAACTTTCCGCATCCGAAAACCCAACTTCATTATGTAGGGAGCCGCGCCACCTTGAATTTCCTTCCGAGATCCGGATTCCAGAGGAAAGAGTTGCTCTCTTTCAAGATGTGATGTACTGTTATAGAATCGTTTACTGTGTTAATAAAATACTGGGCGGCAGGCAATAAAGTTGAACGCGCGAGTCTTATCTCTCGTCTTGTCACGGAGGGAACACGTAATATAACAAAGTAATGTCGGCACATTTTGGGAAAAGTTTCTCGCGTGCCGAATGAAAAATTGCGGGTAAGGGTTGCTCCGGCCAACCAACTTTAAATTTAATAAGGTGGGAACTAATAACAAGCTGTTCTTGCGGATAATTCGAGACAAATTGGGAAATGTGTAACTGTTTCCTCTCTCTCAAGAGAGTTGATGTGCTCAAAATACCAATTCGAAAAATAATTGAGCAACAGCTCGAGTGGCAGCTGCGTGGGCAATCGGTGAGTTACCGCACGGAAATGCGTGCGGTAACCTAGTAGTTACCCCGCACATGTAATGATAAAAATTAACCCTTAACTGTAGTGGTGAAAAATAGTCACACTTCTATAGTCGTGGGTCCACGGGACATAAAACAAAAATTAAATTTCAATTTCAAATTTTTTTTTTTTATTAAACATTACATTGAAACATTTACGTCCGTTCCCCCCTGCGCGCTTCTGTTTACTGAAGGAAGGTACCTAGGAGCGCGAGGCGCGGGGGGCACACGCCGTATTTTTTACACGCGTTCAAAGATTGAATATGGGTCCACTGGACCCCCGATTACAGTTAAGGGTTAAAGATACGTAAAGCTTAAAATTTGTATTGGTTTTAAGTTAGATCCTGAAATGAGCACCCAACCGTCGGGAATGCAAAATAATATAAACAAAAACATTTCTTTGCTTCTAGAGATGGTCTCCAAAAAATTGGGTAATTGTTTACTTTCACGGTCACCTGGGTTTTTGAGGATATAAGATCGAAGAATCAACATTATTACCATTTTTTTTTTTCAAATTGTTCGTTTTTGCGTCGGATTTATGACAAAAAAAAATACAAAAATTTGAAAAAATCAGTATTTCTGTTGATTTTTCAGCTTTGAATGCTGAAAAAGCGTATTTTGACGATTAACTAAAAAAAATTTGGTTTTTTCAAATTGTTCGTTTTTTTATGTGGAGTAAAAAAAAAAAAATTCATGAAAGCCATCTGGCTATAAATAAAAAAGTTATAACAAGTTAACCGCAAAACACGCTTTTTTCAGCATTCAAAGCTAAAAAATTAACAGAAATACGGGATTTTTTTTTTTTTTTTTTTTTTTTTTTTCATAAATTCGACGCCAAAAACGAAAAATTTGAAAAAAAAACACATTAAATCCATTCATTTTTCGATTTTTAGTTGGTAAAAACACAGGTGACAATGAAAGTAAACAATTACCAAAAATTTTTCGTCTCAAATAGGTTAAGAATAATTCCATAAAAAATTATTAAGTAAGTTCCGCAGGATCACAATTAGCTAGTCTTATAATGTGTTGCACGATCATTTTATTTTGTTTATTAGTATAGATCGGCATCTACGTAATGCGGTCCATGAGTTCTTAGCTTAACATAGAAGGAAAGGTCATAAATAGAAAAAAATATTTTTATGTTTCCATTTATTCTCCTCTTATTTAAACACACTTTTCAGAAGGTCTGCTTAAAGCGTCTAAGCCAATGTAAAAATATGAAGCATCCTTGGAGTCAAAGTAGTCGTACACTGCCTGTTTAATTTAATTGTCGCTGTTAATTTTTCTACCCCTTAAATCTTCATTGAGTTTCGAGTACAAAAAATAGTTAGACGGGGCCAGAACTACATGGGGAATGTTCAAGCGTTGTAAAACCGCAATCGCGAACGGATCGCCTTGGAAAGTGAAGCGGTATGGATTGGAATATTATTATGAAGCAAGCGCACACCTCGGCTCATTTTTCCGCGCCTTTTCTCGATATTTTTTTGACGCAACTCCAAGTGTAAGTGTTTCGTAAATATTCTTTAACTTACATAGCTAGATTTTGACTTACATAATTAAAGCGTAGATCTTTTTACTAGATATGAAGTGCAATAGTACCACTTTAATTTTTTTTTTTTTTTTTTTTTTTTTTATAGAGTACAAACCAAAAATTATTTTATGTAAAAAACTAGCAAGCGTACCCATAAGTTAAGACCAGTTTTATCAATTACTTGTAAATCAGCAATTTAGTTCTGATTTGCAGCTCCTTTCTATCTCATAGTAACGAGGCTAGTTAGTTTCTGGCCTTAGTTGTCCTGGCGGTAGCCTCCCTCACATAATAGTTGTCCTTCATTCTATTGTGAAACTCAATTCTCAGGTATTTAAAGTGGTTGCCCGCCCTGACTCTGTTACCTTCAAAATTGACCTGGAGGCTGCGGGCCTCATTAACCATTCTCCTGGCCACCTGAAGCATGCCAAGGCTGTCTTTCCACTGTTGAGCCTTATTCCCCATTTACCGCAGTGCTTACTTACCTCCTAATGGAATATGGAAGCATCCAACCATTCATACCGAAGCCTTCTCTGGAAACAGGGAATGCATGACCCTCCGTATCCTCTTCTATATCTTTTTAACACAGGCATGTACGCGAAACGAAGGAGAACAAAAGCTTTTTATATTCCCTTCCTCTTCGTAGTACCTAGAAGCAATTCAGGAGGCATCATATTCAGTCCAAAAGGAAGCAATAAAGGCCTTTTGATATCGCTTCCCTTGAACTCCGTTTTCAGCAATTCAGAAGATATCAACCTGAGTGAAAAAGGAAGATGTAAAAAGTATAACCACCTTCCGAAACTCCAAAATATTGATTCCTTGTATTTACAAGAAATGTCTAACTGCGATTTCTCTGAATAATCACATAGAAATATAGGAATAATAAATGAAAAGTCCAAATCTTTCACTGTTTTAATTTTTATTAATATTTCATTTATTCAATATAAAAATATTCAATACAATAAAAATAAAAGTTCAAAATTCAACATATGAAACATAAATTTTACACAATATAAAACTCACTACAAAACCACTATAAAAAAAAACTCACTTCACTGCGCAGCTAGAACAACTGGAAGAAAATTACGTAACCGTCAGAGCTTTTCAAGGCGCACCATATTAAGGGGTTACATGGGTCTTAAAGGTATAATAAAAAAGACTTCTTTAAAAAATTTGATTTCAAAAACGAAAAATCTTTTTTATTTAAAATTTAAACATATGAAAGTAAAGTACTTAAAGTACTTGTAAAAAAAAATTTCAGCCAAAAATATTGAAAATTTTCCATTTTCCAGCCGTTTTTCGCCGTCAACCTTTTTTTTTGCGGTGGACATGATATTTCGGTGTGGATTCATCTGAAATCAAAAATTCAAAATTTTTCTTGTAGTTTATGCCCTTGGCTCGTAATTGAACGAAGGAATTTTCATTCGGTCAAGTCGTTCTTGTTTTATACGAAAAAGACCTTTTAAAAATGATGAGAATCGGAAAAACGCATAAAAATTTGAGACGAAAATTGATTCAAACTCATGTCAAAATGTCAAATTTCATTTTTTTTTTCAATTCCTTCGTTCAATCACGAGCCAAGGGCATAAACTACAAGACAATTTTTGAATTTTTGATTTCAGATGAATCCACACCGAAATATCATGTCCACCGCAAAAAAAAGGTTGACGGCGAAAAACGGCTGGAAAATGGAAAATTTTCAATATTTTTGGCTGAAAATTTTTTTACAAGTACTTTAAGTACTTTACTTTCATATGTTTAAATTTTAAATAAAAAAGATTTTTCGTTTTTGAAATAAAATTTTTTAAAGAAGTCGTTTTTTTTATACCTTTAAGACCCATGTAACCCCTTAAAAATGCAAAGCCATGGGGGAGATAAGACAAAAACCGATTATTATTAAAGGAAAATCGTGGAACTCCCTTCACAGATGCGCACGCGGTTCACAAGTGTATTCCTTCCTCCTGGCGTCTTAATCAGTAACAAAGAATGCAACGAATATATTCCTTCATTGAGTGATTTTAGGATTTACTTCTGAATGACTTCCTTAAGAATAGCTGACTCGATTTCCCATTGGGCTAATCCAAATCTTCAATCAATTCAGGACGCCTTTAAAAACGCATTATGAAAAAATGCGTCATTATGTCGCTTGCGCTGTAAAAGCTGTCTGTGAGAATACTTGGGTGACTATTTCTCTCTCTACATTTCTTATAGGAATTTACAGAGGTAATAGTTGCTTTATCTAATGGGAAATTTTACTGAGTGTATTTTCGACAGCTTGGGTATGGGTTGGAATTTTGAAAGCATATATTAGAGTGTCCCTTCTTGTTGATTTCGATATTCTTTGACTACGGTTCCTTGGCCGAGGAAGTGCTGGGTTTTCCGAGACCGGCAACTGGTATCTGTTTGTCCTGTCAGCTGACTGTCTTGAAATCTAATCCAGCAACAACGAGGATGCTGAGCTTGTTTTAAATTTAATGTTGTTGAATCCCAAAAAAATAGACGCGAGTCAAGATTACTTCCAACGAAATATTAATACCAGCCAACCCGGGTAAAAATAAAAATAAAAACATAACTAAAAATAAAGAATCAAATTAAGCAGCTGAGGGAGACAACCTCTCCAGAGGCGTGAAGCCAAAATCAAAACCAAAATTTTGTCCACCACTCTTTGCTCCCGCAGAGCATGAACGGAGTTAAAGGTTATCTATTGGGCGGCCGGACTTTTATCAAGTATATGGAAAAAATTTCCATAAATCAAGAAATAATAAAAATGAAATTTTTTGTGATTTTCTTACGATTTTATTCAAATGAAAATGTATCGTAGATTAGTAAAAAAAAAAACTTTGTAAAAAAAATCGTTTGTTTGAATTTAAATTAATCTTCAATAAATATCTGTTTTTTTTTTATTGCATCTGTCCTCTTTTGTAGATCGAAGATAGACTATCATAAATCTTTAAGTTGTTAACGATTTTAACCCTCCATAAGTATAATCACTGACATATAAGAACTGGACTGCTGATCCCGTACAAAAACTCACATCAAAAATAAGACCAAATTTTGACCGAATTCTAACTATCTCGCTCTTTCTTAAGCCCGCAGGCAGACAAATTTACAAAAAAAAATGGCCAATAGCCAAATGAAGGTGGCGCCATGTATATGCACTTCTTTTGGTTTTTTCTAGTATCTTCGCGTGTGATACATTTTTTTGATACTCCCAATAGATAAATAAAAGTAAACACAAGCTTTTTGCACATCACTTTTACCCACGACAGCCTTTACAAGTTGCCCGCCAACTCATCATTTTCCGTTGCAATCAGCTGTTAGAATAGTTTAACGATGTCCAACAGATGGCTACTTCATTTTGTGATACAACTTTTAGCTTTGCATTTGTTGGTATAAACGAGAAATGTGAAGGTTAGACAAAGGCAGAAAAATAATTTGTATAGCTATCTTTGTTTTTCTTAAGTCCCCAGCTGATTGCCGCGAGGAACATTTTTATGAAAAAACTTAAAATTGAGCGTGATATGAGAGAAATCGGTTCGTGAAAGTTCAATTATTTTTAATTTGCGTCAGTTTAAACATAATTGTACGGTATTTTAGGGCATTTTTCATAGCATGATTTGCTCCATGAAGATTGAGCCTGTGCTAAAAATGGTCTCATTTTTCAGACGACGGTTAGCAGTCCAGTTCTTTCATGTCAGTGAGTATAATGATAAAGACACGCCTCAATGTGTCTGTGTACATATGTGATACGCGAGGTGTGTTTCAAACAATTTTTAAACGATACGAGTTTGTGTAATACAGTCTTTAAATGCAGCAGAAAATAAAGGGTTTATTTAAAATAAAAGGTTTCTTGGAAAATAGATGCATAAATAAAGTATGGGGATACAGTGTGTGCGAGATCCATTTGAAATAGTATACATGCTAATATGTTATAAATTTTTCTACAAATTTTACTCTGCTGCATCGTGCAGTTCCAAGTAAAAATGTAAGGAAAATTCTTATTTATCGAAGTTTCAAGGATATTTTTACGGGAGCGTGAAGATTCTACTGAATTTAGACGTTGAATCAATCTAATATTGCGGCTGTTTCAAATGCCCGAATTGCGCTTGATTCAATGCTCAAAGAATGGTTTAATAATAGCTGCGTTCTTTTCATCTGGATCTGGCTCTGGATCAGGATCAAATGAAAAAAACGATTCAGATTAATCACGGGGATCACGATTTTGGGTTTGAGGAGCTGGAATTCCTGTTTTTGCTAATCTAATAAGAATTGGGGATTAGACGACAGCTTTCGTCAAAGAAAACTCAAAAATCGCCTTCAAAGTTTGTTTTTTTATTAAATCCCATAATCAGAAAAACGATTTGATTTATTTTGTTACTATAAATTACTTTTTTTTTTGTGTGCTCAGAACCAATCGACTACAAATTTCATTGCTGCCATCATTTCAGATAAGATAAACTACAGCAGCGACTCTGTTAGAAATTTCCAAACTATTCATCCGACACTAACACTTCTCGTAGAATTTTTTGTAACCACTTCTTGCGGATCATTGATTCTAATCCAAATGAAAGTGTGGATCACGAGTTGTTGTTGTATGTCAATGTTAAGAGATTGATCCAGATCCTGATCCGATTGAAAAAAACGCAGCTAATAATTCAATTAGCATGATGGTACGTGGTTGTGGAATTATGGATTTTTGATAAATAATTTGAAAAACGGACAATGTACTAATTTTCCCATTTTCGCTCTGCCCCCCTTAACTCCGCCCATGCCGCAGAGGAAATTCAGGGACAGCTGTTCTTCCTCGACGGCGAGCCGGCGGGTGGCCAGAGGCATTAAATTTTCAACACAAATTAAATTCAAAAGGCAAACATGCAAAATTGTTCTGGATTCGGTGGTTCTGTACGGGCTCTTGCTGGGGAGGCTCAGTTCCTTTGATGTGAGGATTCATTTTCTCCGCTGGGTGTAATTTTAAATTATAGGAAGAAGAAGCAAGTAGCACACACAAAGCATAAATACAGATGAATTGTTTACATTTTTCCATTGTGCCTTTTTAAAGGCGAGAGGAAACGAATATTGTTGTGTGAGTGGTTCTATTAAAAATGATTTAATCGTAAATTTGAGCGATTTAAAATGTTTTTTAAAAAAAAAGTGCGTTTTTAAATACAAACTAATGGGTACCTAAGCATCACAGAAAATTTGTGTAATGAAACAATTTTGTTTTACATACCCTGTAGAAGAGTTCCCATTTTCTCAAATTTTCATCAATTTTCACTAATGACTTTATTACTACTTATGTCTACCAAAATTTTCCACTTCGTTTCGTTAACGACATTATGGTCGAAAAACGTCCCACCTTGCTGTTGATATTCTTGGACACAAACCCTCGGTATACTATATAATATGCCGTCAAGTAGACCCACACGCTTACACATTTATAGGGTGATGTAGTCTGATGACGGCGGCGTACCCCATTCATTCCAATCCATAGGGCGAATCTGCTAAACGATAGCTTTTACAGAAAAGTGATTTTCCACTAATTATAACTGGAGAGGAATGCCTTTTTATAGTACCAAAATTATTATAACAAAATATTAAAGATTTTTGCGTTCAGAAGTTACTCTTACACAGTCATTGAACAAATTATCAGTCGCGCTGCCAACTCGACCTCCCGCTTCTGTTTTGATCAAAGAAGTAGCTGGAGTTGATTTTAAGTGCAAAAAACTATTTTCTTCTTGTCACTGTAAAGTTTTTCAGATTATAGGAAAGGTATTCCTCCCTTTTTGCATAAAAGTTATAGTTTAGCAGTTCAGGCACGTGGAGTCGCATACTTATAGTCTACCGCCATACGAAACAATGTTATTTCTTCAGGCATGATTTGTACTTCACTGCTGGCATTTATACTGTATGTACGTATGTACATACAGGGTGTTCAGAGGTGGGAGGTCAATACTGAAGGGGGTGAAAGGTCAGACCGAGACAAGCAAAAAATCGTATGGGTGGGGGGGGGGGCATCTCTCACCGTTTGGCAGTTACAGAGTGATTCGTAAATCAGGATTTTGCCTTATATGGGAACCGCTCTTGTATTTTTATCTTTTTTTCTACGCATCGCAGCGGCCCCGAACTGATTTCAAAAAATCACTATTTGGAAGCCCTTTCCAAAAAAGTTTACACCACCCCCCTATCCCCAACCCCTTGGCCACAATCCCCCCTGGAAGTTGAAAAAATTAACTTTTATTTCACGATTTTTCACCTTTCGCCCCACTTTTCTCTGAAATTCATGTTATTAACATACCTACTTTTTATTTTTTTTAAGTTGCCTATCTAATTACCTTTCCAAAAAGGTGCAACATGCCCAGGTAGGAAAAGGATACGAAAATTTATTTACAAAAATCCTTTTACAGAATATCATGATAATTCGAATTTTTAGGAAATTATACTTAAGTTTACTAAAAAATACATTTTGTTCGCTTAAAAACTAATTACAATTAAAACGTTTGTCCTTTAAAAGCTGTTCAAAATGTTCTCCGCTAGTTTCGATGCATGCAAGTAGCCTTCGTTTTATTTCACGTTTGAGGTCTATGGTAGCCAGTCTCTCCCGTATTTTCGTGGCTGCAGTCCCTATCCTGGTAACTAATTTTCTCTGGTGTTGATTGGTCTTGAGTAAACTTCATCTTTCATCATTCCCCATAAGAAAAATTCCAGTGGAGTAAGGTCCGGTGACCTAGCAGGCCAAGGAATCGGTTCACCTCGTCCAATCCAGCGCTGTGGGTAATGTTCATTTAACCTTGCCCTAACAATGTTCCCAGTATGCGCAGGTGCTCCGTCGTGCTGTAAATACATTGCGCTTCTGGTGGCCAGGGGGATGTCCTCCAACAGATCCGGAAGGGTATTCTCCAAAAAGTCCGAATATAGCTGACTATTCAGCACTTGGGGCAAGATGAAGGGTTCTATCAACTGGTTGCCGATGATGCCAGCCCAGACATTGACATTAAATATTTGCTGGAAGGACCGACACCTGGTCCTATGTGGGTTCACATCTGACCAGGTGTGCAGGTTGTGGAAGTTTGTGATGCCATCCCGAGTGAATTGCGATTCATCCGTCCACAGAATTCGGTCTAGAAACCTTCTGTTTTCAATGTCAGACTCGAACAGCCAAGTGCAGAATTGCAATCGTCCTTCGGAATCTCCTTCCCTAGTGCTTGGACCGGGATATGGTGGTATGGATGTAGTCCCTCTCGGTTCACAACGGTCCAAACTCTCCCTGAAGACAATGCTGACCTTCGTGCGACCTGCCTGATGCTTATTTCGGGGCTGTTCCTGACGATGTTGAGGATTTGTTGGTCGGGGTCCGCTGAATCGGCCGATTTTCCTGCTCGCGTTTCTGCTCTGGGGGCGGTTACACTTCCGGTTTCTTTTAACCTTCTGAAAGTCCTTGAAAATACCCTTCTGTTGGGTACCCGCCGATTCGGGAATCTCCTTTGGTATTCTCGTACGGCCTCATTATCATTTCCTTCTACTAAACCGTGCACGTAAATTATATCGGCATACTCGTCAACACTGAATTCTGCCATTTTATCTTAATTTTTTCTATTAAACACCCGTTCTTTTCGCTTGCTTCTTCAACTGTGGTCAATGTCCTTTCAAACTCACCCATTTTTATACCATAATTCATAGGAGGTATTAGAAACGGAGCGTCAGGATACTTAGGAGTCAATACTGGATATAATAATCTAATAACACTATTTAACGAGATTACATTTATTATTTTATTACTGTTTTGCTGAAATAATAAAAATGTATTACCTGTGCTTCCTAAACACACATTTCCGAACTTGCTGTCATAAAAATTGTTTACTTAACGATTTTTTCCATTATGGTGCAATAAAGTAATTAGGTACCTGTGAGGATGTTTTAATTTCAGGACTTTTGCAACCCTTTTCTACCTGGGCATGTTGCACCTTTTTGGAAAGGTAATTAGATAGGCAACTTAAAAAAAATAAAAAGTAGGTATGTTAATAACATGAATTTCGGAGAAAAGTGGGGCGAAAGGTGACAAATCGTGAAATAAAAGTTAATTTTTTCAACTTCCAGGGGGGATTGTGGCCAAGGGGTTGGGGATAGGGGGGTGGTGTAAACTTTTTTGGAAAAGGCTTCCAAATAGTTATTTTTTGAAATCAGTTTGGGGCCGCTGCGATGCGTAGAAAAAAAGATAAAAATACAAGAACGGTTCCCATATAAGGAAAAATCCTGATTTACGAATCACCCTGTAACTGCCAAACGGTGCGAGATGCCCCCCCCCCCCACCCATACGATTTTTTGCTTGTCTCGGTCTGACCTTTCACCCCCTTCAGTATTGACCTCCCACCTCTGAACACCCTGTATATTGTATTCCCGAGGACTTTGCTACAACAAATCTTATGTAAGCTCTCTGCCTCTCTGCGCTTTGTCTTAATTCACTTAAATGTGAATATTATATAACTAGCATAATATTCACATTAAAGTGAATTAAGACAAAGCGGAGATGGGAGTATGTACTTACATAAAATTTAATAAAAAACTGTCTTACATTATAACTGGCAAGTCGAAGGCAAGTATCTATCAAAAGTCTTGACTATGGTATGTACTATGCCTTAAGGATAATAAATAATACAAAAGTTGATTCATAATAAATACATTTTTGATTTATTTGCTCTCATGATCTACGTAACATTTATTGAGAAACAATAGCTGGAACTATTAACACCTTGATACTGAAATGGATTGAGTCAACTGCTGAGCGAAAAGCACCTATGATTTTGGAATAAAGTATAGCGAGAGCAACAACGACATGGTGTAATTACTTCTTCTGCAAGAACAATATCCAAAAGTCACATCAGCATCATCCGATTCTCGTAAAACCCTTATAAAAATAAAAAATAAAACTGCAATAAACAAACACGTCCCGCGAAAGACTGATACTAAGTGCGCGTGTCTTTAAATTCGTCTTAAAGCCAACCAACTGACTAGAATCGTATCGAAGTTTGGAATACATGACTAGAGAATTGTAAAAAAGATTTACAAGGTAAAAAACTAGAGCTAAGCTAAATCTATTGGATCGTACAAACTGCGGACGAACCTGAAAATGAGTTGTTCAGGCGTCGTCGCATGCCTTCCAGGTACACTTCCCGGTTAAATAGACCTGCAGCAAGGGGAATGCTAAAAAAATTTGCGTATTGATTAAATCTTCTTCTAAAAAAATAAAATTCTGCTACTCACGAGTCTATTCCAGGTCGAATATTCAAACGAAATAAAGCCCATACTGGTTTATGGTCTGATGAAGTAATCGTAGGAACTGAATCATAAGCAAGGCATTCCATGGGCGGATTTTGTTGAGCATTCAAAAATGACGCACTTGCGCGTCGTAAAGCAAGGTATGGAGTTCGATACTTGTACAGTATTCGATCTGTATAGGCTGGAGCACGTTGCTTGCTGGAAGTATCAAACCGCTGCGTTCCTGGATCGTACTGTGAAGGGAAATTAGAAAAAGGATTAAAAAATAATTGTAAAGGGTATATAATGAGAATAATACGTCGAAGTCTTTAAATTGGTGTATAAAAACTTCCTCAAATTATAGGACTTTTGTAATAAAAACTTCGAACAGTTACAGTTAAATAAAAAAACTTCTATAATATGTAGTTTTTATAGTGTTCATAGGAACTACAACATATTTTTCTCTTTGTTATTAAAAATACATAATATAAATATTTTTTCGTCACATTTGTTTTTTCATTTATAATTTATATTAAAAACAAACAAAAATAATTTCTCGAAAAGTTACATGTAGCAACATCAACAGCGATTTTGGTTCTGTAGGTTGGTTGGTAGATCTACAAAAGTAGAATCCTGAACCCTAAATTAAAGCTATATATAAAATGCTGTCCACCTAGGTTCAAGTTCGTTTTATTTCAGCGTCATTTTCTTACGGTACATATAAATGCCGCGTTGTACTATCTTAAACCTTGCAAACATTTTCAAAAAATTTCTTATGTTAGGTCCATATCTGATATGTTTGATCTTTGCCAATTAGGTTGGCACAGAACCTTTTAAATACTGTTGGTCCTGTAGCTTTTAAATTTTGGAGATTCCGTTATTACAATAAATCTTGTTTCGACGACGTGTTTACTTTAGCCATGAAAAGCAACACAAGTTAGACAACAGAAGTAAGCATGAATAACTTCGCCGTATGCCAGTCTTTTCGAATTCCATGAGAAAATTGTTCAAACGAAAAGGAGATCAAGCATAACATGTTTACTAAAAAAGAATATTTTCCTTCGCGGAATTACCACTATATCTCCAGAATTAGTGCAATTAGTTTCAATGAAAATCAAAATTCTTTAAAAAATGGTTAGTGCAAATATAAGTGACAACAAAAGAATATATACACGGTGTTATTTAATTTAAAAAATGAGACTCGACTTTTAATCGCTGGTTTCATTTTCAATTTTCTTGCTAATTACCTTTTAGAGTATGGCGAATTACAACTAAATTCCTAATTCTTTGGTAATCACAATTAATGAAATTGAAAAACACAAATTCCAAGGAAATGATCCTAAATGGAATGATTAAGGTTGCGCTATGAAACAGAGCCGAGCAAAGTTTAACTCAAGGGGGGCCATATACCTGCCTAAATTTTAGGTCGCTCCATAAGCCCCATGAGTGCGAATGAGCAGAAAATATCAGTATATCTTGTCTTCAGGATGGAAGGGACTTTGGGATTGGAAAGGAGAAGAAAAGGATAGAAAAAAGAGTTTCTCACTCGCACCTGGAGGAGCAATGAGGAGCTCCTAGAATCATATGGGGAGCTGTCGGGAGTCAAAAGAGTCCAGCTTGCCCGGCTCTGCTATAAAAGCTTAATATTACTCGTTCAGTGATAAAGATGATGTTTACCTTATACGTTGGAGGAAAAGTTATATTGGCTTCCATGAAACCTTTGAAAGCTGCGCCGTCGGCTAGGACTGAAGATAGCTGATCTGTGTGCATATAACCATGAGGAAGGTGTGAGGGAAGAGGGAACTTCGTATTTTCTATCCATTCTAGCAACTTCTCCCTGGGCTCACTTAAACGAAAATTTAGATCTCCACACCAAAATACACAGTCAAAATTCTGCGTAACATCTTTGTTTTTGTGGCGAAGTTGTAAGTTCTTAGGAAGGTCCAGAGCGTGGGTAATACGCTTAACGTCCTGAACACGCTCTTTTACCTTTTGCTGATGCGCCGTAAGATGCGAAGTAACAAAAAGAATCGTAGTCCCAAAAAGGCAGAATGATACTGCGACGGCACCTTTTGTCCGAAATGCTGTACCCGGCCGCACAGACATGCTAGCATCCTCGGGCACTGAGCAGAACCAAACCAAGTCGCGCCGTAGAAATACTGCTAAGTGTAAAGTGCCTAGATATGTTGAGTGAAAGAGGATATGCGACGGCCCTAGAGTTTCCTGTATAGTGACCTCCCACTCGAAGCGTTCTGGACATGACTCTTGGGTGCCAATCGCGACGAGGTCGGGTACATGCTCCATACCGGTAGGCAACACAAAATCATTAAGCTGTCTGTAACTGGAAATGAGAAGTTTAGATTTTTAAAAATTACCCATAAGTCGTACCTGGGAGGACTTTGGCCGTTCATGTTCCATGTGCCAACAAATATAGTGACTTGCTTATTTGGAAGAATCCTTGTGAGTTCGGTAACTCCTAGGAGGGGATTTACAGCCAGACGTCCAGCCATGTAGTTTCTGAAGAATGAATGTGATTTTTAAGGCTGGTTAAGAATGACGGGATGAGCCTTACCTTTCCCGGGCCTTTTCAGTTGGGATAAGACTAAGGACGTGAGCTGCAACCAAGGCTTGTTTAGCCAAAGAGTCGGCACTGATGTCGGGAGCGGTTCGGTGGATAGACTGAATACCTTCATGGGATGCGGCCTTTGCGTTTTCGGGGTGCTGTATAGGGATGGGTTGGGAGCAAATATTTGGAGAAGATTGATGTTGGTTTTCCAGGATAGCGTGATTCTCGTCAGAGCCGGGCAGGGACTTCCCAGGGGGTAGCAGCTTCAGTCGTAGCCGCGACCGACAGGCTGTAATTGCGATTGATTTTGGTTGCCCATCACTCTGGGTGCTCTGTACCGAATTCGTAGATGGTGAGCTATTTGAATTAAACGAAGTCTTCCCATTCATAGGCGTTTCTGGTGCACTATTCGTTTCGATTTCTGCTAGTGGTGCAGGACTAGAATTAAGGCTGAGTAGCAGCTTGTCACGAATGTTTACATTCTCTGGCAAAGAATTGTACCGCACGCTCACAGGAGGACTCTGGGGCTTACGATCAACGTTACAACATAAACTGAACTGATGACTAAATCGATTATTATTGCTAGAACTTGACTTAATGCTAGACGGACGGGTCTTATCACTACACATATGACTATGACTAGAATTGCTATGCCGCTTAGCACGTTTCAACGGGGAACATTTAGCGAACGAAAGATCGGCTATGCTCTTGCCAACGTTGGGCAATGACCCTGCGGTTGGATGCGGCTCGACCTTCGTCGAGCGCTTTGGCCACAGGCCAAATAAAAATCCCCTCGGCCTAGAGCTGTGCTCTTGTTGTTCGTCACCATCATCATTTCCCGGGTTGGGCATTATTTACAACTTAATTTTTTACTAACAAAAATATCACTACTTTGTCGAAAATTTCCTAATACTTTGATAAGAGATTCTGTGAATTGCACTGACTAGAAGTTCGAATTATCCCAAGTCGTAGAGGCCTTCATTGGGTAATGCACCACTATAATGTAATTGGTGTTTCTTCCGCGCCACCGTAGGCATTTTACTTGCTTGCACCTTTCACGAAAAACTTGAGAAATTCAGGAGATTCTGCCGCAACTTGTGGCCTGGGCAACAGTAAGTTAATAGCTTACTTTGTCGCTGTCCAGAGTGGGTACTTTGCACATGGCCTTGAGTATTGGGCAAGTAATCTAAATTAAGAGCGAAACTATTTTTTAGGTTATCACATTTATACTTTTTATGTAATAAAATGAAACAAAAGAAATTCTCTAATAAGACCTAATAAGACACAAAACAATCACAAACTGCACGACAGCTGTCATCGCAGCTACCGCTGACGAAAACCCTTCCTACTGAAGGAAGGAGCTCAAGTCAGCTGATCGCACAGCCGTATATAAAAATGGACATGACATGACATAATGAGGTATATAAGAATGAAACACGCTAAAGAGAAATACACGTTAGATTTTGACACTTGTCCTGACGTAATGACGGCGAATTGTGCTTGGCAAATCGTGCAAAATTATTTAAATTAATTATTTGGCAGTAGCTTCAATTAATTACTGCAGGTATAATCATAGTAATGTAAAATTGCACTAAATTTGTTTTTGTTAATAGCTGAATTAAGAGTACTGAAATTACAAAAGACTTCTCCCATAAGGGAAATGTAAGCAGTTGTGTTGAGATTTGTTGTGAATTTGTTCGAAGATGAGGACAATTAAGAATTAAAAAACCAAAAATATGGGGTATTATTGTATATGACCTTGCTCATAAGAAATTGTAATTGTTTTTGAATGCGCTTTTGATGCTTTCTTCACTGCCAATATTTAGACATGTAAATATATTCCCTGGTACTAAGGTAACTTTTAAGAACTTTTTGTTCATATCCCATAATCACTCTATTAAAAATGTTGTGAACTAATTAATTTACTACCTCCCTGACAAGCTTTCACCTGCAATTTCAAATTGTAATTTTTGAATTATCTTCAGCACCGATTTTTTTCCTAAAATATTTTTACAATTCATAAAAGGAAACTGTATTATTTTTATTGAAAAAAACGACCAGTTTAATTTATTATAATTGATAAAACCCTTAAAAAAAATATCGGTTGAGAAGACTTTGCCACCGTGACGTATTTTGGCATATCCGCAATTCTGTGTGACATGGATTCAAGTGAGAACAGAACGAAACTTCTTGATTTTATAGAAACGTAACGTTTCCTTCTATTTTTTTTTTTTTTTTTATAATAATAAATTTATATCGCACTTCTCAGCATGTTGCTGGAAACATTCACCTAATTCTGGGATGCCTAGGTATTCGAATTTAGGCTCTGTGGATCCATTTTCTGAAAAATCTTAAAAACTAAATAAAAAATTTTAGAAATATTAGTTAATTCTATTTTGTGCTCTCCAGACAAATAGTATTTGGTATAAAGGGTCACACATGAAAATATAATATTATTAATTATTCCGCTTTAATTCTACTTAATTTTTCGATTTAATAAAATGTTTGATAAGACTTTTAAATTCCAAAATACTGCGAGCATTTCTTATTTTTTCTGGTAAGCTTTTATAATAATATGTCAGTGCCAATCCGAACTTGAGCTGTCAGAGCTATTTCGATCTTTCGATCCCTCGATCCGCGTCTACATGAAATAATTTCGATTCGGTCCAGGTAGAGAAGTTGGATCGGATCGAGTCGATTTCTTTTGGATTCGATCTGCGTCTACATGACATTTAACTAGATTGAATCCAGATTGAATCCGGATTGAATTCCCACATGTATACGTAGTAATTATGGCTTACTATTAATTTCCTTCAAAATGAATTCTTCACGTGTTGAACCTTCAAACTTTCACGAAAAATGAGCAAATTGTGCATTTAACTGCACTGTGTGTGGATACCATCTAGCGCAGCTTTATTGTGCAATATAACTGAGCGTATATGGCCGGCCTTAGACTTAATAAGACCTGTGAAGTTAGCGGAACAATTTTTAAAAGTAATTTTTTTTTTGTCTACCATGCCTTAAACAATTCCGCTTTATTTGCAGATAAAGCCCCCGACTTTATTTTCATTTGCGGAATTTGCATTTTCACGAAATTCTCCCGCTGCTCTAACTTCACTTTTCACTTTTTCTCCGTCGAGAAAGTCTATAGAATAATTTTTCAAGCGGCATTAAATTTTCCTTTACTTGCAGAATCTGGGGAAATTATATAGTAAAAATTAATATTATAAATAAATAAAAAAATACATAAAATATCTATAATGTGAATTAATGTGAAAATCCAAACGGAGATATTACGCAAGCGCCACAGCCCGTTTCGGCAAGGTGAACCGTCTGTTGGAGCTTACGGTTTAAGTACTGCTTTCTAATAAAAAAAAAAACTGCTAACTTTGAACGATAAAACGTTTAAAAATATTTAAAAATACGGCCTTAAAAATATTTCTTTTATTCATCCATTGCCAATTTCAAATAATCCCTATATATACATACGAGGTATTCTTTGTGAACGGACCACCCCCTGCTGTCCAAAAATGGTGAGCTACATTTAAGGTCTACCAAGGCTCAAAAGAAAAGTTTTGGTTTCTACTTTCGAATACACACTGGCTTTCGAAGAGTCCGCCTATACAGAGCCCAATATGGCGGCTAAAACCACGTGACCTCCATTACTTTTACTACTTATGAGGCTATAAAATGGGTCGCATCATTCCAATTGAGATCTACAAAGGCCCAAATGAAAGCTTTTGACTTCTCAATTATGGAATTATCATGGATTATTGAGCTAAATTGTAGAAACACTACCTCAACTTCAAAGCCCAATATCTCAAGAAATATCGATGTTAGCGATTTGGTATTTCAGAACTTTTTGTAGGAAATTGAATTTCCTACAAGTTTGCTGTTTACATTTTTTCTGTAGCTCTTGTTATTTACGAGATCGGGACAACAAAACGAGAATTTCATGTAAAAATTGGGTTTAGTTACCCGTACTACCTCGCTGGTGGGAGTTAGGGTTACGCCGCAATGGACACTGTAGAGCATTCAATTCTGAAGAAACCCTATCATTGACCAAGATTATACCATAAAATGCCTCTGAGCAGTAGAGTTTTGAAGAAAAAAAAAATCAAAGTTTACGGGAAATCTTTGTACGCCTTGGTCGAGCACTTAATATTAATATTAAGGGCTCCAATTTTGAGGATATTTTTGTTAAGGTATTTCCCACAAAATTTCGAGGTGGGACTGAAAGAAAAAAAATAGTCGCGAAAAAAAAGCACCCTAATATGTATATAAAAATGAAAGTTCGTTTTCCTAAACATTTACATCGATATTTTTAATTTTTTGTCCGAAGGTAGTATATATTCCAACTTAAGGGGAGGTTCTCATCTAGAACGTCAAAAAGTAGGGTAAAGTTCGTGATTTTTTTGAAGGCAAATGACAAGACATAGGGAAATGATATTTGGCATTATCTTTTATTGTACATTTATCTGTACGAAAAAATTTTTTTATTCAAAACAAAAAACAAAATGGCGCCCGTTATTCAACTTTTCCGGAGGCATGTTTGTGTACAATTTGCGTACAAGATAACTCAAAAACGGTTCAACCGATCAACTTCTAGTTTCGTGCATATTAAAGTAAACAATTTTCTTCATAGAAAGAGTGGAGCACATTTTGAAAATTGTAACATTATCTCCTTTTTGTAAGTGATAAACTATGAAAAAAAACGGCCGAAAACGGCCTTAAAATTTCAAAATCGCGCCATTCCGTCAATTTTAAATTTTTTTTGAAAGTCGTCCACTCTTTCTGAGACAAATTTATTCTAGTTTATAATAATGTCATCATTATTTGATTTCAGACCAATCGGCGACCCCTAAATTGTACGCAGCTGGGCAATTTTCGAAAAACATGCCTCCGGAGAAGTTGAATAACGGGTGCCATTTTGTTTTTTTTTTTTTTGAATAAAAATTTTTTTTCGTACAGATAAATGTACAATAAAAGATAATGCCAAATATCATTTCCCTATGTCTTGTCATTTGCCTTCAAAAAAATCACGAACTTTACCTACTTTTTGACGTTCTAGATGAGAACCTCCCCTTAACATACAGGCTAATTTTTTTCGGATACTTTATAGGGTTTCAAAATTGCGGATCCAAGATTGCGGTTGAAAATTTTAAATTCGAAGCGATTTTCATGAAAATTGGTACTTAACGGTTTTGCGGGATGCTGATTTCAAATCCGCTGTCCAAATTTAGAAACTCAAGATGGCGGATCCAATATGGCTATCAAGATTTCTCAATTTCAACGGATTTTAATGAAAATTAGTACGATGATTGTTTTGAGGTCCCTGATTTTAAATATTATCAAGATTTACTAATCCAAGATGGCGGGCCCAATAAGGCGACCAATATTTCTCGATTTCAACGGATTTTAATGAAAATTGGTAAAATAATTATCTTGAGGTCACTCATTTTAAATGTTATTAAAATTTACAAATCCAAGATGGCGGAGCCAATATGGCGACCAATATTTCTCGATTTCAACGAATTTTAGGGAATATAAGTACAATGATTATCTTGAAGTCACTAATTTTGAATGTTATCAACATTTACAATTTCAAGATGTCGGACTCAATATGGCGACCAAGATTTATCGATTCCAATGGATTTTAATGAAAATTAGTACAATGATTGTTTTGAGTTCACTGATTTCGAATATTATCAAAATTTCCAAATCCAAGATGGCGGATCCAACATGGCGACTAAAATGTCTCGATTTCAACGGATTTTAATGAAAATTAGTACAAGTATTATTCTAAGGCTACAATTTTCGAATATTATCAAAATTTGTAAAGCCAAGATGGCGGATCCAATATGATGATCAACATTTTTCGACTTCAACGGATGTTAATGAAAATTAGTACGACTTTTTTTTTGGGCCACTAATTTAGATTTTGGTGAAACCGGGTAACCCAGCTAGTATATAGTATTTTCAGATGGTTACCCTTGTAGCAAAACTCAGAGTGCACAAATCTGGTCCTATAGAACAACTTTCCTTCATTAGCCTTTGTAATATCGATGGCTCGGATAACATATATACAAAGAATTTAGGCAGCGAAATAATCTAAGCCATTTATCTAGCTGTAATTGTTAGTTTACCTGTGTTATAAATAAATTTATTGAGCATCTATATTACCTAAAAATATTCATTGTAATAATCTATATGTCTGTAAGTCAAAATCACAAATAATTGTCATATTTTCAAAGTTTGCTGGTAAATTATCACCTATATTCTAAGACAACTTTTAGGTTCTGTCTGCTTTGTTTATAAAAACATTGGATGTTTGTAATTTTTTTAACTTGATCTGGATTTTTTGGTTTAATTAAACCAACACTATCTTCATAGTATAATGAATATTTTAAAAAATAACAGAATAAATTAAATATTTAAAAGAGCATCGTTTTTTTGTTTTTTTTTTTTTTTTTTGAGGTAAGCTTTTGTGGGTGTTTAAGATGCTAAGCATCTTTTGGAGATTCCGCCAGATATCTGACCGGTTGTACTCAGTTTAGAACAGACCGGCACTCACTTAAGACTGCTTAAAGTTGCTCACCGTAATCTTCACCTGGAATAAAAAATGACCATAAGGAAGCAGTCATTCATTTTACTCGTGGCGCTGATGCATTGCACTAAATTGGGCCTTGGCCAACGCAAACAGGTGTCCCAGGATGTATATAATATAACATTACACCTTAAATTACAGATTTCCAACGGCTCATGGACCTTAGTAAGAAGATTATCTTTCAGCTGGAATATCACCCCAAAGCAATTCAAAACTACTTTTCATTTCTTTTAGGATCGATTACCTTTCTTCATACCCGGGAAGTGCAAGGATAACGAGTTACTCTTCCCCAGCGATCAGACCGACGATTGGATTTGTGACTGTGTGCCAGGTGAGTTATATGGATCAGAAAATTTTAACTGCCCCATTTTTAAAACGTTTAATAAGGTCGCGTCTGTGATAGTTAAGAGTATTTACTAATTTTTAAAACTAATTATTTCGGATCATAATTGGAGCGGTTCAAATTTCCAAAACTTTATTATTATTGATATATTTATTTACAAAACATGTTTATTTACATTACTTATAACTATATAAAGTAAAAAATAATACAGGTTTCTTCGAAAAAAAAAATTGAGCACATATGGGTTAAATATGTAGGAGATAAAAGAGATTAGGGGAATCAACCTTTAGTTCAGATTAATTATGGCCCAAAACAAAGAAATGTTTGAACCCTGGTAATGTAGCGAAATCAGAGTTGTAGCAGATAATATTGTTCGCATTTCTGGTTCTCGCCAGCCGATCGAAAGAAGAAGCTCCCCGCCCTGGACCGGTTATGCATTAGAGACCACTTTTATGCGACTAGTTTTTTAGGGGATTTTTTTCAATCGCTCCGTACACTGCGTCGCCAATCTACTAAAATATTATCGCTATGATCCGTTGCGAGGTTATATATATTTGAAATTAGTTTAATTTATTGAAGTATATGAAGTAGGTAAACTTAATCAATGTGTTCGCCATTTCTGCTTCAAAAAAATAAACATCCTATCAAATAGTTTTTCCTAATTAAATGCAAACCACCTATATTTGACCGATCTATTTTCCTTATAATCTTTATTAATTTCATTATCAGTGTCTATATTTCAATAAACATGCAGATAGAGGGTTGAAATTTTTCTAACCTACATTTTTGTTCTCCAAAGTTATAAATAGTAATAATAGTTTTTGCAACCTTTGGAACTGTCTACTAGGGTACATAATTTCGAATTTATGTCCCACAAACTTTGAAGGAATGGGAGAGGTACGCTCAAAATTATATAATATTATAAAATCAAAGCAGAAATAATTTTAGAATGTGTCGAGAATTACATTTCATATGATAACCCACCAAGAAAAAGAACAAAAATATTGTCTGGCCTCCAAAACCAGACACAACATATTTTTATTTATTCTGACTGGTGAACCAGGTACGGGTGGGCAAAAAGCTTTATAACTATGCCAGATTTCAAGTGATTGACATTATCTTGTTATTAGACAAAAAAAGGCGTGCTGGCACACCGAAGTCACACAATAAGAGTTCCGATTTTACCATTTCTGGTACGGAACACTAAAATGAAAAATAGAAAATTAAAAAAAAACATATTTTTTTAGGGTTCATCTTTCATCCTACCTCGGATACGTGTCACGAAGCGTTCAAAAAAGGGCCTTGCAACGACGGTGAATACCTCATTTTACGACGTGACAAAGTAATTCCTGAATGTGAAAAAAACCCTTGCTCTAAGGACGGGCAGGTATCTATCAAAGAGACTTGTTACGAGTTGGGAAAATCGGATCCATGCCCTCAAACAGAGCAGCTAGGTGTAAATACCACAACTCTTGTGATTACATGCGTTAAGCCTTCCATGACACCGGAACCCAAGTTTGGAGAGGAGGCGAAAAAAGACCCGAGAGCTAACCTAGACTTTAGAAGCCTTCCTATTTGTGCTGCCGGAAGTAGGAGAGCCTTCAATGGGACATGTCACCGTGAAGAGTAAAACATCTAGCCCTTATTAAATTAATAGTATTAATTTCGTTTTTATTGCATAAACGGTTTTTGTAACAAAACTTGTATTATTATTACGGCCCATGAAGAGTTCGTCATTTTAGGGCTTATGTTTTCCAATTCCAAGCAAACTTTATATTTTTCGCTAACTGACTGCAAATAGTATTGGGACGAGTCGTTCTAATGGTCAATCAATTTAACTCTTCTTCCTTTCTTTTTTCGTCACTTCCTCGGTCTGTTCCTCCTGTAAGGTATCTGGGTTGGAGTTAGGAGATAAATCATCTTCCTCTGCTATTTCCAGTCCGTCCACACGCTCCTCGTTGGGTGTCTCACGTTTTAGCAAGCTATTCTCCAGAGAGGCCAAGAAGAGACTCTCTTTGTATTCAGGCTAACTTCTGAATTGGTTGAACAACGAGAGCATTTGTGATGGGATTAAGTCTCCGAATTCTGTAAAGATGTTCATGTCCGGGTAGTAGTCCCTGGTGAACATAGCTTTACAGGGTTTGCTGAATGGGTTCAAGTTATCAAAGTCTTCGTATGGATATAATTGCTGCTTGGGCTTTGGTTTGTTTAAATTTATTACACTGGTCGACACCAATTTTGCCGTAGAATAAGTGTTATATCATTTTTTTAGGAATTTTTCGTAGATTACGAATTCGCAAACGAAAATGTCCTATCACGTCACGTTTTTGAAAAAAATAGGTTTGAAAAGTACAAAAGACCGTATTTTGGCCATTTTTGCAAATTAATTAAAAAATAACGAATTCTTGTAGGAGCTTGTAAAGTAGCTCAAATAAAAGCATGAACCTTTACGTCTTATATCAAAAAACGAGAGGCTATAATATTTTGGAAATATTCCGTGGAATTCACTTTTCTCCATAAGCCGCTTACTTCATACAATAGATAAATGAATGAAGATCACTGCTTGCGCACGCTCATGAAAATCTTATTCCCGAAAACGCTTTATAAGTGCTATAGATTAGTGCTATTTTATATATATCGATAAGAATTCACGCTCTCTTTTGAGTCATGTTAGCTTTTTCCACGTTCCGTTATTTTTTAATGAATTTTTAACAATGGCCGAAACACGATATTTTGTATTTTTCAACCCTATTTTTTTCAAAAAGTTGACGTGATAGAATATTTTTGTTTACATATTCGTAATCTACGGAAAAAATCCTATGAAAATGATATATGACTTGTTATTGGAAAAATTAAATATTAAATTGTTTCGACCAGTGTTATCAGTCGTGGACCACAGCCAGGTATCCATCGCCTGCAATTAATATCATAGTAGAAATAAAATTAAATAAAACACCTACTCTAGGTTAGGTATGATGCAATTCTCCTACTAACGCAATTTTGCTTAATGAAGTACCATAATGCTGGCATATCTCCAGGCGGGCACAAATCGTACAGAAACAATAAAACCGCAGACCACACTATAAACACCACCGAAACAACCTACATCAAAGCCCATGCCTCCTGTACCAAGAGTGCAACCAGCATCTCCATCACCTCCATAAAAGACTGTGCCACCAACGGGTATGTGACAACTTGTGATGCTACAGTCAATGACACGTAGACCTCCACCATCTTCAGTTGGTAATATTAATTTTTTTATATGTTTATGTTTTGTGGCCTCGGGTTTATTGCTTGTACTACACTTGGCCTAAAGTGCCATATGTATATAATTTCAGTTATAAATCGTGAAGGTGAACGTAAATTTAAAAAAAGAAAATATTCTGTATATATAAAACCTTACCTTGTAAAGGTGAATCTGCTCTACTAATGTGATATTAGCTCTAGCAGCTCTGGTTCCAACTTCAACAGTACTTGTATCACCGTCGCATGGGACTTTATCATTCTTTTTCTTACCTTCTTCACCAATTTTCTTACCAATAACAGATTCTGCATCACTAACAGCAAAGATATCTGTATTTTTTTCATCCAATTTGTTCAAGCTAGAGTCAATAAGGTGCCAGGTGCAGATAGGTGCAACTGTTTCCTGACTAAGCTTCTCTATTTGTTTATATCTGCTTTAACTGACGAGGATCCAAACTAATGACCTAAGCCATAATCACTGGAGGACCGTTAACTCCAGCTGTATATTTGATTTCAACTTTTATCCCATACCACTAGAATGAATTTTCCCTAACATAACTTTTGTTGATGCTGTCTTCAATAGCATAATCTCCTTGCTAGCAGTCAGTTATCTCGCCCTTTCCAAAATTGCTATACCTCTTATCGACAACGTTTCTGAATAGTAGTAGTCTAGTATAATGAATATTTTCAAAAATAACTGAATAAAATAAATATTTTTGAAATTTTTACTATTTTTATTATATAATTTCTCCAGATTCCGCTAGTAAAGGGAAATTGAATGCCGCGTGAAAAAGTATTCTATGTATATATATTATACGTCTAGCAGCGCTAAAAATGCGCTAAAAGGAAAATTTTTTTTAGTAGGGATAACAATAGAAATTAATAAAAATAAATAGTACACATTCTTTATTGGTATTTAAACTTTATAAAAAAAATTATTTCACTTAATTTTTACAAAAATTACTATATAAAAAATCACGTGATCCACAACACAAAGAAAAAAGAAATTGCTCCACGGTCTACATGATATCTCCAGTAAATGTTCATCGATTTGCAAAATTAAAAAAAATTCTTATAAAATATAGTTGTAATTATGGTGTGTCGAGCCAGAATTTTGAATTTTGGAAAATTTAGTAATTTATGGCAGTTTCAAAAAAAATATTCCTTTTACGTCACACATTTTACACATTAATTTTTATAAAATGTTTAAATCAAAATATGAAAAATCCGGCTCGACACACTATAAAGAAAAGCGGCCAAGTGCGAGTCGGACTCGCCCATGAAGGGTTCCGTAGCAGCAAGTAACATAATATAAAAGTTCTTGTAGTTCGTTGTAACTTTGATCGATGTTTTAATAATAGTGTATTTTTTTTAAATTAAGTTATTGATAAGTAAACATTATAATTAGGTACCTAAATGATCGGATTTAGATCTAACTATATGCGAGCCCATATAGGCTTGTTTTTTTATTTGAGTTGATTGAATGAAAGGTAAATTGCGGTTTACGATTTATGACGTATTAAAAAAAAACTACGCACTAGATCTCGTTCAAACCAATTTTCGGTGGAAGTTTGCATGGTAATGTACATCATATATTTTTTTTTAGTTTTATCATTCTCTTATTTTAGAAGTTACAGGGGAGGGGGGGAGGGGGGAGGGGGGGGAGGGGTGGTTTACACACATTTTACCACTTTGGAAGTGTCTCTCGCGCAAACTATTCAGTTTAGAAAAAAATGATATTAGAAACCTCAATATGATTTTTGAAGACCTATCCATAGATACCCCACACGTAAATGATGAAAAAAAGTTTTTGAGTTTTAGTTCTAAGTATGGGGAACCCCCAAAATTTATTGTTTTTTTCTATTTTTGTGTGAAAATCTTAATGCGTAGAATACATCTACTTACAAAGTTTCAACAGTATAGTTCTTATAGTTTCGGAAAAAAAGTGGCTGTGACATACGGACGGACAGACAGACAGACATGACGAATCCATAAGGGTTCCGTTTTTTGCCATTTGGCTACCTTGAATGTTAAAAAAAATCGCACCAAAAAATATTGAAAACTGTATGAGTTATTATGTCGACCGTGGAGGAAAAAGTAGTTTCGAGAATAACGCGTTTAAAGTTTTAAGTACATTTTACTCGAAGTCGCTCGTAGCTAAAGCAAGAACTTGATGAGTTTTTTGATTTATTATTATACAGATTAGCAAATATAATGGTTTGGTTCAGAACCAAATAAAAGTTGTGGTAAAATTGTAGGAACCATCATTTACAACCATAGTGGATGGTTCGCAAATAGTTGTTGAGATTTGTTTCCAGATAGTTCTAACAATATCTAATGCGAACCAATTAGTATTCACAGAGAAACATATCATGGTTCTTTTTTGGTTGTGTGTGTGGTTGTGGTCGCCTGTAGCTTTTATGACTACTCACGCGAACTAGATAATTGTCATAACTAAATGGTCCAGCAGTTCGCACAACTTGTTAACAGCTGCAAATGGTTGTATAAGTCATACACTCATTTCAATGAGTCGTGAGAAAGTTTTAGCAACAAAAGTTATAGTTCGCATTTTGCTACTTGGGTATCCTCTTTGCTTTAGCTGCTTTATTCCCTGAAATTTAGCATTGCAAGTCGACCACAAGTGACGATGTACACCTGCTGCGTTTATTTCTTAATTTTCAGTTACTGTCTTAACATCCAAAGCTTTGCCGCTAAAAGCGCGTGTGAAAAGATGTTGCAGATCTTTCACCTTATCCCATCTTCCTTGTTGAACAGCCTTAACAACACGGCTTTGTAACCTGATAGACTTTGTAAAAAATAGCATTTCTTCCAGAGTAACTAGTCATAACTTGTATTCTCTATCGATATTGTGGCCAAGTTCGCAATTACGATCAGATTGATCCGAGCACCCCACTTGTGTCCATTTATACGATCTGAGCGCTCAGAATAACATGATCTGTGTCCCTAGATTCAACCCAGATCATTTCGAGCGCGCCCATATGTGAGAAACTCATCTTTTTATCCTTTTCTTCTCCTTTCCAATTAAAGCGCCCTCCTTTCCAGAGACAAGAGTATGGGTTGATATTTCCTGCTCGAAATTTAGACAGGTATACGGCTGCCTTGGAGGGGAACTTAACGCGGCTCTGTGCTAAGACAACTTTTAGGTTCTGTCCACTTTGTTTATAAAAACATTGGATGTTTGAACTTTTTTGAACTTGATCGGAATTTGTTGGTTTAATTAAACCACCACTATCATCATAGTATAAGGAATATTTTCAAAAATAACTGAATAAAATAAATATTCTTAAGGGCGTATTTTAAAATATTTTTAAACGTATTATCGTAAGTTAGCAGTTTTTTTATTAGAAAGCAGTATGTAAACCGCAAGCTGTAGCAGACGGTTCACCTTGCCGAAGCGAGCTACGGCGCTTGCGTAATATATCCGTTCGGATTTTCACATTAATTCACATCACAGATATTTTATTTATGTTTTGTATTTATTTACAATATGAGTTTTTACTATTTTTATAATTTCCCCAGATTCCGCAAGTAAAGGGGAATTCAATGCTTTTTGGAAAATTATTCTGCAGGCTTTCTCGACAGAGAAACAGTGAAAAATGAATATAGCGCAGAGGAAAAATGTTCATGCGTTATATCTCGAAAATGCAAATTCCGTAAATAAAAATAAAGTCGGGAACTTTATTCGCAAATAACGGTGGTATACAGTCTGAATCAAAACGTATGTATAAAAATTAGCTCCGCACAGTGGTCTGAAATCACGAAATCTGCGAGGCTCAATAATTGTCGCTCTCAGTTATAAAATAAACAACTTTTAATTTTTTGAGTAAGCCACATCCTTTTTTGGGGTTATTTTTTACTTAATAGCGGATAAAGTGGTGATTGAAGGGGTAGCTTTTTCTATATAGCAAGGCTCATATTGTTTTTTAAATTTTCGAGAGCACAGAGCTCATTTCTGGAATTAATTTTTGTCTAAGGATTGAAGGGTGAAGATCCCCCTCTATCTTTTTTTCTAATTTGTAGCTACATAGTAACAAGATGCATATCGCTCTGATTATTTTTTACTAATTTTACTAATTGTTTGTCGAAAAGGAATTTACGATATTTTACTCTCCCTTTTTTATAATAAAAGTAGGATAGTGACACCAAATTGATTGTACTATAATATATACACGCTAAATAAATAAATTGAAGGTTAGACTAAGGCAGAAACAATAATTTTTATATCTAGGCGGATGTGATAATGTCCCTATTTAAAAAGATATTTCCGGTCTAAATAACGTACATCCGGTCGAGACCGTAAGCTGAAAATAGCGCCAATCGATAGAGCGTACCCATTTTACTTAAATGGAGTAATCGTCTTGGCGAAAAAAAAGTTCTTGGCCGATTTAGAAGGGGTGGACGGGTGGTTTTGGACACGCTGTATACCAACCGAATCTAAAATTAGCAGTACAGACTACCGTAGCCATCTGCTTGTCATTGTAAAACTATTCTGACAGCTGATTACAACGGAAAATAAAACATCTGGTACTGGTGATGAGTGATGATTGTTGGCGGTCAATTTATAATCGCTGCCGCGAATGCAAAAGAGTAAGCATGGGTTAACTTTTATTTCCCGATTGGGGGTATCAACAAGATATATCACACGCGAATCTACTAGATAAAACCAAAACAATTGCGCATACATAGCACCACCTTCATTTGGCTATTGGAATGATTTTTTGTTAATTTGAGGATTGAGCCTGTGCTAAAGTTGGTCTCGTTTTTCAGACGTTGGTTAGCAACCCAGTTCTTATATGTCAGTGGTCACATAACCTCAAAAAATGTTAGTTCGGCTCAATCAGTAGCTTGCTTGAATTCCAGGGTACTTTGCAGGTGGTTTTGCCGGTGATCAGTTTTTGCGGAAAAGAGGTCATTCGATAGTATTTCTCCAATAATATTAATCTTGAATAAATTGAACTGTGTGGTAAAATGGCTGTGAATACGGTATTAATCGATTTCGTTGTGAACCCGAAGAAAATTACGGACGATTCGCAGCGGAAAGAAATGATCAAAACCATCCAGGGAGAACTGGAGAATATTTTCCCGCAGCTGAAACTGGTTCATGAGATAACCACGGAAGATGGGCACTTGTCCCTGCTGGCCGAGAACAATCTAATTCTGGTGACTGTGAGGTTCTTCAATCAGGGGCACATTACCATCAATGTGGAGTACTTCAAGGAGGAAGGGAAGTCAGCGAAACTCGACTTTGATGTACGCTTTTTAACTTGTAGCTATTATTGTTCACTTATATTAATTGTAATTCCTACTCCGGGAGTGGCTTGTATATATGGTCGTAAATCTATCGATTTTTCATTCTCGTCAAGCTGATGGGCCTTACATACGACACAAGCGCGACAGGCTACTACTTGCACATCAGCGCTCATCTCACCCATCTGAAAAGGGAAAATCCGCAGAAATGCACTTACTTGAAACCAAAAGCGTTTACATGCGGAGTTCCTTTTCACACTTTTGGTGAGCCACGAATAGTTGCAATCTTTATGTACAATTCACGATTATTACTATGGATTATAAATATTTCTGATAAGGAGACAATAAATTTCCCAAGATTGTGTTGCAGAGATTTACTCGAGATTGCGTGCAAAACTAATTTTCATTTAAAATTTTGTAATGAAATTGTTTACTGCTGAAACATGCCGAGTCCCTATTTCAAACTGCAAGATTAAATTCAGTCCAAATTGTAAAGAAAAGGGATGTAATTCTAAAAATCACTGGAAATGAATATTGTTTGTACTTTTTGTACAATTTGGCTCATAACAGCTGTAATTCAGTAAGAATTAGATACTTTTAGAATGTACATACTTTAACCAATTAATTTCATTTTCGTCTCATTAATATCAAGGCTACCTTCGGGATTATGGATATACATATATTAAATATATATTGACCAAAAGAATCACAGATGTAGTACGTATTACAAGAGTTGAGTTCAGAAAAAATGTCCTATGAAAAACCGTCAATTTTGATCATCACAAAATACTAAAATGTATATAGGTAGGATCTTTTCACCGATAAAACAAAAACATAGAGCATATTTTGTACGCAACTTACATCAGATTTTCGCTTATTGCGGCTATCGAATAGTACAATTTAACTTCTTCGATATTTGAATATCTATCATAACTACTAGTGAATTACTCACTTACATGTATGTATATAATGAACTTCTCGCTCCATACACAAATCCTATCAGCAAATGTTGCACTTTTAACTTCCTCCTCCCTCAACCTATTTTAGATAATCAGCTCTGGGTTTGATTTATTATGACTGAATTTTTTGATCAATTCAATATATGATTATGTTTTATTTTACATCTTAGCCCCTCAAAATAAATGCTTACATATCCAGATAGATACATTTGAATTTCTCACAATGTCTTAAGTTTTAAACCACTATTTTTATTGAACGATGGAAATTAGTGTCTCATATTATAAATTTAAAAAAAAAATCATGGAAAACGGGGGCCTTATGAGGCGAAGATCGGATTTATTTGCAATTACTTACTTTTATTGTAGGTAAAATTAAAAGAATTATAGCAAGAAGTAAGTTATGATGAACTAATTACATTTTTATTTTCTTAAAATTATTATATTTAATGATCTTATACATATTTCCGGAAATTAATATTTCACCGCTTGGCTAGAAAATTGTCAGTGAAAACTTTTCAATTCAACCAACTTTTCACTGGAATTTGATATAAGCTTGCTTGATATAATCAAGAATAAATACTATTTTACAATTTGTCACCTTTTGGAAGTGCCTATTTTGCCTAATGCGAGAGAAATAGGTGGAGTTTAAACCAAAAGAGCAACTTATATCGGAACGCTTCTCAGCTAAGAAGTTTCAAAAGTGCCAACAATTTGCGAGAGCAAATTATATATCACTGTGACAACTAGAATCAAACATTCTGAATTATAAATTCACACGATATTCGCGATTTCTATAATTTTCAAACAAAAAGAATACTGTAAATATTTGTTTGATTTGCTTAGTTGCCTAGCATATCTATTCATATATGTATATAATTAAATACATGGCCTATAAGTATGCAATACAAAATACAACCTAAAAGAATTTCTACTGGATTTTTACAAAAAAATAAGGACTGCTTATGTGGACAGGTGCTAATCTTCTAACGGTGTAAAGGTGCGCCGGTGATTGCATTTCGATGTCAAGTCACATCATGGGGTGTGAGAACTTCCGCCTGGAGTGCCAGGTTTGCTGCAAGAACTTATGCTGAGCTCGGTTTAATTTAAACGATGTTAACTTTTCTCCTTAAATTTCAACATCCTTGTCGAAATTTAGGTTAGGTTAGGTTAGCGTGACTTCCTACAACGCATACTCATGCCAGTGAGATGGTCCATTGTGATACCATCTGGGAGAACTCCTATATCTAACCACAAAACCATTTCGAATCCCTGATGAAGTGCTTAAGGTCCCTGACGCACTTTGGACTCAGGTCTGACAAATCATCAAAGAAGTAGGTGCCCATATGCTGGTATCTGCGAATTGCGAGAGTTAGGCATGGACAGATGGGGTGATCAATACTTCCTTCCTCCTCCTCATCCTGACAAATTCTTCTTCAACCCTTTGCGGTTCGAATTACTTTTTCCAATTCCCAGTAGTCCGGTCCGAAATAATCAATTTATTATATACCGAAGAACTTTATTTCAGTTTTATTAAAAATATAAGAGGGATGAAGTATGAAAAAAATATATATATGTTAGAAAAAAACGAAAATGTTATAAAAATATAAGTTTACTAGCAAAAAATAATTAAATATTATGGCAAGAATGAGATTCTAATACGACTGATTGTAGAAGTAGCTTTATCAACAACTAGCAAAGATGAAACTGTGCAATGCTGCGAAAAATTAAAGAAAACTTATTTCATAATAAAAGAAAAAGAAATATTAAAACTATAAAACATTGTATAGTCATCTCATAAATCGGACATTCGGTCATTGTCGTGCAGAAATAATTAAAATAATTATAATTCTTAAATTTAAAACTATGTCGAGTCACACTTGACGTTGGACCTGCTGCAAGAAAATGTTATGGCGAGACTAGACGTTGGACGGCAAAGAGATAAAGATCCGGACCACACACAGCGATAGGGCAAAGTGATCTGATTTGTCAAATAAAATACATTGGGTCTTATGCCGGCAGTTTCCAAAACTAAAGTTCCTATCTAAAAATTATTCCCTCTCACGTTGGTTATCGCTGAAAGTAACAAGATCCTCATGTCATTGTTCCAGTAATTTTTAGAACGGAAAAACAATTAAATTATCGCAGAAACGTGGCAGTTTTTGAGAATTTTCTTGAAAAGAAGAATAAGTGCATGATTTTTGAAAGTTTATCTATTATTTATGAAGTATTTAAACTATTACAAATAAATTGTTTTTTATTTAATGTGGCGTTCTGGTAACATCTTCTAGGTGGATCAAGTTTATTAGATTCACCAATAAATTGATACTATTAGCAAAATGTGTGCAGAATTTGGTCTAAATCGGTCAATTATTTTTTTTAGATATAGCTTAGAGCAATTTTGAAAATGAGAAAAGTAGCTTCAAAGTTTTTATATGTGACAATTCAATAATCTGCGAGATTTTTTACTCAAAAATATTGTGTGCATATTTATTCTTAACATCTGCTCTACTAAATATAATACAAAGGGAAAGGAATTAAATACATAGGTATGAAACCTCGACTTCAAGCGAAAAGGTGTTATTTTCGAAGTCAATAACTCCAAAAATACTACAAATGTTTTTGAGATCGCATTCTATTATTTCAAATTATTGGGAATGCTTTTTCCCCTGCGGTTCCCTTGAAAATCTTAAGCCTGGGGAACGAGTGACAGCATACGCCAATACGCATTGTTTGTAGTCCAAGAAATGATCATAAGAATTGCCGCCAATAAAATCAAGTACAAACTGGGCTTCAGCAAGATCTGGCTTAACACCTCTAAAATCGCCCATTTCTGGTACTATTTTTACTTTGCCCAAGATTTTGTTAGTAGGTTCAACTGATAAGTAAGAGTGAAATAGGCTTTGTGACATATATACATTAGAGTGCTTTTTTTCGCGACTATTTTTTTTTTTTTTACTCCCTCTCGAAATTTTGTGGGAAATACCTACAAGAAAATTCCATGAAAATTTGAGCCCTTAATAATATTAAGTGCTTGACCAAGGCGTGCAAAGATTTCCCGTTTAAAATACTCGTAAGCTTTGGTTTTTCTTTCTTCAAAATTCTACCGCTCAGAGGCATTTTATAGTATAATCTTAGTCAATGATGGGGTTTCTTCAGAATTGAATGCTCTACAAAAGTGTCCATTTTAAACGAGAAATCTTTGCACGCCTTGGTCGAGCACTTAATATTATTAAGGGCTCAAATTTTCAGGGAATTTTCTTGTAGGTATTTCCCACAAAATTTCGAGCTGGGAGTGAATAAAAAAAAAATAGTCGCGAAAAAAAGCACCCTAATATACATACATATGTAACTTTATAAAATCTATATACATGTATGCAAAACTTTATATTTTATTATACATATTTGAATAACATTAGCAGTTCTCAATTAAGGGGGTAGTCCAGTGAAAACGATTGTTTTTTCAACGATTTTTTTTTCATATTATGAAGTCAATTTTTATTAAACAACTTTTTGACATATGATAGTACAACTATTAAAATATACAAAAAAAATTTTTTTTTTTGTTTTCGATGAGTCATCCCGACAAAATGGCTGCTCCAAAAAAAAAATTTTTTTTGTTGGCGGACGTCGAATCTCTGCAACGGTTCATTTGAAACAAAAAATTCAAACGAGGTTTTAATCTGTAGAACATTGGCTATCGTCGGAACTAGAATTATTAATTTTCAATGAAAAATAACAAAATGACGGCATTTCGAATTTTTCGGGTGTTTTTCGGGTGCTTAATTTGTTTATAACTTTGTAAATAAACAATGGATTTTAATAATTCTAGTTCCGACGATAGATACACATTCAAGAAATATACAGCTAAATTTTTAGATCAATCGGAGCAAAAGACTCTGAGATCTGACGTCCGCCGAGTCAAAACATGCTGTTTTGAGAAAAACGCGTTTAAAGTTTTTTATGCGGAAAAAAGCTAAAAAAATTAATTTTACCTTAGTCAGCGATGCCTGCTCCATACATAACGCGATGCCTCCTCCATACAAAACTAAGCTTAAATACAAAGCAGAAGGACCTAGACCGTTATAAACCGAAAAAAAATGGGCGAAGCAAACAGAAATACAAGAGTCTTCCTTGCTCCGAAACACGCCAGGGGACCTGCGAGCGCTCGGATTACACGTCTCTCGAAAACTCTCTGTATCTTTAAAACTATTCAATATTTTGCTTAGATATTTTAAGGGAGTATTTTCTAGGTGTAGTAGAGTAGATTTAAGCAAAAAAAAAAAAAAACGAAAAATTTTTTTTTTTCACTGGACTACCCCCTTAAACATTTTTAAAAATCTATTATAAAGCATTCCGCCTAAACTTGCTTTACAGCAAATGATTTTGCCCATCAACGGCATGCATTTAATTAAATAAATATCAATTCGACCTTAACAAAATATAACACTAAAAAATGTCGCTAACTCTCGGACTACGATTATAATTCTTCAGTCCTCTGAGAGAAATGATTTTTTCTAAAAGAATAATCTTAATAATTTCCAGAATATCAGAACATTGGAAAATGTTTTACAAAAAAAGCTCGACTCAAAGCGTTCGAAGCATTTGCCGCCAATCAAACGAGGTGGACAAATAGACGTGTACTTAACTAGTTCAGGTCAGAATAAGATTAGTAACAATTTACAACATTTTTGTTTCATAACGAACAAGACATGTCTGAGGGCCGTATTAATAGTCGCTTCTCAGCTAAGATGTCGTCTTACGTTAGACGAGCTTTCGAGATATGGCACATTCGTAGTACTGAAAAATGCTAAAACTTATACAATCTTAGCGAAGAAGAGATTTTTTAATTTGAATTCACACCAGGCGAGCTTAGCTGAGACAAGTCCCTGCGCATGATCAGAAAGAAAATATAGCATTGTTCTGCGTTGTTTTTTTTTTGGAAAAATTAACAGAAAATATTTATCTTTTTTTCAATTAATTAGAGTTTGCGTGAATGATTTTGTCTTCACCACTTGAATAAATTGAAGATTTACCATTTAAACTGTTATAGTGACGTGCCGTGGTGTTCAACATTAATTTGTTTTTTAAATATGAACATATATACCTAATTTTCTCCAGGACTACGACAAGGACGTGATAGACCAGATCCCATTTTAATTTTTTTTTTTTTAATTTTGTTTTTTGTTTTTTTTCCTGCATTTTTTATATGTGATAATTTGCTTATTAATATCCTCTTTTCAAAAAGCGACTCTACACATCCACGCGATTGAAAATTTTGTTTGTCTTTTGCTTTTTGCTTCTCAGTTCTCGTTCGTGTTCAACAAATGTAGAGCACATCAGCAAGCGCGCCGCTCATACCAAGTGTGATCAAACGATGCGATCATACAAACCACAACCAGACCAGCACCAAACCAACTATGCCAACGCCAGGTCTACTCGCCAAGCCAAGCTGGTTTTTATCTTTGCTTGAAAGATAATTACAAGCTTCAAAACTTCTTATTTTTGGAAAAGATAAAAAGCCAAGCTGGCTTCTTATATTTGCCAGAAAAAAATATCTATCCGCCGTCGAACGTAAATTGAGCTTTTTTCAAAAAAAGTCATAACTGGTACTGTCCCTGGTTAAAACTACATCTTACGTTATATTACTTTAAATTCCTAATTTCGTCCCTTTGTGCGCATGTAGAAAGCATCTGCCTCTCATGAATGGGATATAGAATACCTCTTCAAATTCAAAGCTTGTTCGAATAAGATGCTTAGAGCAAGAAAACTTTTTGTTATAAGTGGAATTTTCACTATTTTTACGTATACCCGAAAGAAGACAGTACGCGTTGCGATGAATATCTTGTTTTAAAGCACGTCTTACCAGCGAAGCGACTATTGACCCGTTTCACACTGCCTCAAAGCTTCTTCTTCAAGGGCGACACATCAGGCGTTTTCCTAAAAATATTCCTGAACTAGCCTGTTTCCATTCAATTGCCCGCGAGCCAGTGACCGAAGTGTAAATAAAATGAAGTAAAAGTGGTTCGAAAACATATTTCCCCTTCCAAAATTCCACGTGCTGGCCCATTGTCGGTTGCTTTTTTACCAAACATTGTCTTTGAAGGCCTACTTGGAATTTTCAGATAGCCCTTAGCATGGAATAACTATAAAGAGATATTTAGGGATTCTTGTCGCGAAAAGGTAAGAAGGGCAGCCTTATCCTTCAAAACAATAAAACGTTCGTCCTAAGCAATAACCCTGGGCTAGGACGCTTGCACGGTCAATCCCTGCTGGCCGGGTGCCAGCCGTATCGTACAAAATCAGCTTTTTTTGGTAAGTTGATACACTTTCTTTCCCGAAAACAACCATAAATTTACAAAATACAATCTCATAGCCGTGTTCACACGGACATTTTTTTTCCACAACTCAAAAAAAGTACGATATGGTCATGAGGCAGTATGAAACGTGCCATTAATATGCACCGTCTCCAGTAAGTTGGTAAGTAGCTGAGTTCACTTCACGTGAGAAGAGCTTTTAAGCAGCGTCTATTAATACGGTCATGAGATACATATTACTTGGAAGCATGCTTATCTTTTTGAAAAGTTATAATTATAATATAATATCGCTATGCGAATCCCTTTCAACCATGAATCATCCTTTGAAACTATTGTATGCATACACATTCCATTACTAGTTCTTCCAATTTTGGAACTGCCATTGTGTCCTTGGAGGAAACTACCTGTAATCTAGTTGAATGTAATTCAGAGATTTCATTACAAATTCTAAAGACAGAATTTGTTCTTCGGTGTTAGCTTGTTTTATTGGTTTTAGGGGGCATTCCATTGTGGCGGGCTAAAAAATAGCAGTTTTTCTCGATTACTTTTGGTAACTAAATTATTTAGGATTTAGGAAAAGTATATTTTACTAAACAAATATTGAACAAATACGAATTTTTATTTAAAAAAATTATAAATTTATAAATGTCGAGAAAAACATGATTGACAGTTCAAGTACACGAGAAATATCTGTCTATCTACCCTTATAATCAACAAGCCAACGATCTTTTTTTTCAGTTATACATGTAAGCCGCATACTTTGTGAATGGCTTGCTTACATCAAGTCCGACAACTTTTTCCTCTTCGACTTTTTTTGGAAATGGCACGCATGCGCGCAGACGACTCGCAAACATGTCGATCTGACGTAGCCATGTTTCCTGATACATGTAAATCTAATTTTACGAATACTTGTAGATTTTTATGTCTAAATCACGATAATCAACTTGTCCGACAAAAATAATGGCAAAGGACCCCGCACATTTTGTATGGAAAAGTGCGTACAGTCAAATCGACTGAAAATTTAGTATGTTGTACTTCAGGACATCCTGATCAAAAGTTCCCATGGGCGCAACTTCAAAAAATGGCCAGTTTTAGAGATACAGGGTGTTTCATTTTAATAGACGTACTCACATATCTCGAAAACTACGCATCCTAGGAAAAAATGTTTCGGACAAAAGTTATAGAGTACCACAAGGGTTAACTAGCGGTGACCTTGCCTTTGACCTTGAAGTCAAGGATCAAGGTCATTTCAAGGTCAAATCAATTTTTACATAGTGATCCCTACTTCTGACCCCGGAAATGGAAAATGCGCAACATTTTGCATGAACATGAACAATGAGTATATGTATGTCGCTAATATGTTTAGTTTCTTTAATTATTTCGATTACCAGCGTCTCTTATATTATCAAGTAAAGTGACGCTTGGATATTTGATATGAGGCTGGTGTCGCGCATACCCTAAGAACCATAACACACTTGCGACATGTGCACAGCAACCTAATGTTCTCGAACCTGATACACAAGTACAGTAATAACCTCTTATAGGCTCATTATTCTGATCCTCATGAGGTCTATAAGTTATCCATAACTGATACCTTGTCAAATTTCGAAAGCGGGAGTACAGCCGTACCCTGAGGAAACCATTTTCATACCGGTGCTCATCAAATTCAAAAAATTCGGATCCATCGCGTACTAGTTTATCCTGAATATAAGCAGGTGCTAAATTAATCTGATAAATACCGACAGTTAGCTCTTTCAGATATTCGATATCTAATCTTGGAAAATCAAGAACGTGGTTCTCGTTTAACCGATTCCACATTGCATTTCTCCTTGATAGATGTTCTTGTTCTACCCGAAGGCTTACTGTGTTTTCAATGCCCGCTCTTTCACGCATTTGTTGAGCAAGTTTCGGTGTAGCTCCTGCCATTCGTATAATTTCTCGGTACCTGTTGATTATAGCACCTGCAATTAAATAAAACTCTCGCAGATGAATTGCATGAACAACCGAAATAGTGTTCTTAAAAAACTTGAAGATCGATTTGATATGGCCATTGCGTGCTTCTGTGATCCATCTAGATTTTGTGATCAATCTTGAATCATTAGCTTCAATAACTTATAGACCTCATGAGGATCAGAATAATGAGCCTATAGGAGGTTATTACTGTACTTGTGTATCAGGTTCGAGAACATTAGGTTGCTGTGCACATGTCGCAAGTGTGTTATGGTTCTTAGGGTATGCGCGACACCAGCCTCATATCAAATATCCAAGCGTCACTTTACTTGATAATATAAGAGACGCTGGTAATCGAAATAATTAAAGAAACTAAACATATTAGCGACATACATATACTCATTGTTCATGTTCATGCAAAATGTTGCGCTTTTTCCATTTCCGGGGTCAGAAGTAGGGATCACTATGTAAAAATTGATTTGACCTTGAAATGACCTTGATCCTTGACTTCAAGGTCAAAGGCAAGGTCACCGCTAGTTAACCCTTGTGGTACTCTATAACTTTTGTCCGAAACATTTTTTCCTAGGATGCGTAGTTTTCGAGATATGTGAGTACGTCTATTAAAATGAAACACCCTGTATCTCTAAAACTGGCCATTTTTTGAAGTTGCGCCCATGGGAACTTTTGATCAGGATGTCCTGAAGTACAACATACTAAATTTTCAGTCGATTTGACTGTACGCACTTTTCCATACAAAATGTGCGGGGTCCTTTGGGGAGTCCGACACCCCCAAAATGTCGATCTGACGAGGTTATGTTTCCTGATACATGTAAATCTAAATTTACGAATACTCGTAGATTTTTATGTCTAAATCACGATAATCAACTTGTCCGACAAAAATAATGGCGAATTCGGGGAGTCCGACACCCCCAAAATGTCGATCTGACGAGGTTATGTTTCCTGATACATGTAAATCTAAATTTACGAATACTTGTAGATTTTTATGTCTAAATCACGATAATCAACTTGTCCGACAAAAATAATGGCAAAAACTTCCAAAAAATAATAAAAAATTAAAAAAAATTAATATCAAAGATACATTTAATTGTAATCGGTAATTAATGTACTATAGATTACTTTAATTTCTGAATAATATTGAAAAGTTTAAAAATGATTAAAAATACAATTTTTAAGCTTATAATATATACCTAAGCTCTTTAATTTTATTTGAATTTACGCGCCCAAATGGTTGCTTAACGCTGGCTTAACGCTGGCTTAACGCTTCCATGAAAGTGCACCTTTGAGCGTGCCTTTTAATAAACCGGTAACTGCTGTGGAACACATGTGCTACATTCTTTCGCTTTATACTACGTTTTCGAACATTTACCTTCAAATTTTTAATTATTATCTTTTTAATATGGAGTGTTTTTTGTGTGACGTTTTACATAGCGAAAACCCTAACTTTCGCAAAAAAAGAGAAGCTTAGGCCACTATAGTCCCATTATGATCCCATTTTTTGGGACCAGGGTTTCTGGTTGGAATTGAACTCACAATCTCTATCGCTCTGCTAGCTCGCAGCCAACGCTTTACGCTACCAACCGAGCTATTGACTGCGCGTTAGTGGCCTGAATTAGATGATCGATATAATTCTGCATTGGCACCTATGGGAGATAAATGAAATTCACAGGGAAATTTATATCTACATGTCATCAGTCACAGATATGGAGCAATTAAACTTAAGTTTCGGATCATTAGCCCCCAGAAATATTCTGACTTAGAGATTTCCTGTTTTTCAGAAAACTATTCAACTAATCTTCTTGCTGTTAATGCACCACCGTATTTTTCCAATAATGTAGCCCTAATGCAACAATTGCCTGCAGAGTCAAGCGTGTCACAGAAACCGACGATAACCTTGCGGGTGCTGACGGGCCAGTTCATGACCGCTCAGAATAACTAAACTTTATCTTAGTAAAAATATCATGGTTTTCGAAATATTATCACATTTTAGAAATTCGTAAAAGTTTCCATTTTCACCAGTATTTCAGCTGAAATGTCGAAGCTGCAAATGTTGAAATTTTTTGGATGTTTTTTTTTACAAATTAAACAGAACACCCGCTATCAGTGGTAACCAACAGTATTTTCATTATTGCTACAGGTTTTACAAGAGAACAATTTTTTTTGCTATTTTCAGTTCACCCGAATTTCTATTGATTATGCTGAAATATTTTTTTTACTTTAAACATTGTCCTTATATAATTTTACTATATAAAAAAAAACATATTTTATTGCAAAAGATACGAATTTTGAAGTCATGTCATCAGTTAAAATGTCAATTAAAATTTGTTTTTCCTTTTCAAGTTTTTGAGTGGGACACACAAATCTGTTTATTCGCTAATAAATATCAGTAATTGAACATAATAAAAATAAATTAAGTAGTTAGTCAAAGATAGAGGGATGAAATTTGGTATATAAAGAAAACTTGACATGTTTTTGGGCAATATAAAAGAAGGAAAATGGTGTATGGCTATCGATGGTAGAAATAATAATTCTCGAAGAAATTATATGAAGGCAAAAATAAGTTTTATAATCATTAAACGTAAGCGCATAGAAGCACTAGAATGGAAGTAAAATAATAATTTTTCGCCGACTTATACTACTCAACAATTTGCCAACATATTTGTAAAGTATATTCCCTATAAATAAAAATAAAGAAATTTAAATCGACCTGTTTTAACTCCACAAGGTATAAACCTTCTTTAATGCTTTTTCAAAATTTTCAAGTTTACTATCTACAATTTCTTGAATACGTACTTCCATAGACTAATTAATAGCATAAAGACCGTGCATCTCATAGAAGAAACTGTGAACGTTTTGGCCTCAACCCGAGATTCGCAATGCCCTGAAAGCAGCAGCGAGACCATATGCAACCATAGGGACGTAGAAAATTGCTGGTGCTCATGTACGAATGCATATGTTTTGCGTGAGGACTGACAAAACCAAAACCTTCTACATTACAAAACGTGAGCTAGCCTTTTGTATGTGTGCGTAAGTGGTGTGGCATTTCGATAAATTTACATTGATGCTTATGGTAGGCCGTAGGAGCGCAATGGACTAATGAAAGTCTAAGCGCTCGAGGTGTTCTGCCTCCCCCTCCAGTAAATCAAAAAAAAAAAAATGGTAGGCCGTTGAAACTCCCACGGAAATTCGCATTTAGTCTGATTGTATCATTGCCAGGAATAGTAATATTCTAGAAGATTCATCCTCTGGAAGTTTTACTTCATCTTTGCTAAAAATATGGATTAATTCCTAGCGAAATTGTATGGATTTATTTCTAGTGAAAAGGTCTTTCCCCAGCTGGCAAACAGCCGTACGTTGCAATCGTGCGAAGTCTTGTGTGTATCGTTCAGTTGGGAACAAACATAAAAAATTTAAATGTTTTGTTTAAAAGTTGGTAATAAGTCGATTGAATTGAAAAGAAACTGTCTAAGGGTAAACGTGAGTTAAAATTGTTCTTAGATAGAAGCTTTAGTTTGGAAGCTGCGGTGATGTTTTTCCTATTTTTACGTTGCCCGCCATTGACCCAATGTATTTTATTTGACAAATCAGACAACTTTGCCCTAACGCTGTGTGTGTGCGCCGAACCACTTCATAGCTTGTAATTGTAGAGGATTTTGGGCAAATCCAAAAAATATCGATAATAACAAGAACGGACACTATAATACGCTCTTAAAAATCCAATCCATATCTAAAAAATACACCTAACAAGATTTTCCATTAGATAAAGCAGGTCAGGACTACCTCTGTAAATTCTTATAAAAAATATAGTTTTATCTTTCTCTGACTAATGACTATTAATACCTATTTCTATCAAAATTTTCCACTTTGTTTCTTTAACAGTGCTAAGGTCGAAGAAAGATAATTAAAAACGTCACGAGTGTCCCTTCTATGTATTCTTTGGGTAAAACCTTCTATACCCAGCGGGGAAAGAAGCGCTTTAAAAGACTTTTCCACATATATATGTATATGTTTTAACAAGCAGAAATAAGCACTTTCTTTGAGCTCCTTGAGAGGCACTTTTTAGAAGCATATCATAAAATGTGGATGAAGCACTTCGAATCTGCTTTTTTCGAAACATATCTTAAAATGTGGACGAAGCACTTCGAATTTGCTTTTTTCGAAGCTTATTATGAAATGTGGATGAAGCACTTCAAATTTTCCCACTGGGAATTATCTGTCACGAAAAGCATATGCATTTGTACATAAACTTTGGAAGGTCCTAGGGTTGCACAGCACATACTCTCGCTGTTTGCAGCTGCGTTTTTTAAGGATCTATCTCCAGCTTTTTATCTGAATCTCCATCCAGATTAAAGGACATTTTAGAATTTTCAACATCCCAGAATGTTGCAAATATCACGGCTAATGAATTTGCATTTAAGATATTGCTCAGAGATAATCCCACAGTATTCCCTGATTCTCTGTCTTGCCTGGGCTGGGAAATTTTGAGACATCGCGAAAATCGGGGTGACGCAAAAGCGTTCACATTTATTCTATGAGCTGTACGGTCTTTATGTTATTTATTAGTCTATGGTAATACTAAATCTATTGATTTGAAATATGAATTTTTATTCCAAATTATTGAGCCCTTTTTCTTGAAATTATCAGGCCAAATTTTAAAATTATCCAAAACATAATTTAAAAGTGATTATTTCAGTGACTGTTACAATTTTAGTACTAAGCTTGATCGTAGGTGGTAGCTGTAGTAAAAACTTAACGTATGGCTTATTCTCTTTTTAAGACTTTTAAATTATTTCTAGTTTAACATTATTCGAACAATAATCTATCATTCCAGTAGTGTTCAATTTCCATTTGTTTTGCCGCTCGAATAAGGAATATTTTTTTAAGTAGCTAAAAACTAAATTATTACTGACACAAACCCCCATATGGCTGAACTACTTAACCCTTTAAGTGAAAATTACGAGTCTCGTCCGCAAAGTTTTTCTGTACCGCAATATTTGACTTTCACGGGTTACACCTACCGCATATTTAAAGATTGAAAAACTATATAAATTTCTTCTAACTTGTTATAAAACATTATTATGATATTCATTATTATCATTGCTTTATAACTCCACGCATAGATTTGTGCTAAATTTAATTGTGTACACGCACACGATTCTTCGAAATTAAATCATACGGCAAGGAGTTAAGCTCAATTTTAGCTAAGCTACGTAACAAAGGCATAAAAACTTCGATCTATTCTAGTTAAACTAAAAATATCAATATTCCCAAAATCCCATTTTTATTAAATGTGTTCACTTTTATTTTATTTTAAATAACAAATGAATGTAATCACTTTCTTTTTTATAATAAAAACATTGAGCCTTTAACAGATAAATTTGGAAAGACGAGTCCCACCCGAGATAAGGCAGAAATACATTTTACTTATACATATGTATAGACAATGATTAACATCATATGTGTAATAAACCAAACAGTTTTGGAAACGTTGTCAGTGCGTATTTTTGACAGCGAACTTAATTAAAACTTTAAAAAAATATATATTTAAACAGTTTTTTCAATTAATGGTACCATAATATGTATTGTATTGTCATCAGAACTACACCTTTATGCAAAATGTCAGCATATTCCGGTAACGGTAACTGATTCAAAATTGACTTGCAAGATTTGTAGCTGATGGACAGACAAGAAAGCAGGTTAAATAAAAGGTTTTAATAATGGCTCGAATTGAATGCCCAAGATTCATAGAAATAACCCGGACCCGATAGAAATGAAATTCTATTTCCAATAATCAATTATAAGTGCTGAAATGCTGAATAGTTGCAATTGGCAATAAGATATCACTAAATGTGTTGCTGCAGATGCAATTGTTGAGGTACGTAGTCAAAATATTGTCAGAAAAGTCATGACGCACGTTTGCAACAGACAGTGCTAATTTCAGCCATTTAAGGGGGTATTCTAGTCTAGAGGCATGAATTTCAGGTAATTTTTGAAGTGTCGTAAAAAAAAGACAATTAATATTTTTAGTATCCATTTTTTTATAAGTTATTTATTAACATTATAAGAATAGAGAAAAAAATTAAAAAATAAAAAAATTAAAAAATTCCACAAATTAGCAGCTGATGAAGTGGGGGGTCTCAAAAAATTGGCACGTGACCATACCCACGATTTCAACCCTCCTAGCAATCTGAAACCAAGCAAAAAAAAAATATTAATCTAGAATAACGTCGCAATGGCTGGAACTACGGAAAAGTTTGAAAATTTTTTTTTCACGAAATGGCGACTGCCTGAAAAAGAAACACCTTTTGGGCCACTTTTTCGGATTGTTTCGAATTTTTTAAAAATAGTAAAAATTGAAATTTGGGGATGGGGGTAGTTCCTACCATAGACAAGTCTATAAAGAAGGCTCTCTAAAAATTTCAAGTAAATCGGTCCAGTAGAACCTGAGAAATCGTGGGTATCGTTTTGAAAAAGACAGTTTCGAGAAAAACGCATTTAAAGTTTCGCGTAAAGTTTTTCGCAGTCTAAGTCATGAAATGCCGGGTCAGCAAAATACCTATAACTCCGAAAATAATTTGAATTTTGAAAAATCCTCTTGTAGATATATTCTTGAATAGTTAAACTTTGAAAATAGCAAAAAAAAAAAAAATCGATTTCTTTTAATTTCTAGACTAGAATACCCCCTTAATCGCGACAGTGATTATTTTCTACAAAGATATTGCAACTCTTTATTTTGTATTCGCCATATGCCCGAATTCATCTTTAAATATTAATGTCATGAATTGCTCTTTTGAATAAAAAAAACATTTTTCCTCAAAAGTTAGCTCTCAGTGTTTTTTGTTTTTTTTAAATAAAGTTCTATAAATATTTTTTTCGTTTAAAAGTCTTTCAGGCTTAACATGTAAACTGCCCAATTTTATTCAGCTATTTCATGTCAGTGACTCAAAAAAAAAAAATCATGTGGCATACCATGCACTGAGTGCAATTGCAAAACAGCAGTTGGTGTAATATGCTATATAACGTCACACACTGCAACAGTTCTTAGCCAGCAAACTGTCAGTGTAGTGTACGGAGCACTATACTGATATATACCTGATACCCTTTATACTTGAAGCCGACTACTAGCCTGCACCTAACCTAGTAATGAAACACGGATTAACGGCGGGTCACATTTTGTGGCAAATCTTCCAAAGAAAGGTTAGTTAGATGTTGTTGACAAATATTGCCAACTTCGAATATACAACATTGATCAAGAAGTTTTAGGTATTTATTCAGAAAATTAAAAATACAAGGTAATTCATCAAAATAGACATTGTTCCCTTCAAAGTACTCTCCCTCGACTGCAACGGACTTATGCCAGCGCTTGATTCATGTTTTTTCCTTCGGTATACTTCCAAAAGCAATGTTCTTTGATTTTTTATGTTAATATATTTCCATCTGCTTGAACTGTACTTGTCTCTATGTATATATAAAGTAAAGAAAAAAAATTATTTTTCACATAAATAAAATGTTTACACCTATAACAATCGAAAAAATTCAAAATTTCAAATAATCATAACTTGATAAACTGCAAAGTAAAGCACGTGATTCTTTCAACAATGTATGAACAACAATACATACTAACACCCTGTAAAGGGTTCCCGTGAAGTTTTGTGAATTTACCGAGAAAATTTAAATTTAGTGTTTTCCTCCATATATGTACCTAAAACTTGTTTCCTGTTTTTTTCTAAGAACATTAAAATATTGACTCCATCTGCTTAGCACTTATTAATATTAATATTATCCATGAATTCCATAAAAAAAAGTTAATAATATTAAAAAAATGTTAATGCCCACTTTTTTCGCATTGTGCGGCGTCCCTTTTACAAATATGAAGCTATGGCGCTACAATTGGCGGGAATCGTTAAAGGACGCTCTACTTTAACTAACCTTACTACTTTGACATCCTTTATTTCGGATAGCCTAGAAATGAGAGCCCAGACTCATTGTATTTACACTGACTTTTCTAAAGCCTTTGACAAGCTTTCTCATAAGGTGCTACTTTTCAAACTTTCCAAACTTGGCTTTTCTTCCCTTTTAATTAAATGGATTTCATCCTATTTAAGCGATAGGAGTTTTAGAGTTCTTTTTAGAAATGCCTTGTCAGATGTAGTTATTACAAAGTCTGGCGTTCCTCAGGGTAGTCATCTTGGTCCCTTACTATTTATTTTATTTATTAACGATCTTGAATGTGTGATCAAACATTCTGAACTTTTAATTTATGCTGACGACGTTAAGATTTTTAAGCGGATTCACAATTTTGACGACTGCTCCCTTTTACAGAGTGACATTGATGTTTTCAATTTGTGGTGTACGAATAATAACTTATGTTTAAATATTGGTAAATGTAATGCCGTAGCTATAGTCGTAAACTCCTTCCGCTTATATTCCAATACTCCATAAATAACATCCATCTAGATTTTACTGATGATATTAAAGATTTGGGAGTCATCTTTGACACTAAATTAACTTTTTCAAAGCATTTAGATTTTGTAATCAATAAAGCTCTATCTATGCTTGGTTTTGTTAGACGTTGGACCAAGGAATTTCGTGATCCTTATACCTTGAAGGCCATATATGAATCATTGGTAAGATCTGTGCTAGAGTATGGTTGCCAAATTTGGAATCCCTACTACAGCGTTCATATTGATAGGCTAGAATCGGTACAAAAAAAATTTTTACGATTTGCTCTGCGTCGACTTCCGTGGAGTAATCGACTTGTGCTTCCTCCTTACGCTGACCGTTTGCACTTACTCGGTATGACTTCACTTTATAAAAGGCGCGAAATGCACTTATGTCTATTTGTGCATAAAGTTTTGGTTGGATTAATGGATTCGCCTGATATCTTGTCTTCTATTTTCTTTAATGCAGGTAACAGATCTGTGCGCTCGCGAACTTTTCTTTACATTAAAAGTCATCGAACAAATTATGGATTTTTTGAACCAATAACTAATATGTGTAGATGCTATAACAAATATTTCCAGTCTATAGATTTTAATCTTGATATATATAAAATTAAACAAAAGCTTCTCTCCTGTAGTTAATTTTGTTAGGTCAGATTACTCATTATGATGTATGTTGGCTTGTAAATAAATAAATAAATGAATGTCAATGACAGATGTGGCAACCTTACAAAAAAAACTCAAGTCGTTTAACTGACAGTACCACACGGTGGTCTTCCTAAAACTTTTTGATCAAGGTTGTATAGAACTTTAATAACGAACTTATAATTTTCTGAAATTAGGCAGTTGGAGGAGCTATAAGTTATTGCAATTATCAACTATACACTGTCAGAACATTTTAGATAATAAATACCAAAACATTAATGTAAATATTGAACCATAATATTTCATATACCTCAACACGTCTGTAGTGACACATTTAGTAATAAATATCTTATTTTGTAAAGTCATTTTGCCAATTGTTACATATGCAGCATTTAAACACTTATTATAACAGATAATTAGATAGGAATTTTGTTTTTGTCGGCTCTGGGTTTTTTTAGCATTATCATATCATTCTTAATAAGAACAAAATTCTTCGACTAAGGAATGATTCTTTTCTAAAATAATGCTGAATTTAGATAATATCATCGTTAGAATTTAAAATAAAAGTAGAGTTGTTAAATATATCAAAATAAATGTGAAGAAATATATTCGTATCAATTTGTTCCAAAATCCAATCCAAGAATGAATCCAAAACAGCAGATTATAACAATGACTGTTACTAATTGTAAGAAGAAATTTCGGGTCTATTACAATCTTAAAAGCTTCAAACAAAGAAATCTCTGAATTACTACAAGAATCACGCAGAGGGGTGAATGCATGTGACTTTTCTTTAAAAAAAAAATTATAAAAATAATAATATATATAAACTATAAGTATTTTGAAGAAGGCCGCTGGCAGTCTCAAAAAAAGCCTATTTTTAATTTATCTATTCATTTTAATTCATTTTTATTATCTTCAATTTTATTAGTCATCGAAACGACTCGAAAATACCTTGGCAAGAAAATTAAATATTTTGAGTGGACATGTATTACCGCCAATAATTCGAGGCAAGCTCGCTAGGTATTTTCCTTCATCAGGTAAATTTTATTTTATATTTTTCCTAGCATTGTAATAATTTTGCTTCATTCTACCTTGCTCTGTCTTGTAATTTCTATATTTAATGCATTGTATTGTATATTTACAAAATTTTGCAATATTTAAGTTTCGTACAGCTTTGATTTTTTTGGAGTAATTATAGAATTTTGTACTAATCCAATTTCATTTGCAGACGAACGAATTATCGAGTATGACATTGACAAAGTTCTGTTCGATGAGCGCTCTGAGTTTCAGAAAATCCAGATCGTTCATTCTAAGTCCCTTGGGAATATGTTAATTTTGGATGAGCTTCAGAGTAAGATTTTTTTCTTCTAGCGACTTCTTTTTACGTTTATTTCTCATTTTCTTATAGATCTCGCCGAGTCCGATTTGATTTACACAGAGACCTTAATGCAGCGCGGAATCGAAAACTACGAGGGTAAGGAAATTTGCATTTTGGGCGGAGGGGATGGAGCCCTGCTTTACGAACTGCTAAAGGAGAACCCAAAGCATGTTGTCATGCTAGAAATCGATGAAATTGTTATGCAAGCGTGTAATAAATACATGAACACGATTTGCGGCGATGTCCTAGAGAAGCGAAAAGGAAATAACTACGAAATTATTGTCGCAGACTGTTTGGAGTACATGAAGAATTACATCAAGGAAGGAAAGAAATTTGACTACATTTTTGGGGATCTCACGGATATTCCTATTTCGGACACACCAACTGGAGAGGTATGGAACTTTATTCGAACGATTCTTGAGCACTCTTTCAAGATATTAAAACCTGATGGGAAATATCTAACTCATGGCAATGGGACCGGCTGCCCGGAGGCTTTAAAAATGTACGAACAGCAGCTAAGCCTGCTGCAACCACCAGTTAAATTTACGACGGCAAAAGCATTCGTACCTTCATTTATGGAAGAATGGCTCTTCTATCAAGTGAGCCACGCTTGACCATCTCAGCATAACGGCCATATAGTCACCCCAATTTTTTTAAATGAATCTTCGGCACAGCATTGGAACACATAACATTCTATGGTTTCTTAGTATTCTGATGAATTGGTTTGAAGTATTTTATAAAATCCTGTTCCTTATAGGTTTTAAGAAGTTAATCAGTCCTTTTGATTTAATTACAATGTACCAAAGCGAAGTGCAGGTGTTTTTATTTCGGGGAGGACATTTTTTCAATTAATAAATTAACCTCTAGTTACCATTCGTGAAGACAGAATGAAGGTTTTCTGCAAACCTTTCGGCCATGCTATAAATTTGGAAAAACCCGCGGGTATTACAGATTGTAATTGCGAAGTTATGAAGTAAATTAATTTAATTTAAAAATACTTGAAAAACAAACAAAAAATTATTGCGGCAAAAACCGCATTTAACACCGATTTTACACAGTTCAACATTGCCAATTCAACCAGAACTGAGTGGAAAGGCCCTTACGAAATTATAGAACAGTAAGTAGTAAGATCGACAAGAATAGTATCCTTAAAGGAAGGAATAAACACGATTCAAAAAGTAGTATAGCAATATTTCTGGTCATGAGAATTTAAAAACTGACATTGCCAAATAGCTGAACAAATATTTGAATACCGAGATTAATTTTCTTACATGTTCCGTACCGGAATTTTAACTCTTATCATTGGATTTTCTTCGTTTTTAAGAAAAAAATTAACTTTCCTTAAACGACCGCCTTACCTCTTCGAGTGGATGAAAGAATGCAAAAAGAATGAAATTGAAATTGAATTGAGAAAAATAATTTTCGCAAAAGATCTAGTGCTAATTGCTTTTACTTATTCAAGTAATCTACTGCAAAATTAATTGATGGAAACAACTTACACGAATAATTAGTAGATACCCTAAAACATAATAAATTAAACATAAGATCCATGTGTAGTAGCAATAGTAAGAAAACGTAAAAACTAAACTATCACTTTTCTCCGTGACATCGCTTGCGCCCATTTAAGCTCTTTTCCAGGGTCGGTTAAATATTTTTTATAGCTAGATAAATATTTCCACCTATTTTTCTGAAGCACGAGGCTTGCGGCCTTATTCTTGATTCCGGATCAAATCAAATCCGGCCAGAATTAAGGAAATTTTAAAGCAGGCTGGAACATTTAAAAAGTTTAGCAATCAACCAGGTTTTGGATGATGTTCAATATCCTGGGTTGAATTCCGGTAGATTCAAGAATTGGTTTATTAAAAGCAGATAAGAATGTTTTGAAAACTCAGCTACCGATAAGCTCAATGAAAATTCAATCCTGCTTTTAAATATCCTCCATTCCGAACGGATTTGAACTCCGCAAAATATTTAGAAGTTATGGCGGAACAGACGGATAAAAAAAATTTTAAAAATCAATAATCATGTGTCGTGTAAATAGCCTGGAAAAAAAAATTTCTTGAACATTTTTTCAGGAAAACCATTTCTTACAGTAGTTCACATAAACGACGGTCATTTATAAAGTTGAGATTTTAAGGTAAGTAACTGCGATAAAGCTTAAAATACAAAATAACTGATATAGCATTATTCGACATTATGCAGCGCGGCATGACCCAATAGTAACTTAACATTACTTAACAATTCCCGAGCACCAGCATTAATCGATATAATTCAAAAATGCTCAGAAGAACTCTACTTCTACATAATCTACTTTTACTTTACTGACTGAAAATGTTGAGGAAGGGGAAATAAGATACATAGTTTTATAATTTTACATTGTGAATTTTTTAATTCAAGTCAAGGAAATTTAATAGTTTAATTTTCTCAAAATCTGAATATGAAAGCTAATCCTAGGTAATGCTGAGTACTGTTACGCAGTGCTAGGTAATTCTAATGCTGAGTAATGCCATATAATGCTAACGTTTTTGAAGTAACGGTAATGGTGAGGTAATTTAAAAAGTACAATTTTGCCGTTAAAAGTTCTACTTCCGGTATGAATATTCCGCTTCTGGTAAGAGGCGGAAGTGATAAAGTCCCCATTTAAACCCAGCATGCACAATTTATGGCGTAGAATGTGAATTCGCCGTAAAAATACAGTTCCGCCGTCAAAAGGTCCACTTCCGGTCTGAATATCCTACTTCCGATAGGAGGCAGAGGTGGTAAAGTCCCCATTTAAACCCAGCATACACAGCTTATGAGAATTAAAGGTCTACTTCCGGTTTGAATAACTTCAAAGATAATTTAGAGGGCGGAAATGTTATTTTTTTAAAAATGTATCAAATGAAAGTTCGTGGAATCCGAATTCCGAGGTCAAAATATATCCTTCCATTTAAAAAAAGGTCTAAATAACGTACTTCCGGTCGAGACCGGAAGCTGAACATAGCGCCGATCGATAGAACTTAAGTTGAGCAATCAGCTTGGCGAAAAAAAAGTTATTGGTCGATTTAGACAGCTTTGACGGGTGGTTTTGGAATATTTATTTATTCACTTAATACAAGCTACAAAAGAAATTGTTACTAGCTATAATTTAGGAAGAACTACCCCCATATATCACTTCAACCCCTATGTAAAAAATAACCCCAGATGAGCTTTGTATTCTCCAAAATATAAGAAACGCTATGCATCTTGCTACTCGCTATAAATTAGAAAAAAACTACCTCCTCTATCTTCACATTTTCAACCCCTAGGTAAAACTTTATTCTAGAAATGAACTCTGTGCTCTCGAAAATTAAAGAAACATTATGCATCTTACTATTAGTTTTAAATATCTATCTTCACCCTCTCCACCCTTAAGTAAAAAATAACCCCAGAAATTGATGCGGCATCCTCAAAAACATAAAAATTATTATTTTTGTTTATAACTGTGAATGCAATTGGAAAGCGACAATTATTGAGTCTCGCGTTTTTGTGATTTCAAATCGCTGTACGGCGCTGTTATACATACGTTGTACAACCGAAGATACACGCCGTCGTCAATGTTTAAAACGGAAGCAAATAAAAAATAAATTAAACTTTCACCAATCGATTACCTTTATAACACGCTCAGTTTTAATTTTTGTTACTAAAATATCCCTGATGGCAATAACCTGGGGACTTATATAAAACAGAGATAAACATAAAAATAATTTTTTGCCTTTGTCTCACCTTCATATATCTCGTATGTACATATATACCAACCAAAACTAAAAAATGCTGTACAAAATATCATAGCCATCTCGTTGTTAAACAATTCTAACAGCTGATGACAACGGAAAATTTGAGGTATCTTGTGGTGATAATGAGTGGTGACAGCGAGATAGCTAGAATTTAGTCTTATTTTCTTATTATATTATTATTTTCTTTAAATATTGTGTAATTATTTATTTTTTATATATTTATTCAGCTTAATACAAGCTATCCATACATAAAAACACACGCATACAGACTTAAACGCTAGAATATATAAATAAATTAAGAACTACGGAGTGTGGTGGGGGGGTGTTTCAGGACATTCCGAAGGGATGACTTAGATAGGTGAAAGTCGAACGATGATGAGGAGTTGGCTTTACGTATCATTCGGGAAATTGGTTCGGAAAAGCCATAATTGGTGTGGTGATGCGAGAGGTGGAAGAGGGGTACTGATCTCAGGCTGTGAGGATTGGTGTGATGCAATATCAGCCGTAACAAGGAGGGGCAATCGATAACACCATTAAGCATCTGATGAATAAGGAGAATGTCGGCAGAGTATTGGTGGTCTGACCAAGGAATATAGCTTAAGTTAAAACGAAGGAACCTATTTAATGTTTATATTATTCGCCGAAAATAATTAATTAACGTAATGGCACCGAATACCGGCCATTTAAGGATTGACTACATTTACTTATTGTTATTGAATTAATAGGAACATTTATTTCAATTGTGTTAGTGGTTTCAATATGGAAAAACAATTCTGAACGATAATAAATTATTCCCGTTCGTTTATTTTGTCGTTGGTATATTTAAAATTAATTTTTAATAAAAAGCTTGCCATTGTTGGACTAGGACCCTAACTCCGGCCACTATCTCGTACTGATCCTAATACCGAGATTATTACATAACTAAAGAATATATGAGTCTAGAATAATTATCAAAATCATAATTAATTATTGAGATGATACAGAAACATTTCTCATTTTTCAAGTATCGATTTTTAGGATTTCATCGATCTATTGAAGCAAAATCTAACCTTCGACCACATTAATAATTTTTTTTCGCTTAACGATAAATAATTTTATTTTTTTTTTTTTAACTAATTACAAGTACAGTAATTAATTTATATATTTTACTAGTAAAAATGAATTTATATTTAGTTTTCGCATAGATATTTATTAAATAACCAAGTGGCCGGATTTAGGTAGCCGGCCGGTATTCGGTGCCATTACGTTACTTTCTTAATATTACTCCTACCATAACCATTACCAGTAATTGGATTTTTTTTTTAAATTGCTATTACTGCAATGACAATTGTAATGGTAATGCTGGTTCAATTACTTCACTGTAATAAATTACTCATGAAGCTTTCATTACCATTACCCTTTGCAATGGCAATTTTAATGAAGTAATTGTCATTGTAATGGAATTAAAAGCTCCAACTACTTTTCTCTCCGGTGAAGTTTATTATTTATTTTGAAAAAATTTATGTTTAAAATGTTTTCTTACTGAATCCATATATAGTTAATTTTTTGGAGCAGGAAAAGTACTTCCTACCGAACAAAAAAATCTTTAAAATATTTGTAAATTTTTCCAATGCTTTAAAAGCACCCTAAAAATGCCATTCATGCCAGTCATGTATATGTATGTATATAGGGAAAAGATAAAAGAAATAGATAAAAATTTGTGTATATATAACATGTACAAAAATTAAGTCTTGATACTCTTGATTTTATGTAAATTTTTCAAAATAAGTAAGAATTTTCATAGGAGACAAAAGTAGTTGGAACTTAAAGATTATTGCGCAATAACAATTACATCCTTAAAATACCTATTGCAATGGGTAATGGTAATGAAAGCTTCATTAGTAATTAATTACAATGAAGAAATTAAACCAGCATTACCATTACAGCAATGGTAATAAAAACAGTTTCAATTACTCATAATGATAATTGAAATTAACATGATAATTTTACAAGTCCGATGGAGAGACAAGGTAGCACCACTTTCTTTTGGTTATTGGAATAACTTATTGTAAGGTTGTCTGCTTCCGGGACTTAGACGAGAACGAGATAATAAGAATTCGACAAAAATGTGGTCTTATTTTCGAGGTGTGTTTGTTTACGAGGACAGCAGTCCAGTTCTTATACGTCAGTGAGCTACGAAAACATGACAAAAAATTCGTGATAGTTTCCAAACTAAAGCTCCTATCTAAAAAAGATTTCATAATGGTGGAAGTTTTGGCTCCGAAGAACCAAACCATTTTTGAAAAATTATAGTTTTAATATTTATCATTTTTTTGTAAGGACCAGTCTTTTAAAAATAAAAAAGGGAAAATTCGTAGCAAGTTCGTCAATAAACACTGCTTCAAACACACCTCCAAAGTGGAATGTCCCAAATGTAGATGTATCGGTCATTTGGGCAATCCGCAACTGCAAAGTATAGTGGTTAGAAAGTGTTTTATATAATAATGCAAGATTGTAAGTTTGCGCCTATATATTTAATATGAATAACAGTTTCCATGAGCTTGTACAATACAATTAAAAATAGCACTAAACAAATACGCTATAAAAAAATAAACCTAATCTGTCGGGGGGAAAAAGTGCCAATAAATGGTGTAAGTATGAGGACACAAATATATATTATGAAAGCCGCTTATGTACTTCTAAAAGCCTAAAACTCTTGGCCTTCTAGGGGGAAGCAGGCCGACCGAGTTAGTACACGTCCTTCGCGTGAATCTTGCTATGCTCAAGAATTTCTGGGTTTTGCATTGGCTCTATTTCTGTTTCGGATATGATTTCGGCCAGCCACTGTTCGATCTGAATGGGCCGGGTTTCATTCTCATTGTTCTCAAGGACAATTTTCAGATTTTCAAAATTTTTTAATAGAAATTTGCGACTGTAGCTGTCGCTGCTGCTGGAATCGGAGGATCCCTTGGAATAGTGCTCATTTAGGGACTGATTACCTCCTGGAATGCTATCGTGCGGCCTGTACCCCTGCTTCAGACTGTTTTTAATTTCAGAAATAAGTCTATTGTAAAACTCACAGTTCACGGAATTGTTCTCGTTGTCTTTGGTAGAGTTCGTGTCCGAAGGAGTTCCGCTTCCTTCGTACTGATTTTGGGATTCTTCAAATCTCTTATTAGATCCTTTGTTCTCAACATTCAGAGAATCTTCCTTGGCGCAGTTTATAGTCAGGTTCGAAATGTTTTTTAAATTAATAGTACCGTTACAGTTATTAATTGTGATGTTCGCCTTGATGCCTTTGTTGTTCTTCTCCGTCTGCGAAGACTGCGAAATAAGCTCCTTCCCAAGTTTGAATGTGTCCAATGGCTTCGTCTTTCTTATCAATTCTTTGGCTTCACTCAGTGTTATATTGATAATGGATTCGTTAATATTGCTCACATTCTCCTTTATGAGCTTCTTATTGCTCGAAAAGTCCACCACTATCTTCTCTTCGTTTCCATTCACCATCTCACTGTTCGCCTTACTCTGTAAACATTTGTACATGGTCTCATGGTCCACGGAAGGCGAAATGTAGTCTTCGTTCGCATAAATATCCGTGGCAAAATTCAGGTTGTCTAAGTTGAATTTCCCGAAGGCACGCACCGCACTCAATAGATCCTCCTTGCCCTCGGGGATAAAATTAACTTCCTGCAGAGCGCTGACATTGTTCTGTGACTGACTTGATATTACATCGATTTGCCGGAGCAGTAGCTTCTCTCGCACGTTGATTGATTCACGAATCTGGTCGAAATGGTCCTGCACTTCTTTCTTCAGCTGAAAAATGCATTATTCAAGCTTTTTTTTTGATAAAATCGAATTTTTCTCACATCGACAGCAAATCCCCCCATTGCCATTATTCCAACCAGGTTCCTACCCCTAATTTGACATTTTTTCAGTTGTCACAGGTCAGGGGAATGAGTTGCTCAATTTGAGTTCGGGATAGGAATAGATGGGAGAGTATTGTAGTAGCAGTCTACATGATTTCTGTTCTTTCTCTTTCACATTCGGCAGTGACAGATAAAAGCTTCTGAAAGAATTATTAAATTAATTTCAGAGCATTGTTAAAAGAGTGATTGTAGGATGCAACCAGAAATCTGCATAAATATTTTTTTTCGTCAATATTTTCGATGATAATAAGTTAATAACCAATACCATAAAAAGTACAATTTTAGTAAATAAATTTCCAATTATTAATAAATTTGGTAATAAGTCAAAATATATTTTCCATTATCCGATTACTTAGGTAATTCATAGGTAACTAGTCGGTAATTTTCTGTGAGAAATTTCTGATTACTCCCGCAATACTCAACTTCTCTCACAAATGTCACTCTAGTTTTCGGTAATTTATTGACTAGAAATTTGAAAATACCCATTTTCGTGTGATGTATGACATGTTACGAATCCCAAATCGCATTATTCATGTGATATGTGACATAGCTGTATGTTACATGTGACAAAGCACATATAACAAATCACATATAACATGTTTGCACATGCAGTTATGTTATTTGTAATATGTATGTGGTGAGACGCATAACATATGTTATATAAAATCAATATGCGGTGAACGCACATAACATTTCCCGTATAACATGTCATGTCACATACAGTGAATATGAGATTTGTAAATAAACATACAACAATAAATATTTACGTATCACATATGTTTTGTGACAAATCACATATTCCGTTGAAGCACATATCACATGTTCTTTATGATATGTCACATATAATGATATGTGATATATGATATATTACGAAGAGTGTATTTATTTATTTATTTATTTATTTATTATAAACAACTTCGCCAAAGATCTGACTACTACAATAAAAACAAAAGCCAAAGTAACCTTAACCAAGCTGATTCTTTAACTGGTCTCTGGTGAGGTGAAAATCAATTACGTCAAAGTGTCGGTTAAAAAGGCGTGACATTGACGAAGTCGGACCAAACATACCATAGTTGGTTCTATGATGGGGAATGTGGAAGAAGCCATAGCCCCTCAAGGAGCGAGAAGGGACAGAAAATGTAAATGAGTCTAGCAATTCGGGAGAATTAATCGTTCCCCGCATACAGTCGAATGCAAAATGGATTCTGGAGTTGTTGCGCCTTGTCTCAAGAGAGAGCAGAGGGAACAGTCTGAGCCTGTCCGCATATGGGGGAAGGAAAAACGGATCATTCCAGGGAAGACCACGGAATGCGAAGCGGATGAATCTCCTCTGTCCCGCCTCAATACGATTAATATGGACCGCGTAGAAAGGAGACCAAACAGGGCTAGCATACTCTAAGATGGGGCGAACAAAGGTGCAGTAAAGAACCTTTGTAATGTGCGGATCATTAAATTCTTTAGCCCATCTTTTAACGAACCCTAATGTAGCATTGGCCTTTGATACAATAGCATCAATATGGTCGTCGAACGACATACGGGAATTAAGAACAACCCCCAGATCCCTGGTTTTATCAACACGCAGCAAAGAACAATCATTTAAAGTATAACTATAGTACAAAGGAGACCTTTTACGGGAAAAAGACATTACAGTGCACTTACTAATATTGAGAGGGAGACAGTTGACAGAACACCAATTATTAAAGAGGTCCAAGTCCGAGTTTAAAATTTCACAATCTCGTTCAGAGGAAACTAATCGGAAAATTTTGGCATCGTCCGCATAACAGAGAATATGCGAGTTTTTGAGGATCAAAGATACATCATTGATGTAAATAATAAAGAGCAGCGGTCCGAGATGGCTACCCTGAGGAACGCCTGAACTGTTATTTATTTCGTCAGAAAGAGCTTCACGAAATTTAACTCGTTGCGTACGATCAGTCAAGTAAGAACAGAGCCAACTCACAAAAACAGTGGGAAAACCAAGTACAGATATTTTATAAATAAGAATATTGTGATTGATCTTGTCAAAAGCTTTACTAAAGTCAGTGAAGATACAGTCCACTTGCCTACCCGCTTCAAGTGTGTACGTTGTATGTTGTATATCATGTGATATATAATGTGTATGTTGTTCATTGTATATCATACAACATGCTCGTACACATCAAATATCACATGTGACAACGCCACATGACGACTGGGTATTTTCAAATTTCTAATCAATAAATTACCGAAAACTAGAGTAATCAAAAAAGTGTGTCCGAAAATTACCGACTAGGTGAGTATTCTCTAATTTCTGGCCCATAAATTACCGATAGCTTGCATAATTACAATTTTTGGAGGACAAATTATCGGTATTTTTGTATTCATAAATCTTTGCCTGATAAATTACTGATTATTTGTGCAATGGAAAATTCTAGAACGATGATTATTAATTTGTTAATACTTGATCAATTCAATCTTGCAAATAGAAATTGTTTACAAAATCAAAAATCGAAATATTATTTTTTTGGCGATTTCTGGATGCAACACATTTTTTGAAATATCTTTATTGATAATAAAATTTTTAAAAGGTAGCGCAATGTCATGTCGGTGAGAAATATTTTGAACATATCTAAGTACTGGCAGGGAAGAAGAGAGTGAAAGGATATTTAAAAAACATTTTAAGCTCTTGTTAGTTAGGTCATGTACAATAAAAGATATAGTTTTGGGTTTTTAATTCTTATTGTCCTCATCTTTGAACACATTCACAACAATTTCCCCAACAATGTGGGAAAGCGAAAACTTTACAAAACAAACCGTATTAGTTATTTAGATGTT